>OY720637.1:102581044-104981044 GCA_963169105.1 Ceriagrion tenellum
AAACGTGTGTCTTAGGACGGTTAAAAAGTTCATTCCGACCACAAATAACAGTGGCCGAGATTCACTCCACGAAACCTGCTATGTAAACTGAGCAATTTGAGATCTGATTCCTTCATAATGAAAAATAGGTCCGGGCATCACCTGTCTGGTATACCCTCTACCAATACGCCGCAATCTATCACGCCGTCCTTCATACTTGCTCGACCGGTCGAATTCGGCATGATTTCCTAAGCCGATTAATCTTAGAAAAAAACTTATGGAATCATTTTGAAATTCTCAGAATATAAACAATAGACCTTTCATAGGCAGACCCATTTCTCAAATGTAACAATATCATGCCGGTGGGTAAATAAAAAACCGCCTTTATTAAGTAATATTTCGCCACCGGCTACGGCCACTACTACCGCCACCATGTTTCGCGACAACTGTACCTTTCTTTATTTAATGCCCTCCTGGGATTATCGTCTTCCTCTCTCGAGTAGTATTTTGCCACCTGCTAGTACATATACAAAGGATTCTACAGTAGAAAAGAGTTATATGTGGCACTGCCACCATGTTTTACGATAACTGTACCTTCCTTTGTTCACGTCTTTCCTTCAGAGAATTTTCGTCCCCCACCTGAAGTAGTATTTTGCCGAGGCACATGGATGAGGCATACATTAAGCTCTGTCACCATGTTTTGCGACAACTCTACCTTCTGGGTTCACGGCTTTCCTTCTAAGAATTTTCCTCTCCTCCTTCTGAAGCAGTATTTTTCCGCCGAAGCCACTTGTCTTCGAGAGAGTCCTTTTAACTCCTGCGCGCCTTTTTCAATCCTCTGGTTACCATTCCCTTCCTTCATCTTCGATTTCAATTCCTTCTCCCCTCGATCATCGACTTCGCAAGCGCTTAACCCGCGCCTGTCTCTTTTTTTTACGATCTCAGCCGCGCTATATTCAAGACCTCCATCTCGATTCCCCCCTTTTGCTCCCATTCCTGCCTGAATGCTCCCCGCTAAAACGTCTTTTCTGAGACCTACTTCGTTTCTCCGCCAACCCCTTCACACAATCTCGTCTTTCGAATGGGCTCCGCCGACAATCTACGAACCCTTCCATATTCTCCCTTCCCCTCCCCCCCCCCGTCGTTCCATTCCACTAGGGGTCTGCCCCCTCCCCCCCCACATCTCTCGTCTCTCTCTGTTTACACACCGCTTCCCCTACAATTCCTGCCTTCTCTCCCGAGCGGTTCCCATGCATAATCAGCGGAGTAACTGTCGCGCGGGAGGTTTCGGGGTTCCTCGCTCGCCGAGGTTTACGCTCGGAAGTTCCGCCTTGGAGAGCCTTTTGGCTTTATTCAAACCTTTGTCGGTCTTCCGTGTGAGCGAGGTTTGCAAAAGTCTGAATAAGTAATGCGACAAAAATGTCTCTTCATCCGACCGGTGTCGCGGAGCCGTTGTGTCATCCCTTTAACTGCGGTGCGTTCGAGAGAACCGCTTATTTAGTCGAAAGACATCAGTAGTGTTATTAAGCGCGCTCGTTCCTCGTTTGTGAGTCGCGGTTTCTTGTAATGCTCCACACGTCCTGAAGCGAATTGCAGTTAATTTCTTCATTTGAGCAAGTTTGTAATTTTGTGTTGATTAATTCTCGAGCTCTAATTTAGGAGGGGTCTAATGCCGGGTCGTCCATTGGAGTGAAAACGGTATCTTTTTTACAGTGTTCTACCGGATAAGGTAGGTTTTATTGAAGGTCAGAGAATTTCCTCTCGGTTTTATACTCTTTCAGGGGCCTATCTCCGTCTAGTACATCCTTTTTTTCGCCTCAGCACACGATCTACCCATCTTCATCTTGTCCATGAAACCTATTCTCTTTCTTCCTCTTCCCCGCTTACCCAACATCCTACCCCCTATCACACTCTTCAGCAACCCATCGCCACTTATTATATCCTCCAGTCACCTACTTTGCCGGTCTCAAATTTCATAAAAAAGTTTCCTTTCCTCGCATACCATCTCAAGCTCTTCCTCGTTAGTCTTACTTTCCGTCCACCTTATCTTTTCCATTCGTCTCCACACCCACATCTCAAATTCCTGCAGCCTATACTAGGGATTGGAAAATCGATTTCGATTTTAATCGAAAATCGATAATCACACTCCGATTTTCTATTTAATCGTAGTCGATTTTTTGTTTTGAAAAATCGTTCAAAATCCATTCTAGCCGATCGATTTTCGATTTTTAGCTTGCTACAGCATTTGAATTTTGCCGCCTCGCTTTACACCGCTGCACCTCGGTGGGAAGGCAAAGTGCTTCGGACACTGGCAGGTTGGAGTTGCCAACTCTGGGGCTACGGATTTTTATTACAATAATTCTAGTCTAGGCCACGCTCGGAAGTAATACATTGTAGACCGCGAGACGAAGATTTGAAATGATAATTCACGTTGACATTGTGCCTTTTTTGTAAACGTTTTCTCAATTTTCGCTTCAGAGAATTCGTCTACAAAATAGATTCGCCCAGTCCGAATATCGTCTTCTGCGCATGGGCTACTAAATTATATATAATTTGCTTGTTATGTTACCTATATGTATATAAGTATCTGGTATGGATTATTACTTTCCTGCATACCTCACCTGCATAACTCACCTGCATACCTTTAAAATAATAAATTGTATTAATAAATTTAACCGTATTCAGTTCTTATCCCTAGTGCTTCCATTAACCCATATTACGAATTTTGTTAGAACAGCACATCCGTATTTCAGCAGACAAATAATTTACTACTGAAAAATTTCGATTTCGATTATTCGATTATTTTGGACAAAAAATCGAATTTTTAGACAATCGATTTTTTAACCGAAATTGAAATTCGATTAATCGAAAATCGATTCTGGATTTAAATTTTCAATTCCTACCCTGTACTCGTCCTTTCTGAGGGTCCACGTTTCTGCACCATATAACTGTTCTCCACCACGAAACCTATTCTCTTTCTTCCTCTTCCCCGCCTGCCCAATATCCTTCTCTCCATCACATTCTTGAGCAACCCATCTTCCCTCATTACATCCTCCAGCCACCTACTCTGCCGATCTCGAATTTCATTCGGAAGCTTTCTTTAATCGCCCACCATCTCAAGCACTCCTTGGTTTGTCTTCCTCTCCGTCCACCTCACCTTCACCATCCTTCTCCATGACCACATCTCAAATGCCTGCAGCCTATTCTCGTCCTCATTTCAGAGGGTCAGTTTCTGCTTCATGCAACGCTACGCTCTATATCAAGCTCTTCACCAGCCTCTGCTTCACATTTTACCCTAGGTCCCCGTCATCAACTCCCTTCTATTACAAAACGCCTCTGTGGCTAGTTTTTAATGTATGATCTTAGAAATTTTCGAGCGCTAATGGAGGAATTCAGGGGGGCTCTAATGCCGGGTCGTCCACAGGGGTGAAAACGGTAAAATATGCCATAAATAAGAGTGTTAGGATAAGTACTGTCCAGAAAACAAACAGCTGGTCGAATAATTGAACGATTTAAATGAATATCCTCTCTACTCATTGCCTAAAAGTGTTGGAAATCCTCTCGGCTCTCCCCGGCGGAAGATGGAGGGGTCAGCCAATGTGAATCGATCGTTGATGAGCAGAAAAAGTACGGAAGGACTCCCAAACGGACCCGTGGAAGGAGGATCGAACGCTTCCATCCACATCTGTTGAATGCTTTTCTCTTCTTTGCACCATGCTCTTTGAAGGAGTGTGTCGTTAAGTTTCGCTACACATATACATAAGTTCATTCCTTTGATTATATCTGACCCATTTTTATATATTTGCCGCTCCTCCTTTATCATTCAACTCCAAGTATACCTCAAGAATGGTAATGTGTGTGATAAAAGTTTGGAAGATTAGGACTTGTAATTTTTTTAGTAAACTGCGTCATCTATAAAAAAGATCATTTTCTTTGTTTTTAAAGTACTTGAAGCTTGAGTTATCTCTTCACTATCTTAATAATGTTGAACGTGACCTGATTGTTTTCAACCTCAGGTATGACCTAAATGAAATTATGTTTATCAATATCACATTATGGTATGTCCTAGATGAGATTGGTTCAAATAGAAGAGAGTAAAATCCTCCTTATTTTAAGAGGCGCTGGCCCATATACGTTCACGCTGGCCTTTCACTATTGAATGAAATTCGACATCGGCAGAATAGATGGCTGGAGGATGTAATAGGAGGCGATGGGTGTCCAAGGGAGTGATTGAGGGAAGGATATGAGGCAGGCGGAGAAGGAAAATAAAGAGAATAGGTTTCAGAGACGGAATGAGGAAGAGTATATCGAGGACTTAAGTATTATTTAAACACAACCCTCAAACAAAACTTATGATTTTTTTATTCCAAGATGGAGAGGGTAGATCGCATGCCGAGGCGAAAATACAAATACCGGAGGTAGATAGGCCCCTGAAAGTGTAGAAAACCAGGAGGAGATCTTCTGACTTTCATCAAAACCTACCCTTACCGGTAGATTACTTAAAACCGGCGGAGTTTGTCCAAAAATGATATAAATTGAAAATCAAGGAAAGGTAATAAAGGGCATGCCATTGTGGCGTTGTGAAACCGCGTATCTTTTTCACCGTCCCCAATCCGATAACCATGCCTTGAAGCTAATAACGAGATGATGTCATCTGCTTCTGTTGGTCATTTTTTTGCCATTTTGCCATTGCCAAAAAAAGTCATTTTGGTACTTCAGAATTGCCGTTATTCTGTGTATAAACTGCACAACGGCTCAGTTCATTCTGGCCAATTACGCATTTCGTTGGCTTCAGCATGCTTTCGAACCGTATCCTATGCAGTCGTAACGTGTGGTTCCATCTTTCTTGTCCGATAATCTTTTTGGAAGACCGTAACCTATCGACACTTCATTTGAAATTCTCCCATTTTTGGAGACCACGTAGTAATGTAACTCTTTTTTTCATCGACCTTCGACTCAATCCTCATTGAACATCCATCAGATATTTGTTTAGTAGTCGGGAGAGCATTGGTTTTATTTCACTCAAAGTCAAGTCATAATGCTTCCTTCTGTTTCTCTTCCGGCTATTTACTCTCTCAAAACGAATGCACTAATTACGTTTTAATCGCCGCAAAAGTTGAGTGGACACTAGTTATTCTCTGGGGCCAGGGAATTAAAAAAAATTGAGCTTCGCTGGCTTCTGTTAGTCCCCTTCTTTAGCCGACCGCAGAAATCTGGGGATTAAATCCGTGAGTGTCCAGGGATTCCGTCGGGCTTTTGTTTTAAACCTCGGAACCCGACGGATGCTATTCTCCGAGTCCCTCTCGATGGGACGCATGTCCCCGAGGAGCAAAGCCTGACAATAATGCGATCAAAATCCGGGACGTCCTTGCGTTTTCCTCTTGGCTTTCCACTTTGCCTGTCATGTAGGCTTTTTCTCAGTAGCTGACTTTAAACTGAAGGAAAGTTGAGTTGGTGATGTATCTACTACTCCGTGGTCCATAGACGTGAGCAGATATTTGGATGAATTGAGCAATTAGCTCGACTCATTCTACGTCAACTGAAACAATCATTCACTGTTTTTCGCCTATCATCTCAATTTATCTTTTTTTACCCTTGAAAACCGAAGAAAAGTGGAGTTCGCGATGCGTCTACTGGTCCGTGGTCCGTAGATGTCACCAGATAGTTGGATAAATTGAGGTATAACTCATTCTACTTCACCTTGTACACGTATTTGAGGTGTTTTGTCTACCGTCTCAATCTATCGTTTTGTACGCTACTCCCTGTTTCAATCTTAATTTTGAGGGGTAAAAATTCTTTTCACCTCAATACTACTCTTTTCCATTCAAACGTTTCTTAACCAGTAGATTTCTCTTATAATTATGTAGCAGAGGAGAAAATGAGGACGATTTTGTGGATGGAGAACGTGTTGTGGGGCAGCTTAATGAGGAGATAAGGGTGGAGAATGTTGGGTTTACACCGGATAATGAAGAAGAAGATAAGAATTGTTGGTATGGTGGATGAGGAAAGGAATCGTCTGAATTAAATCTGAGATAGGTCGTGTAGGTGGCTGGAGGATGTAAAAAGGGGCGACGGGTCGCTCAAGGCTGTGATTGAGAGAAGGATGTTGGGTAAGCGGGGAATGGGAAGAAAGAGAATAGGTTTTATTGACGGGATGGAAGAGGGTAGATGGAATGCTGAGGCGAAAAAGGATATTCTAGAGCGAGAAAGACCCCTGAAAGTGTAGATAACCAGAAGGATATTCTCTGACTTTCATCATAATCTATTGTAACCGTTAAAATACAGAAAAAAACCACTCGGGCGGAGAGGAAACAACTGCTTGCTTGTCAAATTGTGAAAATCAGCCGTTTTCGTACCTCCGTGGAAACTAAAACAAGAGAGCAAAATAAATGGAAATTTCAAACCTTTTTGAGGTTACCACTCAGGATTTTTAATTTTTTTCAAAAAGGTTCCCCTTTGAAAATTTGCTTTAAATGTGAAAATATGGCAGTTATGTCTGATTTCTACCAAAAGTAGCATTTTCCAGTCCTTATGTTAATTATATTGAACGTGTCACAAATATACAAATCTGAAGGTATATCGTCAATACCAGAAAATTGTAATTGATATGAAATTTGGATAAAGATATGGAGAAGAGAATAGTGACGAGCTTGACATGGAATCTTGCACTTAGAGTTAGAAAACTTCAAACAGGGTTATTCATAAATTGTGATTTGTCCGGGGACTTCCACGGTTATTCCGAGTTGCAACCGGGTAGAGTCCTTTCTGAACATGGTCCCTGATGTCGAACCTTTAATATTCACGGAAAGTGTAAAGATTTTCCAACAATGTGCATAATTGGTCCGTCCAAAAACATACAAATAGCTGAAAAATGGAAATTTCAGATCGTGATGATCTATCTTATCCTCGTGCCATCTTTCCCATCCAAATTTGTGTCTCTATGTGATAAAATCTTACGTTGAAACTGATCATGGAGCAGTGGTGTAAAAACTTGATGCATTGTTAAGGACGGGATTGTGATCGACATTCCTGGCGTATAGCTGACGAGCGGTGGCGTTCGCGTTGCTTAGTGATGATGATGATGTAATATAACCTATTACGGTACGAACTTTTTGATCACACTACATTGCTGACAGCCAGTCAGAGGAGAACAATTTTTTTATTCATAAGTATTCTGCCGATTAAGATAGGTTTTGTTGGATGTCAGAGAATCCCCTCAAAGTTTTCCACTCTTGCAGGAGCCGATCTCCCTCTAGTATATTCTTTCTCGCCTCAGCGTACGATCTACCCTTCTTCATCCAGTCCACGAAACCTATTCTCTTTCTTCCTCTTTCCCGCTTGCCCAACATCCTTCCCTCCATCACATTCTTGAGCAATCTACCCTCATTAAATCCTCCAGCCACCTAATCTGCCGATCTCGAATTTCATTCGGAAGCTTTCTTTAATCGCCAACCATCTCAAGTACTCCTTTGTTTGTCTTCCTCTCCGTCCACCTCACCTTCACCATCCTTCTCCATGACCACATCTCAAATGCCTGCAGCCTATTCTCGTCCTCATTTCAGAGGGTCAGTTTCTGCTCCATGCAACGCTACGCTCCATATCAAGCTCTTTACCAGCCTCTTCTTTACATCCTTACCCATGGGTCTCGTCATTAGCTCCCTTTTATTGCAAAACGCCGCCTTAGCTAGCTCTATTCTCCTCCGTATGTCTTTGCTACTATGTCCGTTTTCTTCTTGCGTACAACCTAAGTAAGTGTAATGCTCTATTTTGCTGATTTTCGTTTACGAAGGCTCAATATTGCTTTTCAATTTTGAATTGAATCATAATCATACTTATTTGAGCATTATTTGTTTAAATTTAAATCGAATTATGCATATTTTCTTTTTAAAATTTGAAAATAAGCAGTGTCTTCGAAATCCCTTACAACGCCAATATCAAATGCAATCGGTAATCGGCACTGATACTTCTCTCAATCGTAAAACACACCTTGACGGGAAAGGGAACGGAGAACCGAATGCCATTGTCCGTTTAGGTGAGGAAGAAAACGTCGATCTATATCTCACCCTAAAGGTACATTTATATAGCTTGGCGCAGAGCTGGAAAATTCTTTTTTATTCATTCACAGACGTACTTTTCCTTCGCATTCTCCAATATTTACCGATGAGGCATTTTATGGTCTGTAAAATGGCGTGGGTAGATGTCAATAACAGCTTTTGAGTTTACATTTCCTCGATCAGCGTCGTTGTCTTAATGCTCCGCAGAAGTTGATTGATCGCTTCGAGTGGAATGCCAAGTTTCCCTTACCTCTGAAGAGACTTTCTCTGGGGATTGTGAACGTCCTCCACCTTGCTCGGTCTAAATAATGTCCATGAGACGCCTCTGCCCCAGCAGAATAAGCTCAAAAAGGTCAAGTGCGTGACCTTTTAACCCGGCCGCCCGTGCGGGAGGTCAAGGTCGCGAGCATTCGACGAAGATTGCCGTTCTCACCTTAGGCCCAATGGACTTCAGTCCAGTAATCCTCGGGTATTCCATGTTATGCGTCGGCATATTATGTCCGTAAATTCAGTCTTCTGCGTGTATTTAGCGAGTGTTTCTATTGTGAGAGGAAGTTATTTCAGCCAATGGCCTAGAATTAGTTGTTACTAGTCGCTACCATAACAGTGATAGCTCCGCATTTCCATCTGGCAAATTAAGCAGCCATTCTCTTGTGTCCGAGCGAATATTTATAGCCATTACGCTTACATCGACACAGCACTGTCCTGCATGGGTGAGTGGCAGGATCACGCACCATTCCAGGGTGTTAAATTGCATTTATTGTTTATTTCGTGCGTAACATGGTGACATAAAATGTGGTATATCGATGGCCACAGAAGAATTTCCAAAATTTTCAAAGAGGATGGAACTAATGAGGGGGTGTATTCAACGGTATCTGGCGAGGTGTTGTGGAATATAATTTCTGAATAATGAAAGAAATTTTGTAATGTCCATTTAGTTTTTTGTTAGTGTAACGCGTTTCAACGATTAGGTACATCGTAATCACCAGGTACAAACAAAATCTCTTTGTTTGTACCTGATGATAACCATGTAATCGTTGAAACGCGTTGTACCAATAAAAAACTAAGTCAACATCACAGAATTTCTTTCAATATTTAATGAGGGGGTTTCTGAGTAGAGACGTTGTTTCTTTTATGCTATTATGACTACTTATAGACCGTGGGAAAAATGACATTTCAAACCAGTCTGATATGCAGCCTATTTTTCTAATTTTATTTTTGTGATCTAATCCACTGTTGTGTGCTGGTTTCGTAAATTATTACTGGCCTGGTCAGGATATACATCCACTTGGGATTCACATAAAAGATAAAGTCTGTTATGCGCAATGATGACCACATTTATTAGTTCTGAGGACGTCTCCGGGAAATGAACGGGGAAGTTATATTTTATCCTGACGCGGGTAATCCCATAAGAACAGCGATTTAAGTGCGTTTCAGTGCAGTAGTTTTTATGAATTGAATTTCATATTTTAACTTAACTTTATTTCTGTCAAACCTGTCATCTATGTTTGAAATCACCGTGGTGCATGTTTATCAATTATCCAGTGAATCATTAATACGGCATGACGAATTGATCTCTGACATCACACGAGTGTGGTATTATCTCACTTCGTTCATTTGAGTAACCTACCAGCTGCCTGGTCGGTTTTTGGACTGTCAGTACATATCCTAAAGTCCTAATTCCATTTCCAATTCCAAGTCCTAAAGTCCTAATTCCAAGTTTTTGGAATTCATTACCGTCTCATATTAAATCTTCCTCTTCACTGGAATCAGTTGAAAATAAACTTTACTCACACAACATACAATACATTTACAACCTTCAGACTGAATCTTGTTGAGTAGACTAATGTGAAGTTGTTTAAATATTTCTGTTAGATTGTTTATTTATGGGTTTTCTTAACTATTGTTCTGTTATTTGAGCTGAATGCGAAATAGTAAAACAGTTTTTTTGCTCTAATGCGTTATATTAGAGCATAAATAAATTATTCATTCATTCGTTCATAATTCTTGGCATATTGTTCCACTTTCCCAGCTAGAGGTGATTCGCCATCAGATTTCTCTTAAAGTCTTCATATCGTCTCTCTCTTATTATTTCGTCCATAATTCCTATCCTCTTCCTTCCTCTTCCACGCCTCCCGAATTTTCTTCCCTCTCTTTCCCTCTCTAACATACTTTCTATTTTCAAAACGTCCGACAGTAAAATTAGGCGCGATTGATGAGACTTCGAGAGTGGTCAACTTCTCCGTTAATTAAGTGTCTTCACTGCATGGGAATCGACATTTGGCTTGTGAAATGGAAGCTCCTTCCAAGAAGTGTAGGTGCTCAAAGTGTGTGACAGCTTTGTAAGTAGATTAATTAAGTTCTTAATGGAAATAAGTACGACATAAGTGGCTTATCATCAATCCCTTTGAGCCCTTCGAAGAAATCAACTTAGAAAGACGGAATAAGAGGTGGAATAAATCATCCGACAAAGCCTTGATCCGCTGTCGATGACAGATAATTAATAATCTTGATAATTGATTGATAAAAATACTCCCAGACATTCCGTGGCTTCACTTGCTGCGTCGTAGCTCATTCAGTCAATGTCGTGATGAAGGCAAGGTTCTCTAAATTAATGTCGATCGACGAATACTTATGTAAACTTTTTAGATTTTTATATTTTTTGATCGAATTTTTCCATTTGCACTTGTTTTACACAGCTTAAAAAAGACATTACGCGTTTGTTTGTTTATTGGGGTATTGTCTGAGCCACTTTGATGCGATTGCTGATATACCAGGAATCGGAATCCTGGTGAAATGGTGGCTATTTCGGCGGAAGAAACCGCTGGTAATTTACGTTTCAGTCGCGGTTTTAATTTAAGGAGATTAAATCTAATTCCACTTCTCCTTTTGTCGACCCTCGCGTTTTTCCGCGAAGGAAATCTCCCCCGATGCCGGAAACCTCTTTCCCACCTTCCCTTACTTGTCTTCATTTCCCATTCATTCGTCTTTTCGACATCTTCATCCCTTTCGCCGTCGAGCCCTCAAATCCATTCCCTATCCTCTTAGACCTCTCCCTCCCGGCTGACTAAGAACTTAATCCTTTCGTCCATATCGAGACTTCCTTTTCCGTTCGTCAATCATCTTCCGTATGGATGTGCGACACCACCCCATGATCGGTGATTCTCGATACAAAAACAATCATTTGAATGCCTTCCGTTGTGGAAATGTGTGACCAATGTTTGACGCGGAATATCTCAAAATCTAGGGAAGATATGTCAGTCTCTAGAATATAAAATCAAAGGTCAATAATGCATGTGTTGTATGGCGGAGACTTTAGAAATATGGATTTGGAGGAAAGTGCTTAACAGCAAGTGGTCTGAAAGGGTTAGTATTCAAGAGGTGTTGGAGAGAATAAATGGAGGAAGAAAGCTCTTAAAGACCATTGAAGATAGAAAGAAGAACTGGATGGGACATGTACTGAGAAGGAAATGTTTGTTATGAGATGTACTGGAAGGAATGGTGGATGGAAACCGCAAAAGAAGATGAAAGAAAAGATAGATGATTGATGACGCGAAGGATGGAGGGGGTTACAGAGAATGGAAGAGGAGAACTGAGGACAGAGAGAGATGGAGACACCAAGGACCTGCGAAAGCAGACAACTGATTATGATGATAGTAGAAAGCACATTTGTTCAATACCCATTTTGCAAGCCATTGTTATTTTATTAAAATATATATAAAATATACATATTATTTAATATAAATTTATATATTTTATGTAAATTTATATATTATAATATATAAAAAATATATTGACCATCCAGTAAAAGTTTTATTGAAAGTCAGAGAAATTCCTCCCGATTTCTTCACCAAAAGAGCCTTCGATCTCTATATAAGCATTAAGTAGAATGCCGGAACCCGCAATGAGGTGCTGACGATCCTGGGGCTTGCTAGTTGTTTGCATGAGTTTATCCCAAACTTAGCAGAGGTTGCTCCATTGATAGCCAGTTGTAAGAACATTTAGTCATGGATTCAATAGTGATGAGATCCATAAAGTTATTGATCTCATAAATATATTCGGGTTGCAGGAACACCTTTACTAGTTACGTAACTTGTTTACCAATAGTTAATAGCATCGAATATTTGGTCTAATCTTCTGCCGCTGGATAATATTTGTCAAAGTTTTGCCGATAAATAATTGCCAATGCACGTAATAGTTGGTCATTATGAAGAAACAAACAGGTCATTTGTCTCATAACAACTCTTTATGTAGCAATAAAGTCACCAAGAGGTTCATTGCTTATCCGCCATATTGGCTTCTTATGGAACTCACAGCTCAATGCCATAACTTTCTGGACTAATAAATTTATTGAGTGTTTCTGGAACACTTATTGAACGCTTGCCATGACTTAGGAATCCCTTAACTTTATGAAATACATATGTCACGTTACTGCAATTGGCCATGGTACAACCAATTAAAAAGGATAGTATTTGGGAATGGGGTGATGATCAAATAAACGCATACCAAAAGTTGAAGGAGGCTGTAGAGAACCACCAATTATAGGGTTGTTTGACTCTAAGAAAAATATAACTGTGCCGGCTGCTGCATGTCCTAATGGGTTGGGTTGTATATTACTGCAAAATAGCCACCCATTGCCTATGAATCAAGAAGGAGTAAACATAAAACCTTCAGATACAGTAAAATATCTTGGAATCACCTTAACTTCTGATATATTTGTCGACCCCGGTGGCGGCGGGATAAAGTCCTCGCCTGCTAACCCGAGGGTCGCGGGTTCGAGTCCCGCCTGGGTAGAATATTATCTGCCCAGGACATGGGTGTCTGTGTCTCGTCCGTTGTTACTGTTGTTCACCCGACGTAAAATGGCCTAATGTGCTGTATTCGGGACAGTGAAAGTAAATAAATAAATATATCGTGTGGATTACACATACAGAACATATGTGGCGCAAAGAAACTAGATTTTGTTAAACGCATAATAGGAAGGTCCTCGATTGAAAAAGGTGAAAGAGAGATGCTACTTCGCTCTGGCTAGGCCACACCTCGAATACACCGCGAGCACTTGGGACCCTGGTCAAAAAGATTTAAATAACAAATCAATGAAATAAAAAAGGAAAGCAGCGCGCTTCGCTTAAAAATACTACGAGCGTATATATAGTGTCTCACAACTTTTAGAGGGATTAAGGTGAGAGCCCCTAGAGACCCGGAGGCTACACGCTTGGCTTAGGTTGCTTGAGATATTCAAAACTGATATTTTTCAGAGCGACATAGATAATATAATCATGACTCCTCACTACATCTCTAGATGTGACAGATGCGATAAAATAAGAGAGATACACTGCCGAACAGATAGGTACAAAAACTCTTTCATTCCGCGAGCATTAAGCGACCACAATAAAACAATGAGCTCCACTAAATACACTCCTATAATACATGTCACCATTCATCTAAATAAAACTTACACATGTGCCGCGCACACCAATACTGGGACCGCATTATCAAAGAGGCCATCGAGATACGACTGCATCCGCATAATTTTAATATAGACACCGGATTCCAACTGAGTAATACCTGGTGGCCAGTGATCAAATGTATCAAAAAGACGAGAAAATGATTCAACGGCCAGCGGAACACGTCAGCCAATCATAGGGATCGCAACCTTCATTGTTGGGGCATCAGCAGGTTGTTTAATTTTAGTGTTATAGTGGTCACGGCGAGAATAACACGTGCCTTGAAAATGGGAAACAAGACGTTTTCCGAAACGTCGGCGGATTATGAAAACATTACCCGGTGCGAAGCCCGAGAAAGATATTTAAATATTTAAAAACTTACACCGTTACACGGCTGGTGGCCTAACACCCCCGCCACATATTCATGCGGTGGCTCGCAGGGTATTATGTAGATATAGAAGTTTAATTGAAATAGAAAGGAAATATGCTCAGATTGAGAAAGAGCTGTTGGTAGTGTACTTTGTTTGTAAAAAATGTCACACCTATCTACATCTACATCTACGTAATACCCTGCGAGCCACCACGAGGGTGTGTGGCAGGGGGTGAAGAACACCAAACATGCACTATTGCCATGCAAGTAGGATATATAAGGTAGACATGCTAGAAAATAGGGTCACAGCTTATTAGTTACTACAGTAGATTATTAGTTATTACAAGTAATTGCAGTAGTTATTACAATAAAATATTAGTTACTACAGTATAGTACAGGGTAAAATCTACATAAAAAGGAAGGGATTATTGGTAGTTATTACATGCATCATGCACTACAGACTATTCTAACTATATTTCACCTACCTATCCCTTTTGCTACGTTGCCTATTGTTCTCTCTTATGGTACGCGGGAAAAATGACATTTTAAATCTATCGGTACGACAATCTATCTCTCTAATCTTGTGAATGCACAGCTATTCGATACAAATGTAAAAATCCCGCGTGTCTTTTTCACTGTCCCCAATCCGATATTCATTCCATGAAGCTAATAATGAAGCTAATGTTGTCATCTGCTCCTGTTTGCCTTTCCTCGTCATTGCTTTTTCCCATCTCTTTGCTTGAGGTGGAGCGGATCTCTCCTCTCGCCCTCTCCACGCTCCTTCGTTCTCTTTTCAATGCCTTCTCCTCCTCCTCTTTAAGCACAAAGCATTGTTTGCCGTCTCCATGCCCCTCATTTCTCTCCGTCTCGTAATTTTTTGACATCGCCTTCCGCGAACTACTGCCAACGGGGGAGCGGAGCGAAATTGGTGCGGAGCGGGGGCAATTAAATCACTCCGCGAGGGATTGGCGCCCTCTTCTTCAGGGACGTTGAACCCTTTCCTGTTGCGCGTCGTTCTCTCCATCTCTCTTCCTCTCTCTTCATTTCGTTTTATGCTTTGGAATGTTTGCTGCCGTCTTTGTAAAGAGGTTTTAGGCGTCGCGTTGAGTCTTTCCAATTCTTTCCGCGCTGCTTGTAGTGCTCTTCCTTTAAATTCTGTCTCAACGCGGTTGGAAAAAAGGCGAGGTTTACGAAAGACGTTTAGAAAGGATGAGAAGAATTAAAGGTATTTTCAGGGATTTTCACCGCATTAGCGGGTTGAATTTATGTTTTAGCCAGTTAATAACGTATGGAGATTAGTATTACTTGGTTGGTTATTAGGAATGGCTGCTGACTACTGAAATCTTTCGGCTCATTAATGATTGCTGCTAAGAAACATACTCATTGGTTTTTCAGTCATTAGATTGGTTGACTGCAGCCCTCCACCCCTCCCCATCTAATACTAGTTTCCTTACCTCCTGGTATCTCTTCCCATGGCTGTGCATTTTTTTGTTTTTCATTACTCTGAGATTGTTGCCAGGTTTTTCCCCCCGGCCCCGGTGGCGGCGAGGTTAAGTCATCGCCAGCTAATTTGAGGGTCGCGGGTTCGAGTCCCGCCTGGGTGGGTTTTTCACTATCCAGGGCATAGATGTAGGTCAAGCTCTGTTGGTCCGGTCCCTGGAAAACCTGATGACAGGCTTTTGGGATTATCGGGATTCCAGGGACATACGGGTCAACAGAATCGTCCAAGCATTAAAAAAATAAATTTTTTTGTTCTTTTTTCGTTAAAAGAAGAATTTAATGTCGGAAATCAAAACATTCAAGGAATGGTCCTCTAATATTTTTATAATTTACGACCCGGGTTTCGTCTCGTAATGACAACCTGAAGATGTCATTACGTGACGAAACCCGGGTCATAAATAATAAAAATATTAGTGGACCATTCCTTGAATGTTTTGATTTCCGATATGGAGAGGTTCCACAAAGTGAAGCCTGAATTTATTAGTTATAGAATTTAATGCATTTTCTTTTTTGCTCCTATGGAGTAACCCAGAGCATAATAAAACTTATTCTATTATATTTTATGTACTTTTCTCTTTATTTGGTCCATAAACTTATTCCTGGGTCTTCCCCTGGGAACTTTTCCCAACATTTTACTTTCAGTTATCATCATTGGTGTTTCAATCCTAAGATTGGTTGACTGCAGTCCCCCACCCTTCCCTATCTAATACTAGGTTCCATACCTCCCGGTATCTCATCTTATGTACTTTCCTCTTTATTTGGTCCAGAAACTTATTCCTGGGTCTTCCCCTGGGAACTTTTCCCAACATTTCACTTTCAATTATCATCATCATTGGACTTTCAATCCTAAGATTTGTTGACTTCTGTCCTCCTCCTTTCCCTACCTAATGCTAGTTCCCATACCTCCCGGTTTTTCTTCCTATGTACTTCTCTCTTCATTCGGTCCATGAACTTATTCCCGAGTCTTCCTCTGGGGACTTTTCCCTCGATTTTTCCTTCAGTTATGCTCTTCACATACCCATTGTGTCTCAGGCTGTGTCCTGTCCATCTGGTTCTTCTTTTCTCTTATTTAATCATTGGTTTCTCAATCTCAAGATTGGTTAACTGCGGCCCTCCACCCTTGATTGAGTAATACTAATTTCTTTACCTCCTGTTATCTCTTCCTATGTACTTGGAACCAAGAAATATAAGAGAACGATGTTCTGAATGATGGAGAGGCGCCTTATGTCTTCGATAGTGTTCAGTAACGTTCATTATTTTTCCCCCTCATTAAGAATGTATCGTTTAATACTGTCTCGTTTCATTTATTATGATGTTTTATATAATGATATTATAAAGTAGTGGTTGTTTTTCTTTATTTTTCGTGCTATTTTATGTGATTGCTGAATGATTATTTTTTCGTGAGGGTGCTAAGGGGGCATTGATTAGAAGAGGGGGCATAGTTGAGAATTTGAGAGAGACGGCGAGAGTTTGAGAAAAGGAGGCGTATAGGCGATCGCTCCAAAAGAAGTTACGTTAAAAAGAATATATAATTGAAAAATAAAATATCAATTGAGTAAACAAAGGTCGGACGTTAAAATTTTTTGTATTATAGTCTTATTAGGCTAATCTGCCAGTCAAAGTTGGTTTGAATGGAGGGTATTTAATATAATCATGAATTTTATTTGCGCAAGACTCTTTTTTCTTCCTTCCTCTTCCTCGCTTACCCAACATCCTCCCCTCAATTGAGACCTTCCTGTCTTCCTTCGTTCCTCTTGTACCGATTCATCCTAACGGAATTCCACGGAATAGCTCCATAGCTATTGATTCCATAATTAAACGTTCTCGCAATCGACCATAAGTCGACCAAGCTTTGTCGTCCTTGTCGATTCCACTAAATGATTCGTTTGTTCCCTCGATTTTCTGACATCCTGAACAAATGACTTGACTGACTCAGTGATTTTCATTTCAATAGGTCCTATTACCATATTTGTCGTTCCCATACGATTGTGAATTTCCGCATCAGTAGTTATTCGTCTGGGAGAATTCCTGGCCTTTATTCGTAGGTGAATTAATTTCAACAGCTCTTCACCTTGTTTCTAGCTTCTAGGTATTCTCCCAGGCTACGTAGTTTTGCCAAGTTGTTTTAGAATCTCTTCTTTATATACAATCCGGTAATTGGGTCGCCTCTCGCAATTATCGGATCTGTGCTTACCATCGCACAGCATCACCAATGCGGTACAATGAAAGAATCTACTGCTTCGTGCAAATCGTTCTACTTCCCTGCTGAATTTCTGCTTATTTGCTGTACATTCTTTGCCAGCTCTGCTCGCTAATGCGTTATTTTATAGCCCCTTTCATGAGGGCACTCAGAACGCAGCTGCATTTTATTTCGTTGATGAAATATGACGGGGCGGAATCAATATCGTCGGGGGGGTTCGGAAACGCTGGCGCTGATGGTATCCCGCCATTAAAAATGACTTAGTGGGTGATGAACAGTCGTCGGGTGAATGCATCGGGGGAGTTCCTTCCCACAAGGGAAGGGCTAATGCGCGCGAAACGCCGGCATCTGAATAAATTTCGTCATTATCCTCGCCCCCTCCCCTCTATTACGTTGTATCTTCACTCCTTTACTCCTCCACGACCTCTCGTCGGCTACCTCTCCCCATGCCACGCACCTTTGAGGTTACTTGCTAGGCATTATGTAGATGCGCCTTTCAACCCAGAGTTGGGCAGAGTTGAAAGTGTAGAAGAGTGATTAAAATAACAAAACTATAAATAAGCGTTGAATTAAATTCTTTGAGCATGAATATGCATGATGGATTTAAATTTTTGGAATTGTTACCTAGGCTACGTGTTGCCTCAACTTCCACATTTAGTTCACTCAGTCCTTGGCGCTACTTAGAAGAAAGTCTTTTCAGTTAAATCGTAAACGGCCGTTGTTAATTGTTGTTAACGTGAGAAAGTGTGTAATTACATCCCGCGTATGGTACTACATTTTTATCCACTGCATTATGATTACTGGTAAGTAAATCCGGTTAGACGTGTTTTTTTTTACAATCTGTCGACTGCATTTACATTTGAGCTGCCGTCTTTCATCATTGGGCAGCGCCACAACCCAAGAAGTTGTTTGTTTACGGAATTCTAGACAACAGTTTTTGGTGACGAGTTAACTATTTATAATGTATATTCATGCCTTTGAGGCATACCTCTGTGGAAGTCGATTGTTGAATAAATAATGACTATACCAACTATGTTTAAATCCACAGAGTTTTTTATTGGTGCAACTAGTTTCAACGCTACTGCGTCATCTTCAGGTATACAAGCGTTAAAAATCATAGCCAGGGGTATATTCTGAAAAATAAGGGTATAAGAGGGGGAGTTCTAGCGACCCCCAACCGAATCTCTGTAAAACCTGAGAAACACTGTGTGTTTGCTCGTAGCAGTTTTTAACGAAGCGCGCTACTTTCATTTGTTTTTTATTTATTTGTTTTGTAAAACTTTTCTTTCCGGGATCCCTGATAATGTTGGATAGTGTTAACAGGACAGTGTGAAGGTAACCTTTCTATAAATTAAGTTAAGTCAGGTCCGAAGAAATATATGAAGCTTCCCTGGCGTATACTGTGGCTGAAGACAGTTTGTGCCCTCCAATGAGTCCAACTCTTTCTGGGGTCTTTCGATGTATGAGTTAGAGATGGGTCATTCGCGAAGGAACGGGTCCATGGACTGAACGAGAGGACCGACTTGAATGGAACGACCGTTTCAGTTGGTCCTTTCGGTCCTTCGTTACATTTGCTCATTCGCTCCTATCTTCAAGAGATACACAGTTCTTTTTGGAACCCCCCAAAAATTCATCTGCTGATTTTAGCGGTGTAATTAGCAATATTCTATTTTCTTTGTGTAAATTAAACCTATTTACCAAACCTCGTAAAAACCTGGTAATGTTACCTACCATATTTTTTTCATTCAACATTATTAAAAGCCGTCATTACGGTATAGTAAGTATTTATCGTTTTATTTTATTCCTCAAACTCCAGGAACATGTCAAAAATAAAAATGCATGACCACCAATAAAAAGGGAAGCGTGAAAGAGTGAAAAGGAACGGATCCCAAAAAAAACCGGTCCAGAGTGAGCGACTTCCCAAAAATGAACGGGTTTGACCATGTCTAGTACGAGTCGTCCATCGTCCTGATCCACGTGCGCTGATGACGACTCCATTTCAGCGACCTGCCAATCAGTCGGCAGGACATGAACTAAAGAGTGGCTAACGTGATGGGCGCGTCGACCTGGCATCTGATACGATTTGGCCGTTTTCCTCGCCTCCTCTATTTAAAGTTGTGTTTTCACTTCTTTTCCCTACCATTCTCTCGCTTCCTCGGTTACCTTTTGAACCCGATCATTCACCAGCCACCCTCTTTCCTCTCCCTGAACACCGCCACACCCCTTATCATTGGCGCCATCATTCCCTGAAAACTCATTACCCGCCCCCGCATCATTTATCATCAACTCCTCGATGCCCTCACCGTATAAATTCCCTCCATCGAATCCCCCTCCACCTCCATTGTTTCCGTCGTCACCCTCTCCATATCTCATTTCGCCTCCTTTTAATAGCCATTATTTACTTCCTCCCCCACTCTCTTCTCTTGACCCCTTATCTGCGGTCTCCCTTTCGTCCCTGCTCTCTTCAATGACGCTGAGGATTTTATTTCTCTCTCCAAGTTTACTTTCTACCTGAGATTGCTCCTGGACCTCTCGCTCCCAATCCAAAGGCTTCATCTGAATATCACCAGTTTATTTTGCCATTGCGTCGCTCCTCGTCACGGCATGCTGTGTAAGGCACCCTGGGCTCTTCCTAGCTGTGGTATTTCGCGAAATTTTTATCGTGTTTCCATGCTTTGGCCGCGCATGCCTTTCATTTCAGTTCAAATTACGCTGTCACCTACCCATTTTCATGGTGATGTCAGTCGATCAAATCATCTAGGGTTGGATGTTGGGTGAAAAACTTTGGGTCACATGTCATAAAACAATCACCGATGATGGCGGAGCACGAATGACATGATCACGTCGTATTTTACATTCAATCCTTTCAGGCGTAACCTTGTGGAAGTCCACTATTGAATTAATAATGACAATGCCAACTATGTTTCAATCCGCAGAGTTTGTGGTACAACTAATTTCTACGCTACTGCGTTCCCAAAGATGACGCAGTAGTATTGAAACTAGCTGTAAAAAAACTGGTATTGTTATTATTAATTCGCGTCATAACTTCTTCAAATAGCTTGGTGACCTCAGTGATCGTGTGTAGAATATCATTTGAAATATTTGCCTGTGTATTATGCGCATTAGTTTTTTCTAGAGAATCTCGATTAAGCTCTTTTCTGATTAAAAATAGCAATAAATGAGGAAAATACGAAGAGTGGCGTGAGTGTAATATCCAATTGAGTACATGCTTTAATTTAATTAAACCGATGGCTTATATGATGGATACGTTACATTTTTAAGATGAAGCTGTTCCATTTAGAAGCAATAAAATTGTCGAGAGGATTAATAGGGAAATAAAGTGAATTGGCTTTCAGAATTCCTGAAGTAGAACCGGTGCTTCTTTAGTAATTTAAGTGTTGGGTTATGGGTCTAAAGCAAGTGTTAACCGCTGCGAGAAAATTCAACTGCTTTGAGAAAGCAGTTGAATTTTTTCGCAGGAATAAAATAAGAGTATCAAATACTTTATTTAAACATCACCTCAAGTGTAGGTACACATGAAAGATACCGGGAGATGTAGGATATAATAACATTCATTACATCAAGTAAGAAAGATCTTCAGAAACTGTCAAAAACTTGCGCAGATATCCTGGAACCAATGTAGACTAGAATCATATTTTAATCATGATGAAATATATCGATAGACACAGAAGGCTTGATCAAAGTTGGGGGATTAAAAGGTAAACTGAGGAAGTTTTGAATGAGTTGAAAAGGATAGAACACTAGGAGCTAATGGAAAGGGACAAAGGGGAAACAAAGGAAATGAGAACGGTAGAGGAAAAATGGGAGTGTAGTGAGAGCGACGGAAAAAGTAACAGGATCAGTGGAAAGAATGTAGGTGGAGAACAATGGATTATAGAAGAAATGATTAGGAAAATGGAGGAGGACGTGAAAAAACGTTGCCACCGACGCAGGCGAGAGGAAGTATAAAGCACTAAATAATTAACTTCGGTCAGTAACCTCTCGGACGAAGCATAAATGGTGGAAAGAACGATGCTAAGAAATGGTAAAGCTACAGCAAGAAGGAAATAGTTATATAATGAAATAAGAATGGTATCGGCAGGTAAGAGAGTGCAAACAATACATGACGTGATGGACGGTACAGGGAATATGCTAGCCGAGCTGGAAGATATCAAGGATAGATGGAGGGAATGCATGAAAGCGCTATATGGCAACAACAAAAGACCTGCGAACTTGGATATTGAATATGACAAGAAAATTACTTCTTGATTCTACCGCTAAGAGGTAGATTTGGTAGAAAGACAGAGAAACTCCTGATTTTATACCTTGTTAAGATAATGTATACATCCAGTTTTTACTTTTTCGCCTCACCTTACGATCTATCCGTCTTCTTCCTGCCCATAAACCTTATCTCCTTCTTCTTCCCCGCTTGCTCAATATTCTTTCCGCTACCATAGTCTTTAGTAACTTTTCGCCCCTTATTCCATAAGTTTCCTATCCTCGCCCACCATAGTTATCAGAGTGGACTTTTTTTAATAGCATTTTACCGCATTTCTAAACATTGCATGTAACAAATGATATGGTACGAAGTCACTCGCACGGGTGCATATACACCAGGGTTGAAATTCGCAATGAAAAAATCATTTGACTAAACATCTAGTTCGCATAAACCCCCCTCGAAATTCGCATTGAAGGAAGATGGCTTGCTGGTGTAACTGGCTAACACGGCTAACACACTTGACCTGTAATTGGGAGATCCGGCTTCGAATCCCGGTCAAGTGAAATGATTTTTTCATAGCGAATTGCAACCCTGGAGCATTTTACCGGTTAAAGTAGGTTTTGTTGAATTTCAGAAAATTTTCTCCCGGTTTTCTACACTTTCAGGGGACTACCTCCCTCTAGTAGGTATATTCTTTTTCGCCTCAGCATACGATCTACCCTTCTTCATCCCGTCCATGAAACCTATTCTCTTTCTTCCCCTTCCCCGCTTGCCCAACATCCTTCCCTTTATCACATTCATGGGCAATTCATGGCCCTCCTACAGCCTCCTACACTGCCGATATCGAATTTCATTCAAAAGTCTCCTTTTCTCGCCCACCGTCTCAAGCACTTCCTCGTTGGTCTTCTTCTCGGGCTACCTCACCTTTTCCATCCTTCTCCAAACCTGCATCTCAAATGCCTGATGCCTGTTCTCGTTCTCCTTCTTGAGGGTCCACATATCTGCTCCATGCTACGCAAATTCCTCCTTTTTTACTTGCGTGAGCCATTTTTCCTAGGCCGATTACTCAATTCACTTCGATATGACTCTTTATTCCCTTAATGTCGTCCATAAAGGAGTTATTTATAGGATATATTGAAAATTTGACCTCCGTCGATTGGCCGTTTCGCGCCAATGCCCATTTCAAAATCACTGTATTACCCCTTCCGGTTACAATCCTACCATTTCGTGTCTCTCACCCATCTCCTTCTTTCCTGGGATTCCACCCTCCCCACTACTTCGGCCTCACCCTCTGCGCCAACTTTATTAATGCTTCCTCCGCTTTTCTTATTTCGCCCTCCATTCTAATCCCTTTACAACCGTCATCTCCCGCACGTAACCCGCAACGTTCGGGATAAAAAAAGGAAATTCTTTGCCCGCGCAGCTTTTTATTGCTCCGTTTTTTGTTCCCTCTCCGTCCTTCCGTCTCTCTCCACATCCCACCCAATGGTTCCACTGCCTTCGTAGGGGTCGCCACTTCCCTTGTCCCACAGCAATTACCCCAAACCAATTTCTTCTCCTTTCCAACCTTTCGTCTCTGCAAATCCGTCCTTCCCTGTATTTAGGCCGTTACCCTGGTACTTCCTGTTATTTTTACATTTCATTATATCCACTCTCCTGACGCGATCGTGTTGCGTAATGCCTATTCGCTGTGATTGTTGGTGAATAGTTTTCATTAGGTGGCTTGAACGATTTTTGTCCATGCCCAGATTCGGGTGATAATTTGATTCATGCTCTTATCATTTATATATTGATCAACATGAAAAATTGCATATACCGAGTTGGTGTCTTTGAGATTCATCACTATTTTAACTTTGATGATAGTCTCGGACCTTACTTGGTGAAATTCCTTATTGTCAGGGATAGAAAAATCAACATTGAAATTCCACATGGTATTAGATTTATATTCCACATGTAATTGGTTAGATCAGGGGTGGCCAACCCGCGGCCCGCCTTGAACAATTTTCTGGCCCGCGAGATTCATCACACTTTTATACAATAACTTTAACTCAATAATAATAACTCATTATATTTTTCAATTTTTCACTCCTTAAAATGTGTATAGTGGGTGTAAATCTAACATGGGGATATATAATTTAAAAAAGGCCCGCGGAGTTATGATGCATTTCCAAAGTGGCCCGCAAATCATTTTGGTTGGCCACCCCTGAGTTAGATTAAGGTAGAAAAACACCTTTCCTGCCTATATCTGTGACTCAGTCACATCCCTCTCCCCCACCCATAGAAATTCTTGTATACGCAGATAGGAAAATAATGTGAGTGCACCTGATGAAGCTGCTCTGTGGCGAAACCGGTTTTGTCAATAAATCTAATACCATGTGGAATTGCAGTGTTAATTATTCTATTCCTGACTATTTAAACTCGTAACTTTATGAAAATTGATATATATCTCATAATAACTAGGTACAGATTGTCCTCAAAACGCGAGTAAATACTTTTCATATTAAAAGATTTAAGTTTCTCCTGGTGGTATTAATAAACTCTTCTCGGGCTCTGCACCAGGTGATTGGCTTCATGTTTGCCGACGTTTCGGAAAACGACTTGTTTTCCATTTTCAAGGCGTGTTACTCTGTCCGTGTCAGATTGTAATGGAATGAATTGAAATGGAAAACAAGTCGTTTTCCGAAACGTCGGCAAACATGAAGCCAATCACCTGGTGCAGAGCCCGAGAAGAGTTTATTACAATCTGACACGGACAGAGTAACACGCCTTGAAAATGGAAAACGAGTCGTTTTCCGAAACGTCGGCAAACATGAAGCCAATCACCTGGCGCAGAGCCCGAGAAGAGTTTATTAATACTTTTCATATTAATGTCATGGTTCCTTTGGTCGGGTGAGGAGATGGATGGAGAAGGTGTGGCTGACGAAAAGGAAGGCGAACGAGGAAGTGCTTGGTGGTTTGGGATAGGAGACTTCTGGAGGAGATAATTAGGAGGCAGAGTAGGTGGTTGGAACCGGTAATGAGGGGCAAATGGATGCAGAATCGATGAAGAATTGTTGTAGGCCGTGGCAAAGGGGAGGTTGTTGAGTAACTGTGGAAGGAAAATTAATAGTATAGGAGAATTGAGAGGTAGGCGGTATGTCTAGCTGATAATCGGGCCCTTGGGCTGTATGAGATTAGTGAAGGTATTCCTATTACTATTTAAACTTACGTATGCTAATAGATCACCTCTTGCATCCCTCGTGGGGTGAAATATCCCTCTTCTCTTATTTGTACGTGTTACATATTGCATTTCTTATCGCCTTGCACTATTCCTTTGTATCCTGAGGCAATTCCAATTCATTTAATTTCGCAATGGCTGGAAAACCTCATATACACGAGCTGTCGAACGAACCGTGATTTGTTTTCCAGACCACCAGTGTTCGCGTGCCTTCAGTGATTAGGGATCTCTCGGAGAGCCATGGCTATAAAGCCATGTGCATAAAACATTGAGGAAGTCTATGGATTTTTTTAGTTTATTCTTTTCAAGAATTTTTCTGTTTCTATCGAGTGCCGATCTTTTTTTTCGTGGGGATAGTCGGCTGTTAGCTTTATTGACCATTCCTTCGAATAATTCATGCCTCAACTCAATCGATTCGAAAATTGAGTGCTATCCTCACACCACCTCCCTCCAGTGAATTACGTATCACCGAAGGTTGAGATTTAGAAGGTTGTTAGAGATTGTTGGTGTAATATTTACGTCTTTTATAAAACCGATTGTTGATTATATATCTATTGACCACGTATGATCATATTAATTGAAGGTAGCCATTACACAAGTATAACCTATAAGGATGCATTAAGCTTCCATTTTTTATGTTTAATCGAAGTTGTATAATTTTTTTCTTTTATTTTGTCGGAAGTAATAGACATCAATTTCATTTCCATATAAACCTCTCTTAACCGGTAATCCGCCATAATAATGAGCTAAGTAGGTGCTATCGTGAAGTTAAAGTCGAAATATAAATGTTCTCGAGAATGGTTTCATTAATCATACAATACATTTTTTTCTATAGCTGTGGGTCGATAGGTCTTTGGGCAGTCCCCCCTCTGAAATCAGCACAATTATTTTCTCCTCATATTTACTTGAGGTGTGTGTCAATGGTGACCCCCACCAAAAAGCAAATTCAATGCGAATCCTCAGCACACAAACGAAATGGCCGGATGGACAAACGTCGTCATTCATCGCTTTAATCCAGGAGGAGGAGGTGGCTAGCGCTCCACCACCTCTCCGCCCCTCTCAGGAGTGTATCCCTACGCCTCTCCCATTTCCTGAGCCCTCCCACCCCCCCCAGGGGCGGTCGGGGGTCTGCCCCTTTCACTCTTCCACCCTTTCCCGACCCCTCTCTTCTTCAATCTCATCGATTCTTTTCCCGGGACCGGTCCTCTTTCTAACCCTCTCTCACCCCCAAGCCCCAGTGGGGCAAGGAAAAAAGGGAGAATTTTTATTATCTTCCGCGCCGAACCGGACCTCTCTCTTCCTCCAACCTCCGTTTTAATCTTCCTCCCCCCCCGTACCAACCCCCTCCCCATCCCTCCTACAGCTCCTACCTCCGCGGTGCCCTATTCTTCCTTCCTATTTTCCCCCCATTCCTCTCGATTCCGAGCCGTATAGCCCCCCAATCCTCCCCTCCCCCAATCCTTTTTCCGCGAGGGAATAATAATAACTCATTTTCCTCTTTCGGCTTCCCTCCCTATTTTAATTTTCCCGCCTACCCTTCCGTATTTCCTTCTTCGCCTCGCCCTCCTCCTTCGTTCTCCCTTCCTCTCGACCCTTTCCTCTCCCCATTCATCCAACTCATCTTCTCTCCTCCGCTTCGTCCTCAACACCTCAACACTCCTCCTTCGTCTCTCCCCCTCCTTCCCCACTCCCCACAAGCTGCCTCTATGTAATCTCCTCCTCATCCTTTCCTGTTCGCCAGTTGTGTAGCAGCGAGCATTATCGCGCGATAGCAAGAAATTAGTTGGGTGAAGTCTCCGCAGTTGGTGTCGCATTAATCTCGGGTGCCCTTATGAACCCGTTCGCAGAATGTACGACGGGCCTCTCGCATTTTCACATACTCTCCGGTTTTTTTTATTACCAACCGGTGTAACCTTTTCTCTTTCCAAATATCCTCAAGGTTAAGCTAAGAAAATGGATAATCTAAGTGTAAATCTCATCACCTGCTGGCTTGAAGGGATTGATAATCCTGCCGTGATGATGGTGCTCTAGTAATGGGTGGCGCGTGCACCTTCAACCGTGCAGGAACAATCAAGCTCCACTACCATCATAATTAAAATATTTGGTTTAATTAAGGTAGTTCGAGCGAGATAGTTCCCTAGTCATAATAGAGACCATATTCGAATTTTATGTTTTAATTTCACCAGCTGTAAGACACATCAATTAAAAGTTGCATTATTAGTGGTGCAATAATTTAGTTTTACGTGACAGAAATTGTAAGTAATCAAATGAAAATATCTAAATAAGTATTTAACTTGACTCATTTTTTTCGCGCGGTACGTTTGAAACTTCTTCAAAACGGAAGGTTTTTTGTGATACCCAAGAACCTGTTACGGTATCAATATGATTAATTTTCAAAAATTGTTGAGAAAACATACAAACTTTACACTGTTAGTTATTTTACGACATCAAAGTATTATAAATTCCTCATTTTGTAAATAATGTCTCTCAGGAGTGCAAAGACGTACCTTTTCCCTTGTAAAAGGGCTGTTATTTTTTGGCAAATATCTCCGAAAGTAATATGGCAAGGGGTTGAATTTTTGGTGTCATTAGAAGGGTGAGATATTTTTCTTTAAAATGAAACCAAATTCATTGATTTCTCAATCAAACTCCACATTCATCGTAATTAAAATTTTTGGTTTATTAATTTTAGTCTGTTCCCAACCAAGCGTAGCATTGGTGTCCCTGCATTTATTATTAATAATCGTCATTAATCATCAATCCGATAATTAGTTCGCTGCAGCTCCCCACTCCACTCTCCTTTTTGTTAACCGCTTCATTTCTACGTACTTCTTAATTTATGCGTACTTCATGCGTATTTATTGGTACATAGGAAGAGATACCAGGAGGTAAGGAACTTTAATTAGATTGGGAAGGGTGGAGGGCTGCAGTCAATCTATCTTAGGATTGAGCGGCCAATAAATGAATGCGTACTTCATAATTTGCCTGATATATCCTGCCTGATTTGTTCATTACCTTACTCAGTAATTCTTCTCATTCATTTTTCTTTCCAATTTTGTCTCTGATGGTTTATTTTTTACAAAACATAAGCCTAACAGGTTTGTCCCTCCTTTTTTGCAGAGTATTTCTTCTGTATTTTCTCTTCAACTCTCCGGTAGATTACCTCGTTTTTTATTCCCTCCGTCAATTTGATCGTCTTCATTGATTCTACAATTATATCTCATCTTGGGATGTCTAATACTCCTTTCCACTGGTACATATATTTGTTTATCAACACCGTTTTCTACCGTCCTTAGGACATGACACAATGCATATTCTGCATCTTCTGCGTTTCTCGATTTTCTCAAAACGTTAAAGCACCTGTCTGTTCCCTATTATCTTTATTTGTTAATTTTCAGTCTTTAGCTACATGTGCCAAAATTTTCATCTGTCCTGGTTACATCTCCTTTTCCGGCAATCTGCTATTGCTCAGGTTTCGGAGACATGCAAAAGTCGTGGACAAGTCATCACATTTTAATATTCCGCGATTATTCCCTTTCTTAATGATTATTTTAAGCCTTTTTGTTGTACCCACCTTTTAAATGGGTTAGAACTTGGGGGTGGGAGGCCACAGAATAGAGCAAGTCGAGCAGCTTTCGCATCTTGATTATTTTGGAGGTGAATTGGTTTAGTGGTAAGGACGTAAAATGTAGTATTGCCACGGCTAAAGAACCATTTCAGAGAAGAATACAGAATTACAGAATACAGAAATGGGGAAGTTAGGGGTGAGGCTATCCAGAATCATAGCTATTAGTTATAAGAATTCCCTAACGAATGATAAAATGCAAGCAATAAAACAAAGTGCAACACAATGCTGTCTGTCTGTCATACACCATAGCCGTAAAGAAAATAAAAATACAGAATAACCAGAGAAGAAAACTGATGAGGATGGAGATCTGGGTGGAGATATAAAGAAAAGGCTGGTGGAAACTGTAGTATGGATCGTGGCGCTGTATGAGTATAAAACTTGGTCAGGGGGAATGGGGTATATACGTAGGCTAGAGGAGTCTGAGATGTGGGTTTCGAGGAAAATGGAGAGTGCCAGCAGGGTGGTGGAAAAAGGAAAACTTTGTATCAGCTGAGTGGTGGAAGGACAAACGAAGAGGTGTTGAATATGGTTGGAGAGGAGAGCAAGCTGGTGGCGGAAGTTCGGAGGAGGCCGGAGAGATGAATGGAGGACGTTTTGGAAAGAGAGAGAATGCTGGGGAGATTAATTGAAGAGGGGTCACTGGGGATGCGTGAGAGGAAGGAAGAAGATAGGAATTCTGGACGAAATGTGAAGAGGAAGACGATATGATGATTTAAGAGGGATCCAATGGCAGATCGCCTTAAGGAGGAAAAACGGAATCATGTGTCAGAAATTAGGACGCACGGTTATGGACGTTCGAAAATCCCGCAATTCACCTTATGAAACACTAAAATGATACTTATATATAAAGAATGGAAGGAAAAGAACAGCTCCACCTAGAAATTTGATACATTTCAGTCTTTGTAAATGAGAGGTGGACATGTTTAATCAATTTGCTGTCAATTAAAACATTAGATGTTGGATGTTCTTTTCCTTACCATTCCTAATAATTAGTTATATTTGCGCAACTCCATTGTGATGGTATTTTTTACTAACTTCTTTTGCTGCAGCTTTATTTAAGCCATTCGGTTCTTGAATATTTCCTGAAGCTTGTTTGGATTTTTTTATATAGATAGGCAGATATTTATTTGATGAATGTACAAAAGGAATCTCAGTCCTACGAGAGTACAATACAAACATTGAAAGATGTAAAAAAATAAAGTAAGTTCAGTTCCATTCGCATATGAGAAAAATTAGTCAAAAAACATTAACTGCACCATAAATGAAAACAGAAAGAAAATAAAAAAACAGTGTAACAACATAATGAACAGGAATCGAGAGACATAAAATATTTTCGAGCATGGAGTTGGAAGGTTTTGACAGAGATGCAGTTAGTGACTGTGGATGGTAAACTGTTCCACAAAATGACAGAGAATATCCAGAAAGCACCTCTTTATTTGTCAGTTCGGTGTTGAGGGACTCTTATCATATCTGGATTCCTGAGAGGGCGACTGTGAATGGTTTGAACAAAAGAAAGCTTATTGTACAGATAGGAAGGTATCTTAGTATACATTATCTCTTTTAAGAGTAATACAGCCTGATAATCACGTCTGGGGTTGATTTTCATCCAATTTAAGGGAGCAAGGTGTCCAGAAATGTGGCAGTCACGAGGCAGGTCAAGGACAAATCGAGCGCAGGCATTTTGGAGACGCTGGATACGATTTACAACTAACATTCCATCACAGACCAAAGCCCCACAATCAATAATAGGAAATACGAGACTCTCAATCAGATGTTTTCTGACATTATTTGGTAACAAGTGTTTATGGCGTCGCAGCTGTTGGAGTACGGACAACCCCTTTTTACAAATAACATTTGATTATTTTTCCCAAGTTAAGTGCTTGTCGAATACAATACCCAGGTTAGTAACAGTATCAAGATAAGGAAGAGTAATATTATTGACTGTCACAGTAGGTAGATTATGAGGCAGTTTCTTGAAAAGCTTAGGATTCCCTATAAGAATCACCTGGGTCTTACTACAGTTCATTTCAAGATTGTGACCTATTGCATACTCCACGAGCCGAGAAACTTCGTTATTTGTAATAGTAATGGCCTCAAAGCACTTTTCAGGTATGAAGTCAACATAATGCTGAGGGTCGTCAGCATACATGTGGAAATTAGAGTCGGTGAATATTGTGTATATATCATTGACATACAGGGAAAAAAGAAGGGGGCCAAGAACGGATCCTTGGGGAACACCCTGGATTAAATCCGCTAAAGTTGAGGTGGAAGTACCTATGTCCACAAATTGCTTTCTCTTGGCAAGATATGACTGAGTCTAATCTAGGGTAGAGCGCGAGAGTCCTAGACATTTTAGTTTACTAATTAACAGCCGATAATTTTGGGAGTTGTGAAGATATTTGTAAGACACATATAAGCCATTCGGTTCTTGAATATTTCCTGAAGCTTGCTTGAAATTTGGGAGTTGTGAAGACACTTTTTGCCATAATTTAGTCTATTTGATACAATTTGATAGTATTTATAGACTTAGGAGTGTTAATGATAATTTACTTAGCATAATCAACTCATACACTAGGTTGCGGATTTTGATTGCCTCCATTAATCATCTTTAGGGCATAAAAGGATAGTTACAAATACCTTTCGTAAACCTACTGTTAGGTACTATTTTTTTCTACTTTAAAGGTGATTTAAAAAATCATTCGAAACATTTGCAGTTTCGTTGATAAGTTGACATTTTTTTAGACCAAGCCATGGCCAATTATTATTACAGAATTCTTTTGATTTATTGATCATCGTCAGGGCAGCAAAGGATAGTTACAAGAATCTTTCGTAATTCTTCTGTTACTATTCTTTCCAACCCTAAAGGTAATTTACAAATTGATTCGAAGCTTTGGCAGCTTGGTGTATGAGTTGACTTTTTTGTTGGACAAACCACCGCCAGTTATTATGAGTGGATTCTTTATACCTCGTCCGAAAACGCCTTTTCAGCTGTGGCTTCTGACACAGCCTAGGAAAGATCTTCGCCGTCCCCTAAATTCCCCACTCCTGATGAAAGCGCCACTGATGGTTTAACGGTTAGTGCGTTGCATGTATGCTCGAGAGCATTCTTTGTGACGTTAAGTATACTACGCAATACACATCAGTATTATAGTTTTACCTGTAGGGAAATAATTCCCATTTAAAATAAACGAAAAGACTTTTTAAAAATAACGTCGTATGCGTTCTAATTCTCCGGATCACCTGATTTTCTACTATTTTTTCCATCAACGTTTCTATGGCGGTGGATAAAATGTTTTGGAGAGTGTGAAGCGAAAATTTGCGACATTTATGTTCTAAATATTAATCCCAATTCTAGTGGCCTGCTTATACAGATTTGCATGAAGGAGCAAGAGCTGAGTCGTAAAGTGTAAACGCGTTTGACGCCCTTCGGAAGCGTTTTCGACCGTGTTATACAGCCCACTTAACTCTCGGATCCACAAATCCGGTAACCTGATTACGGTTCCGCGGTTGTTTTGTGACTTGAATGATTTTTTTTCCGCATTCATCTCAGGTCTGTTCCGATGAAGTACTCGACCGGCTTCCTTTCTACCATCGAGTCAACCTTTTAAGTGCTCCGCTGTATGTGTGCGTGTGTGTGTGTGTGCTTGTTTGTGATGATAAAATAAAAGAAAAAACGATCTATAAATCTCGTGTGATCAGATCGAAATTCCTGAGTCATCGAGTGTCCCGCCCCTCCCTCTGCCCGCCAATCCCATCACTTCTCTCGGCCCTTGTTTTACGATCTCATCACTCCTCTAGACCCCGCTAACTGCCATTGACTGCCTCCTCCTTCGTTCCTTCCACTCTCCCTCTGCGTTCTCTCTCTCTATTCCATTTCCCCACGAGGAAGAGCGGAATTCCTCGAATTTTTCGAATCGCTCCGCAGATGGCGGGAATACGTCCACGTCGTATTTTCCGGTCCAAACACACCCCTCCTCCCCCTCCCCCACCGCAGATTCCCTCTCTTGCCACCCCTCCCGCTCTCTCCTCCTTTTCTCTCACTGCTACTCTTTTTTTTTACATTCTCTCTCTAGCTGTTTCCCTAATCGAAAGTCTATTTGCTCTCCCTCCCGTCGTGTTCTTCCCAAACCAATGCGATGTCCGCCCTTCCGTTGACTTCCTTCATTGGGTCCAGTGCAGTTTTATTTCCTCTGTCGTTTGCATCAATCGAGAACAAATGTTGTTTGGTGTTACAAAAGCGTTTGTTTTATTCCTCGGCTGGGCACAAAAATAAGAGGACGCAGCCTGGAGCCAGTAAAACAATGATGTTACTTAGGTAGCGCGTCACGGTAAAATGATCAGAGTAGCTAAGACTTGAAAAGGAGAATTGCGCCAGTGAAATCAGCGTTTAGTAATTGGATGGGGTTTACGACTGGGAATTATTAAAGGTGTAATGAAAAATTTGTCTAATTGTGGGTAGTACATTGTAATACAGAGTGTAGCCATGCTGGGATCATGCATTGGTGTGGTGGTTAGAGTACTGGCTAACCATACGGACGGCTAGGGTACAAATCCCTTCCCGTCACTTCAAATGTTTTTCAGAGAGACCCCAATCCCCACTTGAGTGTCTTGTGGAGGGTACTTCAAGATGAGTACTCCATCTGTCGGATGAGATGTTAAACCGTTGTCCCCTTGGTATCGTTGAGAGCTTAGGGCGTTATGCCGACGCCAGGTTTCTCTCGACCCTTCCTCCCTTACCTGTACCCTAGTAGCGTAAATGACCTTAGCTGTCGGTAGCCTCCCCAAAAATCTAATCCAATCCAGTTCAGCCATGCAAGGTTCAGTTCCTTGAATTCTGAGAACGGAAGACGAGAAAAATACTACAGGCACTTGAAATGTTTGGTGTGGAGGAGGACGGAGAAGGTGTAATAGAAGGAGAGAAATTCTGACGACGTGATGCTTAATGTGCTTTTTGAGTAAAAGAAACTTCTGCAGGTGATTTGGGGGAGGCCGGTTAGATTGTAGGAACGGGTAATCAGGGATAAAGAGTTGCTGAAGGCTGTGATAGGGGTGAGGATTTGAGTGAGCGAGGAATGTAAAAATCAAGAACAGGCCTTATGACTGGCATAAAGGGAGGTAGGACGTATCCCGATGAATTGATGTTTGAAGATGAGGCCCATAAGCTGTACAAGTGTTGCATAAGTATAGTAAAAGATCGTTAATCCGGAATATGGAAGACTAGATGCGTTCCGGAATAACGATATTTCCGGTGTTCTGATCTCTTTAAGTTTTATTGAGCAGTATGAGCAGCCGCAGTAAGTCATCGTATAAGATGATATGGTCAATGAGAAGGAATGTAATGTGAAAAGCGAACAATCATAATACCGTTAATTTTTTAAATAAAAAAAATAAACCATCACCATTTAATTCATTGCCATTTAATGATTCCATAAAAATAAATAAGACACTCTTCATTTGATCGAAAATGCGATTTCCTTTCCTTGGCTGTCATACGCGGAATGAACACTAGCAATAAGCTAAATACGGCGTTAATGTAGCTGTATTAACGGCATAACAGTCGTCATTGCCACGGTGCAACATAAAATGTGAGTTATTTGCAAAATTCTTAAAAACCTTTCATTATTTAGACTTCCGTTGTTTAGAATCCCGGATTCTCTATCTTATCATGTATTAAAACTTCCATCTAAACCTACCCTATCGGTAACACGCCATTAGTGATAATATGCCATGATGTGGTTCGTCTGTGACATGCGTGGACAGTTTACGCTCTTCCCCCATATTGCTACCCAAATTTTGGAAATGCATTTGTGCTGTACTGATCGGATTTATCTCGTAGACGGCTATGGTGTATGACAGGTATTTGTGTTGCACTTTGATTTATTGCTTGCATTTTATCATTCGTTAGGGAATTCTTATAACTAATTGCTATGATTCTGGATAGCCTCACCGTTAACTTCCCCATTTCTGTATTCTTGTAATATATACCTCCTACTGTCTTTCCTCCTCAATCATATCCAGAACTTTTTCGTTCATATTCCTTGATGCCTTAGTGAGGTATCCTCAATCTTCCTCTGCAACTAAGCTGAGATAGAGCGCTTTTCCGTCCAATACAATGGACTTTTAGCTTCAAGTATTTAGCGCCCCCTGGGTAAGAACTCTCGATGGCTAAAAATGACGAAACCTCAACACGGTAATCAATACTTAACAACGATCATTTTAAGAGACGGAAAATATTACGTTCCTCAATTTCGAAAAATAAGTGCTCCCTGACTCTCCAAATTTATAGTCATAGGTGGGAGGAAGTAAGAAGGGAAGATGGGCGGGTCAAGACTGTGATCGAAGGAAGGATGTTGGGCAATCAGAGAAGGGCAAGAAGGATATTAGGTTTTATGGATGGGGTGAAGAAGGGTAGATCGTATGCAGAGGCGAAAAAAGAAATATTAGAAACAGATAGGACCATGAGTGTGGAATTCCGGGAGGAGTTTCTCTGACTTTCAACAAAACCTACTTTTTACTTGTAGAATGCTTTTAAAAAAATCTCTTATCATTTCCTCAATTGAACCTTTGAACTCTAACCTGTGACTTCGTGAAGTTCCATTTGGTGATACCCTCGGTCTGACGAATCGGGATACGAAAAAATGTCTTTCTTGATGTTTGTACGGTTTTATGAACCATTACCATTAATGTCAAGAGCTAAAATATGGAATTCTGATTACATGATAAATTCCAAAAACTTTGACGTTCTTATAGATCATATTTCTTTCCTTCCATAAATTGCTGTATAGATATTTTGGAGTACCGGATTCTGTGGTATTAATGTGAAATGGATATGTCACTGTCTCGGCGAAGGTAAAGAATTGAAAGCCATGATGAAAAAGTAACGTCAGGGTCTTTTTCCTTTCCCTTCAGTATTTTTGTTTCTCTGTTTGGGCGCTGTTAAAAATGAAACCTTTTACCATTCTTATGTTATTTTATGCCGAAAGAAACCTTTCACTTTTACTACAAAAATTGTAGCCAGCGAATGCTAAGTGCGTAATGCTGAAGGTAGTTTGATGTTCCCCAGTTCCCCAGTCATAATGAAGACCATACTCGAATTATACGGTTAGTTTTAGCAGCTCTAGGAAGTGTTTGTTTAATATTTCATTGTTTATGGTGCAATAATGTACTTTGGTGTGACTAAAGTTTTTAGTAATTACATAAAAATATCTATATAAGTCATTAACTTTACTCATTTTCTTCTCGCTGTACTTTTAAAACTCCTTTACAACGAAAAGCGTTTTTTACGACCCTGAAATAATTTCTGCGGTGCTATGTAATTTACCTTGACAAATAATGGAAGAAACAGTCAAACTACTCAATGTTGATTTTTTGGCAAGATCTAGGTGTTATAAGTTCCTCATTTTCTAAATAATGTCTCTCTGGAGTGCATACACGTACCATTTCCCATGTAAAATGACTGGTATTTTTCGTCATAAGTTTCGGAACGTAGTTCGGTAAGGGACTGATATATTGGTGTCTTTGGAAGAGTGAAATGTTTTTGTTTAAAATGTGACCAAATTCATTGATTTCTGGTTGAAATGATATTTTGCTCATACTACCCTAAGATGTCTGTTAAATAATGGATAAGTTTGTCGTCTTGCCCTCGTTTTTTCTTATTTATTCTCTTATTTTCAGATTTACTAAATGAATGAATATGACTGTGACAAAATTAAAATACCTCAGTGAAATGTGTATGCACCCGGGTGAAAATTTTTTCGTAAGTTTAATTATCGATTTCTTTCTTTCAGATTGTACTTCGTGACGTATCTTCAAGTAACTTCACTCCGAAAGTTATACCTGAGAAATTTTATAAGGTATTGTGTTTCTGTTTTTAATCTGAAGCAGTCTTGCGTTTGTTATACTTATGTTATTAAGTTTTTCACAAGATATTTCTTTCCGATTATGCATGATCGTGCGTTGTTAAAACTCGATTTTGGTTATATCTGAATCATTTGTTTGTACCTATTCTTTAGCGAGATATTTTTCCAACATTTTCACATAGCTACTAATATAGAATGAATTAATTCCATATTTTTGTGCGGAAAGAGACTATTTAAATCCTAGCTGTAGAGGGCCTTGTAATTTCCAGTCTTTAACTGCCGAAAACTCCGTCTTGGGCTTAGCATATGGTTTTCCTCGGATATTCTTGATATGCGTGTGAAAAATAATAATAATAATAATAATAACAACGTTTATTATCGTGGGCTACTCTTAGCCCCTGAGATAATGAAGCACAATTTTTCAAATTAATACAATTTTGAAATTCAAAAATTGGATTAATAATAAAGTAATGAAACTCAATATACAAAAACGAATTAATTATACAATGGTGACAGGCAAAACAAAAAAATAAAAAAAATCATTGTAAGCTTTGAATTCGTAATACAGCCGTACATATTACTGCAGAGAGCACTACTAGGATAACATTTAAATACATGATTTAGCATATAAACCGTGAGGAAAAAGGTAATTAATGATAACAGTAATAATTACAAGTATAAAGTTGAATACATTCATGTTCAATAGATTAATTCTTCTTCAATATGTATAAGGCATCCAATTTAACATTTGTTTAATTTTACTTCGTTCCAATTTTAGACAGACAAAATTTTAGGATTATTCATTAGGATATCATACACCTTGGACTTGAAAGCATGGATGGATTTAATATTTCTAACTTTAGATGGTAGAGAGTTCCATACTGTAGAAGCGGTTACGGTGAAGGATTTAGTAACGTGAAGTGTGCTATGTTGTGGGATGTCCCTGAAAAAGTCCTCCGTGGTCACCCATTGCTAATCCTCATTGACTAATCTTTGTTTTGATAGGTTATTAGGCGAGGTAATCAACGACTCAGTTTGCTATTGCTATGAAGAGTGGGTAGTCAGGTAGACGTTGGTAAAATAAATTTGTAGAATAAAGAAAGGATGGAGTCCTACCGTAACCTTTTCATAATGGAACGACCAAGGTGCTCTTGGTTTATGTCTTACTCATCGATTGATCCTGTAGAATTCCTTCACGAGCATGTCCATTCGTATAGGCAAGGACAAATATATTTCTGTTTCTTTAAACGTGGCAAAGAAGCGGAAACATTTCTATAATTAACGCCACGATACTCTAGCATATTACAATTGACAGCGTGGAAATACAATCATTATCACTGGTCGTGCAATTCTATGATTTGTTGACTGCATCCTTCCACACTTCCCTATGTAATGCTAGGTGTCTTACTTCATGGTATCTCTTTCTATGTACATTCTTCTTTATTTGGTCCATGAACTTATTCCTGGGTCTTCCTCTGGGCACTTTTCTCTCTATTTTGCCTTCAATAACGTTCTTCACAATCCCAATGTGCCTCTGCCTGTGCCCAATCCATCTGGTTAGGAAATACAATACGTTATACATTCTAAAGATTCAGGCTTCACTTCGTGGAAGTTAGTAGTTATTGTTATTATTATAATTATTTTTGTTTATTTATCCTGGGTTGGATGAGACGGAACCGTCCCCTCTTCCCCCAGCCCAGAAAATTATTAATCAATTAATTAATCCGTCGGCCCCGGTGGCGGTGGGGTAAAGTCCTCGCCTACTAACCCGAGGGTCGCGGGTTTGAGTCCCGCCTGGGTAGAATATTATCTACCCAGGACATGGGTGTGTGTGTTCGTGTATTGTTAATGTTAACACACCCGATGTAAAAGGCCTATGTTGTGCTGTTTTCGGGGTTGTGAGTGTAAATAAAAAAAAATTAAATAAAATTAAGTAATATCAAATTATAAGCCTTATTATTATAAGGAAGAGATACCAGGAGGTAAGAGAACTATCATTAGATAGGGAAGGGTGGAGGGCTGCAGTCAACCAATAGTATCCATACTTAAAGAAGACGAGTGTGTAATTTTCCACAGAATTTTATTTTGGATGGTACGACGCGTTTCACCGACTTGCGACATCATCAGGTACCTGATTCTGTAGAAAAGTACAAATTTGTATTTTTTTTAAAGTATACATACAATTCGTCATATTTAAGAGGTAAGAAATTTCCTGTAGACTGCCAACCGACGTATGATACCGGAGTTTTACTGATTTACGTGTGCTATTCATATTCCCGTTCTGTCGTGATACGCGACTCAAGCTCTTAAATCATCTCACCAACCCAATCCATGATTCTTAATCCATTACATTATTCCTTTATGATTAATCTTATTGTACCTATATTTTTCGTCTTTTGAATATCCAGTGTAACAATGGGGAATTCCGTGGTGATCTCCCATTCAGTGTAGTATCCGTCCAATGAGCAGGTATGCTCTTTGGGAGAACGGGTGCGTTACGAAGACCCATCGAACGTTTTCTGTATTTTTCCTGTGGGGAATACTTCCCTTAACTCACATAATTAAATTGAAGGACTGTTTGGCACAAAACATTTAAAGAGCGCGCAAAACTGCTCTAATTTTTCAAAATTTTATAGTCAGAGTACTGTGGAGATGGCCCTTAGTAACTTGGACAGGGTTATCCAATCGCGATCACCCAAGCGTATGAAATGCCCTGTGAAAAATTCTATCGCCTTGAGTATGATTAGAACCTAGATCCCTCAGTGTCGCCCCGCGTGCGATATGCAGTTAAGCCGCCTCCTAAATCGCTGTGAAGGCTCCTTATGTTTTAGAACACTCCGTGAACTTGGCTGTGGAAGAGGACATCCGGGAAGCTCAATTATTTGGCGCGTTCGACGCGTTAGTGTGGGGTATAAGTTCGAATCCCAGTCCAGGGAGGATTGTGTTTGCCCTGGTTATTCCCAACCAATGGATGATGGAAGTAAAGAAATAATACGATGATAACGAAAATCGCCCCAATGTGGTAATTAAATCTACATCGCTGTTCGAATCCCATTGACAGGCATTCGTGGCTGTAATATACTTTTATGAATTGCATTTATTGTGCAAGCATTAGGAAAAACAGAGCAAGTATTATGTGCAAGTACGAGAATTGTAATGCTAATTCATAGAGCTTACCTAAGGGGTTCATTTTGGATTAAGTATTTGAAAAATTTTCAAGTGCAAGTAATTAGTTACATGAGCTACTATGAGTCCTCCTTCTACTAATTTATTTGCTGTTTGCATTTTTATCTCCGTCCGCAGTCATGTGACCAAATTGCCACCGGGCGGGATGAGATTTTGTCGCATAGCCGATATGCCTCTTGCATGCAAAGTAGAGGCCAGTGTATTTTCTTTGCGAGTGCGAACCTTGGTCGATTGCTACCCATTATTGACACCTATTACCATAGAAGTCCTAACTCACACATGGAAGTGTCGTGTAAGCGACTTGAAGCGCCACTGCCGTGAAAGTGACTTCCACGTTTAATGCCGGATTTACGTGATAAATGAAGTAACGAGTGATTCGATATTTTTGTGCAATTAGATTACTTGAATGGATAACTTGAGCGTGATGAGTGTTGTTCTTTGAGTCATTAATTGCATGGCCGACTTGATAAAATGTAAACCGGTGGAAAAAAACACTCTCAAAGATGCTCAGTGAGATTTTGAGGACTTGTTCAAATGCACGGAAATCTCGAACCCTTCGCGATTCGACCACGTGTGACGCCTTTTTCACGTGATCGGAATTATCTGAAACCGTTCGCGCGCCAATTCTCAGGCAAACGATTTTTTTCATATTTCCAAACATTGCGTGTAACAAATGATGTGGTACGAAGTCACTCGCACGGGTGCATATACACCCTCGAAATTCGCCTTGAAGGAAGATGGCTTGGCGGTGTAACTGGCTAACACACCTGACCGGCAATTGGAAGATCAGGGTTCGAATCCCGGTAAAGTCAATTGATTTTTTCATAGCGAATTTCAACTCTGATTTTTTTCATTGTGAGTTTCACGCTCATCTTTGATTATTTGCTTTGCCATCCCAATTTCCAATCTAAAAAGAGTTCCTTTCGGTTTATTCGGACTCTGGCGAATTCCTTTATTTATCTAACCCGATTCATTCACAGGACAACGTTTCTCTTTTGAATGACCGCGTGGGAGGCTGTTAAGCTGGTGTTCCTGGCTGTATGGAGTTGTACTGTTTCGATCGATCCTATCCGTTTCGGCAGTTGCTTATCAGGATTATATACCCCACCCCTTAGTTTCGAACTTATCTCGGAAGAGGTCGACGTTTCACAGGCTGTGTTGTCCCGAGGGCCTTTACTCACGTTGGTCGATCGCTGCGCCACACATATTGGTGTCGTTGTCAAAAACGTGAAAGGAAAAGAGAAGGACCCACTCCGTTCGAGAAACAAAAATATCGCCCACTTATGGGTCCGGGTCAGAGGGACGAGAATTAATGGCCCGGGACGGTTCGAAATTGAAGTTCCCTTTTTTTACCGTACTCTGGACCGAGCTTGCGTGCAAGGAAATTGAGCCCCCCTCATCCCTGGCTTATTCGTCTCAATGAATTCTCGTTATTACATTACCTTCTGGAGGAAGAGAGATGGACAGCTTTAGGGATTTTATATTTGAATCTCTCCCTCTGGTTCTTCCCCTTTTCATATATACGTATATTTGCTAGATTATCGTCATTGTCGTCGAAAAGGAAATTACGACACGGAAACCGGTCTTCGGATGTTTTTTTTCTATTTTAGGCCTTCTTTCATTTATTTATTTTTCCAATAATCGCCGTATAGAGGGCTGTAATCTCTTCTTCCTCCGCAACCCATCCCTCTTTGACTCCCGTATCTTTTTTCAAATTTCAACCGTCGCTAGCTCTTTCCCCCCTTCCGCCCTCACTCCTCGGGAGTCCCACGGCGAAAATTCCTCCTCTGAACGAACGAAATATGTGCTTCTTCTTTTTTTTTATTCCATACTTCGAATGCCCCCCGGTTTGATTTCGTTTGTGACTTGTCTCTTTCCCTCTCTCTCTCTCCCCCCTTTGTTTTTTTTTCATTTTCCGCCCGGATTCTCTCGTTTCGGGTCTTGTCTCGCTTTACGCGATCTGGGAATAACGAGTCGGAATGAATGAAACGACTGAAATAAAAAGAGAATCATCGGCGGGATATGTGTGTATATTGGGTGACAGGGGGTTTTATACTTGGAATCGTTGGTTTTTTTCATCTCTCGTCATAAAAAATCATCGGGAACTATTTGTCTCATACCTCCATCCCCATTCCAATTTTCCCAACCCTCATCCAATTTCAATGCAATAGGCACCTACCTCTTTTCGCACCCTGGGATTGTTTGCAAAACTGCCTGGAGAACCAAGGGACATACCTACGCCCTTGGACGCAAACCGCTGTCGAAATGCCCGCCCGGACTGTTTCTGAACATATTTCCTAATGCTGCCGACATACAGCGGGTGGTGCTGGCGTTGTGGAAGGGGAACCGGAAATATGAAGTGCGATAACGAGAAGAGCAGGACAAAACGACCGAGTGAACGATATCAGTAAGTGTTTGGTGAAAATTTAAGAGTGTTAATGAAGAAAAAGAAAACTTTGTTTCATTCCACCTATTTATTTTCAGGTACTACTAGTTTCAAGGCAGTGGCGTCATCTTCAGGCTTCCACCATTTTTTTTTCGGGTACTACTAGTTTTGACGTAGCGGCGTCATCTTCAGGTAGTACCTGAAGAAAAATTGGTTTAATAAAAATAAGTAAGAACCAAGCGACATACCTACACCTTTGATGCAAATCGCTGTCGAAATGCCCGCCCGAACTGTTTCTGAACATATTTCCTAATGTTGCCGAACATACAGCGGGTGGTGCTGGCGTTGCGAAAGAGGAACCGGAAATATGAAGTGCGATAACGAGAAGAGCAGGACAAAACGACCAAGTGAACGATATCACTAAGTGTTTGATAAAAATTTAAGAGTGTCAATGATGAAAAAGAAAACTTTGTTTCATTCCACCAATTCATTTTCAGGTACTACAAGTTTCAAGGCAGTGGCGTCATCTTCAGGCTTCCACCATTTTTTTTTCGGGTACTACTAGTTTTGACGTAGCGGTGTCATCTTCAGGTAGTACCTGAAGAAAATTTAGTGGAATAAAATTAGTAAGAACCAAGGGACATTGGACCCTTGGACGCAAATCGCCGTCGAAATGCCCCCCCGGACTGTTTCTGAACATATTTTCTAATGTTTCCGGCATACAGCGGGTGGTGCTGGCGTTGTGGAAGGGGAACCAGAAATATGAAGTGCGATAACGAGAAGAGCAGGACAAAATGACCAAGTGAACGATATCACTAAGTGTTTGATAAAAATTTAAGTGTCAATGATGAAAAAGAAAACTGTTTTATTCCACCAATTTATTTTCAGGTACTACAAGTTTCAAGGCAGTGGCGTCATCTTCAGGCTTCCACCATTTTTTTTTTCGAACAGATACCTATTTCTCGAAATGGGTTACAGAGCATGTTCGAATGCGACGCCGGCAAATACATTGGTAGCTGAAACGGGGCATCATAATGGTCTCCTCGGCCCGATCGCTGCGGAAGGCTCGATTCCCGTTCTATTTGCATGTCCTTGGTCTGTAAATATTGTTTATAAATGTTTATCGACATAACCTACAGGTCTAAGCTAGGTTTATTGAAAGTCAGAATAATTCCTCTAGATTGTTTTCCGCCTCCCTCGAATCTCATGTAAACATCCTCTTTCCTCACCCACCATACTCGTCATACGTCCTCCTTATCGTCCATTGTACCTTCTCCATCATTATCCTCGCCCACGCCTAGAACGCCCTCAGTATATTCACATCCCCCATTGTCACAGACCCGGAATTAAGGTAAATCATGAAAAGACAAGTATAATGAGGTTCTCTACGACAAAGAAAGCAACGCCGGTCGTTAAAGTTGAAGGGCATAAACTCGAACAAATAGGTTTTATTTACTTAGGCAGTACGCGTGAAGAAAGTGGGCATAGTACCAAAGACTTAGGGAAGAGGATAGCGCTAGCTATGGAGGCGTTTAGTAATTTAAAGGAGCTGATGACTGGGACCTTGAGCAAAGATGTGAAGAGGATGCTGGTGAATACCTTGATATGAAGCGTAGCGTTGTATGGGGCAGAAACCTGGGCCCTCAGAAAGGAGGAGAAGAATAGTCTGCAGGCTTTTGAGAGGTGGGTGTGGAGAAGAATGGAGAAGGTGACGTTGACGGAAAAGAAGACTAACGAGGAAGTTCTTGGCGTTGAGGGAAGGAAAAGCTTTTGTATGAGATCAGGCGGAGGCAGAGTAGGTGGCTAGAAGAGGTGACGAAGGGTGATGGGTTTCTCAAGACTATGATAGAGGGAAGGACGTTGGGATGGAGAGAAAGGTGAAGATATAAAATATGCTCTCAGGACGAGATGAAGCTGGCTTGGATGTGCGCAGAGATGAAGAAAAGAATGAAAGAGGGGGACAAAGCCTTCGACGTGTGAAAGAATAGGGGATTTTTCCGTCTCTTATTGAAAATCTACTTCAAAAGGTAAATCACTTTAATAATAATGCTGTTCTGGATTAACTCTCACGAACAAATTTTTACCTGTAAACAGAACTGAGAGTCCAAATTCGTATAAAACTCGTTATTTTTCATTTGTGATTTCATTCTTCGAATGCTCCGAGATATGAATTTTACTGAGGTATAAATAGCCGTCACAATATCCATCGGCGTTCTCAAACAATCAGAGAGAGCATTGGCGCTTTGTTCCCAGCATATCGGCGCGCCAGACAGCAAATGAATTTTCTTCATGCAAACACCAACCATCCGACGTACATTGCCCTGTCATGCCTCGTTCATTCGTTAACCCGCGTCAAATGTGATACATTTTCGAGAGTTCGACAAAAAAATTCATGAATTGAGTTGGTATGTTACCGCGGGATTCCAGGCTGGACTTATAATGCCGGAACGAAACCTCGCAATACTCCTCCACTTTACCGCGTGAAAGCACCGTCTACGTTGATTGGTAATAAGCGAACAGCGACAATATCTCCTATTTTTTCTTTCCCTCTCTTTCTCCATTTCTTTACGAGTGGGAGGAAAAAGGATTGTTTGAAATATCAAAAGCCCGCGCGTTAAATATTTCGGTCCAGAATAGAACTCTCTTCTGGAAAAAAAAAGACCGACTACTGGGATTTAGATGGGGAGCATGAGGAGGAGCGGGGGTGCGTTACGATTCGAAGCTTCGGTAAAGCGATAAAACGCAGAGAACAAGCACGGTGACCAGAGAGTGGCTGACACCGCGATCTATCGTGCACGCCTCCAGCGATAAGTCAAGCATTGAGTGAAAAGAGTAATGGGAAGAGGACAAAAACTGTTGGAGGGATTTAAAAAATAACGAAACAGATTTTATTTCCACAAAGCAGTTCTGCTCTTTTGTGGTTTTACGGCAGAGTAGTCTCAATTATCCAAATCTCGATTTATCGTGTGTCTGTGCTGAGGTACATAATTCATTCAAGTCACTCCATTATTAGGTCATATATGTATTAACTGCTGAGATGCTCTATTGGAATCTCTAATCCTAATTTATATATGTGGGTGAGGAGGATGGAGAACATGCGATGGACGGAAAGGGAGACAAATGAGGAAGTGCTTAAAATGGTGGTTGAGGAAAGGAAAATTTTGGCTGAAATCGGGAGCGGACATAGTAGGTGGCTGGAGAAATAATAAGGGGCGATGGGTTGCTAAAGACTATGATAAATGGTACGATGTTAGGCAAGCGGGGAAGAGGGAGAAAGAGAATGGGTTTAATGAACGGAATGAGGAAGAGTAGATCCTATGCTGAGGCGGAAAATGTAATACTAGAGGTGAATAGAACCGTGATAGCGTAGAAAATTGGGAGGAATTTCCCTGACCTACAACAAAACCTACCTTGTAACAGAAGATATAGAAATAAGTTGAAAAAAGTTTAATTACATCTATAGGTGGAGGATGCCATCCGTGCAGTTATATTTGCAGCTGAGATGCTTAGAAATAATTGGGAAACAAGTGAGATGTATACCTAAATAATTGAGGTAAATTTTATGCAGGGAAAGATAAATTAAAAATGTATTTCAACGTGAAAAGTACGTCACAAGCAGGCAAGACATGGAATTAGCCCATTTATTTCAAAAAGACCGTTCCGTATTTCCCTAGTGGCCTCTGTTCTCTGAAATCGGATATTCCAAACTCTGCTTTAGTTTTTGTATTTTACTTTTGAATTTTTGACGCTGAGAGGAGAATTTAGTATCGATATTAATATCATAATCATTAAAATATCAATATTACTCACGCTCAAACTTTACTTCTTGGACTGCACTTAACAGTAGTTAACAAAAAATTACATTAATATTTGAGATTTAAAATGGACCTGTTCGTTTCTTGTAGACCCCGAATAACATCTGCTAGAGTAAAACTTATTTTATCGGTTTTATGAAATAATATTAGGTCGAGTAATGGACATATTTTCATGAAATGAGTGATGAAATATATGATTTTTAGACCGCTACGCTCCTGGCTCTAGCAATCCGTGGGCCAATGATCCTAAGGATTTTAGCCATAAATATTAATAAGGATTAACCTTAGATTTCCTTGAAAAAGGCAAACAAGGCTTTTAACAGTGGGTACTATACCCGATACCCGATATATTTGGAACTAAAACACACAATCATATCTTGGGTGGCAAATAATCGACCCAGGCGCGATTCGTACCCGCGATTTGCAGGCGAGACTTAACTCCACCGCGACCAGGGCATACCATATACTCTTTATCCTTCACCATCCTCGATTACTTAATTTGGCAGCGAATAAAGGAATGCATAATTAATTGACGAATCCCCTGGAAGAAAAGAGGATCGTACGCGGAGGAAGAGAAAAAATTACAAATAAGTAAAGATTACTGATAGTACGATTAGGAAGTAACATTAAAGTTTGTGGGCACACGTACAAGTAAAAAAAAGATTGTAACTATTTATCAGTCAAGAGATTGACTAGGAAAATCGTCAGCATATCGAAACCCTCCAGGGTAAGGGCAAAATCGAGGGTTTCCGGCGTATTTTAATCGGATCGGGCCACGTCTTTCGATTTATTTGTGCTTAGTATGTTCTCCTTTTTTGTTTCTGACCATGATTCTTGTCCACGTAGCCATGAAAATTATCTGCTACTGACTGGACCTGACTCCAATAATTGTTATTCACAAGATGGTCATTGCATTTATGAAATGATCATGGAAGCGATTGTCGGAAGTGAAGAAATTTGCGATGTAAAAAGTGCTTATCCATTCATTGAAAGGCAAGGACGGCTTATGGAGTATTCATTGGGTTAAACAAGGTTACATAGATATAGTGAATAGTTCGCGGTAGGAGAAGAGGATTGAGGGAGAGAAATGTATGGAAGGAAAGTGAGTTGGGTGGACCAGTACGGAAAGAATAGGAAACTGAAATTCGAAAAGATACTGAACGAAAGCGAGAGAGAGAGAGAGATAGAGAAAGAGAAATTTCGGAGTCGGGACTGCTTTTATTTGGACGCAAAAAGGTGATCGGGGAGAAATACGGAAGGGAAAACACTGTGGGGTGGTCGGGTGAGCACAGCACCGCACTGATATGAAACGGTGTCCGATGTAGTCTTTTTAGGCCGGGCGAGCTGTGGCGAGAGGCTTAAAGGGAAAGAACAAAAGGAGAAAGAGAATTCCGGGAGTTGTTTTTGGAAGCCCGGGAGAAAATGAACAATAGCGGGGACGAAAGACAATCCAACGGAGAAAGGGAGAGAACGGAAGGAATGGAGGTGAATGTGGGGAATGCAAAGGATAGCAAAAGGGTAGCACAAGGATAGCAAAGATCGGAGGCCGAAAGGAAATAGGCATTCCCACAGAGTGATTTTAGGAGGGGATTGAATGGCAAATCCTTGGGAGATAAACCAATCGAGAGAAGAGTATTACATTTTTAAAACCTGAAGTGGTCCACCCACAATATCCCCCTCGCTTTTTTGGTCCATCTTGAAAACAAACATGGACATCATCATATTCATGTAATCTACTAACTTATACAAACCTTGCATATCCACCATTAAAGACAATTTTTAGAATGGAAAAATCTGTTTAATAACCCTCTGGGCGAAGTATGGTGACTACGTAGAAAATCGATAATGTATTCGATGCAAATGTTCGTCTAAATGCCATATTACCCGGCTTCTTGGGCCTACCGGTCGATGATACCCAAGGTTATTTTTATGAGCTGGATTTTTGGAAGAAAAATGGATCAACATCGCGGATTATTAACAGTTTATTTCATGAAATCTGAGATCGGCGGAGTAGGTGGCTGGTGGAAGTAATAAGGGGCGATGGGTTGCTCAAGAACGTGATAGAGGGAAGGATGTTGGGCAAGCGGGGAAGAGGAAGAGGGAGAATAGGTTTCATGGACGGGATGAAGAAAGGTAGAGCATATGCTGAGGCGAAAATGGACTTACTTGATCGAGATAGGCCCATGAAAGTGTAGAAAACTGGGAGGAAATTCTCTGACATTCAACAAAACCTACCTTCACCGCTAGAATACATAAAGAACAGGAAGAGATTGAGTTGTTCAACTCCTGAGTATACGAAATGTATGAAATTTTGAGTTTTTTTTTAATCCCGCAGGCAAATGAATGACGGAGAGTGTACCTTTAGCCCGCTGCCGCAAGGCTTTCTGCGGTGAAAGTAGAGAGATGTGCACCTCACATGGCAACACAAAGTCGGTGAATAAAAACGTAGCTTTATCCTTGGCACTTTCCGAATATGGTGCGCGTATTCGAGCGAAAAAAATCGTCGTACGTGCGGGAAAATGCGGTGAGAGGTTGGTCTATGCAGAATCCTGCCAATTCATCCATTCCCTGGCCACGCAAAATCTACTCTTCATTTCCTTTTCACCTGCCTTCATTCTGTAACTATGAACGCTGTGATTCTATGATCCTTTTGTGCATCTTATAACTAACTACACCCCTTATAAATTAATGCATGTATAAATTAATTCATGTTTATTGACGTAGTCGAAGGGATCTCAGTATTTTTCCAGGCTTCTTACCTTTTTTTAGTCAGATTAATGTTCATCAATTCATGTATTAAGTCGGAAGGGCTCAATTTTCCTGATATTTAGTTCCGGGATTTTTAGATAAATAGCGAATAACATAGGAGAAAAAAGAGAAGCCAAGTGATTGTTCTCTGAGTGACTACGAAAAGACTTAGTGTTAGCTCAATGTAGCCAGCTTGATGCATTGCGTTAAAATATGTATTGCTAAAATACTGACTTCTTCATGTGGAAATTGAGTCCAGATCTTGTGCTAATTGAGCTATAAAAAATTCGGATTTTCGAATTATAGCGGATTATTTTTAGATATTTTATCCAAATAACCTCATACACGGATTCTTTACCATCCTTATTCTCAAGTTAATTTCTTTTGATTGCTAACTTACTTCGACTATATTTTCGATAATTTAACAAGAAAATAATTTATTCACTTTAAAGAGGAAAAAAGGGGGGATAGGGGAGACCAAGAAAACCACGAGTTAATGTGACGGAAGAGATTTAAGAGGAATCTTATCAGGGGTCTTAAGAATAAGGGCGTGTGTGTAATACAATTGATCAATGTAATAGAAGCTTAATAGATGTGTTAGGATAGGGCATGGTGGGGTAAGTCATTAAAAGACTAACTGTAATAACTAAGTTCATTGAGTGGGCTTATCTCAGAAGGGAGTAGCGTGATGGGTATTTATGAAAACGGTGTGGAGAATTCTGCAGGAAGACCGAATAATGTTTTCTAAAATGAAATCAATACATTTGACAATAACATTTTTGCGGGTGATAGCCGTAGTCGTTGGACGCGAAAATATCATTTTCCTTAACCAGTTGTGCCATTCTGCTTTATTGCGTCGATATTCCGTTTTATGGCAGATTTGTGTCCTCCAGAGCCCTATCCTAATTAAGCCGTCAGTCGTAATCTTTCCGAATTGGGCCCTAGTGTTGTAAAAGATCAAAATTTATGAGCGCCTGAATTTGATTCCATGGATCGCAATGGTGTGTCATGGCCTTCATATAACGGCCTAAAATTATTGGAGATTATGTAGCATAGTCCGCCGAAACTTTCTGCCGAATAAATTTTCTTAAAGATATGACTGTGAAACGTAACCTTATCTCCTGGTTCGGTTCATTTAAAAGTCTATTATGTGGTAAGTTTTTATCCAAAAATCAAAGCTTTATGAAGTCTATATATTGTAAATATATTTTGAATCCCAAACCTTTATAAAAAATTAGAATACTAAAGCTCTTTGCGGCAAGCTGTCGAGGTTATTTTCGTGCAACAGCCAATTATTGGAATGTGCATGAAATATTGACTGCCTTTTATTATCATTTGCACCGATTTGGCGCTGTTAATAAAATAGCCCATTAATTGGTTCCATTCTGTGCGAAATACTCACCATACTATTAATACGCATTAATTTTTAATGAGAAATACTTTTGGAATTCCTGCTACGCCATCCCACTTATGCGCTCACGACCTATTCATGTTCGTTCCAGATTGAAGCATGCACGAATGAGCAGATACCTTTGCTCAGCGTGACTCACATGACCTTTTGTGCATGTTAGATTGGTGTATTTTGGCCAGCTGATATTTTATAATGTTGTCGTAGCCGTATGGAACTGCTAAGGAAACGCATTTGTTGTGTGAAATGTGTTCATGAAATGAAGGCCTGAGATCTGCTTTAACTGAAAATAGCTTTTGGCCAAGCGTTTGACGAAGTCCACGGTGTCACGGTTACTCTTCATGGGTGACATACATTATTTCCTTCTCATTTTCCATACGTTGGCAGATTTCTGTTTTCCTTGGAATGTATTGCTTTTGTTTGTAAATTTCTGAAGATACACTGAAAAATGCTTGCACCTTTTTAAAGTCGAAGACGTTGTGGTCTTTTGAAGGGAAATTTGGTTGCATTATTTTATCCGCTACGAGTGAATTGCCATTGTCGTACATCCAACTTTTCTAAGAATCGACATTCACCGCATTAATACTCCCCCTGTTGTTATGAATTGAAAGAAGGAAGCGATTTTGAATAGCTGAATAAATATGTTGAAGCTTGAGTAACTATAAATTTTAATTCACTGTTAAAGATATTAAAAAAAGAGGATAAGGAGGCGGCAGGCGTCCGCCTTCGGGGTACATGTAATGAAGAAATTTTTCTCAGCAATTTTGTCGGATTTAAGGGGTTCCAGGAAGAACAATGTGGAAAGTCAAAAGAACTCTTAGTAAGATATAAGGAAGGGGACCCGAGTGAAAAAAATATGGAATTAGCGATGAGAAAGGCTACCAAGATAATTGACTGTTTCAAGACTACGATGAGCGCGTGCAAAGGAGATCTGCTAGGTTTGTTAAAGGCCGTTATGATAATTGTATAAGTGTTACGAGGTTAATAGAAGAACTAGGATGGGAATTACTATCAGAACGCAGGTTAAAATTTAGGTTAAACCTTTTAAGTAAATTCGAAACAGAGTTGTTCACAGATGACGTTAGATATATATTGAGAATCCCTGCGTATTATGCTAGGTTTGATCATATTAACAAAATTAGGGAGATAGATTGTCGTACCGATAGTATTAAAATGTCATTTTTCCCTCGTAATATAAGAGAGAACAATAGGCAGCGTAGCAAAGGGATAGGTAGGTGAAATATAGTTAGAGTAGTCTGTAGTGCATGATGAATGTAATAACAACCAATAAGATAACCAACCAATGTAGATACTAACCATCTAGCTCCATGTGACCCTATTATCTAGCATGTCTCCCTTAAATATCCTACTTGCATGGCAATAGTGCAAGTTTGGTGATCTTCACCCCCTGCCACACACCCTCGTGGTGGCTCGCAGGGTATCACGTAGATGTAGATATAGATGTAGATGAGTTTTCAAAAGAGAAAGAGCCATTTAGAAGGATCCTTGCGTATTTTTTTAAAATAATAGCCGTACAAAGCAGTATATATTAGGTGATAGGTAAGGTATGGGACAACAAAAGTCACAAAACAATATTGTATTGAGGCGAAAAATACCTTTGTTTACGACTGAAAATGTTATGAATTGAATTCACAATGCCAAACAAAAGAAATTCGTTAACTTATGCCATTCCCCAGCATCAACGCTTCCCGGATGTTCTATCTACTATTTTGAGCCTTAAGTTCTGTTCTATCACGGAGAGTGTTTAGCCCGTTGCCTTAAGTCTCATCCTTTTAAATGATATCGCGGGGTCGCAGCCTATCTTTAATACATAAGTTTGTTATTTTATCAGCCTTTTCCATCCTCGCACACCTTCGCCTGAGGTTCCATTGCGGTCTTTCATGGGGTTTAAATTCAGTTTTAATCACCCGGGAATGGTTTCGTCGTATTTTACTCGCTCATCTTTGCGCTCGCGAGCTTTCACGCAGTTTTGGATTATTCACGACCCTTGAAGAGGGGGATCCCGGGGTGCTAGGAAACCAGGTTATCTCAGGGTTTCCAAGGTTACGGAGGTTTCCGGCGTCGTCCAAGAGGTAAATTTCCATAACGTCGCCGAGGTTTCTTCTCTCATCCCCCTCCGTCCACCTAATCGAGCTGCCTTGATTAACAAATCCTCTCGTTAATTAATTCATTTGCTTGTTTGTCTGTGTGGGCGGGAAAGGTCGGATCCACGGGCCTTGGGCTGGGTTGGGCGCTTACCCAGGGATATCCCTCCCCATGTGACCCCTCCCAGTCCCTTGCTCTTCTGCGGGCTTTGGTATTTTTACACGGTTTGTGGCTCAAGGAGATATTTTTTTAACGCTAAGCCCTCGTTTTTGTGGGGTGAAAATACTTGCTCCTCTCCTTGCAAAGAGAAACGTAATGGAAGTTTTGGTTGTTGAGATATTTATTTCTGTGGCAGGTTATTCTCTAATTTCCTACCATTTTGGGTGCATAAATGTTGTGACGCACGGTCACGCTCATGGGTGTAAGGATATGCTTTACAGCGATGTGGGTGACAATGTCCATAAAAAATAATCTTAATTATTTTACTTAGGCAAGTCTCAAACTCGGCAATCCCAATTACTGGGCAGGTGCTTGTTTGTCAGTCACACTACAAGTGTATGTCAATTCTAGGCAATTTTGCAGATTGGGTAATTTATGATGGGAAAACCTAAGTTTGAATCCCGGCCATATTAAATGATTTTTTTTTATGGTACCCACCAGGAAGTGTTGCATATGGTTGGAGAGGAGAGTAAGCTGGTGTCAGAGGTTTGGAGGAGGCTGAAGAGATGGATGGAGGACATTTTTAAAGGCGAGGGAATGCTGAGGAGGGTAATAGAGAAGAGAACACTGGGGAAGCACGGAAGAGGAAGGAAAAGGATAAGAATTCAAGATGAAATAAGAAGAGGAAGACGATATGTGGACTTTAAGAGGGATCTAATGGCTGATCACGTATGGGAGGGAAAACAGGGAGATATGGTATAAATTAGGGTGTTGGAAGATGATCTGTCCATAAATCTGCCAATCAGTTGGTATAACACTTCGGTATAAGGAAATTCTCAGATTGCCTCGATATTTCCCAAATAAGTTTCGGTTTTAGTTTTTGATTCAAATTCTTATATTTTATCTGAGTCAGCGTTACCGCCGTAGAGCCTTTAAGACATTTTTATTGCTTTCATAAATTTATTTGAAAGATCATTGTTGACCTCTTAAAGAAAGGAGGCTTGGAGAATGCAAATATATCATAATATTGTTATTTTCTCAATTTTAACTCTGTTATTCATCCAAATTTTAATGTTTTACGATGAAATTCCGTGAATAAACGATAGTACGCATCGGTAGATTGATTCCTCGACCCGATAGTATTTGTGCGTGTTTGTTTGGAATACTGCTCGAATGTGAGATACCCGTCGTTCAATTCTAATGCCATAAATTCTAATATATGGTGTAAGTAATGTAACGGCCCTGCTTTCCAAATATCTCTTATGTTTTATCACTCACATGCTTCGGGACAACTTTTTGATTGCCATGGTAATAAGATGGGTTTATATTGGCAGGCTTTTGGCACAAGTTACTTCTACCAAGCGATCTTTGACTTAAATTGCATGCGTTGATGGGACCTCCAAGTTCGTATGCACAGAACTTTCGTTCGATCATAAGTTCCGGAAAGTCGCTTGGAGAAGCGTATTGTTGCCACTGCCTCTTCTTTAGCTTTAAATACTTTTGTTTTGAGTTAAATTTCCAGCTTAGTCTTACAGAAGGAAAATGGTTTCACCGCAGCTGTTTCGAGACCATATCAGCCATTTATATTTATTCCCTTGTATTTTTGTTTTTCATCTGGCCTTTTCAGCAGATAGTGGGAGTGTTTGTTCGACAAAATGGGCGTGGTTGTTAGGATGAAATAAAAAAAATTAAGTCCGCGTAGTAAGTGTGTGATTTCGGTATAGGAATAGTTAGTGCCATTCATATAAAAGGTGTTGAGAAAAAACCATTTTCATCATTGAACTGATCTCCCGATCAAGGTAGTGTTTAATGTAAGTTTCTCTTCAACCACCGCACCCCTGTCAATCACCTTCCATTTTCCTCCCTCCATCTTCATACTTCTTCAAAGCCTTTTGACTCTAACATCAGATGATCATCATTATAATATTATGATCTGTGCCCGTATCCGACTCCGAAAAATTGCACAAGTTTTTGTCTCTGTTATCCCCTACTAATGCATTGGAGACGTTTTCGCTTAGGCACTCAGGTTTTTGTTGCCCAGAATATATAAATATATAAAATAACAAAAGAATGGTATGTATGGTAGATAAGGTAAGGAAACTTACGGGGGAGATTAAGGAGGAGCAAGGCAGATGTTTGGAGCAGGTAATCTTAAGCGAATGGACCCTGAAACCCGTGTTGCAGGGGAGAATGTTGGGTTCGTGGGGACGGTAAATACATTTATCTACTTATTACCTTGAAAGCCACCAAAAAGGTGTTCGGCTGGGGGTGACTTATCACCATCATGAACTACAGTGAACAAATTTACTTTCACCAACAAGCTACAAAACCACTATCGGTGAACTACCAAAGATACAGAAATTACGAAAAATATCCATAATGAAAAATATGAAAACGTGACACAAGAGCCATACAGGGAACATGCAAAACATGGTGCCAGCATTACTCGACAGAATTAGAAAGAAGAATTAGGGTGCATATGAATTAATCAGCTACACTACCTGTCAACTAACCTACTTCAAAGTCATAACGCAGCTATTATGGTCTCTTATTGATCGCGGGAAAACGTATCTTTTAACCTATCTGTTCTACAAATCCATTTCCCTTATTTTACTCTTATGATCTGATCTACCGTAGTATGAGTTTGTAAGATATTGAAAGCTTCATCTGAAAATAAATCTGTTTTAAACACTCATCAATGATTGAGTCTAATTTTCGATCGCCGCTCTGAAAGCAATTCCCATCCAAGTTGTTGCAAGATTAAATAAGAAGATTATTTAAATAATATGAAGATTAAATAAGAAAAATTGACTTTATGGACGGGACGGAAAGTGATGGATGTAAGCTGAGATAAAGACAAAAACTCTGCGACGTGGGAGGGTCCTGCACATTTAACAGTTTAGGTGGTTTTTACATGGCCTATAATTGAACCGGTAGATTTCTCATTATGATGTGACAACAATATTAATTCTATGTGGCATCACCGATCTTTACGGTAAGAGACTTTCGCCTCGTGAGCTGTTCATTACGTGGAAAGTCATCTTTGCGCCTCGATGGAAATTCTAGGCGGGGTAGAGTTAATATTTCAAGGGGTATGGAAAAGTATTTCTCCAATTTGCCACGCTGAATTATCTTCCGCGTAGGTGTGTTTGCGCTCCGGATTTAGGCGCCGCGCGTATTTCGGGATAACCCCGGCTGAGGGGGCTAACGTCGGTCGGAGGGCAATTACTCCGGCTGCCGACAGCGAGCCTTTGGAAACCGCAAGGGTCGAGCGACCACCATCTTCCCGAATCCATTCTCGTCCCTTCATCCTTTTGTGGCGGAGCCTTATTCCGAGGGCGAACCCTTTCTCCCTCCCGCCTCTCTCTCATTGGAATCCTGGTATACCTACCCCCGATTCCCTCCCTTTTCCTTCCTCCTCCTCCCTCCCCCCCCATATAATGCCCTCCTCAGCCACCGATTCGACCCTAGGACTATTAATGGTCCAGGCGCGAGAGCCAAATGAAGGCGTAAATCAGTCCTCGTAATTTCGGGTTCCATCCCTTTGAATCCTCCTCAATTCTCCCCCTCTTCTCTTTTAACGTCTTCCCCTCAACGTCCTCCTGTTCCTCCTCTCTCATTATGGGAGAAAAGAAAAGGAGTATGAAACACCGGGTCCATGATGAGGGAGAAGGAAATGGAACGTGATCTAGGATGTGTCTTAACCCTTTCAGTCCCTCCCTATTTTATTTTTTAAGATATTTCGCTGAAGCTAGTTTCATGTAACTACTTATGTCTCGTAACACCGATAGTATTCAGGAAAATCATTTGCTACTAGCAGGCAGCAAGCCTGCTCACTCCGTGAGCAGGGGTGTGTACCCGCCCCAGAGCTATCAGCTCTGAGGATCTAGGGGTGTGTCCTAGTCTATAAATAGCTCCGGTGAAAATGTTTTTTTTTCATTCACTGTTCTCCTTTGTTGTTTTTAAAGCCATTTGAATAGGAGAGCACTGTGGGTTTCTTTTGTTTCAACCTTTACACGCTTCCAAAGAAAGAAAGAAAGATCGAAAAGTACATAAATGTACCTCTGGTACTGAAAGGGCTAACAAGTAGGAGTATGCTTTTAGTGTGAGAGAGACTCGTGTGGGAATTGAGGAATGTGTTTTCCATAAATATAATCCACCTTATTGTGTTTTAAAAATGTATTCCGTCGGTAAAAGGTAGGTTTTTTTAAAGTCAGTGAAACTCGTCCCGGATTTCTATATTTTCAGGATTCTACCTACCTCACGAATTATACTAATGATTGAAAGTGTACCTATGTAGAAAATTGTCACAGACATGGAGAAGGAATAACTTAGTACATTCGGTTCTTAAAAGTTTATTGCCGACCCAGGTTTTGACAGCACAGCAATTATTACATAGTACGTATCATTGTCAAGGTTTTCTTAACAAGTAGGAATTCACTTTTAGTGTGAGAGAGACTCCTGTGACTCCTGTGTTTGGGATTGAGGAATGTGTTTTCCATAAATATAATCCACCTTACTGTGTTTTAGAAATGTATTCCGTCGGTAAAAGGTAGGTTTTTTTCAAATTCACGGAAACTCCTTCCGGATTTCTACATTTTCAGGGTTCTACCTACCTCACGAATCAAATTAATGGTTGAAGGCGTACCTTCGTGGAAAATTGTCACAGACATGACGAAATGATAACTTAGTACATTCCACTCTTAAAAGTTTATTGCCAACCCAGGTTTTGACTGAACAGCAATTGTTATCATAGTAGGTATCACTGTCGAGGTTTTCTTTATATAAATGGCATCATTTTTTGATAAATACGTGGAATTTACTTTATTCACCTACTGTGAAGTTCCTTCATTCACATACACACACCTCTGAAAGTGTGGATATCCGGGAGGAGATTTTCTGGCAGTCAATTAAACCTGCCTTAATCGGTAGAATATTAAAAATAATAAGAGAGAAACCAAAGGTTTTAGTCCTGTTGGATCATTCTACGATCGGAAATATTCGATCAAATATAGAATGATGTTCTCAATATTCTTGAATGAATTCATGCGTGGAATTTTCTGTTTAATACGAGGCTCAGCGCCTTGCGCAAGATCATTCGTTAACTTCGAGTATTAGCCTCGTAAATCAGCCATATGACGGATACGTGCGGAATGAATCGTCTATCTTTGCTTGATGTGTAGGTTTTTTTCCAGGGTGGCTCTTTAGGAAAGCTCAAGAAATGTGTAATCGCTTGGAAGTGTTATATAGCCTTGAATCGCGGGGAAGTGAAATTTATGCATGCCTTTTGTGTAAATATGCCATTTTTGCAACGCTGAGAGTGAGGTCCAGAAAATATATGTGCCCATTGTGCATTTCCTATATCTTCCAGGGGTATAGTCAAGTAACTTCTAGAATGTCGCCTTCATAGATCGCTTCGTCTGTGTCGTATCCATTTTTCTTTTTCGCCTCCCTGATGAACCTCTTTGGGATGTTTCGGGAAATCACTTTTCCTTTTTTTTACCTAAGAACCTCTTAACTCCCGAAATTAAAAAAAAAACCTAACTAAAATTAGTTCGGAGATTCCATAACACACGAGCTACGGTAAAAATAGCGGTAGAACTTTGTTTAAAACTTGTAATTTAGGAGATAGACGTAAGGAATGTATCTGTTTACAGCCCTTAATTTACACATTACGCAAAAACTTATATGTTTGCCACTCCATTGCATCAGCAAAAAAACTGACCGTGGACATATGCTGTGATTGGAGCTCGCACTGCGATGAATGCTCGAGATAATCTTCTCCCGCGGTCCGAGACGGGGAACAGGGTACGGCGTCCCTGATAGAAGTCTTTTATGACACACAGCCTTTTAGGTCTGCTTAGGGCTAGCTTAGCGGCAGCGACGATTATGAACGTCGTTCGCTCTTTTGCGTAGAAAAAGTAACCTCGTTTTTAAACGTCGTTCGTTCGCTTACGTAGAAAAATTGACGCCTTTTTAAACCGTCGTTGGCAGCGAAAGGGCTTTGGTACTCCTATATTTTATTTTCAGAACCATGCCTAGGAATCCTGGAAACGCTTCTTTTTTGTACTATCCTTAGATTTTATGTTTATTTTTATCAATTAATTTCGGGTATTTTTCCCACAATTTTAGGGACTGGGAGTAGAAGTGCATGGAGAATTCAATTTTGTGGATGTTTACCATTTCGCGAATTTTTACTCGGGATAATAGAATGCCACGGAGGAATTTGTTTGATCTCTTAATTATGTGCAAACCGAGGCAAACGATGTTGCTCACTTCACCGTACTTTTTTTGCCAGGCTGGAAAATATCTCCCGTTGTCGGATGTAATGATATAGGGGGTTCCCAGACAGTTCCAATCGTTTCTGCTTTATTTTATCATTCTATTTTTCGACCTCTTGTGCATTAAATTAATTGTAAATTGCTCAGTGTTTTTTTATACGCCCGATTGCCGTTTTGTATGTGCCTGTGTTCATTCGTGATGTTATCTCCCACTTTTTACCTTTCACCATATCACTTGGTTTATCTATATATATATATATATATATATATATATATATATATATATATATATATATATATATATATATATATATATATATATATATATATATATATATATAAGCTAGCAACAAGGCGTTGAGGTTGGGGATGGATAGATAGGTATATCAGTGGACACTCACAGAAAGGCGATCCATGGCGACGCCGGTGTCCACAGGCCCTCTTAATCTTTCGAGTACTTTTCGCACAACAACGCCCGACGGGTAAGCTAATAATCCTAACCTCAGTTTTAATACTATCGGGCTGAAATTTTGCCGAGTAATAGTTCAAGGCAGGAGGAAAGTTGTAGGCTACTTTAAAATCTCAGGGCCCATAAAAGTCCCAAAAAGGGGCCCTTAGGTGGTTCGCGGTACGTATCGGGTTTTGTGCGGTTGTTTCATTTTTTACTTTTTTAAATTATTTCCGCTCAAGAGCCTGAAAGAATGAAGTTTTTAATTCCTTCAATAAATTATCCTTTTCACTTCGTAATTGACTAAAAATTGCGTTTTTAGCTGCAGAAACACATTTTTCTGTGAAATCAACAATACCATATTCGCTTGACAACCAGATTTTGGTCATTGCTGTTGGAATTCATATTGCTTAGTTGAGCCGATTAGGAATGCTAAGCATTGGGATTTGTGCAGTGGTTAATTATTTCGCTTTTTAAAACAACTTCAACTAAAGATAGAGAGTTGAAATTCATTTTATCACATACCCGAAAACATGATACTACTAAAATTAGTGGTATCATGCCCGAAAGAATGAAGTTTCTCTCTTTTTCAATCGATTTTCTTTTACGCATTTTTCTCGACAACCAAATAAACAACCAAAAATAAACATTAAATCAAATCTTAATTAACGAAAAGGAAATTCTGAATAGCTACTCAACAAGTAAGTACTCGAATTATGTACTTAACTATAATGTTCTTTTAGCCTGGCTGTGCAGGTAGTATGATTACAGGAAAGGGTTTCAAAACATTGTCTCTCTACTCTTTAAACAAGTTTTACAAATTTCATTGTTTTTATTTTACCATGTTATTTTTTATCATTCTGTCAATTTTTCAGTCATTTGACTTATAATTATTATTGTTCATGGGAGATATTGTCACATTGTTTACTTACTATTTTCTCACAATTGTATAGATGCTCTGCAGAAGAAAATATTAATTTAATAAAACAATTACTTGAAATGTAGTCTGTTATCACAACTACTTACTAACTCGTCACCTCTTATATAAAGAGTTTTGAAGGAAGTATGATCCCGAGCAACGCCGGGTAATTCACCTAGTCTATTATAATACTGAGAACGTCTTCGACGGTCTTCATGTCAACGTGATAAACCTGGTTCTGGATATCTCGCCGGAAACCTTATATTTATTGTCGTTCCTTTTATTTGGACTTCCTCCATCCAGAATGGCATGTGATGTGTGGTGAATGATGCTCGGAAAGTTTTGCTAGTGAAACATACAAATCTTGTTTTAACTTTGAACAGGACTACATACAAAAATAGCTATGTATGATTTAACACTTTCCCGGCGAATTAAAAATAGCTAGTTTTGCTTTACTGACGTCATCCATAGTTCTCAATTACCTCAGACTTCTAATATTTACGTTTCATTCAGGATGAATCGTCACGCTTCCGAGGCATTTGTACGCCCTTGCAGTTTTCTTTGCATAAAATGGAAATGTAGCTGTTAATGTACTTTGCAGTGCAGTTATGCCTCAGTTTTCCTTGAATTCGATTATCTTCAGTCGCTGTTTTCGTCGTTTTTTTCCGCGAAAGTTTTGTCTCAGTTTTTTGTCGGTTGCATTGGATTACGTCGACGTGCTCGCGAGGCCTCGCTGCTACTTTTTTGCGAAAACCAAGGGCTTCCCATGCGTTCTCCTTCTCATTGTGGCGTTGTTTCTCGTTGTGTGAGAATAATCCCGGCATATCTCTTTGGATTACTTTCTTGTGCGACATCGGTCCACTGAATTTGAAGCTGTTGTTAGTGCCAAAAGACCAAGAGGAAAAGCAACATTAGACTCAGCCTTGATACCTGAGGTCCTTGTCTAAGGTTTGAAGGTACATTCACCTTCTAAACAACTATATTTGCACCTCTCTCTTCCTCCTCGCCGTATTCCATACGCCATACGCCGTCTTCGAGTCTTTCATACTTATGTTTTCAGACTTTCTTATTTTTTCAGTGGTGAACAGTACACTTCTTCCCTACGAAATGTGCTTGGCATGTATTTTGGAATGTCTAGAATGAACTAAAGGCCTCCTTAGGCAACGCTAGTCTCCCCGTTATGTCTTTGCTATTTAGTCCATTTTACTCTAGCGCACTATCTCAGTAAATGAAGGAGGATAGCGAAGGTACAGTGGACGGAAGACGCGCGAGAAAGTGGTTAGTATGATTGAATGAAATGAAATTCGTTAGGGGTAAGGTTGGTGTCTGGAGGAAGGAGCAAGAGGCGAGGTTGCTTGGTAGTGTAATTGAAGGAAAAATATTGGGCAAGCGGTGAAGGAGAAGAAGGACAATAGGTTGTATAGACGAGATGAGGAAGGGTAGGTCGTAAACTGAGGGGAATGAGGAAATACTAGAGGTTGATGCTTTCCGATTTTTTTTTACTTTGAAAGAACCTGGGAGAAGACTCCCTGGCTACCAGCAATACCTACCTTTCACCGGTGGAATACTTAAAAAAAATTGAACGTATTTATTGGCTTTACCTTGATTCATATTGAAATGATTTACCCGGTTTAAGTCAGTATTGAATTTCGCCGATGTTTTTCGGACGGATTAACGACGAAAACCGAGTTATGAGTGTATTATTTGGAGTAAGATTGCTTTGGTTGTGGGTACAAGAGGTTTAGAATTTACCTGGCTTACAGGAATAACTTTCAAAGAGAGGGGATTTGACAAGTGGGTGTCTAAAGATTGGTTCCAAAATAGGATAATTGGTAACCCTCTAATCCATTCGAGTCGGAAGTTCGTTAGAGGAAAGAACGCTGGGGAAGCGTGGAATAATAATGCAGATGGATGAAGGTCTATAAACCTTGTACATAAAAATTAGCCGGTGGGATACTCAGATGATGCGTCATTTCAAGTTTTTGCGGGATTTAAATGAAACTTGCCCTCCGCTCTATATTTTCGCGTTTCTTGCATTAATTACCTTAGAGTTTAAAACAGTTCATGGTGGAAAATTTGTAGCGGAAAGACATTTAATTAGCGGAAGAGTTCCCAGGGTGGATTCGGGGTTCGGCAAATCACTCGTCCAATCATCCGAAGTCCTTTCAATCCCTTGACTCCCTTCTTTGTCTCCCGCTCGCCTTACGCATCGATCGCCGTCGATCATCTCCAGGCCCCTGCCTCCCTGGACCCGGCGAGGTCTATTCTTCGGGCGCTTATTCTCCATAATCCCTCTTCAGTTCTCTCTCCGGCCATGCTTCCGGGGAACAATAGGATTCTTTTTCTCCTCGACGCAATTTCTTGGTGAGAATTCAATTCGGGTGGAGAGTAGTATCCTAAGCCTCTCGTAAAAACGAAGAAAAAAATGAAAGCTGTGCGAACGCGGTTGCATGTGTTTGAAAATTGAAGTTCTTATTTAACTGAGAACGCTTGACGCTTCCCGTAGCCTGTAGAAATAAAAAGCGGTCTCTTGTAGAAGGTGAGTTTCTCCTGGCTGGAGATTCTGTTGCAAGTTCTACTTTTCGAGATTTGCAGAGCAGAGTTTTGTATTCATGTGCTTGTAGACGAGACGATGACATGGAAATTAGAGTATTCTACCAACTGAGGGGGTGAATTTGTGAACAGATCTTATCCTAAAGTCCCAATTTCTGACCTATTGTCCTATTTTCAGTCCTCTGGATGACCCGCCGTTAAATCCCTCTTGAATTCCTCTTACCGTCACCCTCTTCTTATTTCGTCCAAAATTCCTATCCTCTTCCCCGTAGTTCTTCCCTATATTCTTCATCATTGGTCGTTCAATCCAAAGATTGGTTGACTACAGCCCTTCACCCATCCCTATATAATGCTAGTTCCCTTACCTCCTGGTATCTCTTCATGTACTTTCTTCTTAATTTGATCTAAAAACTTTTTAATGGGTGTTCCTCTGGGGACTTTTCCTTCCATTTTACCTTCAATTATGTTCTTCACCAACCCATTGTGTCTCAGGGTGTGTCCACTCCATTTGGTTCTTCTTTTTTCTATGGTGTTCCCTATGGTCCTCTTCTATTCTACTCTTCCGTAAACTTAATCATTTCTTATTTTTCCCGTCCATTTTATCTTTCGGTTTCGATGGTTTTTATTATTTTCTGGTCAGGTTTCCCAATGGTCCATGCTTCCGATCCATAGAGTGCCTCGCTCCACACGAATGTTTTCCCGTAGTGTTTCCCGGTTTGAGGTCCTATCCTCTTTGAGCGCAGCAGTTGTCTTTTTCCCGCAAACTCCTTCGCTTGGGCTATTCTCCACTTTATATCCGTTGTCCTTCCTCCGTCCCTCGTCATGCTACACCCCTACATTGTTCTCTATAAGACTCCCTCTCCCCTTCAAAGCGTCCTACATCCATCTATTTCACCTTCTAATTCGTCTTTCTCGCTATCCACTTCACCCTGTTCATTATTCTCCAAACCCACATCTCAACTACCCCAAGTCCTCGTATATCCTCCCATCGCAATGACCCGGTCTCTTCCCCGTACAGCGTCAAACTCCATTTCAAAGTTTTTTTTAATTTTTTTATTAGGTTATTATTATTTTATTAAGTTTGATTTTCGGAACCTTTTTCAATCCTCCCTCGGTGCCCCTCTCTGTTGAGAATTGAATGGGTGCGTGGAACTAGATTGTTTTATTGCCTGGTTTTTTTCTCCTCTAATATCATTTTTTTGCACAGCCATCCGACCATCGTATGTCGTTGTCCTCGCGCTTATTCTCAATTTGAGAAGACGGCTAGCGGGAACTGGGGAGGGGTAAAATTTTCAAAGTGGATATCGTCTCTAGTTTTGGGCCCAAACGTGACAGTTTCCGTCTAGCTAGGGCGTGGAGTTCCTTTTTTGCCCCCGAGTTCTCGTTTATGTATACCTAGCGTCTCGGCTGTCGCTCAAAATTATCTCTTTCAGGAGCAAGACGTTTTGAATATCTCTCTGCATATGGAATACTGCCCTCTTTTCTTCGGAGCAGATTAAGTAGTTCCAGCCGCAGTTAATCAATATTTATAGTTTGACTTTATGTTATCCTCGTATCTCTGATAGATATTTTTTCTTGCCAGTCACCCATGTCTAAAGAGGGCACTCTGTGAAGATAGGCATATTTTTTGCTAAAATGCTTTCTAAAAATTTTATTTTACCACTTGCTATATGAGTGATACTGTTCCATGCCACTGCATGAATGACATAATGCCATTGTTTGGATAAAACCTATCATAATTCAGTCAGTAGCTGACCTGCATGTGCAACTTTGTTTTTCTCCAAGCCCCGCATTGCTGACTACTCGAATGATTCATCATCTGGCGTTCTCATGTGATAGTTTTCGGTCAAATGCCTTTTCGAAGGTAATAGGTCGGAACCTATGAATTTTATCGTACAAATATATCCAATAACTTTCTCAATATAGCAGTGGTATTATGAGAATCCTTTCCTAATTACGTTATCTAGCTTCGTATCATGGAGTGGTGAGAATTCACTTGGAGCACAAGCTAAGGGGTGGTGAAAATTGTATAAAATTTGAAGCACCTTTGTTCGTTTGTTTCAACATTAATAGGTGCAATTATAACTTATTTGTAAAAACCGATCTTTCAAGTCTCAAAGTTTGCAAATATCTGTAATAAAAATTATTTTTAAGTACGGTGAAACCTGTACTAAGCAACCACCGACTGTTTCGATGAAAAATGGTCATTAAGAATGGTGAAAGTTCGACAGGGATTCAGTTTCTAGGAGTACATACTATGCAAATAAACCGGCGGCTGATTTGAAAGAATTGGAAAAACTCTAGAAGCGACGAATGTGTTAAAGCCTATACGGGTGGCGTTTTTGTCCTCATAGTTTTGTTGCCTCTGGGAAGTTTCAATTCGTATTTACCCTTTGAGCGCGGCATGACGTGAAATCACGTCATGGTTGTCTGTACGCTGGCGCTGATGACGTTATATCACGTCATAGGTACCGTGAGTGTTCCAGCTTTCACTAGGGAGCCTAGTGAAAGTTCCCTAGTGAAAGCTGGAACACTCACGGTACCCTTGACGTGCTATCACGTCATCAGCACGAGCGTAAAGGCAAAAATGACGTGATTTCACGTCATGCCGCACTCAAAGGGTTAATTTGATGTGCGTATTCAGTGAAGCCCGGATTAAGCGATCACCGACGGTTCCGCTGAAAAACGGTCATTGAGAGGGGTTGATAGGAGTGGTCATTAGCCCTTTCATTGCGGAATGACGTCATATCACATCATGGTTGTCTTTACGCTGGTGCTGATGACGTGATTTCACGTCATCAGCACCAGAGTAAAGACAAAATTGACGTGATATGACGTCATGCCGCACGGAAAGGGTTAAGAGAGGTTCAACTGCACCAAACATTTATTCAAGAGTGGTTCAAATCGAAAAATAAATTATTTCAACATCATAAGTTATAAGAAACAACTTGAATTTTTATAGACACTTTTAAAAGGAAAAATGTAAAAATTCGGCCCGAACCCAATGGACCCTCACCCACACCTCGCCTACATTACCGACCCTACCCAAGTTGAACTCCGTTCTGCTCCTGAGAAATCGTTCGTATTTTCATCCGACCGTCCGCTAGTCATTACCCGTGCAACTTCTGCCGTGTAAGGTATTAGACTTATAGTCCAATAGCTATCTCAAATATCTGCATTATCTTTTCCGCGAGTACGATAATAACTTTTCTTTCGGAGTCCTCCACGACCACACTTATTCCTCGCACGGATAAGTTCAGAACATCTTCTTTTTTTATTCTCTCGACTCTTCTGTAACTTTTATGGGTTATTACCTAGTCATCCTGACTTTATATGTTCTTATTTTTCGTCGAACTTTCCTTATCTCGCAGCCAAATATTCAGAATTCACCATTTTCTTTAATATTCGTGCTTTTTTGCCACCTCATTGTTCGTACGCGACAAAGTTCCTGACTCTTTTCCACTCATGCATATTCTGTTATAATCCCGATAATAATGTCCCTTTATTCCGTGTTATAATTAATCATTTTTATAATATTTTTTGCCATTGTTATTGACTATATTTTTTTCTTGCCCGCTCTCGGATATTAGAGAGTAAGATAAATGGATCAGATATGAAGATGAGAAAATTAAATTATTTTCATAGTTGCGACTGGTTATCCCCTTCGTTTGAATTTCCGATTGTTTCCATGAACATTTGAATGGAAATCTGCTATATTCAAACGAAAATTAATCATTCTTTATTCTCGATGTAATACCTGTTCTATTTTCCTTTGTTGAGATGTTATCATGAATATAATCAAAGGAGATTTATTTAGAACTCAGGTGAGCATTTTTGGCACCAGGCATACTTGGATTGCTGTGATTTAATAAACAATTATGTTTAATTCCATTTGATCAGTACAAGCTAAAATTGCGTTGTCAATTCAGTTGTGATATTCTGCGCTGTGATTTATGATTCCAATAATTTCCTGCCTAGTGCACAGTTACTGTGTGTAATATTGCTTTCTGCTTTCCTATGTCGGCCCCGGTGGCGGTGGGGTAAATTCTTCGCCTGCTAAATCGAGGGTCGCGGGTTCGAGTCCCGCGTGGGTAGAATATTACCTGCCCAGGACATGGGTGTGTGTTCGTCTATAGTTAATTTGAAAACACCCGATGTCAAAGGCCTTTGTTGTGCTGTTTTCGGGGCTGTGAGTGTAAATAAATAAAAAAATAAAATATATAAAGTCAGAATATTCCAGCATTTTGACGTGCCATTTTTGCTAATTGTGGTCATGGGGAGAATATTATGAGAGAACTGCGTAATTTATGACCTTTGTTGAAGCCCAAGACTAGGTATAAATGCAATTAGCAGCGCAAAACATTTTTTTCTTTCGAAAGCAGTGTTCATGGATATGTCACGTCGTGTGGATGACTATGGCATGAAAACTTGAAAATGTGCTTAAGTTGATTACAGGAAGCGGGCTGTAATTGAGTTTACTTCGTAATTCGATATTGGGGGAATTTTTAGAATAAATAATTAATTAGAGAGAACATAGTGCTTTGAGATGGGCAGTAAATACAATACTTCTAAGAATCCAACGACTTAGGTGTTAAAATAGCTTAAAATGGAACAGAAAATGAGGCAATTGAAGGAAGAAATTTGCCCGGAAAAAGGGCTATTTCAATTTTGATTAGCATTTAATGGGACCAAAGTATATCCAAAGCTAATAAAAAAGAATATTTTATTCAATTATAAGAATCATTATCAAGAATGAGAGTGAAATATGGTTGATGAAGGAGAAAACAAAAAAAATATAACATGTTTCGGATATGGAATACAGGAGACGATCTGCGGGCACACCCAGGAGGGAAAGAATCACGAATGAGAATATATGAAATATTGTGGTAGTCACCCACACAAAACTCAATGACATTACAAAACAGTTTGTGTGGTATGGTCACAGATAACGCATGACGATCGAGGGATGACCTTAGCAAATTTTAATGTGGAATCCAAAATGTAGAAAAAAAGAGGAAGGCCCGGAATTAGTTGGAGAAAAGGCATAGAAAAGGCAATAAGAGAAGAGCAGTCGCCAGAAGGCCTGAGGATGAATTGAGAGCAATGACGGTTGGGCATTGGATAGCGTTATAAAACGTTACAAAACCAAATACATACTTACATATTAGAAGAAATTTATCACTATGTGGAGCTCACAGGGAATGAAAAAAAATCCCAAGTGTAACTCATCGAGTTCACTTGGCGAATATTGGCCTTCCTTGTTGCCAATGGGAAATACGATGACCTGAAAATGTCCAGGTGAGCGGGACGCTGCTTTAGAGCTTGAGGCACATTTACGGTCGGTATTTTTTCTATTTAAATTAGATATTGTAGTTCGCCCAGATGTTTGTAATCAACTTCTCTGATCGAAGGGAGACAACTTTTTTTTTAATCTGGACACTTAAACGCGGCTGTAGAAATCTTGTTCTGATGGAATACTAATATTGGTAAAATTTTGCTTAATTTTGCCCGCGTAGTGTTGGTATAAGGTTCAATATGGCAATGCTATATACGCTTCGGATATTGCAGCGCATGAAGGGCGTTAATTGCATCAGGCCTCGGTGAAATTGGTGCAGGAGGACCGAACGAATGGTGATGTCGAATGCCATCCTTTCTCACGTGTCGCTGAAATCCAATAGCACCAGTGCAGCACCATGCCTTACAAACATGCCGTGGAAGTCGTTTCGTCCATTTGCGGGCATTTGTTATGCCCTCTTTCCCCGGGATTACAATTTTAATAGCCTTAATTGGTCGCTTTGACCTGGCACGATAATTTTCTGGTAATGGTTATAAATTGCTTCGGACTCGCCGGCAGAATAAATAACTACAGATATCTCTCGGGATATTAAGCTTTGAGAAAAACGTGTTAATGGCTTGTATGGTTTATCTGTCCACGTGATTCATCAGCGAAGGGATTAATCAGACCAGCAGAGCGTCATTTGAATGAGTTAACACTCTCCCCCCCCCTCTTGCGCGCACTCAAATTAAGGCGTCAGAACGGCGGCTTCTTTTTTGGGGGTGGAGTTAGAAGTGAGACTGAAGAGCATTTTCCTCAATATGATTTGATTTTAGCCTGTCATCAAAAGAAACAAGCCATTTCTATGGTGATGTTTTCCTTGACGCATAAAATTATTGCGACCTCGTGACGTTCATTGTGACGCAAATTAATACAATTTCCTTCGAGTATTCTGCCGGCTAATTGGTAGGTTTTTGGACAGTAAATGCACTTGCTTTCTAATTTCTGGTATCTCATTCTGTTTTCCCCATTTTGATGATCCTATTGTTGGATCCCTCGTAAATTCCCCATGTATTCTTCCTCGTGTTATTTCGTCTAGAATTCGTATCCTCTTCCAAGATTCTCCAGTGTACTCTCCTATTTCACGTCATTCAGCAATGCCTTTTTTTTCAAAACGTCCTTCGTCTATCTCGTCTGCCTCCTTCGAGCCTCCGCGACTGGCTTCTCCTCTCGAAGTTATACTTAACGCCACCTCGTTCGTCCTTCTCGTCACAAAGTTCACCCTTTCCATCCTTCTCCACACCCGCATCTCAAACGCCTCAAGTCTAAGTGCAGCCCTCCTTTACTTTGCGTCTCTACTCTGACCGCCCCTCATCAATGCCCTCCTCTTTAAAAATACTTCTTTAGCCATTGCAGTTCTACACCATTTATTACTCCTCCTCTTGTGTCGCTAGAACACCGCCAATAATTAAATTAATACTGCCATCAACCTGTCCTCGTGGTAGCTAGGTTTCTGAACGCATTCCGACGATTTTAAAAACTTTCATCCGGTGTTCTTCTCCCAGGTCAGGACGACGCTAGCTGTAATTCGAAATGTAATGCGAAACAGTTGTTCATGAAAGTGAATCAACGCGGGAAAATCCCGAATTAACATAACTCAACAAATCACCGCGGAAGCCTCCTTACCTATAATTTTTTATTTTTCTCGGTTATTGTAGTCTATTGATAAAAATTGGGCCTCAGTGGAATGAAAATTACCTCAAAGCAGTCGCCTTCATTTTCAGAAAATTATCTTTTTGTTTTCTAGAATGCTCACCTGGAATTTGCTTGCTTGCAATGGATTTTTAGACTCGTCTGTATTGTTCTCTGCCCAAGGCTATTTTAATATTTTTTTAACTGAATATTTATGTATATGTGTACCCTTTATTTTTCTGTTTATATTTCATGCTTTATAGAGTTACATTAGCTTTATCTATCTGAAGGCTTTCGTATGTTTTTACAGTCCCCTTCATGTGTGGGTGTGTACCTGCTTAGGTTTTTTGTCTAAGATAACAACACGTTATTCCATGCGTTTTTCCGCGAGTGTACATATTTTTTCTACTTTTATGTCGTGCATGCATCTGAAGAGGGGTTAGATGGCAGAAATCACTGCCCCAGTCTCAATATCGCCCCTATAAAGATGTAGATTTTATTATTATTATTATTATTATTAATAATAAATGTATCACTTCAAGTCCGTCAATTGAACGCCCTTTCTGGAACCTTGGACTTCTTGGGTTTTATGTGCTTATGTAATTTCTCCATTACCTTTTCAATGATTATAGGTAAAGCAAGTTTTAGAGTGACAGAATTCGTAACCGATGCTCATCAGTTTTCGTTTTGAATCTACTCCCACCTGAAATTTTTCAGAAGAATAAAAAAAAACACTTTTCGTGGTCCCTCGCAACGTAAACTTCCTCAGATACCCTTAATTGTTGCAATCTTTTCAGTCCATTTTCTGTGGGATTTCGATGCTGTTAACGCGACCCAATGCCGTTTGTCACTGAAAACGGGGAGAAAGAAATTACACCCAGAAATTCTTGTTCGTTCGAAGTGTAAAAAAAAGCATTCGTTCTCCAGTATTTTCCTATCGTCTATTTCCGCTATGTCGGTGTCGTCCAATTTGATTGTAATAATAATAATAATAAAATAGATGCAATATACCGATCCATCCTAGCGAGAGGCATTGTGATTACGGTAACCATTTTAACGTGCTGAATGAAAATTGCATTCGCTCGCATTCGAATTCACGATGAAGCCACTAGCTTTCCGCTCTGGAAATGTGTTTTTGCATCCAATCTCCCCCTCTCTCTCGCCGTTTCTTTCCTTTATCCTCCTCTTTCATGAGCAGAGACTCATGCACGCAAAAACATGTTGTTTGTTTGTGTGTACTACGCTGGTCGGTAGAGTTGTCGCAATAATGAAACCAATTCACTCAGCGTGCTTGCGCGACCGAATAGGGAAAAAAAAGAGGTCGCATATGCACTGTATATTTAGTCCCCACTGCTGTCTTTCCCAAACCTTATCATCTGTTTTCATAACACGTCAGTGGTCACAATAAGCGTTTCGTTACTATTTACGTTTCGCGCATGCGCAGTTCACTGTTGATTTACATTCGTCATCCAATCCACTTTGTAGAAGGAAATAAACTCGCTCCTATCCAGTTGCAGTCGCGAAGTCTTCTTCAAGTATTTTTTGGCCTAGATGTTTCTCTAGTTATAAAAAGGGACAATATTTGAGTTTTGTTTTTTAATATCTGAAGTTATGGGTCGAAAACTTGGCAATTGCGAAGAAAGGATGTGCGTAAACTTGAGACGCTTGAAATGTGGGCTTGAAGAAAGGTGGAAAGGGTGAACTGGGTGGCGAAAAATACGAACGAGAAGGTATTGGATTTTGTTGTGGAGCGAGGGAATCTGATGGCTCAGGTTTGGAGAACATAAAAACAATGGATGGAGGACATTCATTTGAAATGATAGTACAAGTTAAAGAGGACAATAGACGGTAGAACTCTGGGGAAACGTGCAATAGGAAGAAAGACACTAGGAGTTCTAGGCGAAGCAAGAAGATGTAAACGATATAAGGAATTTCAAAGGGTTCTGATGGCAAGACATGAATGGGAGAGAAGGTGAGATGGTATAACAGAAATGGAAATATGGAGTCTTAGGATTAAAGTTGTCCAAAACCCTAGCAGAGAGTTGTTAGAAATATCTAATGAATGAAATGTGATTCATTGGTTGGTACTGTTGTGTTTTCAGAGCATAAACTTCTTTTAAGTGATTTGAGATGCCCGCAGTGAAGTATGTCATTTTAAGGGTTAAGCTTATCTGTTGTAGCCAAAATAACGTTCTTACACTTTTATCAAAAATTTTAACGTGAGCAATAAATTGTATATTTTAACAGTCAAGAAAAAATACGAAATGCACACCGTCTAATTTTAGACGCGATCTATTCTTCAGGAATATCTGTTTTTTTTTATTAATTCTCCCTGAAGCCCTTAGCCGTGTCATGCGAAAAACACTTTCCCAGGAATTATTAAAGTATTAAAGATATTAAGTTATTTGACTTTATGTGACGTGACATCTCTGTCAAACTATCTTAATACCAGTGGCATCCAAATTTGGCCAGATGCGATCGATTTTCTCTTTTTGCTAACAGAATCATTCTTTTCGAATCGTTAATTTGGAAGGGCGCACCCCTAGGGTTCATATTTCTCTCATCATTGGCCATTGATGATCCCGTTCGGGGATTTCTGGTCGGGAAAACGCGCGGAATATTTTCAGGCGGACAGATTGATTGGCTCATGGGATTATTTTCATGACGTCATGGCTGTGAGGCTGAATCACACTAATTTGTAAAGAAAATTTTTTGGATAATTTCATCAGCATTCTAATGAAGGACCGTTAGTAACAGCTGTTTCCTTTTTTTTTAAAATCAACACCGGACGTCATTCGCTTTCGGGATCAACGAATTAGGCCCACAGTGAAAGGCCAAGCTCGCAGAGAGTTCAATGCAAAAATGCCGAGCAAAAATATGCTCAGATGTGATAAAAGTTTGTCATATGGCGAACATATTTTATTTCCCAGTCAGTTAAATGACCTCTCACCAATTACCTTCCCTTAAAATACCATCTCCTTTGTTTATGTAATCCCACTTCTGTTGTGCCCTCCACTGAACACATTCTCGTCCAAAATAATGTTCCAGTTGTGTTCTGTAGGTGTTCCAAATATGAGGATTGATTATAAGTTTTGCTAATTTATGCTGGCGAGTTTCTTGTTAACTTTAATTAGATTCCGCAATCAAAGATATAAATTCATGATAAAAACGGCTGGGTATATACTTCCATTTTTATGTGAGAATCTATTCATAATTTTCTTTCTATAGAAGTTTAATATTTGCCATATTAATTTCCTCTTTAGTAAAGATCTCATTTATTCCGCAGTTTCGATGTAAGGTCTCCCTTTATTTATCTTATTTGTTGTTTGAAAAAGGCTTGGTTGCTGAATTATTTGGCGATGTTTACTAAAATTATCTTCCGGTTAAAGGAAGTATTCATTAGTTATTCATTATTCTTAGTTTGAGAAAATCCTCCAGATTTCCACCCGTTAAGTCTCTCATCTGTAAATAGCATTATAATATCAATATATGTGTACGTACTTCCCTTGTTCCTTGTTCACCCTATCCATAAAAAAATTCTCTACTTTTTATTTGGTAATGTGATGTGATGTGATAAATTTACATACATACATACATACCCATCAAGCCGTTCCCTTCCGGGATAGGCTCAGTCAAAATGTTTCACTCATTAATACATAATTGTACACCTAACTCTGCTTCAATAATTTCCTCCATACTGGCCTATCCTTGCAAACCTCCTTTGCCTCATTTACCCCCATACACTGCTTCATACACGCCCTCCTGTTTTTAAGACTCCTAATATTCCTACTCCTAAGAATTTCCTCAACCACATTCAACCACAACTTTCTCGGCCTACCTCTACCTCTCGCACCATTGATTCTACTCTCATATATCTGTTCCGTTATTCGACTCTCATCCATTCTCTCAGCATGGCCAAACCAACGAAGCACACTCCTTTCACATATGTCCATTACTGGAGCATCTTACCCACATCCATTTATTACCCACTCATTTCTCACCATATCCACCCTACTTTTGCCGCAAACACTCCTCAGATAACTCATACCCACGGCGATTATGTCTATCCTGACATACTTTCTTTCGGACACCCATACATTTCTCTATCACTTGCTGAAGTGCAAAAAGCTGGTCACTACACCCTCTCCCAGGCATAAACCCGCACTGCACACCCCATATTTTGTCGGAAGTAATATTCCTCACTCTTTCGATTAATATTTTACTGAACACTTTTCCCGGGATACTCAAGAAATTAATGGCCCGATAATTATTACATTTGGTCTTTCCTCCCTTCCCTTTGTACAACGGAACAATAATAGCATTCTTCCAATCCGCTGGAACAACAGAAACCAGTAGGCATAAATGGTCTAGTTCACGCAGTATACAAATTAGTAATTTACACTCACACTTCAACATTTCACTGGATATCCCATCTATGCCTGCAGCCTTCCCATTTTTCAATATTGTCACAGCCGTTGAGACCTCCTTCTTTCTGATATCATTTTCCATCATCACGTTCTCACATACCACTTCACAAGGCTTATCCTCAACGCCTGCAATATTTTTGTAAAATTCTTCATAATACTCCCTCCAGCAGTCCCTGATATTGCTCTCATCCCACATGATCTCTCCACTCTTGTTCTTTATCGCATTTATTCCCCTACCTTCACCAATCTTAGCCCTTTTTACCCACTTCCAAAACAGCTTTTTATTACCTTCAAAATCACTCTGCATTTTGTTAGCTTCATCCGCACGAATTCTTTCTTTGCTCTCTTTCACCACGATTTTGCATTCATTCTTTTTTTTTCTGTAAATCTCACGTGCTTTAGTACGCTCTTACTCAGATTTGGCAGCAATCATATCCTTGTACGCCTCATTCTTTTCTCTGACTGCAATTTTCACTTCTTCATTCCACCAAGCATCATCTTTCGTTCTTCCTACAACTCCTTTTCCACATACAATTTCAGCACATTCCACAATCACTCCTTTTAAACACTCCCACGCATCATTTACGTTCTCGTTTCTGATATTCTCGTACCATTCTCTCTGCTTCAACGATAGAGCATCCTCAAGCATGCAACCATACCACATTCTTACCTCGCTGTGAGTGGGAATCGGTTAAAGCATTACAAAAGAGATGCAAAAAATGTTGAATGGAGTTGGACGAAAGTATGAGAGGTAGGACAATTGCCAATATTAAGACCTGGAATTTCGTCGTCACTCGCAGCAAGCAACTTAAGGCATCAGTTGTTGGTTAGCATGAGGCATAAGGGCTCTGCAAGTCCGCTTACAGAACTTTTAAAAATTTCTTATAGCCGCTTGCGGTACCGTATGGTTAGCACAGCCACCAATCTGTCTCTGCTTTCACTCACAAAAATGTATTTGCCATAGTTAAATCCTCCGCAAGCCCTTAAAGAATAAATTTGCGGATAAAACGTGCTGGTGTAAACCCGCCCTTATCAATCTTCTTTCTATTTGACCCTGCCATTACCGGTAGGCAACCTGTATTATTAGGATTTAGGACGAAATAAACTTTTTCGACCCGATGTCCGGAGAATTTACGGGCACCACAATTCTCACTATATGCCTGCGTCCGTAGGATCTCCGGGCGTCACTTCCTACTCATACAACAGCCTTCTCACGTTAAATTAACGTGGTTCGTTGCTAACGTTGCTTGATGCTTGTTGTTCCACAAAAAAACCATATAGAGCAGCACAAGATGGATTTCTTTGTGCGATGGATTGCTTTGTGCGGCAAAAGAATCTGGAAAGAAGCTAGGGATTATTGTGAAATCTGCAATGTTGGTTTGTGCTATCCTGTTTGTTTTATTTTATATCATACAAGAGCAGAATATTGCAAATGAAAGTAATTTGTTACCTATACTTGATTTTTGAAACATACTATGCTATGATATGTCAAATTTCGAGGTTTATTTTAAACATTAACCTCACCAACGTAAAATAAATAACCGTGAATTTTTTTTCTTTTAAAAAACTGAACCCATTGTAGTTATTCTACATTTTCTTGCAGAGAAACAAACTTGCTACATACTAATCATCATTAAAATAAAAACTAATAGCTTTAAAATCATGTATGGGGGTATAGAATTATTTATAAGTTTAAAAAAAATTGCATAAGTTTTAAAAACAGCCAGGACAGGAAGTCATCCCTATTTTACTAGGTGTTAACCCTATTTTACAAAGTGCTAACGGGTGAAACGGGTGAAAACATACGCGTCTAAGTGTGAGATAACGTTGGTGCAACGCGGTTCAATCCCGTCGTGTCTCATCCGAAGGGAGACTAACGGCGTGGGATGAATGGATCAAGGAAAGGTTTGGAATCTGAACGACAAGTGGAAAAAAAGTTGTGAAAGAAGAGCATGCGTGCGGTGTTAGCGAGGGGGGAGAGGGAGGGTAATGGAAGGTGTCGATGGCGAAACTTTCGTGCCAAGCCCGCGGATCTGGACGCGTAGATGACCTCCCAATCCGCCCTCGCGTCTGGCCGCATTCAGCCCTCCTCTGCCTTCGTCCGCCGTTCCCTGATAGGGCGTGATTAATGCGACGCGGGAGAAATTCCCAATCCCCTGGTTCGATTCCGAAAGAGATCCCTTCTTTTGGAAACGGAGAGCCTTTCAACATTTCGAAAGGCCATTCGCTGGAGGGCTGAGGGAGAGGAGAGGGAGGGAGAGGGAAGGGTGATGGGGGAAGATGGCTCTAATGCCTGGAGTTGCAGTCTCCCCACCGACCCCCTCCGACCCAACCCCCCTCCTACAAAACCCACCCTCCCTCCTAATGACCGTCCTATCTCTCCATCGCTTTTCTTCTTTTACATTATTTTGATTCCTTTTCCCTTGTCTGTCCTTCAAAAAGAAGGGAATTGATGAGGGGCCTGAGTAGGCTCGTAAAGAAATGGCTGATGAAAAATCATATATGAAGCGTGGCATGGTATAGGTAGGAGACTTGGTCAAAATGATACCAGAACCCTTATTTTAATCTCAATAATTGCACTGATCCAATTGTAAGTCGAGTAGTTTATATTTATCTGCTTGGTATTTTGGTGGATAATGGGTTTTGCGGTTGGGAAATAAGATGTAGAGTTGCCCTAACTTAAGAAGCAATTTCGAGGATGAGGCAATTGGTGAGGGGGGTCCGGGTAAAGCTGTAAAACAAAGGCTGGTGAAAACTCGGAGCGTAGCGCTGTACGGGTCGGAAACTTGGTCATTGCGAAGGGAAGATGTACGTAGAATTGAGGCTTTTGAGATGCGGGTGTGGAGAAGGATGAAGAGGATTAACTGAGCGGCGAGAAGTACGAAGAAAGAGGTGTTTGATATGGCCCGGAGAAGAGAGGAAGCTATAGTGCTCGCAGAGTTTCTGTGCACTGGAGAGTTCCTCCAAGCCTAATTGCCCATGGTAGATGAGCAGCGATTGGCTGCCGGCGTCCAATCCCGTAAACCGGTTCTTAGCTTAGTGCCCGCCGCGTACGAATACTGTAAGTGGCGACCCAAAAGAATCGGCGAAAACGAACGGATGTATTCTAGTTTCTTTCCCAGCGATAAAAATTTTGGTTTTTATGATAATTAGTCGCAATTTTCGTATTTGTATTTTTCAAAATGTTGGAGAAGAAGATTTAAGTTTTGTTTATTTATCGTGTAACCACGGTGACCTGCGCCGATGAGGTACATTCTAACCTCACTGCGATGACTGATGATTGCAGTCACTGCAAGTTTTGATTCGATATCTATAGTAGTTTCTCGTCCAGAGTATTTCTATTCTAAAGGCCCTCGCGTCGGCGAGGCATAGCGTTCGTTTTCGTCGATTCTTTTAGGTCGCCACTTACGGTATTCGTACGCGGCGCGCACTGAGCTAAGAACCAGTTTACGGGATTGGACGCCAACAGCCAATCGCTGATTATCTACCATGGGTAGCTAGACTTGGAGAAATTCTCCGGCGCACAGAAACTCTGCGAGCACTATAGTAGCGTAGGTTTGAAAAGACAGAAGATGTGGATGGAGGACGTTTTGCAAAGGGAGGGAGTGCTGAGGAGGGTGAGAGAGGGGAGAACACTGGGGAAGCGTGGAAGTGGAAGGAAGAGGATAGGAATTCTGAATGAAGTAGGAAGAAGGCGATGATATGAGTAATTTAAGAGGGATCTGATGGTGGATCACGTATAGGAAGGAAACCGGTACAATATGCCTGAAATCAGGAACTTAGAATTCGTTCTGTCCAAAACCCTACCAATCAGCTGGTATAATACTCGAATAATAAAGAAATGCCCCTACCCTGGAAACATACACGGTAGCCCCCCATTTGTCCAAAGATTGGGGATGAGTATGGTTTATTTTCGAAGGGGAAACGGTTTTTGGCTTGACATTGTGGTGTTTATATGTCACGAATGAAATTGAAATAGCTTTTTAACTCCACTTTTTTGATTTTAATAACACGACCGGGGTTCCGACGCTTTGTGACCTCTTCCAGAAAAAAAATGGAAGATGCATTTTCAACTGAATGCGACTCAAATTACTGAAACCTGGGTTGTTATTTTAATGTCAAAAGTATAGTTAAAAATTATTCTTATTATCTATGGGACTCTATTTTACTGGGTGAATCATGAAACAATCAGTAATTATTAATAAGTACGAAAGAATGACATTTAATCCATGCCATGGAAATGTAAACATGTAAAGAAAATGTCGGCGAAGACTCAAACGTAGTTTGTAGCGTTGCTTCGGGCAGAAACGGGGAATAAATGAAACATATTCTTTAGTGCCATGATGGTATTCCGTCATGCAAAGTATTCAATGGTTAACTTTTACAATTCAGCAAATTAATAAAAGGAAATGACCTGGATTACAACGCTTTAGTGTCATATTCAAGACCTGTTAAATTAGAGCCAGGATTGATTTGTGGCATTGTGAAGGTTGACTATTAAATACTTGACCGAAACGTGGAATTTGAGGAAGGAGGGCAAGGAAAATACGCTGGCGTTTGAGATGTGGGCGTGGAGGAGAATGGATGAAGTGCGATGAATGGAAAGGAAGACAAGAACGTGTCTGTATATTCTTTGTATGATGTATGAGCAGAGGAAAGAGCCCGAAATTGAGGAGATATGGGGGAGGGAGTGTGGCTGGCTGGAACGGTTATTGGGAAGAGGGTGGAATAGACCAGAGCTTGGTATGGTGGCTGTGGGGAGAAAACTTCTGAAGGATATTCGGAGGTAAAGTTGGTGATTGGAACTAGTAATTAATGGAATGCTTTTGCGGCCGTGATTGAGGGGAGGATTTTGGAGTTCCTAGTGGGGAGGGAAGGGAGTAGGCTTTATAGACGCCATAAAAAGAGGTAGCACTTATGCTGAAAAGAATGGAAAACTTGTGCCTGAAGATATGGGATTGCACCTGTAAAAGTCTAGACTATTTTTACTCTCTGTTACTTAAACCTAATTAGATCGTCAACCTAAATATTAATGAAGTATTCTCTGGATGCATGAGATTTTACTCCCTACTTTCCCAAGGCTGCCTTGTCTTAAAACTAATCATAGCTCTTCTACTTTTTCCGAATCTCATTAACTTTGTCTCCGTGTGATTTATCTTCATGCCATATCTTTCACAGTGATCCTATTACACGCTCAGCACCGGCCGCAGTCCATTTCGCCCCAGCGATAAAATTTTTTCCTCGTCATCTATCTCCACGTACTTCCAACTCGCCATATCTCAACCTTTTTTTACATCTTTCACTCTCTTCCATTAGATTGGGGATGGAATAGCATATTAAGAGCGATCCCTCCTCTCCCCTTGTACGAATTATATGACCGCACGTCCCTGGGCTCCACCCTACGTCGCCACCGCCAACTTACCCTACCTTCCTAGACCCTTTTCCCCTCGAAATCTCCGACCGAACAGTTATTCCTCGCCTCTCCATCCCCTCTCCTCATTTCTTCCCGCACATATATCCTCCCTATCCATCTATACCCTTCCTTTCCTCCCCTTATCTTTTGCCTCTTACCCGTCGGAACTTCTACCCTAACCGAGCCTCATCCAATCGACGCGGGCATGCAGGGATTTAATGAGCGCTAATGTCGCGTTTAAAAGTTTTACTGCCCGCAGCCGTGCTCCACGTCCACAGTATTCTTATATTCCCGTTATTCTTTATCGGTTGATTTGTTATTTCGGATATTATTTGGGTTTTGGAAAGTGCATTGGACGGGAAGTTTGACGAACGAGGAAGTACTTTGAATGGTAGCTCAAGAGAGGCTAAGAACTGGCCAAAAGCGATAATTCATCTGGTTGAAATGTATTATTTTCTTCCAAAAATGTATATTAATTAATAAAAAATCTTTCCATGATAATACATGGGGTAATAGAATATTTCATACATAATTCGGACCTACCAAACCTCATTGTGGTTTGTCGGCAGGTTCCGTTGAATCGTTATTGCTCATTCATTGGTCCCACACATTATAGCATAGCTATGCAGCTAAAGTACAAATAGTTACGTCATATAATGGAATCTCAAAATCAATTAGCACATATGCAATTATACTTTCAATAAAAACGTCCAATAAGCACGTGGAGATATTATTATTAGCAATGCCACAAGTTACTATTATCTTATGGGATAATGTATGACACGTGTAGCATTATACAAGACTCATTAGTACAAGATATATGTGATATAATAGAAGATATTTATTAATAACATACTATTTCTTGCTTTTCACATAGTAACTTTCCTCCAATTAAATGATTACATTTAATTAAGATACTAAGTGTCAGGGCAAATTTGGCAATTTTTCGAACCCACTCCGCACTACCACCTCCTGAGGCAAGGATACGCCTCAATTTAAAGCAAAAGTGGAGTAATTTTGTGATATTTTAACCTGTGTAAATCCTATTTAGTTTTGTTTTCGTAAAAATATTAAATATTGCTACTGTCATGTTTCATCTCCTATTTGATAAACTGTGGTGGTAAATCTTAATCAGCCTTGCGAGTTGACGCCTCAAGTGAGGAGGTAATTCTCGAATGAGACTGGAAACGGATCACCCTTGGCCAGTCTTGTTGCTGCATTACGATCAAATGCGCCTAAAGTCCGATCTGGTGATGATTCCCCATGAAGGTGCTACTCCGCCCTCGTCCCTTGATTTTCTGGACTCTGTGCTCTGAGGCGATCGAATGTCGTGATCTCGTCTTGCTCCGTTAGTCTAGACGTCAACGCCCGGGGGGCATCTTCAGCCGCAGGCGACGTCTGGAGATCTACGGATTTGGTGGAGCCGTGAAAAAAGCAGCGAAGGGCCAGAAATACCTTTACATCTGGGAAAACTCGCATTTCAATGTGTGTTTTTGTGTTTTTCTGGTCCCTTTAAACAGATATTATCAAACAAATCAACGTGCCACCCCCCACACCTGTACTTTGAGTTTGAGGGGTTGATTGGGACCAATATTCGATAGAGTAAGTTTCACTGATTTCGGCGTAATGCAGTGAAATTTCGTCATAATGAGGACAACAATCGGACTAGTCCACAATTTTTTATTACCAATACTTTTTGACTCAAAGAGTCATCGTCAGGCAGAAGACTACAAGACGGGTACAAGGTACATCATCAGGTACAAATCTTGTTAGGGGCCCCCCGCCTGTGAAAAAAATCAGCGAACTCTGTATCTCTTCGATGGAAACCGACCTTAACTACTAGGTAACACTAATAATAATAATAATAATATATCCTCTGACAAATTCGGTAATGTTCAGATTTCTTGATATTCTATTTCAGACAAGTGTTGTACCTGATGATGACTCTGTGAGTCGAAACGCGTGGCACCGGTAATGACAGGTAATAACTGTGGAAAAGTGCGATTATTGTTCTCATTATTCGGAAGAATGTTGAGTTACGTGAAATCTTTAAATGTGTGCGAGAAGGACGAACAAGGATGTATGAGATATTGTTGGAGAGGTGAGGAAGATAGTGGTGGAGGTTCTGAGAAGACTGAAGATTGAGGATTATTTTAAATGTGAGACAGCATTGAAGAGGGTGACCAAAGGTGAAATCGTTGGGGAAGCGAGTAAGAGGATAGGCATCCTGAACAAAGTAATAGATAGTATTTGTTTGTAGCCATTGGTTTGTTTGGAGTAATAGGCAGTATTTGTTTGAACAAAGTAATTGGTAGCAATTGTGATAATGGAGAGGCATCGGACGGCGAGACATCTGTAGCGTAGGCAGCGCGGAATGAAGAGAAGTAGTTTCTGCTTAGAGTACCTATAGACGTTATTGCGTTCCTTGTACTTACTGAATTTCAGTGGATGGAGGCGCGGCTTTTATATTGGTGAGGAAGCATCTAGATTGCCACCCCATAACAGAAGATAATATTCTAGAAGTTACCGAGAAACATGAGGAAAAATATTCGCCGGCTCGGAGGCCCGAACACGGGCTGCCCGCTTGCGAGGCGAGATCAGATCCGCTGGGCCTACGCGGCATGTGTAGAGGCGATACTCCGCGTATCGCCACACACCCATAAGTGTGCTATCGAGTTGATAAACGCGTAAATTTGATGCGGGAATGACTGTCCAAAAACCAGCCAATCAGCTGGTTGAGTGCTCATATAAATTCTCTCCTTATTTCCGTTTTATCTTCGTGTAGGGCGCCCTTAAGTTTCACAAAAGGAGACTTTCTCCGTCCGAAACATGCATCAAATCAGCTCAGGAATGAGTGTTGTCATGTGATCAACTTTTTGAATGTGATGCCATGAGTGCCTTTTTTCGCTATCGTTGTCTTGAAAGCATTTCGTATATCTCGTAAAGGCATGAATTGAGGTCAGCTGCCTGATGACACTCATGTGAGTCCCACCAATTCTATGTCCACAACCCTCGGCTCCAATCATTCTGGGATCGGAACGTAAATGATACTTGAACGTAATGTAGTGCCGCGGAGATGATCCTCCGTAATGGATTGCTCTACAAATCTCGCGAGCGACGACAAACGCCTGAATTCGAACGGCACTTCAGCGGAGCACTGGATGAAATGGGAGCGGGATTGAGGATTTCGCGCCATCTGCATTTCGCGAAGATGCCCGGTGACCTCAAATCGGAAAACTACCGTATTAGTCGGTGGATATGTTATTATTAGGCTTATCTGTTGGTAAGGTCAGTTTATTGAAATTAAAACTGGCACTTTCAGCCCCCTATAACGTTGAAACATAATTGCATGCCACCACAAATCTTCATCTATCTACAATCTACATGCTACCCCGCGAGCCGCCGCATTGGGCGTGTGGGAGGGGGTGCTAGGACACCGACTGTGTAAAAATGTAAGGGATAAGGTTTTGGGAGGATAAATGGTGACGTTTATTATGGGAGTGTATTTAGTAGAGATCAATTTTTAATGTGGTCGCTTATTGTGCGTGGAAATAACGATTTTTTGTACCTGTCTGGCAGTCTATCTCTCTTATTTTATTTCATCTGTCAGACCTAGAGATGTGGTGAGGAGTCATGATTATATTCTCTGTGTCACTCTGAAACACACTAGTTCTGAATTTCTCGAGTAACCTAAGCCTAGCGTGTAGCCTCTGAGTCTCTAGGGGCTCCCACCTTAATCCCTCTAAAAGTTGTGAAACACTATATATTCACTCGTACCAGTTCTGAACGAAACGTGCAGCTTTTATTTTGTATTTTATTTTTTATTTTGGTTAAATCTGTACGACCAAATCTCTCGGCGCATTCGAAGTGTGGCCTAACCAGGGCGAAGTAGTATCTTTCATTTACTTTTTCATCCGAGGACCTTTTTATTATACGCTAAACAAAACCTAGATTCTTTAACGGTGTCAATGGTGACAGCAATACACGCTAATTTCATTAAGGAGCACCATATATGAACCAAGGATAATCACCGAATTAAATTATACATAGCATGTGAAAATCAGGGAAACAGTACTCCGACCTAAGATCAAACATTGGGAATTGAGAAATCAAAACAGGCAGCATAGATAACCAATCGCATTACTTACACATTATGCACTAAGCATAATGTAATATAAAGCAATAAACATAATATAAAAACTATGATAATACGATAGAAAGTTACGGATCTCATTGAACATTGCTATGCACAGATGTGAAACCACATTCCAAGAATCGATCATATCGATTTGATATTAGATTAAGCTAAGTTACATAAATGATCAGATCAACCACTACTCCCCAAATGATTTGCATGGAGAGATAAAAAGTTCCCTAGTTTTTTTTCACAGGAATGGGCCCCTAACTCCTTATCCATTTTCTGTACTGGTCTAGGTATTTGTCCTCTTCGTCATCCGTAGAATATATTCTATCCTTTCCCTGGCCAATTAAACCATAGGCTGCAGAGAACCATGAATGCGTGTGTAAGGTTTATCTACGATGTACCTAAATATGACCACCTCAGCGTGCATTATGAGAAAGCAAAACTGCTCAAAGCTAAGACAAGAAGAACATACTTTATTGCAAACCTGACCCGTAAAATAATAACCACGAAAACACCCAAATATCTTTATGCACGATTCAGATTTTCAGGAGAGATGAAACAAAGAGTTACCCGCGCCCCACTTGACAACCTGTACTTAACCACAACACCGAACTACTTCTTTTCGTTACTCATTTCTGGTACAGACAACCCATATTTTGAACACAATACCCCTGGCACCTGAGAGAGTGAAACTATTATTTTGCCATTCTGTTGTTTTTTTCATTCGGTAGATTATCCAGTGGTAATGTTCATAAATTTTGGTAATTGTTTTTCTATGAACTATGTACATGTAACTGTGAGAGTGTGTATCTCTAAAAGTGTAATTGGTTGAACCTGGAGTCCGAAGGACTAGGTTCTTGAAATAAATTCTATTCTATTCTATTCCCTGCTTACCCAACATTCTCCCCTTTATCGCGGCCTTCAATATCCCTTCGTCCGTCAGTATCTCTTTCAAGCTTCTCTTTCGTATCTTAATCTACTACAGTAGTTGCCAACGTCACTCTACGTCGTAAACGCGTAACTTAGCTTGGCTATGAAAAGCACAGATTCTATTAAGGGTTACATTAGGCATGCGGAGCTTGAAACTTTGCGTCGTTCGGTAAACGGTATGGTACGGCATGGTGTATCATATTAGAGTGCAGATATTTTTCTTGGCTCCCATTCTAATTAACTATTGCTTGGTATGTTACTAACTCCTCGGCGATACAGCACTTGTAAGGCCTTGGCCTCTCCGACAATGTCAATGCCAAGTCTTCACTGTCTCTCGCATATATATTGTCCATCTTCTTATTCTCACATTTCTCAAATACTCCTCTGAATCCTCCAACTATCTTTTCTGAGTCTTTCCTCTTAGTCTTCTACCACGTGAGTGTTCTAGGTGTATCTTTTTGAACATCCTAGTTCCAGGCATTCTCTTTACATTCCCTTAGCATCTTTACGTATTTTTCTTAATTTCTGACACTCTGCTGGGGTGCATGTATGTACATTTCCTCTAGGCCTGAATTTTCCCGTATTCTCCTCTGTCTACCCTCCTTTGACTCATCAAAATTCATCTTAGCACTTTCCTTTCCCATCTAATGAGGAGCTCTTAATCTGCTGCGGTCATGGTCAATGTTTCGTAACCATACAAAACTACAGTTCTAATATTGGAGTTATGCTATGAAATCGCCAGGAGAAAAATTCGGCCTGGGCAGGGGATCGAACTATGGACCTTTGGCTTGCCGAACCAATGCGAAGACCACTACGCTATCCAAGCTTTCTAATTCTCAATTTTGGTGGATATAAGGGAGCTAGATCTTAGGCAAACCAAAGGTCCGTTGTTCGATCCCCGGTCCAGGGCGAATTTTTCTCGTGGAAAATTCGTCGTATTTCACCTGCTATGTTTGAACATTTTCTCATTGTTATGTTGTTTGTCAAACTGTGTGTGGTATATCCCCCGTATGAATAATGGTCACTTCTCCGCCTCTATGTCCTTCTTATCCCGGTCTAATCTCGGTGCAAGTTAAAGTTTCAGGCTTTACCTTGTGGAAAAAGCGACACATGAAATGAGAACTCAGTTTTTACATTCCAAACTATTTTATTTTCGCCGAAAATGGTTTCGGGAAAATCTAATCATACTCTCAACCAGCCTTTTCTTCCCCTCCTCCATTTTTCCCCACCCTCGTTCCCTCGTCTCCCCCACCCTCCCTCATTTTGGTATATATTGACAGCTAAAAATCGAGATTGTACCTTGATAATGACAGATGTTGTCGACACCATGGTCGGTGAAAATAAAATAGTGTGGAATGTAGAATGTGAGTCCTGATTTCATGTAATCTTGGTGCCTACAACTCCCGGAATGTGCCGTGTATTCCGTCTCGTGTAATGAGCGGATCTCCGAAGGGATCTGAGAGTGGGTGATGCGTTTTCACTCGCGACCGACGCTGTTTGTAGCGTCCGCTGTTGTGTGGGTATGCAATCACGGCGCGGCGACGGAGGAGGCGTAATGTGGAGATCGGCTAAGGGGTTGTTCGAGTGGGGAAGCTGAGGACTTCCTCCAGCCATCTCCCTTAAGACCACCCCCCAACCCTCTCTCCCTCTTATGTATCCCAAACAACATCAGTGTGCACTTCCTCTGCTGTACCGTGACGCTTCGCTAATGGGAGGGACCCCTATCTTATGAAGCCCTAAGGGACAAGAGCACATATCCGCACTTGCTAACAACAGCTGATTTTCCTTAATTTTTCCTTTAAAATGAGGATTTTTTCTAAGTATTTTACACGTTAAGGTAGGTTTTGTTGAATGTCAGAGAATCTCCTCCCAGTCCTCTACACTCTCAGGGGCCTATATTGCTCCTATTATCCCCGATCCTTTTTTTGCTCCAGCATACGATCTGCCCTTCTTTATCCTGTGCATGAAACCTATTGTCTTTTTTCCTCTTCCCCAATTTCCCAACATCCCTCCTTCTATCACATTCTTGGGCTACTCATCGCCCCATATTACATTCTCCAGACACCTACACTGTCTGCCTACACAGACTGCCTATCCCGGATTTCATTTAGAAGTTTCGAATTTCAAACGAAAAAGGGACGGACCGTTCGCGCCTTCGGACCGACCGGGCCGACCGCGTTCACGCACCTTCAGCCAGCTTCCACTTGAAACTAGTGGAAAAGTCGGCAACCGCACAAAACCATGCGATAAAATAGTATTGCTTTCATTCTAAGGCCCCAACCGCCATTGCTTTCATTCAAAGGCCCTCTGACAACTGCTTTTCTCTTATTGCCCTGTCTACCTTGTGGATTCAACATTGCAAATTGCTTAGGCACTCTTTCGTTCGTCATTCATTGTATGTGGCCGTACCAAACAAGCTGTTTTTGTAATGTCATTGACTAATATGTGGATGGATTCCATTATATTTCTTATTTTCTCATTCGTGATCCTTTCATTTGTGTATATACCCGCAGATCGTCCTCAGTATACAATCTCCGTCGCATTTAGCATTTGTTTTGTTTTCTTCTTCATCTGCCATATCTCTCTTATGTGATAATGCTTCTTAAATTATATATTCTTTTTTATTGCTTACTTGCTTAATTACTTGGTATGGGCTTTGGCCTCCCTCAAGACGCCTGTCCATTCTCTTCTGTTCTGCACTTTCTCCCACCATCTTACGATCCTCATAGTCTTTAGGTATTCTTCCAAATCCTGCATCTATCTTTCCCTTGGTCTTCCTCTTTTTTCTTTGCATCCGTATTTCCACGTAGTAGCTTCTTGGGCATCCTTTCTTCATTCATTCTTTCCACATAACGTAGCCTAGCTATCCGTTACGTCTTCACATATCTCACTATGTCTTCGCTTCTGATAATATTTTATATTTCCCTGTTTGTTCTTATCCTCCATGTTACACCATCTGTCACGGGACCATATATCTTCCGTTAATCCTTCTGTTCAAATATCCGTAGAGCCAGCTCATTTCCAGCAGAGATGATCCACGTTTCTGTTCCGTATGTCACGACCGGTCTGTTAAGTGTCTTATTGATCTCCATTTTCATTTCCTTAGATAGGAGGGTTGGTCTTTAGGAGCTTAATATTAGCAAAGTAAGCCCTATTTTTGGCCATTATCCTCTTGTTGATCTCCTCTGTCATTGAGTTCTTACAGTTTAAATTAGTAACGAAGTAACTGAAATATTTTATATTTTCGAAGTTATACTGCATAAATGTAATGTTTTGAGTCCACCTTCTGTCCTCCGCGGTCGGCAATTACATGCATTTCGTTTCTCTCTTATTGATTCTAAGCCCTATATTCTTACTCTTCTGTTCTAAAATTTTGAACATTTCTTTCAGAGAATCCATACTCCGTGCCACTAGAACTATGTCGTCAGCTTAGGCCTGAGTGGATTTATGTACAAATGTTCCCTCTGACCTCAGTTCTTTCATGACGTCGTGTTGAGACATTAAATAGTACTGCAGAGAGAGAATCTCCTTGTCTCACTCCAGTTTTTATCTCGAAGGCTTTCTTTATCAGCTTAGGATATAATTTCCTTCCATAAAATGATATTCAACATGGATATTGCCCCTTTTCCTTGCAAATTTCTTCCTCTTCCTAACATCTTCTTCCTCTACTAATTACAAATTCCCAGAATTCCTGTCCTCTCCCTTCCTTTTCCACTCCACCCAGTTGCTCTCCCCTCTATTTATTCTCTTCCACATTTCCTCTCCTTTCAATACTTCCTCCGTCCATCCCCTCTGCCTCCTCCGAACCTCCGCCTCTAGTTTCCTCTCCTCTCCAAACATCGAAACATCCTCGTCCGTCTTTATCGCTTCCCAGATAACTCTCTCCATCCTTCTCCAAACCGTCATCTCAAGCGCCTCTAGTATACGTATATGATGCAATTCTAGCAAAATAGGTGTACACAGATAGATCAGCATGAAGATATCATTGGAATAGAACCAATTTAATAGGGTTAACTTTGCGCATCAACCTCTTTCGACTGAGCTTAATTCGTCAGGGGATGACCTGATTGAAATTCATATATGTATAAATTTCAAATCACCGTTTTTAGGGGTTATACTTCTGATAACATTTACACAAAGGGATAAAAGGTGGGGGAGATAATCCTTGAGAGGACTCATTGAAAGCTTTGAAACTTAAATGGAAGTCAAACACTCGCTGGAGACAAATCACTATACGAAATTCATTATTGGCAAATCATTTTCCATCATCTCTAGGGTATCAATGGGAATTCACTCCCCGTTCAAAAGACTTTTTTCAGAATTTGGTTCAATCCGATGCGTACTGTGATGGCATTCGCACAGTCAGATTACTAGCACTGTCATACGTGGGAGCATCGTGAGTTAATTTTAAAAAAGTTGGCCTGCATTAATCAAATGTATTATTTAATCTTATTTTCAGACTACAAAAAGGAATGTATCTTTCGTCATTTGTAAATGAACTGTGTTAATATAATGGAGTCATGAAAATAATTTTATCGTTGTTGTATAATCCTCTTAGTGCCTAAATTCCTCTTATTTTTTATGGTTATATTTGGAAAACACCTCAGGAAACTAGTTTGCATTACGGCAGAAAACTACATAATCAGGAACCAATCGTTTGTAAGATCAATCTGCTGTTCGCTTTAGCTGTCTGGAGTAGGAATGATTTTAAATATATTTTCATTTTCATCACAGGGTAAAAAATAATGCATACATATTTATGAGTGTGATTACTTATAAATGATTTAGGAATATTTTTGACATATTCTTCCTCTGCGTATTCTTTTCCTCTTTTGATGGCTTTAGCTCTTCTTGATGGCCTTTATCTTCTTTTATGGATTCATACTTTCACTACTCCTATCTATTTTTCCTCTTCAACCCACAGACTTCCCCTTGTTTCTTGGATATGCTTCTTCGACCGAATCGCGTCTTTATCATTTATATTTTATCGACAAAAATATCTTTTCCCCGTTCCACGTATCCAAAGCAACGCCTTCCTCGCTCTTTGATTCCCCCTCCTTTATGCAATGTTCAAGATTCCTGTAATATTTTTATTCTAATTGTATCTCTTCTCGTTTGACCAAACAGCCATCTAAGCAGTTTCGTTTCAGTCTTCAACCCTGTTGATGTGATTTTCAAAATTTCTGCAATGCTACATTTTTTATTCTCATATCCACTATGTCTCTGTTCACAAAAGTGTCTTACGATTTAGATGTAGTCTTCTGTGGTGGCCTAGCATTCGGACCCGTACAAACGGACCGGTCTTGAAAACCCTCCCATTTAATTTACTTATGGCCGGTTGCAAGAACATTTATTTATGGAATCAACAGTTATAAAGTTCAATAAAGCTATCCATATGTGATATGATCCATAAAGTTATAGATCTCATAATAATATTCGGGCTGCAGGAACACATCTAATAGCTGCATAACTTATTTACCAATTCTTAATAGCTTCGAATATTTTATCTAATCTTCTACCGTCGGATTTATGACAGTTTTGCCTGTGAATAATTGCAAGTGCTCATAATATTTAGACTGTAAGTGCACATTTATTGCTCACTTGTCTCAAAGAAACCTTTTTATATAGTATTTAAGTCCCCAAGCGGTTCATTGCACATCCACCACCTTGCCTATGGAATCAACAGTTATAAAGTTCAATAAAGCTATCCATATGTGATATGATCCATAAAGTTATAGATCTCATAATAATATTCGGGCTGCAGGAACACATCTAATAGCTGCATAACTTATTTACCAATTCTTAATAGCTTCGAATATTTTATCTAATCTTCTACCGTCGGATTTATGACAGTTTTGCCTGTGAATAATTGCAAGTGCTCATAATATTTAGACTGTAAGTGCACATTTATTGCTCACTTGTCTCAAAGAAACCTTTTTATATAGTATTTAAGTCCCCAAGCGGTTCATTGCACATCCACCACCTTGCCTACTGACGGAACTCATAACTACATGCTATAAGTTATGAAACCAATTAACTAATCTAATGTTTCTTCAACACTTGTTGAGTGCTTGCCGTGGCTAATTGGTTCCATAACTGTATAGAATACATGTGTGTCATTCCTGCAACTGGCCATAAGAGTGTTTTATCGGCCTGCTTTAATCGCAAATCTGTCTTTTTACTCGAAAAATAGAGTTTTTTTACTTAAACGGTGTGCCCCTTTGTATTATCTATCTGAGTAAATGGGGAAGAAGAATGTAGAGAAGAGGTTTATCAAGGAGATGGAGTGAGGTAAGGTGCTTGCTAAGACGAAGGAAGACATTATGTATGTAAGTAGTGCCCTGCGCGAGTACATCCACATGTGAGGATTTTGATCTGAATTTCATTTATACCTTCCTTAATCGGTAATATTACCATCATGATCAAATTGACTCGTGGTTATAGAGGAATTATCTGCTACTTATTAGTAACAGCCCTTCATGATTCCTTCTGTTGTGATTTTTAAAATCTCTAACCATTTGTACAGTTGCTGAAGTTATAAATTTCCACTAATAGTTACACTAATATTGATTGCGTGCATATAGTGCCGTGCATGTTGATGTAATTTCACTTCCTGACGGGTAGTTGAATGTTATATGTGGACCCCAGAAGTCAAGGGGTCTTTGTGACATTTTTGAAAAAAATAAGTTAGGTACAGGAATGGGAAGTGAAAATATTAATCTCTTAGGTGGTAAAGAGATCCAAGTGATTTTCTTGACAGGTGCTGCTATCTAGGGTAATGCCTCTTAATTACTTAGTGGGTTGTACTGAACATTTTCAACTTTGACTTAAGTTTTCTCGAAACAATGGTTTTGTTACTTAGACCCCTTGACTTCTGGGGTCCTCATATACAATACACCGATGGTGGTAGCTTCATTACCTTCATTGGGATAAAGTGTAGAACATGTTGGTGAAAACACCCCCCCTGCCGCACACCTATGTCGCAGGGTATTATGTAGTTGAAGGGTTAAATTCCAAACAGAAGGAAATATTATGTCACACACGCAACCAGCATCCCTAGTACCAGGTTTTATTTTCGGAGAAACCATTTGAGTCGCGATGCAGGAGTAAATCCCATCAAAATGCCCGGGCATTATCGTTTGACACGGCCCAATTTGTTGAGTGGAATTTTCGCGCCAACAATTTATGCCGGAAACGCGATCGTTGTCGCGGGGGGAGGGCTTTGCGCCTCCTCCTTCCCATCACCGCCTCGCCGCCCCTCCCCCTCTTGCCCCCCCCTCCAACCTCTCCCTGACGACGCGACCAACCAATCTCTCGCGAGACAAGGCTCTCTGCTCTTGCTGCCTGATGCGCTTGGCGTGGTGACGTACCCTGAAGGCCAGGGGAGCGGAGGGGGCAGGGTCGGATGGCACCCTAATGCATACCCTTCTACCCCATCCCTCCCACCCGCTACGCCTCTCCCTGCAGGCGCGAAATATATATAAGCCGGATATGCGCTTGCCGTGGTTTTGTCGGGGAAGTGGCGTTGATGTCGCGGCTGGTTGCTGGGGGAGCTGATGGAGGAACCTCTCTCTCTCCGCGATATTTGACCCAGCTCACAATATCCTCCCTCCCTCTCGTTCCTCTCCAGCTTCTCCCCTTGAGCCGAGTGCATTTTTTTCTCTCTCCGTTGCGGTAAAGGAGAGCGTCTCATATCGTGGAGACGCGATTCTATCCCGCGTTGCCGTGGTAACGTCATCTTTGCCTTCCCCGGTCGCTCTCCCCGTCCTTGAGCTCACTTCTTCAGGTTATTTCAAGCCTTCTGTTGTCTAAATTTCCAAACATTGCATGTAACAAATGATATGGTGCGCAGTCACTCGCACGGGTGCATATACACCAGGGTTGAACTTCGCTATGAAAAAATCATTTGACTTGACCGGGATTCGAACCCGGATCTCCCAATTGCCGGTCAGGTGTGTTAGCCAGTTACATCACCAAGCCATCTTCCTTTAGGTCAATTTCGAGGGGAGTACGAGGGGGGAGATCTAGTTCGCATAAACCCCCCTCGAAATTCGCCTTGAAGGAAGATGGCTGGCATGAAGATGGAGGTGGTGAAACTGGCTAGCACACCTGACCGGCAATTCGGAGATGCGGGTTCGAATCCCGGTCAAGTCAAATGATTTTTTCATAGCGAATTTCAACCCTGGTGCTTCTGTTGTCTATTTATTTATTTATCTTCACTATCCCGAATACAGCATACTGGGCCAATTTACGTCGGGAGAATAACAGTAAAAACAGAAGAAGTAACACAAACACCCATGTCCTGGGCGGATAGTATTCTAACCACGCGGGACTAGAACCCAGGACCCTCGGGCTAGCAGGCGAGGACTTTACCGGGGCCGAAAAGTAAATCATCAGTCGTTTGGATATTTGGGGAGGCGACCGACAGCTAAGGTCATTTGCGCCATAGATAGGGAAGAGGGAAGGATGGATAGAAACCCGGCGTCGTTATTAGCCTGCTCTTAACGGTAGGCGCCAAGGGGACCACGGCTTAACGTCTCTTCCGATAGACGGAGAAATGTACTTGATGTACCCTCCACAAGACACTCAGATAGGGATCGGGTTTCCTCTGAAAAACATCCTTCTCTGCAGGGATTTGAACCCTGGCCGATCGTATGGTTAGCCAGTACTCTAGCCTCCACACCAACCCGATCCTCATTAACCGGTAGTATTATTGATAAGTGAACATGACTATCTCCAGAAAGAAGATGGCGCACAGTGAGCGGAATTCGAAAAAAAGCTGGCCAAAACCTCCATAGATGACATTTCTGATAATTTTGGCCTAATTTACGTTGTTTCTTTAGTGCTTTTGATCTGTAAATTGCAAATTTAGTGATTTTAAGAACCCATATTCCAGGAGAGGGTCTAAAAAAATGGCGGATGGACCGTTGAAACGCTATCCAATGTCTTAGTGTGGAGAGGGCAAATTACCGAGAATTTTTCTATCGGTGAGATATATTATGACTTTCATGTTATTAGTCTTCTAAATAACTAAATAACTCTAGTATGAAAATATCTCAGCGGCGATAAATAATTTTATCTTTGCTTTATTTACAATGCATGCAACTGACAATTTTTATCTAATTAATTGGGAACGAGCTCTCGGAGTATTTAATCTTCCAAAACTATGGCTTAGTAATATGCAATAGTTTACTTATTCTCCTAAAGAATAATCATCTTTGATAAAAACGTAGATTTTGGGTTACGTGTTTTTCGACTATTTTTCAAGAATAATATAAATATAACGAACAAAAATGAAATTAAATAAATTTCTGTTTTTTTAATAATATTTATGTATTGTAGTATCAAAATATGCCACTTGTGTGTCGATAGAAAAAAGTCGAAAATTGGGGTTTTGGCCAGATTTTTTTCGATTTTTGGCCACTGTGCGGCGGGACTGAATATAAGGGTGGAAGGGTACATGATAGAGCAAATAAATCAGAGCTCGTATCTAGTTCTTATTTTGGAGGAGAATGGATTTAGTGGTTGGGGCAAAAGATACAGTACTGCCTTGATTGAATAAGCATTTTCTAAGGGTTGGGGTCTGAGAACAGTCTTAGTGAAAAGGCTGATGAAAACTCTTATTTCGTCTCCAAAAACTTACACCTTTACACGGCTGGTGACCTAACACCCCCTGCCACGCGCCCATACGGTTTCTCGCGATGTATTATGTAGGCGTAGATGAAGTCAGTGGCGGATGTTTGTAGGAGGCTGAATCGATGCATGGAGGTCTTGTTGAAAGGAGGGGTAGTGATGAAGAGGGTAGTTGAGGGAAGAGCTCCGAGGAAAGAGGAAGGAAGGTGGAAGAGGAAGGAAGAGGATAGGAATTCTGGCAGAAATAAGAAGAGGGATATGATTAGAGGAATTCATTTGGGAACTAAGGGGCCATTCAGGTATTAGGTTAGACGTTAGGGGGTTAGGTGGGTTGTGATCATCTTACATTGTCGTATGCGGGGAGGCCAGGGGGGTCTGGAACTAATTTACGTACGTTTTTTGCCCGTCTTGAAACAATGTATCGTTTTCAAATGAAATTTAGTGGTGACATGGAACTTCCGCTCCTTAATGGCGCATATTCCTTAATCTCACCGCTACATCAATGCTATTCTTTTGCCTGACTAGCTCATTACATAACCTCCATGCTCAACCAATGCGAGCATTTAAAGAAGAATATATTCAAATATTTAACGTCTTAAGTAAGGCTGAGAGGGAAGGTGGGTTGGGAAAATCTCACACTGTTTTACGTAGGGGGAGGAGGTGGGGTCAAAAATGGCATAAATCGTCTTACGTAATACTTTAACGGCCCATAATGGCGGGGAAACCATCATTAGTTGTTCAATCCTAAGATTAGTTGACTGCAGCCCTCCTCCCATCCCTATCTAATGCTAGTTCCCTTACCTCCTGGTATCTCTTCTTATGTAGTTTCCTCTTTATTTGGTCCTTAAACTTATTCCCGAGTCTTCCTCTGGGGTTTTTTCCCTCCATTTCACCTTCAATTATGTTCTTCACAACCAATTGTGACTCAGGGTGTGTCCAATACATCTAGGTCTTCTTTTCTCTATGGTCTTCCATGTGGTCTTTTCCTCTTCTATTCTTCTGTACACTTCATCATTTCTTATTTCGCCCGTCCATTTTCTCTTCAGCATCCTCTTCCAGCACCAGGTCTCGAAGTGTTCTAGTCTTTTCTGGTCAACTTTTCCAATGGTCCATGCTTCCGATCCATAGAGTGCTACGCTCAACACGAATGTTTTCAATGATCCGATAAATTTGAGCTAAATTTTCCGAAGGAGCAATCATAGCTTTAGTTGAGGATTTTATACCTGGTCTCGCCGTATGGGATGGAAGAAAAAGAAACATCCATTAATTCTGGACCCCGAACTCAAAACATCTGTTCATTCCCTATAAGTTTTTTGTCAGAAGAAACCATTTGAATGGTACTCCCGAGATCATTCTGAAGATCCGAATAGTGATTGGGCAATCAATCATTGGAGTTCAAACTTGAGTATTTACGAAAATCAGTGCGAATCAGTGGATATCAAATGGGAGGCGGTCGATACATAAAAGTCAAATTTTTTCTGCCGTACCCTTCCTTTTATACCCAAGAGTAATTGCTCAGGAATAATTACTGCGCATTCTGGGCCCTGGGAACGAGAGTGGCTCGCATACACGAACAGCCGTGGCAGTGGATGCGCGGCGCACGCATCGCAATCCTTTATTGTGCGGAATCGTCGGGATGGTCGAAGGGAACAGGCTGGCCCACATCCACAGGAAGTAGTTCCTCATTTCTCCCCGCCGCAAATGGTGCATCATCTGCTGCCCAGCATCCCCTTCGATCGTCCCTTCGTCGATCGTGCATCACGGCGTAGGTATTTATGTATTCACCGCTTTTACTAGACCGCCATATGCTGCTCCATCTTCCTCTGCATTCCTCACTTTTCTCCATTTTTTTTTCATAATCGCCCTGTTTGGTTCGCCATTGTTACATGCAGTAGTCCGAAAGAAAAATGAAATTCCTCGTTCGTTCGTCTTTCTGATTTGATTCTCTTCTCTCGTTCATAACTCACATCATCCTTCGTTACCCACTTCCCTTTTCGGTGTTTTATTTTTCCTCCCGCAGAAAAGTCCATTCGGATGGCGCATTGTCCGAATGCGGCCGTGATTACTTCGTCTGTGGGTATGGGGAAGCAAGGAGCTTCTCAGCATTTAGGATTGTTTTACAGTATTGTCCAACCGGCAGTCGTCTCTTGTTTCTGGCTACTTTCATTTTCTCTCCATCTCGACTTGTTCATTTTTTTATCTCTCACTTTTTCATCTTGCCTCCTATACGCGGTCGGATTTACTCGCATGCTCAGTATTCATTTCTTTCGCATCCAACCGTGTCCCGTGTCACTCACTTTTGTTTTGTACGCTTTCATTTCTTATCTCCCTCCTATAGCGGGAATGATGCTCGCATTCAAGGGTCCATACGCTCCCGTTCGCATGTGTGCATACGCAAGCAGGCCGAGCACTCTTTTCCAATTTTCAAAATAGTGATAATATATTTTTTCATTTCCATACTGCATCCTGAGTTACTCCATCGTTTTTTATGGAGATATCGGTTTCCCTGTACATAACGCTTCAAAAGGATTTTTCATAAATTTTTTGTCATAAGCTTCACGTAGCAGGCAATCATCGGTTTCATTCCACCAATGTCAGGTGTACTGTTCCTTGCTTTGTGATTTGGTCGAAAATCTTTGCAAGTCAGCTTCTTTTATACGACTAGTATCGATTGATATGAGCATCAATACCTCATTAAAGATGAAAGCCGGGAGCGCCTGTTCTGTATAATGTTTCAATTATATGAAACTTGGTTCTGTCCACTGAATAGACATATTTTTAAGTATTAATACTAGGTTCACGAGGTTTGAAACGTAGGCGTGGCTCTAAACTCTATACTGTACCGATTCTGAACATTTTCGGTATCCTTCTCCACACCCACTCTCAAATGCCTGCAGACTATTCTAGTCCTCCTCTCGGAGGGTACACGTATCTGCCCCATACAATGCTACGCTCCGTATCAAGTTCTTCACCAGCCTCTTCTTCACATTCTTACCCCGTCATCAGCTCCCTTCTATTACTACACGTCCCCTTAGCTAGCGCTATTCTCTTCTGTATGTCTATGTTACGCTCCATTGAATCGAAGCAAAAAATATATGCAAGAATTGGTCAGCATGGAGTATATTATTAAAGCAGAGTCAGCATTAGAGGCTAATCGCCCGGACTTTAATTGTTTTACTGTGCCTACCCCGAAAGGGAACGGCGTGATGCTCATTTATGTAAATACCTCCGGTGGGAGACGGTGAAGTGTCTGCCATCACCATCCGTCTGTTTTTAATTACTCAGGCGGTCTAGTATTTTTAATCGCGGCAGGAAACCACTGCGGAGTATCGCCAATCTGTCGGGCACCATCGATCATCCTATTCCCACTGGTCATCCGGCAACGTGGCTTGAGACAAGATAGGATGCCGGGAGACCTCTGCATGCAGTGTGAAACGAATTGGGTCACGTGTACTCGCTCGCCCGCCCCCGGATTGTTTTACTATATCGGTTCACTTTGGCCTACGTATCCTTCCCTTCGTGAGCTGCAGGTGCGCTTCTACGATAAAGCAGAGAAAAACGTATTTTTGCGACCAAAAAAGAAAGCCCTATCTCTATTTTTTTTCTCCTCCTTCCTCGCAACTGGGTCCGGGGAGTGCGCATCTCCGCCCGCTGCTGTTTGGGTGATTTAGGTCACCGCGGGGACGCGTAGATGGCGTATCCCGTCCCCGGAGTGCGTCGTTTGCGGACAGTCTTTCCACCGAACTCCTTTTCTGTCGGCCGAAGAATAGCCCTGATCCCTCTTTTCCCCTCATACGTACACAAATCCCTTCCATCCTCTGCGGAAGCAGCTTTTTTTTTACTCCTATTATTATCATTTCCAGCTCCCTCCGCGTTATCCCTCGCGTCACCGGGGAATGTGGGACGTTTCCGGGAAGCGCTCGCCGCGTTTCATTTATTTTTTTCTCCCTGCCTTTTTCTTTTTTCGCCGATCGCTTCCGATTCCGATAAAAATCCCTTAAAAGTTGTCCTGACCGTCCAATCGGCCCTCATCCCTCTCTCTCCCGGTGTTGTGGTCCTTTTTGGTGTCCTGCAAAAAGGGTTCTTATCTCCCCGGAGGAATCTGCTCACCCCGTCCCTTTTCCGCCTTATCCTTCCTCCACACAAAGCAATGCCGACCGAGATCGCGGGAAGCTCAGGACTCCAACAGGTACACGGCGAGAGAAAAAAAAGAGTTACCCATCCGCCCGTCTTCCTTTTATTTTCTTGTCTTTTCAATTTCCAATATTTCCGGATTTCCCGATTTTAGTTGAATGGAAACAAAAAGAAAAATGCCTCGGAGAATCTTCAATACCGCGGTCTGAAACTCTGGGGTGTGTTCTTTATATTTTTTCTTCTCGTCGATGAGTCCTTGCGTGCCCGTTTATTTCGACTTACGCGATAATCTGGTCTCCCGCGTACGTACCCTAGGATACCGATAAGCTTTTAGTTTACGTGCCGTCAGATTACCTGGGAGTCAATGCCTCGTGAATTGAAATACGAAGTGTTAGCTGAGAAACTTGATATTGTAAGTTGTGGGCTTGAGAATGGGTACTCACAGACCTACTCTGCCGACGGTTTTGTAATGGACTTAAAGTATGGAGTGAATCGATATGCCTATTTGATGCATCTGCTAAAAGTATAAACAGAATATCCTCTGCTAGTTCCCCAATTCCTAAGAAAAATATTCTTTTCTATTTATCTGACTTCTATCAAAACCTGCCTTCACTGGTGGAATACTGAAAAAAATTAGTTTTTTATCTTGCAACTACTTAGGCCATAAGAAAACAAAAGTAATGAGATTCTCTTGGACGAAAAAAGCGAAGCTCGTGATTAAAGTTGGAGGACACAAACTAGAGCAAGTAGAACAGTTTAAGTACTTAGATAGCACGCTAGAGGAAAATGGGCATAGTAGTAAAGACATACGGAAGAGAATAGCGCTAGCTAAGGAGGCGTTTAGTAATAGAATAGAGTTGATGACGGGGACACTGGGTAAGGATGAGAAGAAGAGGCTAGTGAAGAGTTTGATATGGAGCTCAGCGTTGTATGGGGCAGAAACATGGACCCTGTGAAAGGATTACGAGAGTAGGCTGCAGGCATTTGAGATGTGGGTGTAGAGAAGGATGGGGAAGGTTAGATGGACGGAAAGGAAGACTAACGAGGAAGTGCTTGAGATGGTGGGCGAGGAAAGGAATCTTTTGAATGAAATCCTGGAGAGACAGGGTAGATGTCTGAAGGAGGTAATAAAGGGTGATGGGTTGCCGAAGAGTGTGATAGAGGGAAGGATGTTTGGCAAGCGGGGAAGGGGAAGAAAGAGAATAGGTTCCATGGACGGGATGAAGAAGGGCAGATCTTATGCAGATGCGAAAAAGGATATATTAGAGGGAGATAGGACCCGAAATGTGTAAATGACCAGGAGCGGATTCTCTGACATGCAAAAAAACCTACCTTTACCGGTAGAATACCTAATAATAATAATATTTTGGTCGTGATACAATTCATTTAAGTATTCTACCTGCTGATTGGTACGTTTTTGGACAATACTTGCCTTAGCGTTCTAATCTCTGGTATCTCGTCCCGTTTTCCCTCCTTTGGGTGATCCGCCGTTGAATTCCTCATAAGTTCCTCCTCTTAGTTGTTCAGGGGGGTTCGGTTTGGACCAGTGGTAGCGTGTTCGACTCCCGTTGCGAGGGTCGCTGGAATCACCTGGCGATAGAATTTTCCTGGCTGGCCAACCAAGTTCTGCACGCAACCGGAATTTGACCCCACTACGGAGAGGCAGCAGTCTCAGCAGTAGGTATTGATAGCGCAGATCAAGAATATAGGTTCGTTATCAATTTTTATCAAGGCAACGGGGAAACCGCCACATTAGTGTCCCTAGAAGATGCAGCCCTGAAATCTATGACACTATGGCACTCCCGGTAAATATTCCGCAGTTAAAACAGTCCCCCAATCGAATCTCCGGGTGGGGACTACTGGGAGGGTTATATCAGTCAGGAAGGACGAGTGCAGCTCGTACCCTCTTTCTTCCCCCTCCACGCTTCTCCCTTTTTCTCCCCTCTATCACCTTCTTCAACATTCCCTCATTTTCAAAACCTCCTTTATCTTCCTCTTGTGCCTCCACCGAACCTCCGGTAAATTGCATTTTTAGATTCTCATTCTTTGAACGAGCTCTTATCGAACCTAATTCTACCATGCTTTTAGAGTGTTTAATGTTACCGTATTTTGCCTGCGTTCGGAAATAAATGTTTTGCATTAGCAATAAACTTAAAATGCCTGACGTGTCACCAGCTGGGCAGACATTAATGGAAAGTATACATTTTATATTTTATTTTAAAATGCAAATCTGTCGGCCCCGGTGGCGGCGGGGTAAAGTCCTCGCATGCTAACCCGAAGGTCGCGGGTTCGAGTCCCGTCTGGGTAGAATATCTGCCCAGGACATGGGTGTCTGTGTCTCGTCCGTTGTTACTGTTGCTCACCCGACGTAAAATAGCCTAATGTGCTGTATTCGGGGCAGTGAAAAAGAATATTAAATATATACTTCAAGAACCGCACTTTAAAGCACCGACCTGTCCAAGTGAGCGTCTCTCTTTCCCACGGTAATTATTTGTGTCTATTGATAATTAAAATAATTTAAAAAAATCAAAAATTTTTTATTTGTGCGACATGATATCTTCAAACTAATATCTCGAATAATTTTCAATTTTTAATCCAATTTTGATTTAAAAAACCATCCCCTCATTTTTTTCCATATTTGATACCAGCCATATTTTCTTAATCTATTTTTTTGTATTTAATGATGAGAAATATATGAAAGCATTTCATAACAATATGGGTATGCAATGGTAAAAATTCGACGGCCACGATGACTAATTCTCTGCATTTTCTGTTACTGCGCTAACTTGTAAAACTTAAATCGCTGAGAAAACTGACTTTCCTCGCTCTTCCCTCTCACAGTCCTTGACAGATAGTTTAAAACCAGATTTCGTTTTCCTGTTGCTTCCCCTAACACGTATTTATCCATGAAAAATTTCCTCTCTGTATTTGTTAACCTCAGCGCTCTCTTCTTATCTTTTTCAGTGTTCACTCTTAATACTTCCTCTTCCCGTTTCCTACTGGCTTCTTATTTATCCCTCTTGCCAAAGGAAGTTCCTCTATAAGGAAAAATGCCGTCTTTATTCGTTATATTTGCTCGTGTTTCCTGCTTGGATCTCTTTCTACCGCCCGCATCTCTTTATCCTCATTCCAACATCCTCTCCTGCGATTTACTTCTCTAAATTGGGTTCGTACCTGCGGATTTATTCTCGGTATGTTCTCTCCCTCTGAGTCCTCTTTTATCCTTGCGTTTATTCTGTATTTAATTCTCCCCTTCCTCACTCGAAGCGCTAATGAATTAGTGTTTCTAGAGTCGGGATTCTTTTTCGGTCCCAGCCTGAGGCGCGAATAGATACGAAGCGAATGAAGCATATGACGGAGACAATTTTATTTCTCTTGAAAATCTTTTCCGCGGGCATTTGGGCGTTTCGGTTTAGTCTGGCTTCTCGAAAACGGGTAATTTACACGAATTTATACAAATTTAGATAGATAATTTATTTTGCACTGGGGCATTGTCCCTTGAGTTACAACAAAAACATTGCAAAACGGTATGTCAAGGTTCCAATAAAGCAAAAATAGAATATTCAATTCTTTTTGGTATCAAAACAAAAAAATAACGTACAAGCTGACATGTACAATCCTATCATAGGTACATGGAGTGGGGAAAGGAACCCTTAGTTACCTAATAACATATTATAAGTACCTACGGTTTTAAAATTGGTTCAGAGACTGCAGTTTCTTAATTCTTCAGGTAGGGAGTTCCACAGTTTTGCACCGACATCTTGGTATGACTTTAGAAAGGTTAAGGTGCGGTGTTCTGGTGACTATAGATATTGAGATGAGGATCTTGTGACTATTAGGAGGTATTCGGGTTGGGGGTACTCGGGGGTATGGAAGAGGGAGTAGAGGAATGTGGCCAGTAGTTACGTTCGACGGGAATCAGTAGAAAGCCATCCAAGTTCCTGGAGATGCGGGGAGATCATCTCGCCGGAGATTGAGAATAAATCTTTCACAGGAATTGGATGATCTCTGTAATTTTACATCCTGTTCAACAGTGAGGGTATTAAATACCAAGAAGCAGTAGCCAAGATTAGGAAACGCGAAAACAGAGATACGGTGCTTCATTATGTTTATAGGAAGTGAATTTCTATTTGTAATTTAGTGGGCAGAATACCCAGGAAACTTACTTAAGGCCGTTTTACGTGGTGCATTATTTTATACAAACGAAAGTATCAGAGATTACACATTCAACTGTGGAAGACATTATTGTACGAACGACTGAATCCCGCTGTACACCATGAAAGGTATCGCACATATATCTCCGCGATTACACTGTAGAAAGTAATCGAAATTAGCTGCGTTTTTACGTTCGGAAAGTAAGTTCCGTTTTTATACAAAAAAAGAACAAGTACAGATACAGCAAAAAAATTTATTGCAAACAAATCTACAACTCTTACATTATTTTTCGACATAGCTCCCGTGAGTTTCCAGGCATTTGTCATAGCGTGGCACAAGTTTTTGTATACCCTCTTCGTAGAATGTTGCCGCCTGTGTAGTCAACCATTGTCAAGACTTGCTTGGGTTTAAATTTTGCCGGGGACGAAGTGTGCCTCCATTCCATTGATTGCCGTTTGGTTTCAGGGGTATCATAAGCAACCCAAGTTTCATCCCCCGTGACTATCTGCGACAGAAACGCGTCGCCATCCTCGTCATAACGAGTCAAGAAATCAAGTGCACTCCCCATGCGTTGTTTTTTGTGTTGTTCAGAAAAAAACCTCCTCCTCGAAAAGTCATGTGCACAGTTTTCTGGGACAGGAAAGGCATTTTGTTGATTGATTTTTTGCCGCGAGGTGAAACAATCAATAAAGAAGTTTATTGCGAGACGCTGAAGAAACTGCGCCGCGCAATACAGAACAAGCGCCGAGGAATGCTGACAAAAGGCGTGGTTTTCATTCACGATAATGCCCAACCACACACTGCCAAAGTGACAAAAACACTCCTTCTGGGCTTTGGCTGGGATGTGTTTGACCATCCTCCGTACAGCCCCGACCTCGCTCCTAGCGACTTTCATTTGTTTCTGTATCTGAAGTCTTTCCTTGGCGCTCAGCGGTTACGAGTAAACAGTGACGAAGAGCTGAAAGAACATGTTACATCGTGGTTGACTACTCAGGCGGCAACATTCTACGAAGAGGGCATACAAAAACTTGTGCCACGCTATGACAAATGCCTGGAAACTCACGGGAGCTATGTCGAAAAATAATGTAAGAGTTGTAGATTTGTTTGCAATAAATTTTTTTGCTGTATCTGTACTTGTTCTTTTTTTGTATAAAAAACGGAACTTACTTTCCGAACGTACCTCGTATTAACAGACCCGCGGGGCAAATCGTTTTTTTAAAGGGGCATGGTGTCAAACGGTTCTTTCATTATCAAGAGCTGATTGGCCATATTGGGTACAAGCGTGGCTGCAAGTATATCTATACCCTCATTAGTGATCAATGTTGTAACTTTGGCCGTATCCTTAATGGAGAGAAAGGTATGGAAGCTGGAGGATGTGGACTATAGAGTGGATTCAGAGAGAGAGAGGGAGGCAGGAGAACGTCCAAAATGGTGCAGCAATTACCGAGTTTCGAAGCCATTGAAGTGTTTCGCATTTCCATTCGTATATCATGCCATGTGAGATATATTCACTGAAACAAACAAAACTTGTGAGAGACTATTTCATGCGGCAAAACACCCCGATGGGGGACGCTACGTGAAATAATCACCGCTCCAGAATAGAGTTGGGTTGTTCATGTTACCATGAAAAGAGGACGTCAGAATACCTAAAAATCATCTGGGGTGTTGGCTTTCGCAGCTGTTGATAGGCACTGACCGAGAGTCTTCAGGGGTGAAGTCGCTTCGCCCCTGAAGACGCTCATGCGGCCTTCGTGGTATTATTTGCCTTGGGGTACTTGTATGAGCACTGTAGAACATTCATTGACCTTGTAGAAGGAAATTATGCCGGGGATGCTTCTACTGGCTTTTTTTTCATACGTACCCACATATCTATTATTTTTACATCTAAGAATGCTGCCACTGAGGCATTTTTTTGCTTTTAAAGTTTTGCTGTTTAATACCGTAAGTGTAAATATTCTAGCCTTGTACTTATATTTATATAATACGGTGTACTTCCATGCATACCCTTCTGTCATTCCCCTTCGATTTATATATTACCTTAAGTCTGGTGTGGTATACAATATTTGGAAAAGGTTTAAGAGTAAGGTTATTTTATGAAAATGTTGATTTTTTTCTAAATTAGTGGCTTATCAAATCTAAAAGTCCATCGTTGTACGACAAAAAGTGTGAACGACATACATTCAATGAATTTAGTTGCTCATTTCATGTCATTGATCTTGGCTCCCTCCTATTGCCCCTTTCGTTGAGTACTTAATGAAGAGGAAGAAACAGAATAGGGTTTATGGACGCAATCAATGCGGTACACACGGAGGAATAAATAAAGAAAGAATAAAAGAGGTTGATAAGGCCGTTCACAAGTAAAAATCTATAGTGTTTTCTCTCTCAATGTCACACTAACTTTAACCGATATATTGCTTTAATGCATAAATATATTCGTGATGTACATTAATTGAAAGTAAATATATTATTTTCATCATCCGTCGGGGTTCTATCCTCTTCACGCTCCATAGTGTTTATTTGTCCAGCGTTTTCTGGCATTATTTTTTGTAATATTAACGCTCCAATATACAGGTAGGTTTTGTTGTCACTGAAGCCTTTAAATAAATTTAATTAGCTCTTGTCAAGTAAATAATTTATCGCTCATCGGTTTGTTCAAATCAATGGTTTGCTCTCATTTATATTATGATTTGATTGGATTAGCCGTATCGAAAGTCCCTTGCAATCGGGGATGATACTGTCAATTTTATTACTCAAAATTTCTCATGATCCAGGAATTAATAAGTATGAGTGGCTATTGCTTTTGTTTATTAATATATGGAATTAAATCATTTATGATCAAAGGAATATCCCATCAAACGAGTGAAAATCAGAACCTGGTCGACGAAGTCAGTTTTAATCTTCGTTATTACTTTTATAATTTGCTCAGATGCCTCATATCTGATATTTTATTTTTCAAAGAGTCAGACCAAAGTTTCCTGGTCGTACTATTTGTCAAATTCGTGTTTGATTTTCGTTGCATAAATTAGTCTTACAGTTTCTCCTGGGTGTCTCTGAAAATATTATTTCCTCTCTGTTTCAGGTGAGTTCTGCCTAATCTTCGTGTGTTGGAGTGTCAAATAGCTATGGGCCACTTTCCTGAAGGTAGAGTGACAGTTTTCTCAGAAAAAAGTACTATTTTTTCCTATTCATGTGTAATTGGTTCAAAATAAGGAATTGTTGTAATTGGCACTCATCACGGCCATCGTAAACCATTGAAATCGGCTGCATCTCTACCATGTGACTAATTGGAAATATTTAATTGCAAGGACACTAAATATTGTAATTTACTCTGTTAGCTTTGCACTTCATGAATCAGTAGCATGGACCATTGGAAAAACATACCGAAAGAGACCAGAAGCCTTTGAAACTTGGGGCTGGATGAGGATGCAGAAGATAAAATGGACGGACAAATTGAATGAATGTTACGGAGAATTAAAAAAGGAAAAGACCGTATAGAACTGTATACAGGAAAGAAGAAATAGATGAATTGGACGCACCCTGAGGCGCAGTGAGTTCGTGAAAGTACATTGCTGTGAAAGATTTCGTGTAAGAATTTAGTTGAAGGTTAAAGAGAGGGATAAGTCCCCTGCGGAATCCCTAGTAATAATTTAATGGACCGAATAAAGAGGAGAGCACATAGAAATAGCTACCAGAAAGTAGGGAACAAGTATTAGATAGGGAAGGCCGGGGGCTGCAGTCAGCCAGTCTTAGGATTGAACGACCCGTAATGATGGAGTTTGCAGTATCCTTTCTTCCTTGACAGCGATTTCTGTCAGCTGCATTTTTTTCGAACGCATTAAGTCTTGCATTTCGTCTCACAACCTCCTAGTCATATCGGCTAATTTTTATCAAAACATTTGAAATTACTTACCACAAAACTCTCCGATAAAATTGTATTGAAATATGCTGACGCCTATGAATATTATTGTTTGGGCATTGAATGGTATGGTTCAATCCTATTGCGACCTTGGAGACTTATCTTGTGGGTGGTAAAGATATTTTCATGCTTGGATAATGACTGTTTTCCTCCTAATTCTTTTGGTTAATTTCGTATCCCATTAATAGATCATTATGTTTCCTTCCTCTCTCTTAATTTCAAACAAGCTTTAGACGACTTATGCCCTAGTTAATGTCCTTAGTGACTATCGCATAATGGATAAAATATTACGGATACGACTTTAGGAGGTTCAGAGAGATCTAATGGCGGATCCAATTGGAAGGAAAGCAGAACGATGTGCCTAGAAATTGGGATGCCAAAATAAGAACTATCTAAAAACCTACCAGTCAGGTGATAGAGTAGGCGAACGAATGAAAATTGGAGGAAAAAGACAAGTTTAAATTAGTTAAGAAAATTTGAGTTTAAATTTATCACTGAATTCGTTTTTGTGCGAAAACCTTAACAAACCTCAGAAATAAAGTTGCCTCTCGGAAATAAATTCAATGACGGAAAACCATTAAGTTTCAGAAAAACCTGTTTAATGTCTAATTCATTTCATTATTAATATCGCACGTTGTCTCATAGCGACGCCGGAAGTGATCTCACTCAAGCATGTTTTTTTTTCGCATTCGTTTGGCACATATATGTGCTTTAATGGCGTGAGTTGTTTGACTTTTGCGTCTCGTCCTCTCGAGTCTGCGGGCGAGTGGACGAAATTAGCCTCCCACTCATCACGAGTTTGCATAAGGGGGGGGGGAAGGTGGGACGGGCCATCTCTCATTGCTGGATTTTGGCAGCCTCTCCCCCCCTTTCCCACCTCTCCTTCGCCTACTCCTCCTCCTCTGAAAACATGAGCCTTCAAAGGGTTCGTGGATTAATTCCTAGCCAGACTGCGCCACCCGTAAAACCCCCCCCTGCGCCCCTTAATTGGGAATAGAACGCCATTAAAGGCTCCGGGAGTTACCCTCCCCCCTCCATCCTGCGAGTGGGCGGTGGTTATGACGTTTGGATATGGGGAGGCGGACGGGAGGTGGGTTTCAAAGGGGGGGGGGAGAAGTTGGAGAATGTTGAGTCGCCATTATAAAGCAGATCGTAATTTCCCCTGATTGTTATTTCGCTTTGCATTGTGACTCTGGGAGTTTTATGCGTTCGTTTTTACGGCCGAGCTCCCCCCGATCCCCAATCGTCGTCTCCTGTTGAGTTTTCCCATTTTTCCTCCCCGCAAATTATTATTCGCGCACACAAGACTCTCAAGGAATTCTCTCAAAGCTTCCCGGTATTTATTTTTGCGTCGATTTTCTTTCCGACGGTTACTCTTGTCGTTAAAAATCTTATTTTCCGAGTTGAGAGTTTTTTTCCCCCTACTTTGACTTCTTCGTTGGTATCATCTGTCGGCGCTCGTAAAACGTTTTCTTTTTTTTTCGCTGACACGGAGTCCAGATTTTATTTTCAACATTCGCGGTCGTCTGTAGTCAGTTGACTTATTTCGTTGGCTCGATAGTAAAAAAGGGTATTTTTCACGTTGGTGAACATTAAAAAAGTAATCACGCCTCATTTTTAGTGAAATCAGTTGCTTTTCTTATGATTGACTCATAGTGATGTAGCATATTAAAAAGGGCAGGTGAAAGTCTTAGGCGACGAATCTCTGCCTATCTGAGTTACGAAAGACCTCGATGCATTTCATAGAATGCGATCTCCACTGTTAATTAAGTTGAACGTCTGAAAGCGAGCCGCCATGGTGCTTTGTCGTCTACATCACTGAGTCGTCCAAATGTCGCGGCTTTGTGTACATCAGAAAGAAAATAGTGCATTAACCGTAAAACTGTGGTTTACATTTAAGAGTCTGCTCAGTAATACAAATTTAATTTTGTCAAACACCACTATCGAAATGAGGAAAAAGAAAGGGGTACATACTTATGATAGAAAATTCGGTAAGGAAACACATGGGTCAATTAAGGCCCAGTTCTAAATACGTATAAATCTAATAATTAAGTTCAGTTTGTCATTTCATCAAGAATATTTTATAAGAATATTTGGAATTTATTGAAACACTTATCCAATTTCTCAAGATTATTTATGTTTCTCCTATCTCCAGGCGTGTAGTGGGTTGGAAATAAGTAACTTCAATTAAGGTCATAGATCCCGCCATATTTTCTTCAGCTGAAGAGTGAACTTCAGAACATACTGTTGTCACCACTATCTCCAGAGGCTTTGATTAATGTTCGGTACTCTCTGGATAATTAGCGTTAATGAACATGAACTATTTACTTTTTAACCCTGTGATGTGCTGAATTATAATCTGCATTTGTATTTAAAATTTATGTGGTGCATAGTGAAACAATCAATGAAGGCGTTGATTAAGAGAAGTCCTTATATTGAACGAGGATTCTTATTTAGGACTACGGCACACACAAAGAAAACCGTAATGATATTGAGATGATCAATGACGAAATTCTCATTTACCGTACTGCATTCTTGCAAGCGTCTCACTGTACAATTTTTAGCCAATATCCTTTCACTGTGACAGAGAGAAAACTCTTTAAATTTTATTTGGTATATATACCTTAGAAGGTTAGCGGTTGGACCAAGTGTAGATTGTAATAGGGCGACGAATGGATTTTTTACGTGTGGAACGGACTTTGAGAAGATAGATTGAAACGCCTGTAAATCGCAATAATGGTAACACTACGTTAGTTTTCCTATCATAGTTTACTTTCACTGTGATAGTAATTCGGCATTCTAATCTGGCCTGATGCCTAAAAGGGTGTGTTAATGCATGAGGCTGCGCGTCGTTGTATAACTACGACATCATATTGACTGAAGGCGAATTTTTTTGGCCCGAAAGTTAATTTTGACCCCCTACTTTGTTAATATTCATCGCTTCTATTCGTATGAAAGTTATAATTGAAGCTGTGAGTAAAAGGACGTGAGTTTTGAATGTATATAGGTATGTATATTTTTCACCACCAGGGCATACCAACTTTCTTTTCCTCCCGCCTTTCCTCCGCCCTCCTCCCCGGCCGTCTAACCCTCCCCTCTTCCTTCCTTCACCCCCCCCCCCCACCTTCCGGGGCGACCCCGCTGAAGTTTCAATATTCGCCGGGAAAGGCAATTAATTCCCAGAGGCCTTCCTCCCACCCGCAAAACTAGAGAGTAAAATTGTTAATTAAAGAGAATATTTTCACTCCGTTCCCCCCTTTAATCCCAATCTCCCATTACCCGTGAATCTGTTGTCGTCCATTTTCAAGACCCTGAGACCGTTTTTTATCGAAATCGAGTGCTGTTAAAGTATGGCTGGGACTCCTGCTCAGGGCACTTAAAGATTGAAATACTTACTGATATGCAAACCTACTGGAAGCAAGCTAGAGGCCAGAATTGACTCCTTCGCCAGAATTCCGTTTCAGCTGCTTCTAATTTACGCGCGCCGTCGCTGCATTTACAAGTCAATTTTGAGTTTCGTTTTGACCCTCCATGGACGGGATTATGAAATATCAGCATTTAAAAAATTACTGCTACTATATTAGTTTTTTTAAAGTCCTATGTATGCATTTTTTTAAAATTGTAATTTATTTGATAGTAGCATTTACTCTGAAATGTGACGTATTTGTTTTGCATGTATTTAATTTAAAATATACTTTACATGATAATATTTATACAAGGTGCACTTCAACAATCCTTCATAATGTACCTTTTTAAACATTCTCTATTTTTATTCATTGATATAATAGCTGAAACTATTAATTTCAGAGCTCCACCATGCACGCCATCGTCAGTGTATAGCGTCACTCATTCATCTATTCAAATTGTTTGACAATCCACCGAAAGAGAGACGGGAGAACTTTCCACACACTTAATCCGTAGCGTTACAATTCTGTCTAGCGCAGCAGCTAAATGGAAACGCCTCTTAGAAAGCAGATATTTCAGTGATTTTGAAACGTAACAAATTTGACTCGCTCGCCCATAGAGGGTTAATTATTGATAGAGCCCATGTTCTGATGGGCCTAACTCTATCCCGTTTGAGTGTTAGTGATTGCCAATTGACTCTTGCATTTAGATCAAGTATTATAAGTTACTAATTCAATTTTTTATCGAATACCCTGAAAAGAATTTCTTTTCTCGAGCGCTTCTATTCGTGGAGTCGTTTCATTTTTCAACTCTTATCGATTAGAGGAGGATATATCAGCGGCGGAGGTGAACGTACCCTCATAAGTGGAAATTAGTTTACCGTTCTATTCTCCCCGCGTGGTCGGCGTTAAATTATCCCTCATAATGGAGTAATTTTACATGAAAGGCCGCGTAAAACCGCTTTTCGTTCGGTCTACGAGATATTCGTGCATTTTGAGGTTTTCGGAACTCTGTTGGATTAATTAAAGCCGACGCTCGGCTGTCCCTACCGGTTAGCGAGCTCACTTGATGGCTGACGGACGGCATGTCGGCGTGTTCCGGCGAAGCGACCTCAATTCGGCCCGCGGACTCCTAGATGCCGCTCTGGTGATGCTGAATAATATCTTAAAATTAGTGCAAATCCCTCTCGTTGGTTTTCTGGGAAATGATTTAGTGGGAGGATGACGAACAGGAAGGGAATTAAACTTTAATGAGGTAATTTTCCTCCTCGCAGCAGTCATCTTCATCATCATCATCGTCATTATATCATCGTCGCCACTGCGGCGTTTAATCACTTCCTCTCCCGCCGTCCGCGAGAATTCATTTTGGAATCCCTATTGTTTGTGTGTGTGTGCGTGGATGTCACGAGGCGGCGCTGGCATCGGGGTTTATTGGTAAACGGTCGCGAAGGAGTTATCACCCTCATTGGCGTCGGTGTAGTATGGATTCGCCTTCGAGTGTTCGGAAGTTCTCAACCTCGGCATTTCTTTCGGTCCCTTGTCCATTCCTCCTCGTAGCGTCTACCGCTTGGTTGCCCCCTTCGTCCTTACCCTTGCCATCATCAATGGTCGTTCAATCCTAAGATGGATTAACCGCAGCCCTCCAACCTTCCCTATCTAATGCCAGGTCCCTTACATCATAGTATCCTTTCCTATGTACTTTCCTCTTCATTTTTTTCCATGAACCGATTCCTGGTTCTTCCTCTGGGAACTTTTTCCTCTATCTCGTCTTCAATTATTTTCTCACAAACCTGGTGTGTCTCAAGAGTGTGTAAAATCCATCTAGTTATTACTTCCTGAATCGTGCCCCGTATGGTCTTTTATTCTTCTGTACACTTCATCATTTCTTATTTTTCCCGTCCATTTTATCATCAGCATCCTCCTTCAGCATCAGGTTTCGAAGGCTTCTAGTCTAAACTGATCAGCTTTTCCAATGGTTCAAATTATGATATGACTGATCCATAGAGTGCCACGCTCCACACGAATGTGTTCACTTAATCACCCCTGGTTTGTAGTTCTAACGTCTTTGAGCATGGTGATAGGACTGCAAACTAAGAAAGATATGTGAAAACATTTGTGTGTGAAAACGTTCTTACCCTTGTATTTCTGGGGAAACGCTTGCGTAACCCTTGCTGGCTGCCTACATCTTTATGCTACCCTACGAGCCGCCGCATGGGCGTCTAGTCGGGGGTGTTAGGACACTATTCGTGTAAATGTATGAAGGACAAGCTTTTGGGAGGTTAAATAGTGAGGTATGTTATGGGAGTGTTTCAGTGGGGCTCAGTTTTTATTATGTTCACTTATTGTGCGTGAAAAGGACGTATTTTGTACCCATATCTTCGGCAATATCTCTCTTATTTTATCGCTTATGCCGGACTTATGGATGTGGTGTGGCGTCAAGGTAATATTTTATGCAATGATTTTTGAGATTGTTAGAGTAGGAGGTTGGATGAAGTAATAAGGGGAGAGGGGTTGCTCAAGAATGTGATAGAGGAAAGTCTGTTGGGCAAGCGGGGAAGAGTTAGAAAGAGTCTAGGTTTCATGGACAGGAAAAAGAAGGGTAAGTCGTATGCTGAGGCGAAAATTTATGTAATAGAGTGAGATTGGCCCTTGAAGGTGTAAAAAATCGGGAGGAGATTCTCTGACATTCATCAAAATCTACCTTAACCTGCAGAAAACTAAAAAAATGTATTTACTTTGATGGCTAGGAAAGAGCATTTTTAACCGGAGATCAAAATAACCTAAGAAATAGATCAAGAAAAAAACCACGTGAGGAGTTTTTCTTGTAGGTTTAATCAGTGTTTGTCAACCCCTCCACATCTTAATGGCTTAACGTCGGCATCATCGGAAAACCAAAAATGATGTTCACCAATAAATGGGATGAAATTGCAAGCCTCCCAAATAAGCTTTCGTGATTTCAAATCCTAGATTAAAGGGTAGGCCCGCGCTCGCATTGAATATCGTCGTTTTCTTGTCCTCGTCAAAGGGATTTCTCGGCGAGGAAAGTCTCCTTTCGATCGCCGAGAAAGTGTGGGGCGTGCATCGAACCCGTCCTCGTCGACCCCTGCTCAGCTGTAGGATGGAGATGTCGCCACCGCCGAAAGGAGAGTTCTTTTGAATCTCCTGGCGCGTCTCAAAACTTCCCTTAAGGTCCCTTCGAGTCCCCCTCTCCAACCCTCCCATCTCCGCCCTCCGCGGTCTTGTCGCTGCGGAATCTGTCCCCTCATCTTGCGGCCCTCCTCCCTCTCCGTTCCTTTCCTCCTTCCCTTTCCAAAGGCTTTCCGTTTTCCATTCTCTCGCAGCGGACCACGTTCAGGGCATTAATCAATCCTCCTGTCCCTATCTGTCTGCCATTCACCCCCTCTTGCCCCTACACCTCCTTCTTGTCTCGTCTGTCCTCTTTGCCCGGGCCATCTTATTCTTCTTCCCCTTCCTCTGTCGTCTTCCGTTCCATCCCGATATTCGTTCCTCCCCTTATCCTGTAATTTGGCTCCTTGAAACGGCTGAATTTACTCACTGCGGTTGATAAGGCCAGGGTATTTGTATAAAAATTTAAGAAACTGGCGTCAAATATGGGAAATCCGAAATCTTTTTACTTATGAAATACATGGTCTGTATATTATCCTTAAACAATGAGGATATTTCTTGAGAAATATGTGTTACGATTAGGTTTCTTGACAAAGGAAATGGTTGTAGGCTTTACATTGTGGAAGTTATCCATTATTGACCAACTTATGATGACTTTGTTAATTCCACATGAGGTTAGTATACCTCAAATGGAGTTAACAAAGTCATTTTAAATCTCAAGTAACCTCATTTTTAACCTCAAGTGGAGTTTTTTCTATTTTTAACCTCATCAGTAACTAAATCCAATTAAATATCATGTATAGGTCCGAGTTAGTGATTCAAACAATCATCCTTCGCCAACGTTTCGGAATTTAATAATTTCCATCTTCAGGGCTACATACAAAGAAAAATGTGAGGGTACAACAATACAAATCTGACACATTCACGTCAATATAATTTACAACAGATAATTTACAAAAGATAATTACCTCAGAATTTCAGATGGAAATTATTAAATTCCGAAACGTTGGCGAAGGATGATTGTTTGAATCGTTAACTCGGACCTATACTTGATTTTGAATTGGATTTATAAAACAAGAGGTCGATAGCAGAATACTGTACTCATCATTAACCTCAAGTGGAGTGAACAAAGTCGTTTTTATTTGGTCGATGGGGTCTCTTGAGTTTTGGTTAATTGTTTAATGCTTTAGGGTCAACGTGTCATCAAATATGTTGGCGTCTTCAGGGATTTAATGTAGTAATCAATTAACAAGAAGTAACGACATGTTTGTTTTGCAAATTTTAAGTTATGTTTTTATTTAAAAATGTGTCTTAAATTTTTGAAATTGTATTTAACAAGCCTGTTGTTGATTCTTGTTTATTGATTATTCCACTAAAGCCCTGAAGATGCCAGCATATTTGATGAAACGTTGGTAATGAAAAACATAATAACAGTCCAAAATTCAAGAGCCTTCTTTGTTTATCCTTTACCGTCAATACTATGGGCTCGCAAATCCGAATGGGTAACATAAGGATGCGAGCCTCTTTGCCGTATAGCATGCAAGTTTCCTTTTTGCATATTAATGGATAGGCGTCGAATTGTATCAATTCTAAATATTAAGCATTCATTAATTGATGCTGTTTACAACATCACACATAATTAGTGATCCCGTCGAGTTCAACGTCCATAGTGTCATTATCAATGTACATAGTCGCAATGCTTCTTGATAATTACGCATATATCGAACCTTGATAATGGCGTTATAGACAAATCGATTGAGACAGAAATGAAGTGTGGAATTGTGCAAAGTATTTAATTATTAATCATTTCCATTTTGTATTCATGTGATTATTAATTCATGCGGGAATGATCCTCTGTTTTGTGCCCCCATGCTCAGGAAAATTGGAAAACGAGGAAGTGATTGACACGGTGGATGAGGAACGTATGGAGGAGATTAGGACTAAGAAAAGGAGGTGGTTGGAAGAGGTGATAAGGGGAAGGGAAACTGAAGGCCGTTGTAGAAGAGAGATTGCTCGGCTAGCTGAAAATAGGAATTAAAAGGATAGGTTTTGTACGAGGGGTATGCAACTCTGAGAAATGTTGTACACTTGTTGAGTGCTCAAGAACGTGATAGAGGGAAGGATGTTGGGCAAGCGAGGAAGGGGAAGAAAGAGAATGGGTTTAATGGATAGGATGAAAAAGGGTAGATCGTATTCTGAGACGAAAAAGTATATTCTAGAGCGAGATAGGTCCCTGAAGATGTAAAAAACTGGGAGAAGATTCTCTGACAATTAACAAAACCTACTTTTTAAAACTTATTATTTAAAAAAATTACCATTAGACGACTATTGTTCCGTTTTAAGCGTTTCGAGTGGTTTGTTTTTTTCTTTAATTTCCTCGGGAGGTCATTCCTGTTTCTTTTCCGTCCCAGCTCCTCTGCGTAACACCCGTGCAAAAAACATTTCCTAATAACTGGTTTGACTTGAATTTTTCGGTTTGCCGGGATTAGTTTCCCCTGTTCCGTGTCCATTGAGACGCTCTATTTCATTCAGAACAATGAAACTTCCTTATTATTTTTCACCCTTTTTCTCTCCCCGTCTTCAGAAACTCCATTCATCTTTCATCCTCCGTCTCCTCCGTCCACGTTTTGAGCCCCCAGTGTCCCCATCTGGGGTCGGAAGGGGAGAATGACTCGAGACCCCGGGACCTTTTAAGCCCCCTTCCCTCCCTCACACTCTCCTCAACACTCTGTGCCTCGCCCAGCTTAAAGTGAGACCAGGGCCCGTCCACACCCACTCGTCTCCAAGCCGGCTTCCCCTCCCTCCCGCGGCCTCGCCTCGACCTGTGGCCGTGCCTCTCTGTAGAGGTCGCCTTGTCGTCCACTATGTCCGTTTCCCTTCCCGACGGGCGCCTTGCCGTGTGCCTCTGAATCGTAGGAGAATGCCGAAATAATTTTTTAAAGGCGAACTTGTCGAAAGTTTTCGATATTCGCGGAGAATGACCGAGTTATTTTCCTTTCAAATGCAGGGTGCGGCATTATAACTCCCTTTTTTCAAAACGCAATAAACCCCGTTTTATTAATGAGATATTTTTTGTGTTATTTATGATGTTGTAGGTACATATCCAAAGTTGTTTGTTACATAGTTTTAGAAATCATATCAGGTAGATGACGACCCCCACTGTCCATACACTGAATAAGCCGATTTCTGGCGTTTGTCATGAACCTCAAAATCATAGCAGCGCGTATATTGGCAATTTATGCCTGGATGTTGGCCTTCAGGTCTTGTTTGGTCCTTGAACGGTTGAAAAAACACGGGATTTCAAAAAAACCCGCCAATGGGGTTTTTTGGGGGGTTGACACAAATGGGGGCAGAAATTGCCAACCTACCCGCTGCTATGCTGGTAAGGTTCATAATAAATGAATATATGTCCTCTTACACAATCGCTCTTTATGTCTTCAAAAGTTTTCATCCTCTTCCTCTTCCACGCTTCTGTGGCTTGTTTTTTCATCGCCATCTTCAGAATGCCTTTACGTCTCAACCCTTTCTCCTTCTATCCCTTCTTTCCTCCTCGAATCACCGCCACCAACCTCCTTTCCTCTTTCCATTGCGTTTTCTATATTTTCTCCTTCGTCTTTTAACTCATTACGTAAATTCCTAAGTGTGTGCATATTCTCTGGTAGACCGGTAGGGCTGACAACAGAAACAACTAGAATAGGAGAGCATCTGTAAAGTAATGCACGAATGTAATAATAAGCGTAATAGGTTCGAAAGTATAGCGCATAATGTAGGAAATCATTAAAAGAGAGCAATTTCCAATCATTGCATTTACAAATGATATGTTACATAGTCACTTGCACGGGTGCATATACACCAAGGGTTGAAATACGCCATGAAAAAATCACATAGTGAAACTTACTAAGACACTTGACCGGCAATTGGAAAATCGGGGTTCGAATCCCGGTCAAGTCAAATGATTTTTTTCATGGCGAATTTCAGCCCTTGGTTATGTGCACCTGTGCGAGTGACTTTGTACCTTATCGTTTGTAAATGCAATGATTGGAAATTCGTCAATTTCGTCGTTATACAAACGACAATGTTGGGTTTATCTGCCGCGACAGTGGTTTTGTAAGCACGACTATCGTCTCATGTACTGTTATGAAGAAATGAGGTGTGACCATCTTGTTCGCGTAAACCCCCCTCGAAATTCGCCTTGAAGGAAGATGGCTTGGTGTGTTATTGGCTGGCACACCTGACCGACCGGAGATCCAGGTTCAAATCCCGGTCAAGTCAAATGATTTTTTTCATGGCAAATTTCATCCGTTGGTGAAATGAGAGCAATTTCATTTGCCCAGCCCCGTTAACTATGTTGTTTGGTTGTGCCCATGGCGAGAGGGAGTGCCATGATGGGGACGCATGTGATGGGGCACCGGTGAATTTCGTTCCTCATGACGCCCGTGATTCCTGTTTTTCTGCGAATCGACTTTGAAGTGAAACTCCGGGGTGAAACATATGCCGCTCCCCCGACTCACTGTTGTGCGCGCTTGAACTTCGTCACGCATTGGCTGCAGCTGTTGCTCCACCCTTTCCCCTGCGGCTCGCGTAGCAGTGAAAAAAACCCTCTCGCTCTTCCTCTCCGACTCTATTGGCCTCCTCGCATCGGGGGTCATCCGAGATTCTCAATCCCTCTCAACATCCCCCGCCCCTCTCACCGGAGGAAGAAAAAAGAACGCATCGGACGCGCACTGTTCTGCGAGGGATATCCATGGGCACATACACGTGTCGACGGAACGATGTTTTATTTTATTTCCGTCGTAGTTCTTTTTTGCGCTGATGAATCCTCGAGGTTGCTATTGTACGAAATGAGGCCATGCTCTGTAATTTAGTGGCGCATTGTGCTGTGTTCGCATATGATGCCTATGCGGCGTTACCGGATTAGCGCGTTCGCAGTTCAGTCAGTGATCATTGTGGGTTACACGCAGAGCGCGATGAATATGTATTTGCTAGACTAACCGGCCTTAAATTATGATGCCATTCTTCCTTGCATACCCTGAAGATTTAAATATGATAGCTCCAGGCTTGACCTGGTGGAGATTGTTGACATTTATGATGAAGGGAACTCTTTAACCTCTGCAGTAGATTTATTCAGCTGACTTTTATGCGTGAATGGATTTTGTAGGACACGATGTGCTGAAGTAAAGAGGAAGAAAGAGAACAGATTTTATGGATGGGATGAAGAGAGCGAGGACAAATACTGAGTAGAGGAAATAAGTTCTTTTTTTACTAGCTTTCCCCGGCCTGATTAGCAATTGTCTCTTTTTCATTCTAAGTAGGCACATGTATACAATGCTGACACATTTACATGTAAAAAATAAATTAAAGACAATGATTTTTCGTAGTTCAATGAATTTCTCATACCAACGCAGGAATTTGTAACGCACAAATGATGGTATGGGTTTTTATTCCATGCCTATGCTGCGGTTAAATATTCTATTTTTATAATAAATTTAATATTAAATTTTGTAGATTTTCGCAGCTCATGATATGTATCTAGTAAACTTTGGGTTCTGCGAGTATGTTTTGTATTATTTTGTGCGACAGTTTTGCCGTGCTCTGCTGCCGGCTCCGTCGGGCTTTTTAAACAAAAATGGTCTTCTTTTATAAATACACAAACTCGGCAGTTGATGAATTCGGAATTAATAAAAATAAAAATTAATTCCAAAGTAGTTATTTCCATATACATGAGAGTTTATAGCACTCTCCTCTATTTATATTTTGGGGTCTCGTTCAGTTTTAATTGCCTCCCTTATAAGCCGCGGAATGTAACTGCTTTCTTTGTGTAACACTTTTGAACCCTCGACGTTAATGACGTGACCTTCCTCTGACGTAGTGTGCTCAGCCGCGGCAGAGTGATACCAGTCTTTCTTCCAGTAAATATTCTATTGTTGAAGTAGTGCAAAGATTTAAGATTATCAAGCGAAAAAATCCAATATTGGGAAAAGGCGAGGCATATACGAATATCGAATGCAAGAATAAAAGAAATGAAACAAGGAGACCATTGCACCAAATCTTATTCTACGTACAAATAAATTACGTACCTTTTAACTCAAATTGTATCTCACTGATATGATTCTGATGCACGCGATATTATGTTTCACTGATACAATTCCAATGCACGTGATTGAGTAACTAGTAAACGATCTGCTTCGCTGCTTGCTTGTCGTTTCTTGCTTGTTTGAGAAGTTCGCGTGCCAACACTCATTTGTTGAAACGACTAGCGCTCCTCCTATTGTAAAATTGATTTAATAATTCAGATACCTTTGCGGGTGCGCGCTCAACAACTCACCAAAGTTTCGTCGTAATCTGATGAATGGTAATGGAACACAAATAAGATGGACAAACAAACATTTATGTTCATATATTTGATTATTTCAAAGAAAGAAATCCAAGTACAGCAAAGGTGCCATGCTATTGTGGCCATGTAACAATACACAAACATAAATACATATACAAGCAAATTTAACAATAGGATACAAGAAGAAATTTTACAAATGTGAAAAACGAAAAATGGGGGAATAACTAAGTAGGTTGAGAGATACGAAAGAGTAAGGCTTATAAAGGATTTAGATGAAAGTGCAGAAGGATCGATGTGAGGAGGGAGGGAGTTAAATAGAGCGGAGAGAGGCGGAAGAAAATAGAATGTTTAGTGATGGAAAGTGTGGAAAGATAAAGAAAGATGCGTTGCCCCCTCGGTACAAAATATTCAAATGCGTTTAAAATTTTGCATTTACTATTTATTAATGCAGAATAGAAAAAATATGGCATGATTAGTTTTTCTGTAGGCCCTTCCATTATTTTGTTATACGAGCCCAAGCTCGATAGCTTGTACTTTCTGCGGTGAAAGTACCCACCTGCCTTCAGTGACGCAAATGATCTCGTTTATCAGCTGCTTACCTCAAAGAATGAGCTCACCAGAGTCCGATACGAATAAAAAAACAATGGCTGATATCCTTACAAATAATTCTTTGAAAGACGACGATTTTGGCACGAACAAATCAAATTATCGCTGTCTTAAAGGGCTCCCTGGGGACACAAGACGTCACTCTACCCGGCATTACACGGCGCAATGACAGCTAGGTTAGGCTGATGGGGGAGGGGAGCAAAGAGTGTGGCCAGGCAACGCCAAAAACAATTCTTCCCTTCCCCAGTGGTCAACACCCTTCCGCTACTAGTGTTTCCCTGGTCTTGTGTTAATTAATGGAGGCCGCCAGGGGGTGTTGGGATGGCTCGCATGGGATGACCACGTCGCACAATGCCCACGCCATCCGCGCATCCAGCTTGCTTAGTCAAGACGGAATACCAACATCTAAATATTACGTGTCAGGCCTCTGCTAATTGAGTAGGCTCATTTCCAGGGTAGTTAATTGAGTAGGCGTTGTAAAGCATTTTCTTTCCCTTATCTCGAGCCCTTTCATACCCTTATCTCGAGATTATTTACTTCTCCCAGGTTACTAACCTTACACTTTATCCTTACCGAAGCTGCCCGGCCGCAACACGGGTAAACGACAACTTAAAAACAAGAAAGCAACTTACTCAACATATGCCAGATATTTACTTTCCGTTAATTGTGCATATACAATTGTGAATGTGCGTCGTACCTCACTCAGAGGATGTCGGTATAGCAGCTAGGCGGGTGGTGTAATCCTCCGCCGCAGTACATCTACATCTACGTCATACCCTGCAAGCCACCCAAAGGGTGTGTGGCAGGGGGTGCTTTCGTACCAGGGATGCATGAATGATATGGTAGAACACCGAAATTACATTGAAACCCGCGTACCACACATGCAAAGCGCCAATTAAAAATCTAATAACCAAGAAACATTCTATCGTCAATCGTTCCAACATGCAAGGGATACAAAGACTACTACTGCATATTCAAAATATCATGCATAAATAAGAACATCAATATTTACATCATGCATAAATAAGAGAGTAGAGAATATAATGAGAAAGATTTACTGCCTGCCTATTGTCAATACTCGAACTATTCATGACGACGATCACAGCTGTTATGGTCCCGAATGGTACGCGGAAAAAAATGACATTTTATACCTATCGGTTCTACAATCTAGCTCTCTAATTTTATTGGCGCGATCTAATCTGCCGTAGTACGAAGGCGTTAATAGTATGTTTTTTACGTCGTCAGAGAAATGATTTTCCTGAAATTTATTTAGGAGGTTAAGCCTATAATTTAATCTACGCTATGATAGCGATTCCCATCCTAATTCTTCCTACAGTCCAGACAAACTAGCCAACTTATCGTAGCATCGTTTCACAAACCTAGCTCCTCTTCTCTGTACGCGATCTAACTCTGATATCAACCCCGTTTCGTATGGATCCCATACACTAACAGCATATTCCAGATGAGGCCTAACGATTGAAAAATAACAACGTTCTTTCACTTTCTCATCACATTTTCCGAGGACTCTCTTGATAAAGCCTAGCTTCCTATATGCTTGACCGCATATTTCCCTAATATGTTTTCCCCAAGATAGGTCGTGAGTAATTGTGACCCCTAAGTACTTAACAGACTCGGCGTGAATAATTTCCGTACTATTAATTCTGTAAGCCCTACCTGGCCTATTTTTCTTTTTCCAAAAGCTGACTGCTACGCACTTTTTTATGTTTAGTACCGGCCAATGGGGGCCCAGGATTTATAGAAGGGGCGAATGGGCCCAGGATTTATGTAGTGGTGTCCACCCGTGAGCGGCGGGCATTTTTTTTGGTGTGGCTCTCGTCGAATGTTTGACGCTAACGGAGCTGCTCCCGAGAGACGGACCCACGGAGCCTCTCGAAGACCACCGCTGTCTCCACAGCCAAGGTAGCGACATACCAAACCTCCTATCCTTCCTGTCCTCTTCTTTGCTAATATTCTTTCCTTTGAGCCGGTCACAATGCGGGGGACTATTATTGACCGTTTATTTTAGTTGAAGTTAATAAATTAAATTTCTTTGACCGGTTTTTCTTTCTACCTTTTACCGCCACAGCACTCTCTGAGCTCGTATATACGGTTCAAATGTTCTTGTTGGCGTGCACGCTTAAGGCTATTCACCTACTAATTTTAAATTATACTAGCAGGCAGCTAACCTGCTCACTCCGCGAGCAGGGGTGTGTACCCGCCCCAGAGTTATCAGCTCTGGGGCTCTAGGGGTAAGTGTCCTAGTCTAAACATAGCTCCTTGGTGAGAATTTTTTTTTCACTTTTGTTGTTTTTAAAGCCATTTGAATTGGAGAGCACTGTGGGTTTCTTTTGTTTCAACCTTTACACTCTTCCACTCTCCCTTTTGGCCTTCCTCCCTTGTCACTGTGTTTCCCAGCATCTTGTTGCTGCAACCACAACCCAAAAATGATACATTTCACCTTTACTTCACTTAACTGTACTTTCACACTTACACCTTTGCACGGATAGTAACCTAACACCCCCTGCCACACGCCCAAGCAGCCGCTCTTTTGGATCTTATTAAAAACTAACTAAATTCACTCCTTTAAATTCATGTCTCCATTTCATCTCCAAATGTCTTACACCTTTGCACGGCTGGTGACCTAACACCCCCTGCCACACGCCCAAGCTATACAAAATCCAAAACTACTACGAAAGAATGAAGACAGAGATTCCACATTCAACGCACCAAACCTCACTCTTCTAGCTCAAAAATTGAGAGAGTTAGAAACAAAACGGATACAGAATGACTGACACGCTATAAAATTAATATATATAGACAATGTATCCCTCCTCGTACATACAATAAAAGTTGGCTCACAGACAAATGCTGAAGTTTCGGCGCCCTCAAATGGTGAGTGCGGCTATCTGAGGTAGTCCACTCCAGTCGTGGTCCCCGTTGGATGACCGTCCCTGGATCTCCCCGGTTTACTCCTCTCCGAAGATCCTCCGGCTGCAACTGCCCTCTCCGTACGCGTCCGACTTCTCCCGCAGTCATTATAGAAGTCACACTCTTGTGCACGTCCGACTTCCTCCGCGGTTATTGTAGAAGTCCCTCGCCTCGTTAAGACCCCAATTATTCGATTAGTACCAGGGCGTACGCTGAGTCAGTCGAGTCATTGTTAATATGCCTTCCTCTTCCCATAAATTTCTCGTTATTATCATTCAACGCCTTCATCCCTCCTCAATTCTACTGCCGATCTGGGCAGCAATAATAAAATGCCTTCCGGCCGTCCCACAGGGCTACCACGCGACAAATTAAGATCACCTGCTGCCGACCTGAATTACATGGCTGGTCGTGTTACAGCTTTCATGATATAATTACATAGAAAGTATAAGTTACAGTTTCAGGCTTAACTTTGTGGAAACTTGGCGCATGAAGTAATATCCCGATTTGTACTTTCCACCCTTTTTTATTATTTTTACCGACCATGGTTTAGAGGTACAATTTCGACTTTAAAACCTTACAGACCTTGAAAAAGACATTGTATGTCGAAACCGTGGTCGGTAAAAATAACAAAAAATGTGGAATGTACAAAGAGAGAGAACTTCAACCTTGCGTTGACGTGACGCGTTACCTTCGGTTCGCTGAAGAGGGCTACTTTGTAGCCGAAATACGCGTATTCGACCCCCACCCTCGTCCTATTGTGTTGATTTGACCACGCTCTTTTCTAACATCCTCCCAGAAGTAGGGGCCCATTTGTGTGTGTGATTTTGTGTGCTTGTGAGTGTGCTTGCGTAGATAATCGGGCATCCTTAGCGGGGTCTCATTAGCCCTGTGAAGGATCCCAGGTTATAACCCAAACATCCTTAGCGGGGTCCCATTAGCCCTTGCAAAGGATCCTATTTGGTTGTGTGTGCGTCTGTGTTTGGTCCCTGGCGAGGAAGTAACATTCCCGTAAACCATCACAGGGGGATATTCTTGGTTGAGAGGCTGTGGTTGGTCGCTGCTGTGGTTTCCCAGCATACCAACACAGTAAGTTTGGTGTTTGTTGACGAAGGGTGCCAATTGTTTACGGAGGGTGCCAATTGTTTACGGCTTTTGGAGACTTTCTCTGTTTTATTTTAATTGTCTAGCCGTAAGAAGCTCACCCCATCTTTGTGATGGCTTTCCATAATAATATCATATACGCTTACTCAATTAACAACCCTGGAAATGAGCCTACTCAATTAGCAGAGGCCTGTAACGTAATTTTATATTTTAATTTTTATTAATTTTCAATATCCCGAGTACGGCACAATGGGCCAATTTACGTCAGGTGAACAACAGTAACAACGGACGAGACACAAACACCCATGCCCTAGGGAGATAATATTCTACCCAGGCGGGACGCGACCCTCGGGGTAGCAGGCGAGGACTTTACCCCGCCACCACCGGGGCCGACAATATAATATTTAGATGTTGGTATTCCGTCTGAACTGAGCGAACTGGATGCGCGGATTGTGTGAAATTATTTCACCTACAAAGTATGTAAATGGTATCGTAAGGAGAATTGCGCCAGCGAAATAACCAGTAAATCGAAATGTGATTTAATCAATCTTATGTGGTTAGTTAAAGAGAAGTTGCCGATCAGTTTATTGATGAGTGTAGCGATGTATGATGCAATAATGTAGATTTTGAGGAAAAAGACAAATGCGAATTAGGATTGATGGAAGGAAAGTAGTAGGTAGTATGTAGAGCATATCAAGGAATGAGTGCTTGTCTAAAGAAGCAAAAACTGCCGTATACAAAAGTTGACTTCTTCGCACTATGCTATGGCTATGGTTATGTTATGTGCTATATGGTAGTGAAACATGGGTATGTCGGGATAGACATAAGAGTAGACTAAACGCCGTGGGTATTAGTTATCTGAGAAGTATTTGCGGAAAAAGTAGGATGGATAGGGTCAGGAATGAGTGGGTCATGAATGAATGTGGGTTAAATGCTCCAGTAATGGACGTGTATGAAAGAAGTGTGCTTCGTTGGTTTGGCCATGTTGAGAGAATGAATGAGAGTCGAATAACAAAACAGATATATAAGGTGAAATGAATGGTGCGAAAGGTCGAGGTAGGCTGAGAAAGCTGTAGTTGAATGTGGCTGAAGAAATTCTTAGGAGGAGGAATATTAGAAGTCTTAAAAACAGGAGGGCGTGTATGAAGCAGTGTATGAGAATGTATAAATGCTGTGTAGAATGCAGTGTAATAAAACAGTGTAAAAAAGTGTAGAAATGAGGCAAAAGAGGTTTGCAAGTATAGGTCAGTATGGAGGAAATTATTGAAGCAGAGTTAGGTTTACAACTATGTATTAATAAGTGAAACATTTTGACTGTGTCTACCTCGGAAGGGAACGGCGTAATGGGTATGTATGATATATGTTGAGGAAAAAGGAGAAGAGGCTGCTGATGCTCGAGTTGATGGCGTGGAGGAGTTTGGATAAAGTGCGGTGGGCGGAAATGAATATTAATCTGCCTAGAGCAGCTGTATACATTCCCACATGCGACTCTTCCCATACCTATTCCGTCATATTCATGGAATTGACGTTAAAAAGCAAAGGCAACAGCGGGCAACCTTGCGTTACCCCGTGACGTACAAACGCCCTCTCTGAATGCCCGTTAGCCTCCAACACCTGTACCCTCTATTCTAATTATAAATACATCTCTCAAATTGGTCTCTTTTCTCTTCAGTTCACTCCTTTTTTCATCAGTATGTGATTAATTTTTCCCTATTCACGCCGTAAAATACCTTTTTGAAATAAACTAAGCGAGCAGAATCGTCAAGGTTATACTTTCGACTTCTTAGCACAAAATAACAACGTCAGCTAATGTGGCAGTCGGACTACTACAATGAGCCCCATTTAGTTCAAAACAAACGCGAGGATATAACTAGCAGATAGGGATTAAACAAGCAGATGTCAAGCCGCTTGCATAGTTTCCGCTGTACGATGACAGAGAGCGTAATTAAGAAAGGTGTCAAACTCGTCGTCCTAATTAGAACTTGGCTTCCAAGGTCACCTCATTTGCACACCCTTAGTGCTAAAAGAAAAGAGCTGAAGTGGGGGCCAACGTAAGGGGCGTGAGACTGGAGTATTAAATTATTTTAAAAGTTGAGGCGTGGAAAGACAAAAAAAATTGTACGCACAAGAGGAAGTCCTCATTATTACCCAAGAATAGACTTCAATGCTTGACGGGGTAGGACATTAGAATGCTGTCAGCATAATTAATATGTCTATCCGCCCATGGTGTATTTTTAAGCCATTTCATTTGCATATTTTAAGGAATTTGTCGCCATTCCTCCAAAAAATTCTGATTATTTTGATGTGAAATCAACAGTGAAAAGTCGGCTGTAAATGTCACCTCCGCTTAAATTCGATCGACATTTCCAGCAATTATTGGAGCTGGAGTATCAAGATTTTTACTGAAAAAAACTTACATGTATTTATTCTCCAATAGCTCATTACAAAATATTCACGAATTAGGAAACCACACGAGCTAAATCAAATGATAGGAGCTGTTAAACGCATAAATTTGGTCCAGAAATTCATACGGATAAACAGGTGACTACTTCGGTGGAATACATGAAAATACAGAGAAAGGGTTTGGCCACGAGTGTTGCTCGTTTTGTGAAAATTTAAACCTTAGATACATTCGTGCAGCGAATTACGTATGTCTCTGGATATGAAAAAAAAACAAGCCACACATATATGTAGTAAATTTGGGTCGAAGGGAATGGCGTCTCAAATGAGCTTGAAAATCTTCAATGCTGACTCAGTTTTAGACCACTATTTATGGGACATTTAACATAAGCAATAGCCTTGACGCAGTGGATGAATTTTTTTCTCCCTTTTCCGCAAATTTAAATTGGAATTGAAGAACCATTTAACATGTCATATAATTCCAGCGATAATGAATCGTAGCGTCATTAGATAATATATTATTTAAATCATAATAATCATGTTTATTACTCCAACACAATATACATTCACAATAACAACTTGCGAGTAACTTTGGGTAGCCTTGAAGAGAACCTGTTTAGGGCTAACATCAAATGTTAATATGTCATGCTTTAACACTTATGTAATGAGAACAAGACAATTAGGTAACAACGTAAATGCGTACCTATGGAGCAAACAAATTGACAATTTATAGAGTTGTATGAAACACATTATGACATACATGATGACATATGAGGACCCCAGAAGTCAAGGGGTCTAAGTAACAAAACCATTGTTTAGAGAAAACTTAAGTCAAAGTTGAACATTTTTGGTACAACCCACTTAGTAGTTAACCCTAGATAGCAGCACTTGTCAAGAAAATCACTTGGATCCCTTTACCACCTAAAAGATTAATATTTTCACATCCCATTCCTGTACCTAACTTATTTTTTTCAAAAATGTCACTTAGACCCCTTGACTTCTGGGGTCCACATATATATGAGACACAGACTTAAGTCTGTGGTCTTGTAAGTCTGTAGTATTGTAAATGTTATCACTTAATTCTCTGAAAAAATAGATTACCACAAAGTTACTAAGGAACTTGTATTATTTATTCATAATAATATGCCCTCTACACTCTCTTTTGCTCATAAGTTTCATTGGAAATTTAAGAATTAAATTCCCTGCCGCCTGCTGAATCGCCGGCAAAACTGTCGTGCGAAGATGAATTGACAAGGGGGACATCCCAGATAACTAGCCACGCCCAATTGTTCCTTTGTTTATCAATGTATGGTGCAATTGTTTTTATGAAATGTCATTCTGTTCTTCCCTGTTGCTTATCAATATAGCTGTATTTTAGGGCAGAAATAATTCTTAATTTGATGTGATTTGCTGTTGAGCAAAGATTTTTTTATACCTGGGTCTCGATATTTTTGCAGTTTTCTTCACGTTTTCTACATAAAATATTAGCCTTCTTCAAAATCCAGTTGAACGTCTAACAATTTTCCTTTTTGCCGTTATTACATTGTAGTTGCTGGCGTGCATCTGGTAGAGTCAAACGGGCCGAAATGTTGATTTAAGCTTTGCCTCCGTATAGAGTACGAGACATTATTTATATTCGTAGATTTTATGACAGACTGTGAGGAGGATGAAAGGAGAATAAGGTTTGGAGATCGTATGAGTTGTAGGTCGTTGAGTTGGGTGAGCTCTCGTGGCGATAGACAGGAACAGAGGAAGATGAGCTGCTTCAATCTTCTGTGAGGATCGTCGTGAATTTGGTGGGATGGATGGGACTAATTTCTGTGCGATGCATATCTTGGATCCAGGGATAGGCTTGGGGCGAATCTTCTCTTAGCTGCAGGACACTTGCAGTTGGTGCCAACATCCAATTTCCGCGGAACGCATTATCCTTCCCTTTGTTCGGATAAGGCGAAGCATTGTATCCACGAACGCTCAGGTTACCCCGTATTCCGTTAACGTGAGGTCGTTGATTATGTGCTATTTTGCACCCTGGCGCATTACTCAGCCGGACCGCACTAGCCTGTGCCATTCCTTCACTTTAGAAGCAACCGCTTGATTTTTCTTCATCTACAGCTTCATCTACCGTTCAAGCCACCACCAAGCAAGCACGGGGTGATTCCACACCAGGCATGCAACACTTATTCAATTAATTATTCATAACTCATATAATAATCCAATTAAAATTATTAAATTTCGATTTTCTTATTTATTCATGATATTTTGAATCTGTATTAGTAGTCTTTGTATCCCTTCCATGTCGGAACGACTGACGATGGAATGTTTCTTGGTTAGTCAATTTTTAATCGGCGCGTTGCATGTGTGGTACGCTGTTTTCAATGTTGTTTTAGTGTTCTGCCGCATAATTTATGCATGCCTGGTGTGGAAGCACCCCCTGCCACACACCCTTTGGGTGGCCTGCAGGGTATGACGTAGATATGGATGTAGATGTACTCCTGTTCAAATCAGAACTGCGCACTTTCCCCCGGCTGCTAGACGCAGGTAAGCCGTCAGGATAACAAAATGCGGTCAGACCAGAATCTATCATAGTGCTACGTAGACTAACGTGCTGCCATGCAACAATAGTTAAGATACAGCTAATGGTTATTATAATTATTAAATTGATTGATTAATAGTCCAAAAAGGTGCTAAATCATGTAAAATGATAAATCATGTAGGAATTTTCATGCGTGTGAGTTGATGACGATGAAATTAATATATCAAGCTCAAGTAAAAAATCTATTCTAACTAGTGAGAGTAACAGTTTCACAGAACTTTCCCAGTAGGCTTCCGCGGAGATTCTGACTGTGGGCAGCGATTGTTCCGGGTTTCCATCCGCGTGTATCCATTATTTCGGACAATATTTCGCCAACGTTCCAGTTGGCTTCCTCAGGTCCACTGAGTTCCCTTCAGTGGACCTGAGGAAGCCAACTGGAACGTTGGCGAAATATTGTCCGAAATAATGGATACACGCGGATGGAAACCCGGAACAATCGCTGCCCACAGTTTCACAGAACCTAACTATGGCACCTATTATGGCCCCTTATTATCCGTGGAAAAATGGCATTCTAAATATATCGGTTCTGTAACCTATTTTCATAACTTTATGCCTTTAATTGTTTCTACCATAATATTTGGCTCGAGCAGTGTATGCTGTATATCCGGCAAAAATAGTTTTCATCATACTTTCCTAAAACATTAAATCTATATTTTTCCCTTCGATCAGATGGAGGTTCCCACCTGAATGCCTTCTACAATTCAGTAACACTGCGTGAAAGTTTATCTCACATAGTATTTTTTCGAAAACAAAAGGTAGCATTTTATTGAGACACAATAGTCTTATTTCGTGCCCGTTCTCTTTGTTTAGGGATAGAATGAGTGAGAAAATTTTATAGGGATGTCGAGGTGAAAAATTACGAAGAAAATGAGAGGTTTACAAATTGGAGAGCAGCGCGGATAGCTGCGATAAAATCCATTTTCGTGCTAATGATCATTGATTAAGATATTCATTTAGCCTAACTTCAATCAGAACGTGGAGTAACATAAAGCGATTACAAGCATTGATCATCGTTACCTTTTAACCTCCAAAGGAATGGATTGTAGCATTTTATGGCGCAGATACGTGGACCCTAAGAAAGGGAGACGGGAATCGGCTTCATGTGTTTGACATGTGAATGTAGGGAAAATGAAGTTGCGGTGAATTAAATGAAAATGAAACAAGTGTATGCTCCATTTAGAATATGCCGCTAGTATATGGGATCCGTACGAGGAAGGTATGATAAAAGAATTAGAGCGCGTGCAAAGGAGATCTGCTAGGTTTGTTTAAGGCCGTTATGATAATTGTATAAGTGTTACGAGCTTAATAGAAGAACTAGGATGGGAATTACTATCAGAACGCAGATTAAAATTTAGGTTAAACCTTTTAAGTAAATTCGAAACAGAGTTGTTCACAGATGACGTTAGATATATATTGAGAACCCCTGCTTATTATGCTAGGTTTGATCATATTAACAAGATTAGAGAGATAGATTGTCGTACCGATAGGTTTAAAATGTCATTTTTCCCGCGTACCATAAGAGAGAACAATAGGCAGCGTAGCAAAGGGATAGGTAGGTGAAATATAGGGAGAGTAGTCTGTAGTGCATGATGCATGTGATAACAACCAATAATCCCTTCCTTATTATGTAGCTACTAAACATGTGACCCTATTATCTAGCATATCTCCCTTAAATATCCTAGTTGCATGTCAATAGTGCATATTTGGTGATCTTCACCCCCTGCCACACACCCTCGTGGCGGCTCGCAGGGTATCACGTAGGTGTAGATGTAGATACGTTTGCGGGAGCGTGAGGAAGAGGAAACTTCTGGAGGAGATCAAAGGGTGTCAGGAGCAGGTGGATGAAAGAGGTAACGAGGGGTTAATGGGAGTTAAAGGCTGTGGTGGTGGGGAGGTTGTTGGGAAAGAGGGAAAGCGGAGGAAATAGAATAAGTTTTATCGACAGGATGAGAAAAGCCACTACGAACGTTGAAACGAAGAAAGAAATTCTAGAGGTTGATTGGTCCCTGCACATGTAGCAATATTTTCATTTGAGAATTCTTCTATCTGGTTGGTAGGTTTGTGAACAGTTGTTATTCTGTGTAGTAAGGGGTAATAATGGCTGAAGAATGTGATATATGGAAAAATGTTGGGCAAACGGGGAAGGGGAAGAAAGAGAATAGGTTTCATTGACGGGATGAAGAAGGGTAAATTGTATGCTGAGGCGATAAAGGATACACTAGAGCAGGAAAGGCCCCTGAAAGTGTAGAAAACCGGGAGGAGATTCTCTGACATTCTACAAAACCTAACATTCCTATTGCCTTTGAGAGAATCCTAAATTCCTATTTCTGGAAAATTGTTCGGCTTTCCCTCCTATGGAAGACCCGCCATTAGATCCGTTAAATTCTTTGTATCATCTCATTCTTATTTCGGCCAGAATTTTCATCCTTTTACTTCTTCTCTCACAGTGTTCTCCCCTCTATTACCCTATTACCCTCTTTAATGTGCTCTCTCCTTTCAAAATGCCCTCCAGTCTTCCCTTCTGCTTTTTCCAAACCTCCTCCGCCAACTTGTTTTCTCGGAGGACTTGACCTCTATAAAAATGTGTAGGATTGTTTTTTACATTTTTCCTGGATTTCTTCCGCGTAAGTTGTTTTTGGTACAACACTTTCGCCGTCTCTCCTGCCTGCGTCTTCCGATCGAAGTGTCGTGAAGCATTTCTGCCATACGTGTATGTCGTCGTTTTCCCGCAATTTTCATGGTGCTGCTCTCTGATTGGCTGAGATGCGAATCACTCTTCTCCAGTCATTATGTAGAGGATATCCGTCCTCTCGATTTAAGTTTCGTAAATTTTTTCGCCTCTCGCATTTGCCTCAGTTATTATCTGCTCTCCTTGGCTGACATTTTGGCCTCTTCGAATGTGATGGTCTTGTCCTGGTCCAATCCTCGCATATGGCGTTTGGCGAGGGCGAAACGGCTGAATTTTTTGTTTACCGCTGGCCAAACATTGTTAGGATTGTTACTCTCTTCCCTTTAATCCAGTTTATCGTATTTGGGCGCTGGGTATGCGCAGACTTTGGGTGTAGGATATGATTCAAAGTTCATAGTAATTTTTTTGATAGGCATGTTAGTTCTGAGCCGTAGGATGGACGAATTTTGGAATTTCACATTCAAAGTTACTGGTGACCGAGATATAGCAACTCCTGATTTATGCATGGAGAATTAGACGTCGAGCAAGAGTGAAATGTCCAGAGCGTGGGTGGAGGAGTGGTTAGTGTGATTGCGCCTATACTTTTAAAGGGCACTTATTGGTCAAACCGCGTGTAAACAGTTATTTTTTACTCCCGTTCTACGCTGGCGTTGTTTAAACTGAAAGTAATACCATTAATTTGTTGTTTAAACTGTTACATTGACACCATTTAACAGCCCGTTATTGTTATTCCGCGGGGTAAGAAGTTTGAAAAAGTGGAGACCGAACGACTGAATTTGCCTTCTGGTGTTAAAATGCAGATGTGGCGTGATAGGTATTAGGAAAAGAATGTTTGTGGTGTTGCTCAAAAATGTTTGCTGAATTATGATGACGGAAGGTGTAAATTGGGCAACTGTTTCAGATAGGCAACTTGCAATCAGGTTATTCAAAAGCGAAGACGTAATGAAAAGGGAAAAGAAAGAGAACCTTTAGTTGACTGTAAAATACAAACGCGGGCTTAACATCCTCCAAAGGCGGCAGCTCATGCTAGTCCAACCAAACGGGTAAGTAATTGAAAACGTTATGATTATCAATGGGGGATTTATCCCAGGGGGTATAACATTGGTTTTTGGGTGTCGTGAATGTGAGAGTGACAATGGAGGAGGTTTGTTCATATCGCAGCTTCGCCTTGAACCTTTCGCTTCCGCATCGCTGCAGCCACGATCGATGCTTCGCGGTACATCTCTCATTCGTCGCCGCGGTGTTCTGTGGCGGGCGAAACTACACGACGCACCCAGACACGCGCCCTTGTCGAGTGCCCTTGAGGGTGTGGTCCAGCGTGAATGCGAGTCGGGCAAGTGATCCCTGTTCCGCGATCGGTCGCTGTTTTCATGCGTCGACAGCCAAACAGAGATTACTTTGAGTTGAACTTCAGTGGGGTCCACGATTGACGTTGACGAAGCCCACTCTTCAGTTGGTTCCTTCTGATTTGGTAACCTAACGATTTTACTCTTTACTGAAATAATTTCTACCTAACATTCTCTCCGTTACGTAGAAAATAGTTTCGTATACCTTGATGTCTGTGTCTGAGATGTAGTGGAATATTTGTTTTCTGCCTTCCTCATTGTGATTTTCTTGATAATGTTCCGGCTGGAGTTGTAAACTTTGAATTTCCATGCATCTCTGCCGTAATGTTTCACGTCGGACGCCCAGAAATTGAGGGACTAGTTTTTTCTACAAGTAATCGAACGGTAAGAGGTAGATTTTGTTCAAAATTATGAGAAACTCCTCCAAATAACCTACACTCTCAGGGGTCTAACTACTTACAGTATTTCCTTATTAGCCTCAGCGTGCGATCTACCCTGCTTCATTACGTTCATAAAACCTATTCTCCCTCTTCCTCCTCCTCGCTTGCCCAATATCCTTCCCTTTATCAGTCTTATGCTACCCATCGCCCCTTTTCTTCCTCAAGCCACCTACTCTGTCTACTTCTCATTTCTTCCTGAAGTTTCCTTTCCTCGACCACCATCTCAGCACTTCCTTTTTTGTCTTCCTTTCTGTCCACCGCACCTTCTGTATCCTTCTCCGCATCCACATCTCAACCGCCTGAAGCCTATTCTCGTCCTTCTTTCTGAGGGTCCATGTTTCTGTCCCATACAACGCTACACTCCATATCAAGCTCTTCACCAGCCTCTTCTTTCTATCCTCACACAAGGTTGCAGTCATCAGCTACCCTGTATTACTAAACTCTTCTCTAGAAAACACTATTTGGAGGACCTTACCCTTGTCGAAGTATCCCTGTTGGTGATATTTCCTTCGATTTTAGACGACATTCATTTTAATTTCATCATGTTCGAGTTGCTTCATTTGTGGGTATGCTATGTTTTTTTACAATTGAATGTGATTACCAAGTTGTAATTGCGATTTATAAATCGTAGTCCAATGTTATTTCCTGGAACTGTATTCGACCCATTCCATTGGCTAGAATCCATTATCGATTAGCTGCATTTTCGCAAGATCGTTTAGTGCACGAGGTCGCATGGAAAGGACTTAGTAGGGAAAATAACGGAGTAGGTGGCATACTGTTTTGTAAGACGGACATCATAGTTTGAGTAGTAAATACTTTCTCCGGTTATTTAATACGTATGCATTTTGATCATTGACGCTATTCAAGATTCGATAATGACCGCGCAATGAATATTTTTTAACACTTGATTCAACTAGCATTAATGCTGATTTCGCTGTCGGTGATTGCCGTATTTACACGCGTCAATCCGACGTTTAGACTACGATCTTCAAAAGCCATTGCTTGTAACTGAGGCAGGAACCGTTCTGGAATTCCTATTGGGTTAATGACTTTATACTAGCCGACGTGTTTGCGTCCAAGTTGGACATCGTTTTCAAGGTAGTTAAAGACAGAACTCGAATGCTCCGAAGATGATGTCTGAGTCGGGCGACCAAACGTTGGCAAGCATGCTGGCTTTGACCAGCTAGGAAAACCAAGAACAATTTATTCATAAAATTCTCCGGAAAAGGGGCCAGATTGAAGCATAGAATCACCAAAGGAAATAAGTCATAGGAGGAGTGTCCTGCAATTTATTATTTGATTAACCAGCTTACTGCTACGAGTCGCCTTTTTACTGGCGTGACTCGTTATCATCCTCATGGCTTGGTTTTTACCTATTCACGCGTGTTCCTTTATGTTTTGTAGCTCATTTTCAGTCATGACTTGCTTATTTCCGCATTTTATGCCTGTTTATCGTCGAAAATGAACATGTCGGTCCCGGTGGCGGCGGGATAAAGTCCTTGCCTGCTACCCTGAGGGTCGAGGGTTCGAGTCCCGCCTGGGTAGAATATTATCTGCCCAGGACATGGATGCTTGTTTATCATCCGTTGTTACTGTTGTTCACCCGACGTAAATTGGCACATTGTGCTGTATTAGGGGTAGTGATGATTAATAAAGTAAATGTTATTTGGTTATTCTTCGTCGTTTCAAGCTGAGTTCTTCTTCATGTGCGTGGAAGTACCCCTCATATCAACGCTAGTTCATCTTGTGTGTCATGATATTTCAGGAGGCTGACATGCTCTCACGGTTGACCTCATAAGAGTCGAAATTTCCAAATAGTGTCTGTGAGGTCACTGAAATAGTAACATTTAGGCTGAAATTAGCTGTCGGCTTTCTTTCTTCAGGCTTGTATTTTTTTTAAATCTGGTGTTAAAGTGGGAAGTAATATAATCAGTGTTTTGTTGCATTGTTTCGTGGTTGTCCATGTGTTTGTAATAGAGCCGATAGCTTTATTCCCATTTTCATGCTAATTCATTTTTAGCAAGAGTTCATGTTTGTTATTTTCTCGCATTTTTCCTCGGTTTTTAATGCGCATCGACCAGGGAGCAATTTTGAAACGCTTTTAATTATTAAAATTACATGATTACCATGACATTTCATAATTTTTGCTTTGTTTCCGTGGAAATGATTTTCAGGAAAAAATTATGGAAAATGTCAATTGCGGTTGCATTCATTTCGTTTCGTCCTGATGAGAAATCGGTCACCATATCCGATCGCCTCGTGGATGATAAAAAAAAGGAGAACGCCAATGTTAACCCATTTTTCGTTATGCTTAAAATATTATTAATTTAATTTGTTTATTTCGGACTCATTACAGAGAAGTTTTGGCGATTCTCGTTGATTGGATTTTCATTTAATAATCAGGGAATCCGGCGTTCAATTTTGACGTGAAACGATGGGCGGGGTCGGGAGGGCTCATCCGCTTAAAATAATCGTTAGCGATTTTCTATCCTTTAATTGGCAAACATAGTGTTTTTATAATTCCTGATGGTTTTTTTGGTTAATCTCTGACATACATTTCCTGCGTTTTTATGAAAATTTATTTTTTGAGAACTTGGTGGATAGCGAAAATATAAAATAGTTCCTGTTGGACGTATCGAATATGCATGGAGCACATATGGAGTGGAATATTACCGTAACTTTCTACTGAGACGCAAAAGTTGCTGGTTGATTACTTAAATTTAGTATTATTACACATAGTTTATTGGTTTACAACAAGTTATCAGTTGTATTTCACTTTTAAAAAAGTCACCATAAAAGTTTACCATCATCGCATGTACAAATGATGTGGTACGGAGTCACTCGCAGGGATGAATGTATACCAAGGGTTGAAATTCGTCATGAAAAAATCACTTGACAAAACAGAATTCGAACCCAGATCTCTCATTTGCCGTTCCGGTGTGTCAGTTAGCAATACAATGAAGCCGTCAAGCCTTCAAGGTGAATTTCGAGGGGAGTTTATGCGTACTTAATGCGAATTGGAAATTCGTCAAGTTGATCGTTGTATAAACGACAATGTTGGTTTATCCACCACGACAGTCGCTTTGCAAGCCAACAATCGTTTCATATGCCATTATGTGGTCTTGAGACGCGAGTTTATAGTTCGCATAAACCCCCCTCAAAATTCGCCTTGGTAGAGTGACTGGATAGAATACCTGACCTGCCATTGGAAGATCCAGATTCGAATCCCGATCAAGTCAAATGATATTTTTCATGACGATTTTCAATCCTTGGTCTTCAAAAAAAGGTTTTAACTATATTATTCTTAACCCTTTGAGTGCGGCATGACGTGATATCGCGTCATGGGTTCCGTTAGTGCTCCAGCTTCACCAGCCTAGTGCAAGTTTCTAGTGAAAGCTGGAGCACTCACAATACCCCTGACGTAATATCCCGTCATCAGCACCAGCGCAAAGACAACCATGATATGATATCACGTCATGGGTTCCGTTAGTGCTCCAGCTTCACCAGCCTAGTGAAAGTTCCTAGTGAAAGCTGGAGCACTCACAATACCCCGGACGTAATATCCCGTCATCAGCACCAGCGTAAAGACAACCATGACGTGATATCACGTCATGGGTCCCGTTAGTGCTCCAGCTTCATCAGCCTAGTGAAAGTTCCTAGTGAAAGCTGGAGCACTCACAATACCCCTGACGTAATATCCCGTCATCAGCACCAGCGTAAAGACAACCATGACGTGATATCACGTCATGGGTTCCGTTAGTGCTCCAGCTTCACCAGCCTAGTGGAAGTTCCTAGTGAAAGCTGGAGCACTCACAATACCCTTGACGTAACATCCCGTCATCAGCACCAAGACCACTATGACGTGATATCACGTCATTCCGCACTCATAGGGTTAATAATGGCTCGCTTTCAATGCTACGTTTAATGAAGATAAGATTAAAAAAAAAATATTTTCGTGGCAGACAGTGGTAACTGGATTTAAATGGCAATTTAAAAACTTCCTTTGGTAGACCTTCGGAGTGGTGAAAATGTCTATAAGATGTGGATTTCAGGATTAAATACTCCAAAAAAAAAACCTTCCAGTCAGCTGGTAGAATACTTAAAGGAAAATATTCTTGACTGTTAATTTCACGCGATGGGGATTTTTTTGTATAGATTATATTCTTCGGTGTAGGGAGTACAAATGTGGAGAGGTACAGAGTAGCCTTTAACTCTTTGGAAAAAGTTATGATGGGCGATAATTACCCTCATTCATTTGATGTGTTATGTATCGCGTTGAGTACGTCTAAAGGCTGGGACACAATCAACGTTTACGTGTAACGTGAGCCGTTAACGGGAATACGCGGAAAGGTGGCTGACGGGAAAGTTAAGCGAGCGGACACAATCAACGTGTACGGGGAGTACGTGTACGCGAGAGATGGGCAACTTTCATCTCTTCGCGTGTCCCGTACACGGGAAACCAATCAGAATAGTCCCGAGAATCCGGGAATGGGAGCCATCTGTCGGCAGATACATCCAACTGTGGAAGATTGCTCTTGGCGAAGACAACTTATATACTTCCACACTTGTTTACACCTGATCTCTTAGTTGCGCCTGCGTTAGTCAATTGTTACTGCGGCCCGCGATAACGTTGATTGTGACCGCTGACTTCTGTTCCCCGTCTCCCGTTGTCCCGCTAACGTCTCGCGTCATACGTACACGTTAATTGTGTCCCAGCCTTAAGGGGTGAGTTGTTCAAGGAGTGCCTTAAGGTCTGTGTTCACAGTGGCAGCGAGAAGAAGAAAAAGATGGATTCCATAGCTCACCCACGAGATTTTCCATGTTCCTCATCATTGTACGACTCCGTTAAATTCCTCAAATGCCGTTACTTGGAGTAGATTCCGATAAATTTGTTCCTTCGTATTCACTCTCATTTTTATAAACGCCGGATATTAAATAAGTAATATCTATCCATTGTTTTTATTATTGAGAGAGTCTACCGGTTAAGGTTCTTCACCTCTCGTACTTCAAGTACTCCTCTCGCTTCTCTAACCTTCCTGTCCTCCATTCTGGCAGCTCAGAGGGAGTATCTCATCAATGATAACCGCCATGATTTTGATTTTTAGATTCACTTATCGCAATTTATTTCTTTTTCGAAAGATTAAGGTGTGGCACAACCGTTGATTGTTCTATTCATATATTGGTAGATGTTTGAAAAAAGCTCATTTAAAGATATGCCAATATATCACCATTGAAGCCTCATTTGGTAGACCAGCCAAGAACGGAGTGAAGTCTCTCTTGTCCGAGATTGTACGACTGAGGCAACCTCAGATCGTCAAAAACTCGGATAATGATTATGTTTATGTGGGTGACGTGGGAGATTTGTTTTTTGTTATGTATTATTCTTAATGTTTACCCAAAAAATATAATTACTGGGTAAACAATGAATAATCGAAAAATCAAGTGGCGACACAGGCATTTCTCTTCTTATCCGAACTCAATATTTGAGATAATTTTGTCGCAAAATTTGTGCGACTCACCATGCTTTTGAGATTGAGGGTTTTCCAATTCCTGTGCTCTAGCTTGATATGAAGCGTAGCGATGTACGGGGCAGAAACGTGGACCCTGAGAAAGGAGGACGAGAATAGGCTGCAGGCATTTGAGATGTGGGTGTGGAGAAGAATGGAGAAGGTTAGATGGACGGAAAGGAAGACAAACGAGGAAGTGCTGGAGATGGTGGGCGAGGAAAGGAATCTTTTGAATGAAATCCGGGAAAGGCAGGGTAGATGGCTGAAGGAGGTAATAAAGGGTGATGGGTTGCTGAAGAGTGTGATAGAGGGAAGGATGTTGGGCAAGCGGGAAAGGGGAAGAAAGAGAATAGGTTTCATGGACGGGATGAAGAAGGGCAGATCTTATGCAGATGCGAAAAAGGATATATTAGAGGGAGATAGGACCCGAAATGTGTAAATGACCAGGAGCGGATTCTCTGACATGCAAAAAACCTACCTTTACCGGTAGAATACCTAATAATAATAATATTGCTCGTTTTCAGAGGCTAAACTGGCATGGTACAGCCAAAATACGGAAATTTATTCCTCAGAATTTTAGGAACCTTTTTGATTCCTGACGGCAGTAATGATTTACCGCGTGCGACCAGGTGATGCCTCCTCTTCGCTTCTGTGAGTTTTCCCCGAAAAACGACCTCTCCTTCCCAAACTCCACCCATGCGCATCGTGAACTCTCCCGAGATCCGTCGACGCCTCTAGGTGGATAGGAGGCAAAGCAGTAATTAGTTGATACGGTCGCTTTAGCCGTCGTCGCCTCGAGGCGCGTGTATCTGTGCAGAGAGCACACACACACACACAAACGTGCCCGCGCGCGTGCAATAGCCCGAACCGAAGACGTGTATCATGCGACGGCACGTTAAAGCGTCGCATTAGGCGACGTCCCGCGGCCAAGTAGGTGCGAGCGTCCTGTGTGTTTGCCTTTGACGTTGACGCCTCCGCTCAACCCGTCGGTGTTGACAACGTTTTGCTGAGTGGGAGACATCCAATATTCGCATGATTGCGTCCCCAATGGCCGTGGGAACTGAGTTCGCAGGGCTCTTTCGTTAGAAAGAGCGAAGCTCCCTTAAATATCGGGAAATTTCCTCTGACATCACCACACCACCCAGTGTTTCTCCGAGCATTGTATCAAACCCCATTATTATTTTTATCAGGTATTCTACCGGTAAAGGTTAAATGTCAGAGAATCCGCTCCCGGTCTTTTACACATTCCGGGTCCTATCCCGCCCGGGCCCGGGTCCTCTAATATATCCATTTTCGCCTCTGCATAAGATCTGCCCTTCTTCAACCTGTCCTTGTAACCTATTCTCTTTCTTCCCCTTCCCCGCTTGCCTAATATCCTTCCCCCTATCACCCTCTTCGGCAACCCATCACCCTTTATTACCTGCTTCAGCCATGTACCCTGCCTTTCCCGGATTTCATTCAAAAGATTCCTTTCCTCGCCCACCATTTCTGCACTTCCTCGTCCTTTCCGTCCATTTAACCTTCTCTTCATCATCTAACCTTCTTCGTCTTCCTTTCCGTCCATCTAACCTTCTCCATTCTTCTCCACACCCACATCTCAAATGCCTGCAGCCAATCTCGTCCTCCTTTCTCAGGGTCCACGTTTCTGCCCCATACAACCCTACGCGCCATATCAAACTCTTCACCAGCCTCTTCTTCACATCCTTACCCAGTGTCCCCGTCATCAGCTCTATTCTATTACTAAACGCCTCCTTAGCTAGCGCTATTCTCTTCCGTATGTCTTTACTACTATGCCCATTTTCCTCTAGCGTTCTACCTAAGTAATTAAACTGTTGTTCTTGCTCTAGTTTGTGTCCTCCAACTTTAATTACAAGCTTCGCTTTCTTCGTCCAAGAGAATCTTATTACTTTTGTTTTCTTATGATTTATCTTCATTCCGAATCTCGCACTGATTTTCTAAGGCATCTACTAAAGCTTGTAGTCTCTTCGAAGATCCTCTAACCAGTGCTTGATCGTCCGCGAATCTACCCGATTTTATAAGATGTCCTCCTACTTTCACTCCAACCTCAAGTTCTTCCCATGCCTGTCTTACCATACCCCATATCATGCTGATACTCACATTACCTCATTACCCACCTCAAACTCTACATCATACTTATAAGCAGTTCATCGAAACCCAGGTCGCGAGTGGAAATTTTTATGGGTTTGAACGTAAGATGAAAAATGAAAGATGCTCGCATGCAAAACCATAAGTCTTCTTCTATAGTGTAATACACCAATGAAGCGGTGTTTATAATGTGTGTGTATGATGCAAACTTGACTCCCAGTTCCAAAACAATTACAAATGAAATGGTTACGAAGGCATTCGAAGTATTTATTTATTTCATAATTGACGATTTCTCATTAATATTCTGAAACGCGGGAAGAACCCGAACAGCTTTAAATTAAAATTATGAATATTTTACCTCGCACGTATATCAAAATACTTTCTGATTTCCTTCCTACGTAGCGTAACAGGAGAGGGTTTTATCGCTAGTGAAAACATTCCTCTGGAATTTATCACTGGAAATTCAGTGATATAATTTATAGTAAGTAAACGCGTTAAAAATAAAAAGTAAACGCTTTAAAGCACTCAATCAATGTAATGGATGAATTAACTGACAACCAGTGTTTCAAGTGTCGATATAACTTTGATATTGGAGAAGATACTAATTTTACTAGGCGGAAAATGAGCGCTTAACTACAAAAGAAAATGAGGTATGAATTTTAAAAATAAGCGATATTTCTGTCTTATATTTTGACAAGTACGCAGATATTAAGGCAAACAACATGCGATTGTAATGGAGACAAAGTATTAACGCACATTTTTTGCATGTTTAACTTATGCTTCTGGTTACCGATGTGATTGCCTTTGCCAGTAAAACATTCTTCACATCCACGAAATTCAAAGCGATGAGGCTTTAGCGGTTGTGAGACACTCTGGGGACACGAGGCACATACCGTAAATTTTGCAATGAGAGAACCTTAAAAGTGAGTTTTCTATATTTTATAAGTTGAAAGATAAACAAAAACGTTGGTTTTCAGGGCTAGTTTCTCTCCCTTTAAAGGGTCCTGTCGATTTTATTTTCCTCCTCGAAGGCTCCGCCTACTTTTGCATGTGTATCGGCCGCTAAAGGTGTTCTTAAATTCTTTTCCCGGTTTAGGTGAGTGGTGTCAGAAACGAGGGTAGATTTCGCGGACGGAGTTACATCTGTGGACCTCCAATCCAGCCTCCATAATAGCTCAAACCATAGAGACATTGGATCGCATTTCAGTTAATTTGGGTGTTAATCTATAGCACTCACTTTCATTCAACCAATACCAATTCGTGCAATGGTAGATTTTTCTCTTGGTTCATTGGGTTGCCGTGAAGTAAGTACCAATGAGTATAATTTTAGACTCTTATCTAAAATTGTACTTGTTACAGCCCTCGATATTTCTGGCAGTTGTCTCTTTTGTGTTAATTTCGGACTTATCCAAGTTTCATTTCATTCCTCGTGCATCCTTTCTAGCGTTTACAGTATTATACTGTTAGGTAACTTTATAAGTAAAGTGTTGAAATTGATATCTCTTGAATGAAAGTACTATAACTTTGCGTTGTATTAATATAAGATTTTTAATTTTGAGTTGAAGACGATTGTTTTCAGCTTTTAGGAATTCAATCTCGGAGGACGTTTTCATCCCCTTGGGCCCTTCAGCTCTTAATTCGAATCGCAAAATTGCTCTCTACCGTTCACTTTAACTAGTTTTTCTGCACCGCCCAGCCCTGGTGAAGTATCTGTTATCTTCCCTGCGGGATTGCTTTACGCTGCGAAGTCGAGCTCGGCGCCCTCTTTACTGCGGTTTTCATTAAAACCAACTTTTTCTTTTATCGCTCGCCTTCTAGAGAGGCAAAACAAACACAATAAGTCGGAAGTGTTGATGATGCCGGCGAAGGAAAAGGTTAAACTCCAGAAAACGAATGGTAACCGTTGTCGCATTAACCCCGTATTGAAGAAAACATTAGCCCTGCTGCTTAGGTCGAGGGTTACGGTCATTATTTTCGTAATATTTTGTACGAAGATTGTATTCTCTGGATGCGCAATGCAACGAATCAAAAGATATTTGCTTTTATCTGTTTTATTATTCGGAAACGGCACTTCATTACCGAATCTTAAGACAATGCTGAATTGAATTTTCTGATTGGTATGTTATCAATGTCGTTCGATGTCGATTGTATTCTTCCTTCGATATAGGTCTTCGCAACGCACATAAATCCGCGTGTGGGTATTTTTCTGTAATCTCCATTAGCATAATATAGGTTTTTTTCGACGTTTTTGTTGATTTTGCAATGCATTTGTATTCGAAAATACAACATCTGCCGTGTATTCGCAAATTTCCTTAAGGATGTGTTCTGGAAGTATATGCTCAAATAGCACATAATTGGCGGACCTGTGGTGAAAATGGTTGCGTAGACCTTTATCGAAGGAAGAATACAATCGATATCGAACGACCTTGGCATGTAATGACATGACATGCAATCTGGGGGTACAGTGTTAAATTATCCATTCATTACTCGCTGGTGGTGAAAAGTAACTTGTAAACCTTTTCAATAACTTTACAATTCGGTAAATTTTGCGATATGATGACGTAGGCTTTCTTTAATTTATTTTTAATGATTAATCCTTCCAGTCAATGATTGAAAATTCGTTCAAATCTAAGATGGGTTGACTGCAGGATTCCATTCTTTCCTTCCCCTCGCTAGCTTCTTATTTCCCTTACAGCTCTTCCGCTTCTTCGACTGTTTCACGAAATGAGCGATAACTTTCCGTTTATTTTAGCTTTAACGTTTACCCCATGCAGTCAGTGATTGACAAGACATTCAATCCCAAGGTTGATTGATTACAGTCCTCCAACCCTACCTTTCCCCTGCTAACTTCCTATTTTCCCGACAGTTCATCTGCTTCGTGTCCCGTTCGTGTTGGATTTGGCTCATTTACTTGTCCATTTGATTTCCTGGTGAAATTTTCCTTCAACTTTCCCATTTACAGTGCTATTTACAATGCCATTAAGCCTAAAAATGTGCCCTATTCATATTGGCCTTGTCCTCCTTAATATAGTAATATATTTATATAATATAATAATAATTAATAAAAATAAATATATTTCCTCCTTCCTTCATCCGTACACCACCTTATTTCGGATCTTATTGCTCTTTGATCTTTAGCTACCGCCTCCAGCACCAAGTGTCTGAGTAACCTGTAAGTTCTACCGTAGATTTTCAAGGGTCAATGAATGTAGTACGACGAAGGTTTTGAGTAACTTTTTCGCTATTGGTAATACTATTTTTTTTAAACTCAACAGATTCGTTCATCATGATGATTTAGCGCCAAATAATTACTCTGAGATAAGTTAAAATTTGTCCGAATGTGTACTACCGCAAGATCTCATGGTATTCCGAGAAAAACAACATTCGAGAACTAGTACGATAAAAAATTCCGTGCTGCATGCAAGCCCAAAACATATGAGGAAATGTTCATTAGTTTGCAAGAATTTATAATCACTAAATCATATTTCATCTGATAATGCATGCAGTGTTACGCTTATCAGAGTATGAAACTGGGTGTATAACTAGTTAACTGAAGCTCGAAGTCTTATCGAAATGGCTTTCATAAATCTCGTTATTTATGACCTTAGGTTGATAACGGGTGCCTGGTTGTGTTAAACAATGGTTTATGTTTTATACTAGCACTCGTGCATCCGAGCATCTCGCTAATCATTAACCTGCGGCCGTGACCCTTTTTAACATTTGACGTACAGCAGTGCACCGTCGCTCCTTGCGATGTCGGGGTCATGCAGATAATCCGCGTTGTAATTAGGCCCGAGATTGCTTGGCAGCGGTGAGCGCGGGTTACTCCCTCTAACACCTCTTCACTTAATTAAATTTTTATTCCGCGTCCCTTTCCACATTTCGCGGCGGGACTTGAACATCGGTAGTTAAATCAAAAAGTCTTAATTGAGTTCCGGTGAGAATGTGTGTCTGTGTGTGTGTTTCTGCGGGTGCGGCGTCCTCCTCCTCTTTCCTCGACCGCTCTGCCGTGACATTAGAATTCAAATTGTATTAATCAGCGTCGCGAGCGCGCTGCGGCCGCGCCACGTCGTAAACAACCCGCCGCGGATAAATCTTTCGGCCTTGCTTCGCCCCATTTTCTTTTTTTTTTAAATGTCATATTCGCCTCCCTCCCAGGCATCATAAAGCGGTGCTATAATTGAACGCTAGAATAAAAAAATAAGGCGGCGGATTGGCTCTTTTAAGGGAGTCCGAGCGAGATAGTTCCCTAATCATAATAGAGACCATTTTCGAATCATACGTTTTGATTTCACCAGCTGTAGGGCACATGAATTAAATATTGCATTATTTATGGTGCAGTAATATAGTTTTATATGTCAGAAATGGTAAGTAATTAAATGAAAGTATTTAAATAAGTCTTTAACTAGACTCATTTTTTTCGCGTGGTGCGTTTGAAACTCCTTCAAAACGGATGGTTTCTTGTGATGCCCAAGAACCTGTTGCGGTTGCAATATGATCAATTTTCAAAAATAGTTGAGAAAACATACAAACTTTACACTGTTAGTTATTTTACGATATCTAAGCGTTATAAATACCTCATTTTGTAAAGAATGTCTCTCTGGAGTGCATACACGTACCATTTCCCATGTAAAAGGGCTGCTATTTTTTGGAAATTATCCCAGAAAGGTATGTGGTAAGGGGTTGAATTTTCTGTGCCGACGGAAGGGTGATATAAATTATTGAATGCTGGAAATTTTAGTGAAGTGATCAAATAAAGGTGCTTTCGCGTCAACACCCAGGATAAATATTACCATTTTATCCTGAGCTAATTTGTTATGCAGAAATTTCATCTATTATTGAGATTATTTGATGATTTTTTTGCAATCATCATTTTTTGATGTAACAATCCTTCCTAGTTCAAAACGTAACTACTTGAAAAGGTCTAACAACTTACCGCAGATGGAGAGGTTTATTTGGGACACATGGGATGTTCCCACAATAAACTTGCGTTCTCACGGATTAATGAACTCCTGGGAAGCTCAAATGAGGAAAGAATACGCGACGCAGTAAAATTAATTGCCGTTGTTGAGCGAAGAATTATTCGTCCCCAAATTTTACCAGTGATATTCAATGTATTTAAAACGAAATGCGAGACATCAACAAAACATTTGTATTCGGTAAGGAATTGGAGACCGTGCAACGTAAACGCACAAAAAATCTGGAAGGCGAAAGAAAATAACTCGAAGAGCAAAAGTTTGGAGAGATTTGGCAAAGATGATTTTTCTCTTCAAATACGGCAACAGTTAGGTTCAGGCATCAACTACAGAGGGAAAAATGGCTAGAAGTAGAGAGAGAAAAAATATCAGCTTTCCTCTGCAAAGTCTTCTTATACGTCTTCCCAAGCAGCGGAAAAAAGCTGCATGCGGGAAAGACTCGAGAAACAGTCACGGGGCGATTTGTTGCAGGTGCCACGCGCGGAACGCCCCTCCTGCGAGTGTAGTATTCACTCACAAGTGATCCTCGTGAGATAGAACGCAGAGGACTATCATTATTCATTTCCGGCAGTCGAATTCAAGGAGAGGCCGGGAGCGCAATATGGAAACGCCATCCACCTTTGCATAGTCGAGCGAAACAAAAGGAAAATGAATAAAAACTTGCATGACAAAGTTTCCGAGACGGGTAAAAAGGAAGTGGTGCGCGGCGCGCTGCATTTCGAATGAGTTGGGCACCGGATGGTCCTGATGTTCCGGCACGCGAATGAAGATGACAGTGCGGAAGGCCCACAAGCTTCATCAATTGCACCGGAAGGAATTAATGAAACTAAGTCATGGCTTTCAATAAAATAGTTAATATATGAAAATCTTAAATCTCCCCCTAAATAAGATAAGGAAGACGAAATGAGGATTTTGGAGGGATCTAATGGCGGATCATTTATGGCCGGTTGCAAGAACATTTAGTAGTGAACATTGTTAGAACGTAGTTTATCCAGTGACGGAGATTCGAGTAAGGCAGAAGAGATAGATGGACGTATTGAAGGGAGAGGGAATGTTGGAGGTAATAGAGGAAGGAAGAAGATAGGAATTCTGGTAAGTATCGTTTATCGTATATATATAAGTAATATATATCGTATCGTATATAAGTAAGTTTCGAGTAAGGCAGAAGAGATAGATGGACGTATTGAAGGGAGAGGGAATGTTGAAGGAGGTAATAGAGGAAGGAAGAAGATAGGAATCCTGGTCGAAATAAGAAGGGGGACGATATGAGGCATTCTGGAGGTATCAAATGGCGGATCACCTATGGGAGTGAATACAGGTTGGGTTAAGTACTGTCCAAAAACCTACTTAATTGCTAGTAGAATCTTCATTGGTCGTTCCATCCCTGGATTGGTTGACTGCAGCCCTCCATCTTTCCCTATTTAATGCTAGCTCCTTTACCTCCCGGTATCTCTTCCTATGTAGGTACTTTCCTCTTTATTTGGTCCATGAACTTATTCCTTGGTCTTCCTCTGGGGACTTTTCCCTCTATTTTGTCTTTCATTGTGTTCTTCACTAATCCATTGTGTCTCTGGGTGTATCCAGTCCATCTTGTTCTTCCTTTCTCTGTGGTATTTCCATTCGGTCCATTCCTCTTCTACTCTTCTGAACACTCCATCATTTCTTATTTTGTCCGTCCATTCAACATCCTCATACAGCACCAGGTTTCGAAGGCTTTTTATTCTTTTCTAGTCAGCTTTGCCAATGGTCCATGCTTCCGATCCGTAGAGTGCTACGCTCCACACGAATGTTTTCACATTTAGTTTCCTGGTTTGTAGTCCTATCTTCTTTGAGCACGGCAGTTGTATTTTTTCCATGAACGCCTTCTTAGCTTGGGCTACTCTCCGCTTGGTGTTCGTTGTACTTCTTCCGTCCCACGAGATAGGGCTTTCGAGATAGGTGAAGGATTTCACTTGCTCTAATTTCTCTTATCTCAGGGCGACTTCTCTTTCTCTTACGCATACTAGGATTTAGGTCTTGGTTTTACTTATTTTTATGTTGTATTCCTGGAGAACTTGGTCCATAACGTTTAGTGACCTTTGAAGATTCGCATCGCAATTTCCAGCTAAGACTGTGATTTTATATCCTAGTAGAATACTTTATCGAAATATGGAATATGGAAAACGCTGTTGACAAATGTTTGCAACGGATGCTTACTTCTAAAGCACGCGTTCAGGCACTTTCAGCGCTACGATTAAGTTAAGAAGGCTCTCCAGGGTATAGTATTTGTGTATTGGGTCGCTCTCATCACTGGCCATCTCAAAGGGGAAACTGCACGGTGTACGGAGAGTTAGGGCGATTAGGAAAAGCAATTAAAAAAACTGCTCGTTCGGGGACATTTTTTAGAAAAGTAGATAGTTTGAGGTGCCGGTGGCGCCAGTGGACCGCAGCTGCGCTATTGCATTCGACCGATATCCAAGGTCTCTCGCCGCGGGATTCATTACCTCAAACCCATTCCTCCCAGCCCCCTGTCTGATATTCCCCTATTCACCCTCCCCAGTCCCTCGCCTCTTCACCTTCCCTTTTGAAACGGGACAGTCCGAACATTTGAAAGTCCCGTGTGATTAAAGCGAGACGGGGTTTGGCGTCGCTGTTATTGTGCCGCCGCCGACTGTGGACGGGCTGCGAAAAATGGCTCTGAATTTTCCTCCGTAGCCAGGCCGTTTGATATGGTGAGAGACCCTTGAGAGACTCTTGAGTGAGAGACTCGGCGTTTGCTTTTTACCGCCGTGGACTCTGTACAAAATTTTCCGAATGGGTGCTTTTGCTCTTCGCTGAACGCGGACTAAGATTTGGCCTGAAGTTTCTGAAATAATCCGTCGTTGTTCCTCTCTTCGTTTGTCGCATTTCTCTCCGAATGCTCCTTGTGAAAATGAGGTGTGATTTCTTTCCTGTTCATTTTTGGTCTGTAGTAGGGATGCCACGTCGACATCGATGTATCGGACTAGTCGATGTTTTTTGGCCGAGCCATCGAAAACATCGAGTAGTGAAATGATCCGGTTAAAGTTGAGTGAGTGGTGAGTACTTTTATAAATATCGAAAAGTCGACCACACGACGTGTCAGACTACTCGGATGTATTTTGGCCGAGACGAGGCCGAGAAAACATGGGGTAGTAAAATAATCCGATGTAAATTGCGTGAGTGGTGAGTACTTTAATAAAAATATTGATAAATCGGCTACTCGATGTATTGTAGTTGATGCGGCATCACTAGTTTTTGGATTCATCTCTCAATAATCTTACGCGTGTGAAATTGACTTTAAGAGTGTAAAGGCTCTCATTTTGAATGTGAAAGGTAGCAAAAAATGCATTGCTATTGGCTATAGAAGCATTATTATGTTGGGGAATGGAGGTTGATGAATAGGAGTGAAATAATACCTGGAAACGTGTTAGAAAATAAATTAATGACTGGCTGATTCTAATATGAAATGCAGGGTTATATGGTTCTGAGTGATGGTCTCTTTGCAAAATGGGCGAGAATTGATGGGAACGGATTGATTTTTGGCCGTGGATGAGAACAGAGGAGGTGGGATTGACAGGAAAGAAGACCAAGAAGTGTTCGGTGTGCTTGAGGAAATTAGATAGTATTAATAGGGGACATTAGGTAAGAGGGAAAGGAATAGAATAGAAGCCTATGAAATGTGGGTGTGGAGAAGGATGGAAAAAGCAAGATGGGTAGATAAGATGAGAAATGAAGAGGTTTTGAATAAAAGTAAAAGAAGGAAGATTACTCCTAAAGGAAATTAGGAAAAAGAAAGGAAACTGGTTGGGCCATGTGATGAGAGGGAAAAGTATAATAACTGTGGCACTTGAGGGTTCAATTGAAGGAAAGAAAAAAAGAGGAAGGAGAAGAATTAAATTGGTGGATCAGGTGAAGAACATCAGCTATGATGAAACAAAGAAGGAAGCTCGGGACAGAAGCGGATGGAGATGACAGTGGTGTACGGGACCTGTCAGCAGACAGAACACCAGATGATGATGATGATGATTCGGGGACCATGTGTAAGGATGTGGAGAAGCGAGTGTTAAACAGTAGCGTTGTACGATGATAAGAAGTGGACGCTAAGGAGGCAGAACAAGAATAAGCTGCAGGCGTTTGAAATGTGGTTGTGAAGAAGGAGATGCGATGGGCGGAAAGGAAGACAAACGATGAAGTCCTTCGTGTGGTGGGCGAAGTTGGAGATAAATGAAATCTAGGATAAGCTGGATAGGTGGCACGTGGAAGTAATAGGGGATAAGGCGTGCTCGAGACTCACGTAGGGGGAAGGATGTTGGGAAAACGGGGAAGGAGAAGAAAAATATTGTGTTTTGGAGGAAATAATGAAGGGTAGATATTACGCTGAGGTGAAAAAGGAAATACTGGATGTGAATAGGATCCTGAAAGCGTAGAAAATAGGAAAGAGTTTCTCTGGCTTTCGACAAAACCTACCATTTTCCGGTAGAGTACACATATATACATGTGATTTGAGTTGGTAACGAGAGGCAAATGGACACTGAATTATGTGTCATTGAGGAGGATATTGGGTAAGCAGGTGATGGGGGAAAAAGAATGTTTTATGGACATGAAGACGAGAGGAAGGACTGAAGGTTAGTTGAGCTGAAGAGTTAGTGTGTGGAGACAGGAACCCTCAGCTGTTGAAGTCTCGTGCAACCACTCATAGTGGAAATGTGGTAGGACTTTCTCTGACCGTCTTGCAACAAAACCTACTGGTATAAAACTTAAAGTTTTCCCACCTTCACCTATACCAAGTTTGACCGGTAGATCACCGCTAGTAATAATAATTAAAACTACTACTCGTGGGTACTACTCGTATTTGTTCTGTGGTTTCGTCCCGGCGTATATTTTGCGTATTTTTCTTTCTCTGGCATTGCAGTTTTGCTAGGCAAAAATGACGGAGATGGACAAAGTTATTCATCCTGTGTGGCGAGCTGAAGGAAAATTATTTTATTGGTAATAGGCGAGATGAAGCTGTATGAGATAAATCGGAGTGAAACGTGTTGTTGTAATGCTTGGGGTACATGTGATATAGAGTTAAAATGAATAGGCTCGCAAAGTTTGTCAAAGGTGCCACGGAAGCAATCTCTTGATAGATTATGTCAATTTTGTGGAAACTTTGCTTTTAAAGGCGTGAATTGCTCAGGGTGCCTCTGGTCAGTAAAATTTATGTTTCCAAGAGTGAATGAATTACCATATTGCTATACATTCTTATACTACCATTTATTTCTCGCAAGCTCCTTGTTTCATTTGAAAATTAATTCCATGTGCCCTTAATAAATAATGACAATACCAACTATGTTTTAATCCAGAGTTTTTTATGGGTGAAACTAGTTTCAATGCTACTCCGTCATCTTCAGGTACGTCATCAAGGTACCTGAACATGACGCAGTAGCGTTCTAACTAGTTTTACCCATAAAGATTCTGTGAATTTAAACATTGTTAGTATTGTCATTATTTATTCAACAGTGGATGGATTGAATAAATAATGAAAATACTAACAATGTTTTAATTCACAGAATTTTCTATGGGTGAAACTAGTTTCAACGCTACTGCGTCATCTTCAGGTACGTCATCACGGTACCTGAAATGATGCAGTGCCGTTCAAACTAGTTTCACTCATTAAAAATTCTGTGACTTTAAATATTGTCAGTAATGTCATTATTTATTCATCAATAGGCTTCTACAAGGTTAAGCCTGAAAGGATTGAATTCATCTGTATGGGCTCTGAATCTAGTTATTCATTTCCTGTTAGATTAACTGCTAATCAGGTCTGTTTGGTATCAGTGTCGTTTTATCCGAATCCTGCCCCAATGTTTGATTTTAATTACTCCAACCACTGCTGGTCTTGGCCAATTCAAGGGGGAGAACGAAATCATTTGAGTTCTTTTTGTGTACACCGCGAGACCATTTTTGTTTCTCCGAGAGGTCGAAGATGTTTAAGCGACAGTCCCTGATTAATTCCCGGCATCGCATCCGCACCCACGAGAGGGTGGGTAAAGCCTCGCCTACCCCACCCTAGGGATCTTCCCCCTTCCGCCAAGGACTCTCTCTCTCTCTCTCTCCTTCCCTTCCCCTCCCCCCCACCGCCCCCCAGCTAATTCAATCCTCTTGGACACCTCCGAGAGTGCTGCCACCTTGTTAACACCCAAAACCTCAATTAGTCCGGCGGAGCGGAGCGACTCCGACTGGTTCACCACTCCTCGATTATTCGCGAATCTCTTAACCGTCCACCCTATCTGCTTTGAAGGGGCGGGGGGGATTCTTAAGCCGATCCTCGGTTGTCCGTGGTGGAGTTTAGGCCGTCTTTCCGCTCCTCTAGCCTCCATTTCTCTATCTCACTCCATCATTCCATTAAGGTCGGTGTCCCGCGGTCAAATTAGTATTTTATTTTACGTTCGACCTTTTCATCAGAGAACAGTTTTCCCCAATTTTGTATAATACAGTATGGATTTTTGCAGTCCAAGGTGAATTTAAATTTTTCCCAAATTAGGAAAAAGAGAGGAACGGAGAGGAAGGTTTCGCGGACAGAAAGGAAGACAAGACGTGAAGTGCTTGATATGGTAGGTGAGGAAAGTAAACAGATATATGAAAGTGGTAGGGTTTGTGATTGTAGGTGGTGATGAGGGGCCAAGGATTACTTGAGGAAGTAATTTTTTTTTTAAGTGTCTCACTGAAGTTTTTATTCGTGTATATATTTTTGATGGGTTACAAAAAACATTACAACTTACACAGTTACAAGTATACTTTCTTTTTTCTGGTCATTATGATTGATTTTATCCAGCATGGTCCTGCTAAGCCAAAGCGGCTTGTCAGCAGGTGCCTTTAGTTAAAAAATATATTTTTTTTGCTGTGTAGCGTTTTGGACAATTAAGAGCTTAACAATGTTAGCCTATGAGCCACTCTTTTAGTGATTTTTTAAGAACAGGTATGCTATTAATATCATGCATTGACATAGGTAATTTGTTTGACAACCCAGGGACTACATGTGCCAAAGACCTCTTGCCATGGAGGTTAAAATACTTAGGCACAGACAACCTATTTATTCGACGCTGTTGCATGTCAGTATTAATCACACGTTGCTTTATTAATTTACTGTCAAAGAAGTTGTCACAAATTAACACATAAAAATATGATAATAGTGGGGAGGATGTTATGTTAGCGGTGAAGGGAGAAAGTAGAGTAGGTTTAAAGGATGGATTAATAAAGGTAGGACGTATGCTGTGATGAAAGATAAACAAAGTCGATGGAATGTGTTCTTATAATTAAAAAATATGTCGAAGATTATGCCTATTATATTCTGTGAAAACGTACGTAAACAGGTGTCACCTAATAATTATAATTTTAGGAAAATCAGAAGTAAGCCTCGGTCAAATTTTGTGATATTTATGATACTTTTTTATAAAAACTTTTCATCTAAACTCCTTTATTTTTAAAGAGCATATGGAATGAAATTGCGTTTCCCCGGGTGCTTGACTGTTGCCCCCTAAGTGGAAAAATAAATGACTAAGAATGAAATAGTGAATATAAATGAGGGTGTTGGTTTTCGTAGAACCCGCATTAAAAGCAATCATATGATTAGAAAGTCTGATCAAGTTTAATTCTGCGAAATTTAAATTTAAATCTGCGAAACGAGATAAGATGGCGAAGGCAAAACTTCTGTGGTAACTTTTTTATCGATTAACATAAACTTTTTTTAAAGTGTGCCCTAAGAGTGTTAACTGCCTAAGAGCTTTAAATTTTACTCTGTTTTAGAGTCTAAACGCTAGAAAAAGCGTTACACTAATGCACTTTGTGATCTCAACTCTCTTAAAAGGTGAGAGTGATGCTTTGAAAAGCCTATGATTAGTTGGTTTCTTACGTACGTTGATTAGGAAACTTTTGTTTTTTTTGGTCTGCCAAAATTGTGTACGTAGCTCTCGGCAGAAAGTATTTTTATATTAATCCATCTCGTTAATTGGTGCGAATCTGTAGTATGACACTTGTCTGCAAAACCTATTTTCATATTTGACTGTAGGATGATTTACGTTGTTTGATTTCGAAAATAACGAATATGACTAATCGTTTGGTCCAGTGGACATATTCATGTATAAGTCTGGACATAGCCTCGGATCAAAAGCTGTTTTCATAAAATACCCCGCTATATTTCCACGTATATGTGTTGTATGAAACTTGTATGCAAACATTGTTCTCAAATTTGACCGTGTGACATGGGCTGAACGTTCTTTGACTTCCTGAGTTAAGAACATTTACTAATGCTTTGGTGCTCTTCGCATATTCATGTCTAAATTTGTACATAACTTTGAATCAAAAGCCTTTGTCTTACGATTTCCCTGTATCACTCTGCGCATATGTGCTGCATCATACTTCTACTTAAAAAATTGTCCTCTAATTTGACCGCATGGCATTGGTGTTCAAATGCCTTCTTCTCTCTCCTTTCTAAGATACGTATCCTTCTTCTAATCTTCCTGTTCTCCGTAAGATACCGGGGAATAAGATAATGAAAACAGCTTTTGATGCAAAGCTATGCCCGCATTTAATCATGAATATGGTTACTGGACCAAATGATCAGAAACGTTCTTAATTTTGGAAGTCAAATAACGTAAATCCGACATCCCAAAGTCAAATTTGGACACAGGTTTAGCAGACAAGTTAGATGTCACAGATTTGCACCAATTAACGAGGTGGATTTATATCAAAATAGAGTTCTGCCCAGGTCTATGTGCCAACCAAGCTAACAGAATATGCTCTAAGTTTCCATCCAAAGGTAAGCAACCCCTTTCATCCTGAAAACCCTCTCTCCCTCGCAAACAACCCATTCCTTATCCGACTTCCCCTCGCCTCATACTCTGCCGACCCCTTTGTGGCTCGCCCCAAAAGCCTTGCCGATCCTACCACCCCTCCTCACCCAGAGCTCCTTCCGCACAAACCCCCGCTTCGTGCCGGAGCAAACCGCCATCTCGCCAATTGCTTCGGGTCTCTTCCCATTCTGCCTTTAACCCCATCCCTGCTAGCCCCCCCTTCCCCAACCCACCCTTGCCTCCCGTTCACTCTCAACAATGCAACCTCTCTTGCTCCAGTGGTCCACTTTGCCATCCCGGTCGTAATTCTGCAGCCCTCCCCCTCCTTCCTTTCCACGGGTGGACAGCCTTTCCTTCCTCCCTTCTTTGCCTTTCCATTTACCACCCTCCGCTCAACACTGACCTCTTCCTTCTCTCAGCCCATGAAGTCCAATGGAGGGGGGGAGGGGACAATCCCTTCCCCCCCCCCCTATTCAATGGATGCCTCCGTCCTCGTGACCCTATAAGGCCACCTTAGTTCCCTTTTGGGGAGGGTCTATACTCTCCTTCCTTTCATCTCAATAGTGTCTCCCCGAGGTACCTCCATCCTTCCCTTTATCTCCCCTTCCTCGCTCTACCACTCTAATCTAGTTTGATGGAATTCCTATTGCGCACATGTTCTCCGATTCCCGAGCATCGCGTCCGTCGGCAGTGGAGCTCGCGCCGATTCGTGGTTTTGTGTGGCTGCGCACGAGGAGAGAAAGATAAAGGGGAGAATGCATTAAGATGATTTTCTTGAAATGTCCCGCCCCTCTTTTTGCAGTGGGCGAAATATCGCATAGTCGTGCCAGCTCTTATGCGCCTGTTTGCCAAAGGTTTTGGATGGTGAAAAACTAGTTCAGTCCCTGTCCGTTGGTTGTTCGTTCAATGCTCAGGTCAAAAAACGAAGCCCTCTTGGGCCATAGTGGTGAAGCCTTTGGATGTGACTCGTGCATGCCTGCGTTGAAATCCTCCTCTCCGACAAAGAGACCTAGTGCCTCGGATATCTGCTTGTCGGATGTTCCCTGGTTTAAATTCTTTATTCTGATAATTGAATTCTATTACAATACTCTTTATGTTACTGTAATTTAAGTGAGGCTTGTAGATATTCTTCATCTACATTATAACCTGAGAGCCGCTGAATGGGCTAGTGGAAGGGAGTGTCTGGACACCAGCTGTGTAGTGGGTAAGGTTTTGGGAGGTTAAATGGTGAAGCGTAACGTTGGAATGTTTAAAGTAGTGCTCAGTTTTTATTATGGTCAAACTTAATGGTTGAAGGCGTAACTTTGTAGAATGACACTACAGACATGACGAAAAAGTTAGTATTTTCCACACTTAAAACTTTAATTCCTTACCCAGGTTTCGACTGCCTTGAAATCATTTTCAAAGGTGAAAACCTTTGAAAATGAAAACGGTTGTCAAAAGCTTTGAAAATGATTGCAAGGCAGTCGAAACCTGGGTCAGGAATAAAAGTTTTAAAAGTGGAAAATACCAAGAGTTCTTTCTTTTTCGTGTCTTTATTATGGTCACTTATGCTGAAGCGAAAAATACTATATTGAATCGAGATATGGGCCTGAAAGTATGGAAAACAGGGAGGAGATTATCTGACATGCAATAAAACCTATTTTAACCGGTAGAATACTTTTTAACAAATTGTGCGTGGAAGGGACACATTTTTTAACCTTTCTCTTCGGCAACAGATCTCTCATATTATATCACCTCTGTCGGATCTATAAATGTAGTGTGGCGTCAAAATTATATCCTCTGTGTTGCTGTGATATACACCTGTTCTGAACTTCTCTCTTGTCACTAGAGGCTGCCAATGAACCATTCGGCTCTTAGCAGCTCTATATTAACCGTTATTAAGAAAACAGTACTATTCCACTCTTCTTATCATTCTCGATTGATTTCAACGACATTGCGTCGTTTTCAAGGTATATGCACAGTGGTCTATCTTAACGATCATTGTACCTTGAAAACGGCGAAAAGTCGTTGAAATCGATCACGAAGGATAAAAAGTGTGAAATTGTAATAACTTTTTTATATAATGTCTATTACCGTGAACGTCCTCAAGGTTACGCTTCACTCTATTGATACGGGTTTCTTGATAATTTCCCCTCTGTGCCTTTTCAACAATGAAACCAGTTGCGAAACCAATGAAAACTATATATTATAATGCACTCTATGTAAACTTGTGTTCGGGGCTCTGCCCTTAAGGTGCCTCGTTAGATATTGAGATCATTTTGATGTGTACTCGTACGTATAGAAAGTCAAGTAACTTTTTGAAAAATGAGGAATTATTTTGTTCTGCACACGATAATTTGTCCCCGATCGCGGTTTCCTCGAGATGCTACTTTTTTAATGCATTCCACCGCTCTAGGTAGCTTTACCCAGGGAAAAAATTAAAAAAAAACCTTTAATCTTTCAAATTACTGCGGGACACTTCCTCCAGCCGTGAGGTCTTAACATATTTCGACCAATCGTTTGTGATACTCCTTGAAGATTTCCAACTCCAAGCACCTTGTTTTAGAATTTGGATTTCTTTACTTCTCATCAGCATCATTTGACAAAAATTACTGCCCATGACTTTTCAGTTCCTAGGTAATGGTATGTTTAACATGGATATTTTCTTTTTTGAGAGCTACTTCGCAGTCTCGTGCAAGGTTTTTATTGCCGTTCACCTAACTGGGGATTTTTGGTACTTCATGCCTTTTTCCAGTAATGATATTTCATTGGGCTTAAACAAGTGACCAGATAAATTTCCGATTTTAAGTCCAAATTCATGGGAGAAGGTGGCAGGTGAATCGTTTGCTTGTTGTGTGAATTCAATTAAAGAATCTCAAAAACAAAGTTTTAAGTTTTCATCATTATGTTAACAAATTCCATGAAGTTACGACTGTAACAATGAAACGTAATTATTGACTACTTTTATCCGAAAACTTTTTCTTGAAAGATTTTATGCTCACCCGCCGAATTTTGAGTTCTCCTCAGCTTTCCCTCCAAATTATTTTAATAAATGAAGATGAGGCTCAATGTGAGATTTTCCTTCCATCCTCGGGGATGTTGATCTGTCACTGGTGACGCTGATTTTGAGAATGATGGGGAAAGACTCCTTATGGTAGGTCGGCTCGCATGGAGAAAATAACCCGGCAGGAAGCCAGACGCGACTTCACATCGAAGTATTTTGCTCTGAATCTTTTCTTAAATCACTGGTCACCTGATTGAGGCTTTTATTTGCCTATTGGTCGGTACTTCCACCAGCTGCAGACTTGAAATCAATCAGCTTTGGAGCTATCATGCAAGTCCTCCTTCCATCTTTTCCAATCTGTCCTCTCACCTTGTTCTTCCGTATTCCATCATCGATATCGAAACTGAAGTAATGATGTCGTCTCCGCAATTTTTCTTCGTTCGTCTTTATTTTTTGTCCAATGAAATGAGGAGCTGACGAGACGAAGACCTTTCTTTTGCTTTGACCTTCTTCAGTGGGGGAGGGAGGAGTCACACCTGAAAATCTCCCGCACATAAGCCTCTTGTGCATTTTCGTTATTTCGTCTTTCGTCTCATATTTTTTGGGCTTTAGATTCGTCGTTTTTAATTGCATTAAATGAAGGTAATGGTCATTGCCCTTATTTTCTCCTAAATGGAAATGATAAATCATACTTCATCATGCTTCAGGTTTTTCAATATTTCATCAGGAATTTAAAATACTGGAGTTAATTTAAAAATGTGATTTTATTTCCCTTCTGATTAAGGAGACTATATCTCCAATTTATCGTCCATGCTGAATGCATAAAACAATTGTACGACTTTAATGTTGAAGTGCTTGCCTGGCCGCAGTGAATAGAACGCTTCATGTGCTGGAAATATAATCAACCTCTTGATAAGTCTGATTTTTGGGAAGACGTTGCTGTTGAGATGACTAAAAATTCGAGTATCTTAAAATAGGGTATGAAAAAGTCATAGAGTCGTGAAAATATTATTAATTAAAACGAAAGTTACCATATTTACTTGCATATAGGACGAGGTTTTTTGTCACTTTTATCCGCTTAAAAAATCGGGGTCGTCCTATGTGCGCGAGCGAAGGATTCTTTGCTGTTTTTTTTTTGGGTTAGTGTCAAGGTCGAAATCAAAGTCACCTTTGTTGGATGGTGCGATAATAACATTGTATGACGGGTGACTTGTCGCTATTGTTGACTCTGTTGTGGCAGACGACGCCACGCTACATGTGCTTCGGAAGCGAACGTATAGATGAGCCCAGCACGGCGGCCGTGTCATCTGATATCCAGGCGCAAATCGACAATTTCTGACTAGCATCTTTGTTACATCTTTCACAACAATGTAGTGGAGTCGATCGTTGGAAGGAACCAATGCCTCCTGCATACAGCCTGCTTTGGTTGACCATCAAGGTAATGTAGCCAGGCAGTCAGGCGACAGAAGAGTAGCATTATTGTAGGGGTGAGATTACAGAATGTACGAAAGTAACGAGCGAATGCTCCACCGCCACTACTAAATTTCATTCAGGAACGATAAAATGTTACAATATGGACAAGAATCTTACGTAATATGGTTCCAGACCCTCGTACGTAAGACAATGTAAGATAATCCAAACCCCCCACTCTCCGCCAAAACGTCTTCCGTAATACTTACGGAATTTATACGTTACGTTAATAAACGAGTAAGGAAGTCCAATTTTTTTTGTCTCTAAAATCGTACCTCGTTCTATATTCGAAGTCGTCCTATATGCGAGTAAATACGGTATTTCCCTTAAACTCTACATCCGCATTGGCTTCAGCCGTATAGAATTTAGCCCCTGAGTTTTTGATAGTAATTCACCTTGGCAACGTAGAGTTATATGGATTTGATAGTCTAGAACTCGAAGTTGTAATAGGTTCAGATGTTATTTTTCTCACTTAACATGCGTGGTGGTTGATCTATCAATTGTGTAAGTTGACGAAAGGACTCACCGTTCACAGTTTCCAGAATTTCGTTATCAACGGAGTAGAAATGATTCGTCTAGGCATAGTTCTTACGTGAAATGCTATCTTGATCAACCAACGAAACCATGGGATCATTTTCCTCCAGCTAGCCGCTCGCAACACGGGAAAAAAAACAAAATATGCTTTCTCAGGCGACAAGGAAGTAGGGGATTCACGGGTTACGTCTGCATACGAGGAACCTTCCCGCCTTGTGGTTTCCATGAATGGAGGAAGTTTTATTTTCATCGAGTGGGGACAAAGTGAGGGAGGATTTCTGTCGGCGACCCAGCGAAAGAGTGGGGGTGAAGGGTTCATTTCTCCGTCCGTAGTCTGGCGCCCGCTCCTTCAACCCCTTCTTAATTCCTCCCCTCCGCACCCCTTTCAGCCCTCACTCCCTCTTTTCCAACCCTCTCCTCCCTGCCTCACAAAACCGCCGCCCTCCGTCATCCCTCTCTGGACCACAATCCCCGCTGATTGGATTCCACTCTCCCGGAGTCTCCCCCAAGGGGATTGCCCGCGTGCCGAGTCCTCCTCAGCTGAGAGAGGAGGGAGGTTGAGACCTCCGCCCCTCCCCCCGCCCACACCATCCGCTCTCCCTCTCTGAGGACCCCGCGACCTCTCTATTCCTCTCACTCTCTTAGTCCTCCCTCTTGTCCTCCCCTCTAAACACTCATCTCTTTCCTTTTCGTCACCTCTTCTCTCATCTACATGTACGTGGTGACCTGCAAGCCACAGCGAGGGTTGTCCCGGTGGCGACTCCACACCAAGATTCTGACGCTTCAGCGTATTATCATGGTGATATCAGAACTTTCGCAAAACATTCTATTTTTCATAGCTTTTATTCAACTTCACTTGCGTGTCAGGGTCAAATTTAGTAAGCAATTTTTAACTACCTTCCTGACTAGCTAGAGATCTGAAATTTTGCACATAGGTTCATTTCCGGTGTCAATACAATATTCAGTCATAAAAAGGTCAAAAATAAAATGAATATTTAAGAAATATCATTTTAAAAAATGGATGAGAAAAATATACTGCAGTGTATGCAATATTTTAAACTTGAGTTTCAACCCGGTGATTTTTTTGTTAAATAAAAGTTATTAAAAAAATCTTTTATTAAATATTTATTTAAATTATTTTACCAGTTAAGGTAGGCTTTGTTAAATGTCAGAGAGTGTCCTCCCGCTTTACTACACATTCAGGGGCTTATCTCTCCCTATTATATACTTTTTCGCCTCTGCATACGATCTACCCTTCTTCATCTCATCTATGAAACCTATTCTCTTTCTTCGCCTTCCCCGCTTGACCAACATCCTTCCCTCTATCACACCCTTGAGCAACCCATCGCACCTCATTACATCCTCCATCCACCTACCCTGCGTATCCTGGATTTCATTCACAAGTTTCCTTTCCTCACCCTCCATCTCAAGTACTTCCTCGTTAGTCTTCCTTTCTGTTCAACTCGCCTTTTCCATCCTACTCCACAAGCACATCTCAAATGGCTGTAGCCTTTTTTCATCCTCCTTTCTGAGGATCCACGTTTCTGCTCCGTACAGTTGAGGTTTATATTTCACGTACTTCGTAGATTCAACGTTTCTCATCGATGTTCGGCTAGAGTGGAACGAGAAGAAAGAGAGTCAGTTTTATGGATGGATTGAAGAAGGATAAATGGCGTGACGAGGCGAAAAATTAAATACTAGAGTTTGATTGGACCGTGAAGGTGTAGATCACCAGGAGGAATTTCTCTGAATTTCAACAAAAGCTATCTTTTACCGGTAAAGTTCGTTTTTAAAGAATCGCATGCTTACCAGTCTGAAGAGCGAAATAGTGTCATTATGAAATGAAGCTAGATGAGTGACGTAGCTTCATTTAAAAATTTATTTATAAAGGTGCACAGACACGAGATACTTCGAGCTTAGGTGGCAAAAGATTTGTCAAGGTATTTTTACTTCTTTCTGAACATTTTTGTACTTGCACATCGACTCTAGAATTACTGAATAATAGCTTAGCGTAACTGATCTTAAGTGAATGGTCCCAGATACCAATGAGAAAATTGCACCCCCCACATTTTTACCAAAAATATTGAGACAATGTATTGTATAGGTAACCTCCGTACTCATGATTTGCTAAACAGTATATGTAGCGTAATATGGAAATAATTATAATTGTGTTAAACCAGGTGAGGATTCGCCCCTGCCACACACCCTTCAAGTGGCTTGCGGGGTATCACGCTGATGTGAATGTAGATGAGTTCTTTTCCGCGAACCATTTAGGACTTACACAAAAATTACCCTAAATTGCTACGTCAGATCCTTACAGGTGGAGCAAAAGTGCAATAGTTACCAAGGCCGTTCAATATCGATTGTGTTTTTCCTTCGATACACGTCTTCGCATGGTACATAAATCGCCATTAATGTGCTTATTTTTCCGTGTTCTCTATAAGCATATTTGAGGTTTTTCGACGATTTTGTTGATTTGGTAGTGCATTTGTATTCGGAATAACAACTTGTGCCACATATTTGCAGATTTCCTTAGGTGTGTTATGACAGTTAATGCTCGAATAGCAAATTATTGGCGGACATGTGGTCAAAATGGTTGCGAAGACCTATATTGAAGGAAGAATAAAATCTATATCGAACGATCTTGATTGTTACGATCCTCTTTAACAGCTGGAATCAATCCCCCAAAATAGTTGCCAAGAAACTCGACACGAGTAAATTTCTTTAATCAATCTTTACAGCATATTTCCTGAAACGTTGGTTGTTCGTTCAATGCTCAGGTCAAAAAAGGAAGCCCTCTTGGGCCAGGCCACTCTGGAGCCTTTGGATGTGACTCGTGCATGCCCGCGTTGGAATCCTCCTCTCCGACAAAGGGACCTAGTGCCTCGGATATCTGCTTGTCGGATGTTCCCTTGGGTTTAAATTCTTTTTTCTGATAATTGAGTTCTATTACAATACTCTTTATGTTACTGTAATTTAAGTGAGGCTTGTAGATATTCTTCATCTACATTATAACCTGAGAGCCGTTCAATGGGCTAGTGGATAGCAACTTATGCCACATATTTGCAGATTTCCTTAGGTGTGTTATTTCAGTTAATGCTCGAATAGCAAATTATTGGCGGACATGTGGTCAAAATGGTTGCGAAGACCTATATTGAAGGAAGAATAAAATCTATATCGAACGATCTTGATTGTTATGATCCTCTTTAACAGCTGGAATCAATCCCCCAAAATAATTACGAAGAAACTCGACACGAGTAAATTTCTTGAACCAATCTTCACAGCGTTTTTCCTGAAACTTCACCCTTACACTCCGCCGACTGCTTTCTTTCCCAATCATTATTAGTCCCTCCTCTATTCCCAACCCCCTTTCTTCATAACGTAGCTAATATTGAAAAAATACAGCGTATATGTGGTCGAAATAATTGCTAACTGATGATGCCCGTGAGCCCTACGAGTGTGAAACTAGTGGAAAATTTGAAACCTTTAATTAGTTTTATTAAACTCTTTGCTGAAGTTGCGACGTTTTTATATTCCATTGTGACAATTATGTCAATTCACTTAGTTACCCCCCGAGTTTTCGTATTTTATAACCTCTTAGGATCGGTTTTAGGTAGAGGCACCTGTTTGTGGTGGAAATATTTGCCTGATATCGTCTTTTTGAAAAGGTTATTTCGGAATATTTTTTGCTATTTTTATTTCATTTCGTCATTAATTTCGCACAATTTTACTATCACTTTTCAGCAATAAATGCTAAAGTAATAGATCATTGATAGTCTTTTTGCTATGAAGCATCATCTTTAATTTATTCATAAGTTCTGACGAAAACAGGTACTGTCACTACCATATTAATTAACTGCAGCGCAAAAATAAATGACCAAATATAAGACTGAATGCACCGATCAACAACAATTTCCAACACGCAATACACCGTCGCACATTGATATACGTATATCGAATTGGTGAAGAATCGATTTTAATCGATTATCGGATTTTATTTTCGTAACTCGAATTTCCGCCGTTTACTTGTAATTATGTGATTTCACGCAATTTCGTCGATTATTTCGCGTTCTTGCCTAAGAGTAAATAGTTTCGCGTTTTTTGCCAATGCATTACAATTTATCGAAAACTTCTCGATTTCGCGCTATGCGAAAAGCAGGTGCCTCTATTCATGTGCTTACCGAGTGGCATGGCCTCTGTGAAAGTTTTTTTTTGTTTACTTCTTCAAAGTTTCTTGGGTCTAGCTACTTCTTTAGACAGAGTGGCCAGTTTAGCCTCTCACCCGTGAATGCCTTCTTTGCTTCGGCATTCCTTCGCTTAATCTGCTTCTTCCTTCCTTACCACTCTTTCTCCCTCTTCTTCTCCCGGTTGACTTTTACGATTGTCTTACGTCCAGTTCCCCCAAGCCTTCGCTTACAACCCCGATTTGGTGAAACCCGTCGAAATCAGCGGTTCCACTCGTGTGCGTTACCCTCGAAGTCAACGGGAGAATCCTCAGAGCCTTAATCGTTTTAGAGTGGAATTAGACGAGGGTCCAGGGATCTTGATCGGAACAAGCTACACAATTCCTCGTAATTGATTTCCGTTGGTCCTCTCGATTAAACGTTGACCATGCGGAAACTCCGGGTTACTTAAATTGGAAATGAGATTCGGACCATGCGAACGAATATCACGCAAGATGGTTTACATGATCATCTCCGTAATGATTTGGTATATTTTGGTGCACTTTAAGGTAAGGTTTATAATCTTGTAAAGGCATCAGGTACTGCGCCTGTGAAAATCTGGAAGTTTTTTTACTCACCCTACTCCATATAACACATTATTTTTTAACATATTATAGAACAATATTCCCAAGAATATTAAGGATCCTGCCTCTTTATATGTATTTAAGGTATAAGTTTGAGCGAAATATCAGTTTTCCTAGAAATCAATGAAATTGTTCTCAATTTAAAGAAAAATATACCATCCTTCCATTGGCATCAAAAACTTAACCCCTTAACGAATTACTTTCCTAGATATTTTCCAAAAATACCAACCCTTTTAAATGGGAAATGGGGCGAGTATACACTCAAGAGAGACATTATATTAACAATGAAGTATTTCCTACACGCATGTCTCGTCAAAAAATCAACAGGGTGTAGTCTGTGTGTTTTATCAACTATTTTTGAAAATTATCATATTGTCACTGCAATAAATTCTTAATAATCACAATAAACCTCCTGTTTAGATGGAATTTCAAATGTACCGCGTGAAAAAAGTGAGTCATGCTAAAGACTTATTAAGATGTTTTCATGTGATTAATTACAAATTCTGTCATGTAAAACTTTTATTACACGATTTATAATGCAATACTTAATTCGTGTGTCTCACAGCTGGTGAAATTAAAACGTATACATCGAATATGGTATCAACTATGATTAGGGAACTATCTCCCTCGCACTACCCAAAGCAACGATTTTTTCATAATCTAAAAGCTCTTGAAAGAGTGTTACCTGTGGTGTTTTTTTCTGCTTTTTTATTTTTTCTTTACAAAACGTTATCCGCCGATCCCTATTAATTTTTTTGTGACGCATGAGCTCAAAATATTATATAAGTTCTTTATTTTCCTTATGGACGAGGAATAACTCCAAGAACAATAAATTGTACTATTAGTATACTTTAATCGGTCGATCGATATAACAGAGTTGAATCTTCTCCTCTCTATGTAAATTTCCTATTCCTTCTACTGGTCCTGTCTTTCATGCTATTTCTAGTCTTAAAAATCATCATTTAAGCGGTTTACCAAAATTTTATGCAAATGATTCTGCCAAGCGTTTTCCTCATTTTCATCGTTTCCTCTCTCCAAATAACTCTCGTATCCGTTATATCTAACCTTTCGCTTTATCTGGACTCTTTCCTTCCTAACCCGCCGGTGTCACCATTCTTTTCTTAGTACCTCTTACTTTGAGAGCTGTATGAAAATGTACTTTTTAAAACTAATTATTCATATTTACGGATATCAAATTGTATGGAGGTAATTTAATCGTAATATATTTTTGACTTTGTGATGAACATTATAATTGTGTGTGTACTTTTAGGAGTAATTAATGTAATATTTTTTCTCATTACAGGTGAGTCCCACTGTGGCCTTAGGAGTTTGGGTCCTTTATTTTCTGCTTTACTCGTAAAGGTACAGTTTATCGTGTAGTTTGTGTATTAGCACAAAATTCATCTGCGATTTCTTATAATCCTATTAGCTTTCTTTACCTCCAATCTAAAGGTTATTTATGCTCGGTATTTTAATATATACTGTCATTCTTATCCTTCATTTTTTTAATAAATTGAACTTGGTAACTAGTATTGTGGATGTTAGAAAAGAAAAACTATGAAAATTCCACTTAGATAAAATTGAATACACGACTCGGGTTTCAACACATAATGTCATTTCCAGGTGACATTGTGTGACCTAAAGATGACACAATATGTTGAAACTCGGGTCGTGTATTAAATTTTCTCCAAGTGGAGTTTGCATAGTTTTTCTTTTCTAACATGGAAAAATTTCACATTATTCACCCTGAGACCGTACAGTTTGTTAGTATTGTGGAGTTCACAAATTTCGGTTTTTATCATAACTACCTTCCACCAAGTAAGGGCTTCAACATACCATTTTATATCCTTAATATTGGGTCCAAAATTTCTGGAACTTAATATTATGCTAAGTGGTATACCCTTAAATATTACGAAAATGTGTAGTTACCTGCCATCTATCTACCTTGGATATTATGAAACATGTATACTTCTTATCAATCTGATATTTTGTTCAAAGCGTGAATTGAATGTTTTCGCATCATTTGCAATCGTCACTACAAATATTTTGTACGTGCGGTCAGATGATGTGAATAAATGCATTTCAATGGGAATGTAAACACTAATTTTGAAAAATTGAATTAAAAATTTGTCACAATTCTTGGATAAAGTTTTGCGGAGATTACGGTGGAAAAACGAGCATCGGATCTAGTACGTAGAGGGCGACAGTGTTTCCGGAGAATTGTCGTAGGATATGTAATAGGATATTGTCGTAATTGGGAATGGAATATTGAACTCCGCTGATAAAAGAATGCTGTTTGGCGATTAGGGAAGGAGTTGGTCGGTAGTATTGATACTAGAGGGTTTCAGAATCCCTCTGAGACTAAGTATCAGTGTGCATCGGGCCCCACGATAGCTGTAATTTTTTTAGGGATTGGAGGTGGCATATTCTCTCCCTATAGACTTAACGAGTTAAATGGAATGTACTCCTCAATCACTAGTCTGCATAAAAAATCGTAAGAAACTCGTACTCAAGCGCCGGCAAATACAGAGAAATTAGCTTAGGGTAAATGAAAGCCCTTTCCAATGAAAGAAATTGATGGAAGATGCCGTGGAAATTGTGCCAAAAACTTTCAATTTGAAATCGACTGCTGTGTTCGTGAACGATTTGAAGCTATCGCTGTATATTTGAAACCAGAGAAATTCCCAGAAAAACTATGTAGCAATGGTTAAATTTAATCGAAAGCCGTATATTTTGCTCCCTTTGTATTTGCGATTATAAACCTAGTTGTTTCCCTCTCAGGTGGAATGATATCCAAGAATATTATTGTATTAAGATTCCTGCGCAAAGTTTTATCCTGTAGCTTTGTATTCTGTGTATGATTATAAATTTCTCTCTTTGATAGTTATTCATCTTTGAATATAGTATTTTTAGTTAAGAGTTCTGCAAATTACAAATTTCTGATCCTGAAGCAGCTTCCTACGTCACAAGTACACTTCCCCAGGTAACTGGTGTATTACGGTCTGAGTCTGTTTTTCTTAAGGAGCTAATCGAGCCCTAAACGTTGGTTGCCATAATGTAACATTATCTTTATTTGTCACGTAATATTAATAAATAAATCACAAAAGTGTATCTCTTAATTCGATTCTTTTCAAGAGGTTATGTCGTCGAAAGTCTGGGTTGCATATTTAGGAAACAGTGAGGGTGTAGTGAAACAATTTGAAACAGTAGAAATCATTTTCAGTGGTATGTTAAATTTTTCAATTAAATTTTTATTATTTTCGCGTGGAAATTCCACAACATCTTGGACGTAATCACCACTCTCGCTATTTTTTGTAATCCTCTCTTGTCTTTTATATTCCTACATTTTCTTGGTCGTTTAGTCCGCTTTCCTTCCCCTCTCCTTCACCTCTTCGAGCGTTCTTTTGCACTTCCTTTTTCTCTTCCTCCCTCTCGCCTTATTCCTTTCTCCCTTTCTCCCGTTTCATAAATCAGGATCTTTTCTTCAGGGTTTTAACAATCCTCGCGATTGTTACGCCTCGGATTTTTCCTGCTCGCCTCCTCACTCCCCTTCTCGCCTTCCACCTTTTTGTCCCCTTGTTTTATTCCGGTTTTGCTTCATTTGTCACAATTCTTTTCAACCCCCTCTGGCTCTCATTATTCTCCGTTTTCATGTTTGCTCCTGACTCATTTTTAAAATGTTCCGTGGTATCTCCGAACCACTCCCTTTACCTCTTATGAACGTGCCTCTGATTCGTGTCTTATACTCAGGAATTTCTTTCAATCCTCCATTTTTCTTCGCTTTGTCGAATGTACATTTGTTCCATATTTTGAGATAACGTGCCTATTAACCTCGGTATAACTAATATATTTCAAAATTACTTCTAACCCTTTTAATGTTTTCCCGTAACTCATTTTGTTTAATGATATGGTGGAATATATCCTTAGTCAATTATAATTTGTTTTTCAATTTTTTTTAAATATGATAATTGCGCATTGTACGCCCATTGAAGAGTTACCGTTACGTCTGAAGAAAATGTGGTCATTTACTTAACTTTTGGTGGGTTTCGTTTTTTTCCCTCTGCACTTGATGCCGTAAACAGAATCTTGTCGCGCAAAAATTACTCCTCTGTGAGTGAAGCTTTTCACGGAAGTTTCAAGCTTAAATTTGTAAGCCAAGGAGCTTTGAGATAGGATCTTTTACCTCGTATACACATGAACTCAGTTTGAGTGAAAGAAGTACAATATTTTTTGTGCCTTTCAGTACTTGGTCTGAAGGTTAGGAAGTGCTAGGCATGGTATTTGATGAAATATAACTGCTGGAGTATGTACATATGTCAGAAGGGGACTGAGCAGGTGGTTACGGCTCATGAGAAGTGAAAGAATTTTGTAGGCCATGCGAAGGAAGAGAGACTTTTGTGCTAACAGGAACAAAAGAAATTGAATTGGTTTTATGTACGAGATCATTAGAGGTAGGGCGTACGTCCAGATGAAGAGTAAAGTCGTGTGAGATGCTATGGACCTGCGGTTATAATATATTGTGCTATGTATTCGTATCATTGTTATATCGTTAGGTTACTGCGATAATTATTAGGCTAGTAGGGCCTACCGGTGAATTTTGGTTTAGTTGGAGGCCGCAAGGGAAAAATCTTCTTGAATTTAAAATTGTGTACCGATATTTTTCTTCTTATGTCAGTATACACTACACACACTCTTCATTTTGCCCATAAAACTCATCTCCTTATTTCTCATTCGCGCTTACCTTACATCTTCATCTCCTCTACATCCTTAAGGAGCCCTTTGCCTCTTATTATCCCCTAAAACCATAAACCCTTACTTATCCCAGTCTCATCCATCAGTTTCCTTTTCTCACCTACTTTACAAACCCATTCCTCCGATTTCGTATCTTGTTTACATTCTGAAGCTATGAAATTTGATAATTGTGGGTTAATTCTATCTAATAGCCAGTTGCAGGGACGACACACATCTCTTCTATAAATTAAGGTGACCATAGCAAACGTTCAATAAGTGTCGCTTAAACATTTGATAAATTTATTGGTTTCATTTCTTATGATACGAAGTTATGGGTTCCATAAGTAGCCAAGGTGGCGGATGCACAATAAACCGCTTGTAGAATTTATTACTTGATAAAAGAGACGAACGATCAGTTTGTTTACTCTTACTGACTAATTATTATCTACTATAGCAATTAATCGTACGCTAAGCTCTCGTTAATTTTATCCGTTGGTGGAAGATTGAATCAAATATTCGAAGCTGTTAGCAATAGGTAAATTAGTTAAGTTTCTAGTGGATATGTTCTTGCAACCCGAATATATTTATGAGATCTGTAACTTAATGGATGTCATACCTTTTCATTCCATAATTTTATGTTCTTAAAAGCGGCCGTAAGTGATGCAAGCTTTGAAACGGCCTCTTCTATCCATTACAGTATATGGGCGTTGGCTGTGTGCAGACTTTAGATGTAGCGAACGAGTAATTTTTATGGGAATTTTTTTGATAGGTGTGTTAGTTTTGAGCCGTAGGGTGGACGATTTATGGAATTTCACATACAAAGTTGCAGGTGGCCGAGATTTAGCGAAGCCTAAGTTATGCATTAGAAGAGAGAATTAGAACTCGAGCAATAGTGAGATGGCTAGAGCGTGGTTTTAATGATTTTTTGTACCCGGCCTAAGCTGTTGTTGCTTAAACTGAAAGTGCACCCGTTGTTGTGTTGTGTAAGTGATTATATAAACTTCCACTTAACAACCTGGTATTGTTGTTACGCGGGGTGAGGAGTTTGGAAAAGTGGACACCGAATGACTGAATTTGCGTCTGGTGTTAAAATGAAGATTTGACATATAAGCTAATAAGGAAAGAATGTTTGTAGTATAGTTAAAAAATGCCAGCTGAATTATGATGACGGAAGATGAAAATTGGGCAACTGTTTCAATTAGGCAACTTGCAATCAGGTTATTCAAAAGCGTTGACGTAATGGTCTGAGAGTAAAATACTAACGCGAGATTAACTGCCTCCTAAGCTTGAGCTAGTTGTTGATATAATCCCATGCGCATCATGAGTGAAAAGACTTACACGTACTTTTGTGAGGAATACGCTGGATCTCCACTGCGTGAAGAATCATGGTGGGAGTTAAGGAAAAAAGATTTAATCTTGCGGGAAGCGGTCCTCCTCTTGATCTTATGGTGATTCGAGGGGTTTCTTTTCTCTGGCTAGAGCGCGGTAAGCAACGTGCGTTGCCCTTTTGTCTGCTGCGAATGGACCGGAGCCATGAATTTCTCGCGCAAATGACGTGGAGCTAAAAAGAGCATCACTCCGCGTAGGTACTCTCGTCCTCGTTTAAAATGGTAATAGCGCTCCTGCCGCCTCGCCCTCTTTCTCTCTCTCTCTCTCTCTCTCCACCGCCGTTCCTCTCACTTTCTCGAGAGAACCTCATTGCTTTCAGTGCTTTGTCCCGCTCCCTTCTGATTGCCCGCAATCGCCTCTCCTCTATACCCCACCCCCCCACGCCACCCACTCCCGACATGCATAATTCCAGTTGCCCGCCCTTGTCCCTCTTCTCTGAATCTCTTCTGTGAGCTCTCTCACGGTCCTCTTGGCCTTTCCCTTTCATCGCCTTTTCCTTCCCTTAATTTCTTTCCACCTCTCTTCTCTCTCTACCAGTCCCTCCCCTCCCCACCTCCCATCCCTACCGTAATCCAATCCCGGCTTCTTTGTGCCGCAACGCAATCTCGACCCCTCAGGCACCTGAGGGTTTTTAAGCCACGGCGCTGTCTTTTCAGTCTTCGTTCCTCCTATGGTGTGACGGCGGCGTCGTGTTTGTTTTGACCATCTCCGCCTTTGTATCCTCTCTCTATCTGCCTACCTACCTGCCTACTCGGCTTTGCTGCGGGTGTACTTTTTTTTTTGGGTGCTCGACAAAGTGTTCAAACGAGATTTTTTTCCTTTTCTTCTCTCCCCACATTTTCCACGCGAATGTATTGGGGATTTGATTCGGTCGTCCCCGAGTGTCGTTGCAAAACGGAAGGTTTTAATCATTCTTGTAGCGTTTTACTCTCCCTCTGATCGGCTTGACGAAATTTTTAGCACTTCTGGACTTTTTGATCGCTACAAATGTCAATGAAGGAGTTCATTCTGTCAGGTTTTGTAGTTTTATTATTATAGTATTCTACCGGTAGGTTTTGTTGTGTGGTACCAGTAGGTTTTTGTGGTAGAATCTCATCTCGGTTTTCTGCACTTTCATTAATGTGGGATTGCTCAAGAATGTTATTGAGGGAATGATGTTGGGCAAGCGGGGAAGAGGAAGTAAGAGAATAGGTTTCATGGACGGGATGAAGAAGGGCATATCGTATGCTGAGGCGAAAAAGGAGATGCTACAAGGAGATAGGACCCTGAAAGTGTAGAAAACCGGGAGGAGATCGTCTCGCATTTAACAAAACCTACCCTAATCGGTATGATGCTTAATTAAATAATAGTCACGATATCTGATAATATTTTGATTCACAAGCTGCATGTATTTCTCTACTTTCATAACTTTAGGAAGCCCGTAAAGTTAAAGCTGATCAAGTAAATCTTAGAATTATTATAATCTGCCTTCTAACGACAGTTCCATCGATGGTTAGAAATTCATGCCTTACGTAAGACATTTGGCCACTGAATTGTAATCGCTATCGGCTATAAAATCTCATTATTAATCCTAAGCGTTCTAGAATTGTACAAAAAAATGCTGAAATCCCTGCCGATAGTAGCTTTGGTGGTGCACATTATGACTTCGGTTGACGCACTGTAAATCATCCACTCCCTCGCTACCTTCATGTACTTTTCTGTAGCTTATTCATGAATTAATTCGTCTCTAAATCCGTTCAATGATATGAGGAATCTGACCTATCCAATCGGCCATAACTGAAGGCGATCACGTCTGAAGAATGAGTGAAACACAGTAACTTGATGCCATTGCGCCGTCAACCTGTCGATGGAGTAATTTTTTGTCTATAAAATCTTTGAATCTTTAATTTCATCTCACTGGACGCTAGTTATGACATTCGTTCATCTATAACTCGGCGAATATTTTTTTGTAAACGGTCGCGAAAAATAGCTAGCGGGAGAATCTCAATGCATGGAAGTCAGTGAGTTTGGTGTCTTGATGAACCAAAGGATTTTATATTTCTAATCATGCCAAAATTGGACGCTTATGCCATAACTTTTCGAGATTTTAGCCTAAAAACATAAGTCGTTTTCCATAGGATATGGTACAGTTGCTCACTTCATAGGGACGTAATTGTAAAAATGAAATATTCAGTCAAAAAAAGTTTTTCTGTATATTAGACATATACAATCACTGTATTATTCTTTAAGCTAGCTAAATTCTAGAACAAAACAATAATATGGTCTCATTTGTGATAATAGAATAATCATTTTGTGCTCCCTTAATCAAAATTGAAACAATTGGCAAATGAAATTGGACCTAACTTTTTCTCAAACAAAGAACTTGGGCGTAATTCATTTTACTGCGAAAGGTTTGCAAATATTATTTAGCGATGATTTTTCACTTCTAATTCGCAGAAACAGTTTACTAAACATTGAATACGAAATAAAAAATAGCGAGAAATAGAAAGTGATAGTTTTTTTATTTAGTGATGATAATATTTTAGTAAAAATTAACATGTTTTAACAGTATCAACTTACTTTTAACACGAAATTCAATGATAATCTGCTTTGAAATGATTCTTTTCCATGGCATCATGTATTTTAAGTACTCTACCGGTAAAGATAGGTTTTGTTGAATGTCAGAGAATCTACTCCCTTACTTCTTTTTCTACACCTTCAGGGTCTTTTCTACGTTAAGTATTTCCTTTTTCGCCTCAGCATACGATCTTCCCTTTTTCAACCCGGCCGTAAAACCTATTCTCCTTCCCCGCTTGCCTGACATCCCCTCTATCACACTCCTGAGCAACCCATTATTATTACATCTTCCAGCCACCTACCCTGCCTATCCCGGATTTCATTCAGAAGTCTCACTTTCCTCGCCCACCATCACAAGCACTTCCCCGTAAAGCCCAGCGTACACTTGTCCGTCGTGCCGTCCTTTCCACCTACCTCACCTTCTCCATTCTTGTCCACTCCCATGTCTCAAATCCCTGCAGTTTATTGTGTATTCTCGTCCTTATTTTTAACGGCCCACGTTTCTGTTCCATGCAACGCTACGCTCCATATCAAGGTCTACACCAGCCTCTTCTTCGCATCCTTACCTAAGATCTCCGTCACGTTCTCCCTTTACTAAACACCTTGACTAACGCCGCCATAGTTAGCCCTATTCTCCTCCTTATGCCTTTGCTGCTGTGTTCACTTTCTTCTTGCATAATGCCCAAGTAATTAAAATGCTCTTCTAGCACTAGTTTTTGCCTTCCAACGTTTATAACCAATCTCACTTTTTAAGTCCTGAAAAAAATACGATGATGACCTGTATCGTGATTAGAAAAAAATTGCTCAAGCAACGTTAAATCCCCCCTTGTGCAGAGACTTTTAGCTTCCTCGCTGGTCGAGGACATTTTTCTTTCGTGGAATGTTTTTTTCCAGGAATATACTGCATTTCCCTTCAGTAGATCTTCTTCCATTCATTTCAATCTCTATCGACCGTTGTACCTTCAGATAGATGATTCCGCGCTCTATCAGGGATTTCGCTCATTTTCCCGGAAGAAGGAAAGAGAAAGGGAAGATCAAATTCGCACCTATATAATGGATATCCTTCTCCTTCTGATATCCGCTCGCGAGGCTAAGCCTTCTTTCTTCCGAAAAGGCTCCCTTTTCTTCATCTCCCCCCGCCGGTCCCCCCCAGATCCTCCTCCTTTCGTCAGTCTTAACAAATCCTCTTAAAAGGGCGCTCGGATGCGCCCTGCGATCTTCATCTTTTTTCGACGCCCAATCTTTCCCTCCGTAGTGAGGAAGACGAGAGAGTTAAGGGTGGCGAATTGGGAAGCCTCTCTTTCTTCGCCAGGCGACGACATTCGCGGATCCATCCTCTCTTCTTTGCGTGTATTCTCGAAACCATCTTCAGTCCTTTGAGCGAAATAATTCTCTCCCCGTTCGAGTGGTGAAAGGGGTTCGTTTCGTGGCATATCCTTCAGTTGTTTCCTTTTCTTAAATATTTTTTGTAGCAGTGTGAGCCTTTCATGCTCGAGTAAGTCTTTCTCTCTCTCTCTTCCTATCTCCGTATCTGAGTTAGTGGATCTGCCTGAGACGAATTAATGCGACGTTAATTGCTGTGATTGAGGCAATTTGATGCGGCTGCTCTAATTCGGTGGATGGCTTTAATTTGTGGCATGATATCCTTATTCGTTTATTCTCCTCGACCTCCGGCAGAACTCCCACTCCCGCCGCCAATTTCCCTCGAATCATCGTATCGCCGCCGGATATGTTGCTTGAATTGGCCTTAAAAAGGTGGACTCGGGCATGTATCCGTAGACTTGCCCTTTAATGTTTCCTAATGTTTGAATTGATCGAAACTTACGTATTTTTCAGGAAAGTAACAACCTCGATGGCTCGATACATCTGGTACACTTTTAATTATGTGGATTGGGAAATGTGAGGAAAGTGAGACCTCAGTTGGGTTTAATTGACGAAAATGTAGGTTGGGCATCACATTACTTTGCGTGTAAAAATTTAGCTGGATTGTGAGGGAATAAGTGTGATAATTTAAAAAGCCTTTTTTGGTAAAAATCAAGGTTATAGACACTTAATGCTCAGACAAACTCGGCAAACAAAAGAAATAATATTACCTTGTTTATCAATGCATAGATGCCAGAGAACAAAAAGATCGGGAAATGCGAGAGGTTAATGATCTAATGAGAAAGAAAAATTGGCAGGTTGATTAAAAAGTGATAGAAGGAAATCTTTGTTTTACAATTGTAGGTATAAATATTGAATAATTGTCTCTGATTGAGGAGAATATATCAAAATTTCATCCTAAAACATCAAGGTTTGCATGAAATGATTAAGATAGGGATTTCAATTGGTGCAGTGTGGTACCCGTGCACCATTTTGCGTCCCGCCCCGCCGTAAATAAAAAGTGAATTTATTAATTTGTTTATCATTCGTGGCTTCGTTATTTTTAGTTGTTCTATATTATGTCGATGGTTGTTTTGTTTCTTTATAATTATCAAATATAATATTTTTCATTTTTTGTTAATTGTTTGTCGTTTCGCTTTTGGAAGTTGTTGTTGTTAAGATGTTGTTGATGAAAGGAAGAGGTGGGATTCTTGTGAGAGACGCTGCAGAGAGAGAATGGGAGATGACCGGGGTCTCAAATAAATAGTTGTCTGGAACTTAAAAGGTATCTGATACTTTTTAATACGAATAATTAATTGAGGAAAAGAGTCGCGACATCACAGGATGAAGTAATGACTAAGTAATTCCTCTCATTTTTATTTTGAAAATGATCCGAAAAAGGTTTCTGGGGATGAATGTTATTAAAATGGTAAAATATATTTACCATTATGGTATGCTATAGCATAACCATAAGTGGTGAATGTTGATGAAAAATGATTACTGTCAGACCAGGCTGTCTTAAATTTAACATGGGTCTATCCTACTGTCAGACCAAGCTGTCTTAAAGTTTAAATTCAACATAGAACCTTACAGCCAGTAACACTTAGTCTGACACTCAGCTCTTCATCTACCTTATTCCTGGACTAGGAAATGGCTGTGAAATTCAACTGACCCTGCCTAAAAAATGTTGCCTCTGAAAATCAGTCCTCTTTTCTGTCTTAAAATTAGATCGACTTTTTACTGTGTAATTGTTGAAACTAAGATCTGCTCATTGAAATACTAGGTGGAGCTCTTCGGACGGTGTTGTTAATCGGAATACAAGAATCTCTCCACGAGGGAATCCTGGCCCTAAAATTTACAATTTGTTCGAATTTTTTTACTCAGGAATAGATGTCTGGTGTATTGAGTTATTCCTCTTTTTCTCAGCGTCTCCACGAAGTGATACTGTCAGTATTTTATTGAGGAGTTGTTACTGAATCATAAGGAAAATTTCTTTGAAGGCTTCCGCGACTCTTATAATTGTTTATATTGCTCTTTTCAGGTATTTCCGTCGCGTGTTTGGCTTTTTTGACAACAGTTTCTCCCCTCTTCCTGGGGGCGTCTTCAGGTCCGTTGGACATTTTGTAATTGTTATTATTTATTTCCCGTTGTTAGGTATGTATTTCGTTGCTAGTACATCTAGGACCATAGGGTGTCTCCATTGCCCGCTCCTCGCTGTGGTTTCACCACTCTCTCCCAGGTTGAGGGAGATCCATCCATCAAATTTCAATCGGGAGGATGGATACCCACTTGCCTCAACCTGGGAGAGAGTGGTGAAACCACAGCGAGGAGCGGGCAATGGAGACACCCTATGGTTCTAGATGTACTAGCAACGAAATACATACCTAACAACGGGAAATAAATAATAACAATTACAAAATGTCCAACGGACCTGAAGACGCCCCCAGGAAGAGGGGAGAAACTGTTGTCAAAAAAGCCAAACACGCGACGGAAATACCTGAAAAGAGCAATATAAACAATAAGGAAAATTATCATTTCAATTGAAAATTTTCGAATTGAAGATAGTGGTTTAAGTTCCAAGTGATTTTTTGGCTTACTGATATATTAACATTAAAAAATACAATTCTTACGAATTGAAAAAAAATAATACGTTCTAGATGTCTTCCGGCTCAGTGTATTTGCGGAGTAGAATTTCATTTCTCCTCGCTCGAGAATGTGTAGTTGTATCGGGAGGGAGGGGCATGGGAGGAAAAGTTTTCGCAAGACTTCTAAAATTTATGCACGTCCTCTTGCATCTGACGTTTTCGACTCCTTTATTTTCTTCCTCGAACTTTTTCGTAATTTCCTCGGGAAGAAATGAAAAAAAATACAACGTATGTTTGGCTTGATCTTGCATTTTTCCCCCGGGGGCCGGCTGAGGAAACAAAAAAAAGAGACGATATCCGCCCTTCCTTTGTTTCTCGCAACTTTTCCGCTGTTTGACCTTCGCCGATAGCTTTTGTTCTGGGGCCGTAGCGGAGCAGTCCCTCCGCCAACTTCCCCTGTAAGTTTTATCCTTCGAAATGGCGAAGATCCCAGGCGTAGCGGTCGCACTTTGCTCCCGAATCCTCGAATAAATCTGTGGCTGGAATTCGTTCCTTTCTCCGCTTTTCTCTGTGGGTACATCCATTTTTATCGTTTGTTGAATTTCGAATGAATTTTATTGTCACTAATTTCATTCGAAATTATGAATAATATTTAATCATTCCGTTTCCAGGTTAACTGTAATGGTGATTGAACGCAAGAGATTTTTGTGCTAGTTTTACCGGGGGAAAGTTTTGACTTTGAGGTTATTGGCGTCTCATTCGATACGCATATATATTTTTTTAACGATGAAATAAATTAAATATCAATCATATATTCTCCTATAAACCGTAATGTCGGTAATGACTGGGCGTGGCAAAAGGGTGGACTTAATTTATGGTAAATACCATTTTGTTAAAATTTTAATGTACTTGATGAGTAGGAATGCGTTATGATGCGTGGGTAATATGGTTTTGAAATTATTTGACGATGAATCAAGAAGAGTCCATACTAGCGTGTACTTAAATAAATATTACTATTATTTAATTAGTCGACCGCTTAGAGCAGGGGTGGCCAACCCGCGGCCCTCGGGTCGCATGCGGCCCGCCTTGAACATTTTTCCGGCCCGCGAGATTCATCACACTTCAATACTTTGACTTTACTTTTAATAATGACTTTAACACAATAATAATAACTCATTATGTTTCAATTTTTCTTTCCAAAATATGTCTATAGTGGGTCTAAATCTAATATGGGGATATATAATTTTATATGCGGCCCACGGAGTTATGATGCATTTCCAAAGTGGCCCGCAAGATCATTTTGGTTGGACACCCCTGTCTTAGAGGGTAGCTTTTTTGAAAATTTGAGAAAATACTGTAGGTTTCCTCAGAAGAAGGTAAAAATATCTCTCTCTTATTTCTTTATTCATCTCATTATTCGTCTTACCCATCTTCATTCCGTCCATAAAACTTATTCTCTTTCTTCCCGTTCCCCGCTTTCCCTACGTACTTCCTTCTATCACACTCAACGCCGACCCGTCCTTCAGTCAGCTACACTGCCTCCTCATTATCTCTTTCAATCGCATCCTTTCCTTGCCCACCAGTACAAGCACTTGATCGTTTGTTTTCCTATCTGGCCACCGAAACTTCTTCATCCACCTCCACACCCACTTCTCGAAAGCCTGAAATGTGTTCTCTTCGCCATTTTTCAAAGACCACTTGTCTTTCCAATACAACGCTACGCTCCTTATCAAGCTTTTTACCAGTCTCTTCTTTATGACTTCACCCAGAGTCCTTGTCTTCTGCGCCCATCCATTACTGAACGCTTGCTTTACTGATTCTAAGCTCCCCCAATGTTTTTCCAGCCAAATCCCTTTTTTTCTTGTATAATATGCAATGTAAATTCGCAATTGTTCTTCAACATGGAAAACTAGGTATGTTGATTAATGTGGCGAAAGGCTGGAGGGAAAAATATTCGTAGTTTTTGTTGCCAGTGTCTGAAAGTTAAATGTCTCATCCGCTTGTCTGAATATACTCCTCGAGTTGCAGAATAAATACATTATGTTGGCTTGATAAAGAAATTTCCAATAAGCTATCTATTTACATAATTTTATGTTTATTCTAAAAATGTGACTCTAAATCGCTTAATTCATGTAATAAATTCAAAGCTATGTGCTAAAAATGAAAAAAAAAATGTTAAAGAAGCAATGGAAAAACAAACAAAAATTGACAGAACTTGCCCCTTTATGTAAGAAGAAACTTGTATGATTTTTTTTATTTGAGGCAAAAATTACACTTTTAGATAGGGCACTTGATTGTAAAATATCAATGACTATGCATCACTAATTTCAACCAAAACTACTCACTGTCATGGCTCATTTCTCCTCCAGTAAAGTGAAATTACTATAAAATAATCATTGAACTAGTCATTTGCAAGTGTTCCACATCAATCAAATCAAAAATGCCTGTGTGAAGGCATTTTTTTTTATCAGCACACTCACTAGTCTAGGAATATTTCTCATCAATTAGAGTGAATTTTCATCCCATTATTTTGCCGCGACATTTTACCCAGCCGTGAAGGCACGTACCAGTTTTTCTCTTTTGGAGAAGTATTATTTATAAATCTCCTGTGATCTTTTTAGAGTCTGTGAGCTGTTTACGATAAACTTAACTCCTGCAACCAATTTCCCAATCACTGGTAATATAGAAGGTGCGATGGACGGAAAGGGAGACTAACGAACAAGTGCTTGGTATGTAAGGTGAAGAAATTAAGCACTTGGATGACATCTGGAGGTAGGGCAGGTGACAGTAAGGGGTGATTAGGTACGGTGAGTCGCTCTAGGCCGTGATAGAGGGAAGGACGTTGGGCGAGCGAGGAAGGGGAAGACGGTTAATGGGCGTGATGAAGAAGGATAGATCGTATGCTGTGGTGAAAAGGAAAATGCTGGCGGTAGATTGGGCTCTGGAAGTGTAGAAAACCGGTAGGAACTTTTTTTCCGTAAGTAAAACCTACCTTCTTCGCATTATAATAATCCGGCAGCAGTTGACGTTAACCCGGGTTTCGGTCTGAAATAAAATCTTGTCTGCCAAGGGCTATTCATGAGCACGGATGTTGTTTCTCATTCCTTTCTTAGTCTTTTTTTTATCCCCCATGGAATCTGTTCGTTTTCCTCGTTCAGTATGCGATGCGTTGCAGTTTATATACCTCATAAGGAGGATCGATAATACCCCTTCCCTCTTACGTAGCTGAGAGCGTTCCATGAGAGCAGAAATGTGTTTTGGACAAGCATTTTATTTTCTCCTGCAACACCATTGTTATGTGTGGCTCATGGAAGACCTTAATGAGTTTATAGCTCATATAAAGTTCAATAATATTGCAAATAGCGCAAATAAATGTAGATTAAATTTTTACATTATTGATTGTTCAAATGAAAAAGTGCGTAGTTTTTGGTTTAAGTGAATGCAAAAATTTATATTTGGAAGATATGTTCTCAAGTTTTAATCATCCAGTTTTTATTTTATAACTACTTCTGTTTTGTCTCTGAGGATTTTTACTCTTCTCAGCTTGTCTATTTCGTCCTTGGATAGCGATGTTTAAAAAGTGGCCTATCTCTGTATCTTTTTGCTTGCTTCCAGTATTTCGAGAAGGATTTGATATGGTAGTTTTGGTGAAACTAATGCAAGTGCTGAAGAAATAAGGATTCTCTGGGAGTGACAGATGCCTCGTTCGGAATCTCATTATGAACAAGCGGGCGCAGGCGAGGGTAGCCGATGGAGAATCAGAATGGACCGTTACAGGACGGGGTGCCCGGCAGGGGTGCCCTCTATCGCCGCTGTTTATTAGCTTGTTATCAGAAGGAATGGTGTGGGAGACATGGGGAGAGATGGTGGTCGGAATTAATGTGGGAGTGGATATGATAAAGTCAGAGAGATTTGCAGGTGATCAAGCATCAAGTCAGTCAGCCAAGGATTACAATAAATTATGAATTTGTGCGAAAGGTATGGGATGAAGATAAGCCATAAGTAGTTGGAATGGATGATAGTCTCTTGTAGTAAGAAGTCGGACTGAATGTTCATGGTGGGAGAGCACAAAATAGAGCAACTGGAGCAGTTTACATGTCTGGGCAGTATTTTGGAGAAGAATGCGGTTAGTATTATAGACATGAGATGTAGAATTGCCATGGCTAAAGAAGGAGGATATTGATAATTTGAGATTTGATAGAGGCGCAGCAAAAAGACTGGTGAAGACTCTGATTGGAGCCTGGCGCTGTAGGTACGTAGTTTAAGAGGTATCTAATCGCGGAGCACATGAAGGAGGGAAAACAGAACGATATGCCAAAAACATTGGGGACCGGTTTTCACACTTACGCCAAAATCCTGCCCAAAACTTACTGTTAATGTAGTGCGAGGCAGATAGTTCCCTAATCATAATAGAGACCATATTTGAATTATACGTTTTAATTTCTCCACCTAAGGGACACGCGAATAAAATATTGCATTATTATGGTGCAATAATATAGTGTTACATGACAGAAATTGTCAGAAATCAAATGAAAATATCTTAATGAGTCTTTAACTTGACTCATTTTTTCACGCGGTACGTTAGAAACTCCATCAAAACGAAAGGTTTATTGTGATCCCGAAGAATTTACTCCGGTGACAATATAATTAGTTTTCAAAAATAGTTGAGGAAACACACAAACTTCACACTGTCGATTCATTGACGAGATCTAAGTGTAGTAGATGCCTCATTTTTAATATAAGGTCTCTCTGGAGTGCATACACGTACCATTTCCCATGAAAAAGGGATGGAACTTTCTGGAAAATATCTGGGAAAGGAATGTGGTAAGGGGTTGAATATTTGGTGTCAATGGAAAGGTGATATATTTTTCTTTAAAATGAGACTAAATTCGTTGATTTCTAGGTAAAATAATATTGCGCTCAAACTACCGTGAAAGTCACTGTCGGTAAAGATTAAATACAAAACAAAATTACCTCATTGATGATGCACATTGCGCGAAAATCCAGTGAATTGTCTAGAGGTTGATAATGTTTACTTTTTATTTTTATTAAGATGTTGGAATAAGTACTGTCCAAAAACCTACCAATCAGCTCGTAGTATACTCGAATGAATGCTTTGGGCGTAATAAAATGAACTCTGTCGCAGAAGGGAAATATGGCAGAAACGCTCTCGGTTCTGTTGTATTTTTTTTATAAACCGAGAAAAAACTATAATATCTCCTCTCATGTTTGATCAACTGCTCCTTCCTCGAGCCAACGAGCCCTGGTTATTGCAAGAGGATCGCGGCTCTCGGCGCTTGTAGTTTCGCGCTTGGAATCGGCCTGAATTATTGAACGCGAGATTATTTATTTTTCCCCGGGAAGCGGGCGCCATCATATTCCTTCATCGACCCTACAACTCATTACACGTGAGCAGAGTGCTTGTGGCGCGTCGATTCAGTCATTTTTTTCCCCATATTTTTGTATTTCTACAGCGAGACGAATGCTCAAACAGTCGTCCTTCATTCAGGTGGAGTTTGCCGTGAGTTATCAAGGTTCAGAGAATTAAAAAACTGAAATAAATAAAGAAATAATGGATAAATAGAGGTCGCAGGGAAGAGGAATCGTTTTTGTTTACCTGTGACGAAATGCAAGGCCGAAGACAAAAGGCGACGCATCTTCCTGCCCTGGGTAAAAATAGACCCGCGCCCTAAATGGATGCCACTACTACGGCTTGCCGTGTTCTTTTGTTTCCTTCGAGCACGGATGCCGTGTGTGTATTCAATAATTCATCCAGCTGCCGTGTGCCTCTCCGTAGCTTGCTGCTACTTTTTTGCCGCGGGAATAATATCGCGCGCCACCTACTGGCATGTATCGGAAGGAGAATACCTCTGTATGTGAGCTTTAGTTTCCTCCCCCACTCGTATGTAGTCCGTGGTTAAGCCCGGAGCGCAAACTCCGCAGGTTTTGGATACGAAACTCACGGTGGATGCTGGATGCGCAATTTTCGGTTAATATTTTAAAAAGGCATACGTTCTGGCTCTCCCCTGCTCCATGCATGTAAATATCAAACCAGGACGTATCATTACGGAGTGACTTGGCGAATGAATTTGATGACCTTGCTTCATGACAAATAAGAGGATCGTAAATGTATAGGTAGTGACAGGAAAAAATATTCCTCCCCTCACCCCCCATCCCCAGGTGGGTAAATCTTTGATGGATTGAAAGGCTTGGAAAAGGTGCGACCTGATTTTTTTCCACTGGAAGACCTTGGCCAAGTTTTTTATTTTCATTATCGGGGGAAAATATGGTTGGCAGTAATATTTATTTTTGCTGTCTCATTTCCGACGCTGCGGATGCCCTTTTCAAGTGCGTTGTTTTGTCGTTTGCATCCTCCCAGTTTTCTACGAGACTTCGTGAATTGAAATATGCGGCCAGTCAAGCGTTAGTATTTAGCGAAAATCTTTTGTGAGAAATTTGATGCGGAAATTTTCCTCTATATCTTTCTCTAAATACCGTGACGCCCTCAGCATTACTGCTTACCTTCCAATCGTCATACCTCACTCAGAGTTCTTGAAACAAGAAACGGAGGAAATCCTTTGAAGTATGAAGATAGTAAGTGTTCACTGTATTCTTCTCGGATTCATGTTGGAATTACATTTTTTCCCCACTCGGCGGCTAGAGTACGGTGGGACCAATGCTCTGTGAGGTGCTTCACATGTCGAAGAATCATTTACCTCCCTACCTTTTTTGCAGTAATCAGTCTTACTTAAAGTATGTTTTCATGGAAGATTTACACGTAATTTTGGTGTTTGCCTTGGTATCGCTGTAACACTCTGAAGATGAATGTAGGTTACTCCAGTATTAATGTGTTTGTGCCCGATGGACGTCAAAGCTTTGATTTCTTAGGTATCAATAGTGTGGTAGCAGTACCATTGAAGATAGAGTTAGATTTTTTTAAATATAAAAGATAGTTCCTTCCTCTTCCCCGCCAACCCTACTTCTGCCCCTTTTCTGAATCCTCTGTCTTGTCATTACTTGTTGATGCCACTTTTTCTGCCTCCGCCTAATTTTCCTTTAATTTATATTCTCTTCAAATATCAGTTTACTTTTTTAGCGTTGTATGTTGTTATGCACATAAACAACCACAATTTATAATGAATTAGCTCACACTGTTGTTTAGCGTTTGAATTTTTTTCGGGATAACATATTCTTTTGAGGCTTTATAAGTTTTATTTAACGCCATGCATATTTTAATTTGTGAAAGTATCATTCTAGCAACTATTTAACATTTTAGTTACAGACTATGTGTCACTGTTGCATCTACTTTGGCTCCAGGTATAGAACATGCTGACGAAGTTATTTCCCTAGCCAAGAAAGCTATATTTTTCATATTTTTATACACTCTTGGAAAGGAAAGTATTGTACAGTGGGCACGTCCTAAGTGTTTTTTTCCTCCCTCATGCGGTCATTTTTCCGCGGTAACGTAATTTTCACGATCGCCCAGGTCTGACTTTCCTATCGTAACGCCATGCCCGCGAGTAAGTAATTCTCCTGCATTTTTATGAAGGAGCCGTAAACACTGTGGATTCTCCCAGAAAATGCCTCCGAAACGCAGGAGAGTGCATGACCGTAAAAAAAGAGGGCAGTTCCTGCTTCCCCTCTCGAACCCTGGCCCCGGCAGCAGTTCCCCTCTCCCCCCGCCCAATCTCAAACCGACCAATACGCTTCTCTCCTCTCTTCCCTACGAGTGAATTGTGAGGTCATTCCGCCGTGTAAGCCCGACGCAAACGGGCCGGGGAAATCGGCGTGGGGAGTACTTTTTACGGAATATGCATCTTTCCCTCCACTTTGCCGCCCCCTCGTAAATCGAATCATTTTTCTTATTCCTCCTCTCGGAGGGCTGACTCGGAGGGGAAATGGACCCATGGGAAGGAAGAGTGGGAGATAAAAATCGGGGAAATATTTTCGGCCCGAGGCCATGTTGTTATTTGCGCGCTTACGAGAATACGTCGGGAGGCTGTAATATCTTGACGCCCTCCCCGCCGTCCCTGTGGGACCTGAAGTGCTAACAAATGAACGAATGGATATGTAACTTAGAAACAAGTTGATTCAGTATCATTTTACGGTTGTTCATCTTAGATAATGTTGTCTGCACGTCTTGTGATGGAGATATTATTTGTATCAATCTTCTAGTCATTCCGAATGCCCTAAGTGAACTTTCTAACAAACGAACGAATGGATTAGTAACTTCGAAAAAAGCTTATTTCATATCATTTTAATTGTTCATCTTATTAAATTGTTTTCTGCTGGTCTTGTAATGGAGATATGATGCGTAAGTATCAATCTTGTAGCCATTCCGAATGTCCTACGTAGACTTCCTTACAAATGAATGAATGGATGGGTAACTTCGAAACAAGCGTCTTCAGTATCATTTCTCAGTTGCTCATCTTATTTAATGTTTGTCTGCACATCTTGTGTAGGAGGTATTATTCGTAAGTATCAATCTTCTGGCCATTCCGGATGTCATATGTGAACCTTTTCGTATCGCTGTAACCTTCTGCGTGTGTAAATTCGCCGTCTTTTCATCCCATTTCATTTTTGAATTTTCCTCCCATTTCATTGTTGTCTTTTCCTCCCATTTTATTAAGAAAAAACAATCCGCGCATAAATCTTTTAGACTCAAGTTTAAACATTATCAACTCTTGGATAGTTCAGTTGATTTCCTCGCAATGTACATTATTATTGAGGTAATTTTGTTTTGTATTCAATCTCTGTGAGCAATAATTTTTAAAAGTAAGTTTTGGGCAGGTTTTTGGCATTAGAGTAAAAAGCGGTCCCGTATTTTTTAGCGCTTCGACGCCCTGCGTTACTTTGACACCTAGTAATAGCAATGATGAGAGTTCGACTGCGAAGAAATGTTGACGCTGTGTGGTTTTTAATTGTGTTATTACTTCTACAAGAGTGTCTGCATGCATAAATATGAAGTTAATCTACCGGTTGGCAGAATTCTCACACGAATGAATTAGTGTTTCTTCGAATGGCTTTATGAATGTTCATTTATCTATTTTACATTGTTATGGAATATTTTCATCTTTGTTAGTGGTGTGAGTATTTCAATTTTGTTGTCTCTGGTAAATACGAAAACAATAATCAGAAAATGATTACTTAAATATAATTGCACTCCTGAAATGCCTTAATATTCGAAGAGAAGAATGGTTTATTTAATATTTTATCGGTGGATGTTGTCGAATCCCGCTTCGAGGCTTAAGGAAAGAACGAGAGAGAAGTAAGGCGGACGCCCTCGCCAATTTCCGTGAACACACCCGGTAACACATTCACCATCTTCGGTTGAAGGGCGGGAATATTGTATTTTCATGCCTCCGTGCCCGCAGGTATAAGATGCATTTGGGCCGTGGGAATATTTTACCCCGGCCCTCATCCTCCACCCGTCGGACTAGGGAGGGGGGAGATCGGAACGGGTAATCCGGCGTTGTGAAGCGCCACTCCATCCATCCATAGCCGTGTTCCTGTTCCGCCATGTGTGGATTCTTCGTCTTTTCCTCCCATTTCATTTTTTCTCTACTTACGTCATCCAAGGATATGTCTCTCTACTGTAAGATTCTTTTCATATCATCTCGTTCGAAGAAGATGCTGAAGCTCGGTGGGGAAGAAGAAGAACGAGGAAGTGTTGAATATGATGGGAGTGAGAAAGAAGTGAGTGGTGGAGGTTTGGATGAGGTAAAAAGAATGGTTGGAGGACGATCTGAGAGGCAAGGGAGTGTCGAAAAATGAAATAGGGGGAAAAACGTTGGGGAGGGAGGAGGAGAGGAAGAAAGAGGTTAGGAGTTTTTGACGAAATGGGGGAATTTAAAAAAAATGTATTCCACCGGTAAAGGTAGGTGTTGAATGTCAGAGAATCTCCTCCCGGTTTTCTACCATTTCAGGGGCCTGTCTAGCTCTAGTATATCCTTTTTCGCCTCAGCATACGAACTTCTATCCATCTTCATCCCATCCATGAAACCTATTCTCTTTCTTCCCCTTCCCCGTTTGCCCAATATCCTTCCCTCTATCCTATTCTTGAGCTACTCGTCATACCTTATTACATCCACCCTCCAGCCACCTACTCTGCCTATCCAAAATTTTATTCAAAAGTTTCCTTTCATAGCCAACCATCTTCTGCACTTCCTCGTTAGTGTTCGTACCCGTCCACCTCACCCTCTTCATCCTTCTCCTCACTCACATCTCAGATGCATTCAGCCTATTCTCGTCCTCATTTCTGCGGGTCCACGTTTCTATCCCTTACATGGCTACACTCCATATCGTGCTCTTTACTAATCTCTTCTTCTCATCTTTACCCTCGGCTCCCGTCATCATTCAGTCGTTAATTATAATGTTAAGGGCGCCTCGATGGTGAGCCATAAATAGAATGGGATGTAATATCCCTGTAATCCCTGTGGTTACGGTGTTAAAGACAGTCCAAAAACCAACTTTTAATCTTTTAGTGTGGTGCACAATTTCAAATCAATAGTTTATATATTCTTTCCCTGGCTGTCTCTACTTTCTCTCCCTACTCTGCAAATTGAGGGATCTTTCATTAATATCCAGTGTCCCGGCTATATTACTATGTACCTATCATATTCTCCTCCTACCTTTTTGTATAGCTACCTTCTCCAAAGGCTTTTCTTGTCTTTCTCTGCCAATTCCAATCCCTCCCGTCATACTTGTTCAGAACTTCTTTTCTCCAGCTTGTAATCCGCTCTATTCTCTTTCATCCATCACTCCTTACTGATGCATGCGTGACTTTTGGAACATAGAGAATTTTTTGCATCATTTCGACCTTATGTGGCTGTCTGAGCGTGTCGCGAACTCTTGCGTCGTCTGCTGCGGCCCATCGCGCATGCGCGGCAAACCAGCTGTTTTCGCCCGGCCTCGCCGCACGGTGTGCTTGCTCTCTCTCTCTCTCTCTCTGCTGACGGTCGTCCCTGCACTTTGCCTCGTAGCAGCCTTCTAGCAGTCCTCTCCGTCTCCTCAACTCCGGTGAAGGACATGCTCCTAGGACGTCAGCCAAGGATCGCAGCCATCTTATCTCATTCTCATTGTTCGAAATATTCTATTGAATAAATTGTTCTATTATTAGCAAAACTAAGCCAGGAATCTTTTTTGAGAATTCCTGCACGAAAAATTATGGTGACCCTGACGTGATTTGAACATGCAACCTTCTGATTTAATCTCTTATTTTATCCTATCCTTGAGGGAAACGTTTCGAAACTGCTTTCTTTTTTCTAATATTTTTCTTTGATTTCGTGCTCTCTCCTCCTCGGGACCTATCACTTCGTCCATTATAAATATCACTTGATTTATATTAAACGCGCTTATAGATGTTTTGGACAATAACATATTGGAAACGTTCAAGGCATGCCAATTGCAACGAGACCAAGAACGAAATCTTACGATGCCCCAGTTTTGAAATGCGATAAAAAATTAATAATAACTTTATTTCTATGAAACATACAAAGCTGAAACTCGCACAATCTATAGCAAACATATCTATCCTGCATTTAGAGAAATATAGTTGTCATTGAAGAACACCTGTTTGAGTTGCAAGGTATCAAAGTTGGAGCTTTTCCCGCGCGCCGTAAATAACCGATACTTTTTACGTTATAACTGTAGTAACAAATATAAAAATTCATCAAAAAAATTGAAATTTGCCATTACATAACGTATAAATGAATGAGAAAAATGATGGTGTCATTAGGTTTTCTGTAAGTCTTTTCGTTAACTTTTTATTTGTACCCAAACTCGAGTGCACATAATTTCTGCGCCGACAGTAGTGCGGTGAACTGAAGGGAAAAAAACGAGGAAGTGTAGGGGATGGAATATGAATCTCCTGGCAGTGGCGGAAGCATTGTAGATGCTTGCAAGTGGAGATGAATAGCGGAAGGAATTTAACGGGCATTGTTTAAGAGGAGGATAATTGTGGCTTGGGGATAGAAAGCCGTAATGGATGGTGTAAAGGGAGTTAGAACTTTGCTGAGGTAGAGAAAGAAATCGACTACCGAGATATGGACGTACGCATACTCCTGGCACTCGTAAAAACTCACCGTATCTACAATATAAATATCGGTTTTCATGGCCAGATAACAATGACTACAGGACTTACTCCCGGAGAATCTCATTAATTTCGTTTCCTTATTACCTATCTCAACTCTGTATTTCCCGCGCTGACAGTCTAAGTATCGACCTACTCTTGTAATCTCTTCAAAGATGGACTACATAAAGAATCGAAGACTAGGAGATGAAAACATTGGCGTACAATAACTTAGAACCAACAGTGACGCAGTTACTGTCTTTGAGCTCAGCAGGGCTAAATATATATCAATAGCTGTGCCCAAACTTACAATTATTCATGGGTATCGCTGCGACATGAGGCTTTTTACTCACTTCCATGTAAACCTTTATTGACCAGTTGATTACCTTTAGTGTAGTAATTATTGAGTTATCACTTGTTACTTCAGATCTTAAAAAGGTATAGTTTTTTACAACTTAAATTTGGCTGGCATTTCGCGGGATGTCTTTTTCAAATATCCTGTCTCTGCCAATGGAAATGAGGCCGGAATTTCCGTAGGATAAAATGGCCTTCGCTTTCCTACCCCCGCAATATTGGGGGTGGCGCCATGGGGGTGAGTGGGTGGGAGGGGATGAAGGAATAGGGAGGGAATTCCGTCGCGACAGGGAGCCGATCCACTCGCAAGTGGTCGAGGATTTCCATTCCAATTTCGGATTTCCCTCCTCCTTTCCTTCTCTCCCTAATCCCCCACACCCTCTGTGGCCTTTCTCCCTCCCCCCACTCACTTTCCACCTCCCACCACCCGCCTCCTGTCCCCGCGTTTCGATTGCGATTTTCTCTACGCTCGCACATATGCGCATGAAGTCCTATAGGGAGATTCGGACACTTTCAGGCTATATATTAAACTCCAGGTACAGTACTACTAATTTCTCTCAAATATACTACATGTATTTACCAGGTTCATTTATTTTAAGTAAATTACATTAACATTGCCGTTTTAATTATAGAAAATAAACATAAAAATAAGAGCGTTAATATCATATAATATTTACGCTTCTTAAGGAAACATTACTTATGAGATTCTCTAGAACAAAGAAAGCGAACCTTGTGATTGAAGTTGGAGGACACAAACTAGAGCAAGTAGAACAGTTTAATTACTTAAATAGAACGCTAGAGGAAAACGGGCATAGTAGCTAAGACATACAGAAGAGAATAGCGCTAGCTAAGGAGGCGTTTAGTAATAGAAGAGAGTGATGATGGGGACACTGGGTAAGGATGTGAAGAAGAGGTTGGTGCAGAGTTTGATATGGAGCGTAGCGTTATATGGGGCAGAAACGTGGACCCTGAGAAAGGAGGACGAGAATATGCTGCAGGCATTTGAGATGTGGGTGTGGAGGAGAATGGAGAAGGCTAGATGGACGGAAAGGAAGACTAACGAGGAAGTGCTGGAGATGGTGGGCGAGGAAAGGAATCTTTTGAATGAAATCTGGGAAAGGCAGGGTAGATGGCTGAAGGAGGTAATAAAGGGTGATGGGTTGCTGAAATGTGTGATAGAGGGAAGGATGTTGGGTAAGCGGGGTAGGAGAAGAAAGAGAATAGGTTTCATGGACGGGATGAAGAAGGGCAGATCTTATGCAGAGACGAAAAAGAATATACTAGAGGGAGATATGCTCATGAATGTATAAAAGACCGGGAGGAGATTCTCTGACATTCAACAAATCTAACTTTACCGGTGGAATACATTATGATAATAATTAGCGCCTCTGTGCAAAATTCCTCAGAGAAAAAATCATCCACCTTGACCGGGACTCGAACCCGGATCACGCGGCTCCCGACCGAGTGCTATAGCTGCTGAAGCGTCATCTTTCCCTGTGGATGTTTGTGTCCTTTACGGGACCAGATGTGCTCGTGGTTAGTCCCGGGACGCGTTTTTGGCGTTTTCTTCCAAATTTCGTCAAAATTATACGTATTTTTGTTAAATTTTCGAACCTTCTGCTTATCGCGACGCCTATATAAATGTTAGCACGCAGTTAAGTACATAATATGGATTGTGATGTTTTTCATTTGAAAGGAAGTCTTTGTGAACGTAATAGAATAATTATGAAATATACCTTATATTTCATCACGTTGGGTTTAAATTACATCGGACCTATTAAAACAGAAAGCAAATATTTAAAGTGATATTTTTTCCTGCTGTATTCTATAAGCATAGATAATAGATTCAAGAGGAACCTAATGGCGAATCATCAATGAGAACATTAACGGATCCATGTGCTAGTTGGATAAAAATTGTCCAAAAACCTCCGTGGTGGTAGAATACTCAAATGAATAAACTAATAGAAATGCATGCAAAATTTCTCGCAATCCGCACGTAGACAGTAATCTATCCAGCTTCCGCGGCGTATTGGTTTTTCACATTATGTGCGTACCTTATCATTTAGATAGTTCTTTTTCTTCATAATACTTGTTTTGAATAATTTTTGTACGAAATTAGGGCGTGTTTTAGACATCAGAGAAAAAATTCCTTTAGTTTGGCGTAAATAAGTAAGATGTCTAATAACCATAAAGCATGGCGTTGAGCAAGGACGGCACTCCTTGTCCAAAGTGAGATTTTTTATCCCATCCACCAATTTTCTCCTATTTAACACTTTGAGTGCGGAATGACGTGATATCACGTCATGATTGTCTTTACGCTGGTGCTGATGACGTGATGTCACGTCATGGGTATCGTGAGTGTTCCAGCTTTTGCTTGGGGGCTTGGTGAAAGTTCCTTAACAAAAGCTAGAATTCTCACTTTACCCTTGACGTGATATCACGTCATCAGCACCAGCGTAAAGACAATCATGACGTGATATGACGTCATGCCGCACTCAAAGGGTTAAGCACTAATACTTGTAAAACGCAATTGCCTTTACGATATTGATACTCTTCTCAAATTATTTGACGAATTTTTCGCGAAAATTAGGCGTCGTGTGCGAATCCATGCCATTGCACCAAAACTGTAGTCTTCATCGTCAATTATTCATTGCGGATTGAACGATATATTTCGCATTGTTCTGTTACCCTGTATCACATTATATATTTCCTGAAGAGCGAGTGAGCTGACAGCGGGACTCCTTGCAGTGGTAGATATCTCGATCCCGGTCGTTGAACTTCTCCCTTGGGAACACTACTGCTCCCACTCCCCTCATTCCTCCGCCAGCGTTCCCCTCCACCCCAATACCAGGCGGTTTCAGCGTATGGAATCCGTGGCTACGTCTCCCTTTCCTCTTCTCTCTTCGTCTTTACAGCTGGTCCATCGGTTATCAAACTGTTTCTGCTGGAAAACCATTCCTATTCAATATTCAGCGAATATTCATGTTTAAAACTTTGTGCCTGGGATATTGCTCTTAGGCATACACCAAACAGCTGAATGTTATTTGTGATGGAAACGCGTCTTTGCGAGATATTTACCTACCATGTCATGGTATAGTTATAGAATGCAGCCAACAGGTTGCTTGCAGTCTACTTTAATGCATAATGATTTGATGAAAGACTACTTGTCCTACTAAATGCTCTTGATAAAATATTTTTTACTGTTATTATTATTTGGGTATCTCACGGTTAGGGTAGGCTTACATGGGAGAGAGTAAAATATCCTTCAGAATTTTTCAGTTAAGACATCTTCTACCACCACTAATCAGCCTTACTTATGGCATCATACGTTTGGCTACTCTTTGTCTAACCCGTAAAACCTATTCTCTTCTTTCCCCTACCCTCATACCCAGGATACTTCCCTTTACCATGGGCATTATTACCTCTTTACCTTTTCAAAATATTTCTGTTTTGAGTTTTTGTATCTGGCATGACTGTCTGTCAGATAGACGTAATATCTATGAAAATTATGACAGTTTTTGTGAATATTTAATGTTATATGTATAATCTATTAGTTAACACTCTCCGCGCGAATATGCACTTATCATATCAATTGTTTACTATTTCATCATATAAATTGCTTAATGGAACATGCAGTAGTTACGATACATTTAACGTGTGTGTTTCTCACATAAAACAATCATACTGTTGGTAATTGTCTCAAATAAGTAGTAATCTCGCTTTGATTACCTTGAAAATGCGGTTGTAAAAATATCATAACTTGAATATTGTGACCTATCGGAGAATCGTTATGGGACCCTGAGGTTTAGTGTCAGTCCTTGTCTGCAGTTTCTTTTTATTTTAAGGTTCGTTTTTTCCCCTGGTGCACAAAGTCGCTTGTGGAAAATTCTCAAGGTTCGGCGCATTTCTGCAGTTTTGTTTTCCCTTCGCCTTTGTCTAATGAATTTCCAAGGTTTCGTTTTCTCCCTTTTATGGAATATTTAACTTTGAATCGGCATCAAAAGGAGAATGCCATTCTGGAAAACGCATTCATGCTTCATAGTTCATGAATGCAGTCTCAACTTCCTTGTAGAGTATTCTGCCCTCTTTTGTTTTCCCATGCGACATAGGCTCGAGAACAACTTTTCCAAAATTGATTTAGCGGAAGGAGTAGGTGATTATATTTTTATAGGATCGTTTTGTGTGCCTCAAAAATTTGTGACTTTTTTTTAGCTATTATTCAACTTTATAATAACTGTATGATGAGGGCGAATGGTGAAGTAATTGAACAAGTGGATGATTTCGTGTACTTAGGTAAGATGTATGCGAAAGATGGGAGAATATATGAGGAGAAAAGAGACGTGCGAATGCTGGAAGGAAAGTGGTAGGTAGCATGTGGAGCATATCAAGGAATGAGTGCTTGTCTAAGGAAGCAAAAATTGCCGTGTACAAAAGTGTACTTCTTCCCACTTTGCTATATGGTAGTGAAACATGGGTGTATCAGGATAGACATAAGAGTAGACTAAACGCCGTGGGTATGAGTTATCTGAGGAGAATTTTTGGCAAAAGTAGGATGGATAGGGTCAGGAATGAGTGGGTCATGAATGAATGTGAGTTAAATGCTCCAGTAATGGACGTGTATGAAAGGAGTGTGCTTCGTTGGTTTGGCCATGTTGAGAGACCGGATGTGAGTTGAATAACGAAACAGATATATGAGAGTAGAATAAATGGTGTGAGAGGTAGAGGTAGGCCGAGAAAGTTGTGGTTGAATGTGGTTGAGGAAATTCGTAGGAGGAGGAATATTAGGAGTCTTAAAAACAGGAGGGCGTGTATGAAACGGTGTGTGGGGGTAAATGAGGTTAAAGAGGTTTGCAAGGATAGATCAGAATGGAGGAAATTATTGAATCTGAGTTAGGTGTACAATTATGTATTAATGAGTGAAACATTTTGACTGTGCCTACCACGGAAGGGAGCGGCGTGATGGGTTTGTGTCTGGCATGACTGTCTGTCAGATAGACGTAATGCTATGTGTGGGTGGTAGGTAGCATGTGGAGCATATCAAGGAACGAGTGCTTGTATAAGGAAACGAAAATTGCCGTGTACAAAAGTGTACTTCTTCCCATTTTGCTATATGGTAGTGAAACATGGGTATGTCAGGATAGACATAAGAGTAATACTGAATTCGTTACATGCATGCATGTATGTATTATTCAACTTTTATGGGTGAAGTTTTGTTTTCAGTTCACCTCCTCCATTACACTTTCGAATGAATCCACTTACTCGTTTTAGATCTCATTTTAATATCCAATTTTTTCAGTAAGTACGTTTCCCTGTTCATTCTTTCGTGATTTTATTTTAAAGATGATTTAATTTTCAACAACTAATATACCTCGTTATACTTTTTACTCCTCCTCATGTTTACCATTCCATACGTTTTGGGTGACTGAATCGTACAATCAAGCAGGCAACAGGTATTGTCATAAAATTTCTTTCCTACTTCTTTAAAGTATTCGCTCTGAATTTTCATTGAAGTAGTTCTTGGCCGTCAGTTATGGATTTTGCTGTGGTCCTCTACTTTGAGGAAGTATAACTTAATTAGATATTTGCGAATTTCCACAGAGAAAAAAAATCATCCGCCTTGACCGGGATTCGAACCCGGATCCCTCGATTTCCACAGAAATCCACAGGGGAAGAGGACGCCTCGGTAACTTAACTGGCTCAAGCACTCGGCCGGAAATCGAGGGATCCGGGTTCGAATCCCGGTCAAGGCGGATGATTTTTTTCTCTGTGGAAATTCGCACATGTGTGCATTGCGGGTGACTCCGTAATAGTGGAACTCCGTGGCTAGTCCCGGATAGCTTGAAATTTGTTAATTGGATATTGCTTTTAAAATAAATCTCTTTATTATCAACTAATCCTAGTGATACCAGTCTTGATGTGAAATAGCATCCCGTTCTAATACAATGGTTTATATTTGTGTAGTTCTTATGCATGAATCATCATTGTTTGGGGTCGGTCACTCATCAATTAAATGGTCTAGACGCGAAGAAAAGGCTGGTGATAACTCTAATATGGAGCGTGGCTCTGTATGGGTCGGAGATTTAGTCGTTACGAAGGGAGGGTGTGCGCAGACTTGAGTCGTTTGAGTTGTGGGTGTGGAGAATTTAAGCTGGGAGGCGAGAAGGACGAACAAGGAGGTTTTGTACATGGTTGAAGATGAGAGGAAGCCAGTGGCGGAGGTTCGGGCGAGGCAAGAGGGATGGATAGAGAACGTATTGAAAGGAGAGGAAATGCTAGAAACGACAATAGATGGGAAGATACCGGGAAGCGTGGAAGAGGATCGAAGGGAATAGGATGTCTGGACGAAATAAGGAGAGGGAGATGGTACGAGAAATTCAAGACAGATTTAATTGCGGTCCATCCATAGGAATGAAAACGGAATATGATATGATGATATGATATTGTTTATTCTTCCATCAAATAATGTACACAACTACATTAACATCGAATATGAAAGATTTAGGTAGTCTTTAAGGTTATTCCTGAGGTAAGACTACCTTCAAAAACAAAAACATGCGTTACCCAGACAAAAAATTGAACAAAACACTATGCGTACATGACATTATATAAGACAGTCTCTAATGGACAGCAACGTAAGACAAAAATACCACTATGCGTTTAGCAGATTATATATACTAGTCTCTAATAAACAGAAGCAGTCAATTTTGAATTCTTAGAATAGAGTATCAATGTTTTTTTGTGTAAACAGCCAAGTTAGGATTAATACTGTCCAAAAACCTACCAATCAGCTGGCAGAATGCTTAAATGAAAAAATGACGTCACTTAGGGCTCGATTTAAGAAGGATGTGGTGCGATAATTATGTAGATATCGGCGGGACTGTACCAGCGGCCGTATTCTTCGCGTAGCAGTCGGAATACGCCATTAAATCATTATTCAAACGCATTCTGGTGGAGTTCTAACGAACGTGACCCTAATTTATTTCTACGCTTTGAGCAGTTGATCGGCACGCCTTATTCGTACACAGGAACACGACCTCTCTCGTGAGGAGATGAATAGAGATTTCTTTCCTCCTTTCCTGCGGCGGAAGTGTCATTTCCCCTCTCTAGCACTAAGTACTGCCGCCGCCCCCCCGCCCCACCGAATGACCCCGCCGCTTATGATGTGATCCACGCCGCGAACTATTCAATTTGCGTCGGAAAGGAGTATGGAAGGAGGAGGCTAGGGATGTTGGAGGCTCTCAGGGAAAAAAAAATTAAGAAAAGGGAAGGGCAGAGGGTTTAGTTGGGAAAAGGGTTGAGAGCGAGGATAAGGAAAAAAAAGGGAAAGGTTTTCGGAGGAGTGCGAAAAAGTGGACCGGGAGATATTTCGCCCTCCTCCCAGTTCATTTAACCGTAATCCACGGTCTCCTTCCGTTTTTCCTCCCTCTCTTTCCCCAATTTTTGGATTATCTTCCCTCCTTCCCTAACCCTTTCCTCATCCTCCCACCCGCCTGCGTCTCCTAGTCTATCTCCACACAACCCCTCCATTTCTCCCCAGAGCCCGGGATACCTGGTAACGAGAAAACCGACACTGCTGCTAAAGAAGCATTGGGAGATCATGAACCCAACTCTGATCTGGTAATCCCTGACGACCTGAAAACAGTGTTGGTGAAAGTACTGAGAAAAAGTAACTGGGCTCAATTACCGTTACTTTATAAAAAAAGGAATCAATTACAAATACAAATTACAGTTTTTAAAAAGTAATCAGTAAAATTACAGTTACAAATACAATTATTTCTTGTAAGATCGTCCACTTTGCAGACCACCCGGCAACTGTCGAATGGTGCAGTTGAATAGTGGACAAATTGAGTCATTGAAATTGCTATAGCCTGCAGTTTCACTAGCAATACATACAATTGTAATTGCTGAAACAACACAAGGGGTTTCATGCCTTGTACCCATCATGGCAAATTAGGATACTCGCGGAATCGAAGTTGTCAGTAGGCCTAGGTTAATCAGTGAATAAGTAAATGCGATGAAGTAAATTATGCCACTTTAATATGCCATCATGGCAAATTAGGATACTCGCGGAATCGAAGTTGTCAGTAGGCCTAGGTTAATCAGTGAATAAGTAAATGCGATGAAGTAAATTATGCCACTTTAATGTGTACAAAATGGCGTGCGTTTGGCAACGCTGCACGGAAGGTCACGAGAGCAAGGGGATGCTACTTGATTGCGAGATACGTCTTTGAACACTTCCCTGTTCAAGCTTGTATAGCGGCCGGCGAATATCTGCCTGAAAATAATTAAACTTTACTTGGGAGCGAGTGAAGTAATCGTCGATTACAAGCAAGTAACGATTACGACGAAAGTAACGATTCCTCTTTCACCGTAAGAAGTAAATTACAAGTGAAAATTACATTACGTAAAAAGAATTCGTTACAAGTACAAATTACTGCAACAGTAATCGTTACAAGTAATCCAATTACTTTTACTCGATTACTTCCCAACATTGCCTGAAAACCAAGCTACGACCCTTTAGCCTTGGGAGAGTGGAGAGAAACATGGCGGAACCTGCAGAATAATAAACTGCGAAACATAAAACCTGAGATATCTGCATGGCCTTCTTCTTGCAGGAACAAACGTAGAGAAGAGGTCGCTGTAACTCGGTTGAGGATTGGACACTGCGCATTTACACATTCGTTTTGATTCACAATTGACAAAGCCCCACCACGGTGCGATGACTGTGATGCTCCTTTAAGTGTCAATCACCTGCTGACGAGCATAGACAAACTTTTAAGAGATGACCCCGACAGCCTTAACAGAATCTTAATTTATTTTAAGGAAATTGGTTTTTAAAATTTGATTTAATCCACTTATATATCTAAATATATTAAATAGTTAAATTAAGGAATAATTAGTTTTTCATACTCCAGTCCACTGATTCTTATCTTCAAAAAATTTGTAGGTAATATAATGGTTTGAGCATGGTGCAAATGACCACGGCCGTCGACGCACCAAAACATTTTAACACTACTGCTAGCCGGGATACCTTCGAATCATAGTTCCTGCCTGCATAATTAATCCTAATAAATTCTCGAGTTACCGTCGTGATTCTATGCTGCTCTCTTGTAAACTCGATACGAACAGGGGAAATAAATTAATATAAGAAGTAACATCAGGCATCAGTTTGTGAAAATTTGTTATGTTCATGATGAACTATAAAACTTTTACTATTTTCACCCTTTTTATTTGTCACTGGCCAGGCATCAACACAGAGTGTCATTTTCAAGGTTTTGACGACCACCACCTTGATAATGACACTCAGTGTTGAAACTTGGCCGGTGACAATGAAAAAAGAGCGAAAATAGTAAACAGAAAATAGTGAAGAGTAAACAGTGATACAGTAAGTAAAAAATAGGACATTTTATTGTTCATCATGAAATGAACAAAGTAGCTGGAGCCGTCACTTAGTGAAATTACGTGTCGTTTATGAACAGCAATTAAAGTGAGTTATTGGAAGCATTGACTGCTTATGTTGGTTAAAGTTATTTTGAGACAGTGAAAAGTAAAGTTTAATTCTGTGTAACTTAACCGTAATAATCGCCAGCCACTTGCACTGAAGATGGCAGTTGGGAGATCCGGGTTTGAATCCTGGTCGAGTCCAATGATGTAATGTCATCGCTAATTACATCCCATAATGTTTCAATTGTTTGGATAGGTCACGTAAGTCAGTTAAGATCGACTCTGTTCCAATATCTTGCAAAATGACAAATCTATTATTTGTTTGATTTTCCAAATATAAGCTGTTAAGGCGTGCTTTGTCCAAAAATGGTAGAAATTGTTACGTAGGCTCGTTGATCGTATTCTGAGGCGAAAAAGGAACTACTAGAGGCGTATGGGCATTGAAAGTGTAGAAAATCAATTGTTTGGATAGGTCACGTAAGTCAATTAAGATATATTAGAGGGAGATAGGACCCGGAATGTGTAAAAGACCAGGAGCGGATTATCTGACATTCAACAAAATCTACGTTTACCGGTAGAATACCTAATAATTATCATTATTTTCATCTCGCCCGTGTCATATTTCGTCCTTCTCCTTTGATTCAACCCCTACACGAGTCCTTCGCAACACTTTCCCATAATCCCTACCTCCCATCCTCTCCACTCCTCGTCTGCAGGTCTTCTTCGTTCTCCATTTTTCGTCTTGAATCGTTTCCCGCTCCCAGTATGATGCTAATGGCGCGCCACGCGGACCGCAAGGAAGCTAAACTCTTTTTTAGCGGTTGCGCTCGACTTCTCGGATTCGAAGACGCGTTCGCCCAATTGAATCGGGTGAGTGAGGGCTTGAAGAGGGAGGAACGAAATTAATTGGAAGTTACCGCTCCACTCTTTTCAGCGATGTTCCGTTCCGCATCTCGCTAACCAGCCGAGAGGGAGAGAGAGATCCAGCCGGCCAGCCACTGGTATGAGCGCTCGCTCATCCGTGGACGAGGAGTTCACGAGGTCAGGCTTTTTTGCGGGGAAGCGATCGATCAGACTTTTATTGCTTTTTTTTTGGTTCAGCTCCCGTCTCTTGTGCTTTCACTCGCGCAAACGGAAATTCTGGATGCAACCGCGTGCCCTCTCTTCCTCACTCTTCGGGCTGGGTAATTGGTACTAGCCTCAAAGTGGTTGAAATCGCGGCTGGGTGTTCGTTACTCGATCCAACTAATGCGTTGTTTTTTTGAGTGTTGCTTGGGTAAAATTTTTGTTCCTCAGTAAAATAGCATAAGTGCCAATATGAAAAGTCTGGTGCTTTCTCGGTGGATGGTATATTTGAAGTTTTTTCGCGTATCACACAGCGTTAAGTAATTGGCTGCTGCCAACGTTTCGGCGGATAACACTTTCGTCATTATAAGGGAGATGATCCCTGGCCTCACCTGTCCTCGTTTAAATGCGTTTAAATTAAAATATCCCAATTTCCTAAGTCAAACGCCTTTTCGAAATTTACTCAGCGAAGGCATCCTAATTATATTCTATATTTCTCTTTGTGATTGTTGAAGATGGTAATAGAGAGGTGAACATTGGGGATGGTGGAAGTGCTAGGAAGAGGATGGTAATTATGGACATAATAAAAAGAGGGAGGCACTATGAAGAAATTAAGAAGTTAGACGTAAAGATAAGGCTGTTGGAAACGTGAACTTGAGGCGTTTGAGATTTGGGTGTAGAGAAGGACGGAAAGAATAAACTGGGTGGCGAAAAGGACTGACGAGGAGATATTGATTTGAGAGGGAATGCTGAAGAGGGTAATAGAGAGAAGAACCCTGGGAAAGCGTGTAAGTGGAAGGAAGTAGATTGGAAATCTGGACGAATTAAGAAGAGGGATACAAAGCGAGGAATTTGATGGCGGCTTATTGGGGGGGGGGGGGAAGAGAACGACGTGCCGGAAATAGGGACTGCCTTTTTTCACCAAACCTACATTTCAAGCGTCTCAAGTTTTCGTATATTCTCCCTTCGCAATGACCAAGTTTCCTACACATTTTTTTAAAGTATTCTACCATTTAAGGTAGGTTTTGTTGCTGTCAGAGAATCTCCTCCCTGTTTTCTACATTTTCAGGGGCTTATCTCGCTCTGTTATATCCTTCTTGGAACGTTATGATGAGAAATTTTAAAAGACCTACCAATCATCTAGTAGAATGTTTAAATGGAATATTAGTCGCTTCCCAAATTTCCCTTACCTACCGGAACCCGAACGGGCTATCGCCCCGGCAGTAAGTTGCTTAATTCTCCCGCCATTTGTTGATTAATGTAGGCGAACTTCTGCCGCTTGAGAACAATTAAGCTATTTGTTTAACGGTCCTCGCATTCTGACTCTTCTTCTCCGGGGTGGTAAAAAATATTGGACGTGAAAATGAATAAATGAAGGATAAAAATGACCGAAAAAATTGGAAGAGACAATCCTTGTGTGGGTGGTGGGAAAACAAAAAGGGATCGTCTTCGCTATAGCAATCTGCGCGATCGTAAAAGGAAATCTCTTTTTATTTCTTTCTCCCTGCAAGAGAGGGAGAGAGCAATCTCACTTCGCGTGCCTGCGAGGGATGAGAATATCGGATGGGACTTCCTAGGATTGGGCTGGGAGAGAAGGAAAAGGAGATAGAGGAAGAGAGAGCGGAGGGATCTTGTGTTTTTTTCCTTTCAGGAGAACCTATGATACGATTTGTGGATTAAAATGAATTCCTTCGCCGGGGAGAAATGTGGATTTTTCTCTTTTATGTTTTTTTTTACGGGAAATGAAATGAGTTTGGTGATTTTTTTTCATTCGGAGGGTTTTCTAACGCATTCGTTTCTTTGGGCTTTTTCTCATCTCGCCCATTTTCCCTTCTGTTTCCCTTCCCCTCTATCTCCTTTGCAGATACACTTTCTCTCTCTTTTTCTCATTTCCATTCACTCCTTTGCCCCCCTCTCCCCCCACGCCCGCCCCTTTGAGTTCTTTTTACTCCTCCGCGTAGAAAAGAAACTAAAAAAAAAATCAAATCCGCCCCGCCCACGTCCGATCTGCTCTTTGCGTATTCTCACACTCATTATGTCCGCTGAGTCGTTGCTGGATTTCCCGGACCATGTAGGGTCGCTCGGGTTAGTGTGACAAGCAGCCTAATGGAATTATCGCGAGATCCATGGGTTTTTCTGTGCTTGTTTTACTACCCCGTGATTTTTCATTGGTTCCCGTTGCATGTAGCGCGTATGCAACGGAAATACGATTTAATTTGAAGCAACAGTAATATCGTATATTGTTCCTGTGGTCAACGGGACGTTATTAAATTTCTCAACTGATTCAAATCACTACTCTATAAAATTAGCTCGTAGGCTTCTGCGGATGCAGTTTTGAATGTTCCTTTTTCCGGGATTCATTCCGCGATTTTAGTTTTCTACGAAGTTTCTCTACGGAGGAATATATGAAGTTTTGTGCAGCTGTGGACAACCATATGTAGGCCAGACATGCAGAGCCCTAAAAATACGCCTCCAAGAGCATCGACGGGCAATTAAAAATAATAATTACCGCATTTCTGCAATAGCCGAACACCATCTCAGCGGCCCCACTCATAATTGCAACTTTGAGGAGACAAGATTAATAGCTAGGGAAATACGCTATTACCCAAGATTAATCAGGGAGGCTATAGAAATTGGGAAGAGACCTGAGAATGTCAACCGAGAAGACGGTTACAAGTTGAGTAGCAGTCTAAAATGAATTTTTTCAAATTTAAATTCCGGCAACAATGGGAGTCCTCACTCATATATATAAAGACGAGCGAGACTCATATATATTAAGTCAGTTCAGTTAACCTGATGAAGCTGGCAGGAGGACCAGCGAAATATTGTTGTTTTAAAACTTAAATCGCGGAATGAATCCCGGAAAAAGGAACATTCACTACTCTATAAATAAGGTAAAACTAGATTGATTTTTTAAGACGTTTCCTGCATATAATTCTCTCGTTTCATAAAATGTACTACTGAGTGATTATAAGTTAAAGAACGGTCTACAACAGATACGCCCACCGATAGTCATAGGTTTACCACGGATAGACTTTACTTTTCCGGGATTTGCCTTAATCTGCCTGCCTTAATCTCTTCTTTTAAGAGGTGGCAAGTCGTGCGGAAATATTCTAGTGGATTATTAAATAACTTTAGGCTCTGTTTGCGAAGCAAAGACTGCGATTTTCTTTTATGTAAAAGGAAGGGATGGAACTATTTATCATTATGTATGTCTTTGTTTATCTCACTCAGTATTCCTCATGTAGCTTATTTTCGTTTTCGTTGTATTGGAACACCCTAATTCTAGTTCGTTTCATCATTTAGATCCAAAAGGGTGTTATTGTATCGGATTATGGAAACGAGTTTTTTACTATAGCCGAATAAAGAGTTGGAATCCATTGTTATTAATGAGGAAAGATATAAGCTCCATAAATTCGAGATCGGTGGTGTGGGTGGCTAGAGGATGTAGTAAGGGGCGATGGGATGCTCAATATTGTGATAGAGGGGTGGGAGTTGGGCAAACGGGAAAGAGGAAGAATGAGAATAGGTTGAATGAATAGAATGGACAGGATGAAGAAGAGTAGATCGTATGCTGAGGCGAAAGTGTATTTACCAGAGGAAGATATGCCCCCGAAAGTGTAGAAAACCGGAAGGAGATTCTTTGGCATTCAGCAAAACACATCTTAATCGGTAGAATACTTCAAAAGTCTTTTTTCATCCTAGTTTAGATTCCAACGACTGACCGCGGGAAAGGAGGTGGGTCCAGTATTTCTAGAGAATACCGTTTGAGGAGCTGGAATTTACTGAAATAATATTCGGTGGAATCGTGCGAATTTTAATCGTGGAAATGTGCTCTTGAGCCTGGGTGGATCTGATTTTCCCGGTGCTCGTTGAAAACATTTCCGTAAGAATATACCTCGCGTGCCAAAACAATTCGAAGAAGTTATTTATGTTGCGTGGTTCAGATAAATAACCGTAGAGCGCCCCTGCGCGCCGAAATTAGCATCGTGTAAAGAGTGGCTCCGGGCATTCGAATTTCATTCAAGCACCCCGCATTTGGTTCCATGTGTCACGGAGCTGATTTCTGCACTAATTCCGATGCTGCAACAAGTATCGCTGTGAAAATTAGCGAAGGAATGGGCTCTAGTGGTAAAAAAATGGTAAAGCTTTGTTTTTCATCCCCTTTTTTCTCTTATCTTTTTTGGGGGTAATGATATAGTTAAGACTTTTCCATCGTGACTTTCTTTTCTCCCTCTCGGGTGTGTTTAAACACTGTGCGGGTTTATCTCTCGAGCGGCGCCCGCCCTCGTGACGATTTCTCCCCCACCCCCAGCTCTCTCGCCCTGCGACGCAGAGATACGGAGAAGCAAACTTTCCGTCGCGGGTGTAATTGCATGCTGCGGACTTGCTCGATCTCTCTCCCTCCGCGAGTGCTCGTTCAAACCGAAAGGCTCCCCCACATTCTTTGCCATTTCTATTTCTACTTTCACCGACCGCCAAAGCCATCCTTCCCCTCCCCCGCTTCCCCCGCTTCCCCAGCTACCTCCCCCCCGCTTCCCCAGCCCGCCCGCCTTCCGCATCCACATTATTCCCGCGGCGGTTCCGCATCCCTCTCTCAGACCATCATCCACTCACTACATCTCGGCGAGCTCATCCTCTTATCGGCTCAAAAGGAGAGGTTTTAGGTAGAAGAGCGGCGCTACCCTCCTTCCCCCCCCCCACCCACGCCCACTCCCTTGACAACCAACCAGCCAACCAGGCGCTTACTATACGCCCCGCCCCCTTCCACCGCGGTGTTCTCTTTGTTTTTCTCTCTCTCTCTTTAATCCAAAACGTAACCACTCACTCTTCATTCCACCTCTCCTATCCTTCGCCATCTCTTTTCCTTTCGCTCTAGAAATCCACAGCCTCTCTCCCTCTCTCTACTCCTCCTCCTCCTCCTGGTCTTGATAAAAATGGAAATAAGTCATTTTTGAAGGATGTGAGGCTAGCGGCGCGACGGTTGTGGAAGTACACCGCACGGTAATCTTGGTGTATGCGTGGCGTTGGGTGAGAACATAGCGATAATCGGGAAAAAGGGGTGTTAATTTGTAATTAAAATTTCGGGCTTTTTAAAATCTTAAACTGGACGATTTTTGAATGATTTCCACCTTCGATTGTGATCTTTGCCGGCCCCGGTTGCGACGGGTCAAAGTTCTCGCCTGCCAGCCTGAGGGTCGCGGGTTCGAATCCTCCCCTTGGGTGGAATCATGACCACTCAGGGATGCATGGGTGTTTGTGTTCGTCTGTTGTGACAGTTATTCATCGGATAAAAATTGGCCCAAGGTGCTGTATTCGGGGTAGTTAAGATAAAGGAAAATAAATGAAATAAAAATTTAAAATCTCAGTCATTACATTGTCGGTTTAAATTGAACGCTAAAAATGCAAAAGTTATTAATAGGATTTTGATGATATAAAAGATTTTCGTATACTTCATCTACATCTACGTGATACCCTGCGAGCCCCCACGAGGGTGTATGGCAGGGGGTGAAGATCACCAAACATGCACTATTGACATGCAACTAGGATATTTAAGGGAGATATGCTAGAAAATAGGGTCACATGGAGCTAGATGGTTAGTATCTACATAATAAGAAAGGGATTATTGGTTGTTATTACATGCATCATGCACTATAGACTACTCTAACTATATTTCACCTACCTATCCCTTTCCTACGCTGCCTATTGTTCTCTCTTATAGTACGAGGGAAAAATGACATTTTAAATCTATCGGTACGACAATCTATCTCTCTAATCTTGTTAATATGATCAAACCCAGCGTAATACGCAGGGGTTCTCAATATATATCTAACGTCATCTGTGAACAACTATGTTTCGAATTTACTTACAAGGTTTAACCTAAATTTTAACCTGCGTTCTGATAGTAATTCCCATCCTAGCTCTTCTATTAAGCTCGTTATTCTTCTTAAACTTCTTGAAGATTAGTGTGATTCTTCCGCATCATAGTATACACATTTATGTGCATGATGTCTTAATATTATATTCATAGACTATGTTGTGCGATGCCTGGACATTTTTTGGAAAACCTCTTCGGGAGACTTGTAGAGTGATTGCTATGCTCGAATAGCAGTTGTGTGTGGAGCTGAGATTTACAATTCAAACCTCTGATTTTTTTTCTAGTATTGTGTACCTACTTTTTCTATAGTGAATGTTATTTCTTACGTAATTACTTTAATAAACGTCAATAAAGAACGTAATTTTTTATTTGTCGGTAAAAAAATCCAGTGATTTTATTTTCATTGTACAAAGTCGTTTCAAAGTTTATGAGTTCTGGTAGATGTATTCATATCTCATGTCAAAGATCTAACTAATCATTTCGTCACTGTCCTTGTTAGATACGTTTTCTCGTCGTAATTCATCATTGTCTACTCTTGCCATAGCATGTCATCAAGATGCAGTCATTAATCTCCCAGAATTGGACCCTTTTAATCCTCATTTCACGTTTGCGGTGCAATTCTCTTGCTCTCCTTTGCCAGCTGTTTCATTTGAATAATTTTTTTTAAGAATAAAAAAAGAAAGTTTTATCCCAATTACATCGTCTTGCAATTCGTCGCGTTCTCAAGCGCCAAACTTATTTGTTTTTCCTCCTTTTATGCTATTCCATTTTACACTCCCTTTTTTTCAAATACGGAGTTATTAAAAATTCAAGGACTCAGTATTAACGTCAAATACTCTTGCCGACTTAAGTTGATGGAAAATGTTTAATATCCTTAATTGTCAGAAAAATCATGGTTTCGAATTAAGCTGTTAGAGCGACGTAACGGAACCTTGCGAATGACAGTACTTATTGAAACCATGGTGATACTTATGAATAATATTTCGGACAAATCTATTGTGTTTTCTCTGACAATTAAGGACCCACTGTTAAATTTGTTTTGGTTGTAAGAGTTGTGGCGAGCGGCGCAAATTTAATATGGTGCACGAATAGCATGCGTTATGTATCAAAAATGCTTCCGAAATAATATTTTTCATAAAATTCTTGTAACGAAACCCGAAGAGATCTATGCAATTACTTGTACGATGCTTGGGTATCGTATGCGTGGTGCCATAATTGCTGTTTTCGCGAGTTTTTGGGAAATGGCATTTTTAACAGACTTTCCCGCAAGATTCAATCATTATCGCATTTATCTGTACATAATTTCTAGTTCTATTTGCGAAGAATAAAATGATTATAAGGTATGGTTTTCATATCTTGGATCGCTACTGGTGATTCACTTCGTTGTATTTTCTTAATCGACGAGAATTTCGTCATAGTGCCGTAGGACATCTAAAGGACTTTGACTTGAAGGTGTCCTATGGAACTATGAGGAAACATATCGTCGACAATTTAAGGTAACCAATGCGATGGATCATGGGAAGCCTTCCCAGTTATTGTCATGAAACACCGCGGAAACCTTCGTCAGAAGGTATGGTTTTGTTGTTCATGCTAAAAGAAAGATTTATTATGGTTGCCGAGGAAAGGGAACTTCTGAAATAAATCTGGGATAGACAGGGTCGGTGGCTAGAGGAAATAACAAGGGTCAATGAGTCGCTCATGAGTGTGATGGAGATAAAGATGTTGTGCTGGCGGGGATGGGGAAGAAGGAGAATAGGTTTAGTGAATGAAACGAAGAATGGTAGATCGTCTGCCATGCCGAAAAAGGAAATACTTGAGATAGATAAGACCCTGAAAGTGCAAAACACCGGAAGAAGATTCTCTCTAGACTTTCAACTAGACCTACTTTTTACCGCAGGAATACTTAAAAAATATATATATTTCGTTCGGTGGCCAGTATATAAAGAAAGGTCATGCCTTTAACATTAGTCACTTAATGAGGAAACTACGTCAAAAATGAGAAGTGCGGTGCGGTGTGGAGGAGGTCAATGCGTTCCTACTGGTCGGCATGTCTCAGCGGGGAAGACAAGTTGGAGAGAGTAAGAAGTGGGGCCAATCATTCGCTCTTGGGAAGAAGAGGTGATTGAGGGGGGTGGACGTTCTGCTGTTTCCGTTGTGGCAGACTAACGGCGCGGAGTGGAGAGGGGAGAATCAGGAGAGAAGGGTCGTAAGAGGAGTGGGAGGGCGCGGCACGAGAGCGGGTCGAGTGCACCCTCGAGACGGAGACTTCGAAGGAAACTTCGGCGGTGGGAAGATGGAGCAGCAACCCCGGGTGAAGGAGCGGATGCCGAGGTTGATGATGTTTCAAGTGTTTCTTTTGACGTGGATGCGTCTTTAAAACCAGTCAATTAACTACAATGGGGTGAGTGTGCCGAATCGGCGATTGCAGGGTGGCCCGTTCGGAGTCAATTACATGATCAATAATTGCTTGATTGAAATATATATGGCCTCGTTTTATCGGGAATACGACTGTGATGAAGACATGCAAGTGCGGGGGGTGGATGCGGCCTGGTGGAGACTACCGCTCAATTTCGACGTGTAAGAATATTTCAATGCGCTGACCCCAATTTAACTTCGTTGGAACTCAGAAAATAACCTATTGGCTAATTATCGTTATTTTGGAAATATGTGCGCCAACTTGAGGCTTTTAGTAAGGCCTTTTAATTATAATTTCTGCATGAATGTTAAGATATTAGCTTCCCTACTAGGAATTTTTCACGAGGAGCCATGTTAAATCTATTTTCCATTATCTCAGTGTAACGAAAGTACCTACAATGTACGGAGAGGAAGACTAACGAGGAGGTTCTTGAGATGGTGGGCGAGGAAAGGCAACATCATAATGAAATTCGAGATCGGCATAATTAATGGCTGGAGGATGTAATTAGGGGCGATGGGTTGCTCAAGAATGTGATAGAGGGAAGGATGTTGGGCAAGCGAGGAAGGGGAAGGAAGAGAATAGGTTTCATGGACGGGATGAAGAATGTTAGATATTATGCAAAGGCGATATAAAAAGGATATACTACAGCAGGATATGTCCCTGGAAGTGTGGAAAACAGGGAGGAGATTCTCTGACATTCAGTTTGACGTGCCTTAACAGGTAGAATACTTTTTGAAGTGCAGGTTATTTCTCTAGAATTATGAACTTTCGTGGCTACAAATGGTACTTTTTGAATGAAAGTTTTTGGTAGCAAAAAAACCCTGGTGCGGATACTCTCTGCAACTGGAAATGGGAGGAGATTCTCTGACATTAAATAAAACATACCTTAACCGGTAGAACACTTTGTAAAGGAATATATATGTTCTCGTTTCATCGGGAATACGACTGCGATGAAGGCATGGCCTCAAGTTGGCAGCGTGGACGCGCGAGGGGCAAGTGAAGCTTTGGAAACTACTGCTCAATTTCGGCGTGTACGAATATTTCCGAGCACTGCATCCGGCGGCCTCGGATGTAACTTCGTCGGAACTAAGAATATAATCTATTGGCGAATTATCATTTTTTTGAAGGATTTACGTAAAATAATATCGTAATAATATCGAAGGGAGGAGCTTTCACACGGTGGAAGGACGTCATAATGAACAAGACTTCCACGAGGACGTCAGGACCTTCGTCAGGACCTGACGAACCCAGCTGGAAGGCAGGCCAAACTGTTGTCCCCCAAAAATGGACCGACGCGGCAAAAACCCGGACAGAATACGGTCATTAAATAACCGCGGAAGCCTACGTACCAAGACTTCCACAATTTATTTAAAGCTTACGACCGGTTTTGGCTGTCAAGCCATGTTCAGGTACAAAATCTCTGTTGGCAAATGAGTCATTTAATAATGTAATATTACATAATGCGTTAAGCGCCCCACAATTTTTAGCGCAATAAACTTATGTATAATAGTTGGGAGCTTAAGGTAGCCTTAAATGTAACATGCCTGTGAGGAGGCTGCCCTCCGTCAATAGAATACCCTACCGATTAAAAAAACAATAAATCTTGTAAAGCATATAAATCCTATAATATAATAAAATTTCCTTTTGTGCCAAAATACAACACCAAATCACTTTAAAATGTTTCTTACCCAGCTTCAATTGCTGCTATTTACAGCAATGCAATGCAGTATAGTGTATTGATAGAATAGTATTGATACACAACATATGATGGCATGTATCCAGATTTATTGAAAGACGTCACATTTAAGCTAGTTTGAGCGAAATATCATTTCACCTAGAAATCAGTAAATTCGGTCTCATTTGAAAGGGAAAAAACCTCACCCTTCCAAAGAGACAAAAAAATCAACCCCTTACCACATTATATTCCGAGTCCATACTGGTAATAATGAGAAGACGATAGTAAATTTCCACACTGTTTAGTACCGACCATGGTTTCGACCATTCTCAAGGCCTTGAGAATGGCATAAAGTGTCGAAACCATGCTCGGTACTTATTAAACAGTGTGGGTAGTAGTAGTAGTAGTAGTATTTAGTTAATAGGGTGCGTCGACAACATGGTCATTTTGCACCACTACACGTCATGTTTATAAAAGAAATATATATGTTACATACATTGGTATTAAAATAAAATTGTTAATATGTACTCTTAGTCAAAATGAAAATAAAAATAAATCAGCGTTCGGCATATCCTGACGGAGTGTGACAAATACCGATGCTTGCGTAGCAGGCTGCAATTAGCGGGAGACATAAAGTCGATCCTAGGCGATGACTCAGTTGTTCTCAACCGCGTTTTATCATTTTTAAATGAAACTGGCCTTTTTAACAGTATTTTTAGGATGTAAAATTTATTTTAAACAGTGTGGAAATTTACTATCGTCTTCTCATTATTACCAGTATGGATATTGAATATTTCCTCCAAGTTACGCCTGACACTCTTTCATACGTTATATTCCGAGATATTTGTCAAAAAATACTGGTTCTTTTACATGGTCGTATATTTTTAACTTGGGCGATTAGAAAATATTTATATCCGGATATGATTTATTTTGTTATGTTATCATAGGCATGACTACTGAGTTAATTGTATTACTTGAATCATCATGGATGTTAAAATAGAGGACCTCCGAGGCTACTTTGCGAACTAAGCGATAAACTGAAATGAAATGTGGTTGTGAAGAGGAAACAAATCTTTATTTCGATGACAGAATCTGATGATGATACCTTGAATGGATTATATCCAATCAGCATCCGTAGAATAGTTTTTAGGAAGTGAAACTGCGGTGCTAAAGCGAACGTGGCAATAGCTTGGACAGGCAGTGGATTAGCAACAGGGTGGCGGCTGAAAAATCACAACATCTTCTTAGGAGGGCAAGATTTATTTCAAAAGGGGTCAAGCGAGCAGTAGAGGTCAGGATAAAACGTATGGGACGACTGGAGAGGGACAGGGTCCGTTTCCCCGCTTCCCAAATCCCCTTCACTTGTACTACAAGGAAGGCCGTCCCTTCATGACCGCGACCGCCAATCAGCCCGAGCCAGTTGTCTCCTACCGCGCCCATTTTTTTCCAACCCGCTCACTTTTTTTTATTTCTACATGGAAAGTCCCGTGTCCCGCGTCTCTTGTCACCCCGACTCTCCATCTTGTCTCCGGAGAGATCTAGTCCACCCAGATAGGTTCGTTTTTTGATTTCCCGGAGAGTGATGTCGTAGTCACCTGGACTTCTCTTACGACAACTGGTTCCCCTTTGCCCTCATTTCTGTCTTGTCCTTTCACCCCAGTCTATTTTTTTATTCTTGATTGAGCTAGGGAATAGAGTTACCACCCACACCGCAATGGCGCTTCGACACGTTATAATTGTTGAAGCTATTTTTATGTACAAATTTCCGTGCAACTTTGCCGTCATTCTCGCTTTAGTTACATCTCTAGTTTATTGCCAAAATGGTTGCACCTTACTAATTTGGTTGATTGGTGATTCAATACTATTTTAACGCGTAGATTTTAGAATATGATGTATATTTCGTAATAAATGAGTTCATATGTTCCGATTTTCTTCAAAACGTGAAAAAGCACATTTATTTAACTAAAAGTTATCGCTGAGTATAATGAAGATATCACGCCGAATCCTTTATTTGAAAGCAATATATTTCAATAAACATGCATTAATTAAGGGAAAAGAGTAAGAATATAATTCTGTATCATTTTTATTTACTCTCGGTGTGAGTCGCTACAATGTACGAGCAAATGGACTTGAGAGTCACCGGTTTTTTTCTAATTACTTATAATATTATAAAACTGTGCACTTAGTGGCCCACGGTTACTGCTCCGGCCTCTTTAAATTGTTTGCATTTTCGTGCACCATTCACAGAGTGCAATGCTTCATTGAGCAGACACGGACAATCTGGGAGAAAAGTTCGAAAAGAGGCTTCAGGTTCTAGAGATTTGGGTATGGAGGATGATGGAGAAAGCTCGTTGGACGGAAAGAAAGACCAACGAGGAAATGCTTGTTGGTATGGTGAGTGACGCGAGAAAACTCCTTGAGTAGGTTGGGAGGCAAAGTAGGTGGTTGAAATAGTTAATTATGAGCGGATGGGATGCAGTAGGGCTTCTTGGAGGTGAGTATAATCAGCAGGTGAGGAAGAGGTGGAAAGGAAGTTGGCTTCTCAAAAGGTGTAAAGATAAGTAGAGCTTTACTGAGAGGGAGAAAGTGTAACTCGTTTATGATATATATAGAGCAATGTTTTCTTTACCTGAGTCACAAATAATACAATGTGGACACGTCAATCACGTTATTGTTTATATTGAACGTTTTCTATTACCCGTGTCGCATGTAATACAATATTTACACATCAACCTTCCTCATTCCTCACCTTCGTCCAAATCATGTCCCACTTCTGTACCCTTCTGGGTGTAGTCCTGGTCCTCCTTGAATTGTCCACTTTCTCTATTTCCCGACACTCGTACTTATTTTCTTGATTTGTCCACACTCCTTCTCCGCACACCACTTGCACATACTTTTTCCGCTCCCTCTCATCACGTACTGACCTTCTTCCAACACAACCCTCTTACTCCCCGTAATTTCCCTCATGTAAAATCATTACGATGGTGGCGATCTGTTACGCCACAAAAGAAATCTTGTTACGGGATTAAAGCGTGTAGGCATTTTGAAATGACGGGAGACAGAACATGTAACAAAGTAGAGTAACCCCAACGAATGATTTATGATAAATACCAAATGGCCGTCAAGTATTGTCACCTAACGCGGGAAGACACAAGCACCCACCGTGAGTTATTCCGCATCAGGCTTCCATGTCAACACGGGCAGCAAACATCCCTGTAGTTTTATGTCGGAGCTGTTTGGGATGTCTCCTCGTGTGATTGATATGGCGTTATTTTTATCTTTTGTTATTCTAAGGCCTTAGAGCGCCACCCATTTCATCACTGTATTCCTATCAATGATAATGGTCGACTCACTAGTACTCTTGAACCGACACCATTCTAAATACTAGACCAGCCTGTAATACGACGTGTAAAATATATGAGGACCCCAGTAGTCAAGGGGTCTAAGTAACAAAACCACTGTTTAGGGAAAACTTAAGTCAAAGTTGAAATTTTTTGGCACAACCCACTAAGTAGTTGAGAGGAATTACCCTAGACAGCTTCACTTGGATCCCTATACCACCTAAAAGATTAATATTTTCACACCCCATTCCTGTCCCTAACTTATTTTTTTCAAAAATGTCACTTAGACCCCTTGACTTCTGGGGTCCACACATAGAAAAATAAAAATAATATTAAAACCATTATTAATGTATACAACATTGGCAAATATGTAAGCGTTGACCCGATGTTCACCCTAAAAGAAAATACTTATGCATAAAAATCGATGGTCCCAATTTTAAGTACTGTAATAACTGGAATGAAACGCAGTTATCAGGTGAACGACGACTATTTTTATAATCAACATTAAGATGAGGTTTATTTTCGTTCATGTACTTACGCGTACGTTAATAGTGCACGTTGTGATTGAAGGGAAAGGTCGTACTTGACCCGCTGCTCCCCGTTGGCTATCTTTTTTTCAATCTTCTGTTCATTAAATGTTTGTAAGGTATCATTATTCTTACATCACTCGTCTGGGGTGACAAGTTGTGCGTTGTCACCCGAGTCGCCCGCATCCTTTTATAATGGGAAATCGAACGCGTTCTAGGGGGTCGAGTGTGGAAAACACTCGGTCGCGTGGCTCTGAAAATAAACTGTCAGTCCACTCCCGCTTTCTCTCAGGTATTGGATTTCCCCGTTGTGCCCTGTTCCATGGTGGTCTCGTTTCGCTGCCCGGAATCATTCCGAGACGAGCACGTCGGTCGCCTAATCGGAAGATGTGTGACTGATGTCCACGACCCCTGTCGCTCTAAATTGTTCGCCATTTTTTTAATGGTTACTCTCGGATAGCTGGAATACATCAATTGGTTAAAGCTTCATCTGGTCCCCGAAGGATGTGGCACAATTTTCTGACGAACTGTTTTTTTAAACTTCGTTGTTTTGTGTAATTTTTCCCCTCGAAGATATCTTCTAAATTTTGTTTTGTTTCCCCGCCGTTTGTTTACCAGTTGGCGTACTAGTCGCTTCAAAGCTCTCACCTTCCTCTCCTTGAATGGTGAAGTTTCCCTTGTGAGAAATTTCTTCTTGCACTAGTGGCTACCTGAGTTGTGGCGTTGCTTTGTCGATCAACTGTCATTGGAGAACAAGCTTATGTGTATGCCTCTTTACTAAAAAAATTACGGAATAAAGATAAATCATGAGGAAAATAGTATGAGATTCCCCTGGGCAGAGAAAGCAAGGCTGGCCATTTCAGTCGGAGGGCATAAATTTAAACAGTAGAGCAATTAAACTGCAGTGTAATCTGCCTCGGCGGCCTACTCCCTTGAGCGGTCAACTCTGTAAACGACCGATTTTTCAGAAACTAATCTCCCTTTTTAATCAGTATAAATTTAACCCACACCCAGCGGGCACCTCCTCAAGCAGCAGTAATTTCATGGGTCCAAGTTGCTTAATACAGATTTCACTGTACTTTGGTGGGAAGCTGGAGGGAAATAAACTTAGTGGCAAAAATATTGAAAGTAGAAGGGAGCCGGCGAAAGAAGCGTTCAACAATGGAAGGGAGCTGTTGACGGGGACCTTGGGCGAGGGTGTGCGTAAGAGGGCAAGGGACTTTGTGTAAAATGGGATGGAAGAGACTGAGATTTATGGACTGGATGTAGAGCGGCAGAGCGTATGCTGTGGTGAAGAAATTAATTGCGTAAGGAAATAGGATCAAGAAGATTTTCATCTCTACTTCATATAAACTCACGTTAACAGGTAGGTTACCCAATAATTTATAATAATCCAAGTGACTTTGTTTTATTTTTGGATGAAATTATGGTTTAGCCCCTTCGTAATATCCTTTTGCTTTACATTAATGAAAGCAGAATATTGGCGTGATTAATACCGAAATATTTCCTCGATGTTCACTCTAACTGGCAGGTCACTTTAATCTTCAATGAAATCATTTATTCTAAAGGCTCCTACAAGTTCTCTTCCTCGGTTTTTGTCTAATATGCTGTATGATTGAGACTCGTCAGTATCTCTTCAGTGACTTGTTTGGTCTTTAATGCCGTTCCTCATTCACGCAGAGTATTAGGTAACCCCTTTGGCATCTCTGCCGTTAACGTTTCTTCCTCTGCTGCTGTAGCGGCGATTATTCAGTGTGTTGAGGAAGTGTTCGTCGCTGGAAGCGTCCATCGTGAAACGAGAAATGTAGAGTTACCTTGACGGGTAAGATTAGTAGTAGCCTTCTCTAACTCAATAGCAAATATAAATTTAAATATCAATCAGTAGAGCAGTTATATGAGAGGGAGAGAGTGCAGTTGACCACTTCACTTGTTGTAGTATTACTTTGTACTTACTCTTTCACGCCTAATTATAAACTGCGACTGGCTTCTCATACATAAGGTGTCCTCCAACTTCCTATGTTTACCTATAGGTAGAAGATGCCGTGCCTCTGTGAAGCTGGTCGCAGTTAAAAAGTGAAAATGTACTCATAATTAGATTATTCTACCAGCTTATTGGTAGATTTTTGGACAGTACTTATTCTAACGTCCAGATTTCTGGCATATGGCTACATTTTCCCTCCAATGTACTTGAGATGATGAGCGAGGAAAGGAAACTTCTTAATAAAATTCGAGATTGACAGAGTAGGTTGTTGGACGGTGTAATAAGAGGATATGGGTGGCTCAAGAATGTGATCGAGGGAAGAATGTTGGGCAAGCTTGGAAGGGGAAGAAGGAAAATAGGTTTAATGGACAGAATGAAGAAGGATGCATTGTATTCTGAGGTGAAAAAGGATATATTAGAGCGAGACAGGCCCCTGAAAGTGCAGAGAACCGGGAGGAAAGTATCTGGCATTCAACAAAACCTACTTTTACCGGTTGAGTACTTTAAAAAAAGTTTATCCGTCATTAGGTCGCCCTTAAAATTTCTCAATGTTATTTGTGCTGAATTCCTATTCCCTCCCTTCTTTTTCCATGCTTCCCCAGTGTACTCCCTTCCTTTACTCTTTTCTACATATCCTCTCTTTTCAAAACGTCCTCCATCCATCTAATCTACCTCCTTCGATCCCCCACCTCTATGAAAATGCACATGGTTTTATTATTAAGATGGGTATCAGTCGTGTCCATGAGACCAGACCAAACATTATGAAATTTGTTTGATCAGTTTTCAATTAACTTTGCACTGAAACTCAATGGCGTCATGCCTTGCTATTTGCGGGAGCTGAATTTCGTGCAATGCGACGAGTTTCGAAAAGGAAATGAAAGATGTTTTTCTTCGTGTTGTCTCTCGTTTCTCCAACTCTGGTCAACTTCTTCCGTCATCCCTCTCGTGTTTATTTTTTGAACATGCCGGTCACGCGTCGCAAAAGCCCTCGTACAGCGGACGGACGGGCGAGTTCAAAATTATGGACCCCGGGCCGCGAACACAATCCTCGCTCCGCTTTGTCCTAAATCTCCCAAGCCTTCCCAAGGACGGGAGACCTCTCGCAACAGCCGCCCCGCGCCCGGCTCTTCTTGCCGGGCCCTCGGCTGCCCCGTAGTAAACCACTCCTCACCGTTGGGGCGAGACGGGACGTTCCTCCACCAGCCTCCCGGCTTCCGGTGAAGATTCATGGGAAGAGACCCGTTTGTCTGTATGTTTGTGTTTCCTGGACTAAATTCTCTCGTTCTTCCCTCATACCCCATGAATCCTTTCTGGCCAAGGGGGTGGGTACGGGTTGGAGTTTTTAAAATATTCATGGGCGCGGGCCTTGCGTGGGAAGGGTCGCCATTTCTCCCCGCCTTTAAGTTCTCCGGGATCTTGCCCGTATTAGATGTGTATGAATAGTAAAACGGGCGAGTTATCCCTCCCTCCCTCCTGGCTTGCCATGCTCCTTTTATACGAGATGAGAGGAGACCGTTTTAAATCGGGGGTGGAATGGTCATGTTTGATGCGTGGGGGAGAAATGGAGTGGAATTTGATCCAGTCGGTGGGATTCTGCGGAGTAGGGAGATGTTTTTCCATGGTTTTTCGAGCCGGGAGGCCATTTCCCGAGCCCCCCCTCTTCCGCCAGAAAGGGAGCGTCCGGAATGAGAATTGCCCGGAATGAATGAGGGCCTTGTCTCCGTTCGTGAGAAAATACGGGACACTTCTTCAGTCAATTCTTGTGCCCTTCCCTTAGTCTTGGGGAAGTTTGTTTTTACTTTGCCTGTTCTTGCTTGTCATACCGTGTGATGAATGTCCGAAAGTTGGTCCATTTGAAATAGTTCCTTCGCCCTAGTTATTTCCCCTCGAGTTTCCTGTGAGAAGTCACGGACGGTCTACTTATCCGGGCGTTTTTCTCCGGTAGTTTCTACATGTATTTGAGTTTCAAAGTATGGCTCGGTTCTTGGTTTGTGTTTTGCATATACAATGTCTGTTTGCCATTCTGTTGTCATTTCATCATTATTTATTGTGTATTCCTCCATGGAATTAATAACTTGGGTAAAACGTTGAAGGAAATTGAGTCTAGTGGCAACAGTAATAGGAAGAGGAATTGGACCACTGAGTGAAGCGTGTATCAGTAAAAGATAGCTGATGACGGAGACATTGCGTAGGATGTAAGTAAGAAGCTGGCTGAGAGTGTAATGTGGACTTAATCGTTACTAGAGGGAGAAGTGTTTACGCTGAGATGAGTGGGCGAGAAGAAGTGGATGATAAATATAGATTTGAAGGAGGATAGAAAAAGCGAGATGAGAGGAAAGGAATCCAGGGTAGCAGTAGAGGAGAGGAAGCTTCTGGGTGAGATAAGTGGAAGGCAGAACGGGTGAAGGAAGACCTAAGGTTTTCCCGGCCTACGTTGATATAAAGTTATTTTCCTGGAGCTTTTAGGTCACTAATTCATGTTTAATCTGTTCCTTTTTTGCCAACGTTTCGCATATTTATTATGGTTCATCAGTTTTCAAACGTAGTTTATTCAATACCGTGTGATGATTGTGATAACATATATACATAGGCCAAACATCCCAATATCTAAAAAAAATAGAATCTCCCAACATAAAAGTTAAATAAAATCCAAAAATCAGTTATGTGCACTAGCAGATCATGCAATCAAAAATAACCACTCGTTTAATTTCCATGAAACAAAAGTAATAGATATAGAAACCAACCTATCCAAAAGATTATTTAAAGAAATGATACACATCACAAAAAAACAAGACATCCTGCAACAAAAGAACAGATATCGCCAAATTAAGTAAAATTTATCATAATTTGATATTCTTTAACAACACCTAATTTTATTTCGATTTTTAACTCCTAAATTTATAACAATTGACAAAAAAATAATAAATAGCAACGAAGGTATCAACAAAAATTCATTCGAAAGGAACTCTCTCTGAGGGAATAACAAAAATCAATTGTAAACATGTATTTAAAAAAATCTAAATACCTTAATTGTAAACTGTATTCATTTGGATGTGAAATACAAATTTTAATTTTCATTGTAGCCCTGATGAAGCATAATACATATGCGAAACGTTGGCAAAAGAGGAACAGATTAAACGTGAATTAATGACCTAAAAGGAATATAACTTTATATTAATAAAAAAAGAGGCCACGAAAAAGAATCACCTACGTTGACATTTAAGGTTGTTCGGGATTGCCCTGATGACGATGGACGACTCGTACATCAAAACTTAGGCGAAGATGGAGAGTTTGACCCGGTGAGAAACGCGAATAGCCTTCAATAGCTGAACGGGTGGTTGAAAGAGTCTATGTGCGGCGAAGAAATGATGAAGACCATGACTTAGGGAATATGTCATGTAAACGGGGAGGGAGGGAAAAAGAATAGTCTTCATCGACGGGATGAATGTAGAGAAGACGTATGCTGTTATGAAAAGAGAAATTGTGTGACTATTTACATAGACACTGTGAAAACCAGTCTGTTCTTTACCGTCTTTCATTTTATTCTACTATTTCTTTAAGTATTCTACCGAGTAAGGTAGGTTTTGTCGGATGTCTGAGAATCTCCTCCGAGTTTTCTACATTTTCAGGGGTCTATCTCGCTCTAGAATATCCTTTTTCGCCTCAGCATACGATCTGCCCTTCTTCATCCCGTCCATGAAACCTATTCTCTTTCTTTCTCTTCCCCGCTTGCTCAACGTCCTTTCATCTATCACAACCTTGAGCGATTTCTCGCCCCTTATTACATCCTCTAGCCACCTACTCTGCCGATCTCGAATTTCATTCAAAAGTTTCCTTTCCTCGTCCATCATCTCAAGCACTTCCTCGTTAATCTTCCGCTCCGTCCACTTTACTTTCTGCACCCTTCTCCAGACCCACATCTGAAATGTCTGCAGTCTAATCTCGTACTTCCTCTTTTCTTATTGTTCTATTATGTTTAATTCAACCTTAGCCCCTAGACCGTCAATTCAACCGTTGAGGATGTGAGGGGATCCATGCATGGATTTTTCCTTTACCCTCAAAGCGTACTGTGTCTTTCTCGCAGAATAATATTTACATTCAGATGACAAAGGAATATTTTTTTCCCAAGATATATCCTGGCGTGTTCCGTTTGACATCAATATCCTTGTCATGGTCCTCCACCACCATACTCGCTGTTGGATCCTTTATCGTGAAAAGGATGCAAACACGTGTGGGTAGAGTCGTATGTATAACCAACGTTTGAGGTATCATCGTTTGATTTGTTCCTGTATGATGTGTGTACATGTGTGTTAAAGCACTGTGTAAACCAATCGGGTTGTTCTGAAAACATTTTGTATCACGAAAGTATTTCAGGAATGTTCAGTTGCCAAAATTAGCCTGAGTAATCATGTTGGCCGAAATTATTCCCGTGCTATTTTTTTCTAACTTGGGCTTTGGGTTTATTGTTGAAACACTAAAAAATGCATGCGTAATGACTTAGCAAGAAAGTTGGGGATTTTGTACAATTGCGTGTACAAGCATCAAATTAGAATCATCTCAGTATTGAGACAGCTTGTCATATCATAGTTTTGGCCTCCGTTTTCATTTGGTCAAAAAATATTTAGCTGAAGAAAATTTTTGCAACTGTTGAATTTTGTGTATCGGGCCCAAGTTTTAATAACGATTATTGTTAGAGTGCCTTCATATCGTAACTTGCAAGCAGCGGATTTCCATGCAACCAGTTTTCATCACATACCGACATCGGTGCGATACCGAGAGACCCAGGTTCGAGTCCTGGTCAGAACCAATGATTTATCCCCCGTGGAATTTTGCGCATGAAATGTTCGTTGTTATAATTCAATAATAATTGTTGTAATAACAAATTCGTTGTTATACCAAACAGAATGGCGTACGTTGTTATATGCTCACCGGGTAATTTTCCTTGTGGTTTTTCATTTTATCCAAAGCGATAGCATTTGGCAATTCAAAATAAATTTGAGGTAGTTCCTCTGATAAAGGACTTTTTTTCATATTCTAGATACTTATAGAAAAACATGTCCACTACATTTTTTTTTAAGTGTTCTCCCTGTAAAGATAGGTTTTATTGAATCTCAGAGCAGGTTTTTTTAAACCATTTGAAAAAGTTTAACTTTTGTATTTGTTTTGATTCATACAGTCACGATGGAACCCCCTTACATCTACATCTACGTAATACCCTGCGAGCCACCACGAGGGTGTGTGGCAGGGGGTGAAGATCACCAAACATGCACTATTGACATGCAACTAGGATATTTAATGAAGGCATGCTAGATAATAGGGTCACATGGTTAGTATCTACATAATAAGAAAGGGATTATTGGTTGTTATTACATGCATCATGCACTATAGACTACTCTAACTATATTTCACCTACCTATCCCTTTGCTACACTGCCTATTGTTCTCTCATATAGTACGCGGGAAAAATGACATTTTAAATCTGTCGGTACGACAATCTATCTCTCTAATCTTGTTAATCTGATCAAACCTAGCATAATACGCAGGGGTTCTCAATATATATCTAACTTCATCTGTGAACAACTCGGTTTCGAATTTACTTAAAAGGTTTAACCTAAATTTTAACCTGCGTTCTGATAGTAATTCCCATCCTAGTTCTTCTATTAAGCTCGTATCTCTTATACAATTATCATAAGGGCCTTCAACAAACCTAGCGGATCTCCTTTGCACGCGCTCTAATTCTTTTATCATACCTTCCTCGTACGGAACCCATATACTAGCGGCATATTCTATATGAGGCCTAAATGAGGCCTGACTAGTGTTAAGGTTTATCTAAATTGTCAATTCATGTGAAGGCTTACAGGAATACAGCACAATGGGCCAATTTACGTCGGGGAATAACAGTAAGAACGGACAAAACACAAACATCCATGTCCTGGGCAGATAATATTCTACCCAGGCGGGACTCGAACCCGTGACCCTAGGGTTAGATGGCGAGGACTTTACCCCTCCGCCACCGGGGCCGACATTAGACCTTTATGCTCGTATTCCGTTCGTTCGTGTGAACATCGACGGGGAGCGTTGAAGTCTCCTGAAACGCGCGTTTTTTTTCCTTGACATTCATGTACAATCTCGATTAATTTATCATTTAGCTTGTTCATGTTGCCGCGAAGGCTTCTGCGGCCTTCTGACCATGAAGGCTACATTTTTGGGTGTTTCACGGACTTTTTTTCATCGAAAACACCCAAGTAACGCGCTTAAGCACCCAAAAAATACACCCTCTATTACCTTGTTCTTGTTGTTTCACATTTCTTTTTGATAATACTCTGACACGATTGTGTAAAGTTCAAAAATCATTCACCTGGGCTGGGAATTGAACCCAGATCCCTCGATTACGCCTACTGCTCTTACAAATTAAGCCACCCAGGCGTCCTCTACACTGTAACTCTCATGGGGGCTTTAAGGAGCAAGTTGTTCTCACAAGTACCGTGCATGTGATGTCAGAGGTACCCGTGTGCGATCGCTAAGTGCTACAGTTCACGGGGTAAAGCCCAACTTTAAACACAAAGGTGTTTACTTTAGGCATTTTCAAAGAACCACGGAACTAACCGCGACGCAAATTTTCCGGAGTCACTCGCTGGCGTTCATACATTAATGTGAAATCTGCAGTGGAAAAATCATTCGCCTTGACTGGGAATCGAACCCTCGATTTCGGAAGAGAACGCCTAGGTAGCTTAAATAGTTAAAGCACTCGGCACATTACTGCGCGGCAAGTTCAGCAGTTCTTTGAAAATTATAATGCTATGCTCGTACGAAAGACATTCGGAAGAGAATAGCGCTAGCTAAGGAGGCATTTAGTAATAGAAGAGAGCTGATGTCGGGGACACTGGGTAAGGATGTGAAGAAGAGGTTGGTGCAGATTTTGATATGGAGCGTAGCGTTCGTTGTATGGGGCAGAAACGTGGACCCTGAGAAAGGACGACGGGAATAGGCTGCTGGCATTTTAGATGTGGGTGTGGAGAAGAATGGAGGTCAGATGGACGGAAAGGATAACGAGGAAGTGCTGGAGATGGTGGGCGAGGAAAGGAATCTTCTGAATGAAATCCGGGAAAGGCAGGGTAGATGGCTGAAGGATGTATTAAAGGGTGATGGGTTGCTGAAGAGTGTGATAGAGGGAAGGACGTTGGGCAAGCGGGGAAGGGGAAGAAAGAGAAATGGTTTCATGGACGGGATGAAGAAGGGCAGATCTTATTCAGAGGCGAAAAAGGATATATTAGAGGCAGATAGGACCTGGAATGTGTAAAAGACCGGGAGCGGATTCTCTGACATTCGACAAAACCTACCTTTACCGGTAGAATACCTAATAATAACAATGCTCGTACGGCCAACGGTCGTTTCAGTATGTTTACTTTAGGGTTAAAAAATTAAATTTAGCCACTCCTTCTCGCCACTTGACATATCAAATTAAGGCTAATTGTATATGCACAACGACGCTGAATCTTGTGAAAATATTCGTTACCTAGCAAGATGAATGTAGCCCCCGCTTGCATTTATACGGAGCGCTGAGCTTTGCAGAAGCCGCTCAAGATGTTGCCTCCGTTACGTGAGCAGTTGATAAACGGGCGCCTTATCTTCCCCAGTAGCTTTTGAGTAGTGGCTTGGTCTTGGCGCCATGTAATGCGCTTGTAATATTATGCCAACATCAATCACGTGTTTACAGGATTCTGAGAATGAGTGTGCTGGCTGCGATAACGGCTCTCGCTCTGATATCTCACCGCTTGCTATTGAAAAGTACCACTCAACCTTTTCATTTCCGCGTTTGGATGTGTTTGCAGAGTACATGAAAGGCAGTGGTGTTTTCAATTCGTATTAGTATGGCACTGCGAAAAAAATTGAGGGTGGGAGGGTCATAGATTTTTATCGCATACCAGGCTAATTTGAATTCTTGCCACGATATTTTGAAGAAGCTCCTCTATACATGGCTCCTCTGTACATGCACCATGTCTTTTAAAAGTATTTTACCGTTTAAGGTAGTTTTTGCTGAATGTCAGAGAATCTCATCTTGTTTTCTACGTTTTCCTGGGCCTTTCTCTAGTATATCATTTTTCGCCTCCCCATACGATCTGCGTTTTTAATGTGGGAGTGTGGAAGAATTGAGAATTTCGTGCGGTGTTGGTAAGGGGGACGTACAAGGAAGTACCTGGTGTGATGAGTGAAGAGAGCAGATTTCCGTAGGAGATTACGTGAAGGCAGAGTAGTTACTTGGAGGACGTAACGAGAGTTGAGACTGCGCTGAAGGAGTTCATTAGCGCTGAATTTGTGGCGTGCGGAGTTGAATCCAGATCCTCATTATCATTGGTTGTTCAATTCTAAGATCGATTGACTGCAGCACTCCACCCTTCCCTATCTAATGCTAGTTCCCTTACCTCCTCAGATCTCTTCCTGTGTACTTTCCTCTTTATTTGCCTCATGAACTTATTTCTGGGTCTTCCTCTGGGAACTTCTCCTTCTATTTTACCTCTTCTCATGCTCTTCACAAACCGATCGTGTCTCAGGTTATGTCCATTCCATCCGATTCTTTTTTTCTGTATGGTGTTCCATATGATTCTTTCAAAAATCTCTCGTCCACGTGCGTGGCCATTAACGATTTTCATTTTTTTCGTTTATTTACTTCATGATGAATCCACCAACTACTCTTCGATCCGTCGCAAAGCTGTGTGGCAGGGGATGTAAGAACCCCTGTCGTGTTAAAATCGACGGGACGCGTAGTTGTAAAATAAAAGCGAATATGGCAAATTTATAATTGAACGTCAACAGAGTGTCTAAATGTCTCGCTCTATATTCGTTACTCTCTCTTGTGGTGCGTGGAAAGATGTAATCGTTGTACTTATCAGTTAGAGCAGTGCATCTCTCTTATTTTGTCGTCTCTGTTATTTCTAGAGGTAATGTGCGAGGTTAGTGTTCTCTAATGCGATTAATAATACTAATAAATTCTACTTTGCTTCATCGTACATCATTGATAATCTTACTTCAAAATTTAGAAGATTATGGTTATTCCAATTACTAGTACCTTTTGCGATTTAACTGTATAGAATTACATTTATTTTTTCTTGCGTGATTTCGCACAAAATTGCTGTTTCAATAATGGTTTCACAATGCCATTTCAAAAAGTATCGCTTTTGTTTACAAATGGAAATTTCAAGTCAAATTTAACAACTATCAATTAAATATCATCAGCATTAAATAATAATGATTTTTATTCTCTACAATAAAACGTTGACTTACTTTCCGATTCTGCATGTGTGGATGGTTGGTAATACAGTATGAAAGCAAGATTATTAAAAAGACCCTTTGAAAAGTGTTCTCTTGAGGTTTGAAATTTTGACTGGGAACAAAAATTCCGCTTATTGATTGGTTGGCAGTATGCCGACAACATTCCCTTACTCAAAAAAGGTTGGGAAACTTTGTATACAAATAAGTAACGCTACGGAAGAACATTTATATTGCACAAAAGTGGAAGGCTATGTTACATCAGTAAGACACGCATTTTATATCATGGAAGTTGCACTGTAATTCTTCCTGAAACAAAACTTGGAAGGAATTTAGGCTTATTTATGGATATATTTCATACTATTTTCGGCAGAGTAGGTGGCTGGAGAATGTAATAAGGGAGGATGAGTTGCTGAAGAATGTGGTAGATGGTAGGGAGTGAGAAAAGGAATAGGTTTAATGGACGGGGTGAAGGAGGGTTGATCGTATGCTGAGGCGAAAAAAGGATATACTTCAGCGAGATAGGCGCATGAAAGTGAAGAAAATTGGGAGGAGATTCTCTGTCTTTTAAAAAACCTACCTTTACCGGTAGAATTCTTTAATAAATTAAATAAAAATTGATTTATTCATAGTTTTTCGCACTGATTGACAGTCCACCGTCTGCTGTCCGCTCGTGCTTTTAATCTTTCGATGTTTTTTACTTACATTTTCCTTGTTTTTGTTTTTTGCAGGTGCTGGCCTGAGTAATACATCTGCCCGTATTCCACCGAGTCTCCACAATCGCAGAATATATATTGGAGTGCACGCTTGTGCGGTGGGGGGCTCAGAGTGGAACAGGAGTAAATCGCTTGCTTTGGGCCTGTGTTGTAGTTACGAAGTGGGGATAGGGAAGAGAGAATTGTGGGAGGAGTTGAAGCGAAGGAGTGGAAGATAAGCATTCAGGAGGGCCCTTTGTGTGTGGAACGTGTGTGCTTGTGTATCGGTGCTTGCGCAGCCATTTAACTACTTCTCGGAAACAGCGGTCAGTTCGGCGAAGGATTTTGACGATCGCCCGCTTGAAGAAATAGTCCCTCCTCCTCACCACCTTTCTCTGCTTTGGATTGCTCGGCCTCCAAGCGACGGCGTAACAAAGGGAACGCCTTATTCCTGTTAACCTCCCCGCGTCTCAGTTTGGATGGTGTCGTGCCTTATCGTGCGCGTGTAGAGGTCGCCATTCTTTTTTTTAAACAAGTGTGATGCATTTTTTACCTCCACACTTTTCTCCTTTGTAATTTTTCTTATTTTCGCGAGCACCCGTGGGGAAGATTCCCGAGCTCCCGACTTGTGCGCTTGTATCTCTGCGTGTGTTTGTTATTTCATCCCGGTAGGTAGCGCCACTATCGAGAGGGAAGCACTTTTTTTCCATTACTATTGTCGTCGCTATTATTTCTCTCCTTCCGGATACCTCAAGGAAATACCCCTCGGACCATCTCAGCCCGAGCAAGGTTATATGGGATTCATTGTGTCTCGAAAGCCTTTCGGGGCGATATAGTAAGGCAGCTTGGAGTAAAAACGGTCCTCGTCCCATATCTATATTTTTCCTCTCCTGAGGAAGAAGCGGAGATAATAATTCTTCTTCTCTCCCCTCCTTGTCCCCCCTCAAGTGTGAGGAGGAGGACAACGGAACAGAAGAGTCTGGTGTTCCGTATGCGAGAGTTATGTTCGGCCTTGTACTCACACAGGAAGTGAAGCCATTATTCCCTCCATCCATCTTCCCTCTGGCCTGAGACGTGTTGCCGCCTCCTCTGACCTGACAAGATTCTTCTCCTCTCGTCCGACGGCAGTTCTCCTAGACCCGGGTCTCTCGGGCATAGCCCTGAGACCGAAGTTTCGTGTGTTCTTACGACCGCTACACCTTTACCCGCCTCCACTCCCCACAAAACTGCCTCACAACGCTCCGATGAAAGATCTGTCGTCCAACGCATCGCTTCTATCACCTGCGGTGATAAGGCTCTCAGTTGACTGAAGAAAGGAAAGAAGATTCGTTTTCCGATTCGAAGAAGTTTCACCAGTAATCGGCGTTCGCGTCGCTGGAAGGGAGTATCCCCTCGCCGGTGAAGGTTTGCGAAACCCGTGCACGAGCCGCTTGCACTGTCTTTCCGTCGAGGAGGGACACATTCCGACCCAGGGTGTCGTGTGCGTGCGGGAGGGTAGACGACCAGGGGCGGCATGCCCCTGTACGGGCGGCGTGACGGCGTCCCGTACAATCCGCGTCGCTTCGCTGCGGAGTCGCCGCGACGGCCGAGCTTCGACGTCGAGACGCTCCCGACGAGAACTCTGGCGGAGGGAAGGAGAAGCGTGGCTGCAAGATGGCCGTAGCGCGCAACAGGAGCTGGGGAATTGTTTGGAAGCACAGTAAGTGGCGAACAGACAGGAAAATAGACAGGTAGACCCGAGAGTGAGTGTAGAGGGAAAGGTGTGTTAAGGACATGTTTTCAGTTTTAATTTTTAATCTCGACTGTTTTCATTTTTTGGAATTTTCTCCTTCAGTGACATTAGTACGGCAGCCATTTTTGTTCAAGACTTTGTTTTGGAACGGGGTAAAAGGTGTATTTAAAGAAAGAGGCGTTTTTGAATCTCTTTTTTAGGGGAATCGTATTTGTTTATTTAAGTTAATATCTTTGAAGCCTCTCGGTTGTGTTCGATATTTTTTTAAGGGACTTGTTGAAATATAAACCAGCATGAGTTTCAAGTCAGTAAGATTGTTTACAATCGTGTGTTGCTAGATTTGTTGAAGTGTTGCTTGCCGAAGTGTTTAAAGACCCTTAATTTGGTGACGCTGTGATTGTACATTGGAAAAACCGAGCTGGAAGCGTATTTACCGTGTGCTTTGACAAGATTCCCATGAAGTGAAGGCAAATTTGACGAAGATCATTGCGAGAATCGGATCAAATCCTAATAATTCAGAATTCTATACTCAGTATTCTCCATGGACATATTTCTTCATAAACAGATTGCAGGCTTTGTCAAGTGAAATAAAGAAAAAATTGATTATTTATGCTGTCCTGTCTGTCAGACGCCGTAGAGGAATTGTTTGTGGACCCAAGTAATAACGTTTATTGAACCCTGGAAGGAGTGCAGGTGCATTGTTATCGTTGGTTTATTGGTTCCCGAGAGTTAATTAGGAGAGGTAAAACATCTGCTCTAAACGAGACAAATCGTTCGTGGTTTTATTCACGGACAAAAGGAAATTTCGTCTACTTTTAAGTTCTTAAGGATTAGCTTCATAGGAGGAAAAGCAGCTTTTTCCATCCGCTTTGTGTAGGAAGAACGATTCCTAATAAGGGGAATAATCGAGTGCGATCTTGGACAGACTGTGGTGATAGTGTGGTTTCCTCTCGGTCCGGGTTCGACTCCCTGGGCCCTCGAGAGACGGCAGTAACGGAAGACGACGAGAATTGCATGCCATCGCGATGCGTGTCGAAGGTGGCGTCCCCAAAGGCCACACGTCGCCCTCGGCGTCCCCGCTGCTGCGCCACGCGGCCCCCGCGGATCGGAGGCCCCCCCCTGGGTACGGGGGCGGAGGCCCCCTGCGACTCGACGAGCCGCCGTCCCCGGACGATGCGTCCACGGGGGACGGCGGGGGCGAGGGAGGAGGAGGAGGGGGCGGGGCTCTCCTCGGGGAGGAAGCGGGGCCACAGACCGCCCCCGGCCCCACCTCCCACAAACTTCTCCTCCTGCCGCCGCCTCCGCCCCCGACGACCTCTCGCCGGGGCGTGTGCGGGGGCGTGACGAGGATTCGGTGGGGCGGTCGGGAGTTGCTGAGGCTGTGGGGCGGCGGAGGCCGGAGGTCTTGGAGGCGGTGGCGATGTCTGCACAAGAGGGTCACCGTGCTGCAGTGCGTCTTCATCCTTGTCATCTTCGTCGTCTTCTCCACGCTCCTGCTCGTCAAATACGTCTCCACCTCACCGCTCACAAGGTAAGGAACCTTTCTGTATTATGTATTCTACCGGTAAAGGTAGGTTTTGTTGAATGTCAAAGAATCCGCTCCCGGTTATCTACACATTCAAGGGCCTATCTCCCTCTAATATGTCCTTTTCCGCCTCTGCATAAGATCTATCCTTCTTCAACCCGTCCATGGAACCTATTCTCTTTCTTCCCCTTCCCCGCTTGCCAAACATCCTTCCCTCTATCACACTCTTCAGCAACCCATCACCCTTTATTACCTCCTTCAGCCATCTACCCTGCCTTTCCCGAATTTCATTCAAAAGTTTCCTTTCCTCACCCACCATATCAAGCACTTCCTCGTTAGTCTTCTTTTCCGTCCATCGAACCTTCTCCATCCTTCTCCACACCCACATCTCAAATGCCTGCAGCCTACTCTCGTCCTCCTTTAATCCACTCTATTTAACTCTTTGTCCTGGAGCCAGTTTCGCTCGTTAATTGATCAAGCACACGTTCTTTGGTACTTGTTGGCGCTACATCTTTCTGAAATTGGGTAGTACAGAGCACGCTGACTTACACGCATTTTAGTTATCGTACTCACCAAACTTCAGGAAACTTGCGCAACATAGTCATCACAGGATACAAGAACTGCGCATTATGAGAAGAAAAAGATGAGGAGGGGGAAAGTACTGATTAATGTAGGGAATCGGACTAGGACAATGATGGGGGTTTAGAAGCTGGAAAATATTAAAGGGGAAATGGATAGAGGGATCATAGATACCTTGTGGCTATGCGAGGTGAGATGGAAGGACAGCGGGGATCTCTGAAGTGATAGTTACACGGTAACCTGTAGTGGTGAGTTTGAAAGTGAACGTGGGGAAGCTATAGTATTGAACGCAAAATTGGGGAGGAGGGTAGTAAATATTGAGCAGATGAAGTAAATATTGTGCAGGTTCCAAACTTCAGAAACGGTCGTTGAAGAACGACCCACCTCTGGAGTTGGTAATATCACATAACTTCTTTTATTTCATCCAACGTACTAAAATGCCGTCATTACGGTTTACTAAGTATTTATAAGTTGTTTTAACTTTCTTTAGACACCAAGAATATGTGAAGGATAAAATACATGGCCACTAGTAAAAAAGGAACGGCGAACTAGTGAAAAGGAACAGATACCTAAAAGGACCGGTTCTGCGTGAACTGCTGCCTGCAGCTGCATGCCTGCAGCCTATTCTCCTCCTCCTTTCATATGTATCGATATTCCTTTTCTTTCCTCAGAGACCGCCTCCAGGATCCCTCTCCTAACCCTTTTATATCTTTTACTTAACTCGTTCTTCCTCCTTTTCGTCCATCGCTTTCTCTGCATTTTCCTCCACACCCCCATCCCAAAAGCCTGCATTACATTCTCGTCCACCTCCCTCTTATTCTAGGTTTCTGTACCATACAACGCATACTTCTTGTTAAGCGCTCAAGCTAGCCCTTTCTCCACATTATTTTTCAAGGTCTCCGTCTTCATTTCCTTCTTATTTGTAAATACCGCCTTCGCTAACAGTTGACGGTAAGTGGAGCTATTGATTAGATCCAAGATGAAGCTGTGAGCTTTGGAACAGAAAATGTTTGTTTAGTGAGGGAGAGTTATGGGGAGGGAAGGTTTACGCTTTCCGTAAACGAGGCAAAGAAGATAAGTATTGAGTTGAAGTAAGAGAGATTTTTCTGGGTGCAGTAATTGGTAAAAATTGAACAAGCAAATGAAAATACCTTCGTATTTTCCACACTTTTTATAAATTACCTAACCGGTTTCGATATTACAACATCATCTTCAGAGGTCGTGTGATGAATACAGATGCGATGGCTTTATATTTGTACGGGGAGGATATGGGGACGGGGTTGGTGGGGGAAGAGGAGAGGTATCATTACGAAGAAGGGAGAGGATTTGGTTGGTTTTGGAAACCGGTTAGGTATTTTCCTAAAAGTGTGGAAAATGCGAAGTCATTTTTCTTTTACTTTCTCTAATCTCCACGAAGTACAATCGCGTGCAATCAGTTATAAAATTGAACGCAATTAATAAGAATCTGTAATGAAGCAAACACCCAATGAATATGCGTGGTCTCTTCCATTCTTTTTAAACGCTCTTCTGCGTTAATTAAGGCATTGTTAGCCTCGGTGTTGTGTCCGTCATTAGTGAAGATATCGGATGTTTGAACGGAAGGGGAATAAGCCTATATCTCTGCGGAAGGAGGATTGGAAAGCGAACGGGGAAATGTGTGTCTGGGGTCAAGTTGCGCTGCGGTTCGCCTGTGCTTTTTCTGTCCTCCGGGACATGTGATATCTGTTCCTTCCCCATGTCCTCCTCCCTTCAAATATCCACCCTCCCCCCCCCCTATACACCACCTCTCTTCCGCCCCATCCCGTTACCCTTCTATTCCCTCCCTCCCCCTCCAATTGGAAATTCAATGAGAGTTAATGCCCGCGGCAGATTCTAGCATTTGCCTCGTCTACGGTCCCCGGCAGTCTTTATTTCATTTTCATGATACCCAATTCCTTGTCGCGATAGTTTCCATCTCATGTCGTGCATGCGCTTCACTTTTTTCTTTGTATTCCTCTCTCTGTTTCCATTTATTTCCGTCTCCCTCTCTCATTTCCCTAGTTTAACGAATGAATTAGAGGCCCTAGAAATGTGGTGCTATTGAAGGATGCAGAAAATCAGCTGGCGAGACAGAATCACCAATGAGGAAGTGCTGAGAAGAGTAAAAGAAAATAGAAGTCTCTGGAGACAGATACAGACAAGGAGACTTAAACTAATAGGTCACATTCTACGATGCAATGATTTTATAAAATTAATAGCTGAAGGTTTTATTGAGGGGACAAATCGTAGAGGACGTCCTAGATTAAGCTATATGAAGCAGATCATCAATGACTCTGGATGCGTCTCATATGGTGAAATGAAGAGGAAAGCTGAGCAAAGAGCGGAATGGCGTGCTATTGCCAACCAACCCATGGGTTGATAACCGAGGAAGAAGAAGAACGAATGAATCCATGCGTTCCCCTTTTTGTTCCCTTTGCTCGACGTTCTTCAACAGCTTGCAAACTGTTTTCCTCTAACATCCCTCTTCCGCGACAGTTATCACATTCTGTCGTTTCTACTTTCCTGTCATTTGTTTATTTGTCTAGGACCTACATGGAAAAACGTTGCATTCGATGACAAGAAGGTTTCCACTGGTACATATGATCTATGGACCAATTAGATTGTTTTCCGATCTGGTGCCCAGAGAAATGTCCCTTATGACTCTAATGATTACGCCATCAAAATGGCGTGTTACATTTTATATACCAAAATATTACCTTATGTTTTCTAAACAGGTTTACATAATTAGATGAGCCGCAACCATAGTAGTAATTGAGAAATTGGCTTTTGAAAACTTAATGTTAGTTAAAATTGGATGCCATTTTGATGACGTCATCATTCGAGTCCTAAGGGACATTTTTTTGGCACCAGATCGCAAAACGATCCAATTGGTCCATAGATCATATGTATCAATGGAAACCTTCTTGTCATCGAATGCAACGTTTTTTGATTTATCTTCGTGTTGGGCCTAGACTATATAGGTTATGCAGGTATCGGTTGAGGTTGGCTCAAGTGTCAAAATATGCGTGGTGTGAACGTTCTACGAATCCGTTGCAACTGGTGGATGCAATCCGGAGGAACGAGGGTAGTTTGCTGGAAGAGGTATCAAGGGAGATTGTCTACATCTACGAAATAACGTGCAAGCCACCACAAGGGTGTGTGGCACGGGGTGATTCCACGCCAGGCATGAAGCACTCATCCTAGATGAAATCAGAACCGCGTACATTCCACCGGAATGCCAGGCGAGGGCAAAAAGTATTCAGGATAACAATGCGCGGTCAGACCATAAATTAGGAGTGTGCTACATAGACGAACATGAAAACATTCAGTACACTACTAAAGATACGACTACTGGTTTTAATTACTGCGACAAACAAATAGTACCAGATGGTCATGCAAGAGATATATCATACAGTAAATTGCCTGCGAGGTTAATGACCTATAATGATATTAGTAATAATTATATTAGGGTTAAAATGCAAAAACCTATTTAATCTAGCTAGGGTCAAAGTATCCTAGAACTTATCTATCGCAACTATTAATGCCCCTTTTTGTTCGTGGAAAAAATGGCATTTTCAATGTATTGGTTTTGAAGTCTAATATCCTTAATCATATGCCAGTGGTTGTTTCCACCATAATAGTTTAGGTCTAGCAAAAAATGTTGAACGTCCAGCAAAAATAATAAAAACAATCTGCTCATGGCCGTAATAGAGGGAAGGATGTTGGGCAAGCGCGGACGGTTGAGGAAGAGAATATATTTGATGGGCGGGATGTAGAAGGGCAGATACTATACCTAGGTGAAAGAGGAAATACTAGAGGTAGATATGCACCTGCAAGTGTAGAAAATTTGTGAGATATTCTCTGACTCTCAGAAAAGCCTAAGGTTAACTGGTACAATAGTTTAATAATTGAATGAATCTCTTAATTAAAGAATATTGATGAACTGAAACTATACGACGGTTGGGTCAGGTGAGATGAGCTGATGCCACAGTGCTACGATGTGAACCGTATCGTATTTCAACAACTCTTTGACCATTTTCCATGACGAATTGTCACCTGTGCAATCTACTGACTAATGAACGGAAGAGAATTGTGCTAGCTAAGGAGGCGTTTCGTAAAGGAATGAAGCTGATGACGGGGACCTTGGATAAGGATATGAAGAAGAGGCTGGTGAAGATGATATGGAGCAGAAACTGGAACCCTCAGAAAAGAGGACCAGAATAGGCTGCAGGAATTAGAGATATGAGTGAGGCGAAGGTGAGGTGGACGGAAAGAAGACTAAAGAGGAAGTACTTGAGATTTTGGGCGAGGATAGGAAACTTTTGAATGAAATTCGGGATTTTCGGAGTACGTGGCTGAAGGGTGTGATAAAGGGCGATGGGTATCTCAAGAGTGTGATAGAGGGAAGGATTTTGGGCAAGTGGGGAAGGGGAAGAAAGAAAATAGGTTTCATGGGCGGGATGAAGAAGGGTAGATCTTATGCCGAGGCGAAAAAGGATTAGAGCAAGATAGGACCCTGAAAGTATAGTGAACTGAGAGGAGATTCTCTGACATTAAACAAAACCTACCTAACCGGTAGAATATTTTTTTAAATGCAGATTTGTGTAATGGCTTGTGTTACCAGGCAGGGGCCTTTTTCATTTAATGATTCTTTGTTCCGGAAGAGGCCAGGATAGGGAGAATGAAGGACGGATTATTTTGAATCACCTACGGGTGTGGTATGAGAAAAATCTAATTCGTCCGAATGTCCACCGCATCTGGCAATGTCTATTGGAATTCATATTTCAATGTGCTAAAAATTCATAATCTCTAATTTTTAGTTTAAACAGGTAGGTTTTATCAACATTTTCATATGAAAAATATTACGTCACATTCGTAGTGTTAGGGGAAATGAAATGCATAAAAATTTCTCAGTTTGACAAAATTTAAGCGATTGCAAAAAATAGTCTGCAGCTTAAGTGACGGGAACAATTGAATAGGTGTAGATTACAAGAGTCACTCTACCGTAGTTTCACCTTAACCGGATATCGCCCTAATTATTGAATGTTAGAATTGGAGCTATTAAATTAATGTGTTCCCTGCGGTTTTTGAGAGAAATCATTTTGATGTTTCATGGACATGAAAACTCGCATTATATTATTGCCGTTTTTTTCGTCAGTGGCATTTCTTTATTAAGATTTAGTGTCACCGTTTTTAATATAAGGAGGTATTTATCATCGATACATTTGTGGGGATCATTTAGTTTTCTTGCATATCATCTGCTTTTCTATGGATTAAAGTTATTCGAGCCCCTGCACTGTGTACATAGTTGACAGGAGTAGCATAAGTTGTTCTCATTACTTAAGTTGAAAAATTTCTCTCTTTATTGAGTTATCAATCGGAAGTTTTGTATTGGAAGATACGGAATCGACCGTTATATCGAGAAAATGTTAATATTTGACAGCAGACATATCTTGGGACTTTTTCCAAATTTACCAGAATAAATTGATATTTCTTAATAAGGAAAAATATAATAATATGACGTCTGCGTCAGTCAAATGGGATGTCAGATGTATCGGAGGGAAAAGATATGGATCCAAAGCCGAATGTTTTCCTTTCCCAGATCTATTCGTGGGTTCTTTTTTCGTCTTGATTTTAAGGCCATGTTTTTTCCCTTTCCGCGTCACTGGATGCGAGTACGCTCGACTTGGTCGTTCCCCTCAGCCTGACGAAAAGTGGCCATGTCTCTTAGGCTCCGCTCCCCTCAACCGAGTGCCACCCCTTTCGGCTTCGCTGCGTGTGTACTCCATTGCCCTTGCAAGGAGAAGTATTTTAAAAAAAAAGGAGGAAATCGATTGGGTGACCTTAGTAGGGATGTATAGAAAAGCCTAATATGGAGCGTGGTATGAGAAAAGAATAGCATAGCATTTTTTTAGTATTCTAACGGTTATGGTAGGTTTTTCTGAATGTCAGAGATCTCCTCCCGGTTTTCTCCACCTTCAGGAGCCTTTTAGCATACGGTCTACCCTTTTTCATCCCGTCCCTGAAACCCATTCGCCCTCATCCTCTTCCCCGCTTGCCCAACATCCTTCCCTCTATCACACTCTTGAGCAACCAATCACCCCGAATTACAACCTCCAGCCACCTACTCTGCCGATCTCGGACTTTATTCAGAAGTTTCCTTTCCTCGCCCACCATCTCAAGCACTTTCTCGCTAGTTTTTTACCCGTTCAACTCAGCTTCTGCATCCTTCTCCACACCCACATCTCTAATGCCTGCGGCCCATTCTCGTCCTCCTATGTGAAGGCCCACGTTCCAGTCCCATAAAATGCTACGTTCCATGTCAATCTCTTCACCAGACTCTTATTTACATCCTTACCCAATGTTCCCGTCATCAGCTCTTTCTATTACTAAACGCCTCCTTAGTTAACGCTATTCTCTTGCGTATGCCTTTGATACTGAGTCCGTTTTCTTCCAGCGTGCTACCTAAGTAATTAGAATGTTCTACTTGCTCTAGTCTGTGTCCTTCGACTTTAATCACCAGCCTCTCTTTCTTTGTCTTGGAGAATTTCATTGATAGAATAGCATTTATTTCACCCAAATAAATGTACTCATCTTTTAGCAAATTAAAAATAGGAGTAAAATTATGCACCCCAGAAGAAATACTTTCTTATTTTGGGGTTGTCATTCCTTTACATTTACTTTAGTTCAGCACCTAGCATTCCCTAAAATATTTTTAAAATAAACTCTGGCTTTTTAAAAATATAAATGTGTTCTTGTATTACAGTTTTTGAATTGGAATTAAAATAAAGTACTAGATTCACGCAATACAATCAAATAAGTGCACGTAATTAGAAAAATCACACCGTGGTTTATAGCAGATATTCAACATAAATTTTCGGTAGCAACCAAATTATCAACTTTCTGAGATAAGTAGTTAGTCCTATTTGATGAAATCTCATTTGGGATTATTTTGATAAGTTGAAGGGGAAATGAAATCGTTCGGAGACTTGACCATTGCGACGGGAGAATGTACGTAGACTGGAGGCATTTAGGATTTGGGTCTGGAGAAGAACGGAAAGAGTGAGCTGGGTTGCGATCAGGACGAACGGACAGGTGTTGGATAATGTTTGGGGAGGAGAGAATGCCAGTGACGGAGGTCCGGAGAAGACAGAAGATATGGATGAAGGATGTTTGGTAAGGAGAGGAATTGTTGAAGAGGCCAATAGAGGGGAGACTGGTGGGAAAGTGTGGGAGAGGATATGAATGCTGGACGAAATAAGAACAGGAAGACATTATGTGAAATTAAAGAGGGAACCAATGATGGGTCACCTATGAGAGGGAAACGGAACGTTTTGCCAGAAACTGGGACGTTAGGTAAAAGACTATCCAGAAACATACCAGTCAGCCCTAGGATACTCGAATGACGTTATGGATCCTTAGGTCACCAAAGGTTTTCGATCATTTTGTTTTGAATGGCACATATCTCATGAGGACGTCTTCATACGCTGTGAGTAATGAAGAAATGTTTAGTATGAATAATAGCGTAGCTCCTTCGTCAGCTTTATGTGTTCTCCTATCTTACCTACTGAGGAGATTATTATTTATTATTAGGTATTCTACCGGTAAAGGTAGGTTTTGTTGAATTTCAGGGAATCCGCTCCCTGTCTTTTACACATTCCTGATCCTATCTCCCTCTAATATATCCTTTTTCGCCTCTGAATAAGATCTGCCCTTCTTCATCCCGTCCATGAAACCTATTCTCTTTCTGCCCCTACCCCGCATGCCCAACGTCCTTCCCTCTATCACACTCTTCAGCAACCCATTACCCTTTATTCTTCCTCCTTCAGCCATCTACCCTGCCTTTCCCGGATATCATTCAAAATATTCCTTTCCTCGCCCACCTTCTCCAGCACTTCCTCGTTATACAATGTAAAATACTGGAAATGCCCCGATAGGCCCTCAGTCAGATGATATGAGCCGTTTTCTCTTTGTTACTTTTCCTCTCTCCCACTACGTGTATATTTTAACTTTTATGACTTGCTGTGATACATTTGTTTTCTAGGGATACGTTGTTTGAATTTCCCTATGAATGACTTTCCTTTTCGTAGAAATTTAGAATTTCTGTTGACTTAACGTGCGGTATATGTATATCAAAATACTAAGATTGATTAGGATATGCCGCTTGTCAGAAAGGTCACGTCCGAGGTAATTATTTTTTGAATTCGGATCATCCTTGTGACCCATGTAGAACACCTTCCTGTGCGCGATTTTTTAATTTGGAGGCCAATTTTTAAAAATCTATTGTAAATGTTGCATTTTGAAGATTAATCACGATGGAGTATCAGTGGCCACGATTTAATTCCACATTTAGCTCATTTTTCATGATCTAGACCGCAATCAGATCAGTTAGTTTTTTTTCCAACAAAATTCACCTTGCTACACAGGCACGTAATAATATTACATTCATCGTGGAGACCCAATGGTTTGAGATTGCCTGCCAAGATGCCTGCCGTTTGGCCTCGATTTCAGCGATAGTGAAGTCACGGAGTAGGATATCCTATTCTGTGAGTGAAGTATTGTCGGGCGTCGCCGACTTAGTGTCACGTTCATTCATCTCTCCCAGAATATTTGAAAAGTTCCATTATCGTGCTTTCAATGGCTTTGTACTTCTTGCAAGTTTTGAAGCAGTAATAGTAGTTAACCGTTTGAGTAGAATGACATGAAATGAAGGAAAATAACAGCAGGCCTACGGGTATTCAGAGCTTTTCAAATAACTGACTGCCGTGCTATAAAATTAACTCTTTCTCCGACTTTGACGCCGTGAATTCAGTGGCTCTTGCTTTGTTTCTTATTATTCGGTGAGCTGTTCTTTGACCGATCAAACGTGAAGAAGTGACTGCGATCTCTACGATTGCCAGAAAAACCAAAGAGTGGCCTTTATTTTACTTGGTTATTCCTCATAGGAGAAGAGGAGAAGGGCGAGAATAGGCTGCCATTTGAGATGTGGGTATCAAGAAGGATGGAGATTGTGAGGTGGACGGAGAGGAAGACTATCGAGGAATTGCATGAGATGGTGGGCGAGGAAAGGAAACTTTTGAATGAAATTCGAGATCGGTAGAGTAGGTGGCCGGAGTATGTAATAAGGGGCGCGGGGTAGAAGAAGTGAGTTATTAAGGGAAGGATGTTGGGCAAGCGGGGGAGAGGAAGGAAAGATAAAAAGGTTTCATGGTCAGGATGAAGAAGGGTAGATCGTATTCTGAGTCGGAAAAGGATATTCTAGAGCGAGATAGGCCGTAGAAAACCGGGAGGAGATTCTCTGACATTCAGTAAAATCTACTTTAATCGGTAGAACACTTTTAAAAAAATCCTCTCATGTCCTGTATTCTCATTTTCATTGCCGTAATAGAAACAGAGGTGAAGGAATAACTCGCACTTGGTGTACTTTGAAACGATATTCTTGATTAGGTACTCGAGCGAAGAACGTCAAAACATTTCCAGGCAAGTAGGATCGCCAAAGTTTCCTAATTGGCCCGCGTACGGAAGAAGCTTATTTTTAATTCATTCTCCTTCCGTAGCATTCAAGCGCAGTTTAAAAAATAGAAGCCATCCTTCCGATTACTCATGGGATCCGAGGTAACTTAGACTGTGGGATCATGATGCTTAGAGAAAAGGAGATATCTCCCAGGAGGACCTGCATTAAGTTTGTAACTCTTTTCACCGTACGAAAAAGCTCCATTTGCGAGATAGAAAGCTTTTAAAATTTTATTTGTAACGAGAAGTGGAAGCTGGTAAATATGGACACGAGATATTCACCTCTTCCAGAATATTTGAATAGTTCCATTGTCGCGCTTTCAGTGGCTTTTTATGTCTTGCAAGTCTTGCAGCAGTCATGAAAGTTAACCGGTTACAAGGAAAGAACAGCATGCAGTGAAGGAGAATAATAGCAGTCGTTTTGGAGTCTGGTCTCAGGGCTGTAATGAAATTGATGCTAACAACATATATGCAAACCTAGTGGTGGGAGACACACAGTCCTCCCAGAAAAGTGGAAATGGAACCACTGAAACTGGATTGGTCTTTGATCCAATTTACTATTTTATGACTTTCCTTGCTGCTTCTTTCACTATGAAGCTCAATTGTTGGCAGTCTCAAATATTTCCACCCTTAACAGTGTCACATCCTTCCTCGTTAAAATAGTGAAATGCAAAATTCCAAATTTCCGCAATGTATTATTATTATTATTAAGAAATTGCTACAAGTAGACCATATGGTCTGGTGGTAACACAGATACCAATAAAATACCATTATGCATATATGTAAAAATTAAAACAATGACATAGCCAAAAATACAAAAAAAAGCAAAGTTATTACCTTAGAAAAATATGGGGGAAAAACCCTCACAGTACAACTTCCCTCAATCTCGTCATTAACGTCAGTGTCTTATTTGGGAAGGGCTCTAATACTTCTTTGGGTAACTCATTCCAATCCCTTATCCCCCGGTGCAGGAAGGAATATTTCAATGTGTTTGAGAGCTGCCTTGGAGGCTCTATGTTATATTTTTTTAATCTTGGAGGCTCTATCTTAGGTTTTTTTAATCTTTCGGATATGTTCCTCCACGCAGGATCGCCAATGTATGCCTTATGCATGCACTTGAGACGTGCTTTCCTCCTCCTCGATTCTAGTGATGTCCATCCCAATACCCTCATCATCTCCGTTACACTAGCCTTCCTTCATTAAAATTTCGCATCACAAATCTTGCGGCTAGACGCTGAACTTTTTCTAATTGCTTTATCTCCCCTCCCAAATAAGGGTCCCAGACTGACGCCCCATACTCTAAAATGGGCCTAACAAATGTCTATACGGGTTACATCTATAAATTTCTATACGGGTTACATCTATAAATGTATATACGGGTTACGTGCTAACTTCCCTCTCTATTTATAATCTCTCCCATCATAGACTAAAATCCACCTTAACAATCATTCAAAATACTCTTACTTCTTGCATTTACTGTCCCGAACTTACCTCTTTCATCAATATAATCATTTATTTATTTTCACTGCCCCGAATACAGCACATTAGGCCATTTTACGTCGGGTGAATAACAGTAACAACAGACGAGACACAGACATCCATGTCCTGAGCAGATAATATTCTACCCAGGCGGGACTCGAACCCGCGACCCTCGGGTTAGCAGGCGAGGACTTTACCCCGCCGCCACCGGGGCCGACAAGGGCCGCCTTTACATCCTACTTGAGGTGACTCATTACTCCAAATCACAACTCCAACATTATCACTAATTAAACATTCGCTCTTCTTTCGTCTCTCCTCCCTAATGAATTCACGTCCTATTGATAAAATCCATTCCTTCTATCGCCAAAAACTTCACCAATGTTTCTCAACATAGCTTTACTTAAATAAACAGCGAACGTTGACAGTACGGAACTTAAACGCCATCACCAGATTTTCTAAGTTTTTTTTGTTGTTTATATGTGTATGTCTTTTTCTATTTGCCTCAAGTACACTTTAAATTGACAGTTTTGCTGTATGAACTATTTTCTTTGAACAAGAAATTAATAAAATAATTTTACGTGATAGATACGAGAATGGGCTTGATCGTGGGGAAAATGATACATCTGTTTCAAATACAATTGCTATTTCGTGAAAAACGGTTCACTGCAAAGAAGTACTCCCGGGAAACATAAGGCTGATGAAATATTGGCATCAATGCTCCTATGTTTTCGTGTAATTAGGAAATTAATATAGGTAATGAAATCAAAATTCGCTTTATCAACCCACTAATACCGCTTCAGTCGGTTCTAAAAGCCGGAAGATGTGTTCGTTAAAAATGTTAACATTTATAAATGTATATACATAGTGACTAATTAATCTGAGCTTAAAATGGAGCGTAGCGTCGTATTGGGTAGAAGCATGGACCCTCAGGAAGGAGGACGAGCATAGGCTGCTGGCATTTAAGATGTGGATGTGGAGAAGGATGAAGAAGGTAAGGAGGGCGGATAGGAAGACTGACGAGGAAGTGCTTGGGATGGAGGGTGAGGAAAGGAAACGTTTGAATGAAATCCGGGAGAGGCAGAGTAGGTGGCTGGAAGATGTTATATAAGGGGCGAGGTGTTGCTCAAGGATGTGATAGAGGGAAGGATGTTGGGCAAGCGGGGAAGAGGAAGAGGGCAAATGGCTTTCATGGACGGGATAAAGAAGGGTAGATGGTATGCTGTGGCGAAAAAGGTTATCGTAGATCGAGATAGCCCCCTGAAAGTGTTGAAAACTGGGAGGAGATTCTCTGACATTCAGCAAAAAACCTCTTACCGGTGAAATACTTTAAAAAAATTGTTTGTACTTTAATTAATTTCCTAATAGCTCAGGCTCGACATCGATGAAAGCATAGTTCTTTTGAAAATAATGAACCAAAAGGTGGAGTTTATTATTGGTGATGACTTCTCCGGTCAAAAAAAACGTTTTTTTGATACCTATGCGGAGAATATCACCATTGAATTTGTATTATCAGAATGAAGGGAACGAATTTTTTTTAGGCTTGGCGAGAAACCGACTACGCAGGAATGCCGATGCGGTCCTAAAGTAACAATCGATTTCTGCGTCGCTCCGTAACTAAAAGCAATCATTAATGCATGAGTGAGCTGTACGGGTTTGGATGGAGAGACAGGTGTAATGGCTGGGCGAGCGAAACGAGTTTGCTTTTTGCGCGAGCCGTCGCGAAGCGTCAGACGGGACGGGCAAACGTCCCGCGAGAACGGCAAAGCGTCCCGCGCTCAGCGCTGCCTCTCCAGGGCGTGAGAGAACCGTGTTAATCAGCGGCGCGTCAATCTTCGCGAGTTTATTAATGCCCACGGCCGCCACGCTTGGGAGGTGGCGCCACGTGGCTAAAGAATTCGCGCGCGCACGCCAGAGTGGACTCGACGCTCTTCAGAATTCCATCGCAATGGCCGTGCGAAAGCAATACCCAATGTAATTATCAAAACAATCGAAAGAATGATGATCGATAGTTACATATTTCGATCGATGATAAGAAAAAAAGCGTCGATACTAGATGTAGGTATATGAAAATTGCCAAAATTCTTTAGAAACTTCTTTTCATTATTATTATTTGGCGATCTAATGGATGGGGTGGATTTGAATGGAAATAAATGGTTATAAAAATATTGTAGCTGTATTTCCCTGCCGTTTTTAAGGTATAATCATTCAATATGACAATCTCAAATTATTTTGACTCGGAATAGCAATGTATGGGTACTTACTGAAGAGTTTAAAAGTTCATCAAACATACTACTTCCTCGTGAAGTTTTCAAAATTTGTAAATGGTGAATACTTCTCATAATAATATTCTTTAACTTTTCCCTTAGAGTTCATCAGATAATTATTCCTGTAGCTATTAATTATTTTGACCACACGTGGAGACGTGGGCATGCTTTTTTCCCTAGGAATCTACGGTTGACTTGTCAAAGGGCAAGCAAACTGTAGAATAGTGAAAAAAGATCATCCCGAAAAGGAAAGTTGGAGTTGTAACTGTCCAAAAAAATCTACTTGTCCGTCAGTAGAATATCCAGTGGTGAATATTGAAAAGGCCGCCACCTGAGCGGTCTTCCCTTTTCCCATAAGTGTCCTCAGACGTGTCCCGATGGAGCCAGGCCCACGTCTGGTCGAATTGGACGCTCTTCATTTTGAGGTGTACCTCGTACTATTGGCGTCATAAAAAATAAGTGGGGGATCTTCCTGTTGTTCACCTCTGTTTTCATCACTTCGTCCTCACTCTCTCTTCACGTCTGTCATAAAATTTCCCGAATTGGAGGATTCGGCCCCGCCCTCTACTTTTGGGTCATCAGCCGAGGCCAATTTTGTCGCCCAACCTCGCCTCTCGCTGCATTCCCCTCCCTTGTATCATTGGCGAGCGCGTGTATCGACACAACGCCAAGGACGCACTGCCAGTTTAAAGGGGATGGCATCCGAGTTTTTAAAGTTTTCCTCGCACCGTCATTGAGGGCACAAGGCGTCCTCTATGGGACGGAGGATTTGATCGTCTGATTGCGCCGATTTTTTTCTGCTTGTAGCGTTCTTTCAGAGGTGAAGTCGACCTTTATCTTCTCTTTGTCTGTACATGTAGGAATCCTCTACTAACGTTTTATTTTTCATATCATTTGCGTGGCTTGAGAATAGCGGTGCGTCAGTGGAAGATATTTATGTTGATGATATTTATGTTTCCTCTTTCATGTACATTTCCCCTTTCTGTTGCGAATATATGCGTGAATACAAATGTTTACCTTTCTCCGTTACTCTATATATTCTATTCTTCCAGTTACTCTCTACTAAATATCTTAATTAACTTCTAAGAGATGTAGTAGGAAGTCATATAACTTTGAAGCAGTTTTATAATCCTTGAAGTTGGAAAGAGCAGCGATTTCCTCATAAACCAGTCAATGAGAATCTAATTTTATAGTATCTATTATAAGTCTGGCGCCTTTGACTATTTCGTGATATTAAGGGTATATTTGCAATGGAGATTTTTGTTTCTCTCTATTACCCGGCCAAATAGCCTTATTTTCTTCGATATAGCCTTGGAAAATGTCTCCATTGTCTCGAATAAGCCTTCCCGTATTTTTTAAAATTTTGTGCCTGTCATAGGGTACAACTGTTTCTTAGTTTTTGGGTTTCCTCTCATTTAATCAATTGACGATTGTTGATGGTCGACAGTTTTAATTACTTTTAGTTTTCTTAATGAGCTTATGAAATAAATAAGTCTTTTTTATTCCCTATTACTGTAGTCTGTATCAATTTCCATATTTCCTTGATCACCCGCTAGGGCTCTGCAATGATATTGTATTAAGTATATTTGAGGGAGATATTATTTTCTTTGGATGCATTATTTAATGACGTACAAAATCATGCCTCTGCTACATCATGTAGACGCAATGGAGGAGTGTATAAAAACAAAAGTAAGGAGGAAAGCCATGTGCTCTTAACACAAAAAAGTTATTTGCCTTTTTGTCTAGCCTTTTTCCACTGCTATATGAAAAGCAGGCATACAAAAAAAGAAAATTACTTTAAATAACTACAAAACCAACAAACTACAGTAATGAATTCTCTTGGACGGATGCGTGAGAGAGCGAGTTTTGTCGCGAGATTTCATGGAATAATCATCAAAGTCAAGAAGTATTCGCTGCATTGCTCCTGAGCCCGGCTTTATATTTTAAATTTTGTTTAATCGTTTATTTCAGCGTCACTTTGTGGCATGACAACCCTAATTTTTTATTTTTGAGGCGTTGAAGAATTCGTGTACGAGTAATTTCCTCTCGCAGTTTTAATTACGTCGATTGCCATGTCGGACGTCAATTGATGAAGGCTAATACCTCTCTCCCGTCATTGTGAATGTCCCTCTTAATTAAATGCTTTGTGGCCTTCTCCGTCTCTTTCTCATCCCTGTTATGATGCTGGGAACACTTCCTTCCTCAACCTCCCGCTCGTACATGCGGGGTATTCGACCGAAAAATTGGATAGGAGGATCCATCTGACCGCTTTAATTACACACATTCCTTCGCCTCTCGTATTAAAATAAAAACCGTTTCAAATGAGAGTGTTGCAGGTCTGTTTCGGTGGCCGCCGTTGGGTAGGGAGGGAACGTATGCACATTCGCCCCTTCTCTTAACCGCTGTCAAAAAGCTGTCTCTTTCTTTTTTCACGCCGGTCCTTTTGCGTGGCGCGTGTCCGTCTGTCCGTCCGTCATTGCGCCGTGAGAACGGGTCAGGGCCGCCGGCAATGAGTGCCGTGCTCTCCCGGTCCGCCGTCGTAGAGCGAACCGGGAAACGAAAAATGGGAGACGAGGCACTTTTGCGTTCAGTGTTTTTTTTTAATGCGCGACCGCTTAAGCCGCGCTCGGGCACGCAATTAAAGCCCGAGAGCAAGGGACAGGGTGTGGGCAGAGGGTGGACATGATTATCCGAATTTAAAGCCGCCTTCCCTCTCATTTTACGTCCCCGTTTTTCCACTGCCCTTTCCTCTAACCCTTGCTTCTACTTTCCCTCCCGCGGACATCCCACATCCCCGCCTCCCTCTTGGTTTTTGCCACTGGCAACGATCGAGTCCACATAACGATCTGGTTAGTGTCGTGAATAGGAAAATGTTTTCTCATTTTCATTACTGTTAATACTATTGGAGGTGATATACCGGCAAAGATAGATTTATATACAACAAGAACACCTATACCCATACTTTATATATAAAAGACCTTGTGCATCTTCATCTGCTTACTACCCTGAAAGCCTCCGCTTAGGCGTGAGGTGCGATATATTAGAACACTAGTGACGGAGGAAAGATGAATGGGGCAAATTTAAATGGAGAGATCCGAAGGGAATAATATCCTATCGGCTCTTCTTTTGTTAGTGCCTCGCAGTTTTTGTTATCATGTCTGTGGGGAGAAAATTTTTCTGTCTTTCGAAAAGTCTGTTCGGTTGTGTATCTTTTATTTTGTCACTTTTTTCGCTGTATGGGGTGGAGATCTAGCCATTTTAAAGGGAGGATAAACTTAAACTCAAGGCATTTGAGACATGGGTTTGGAGAAGGATGGAGAGGGTGATCTGGATGGCAAGAAAGATGAACTAGATGGTACTGGATTTGTTTAGAGAGGAGAGGAAACTGGAGGCGAAGGTTCGGAGGAGGCAGAAGATACGGATGGAGGACGATTTGAAGGGAGAGAGAATGTGGAAGAGGGTAATAGAAGGAAGTACAATTGGGAAGAGGCAGAAATTCTGGACAAAAGAAGAAGAGGAAATGAGGATTTCAATAGGGATATAATGGGGGGTCAAACATAGGAGCCAATATAGAATGATGTGTCAGTAGGATAAAGACTATCCAAAAACCTAAAGATAAGCTGGGAGAATTCTACATGAATTGAAATATATTCCATAGAAATGGTGTATGTTTAGAATGAAACTCCGTGTGGCACTCAAATTCGTCTTATTGTAGTTTTACAAGTATCCGAAGCCTTGCGTGTAGCCTGTAAGGTTTTCTATGCATCAACTTGGCTTATATACTACGTCATCTCGTCCATTTTGCATGTATTTTCGTCTCCTTGCTGGAAAACCTCATATCCCCCCTCTCATAACTTTTCCTCCTTTTTCCTCATAACCCTCTATTATTGCTTTCAGCATCCCTTTGCCCCTAACTACCTTTTCTAGCCACCTACTCTGCTGTCGCCGAATGTCGTCCAGATTTTTACCGTCCCCCCCCCCCCCCCGTACGGAGCACTTCCTTGTTTGCTTTCCAATACTTCCAACGCATTTTCGGCCTGGGTTATTTTTATATCATCTTATTTTTCTTGATTTTTTTCAATCTTTTCGATCAGTTTGATGGGGTTAGGGAGGAACAGTTCAATTTTTTTCCATAGTTTAACAGTTTAAGAACTTAATGGATTGATAAGGATTATCACCACATGTCCAATTACGATAATGCCGTCTCTTGGTCCTAAACTGTTTTTTGACTAAATGCTTTGACATTGTTCCCTCTGTCAACAGTACTGGAGCAAACTTTGACTCCTTGACCGGATACTAGATACCTTTTATGAGTTTAGCGATAGTGTTTTAAGGTAGTTTTAGCCAGATATTTCCCTAGTCATAATGTAGACCATATTCGATAAATAATTTTTATTTAAGCAACTGATTTAAATATTTAATAATTAATCTTGCAATAATGTACTTTTATGTGGCTGAATAATTAAGCATTTAATTAAATATACCTGCATAAGTCTTTAACTTGACTTAGTTATTTTCGCGCGGTACGTTTAAATCTCCGTAACTGCGGAAGATTTTTGTACGATTCTGAAAAAGCATTACTGTAGTTACCGCATAGTTTATTTTCAAAAAAGATTAGAAAACATACCAACTAGAGGCTGATGAATTTTTGACGAAATGTCGGTGTTAGAAATTCCTCATTTTTCAAATAATATCTCTCTGTAGTGCCCTCATGTACCTTTCCTTGTAAAAGGGCTGGTATTTTTCTTTAAAAATCTCAGAAAGTGGTTCGGTAAGGGGCTGATATTTTGGTATCTTGGGAGGGGTGATATATTTTTCATTAAAATGAGGCCAATGAGATTTCTAGGTGAAATGATATTGCGATCAAACTACCTTAAATGACTTTCCCTGGTTATTTCTCCACCTCCTCCCACAGTCCCCTTCACTTTGTCTTCTTCCCGCTGCGCAGTATTTTAACGTTTTTTTATAAGTTTATGCTGTATTTTGAGGGAGGAGTGTCGAGCAATATGAAAGAACTGGTGAAGGAGACTTCGCATAAAAATGTACTGGTAAGTTTGAATGAAAATTGGATAAGCTTGAATGAAAGTTGTTTACGTAGTTTAGGCAAAAATTAACATGAAGGAATGTTTCTTGGGTATTCACCCAGATAATAGAGTTCATTATGGTTAACGTTTCGAAGTGCGACTTGTACGTCATTCTCAAGGCTACTGAATGCCGTATAAATTGTCACTATTTACACAAACAATGGGGATCGTCAGGTGACTCCCTATTGGCCCACTCGTCTGATTGACCGTTGCCTGATTCTCTGGCCAATGTTTTCAATCAGACAAGTGCACCAATAGGGAATCACCTGACGATCCCCATTGCTTGTGTAAAGTGTCATCATTTGTACAGCATTTAGTAGCCTTGAGAATGAAGTACAAATCGCACTTCAAAATTTCGGCCATAATGAAGCCTATTGCCTGGACGAATGCCCGGGAAATATTCCTTCATACAATTCACCAGGAAATTTTAGAAATTAGCATGACCACAAAGAGACGTTTGCTGCGAACATGAGAAAATTTGCATGGTTTGTGCGAAAATTAATCTTCCGTGTCGTGAGTGGTTTTTGTCTTCCTGTGCCCGGCTATCGGCCGTAAAATGTTCAGCCGCTCTTGATTCACTATCCCCGCTTTCTTCTTCAGCATTGAATTTCGTAATCGGTTCGCTCGGTCACTTTCCCCGCCTCAGCTCTCCGGCCTGGGACGGGGAACATTAACTGCCACACGCAGTATGCGGGCAGTTCTCTCCGTTACCGGACATTAGCTCCGGTGTCTCGTCGGTTGGGTAAGGTTTTCGTTGCCCACACGACGAGTAATTGCCTTGTTTTAAGAGGCGTCCAGTTCGGTCGGTTTGTGGCCCCGGCTCACAGCCAGGAGTTGTTAAGCTCTCCACGGTAGCCGCTCGTGTTTCGTAGATTAAATCGCATGTCTTAGCATAGGAGCACTGTGACGGCCATTGTAATGACATCCCTCGTAATGAGTTTTACGAGGGGACGTTATTTATTTGGTCCGTACTCTAATTCACTTCCTTGAGATGAGCATTAAAAGCGTAATGCGTCTACTGTATAAAGCTTTGGTACTTAATAAAAAGCATTGGTGATTGTCCGCTTCGGTTTGATATATGTTCTGAAAACTCTCAGATTTACATAAACCCTCCCGTCTTTTTGGCGGAATGATCTTCTTATCTGCTGAACAGATGTCTTTGGCTTCGTTGTGAGATGGGACATTATGATTGCATTAAATATCCAAGTTTGGATCCGCATTACCCTTAAAAAAATTCAGCAAATAAACTAGCACCTGGATTCTCCAATTCCATCCGTAAAACGATTGGTAACTTCAAAGTTGAGTTATGCCTTTTGGAAATGTAATGAGGTGTCAATGTATATCATTTAAAAAATTGTTTCAATGGGAGAATTTATAAATGGAAATGATAAAGAGGCAAATATGTAAATATCCAGTATACTTTAATCATCCCAGTAGTGCTGATTATAAGCATAGTGATGTCATACAGGCCAATGACTTTTATTTCATTTCATTTTGAGAAGTTTTGCTCGTTACTACAGAGGTATACTTGTAGTGTTAATTGCGGAAAGCCTCAATTATTCTGCATAAGTTGCATTAATTTTTAATTAAAGTAATGTAAATTTTGATGTAACAGTCAACATCAGATATGGTAATTTCGGTGTAGCTCGTCTTTGTCACTTTTATTCATTGGCTCATGATATACCGTAATCCTCCAAAGTAATTAAATAAATAGATTCTGCAAGTATTCTTAAGGGTTGCATGCGCTTAATTAACGCGTAGCGTGGTTAAAGAGTGGAATGTTTAGGATATTAATTGCTGGAATTATGCGTGTTAAATTTCCCTGTTACGCTCTATATTTCTCTTGAAGTATGATGGAAAAAAAGAGAACTTAGTTTCTGGTGTTATGAGATGGATTACTGTGGGTGAATGAAAGTTCTCACTTGATCTTTACAGTCGCTTTGATCGTTACCGCTGCTCACGTGTATGCCCTTCAATGGGTGGTATTTGCATCACTCGTTTTGAATCGCATTAAGGATTCATTCTTTTCTTCAGTGCTCTGGGTGTTATTTTAATAACTCGGGCCCGTAATTCGCACGAGCTTTCAAAACTTCGTGTGTAGCTCACAAACCGTCCGAGAATGAATTAATGCCGCTATTTCCTCCATCCGAATCTCTTGATTTTTATAAAATTTCTTCTTTCTCCGCGTCTGTCGTAATCACCACCGCAAACGGAAGGCCATGAACTGTTAATTATTCCACACACTACCTTATTACCCGGGCCGTAGTTTTTAAGAGTTTCCTCCCATGCGAATCTTATCCGTCTAATTTATTTTTCCGTGCCGTTCCTCGAGGAAGAAGAAGGGGAAAAAAATAAGACTGAAATGGCTTTATAAATCCGCCTCCTCTCCTTTGCTCTCTTGCGTCGTTGAGTCTGAAATTTCTCCGCGATCCGATAATTCGAAAGGGCCGAAGTCTGCGCCTTTGCTTGCTTGCCTGCTTCCTCGCCTTCTTACTCCTCTTGTGGCCCTGGAATTGATGTTTGTGTCAATTACGCGCACCCGACTTGGTTTTCCTCGAGGGAGCAGAAAGAGCAAAGTTTGTGCGCGCAAAGTGCCCCCTTGTGCCTCCCTACTAATGGCCCAGTTTTATTTTTCATGGCCGTTTAATCTCGTCCATTTCCGCGTCTTTGAAAAGGGACCTCCCTCTCGCTGCTGCTGCTAAATCTTTCCCCCCTTTTTATTTCTTAATGACGATAGCAGATGGCTCTTTTATCTGTTACCTCGATGAGAGAAGGAGAAGGCGCGTAATCTTGCTCCAGCCTTCGAAGTGAGTAGCCTGGGTGGTTAGGGCAGGCCTCTCGCATTATATTACGCCGTTCCCTCCAGTCGTTACCATTAAAATAGCCGAGGATCGGATGACCCTTTTGTGGAACTAATTTCGAGCAATTTGACCGAATTTCCCCACCATTCGCAGTCGGATAACCCCCGTGCTTCAAGTTTTAAGGATTCCCAATGATGCAAGTTACGGGTGTTGGGAAATCAAACGAGGGAGGGGGGATAAGGAATAGAGAATCCTATGAGCGCACGCATCGGACGATTCCCATTTGCATTAATTAAGTCTCGCCCGGTGGAATTGCCGTGATGAAATTTAGGCCCACTTGTAGTCGTGAGGGTGTGTTTTATGTGTGCAGTCCTAACCAGGCTACCTGCCTACGTTTAACCAGTCAAATTATGGCCGCCGTTAACTGTAGTTCTAATTTTACGAGTTTTGCGGATTCCGCATCAAACTTTCTCCGAACTCAAAACGGCGCGGAGGAGGGAATTGCATTACTCGAGAAGCGGAATGTGCCTTCGGAAGATGGGCGTGCGCGGTTGAGGCGAGGCGGAGCATTATCCCGAAATTGAATTTCTGATGATTCCGCGGGGGGCTTTACGTGCAGGGTGACCTGACATTCTCCTCCCCAGCTGTTAATGACGTGCAGCTTTCGAGTGCACGAAGGTATTCCTCTCTTCCCATCGTGCATCGCTTCGCGCGCATAATAGCGCCAATTTCGGAATACGCTCGCGTTCCTTCCGTGCGAGAGATTTTGTCTTTTTTTTTTTACCCCTCGTCTCTTTTACTTTTCACGTTGCGGTCAAAACTCAGGCGTCAAAATTTCCCGTATGAAACGCCCAGGAAGCTATGCAACCCATAATACTGACGCGAACAAATTGTGACGCGCGGAAGGTATATATAGCACGGGGCGCGCTGTTGCGGATCTGAGCAGCTATTATATTGAGAAAGTCCGAATGAGTTGCTCCGTATGCTATTTTTCGCGATGAATTTTGCGCGCATGATTGTCATCGCGGTATTTAAAATGATTTTCAACATGGTTATAAAATTTTTCTTAGGACGGGTTAATGCTGGCAAGATTATTGCCAAAGTTACTTGCAGAAAGCGACTTCTAACGTAACTCGCGTGTGTAGGTAAATGCCTCAGCAAGTCTACTTGCAGAATTTTGGAAATTTTGGAAAGTCGATTGGAGATGCTAATTAATGGCAGGGTAAAACGCAACCATGTGGGATCTGCTCTTACTTTAGAAAAATTAAATTTTTTTCTTTAGAAAAATCTTCGCCATAGTCTATTCCCACTGAAGGCATAGCTGACGTTAGTTGCTAGTGCAAACCCACCCATTGGGGAAGATAAAGAAAAATAACTGTCGTGAGTCTAGTTAATTTTGACGTATTGCATATATGAAGGGAATGGAAATGGAACATTTTGAAATCTGTTCAATTGGACGTAGCTAGAAGCTTTGATCGTCAGTGAAGATAAGAGGTCATTACCATTTATAAAGGATGCTATATTGCCAGAAAACTCGACAACATGCCAAGGTTTGTTTTCTTGATCTCGTGAAGAAATATGGAGGAAATGTTTAATCTCATTTTGTTCGAAGTCTGTTCGAAGTCTGTTCGAAGTTCGAAGAGGTAATATACAAGCTCTTATTCAAGAAAAACTATCGCATTCTCCTCTCGTTAAATTTGTGTTGCCGCCCAAGAATTAAGGCTTTTAATGAAAAAAAACCGCGACATGAGACATTTCACTGACTCTTGGTATTACGTTCTAGTTTCATCTTTTAAAAAGCTATTTTTTGTCCCTCCTCACCACTTCTGGTGAAAAATAAAACTTGTGATCGAGTTCCTTTAAAATTCTTCAATAAACATTCTGCAATAAATAGTAGTTTCATTCTTTTTATATGAAAGGTAATATTCTTCATTGATAAGTGATTGTAGTCATAAAAATTTCAAAAGTTGAACTAAATATCAAACGGGCAGTAAAAGAATATTAGCCTGAATTATTTAATTAAAAAAAAGAAAAGCCATCATTTAAGGCGCATTTCACTGTCTGAAGAAAGGTCAGACGTCTCGAAAAAAAGTTCGCAGACTATTGTGTTTATGGACGGGATAAAGAGGGGAAAATCGTGCGATATGACGAAATACTGGAGGCAGACAGAGAGCATTTTAAAACATGGAGGATCAATTTTCTCTGTCCCCCATGACCCATTACCTATTACCCCCTTACCTTTAACCGGTAGATTACTTTAATGAATGATCGAAATATATGTATGCTTTGACTGGCTCGGAACATGGCGAATTGCGCATTTATTCATTACAGCCGTTGACTTTTCTTTGTGTTCGTTTTGGTATCGGTCGAATTGTGGGCACCCCCGTATCTCGCCTCTCCTTCAATTCTTTCTCCATCCACTTTTAGGTTGATTTTTCTCCATTCCCTTCCTTTCCGCAACGTGGCGTCGCTTGCCTCGTGAAAGATGGTGGGAGGAGGGAGGGATCGTTAATGCCTTAACGCGCCGCTGTGAAAACTTTTTCGCCCCGCAATGAAAGAAGCCGGGAGGAAATGTAATGCTCTTAATAAGCGCCTGTCAGTCCCAGGTTAAGTAGTTCCGCCTTTGGTAACTGAGTAAGATTCGGATCCGGGGAACTTTATTCCGATGGGAGACTCGCATTAAGGAAATTCGCCTCCCGCCCTCCTCTGGGCGTCCTAATTTCCCTCGCGCTTCGTGCTTTCCGCGGTACTCGGTCGAAGGCGTCGATTCGCTGTCTTCAAGTGCAGTTTTGTTGGAGAATTACTTTTGCCTAACATTGCGAAGTTTGCCTTTCTTGCCTCATGAATTATTATTCACTCCTGGGCTATTTTTTCATTCTTTTCTCCCCGCCAGTAATAAAACCGCTTTGCTTGCTTCAGCAGACATATTACGATAATCCCTTGTATTCTATTTCTGATCTTGAATGGATGTAAAAAATAATCGAAAGATGGTTTTATATAGTATTTATGTAATATTCGTTACAAATGGATTGATTGTTTGGCTTTCTTCTGCTCATTTGCCAATTTTTACTTCGTGGAACAATACTAATTTATTTTTGTGGTCTTAGATATATAAAATGAAGTGTATGGCTTATTTTTATACAAATCTCGTGAAGTTCTGGGGAATAAGTTACGATTGAAAAATATGCGGCTTCATCTATTAACTCTGTGATGATCTCAGCCAGATGATCCTTGATTTAGTATCGTTTCGGTTGTTACTAGGCGACTAGATGTGAATAAAACTTCCCTGAGGTCATTGGATCTTTTTGCGGAAATATTTCGTTGGCCTGTCGTAATGTCATAACCCTCGTTACTGCGCTTCACGCTCCCAGAAACTGGCTATGTTGGGATTTTGGAAATGGGTTATTTGTGACAAAGGGGTTGTATAAATTGCATAAGAAACAATGAAAGACTGAACATTTTCGTAAACTTCAATAAGGTTTGTTGGATTTTGAACTATATACCTTTGACCTATCACCGATTTCCGCACATGAAGTTATTTAAAAGCTCAATAACCATTATTTCCCTAGCTTTTTAAACTGAGGTTTTTCAAAATATTCTAAAGATTAAGCAAAATTTATGTTGGTGTTACTGTCGATGTACTTGTTTTTCAGAAAAATCATTATTTTTTCATGTAAAACAAAGGGAATGACATATCAAGTTTAACAAATGTCGGATGCAAATTTTCCATTTTCTCTTCACTTATTGATGGCCTCCAGCGAAACAAACAGTGACTATTTCTTCGTTCCTCATGTTGCAGTATCTTTAAACAAGTAGTGGCTTATTAGCTGCATTTGTTGTATGTAACACAATAAAGCCTTCCAAATATCACAGCTCTGTGCCCCGTATGCTTAACATTGGAATACTTATACTAAAATGAAATACACTCCGGTTAGTATTCATATGATAATTGTAATATCCCGTGATGCACTACCTCTGCCACAATACCGATATATTTCCTCAAATTGGATTGGATATTTGGGGGGGCGACCGACAGCTAAGGTCTTTCGCGCCGTAGGGGTAGGTAAGAGAGGAAGGGTGGATAGAAACCCGGCGTCGGCATTAGTCTGCTCTTAACGAAAGGCGCCAAGGGAACCACGGCTTAACGTCTCATCCGATAGACGTTACTAGAAGTACTCTCCACAAGACAGACAAGTAGGGATATGGTTTCCTCGGAAAAAACATCCTCCTCTGCAGGGATTTGAACCCTGGCCGTCCGTATGGTTAGCCAGTACTCCAGCCACCACACCAACCGGATCCCCTTCGTCAGTGTTTAATTCCCAGGAAATGGACGAAGTGGTTCAACCTTTTTGCGTAGATCTAAATTGGTTTCAGACTGATCTCCGTGAAACAATTTTGGTCTTTATTTTTCGAAAACTGTCGTAAAAGTGGCCAATTTTGCTCACACTCAAGCGTGGAAGTGGTATACTCAACGGTGTGTGGCGAGATGTTGTGGAACATGATTTCAGAGGAATGAAAGGAATTACTGTAATGTCCACATGGTTTTTTTATTCGTACCACGCGTTTCGACGATTATATCGTCATTAGGTACAAACAACTTGTTTGTACCTGGTGACGATATAATCGTCGAAACGCGTAGTACGAAGAATAAAACCATGTGGACATCACAATAATTCTTTTCATTTTTCTTTTTTCGTGAAAGTGATGTGTATCTTTCTTGATATATTTTTAATATTAAATAATCTGAGTATGTTTACCAATACCGATCCCCGATATGTTTCCTGTGCGCCTTCGCGCAGCTATTTTATTGGACTAGAAAAGTGTTATTAAATTTTTTGACGACGTCAGTACGGAAAGCAAGAATGACGCAAGGGTCCTTCATAGTCAGCTTTTCTAGGACTTTCTGTTTCGAAATAAAAAGCGCCACATGCCTTCGCCTCGACCGACCCACCCTCGGGTCGTGTCACCGTGTCCTCTCACTCGGAGCAATCCTCTAACTTCTCCGTGCCCCCCGCCCCCGAACTCCCCAGCTCTCACGGAACCCAATTTAAAGAAAAGTCTCCTTTCACTACTTCCCCCCTCCCCAACCTTCCTTTGCCACTCTCCTTCCTCCCGCCCACGCACTCCCCCCCCCCCCTCCGTTCCCAAGGGAACGTGACTTTTATATCCATCGCTCACACTCCTCACTTAACCTTCCCCCCCCCCCCTCCACACGACCGTGAGATAATAAAGGTAACTTTTTGTTATGCAGTGCCCCTCTTGTTTTTTTTTCTTTGCCGCCCCTTAATAAAATAGCAAATGAAAGCGTGCCTTCTCGCCGCCGCCGCAGAGGGTCACGTGACCGTGGTTTTCACGCTTGGTCTCCGCGCGTTCGAAGAGGAGCCTTGCGTCCAAAGGTGAGGTTGGAGGGGCGGGTTGGATCCGCGCTGAATCGAATCACTTCGGTAGAACGCTGGAAGTAAATTGGGAGGGCAACAAAGTCGTCATGAGAATAACCGCGCCAGAGAAGGAAGCGTTTGATAATAGGCATAATTTCCGGATTCAGGCGTCAAATTTTGTAAGTTGATGTTAGAATTTTAGTAAAAATTTCGTACTTTTCCGGAGGTTTATTGAATAACTAAGCATTTCGCTGCCATGTAACATCATCTTCGGGTAATGCTGGACTCTTAGGACCAATTTGTCGTTGCGGTTGTGTTTCCCCCTTTGACATTACCCGAAGATGATGTTACATGGCAGCGAAATGCTTAGTTATTCAATAAACCTCCGGAAAAGTACGAAATGTTTTACTAAAATTCTATCATCAGCTTACAAAATTTGACGCCTGGATCCGGAAATCATGCTTGTTATCAAACGCTTCCTTCTCTTGCGCGGTTATCCTCATGACGTTTTAGTTGCCCTGCCCATTTTCTTCTAGCGTACTACCGAAGTGATTCAATTGTTCTGCTTGCTCCAGTTTCCGCCTTCCTACCCTTATGGCTAGTCTCGCTTTGTCCATGTCCATCTCTTTCTTTTTGTTTTTTTCATAATTCAATGTGGGGAATACGGAATGAGCAGATTCATGCATCAAACGATATTTCGTTGGTGATATTCAACTCATATCCTCAAGCTTTACTTTGATATACTTTCTTCTCTTTGTGCGGTGGAATGATGTGACGTGACCCGTCATTCTATTGACCGCACCGAGCAGGCGTGCGTCGCACTGTCGCCATCTTTGACTCCCCAGCTACAAACCCACCCTCAGTTGACTTCCCTACCACGTATTGTCCCACCCCACCCCTTAAATTCTTTATTGTTCGTACGCGCAGGTTTGTGTGCGGGCAAGCCCGGTGTAGAGATGAGATAAAAATGTTAAGGGTGATTAATTTCGCCTCTGCTCTGAGTGAGGCAGGCGTGACGCTTTTTTCCCGTTCAACACGCGACTGTCTTAAATTGTTCTTATCCGTGTTGACTCCGACGGGGCGAATTATCGCGTCACTTATCCATTTATAACCGTGTGAGGAAGTGTTCATGCTCTGCCATATAATGGCTGACCTGCAGACGGTGCCTCCCCAACGCGGCTACTCCTGGTGGTTACATTCGTGGGAGGAGCTGCTTTGTTTTTCTGGATGCAAAGGTTAACTCTCTGTCATTTTCCTGTTCCATGATTGAGTTTTCACAACGTACAACTAGTTGTAAGTGATGCGGGGGGGGGGAGGATTATGGATGCAGTTTTTTAATCATTCTACAAAATCACAAGAGATAAATCATTTTCAATTTATGATTTTCACTTACTTTTGGTTGCTCTAAGTCTTGTAAAGGTCTTTATTTTAATGAAAAAATGCTGAAAAACATAAAGTAGAATGTAATTTTTCCTCAACATTTTTTTTCATTATGTTGTCTTAGAATTTTTCTGTTGACAAAAGAGTGCTCGTTTTATTTTTTTCGTGGTTGTATCGCCAATAAATAGAAAAATTCTTTTGGACGGGACGTATGATTCTTTTGGACAGGTCGTATGATGAAATGGATAAAGTAATACTGAAGGTAGATACGGGCCTATAAGTGTAGAAAATCACGAGAAATGTCTCTGACTTTTAACAAAGCCTCTTTCTAACAGGTAGAATGTTCAAAATGACAATCACTGGCATTGTGGTGGTAAGGATTGTGTAGTTTGGTTGTGGTTAAAATTATTATGTTGCTAATATATACAAATATATTTAAGTCCGGCTGTGGAAGAAAATTAGGTGGGGTGATTATTGGAATGCTGACGGAAGAATGCAGGTTTTAAAGGAAATTATTTTTCAAGAGATTTATTGAGAGTAGACGATATGGGAAATTTCTGTTAAAGGTCGTGATGGCGAGGGGATTGTTTGCAGGGAAAAGGAACTCTCGTACCAAATGGAGTCCAGTTGGGAGTAATAAAGGTGGCAGTAAGTGGTCAATTTGTGCAAAGAATAAATATTTACCACTAATGAAACGTTTAATAGTGGTTTTTATATCCATTAATGCTTTTAAATTTTATATTGACTGATAGCTTACGAATTATAAAAAAGATATTAGAAAAAACGGAATAACTTGTGTTTTTAGGGAAACAATCTCCAGGAGGCATGTGCAATAAAGAGGTTTCAATGCTTGTCTGGGTCGTCATTTCTGTCAAGTAATTACATTTCAGTCCGAAAGAAGGCATCACTCTCCTGAAATAAAATTGAAAACCAAGCTTCCCAACGCTGAAAATGAAACGTATGCTTGAGATGACACACCCATTGGATCCAATTGATCTTTTTTTATCCCTCCCACCCCCGCCTTGTCAAGTACCAATATTTGCAATAAAAATGGAATTTATGATTGATGTTCCTGGGTCTGCTCCGGTCACTCCCCGTTCATAACAAGGCGGGCATACCATTGCCCCCGCGTGATCTCGCTTGGAAATCATTCCTCCCGGGTGTGTTTGCATGTGAGCACATCGCCTTTGTCGGTTTATCAGCGTGGAATGGCCGCGCGCTCGCGTTTTAGTTACAACCCACCTGCCTTTCTCTCATCTGATGTAGCCCTCCCCAAATCCTCCCGCTGCCCCTTCTCCACCACCCCAGCGCCACCTTTCTGCCTCCCACTTCACCCACGCCCCCAACTTCCCCGCTCTACCTTGGCGTCCCATAGCGCGTGTCCGCCTGGCCTCTCCTTCCCCTGCGCCCCCTCTCAGAAATTCCTGAAATACATGTTTGTGAGTGTACATATTTTTTTTCTCCGACGGTGGCCATGTTGGGCCGCTTCCCTTTGACCGCCTGTATTAATCCTGAGCGGTACCCTTTTTTTATTTATATCTTCTCCCCCCTCTCTCTCTCTCCTTCCCCTCTGTTTTTCCCCTCAAATAAAAACCGCACCTCCCTCCCTCCCTTCCTATCCTCCCACCAATTTAAATAAAAGAAGAGAGACAGTCTCCCTTCTCCATGGGTCCTTCTCGGGGGAGTCTTTTTTTTGCGACTTTTTTTTATTTCATTTTTTTCAATTTTTATTTCACTCTCGTGACGTACCAAACATGGCGTGTGCGCCCGCCCCCCTCTTACTGGGGTTACAGGTGAGATCCGTCATTTTTAGCATCGAAATTAAAAGGGTGGGAGGGGAGAATACAAGAGTCCGTTCCATTTCCGCTCGCATGTTTCACTGTACAGTCTAGTTACTCTCTTCGATTGTTTGCTTGGTTTTTGATGAGAGAGCTTTGTTGTGAGAACCTTGTAACTTAATTAAGTTTGGGGATTCCACGAAGTGGCTACCACATGTCACGCACTCCTTTCAGTTGGCCACCCATCAGGAAGTATTTCTTGCAACTCTCTGCTTCGATGCCATTTTTTTGTAGTGATTGAAAAATGCTTTTGGTTGAAACTTAAATTTCGGAAAACGGTAAATAAAATACGGGCAAAATTTCTTTGCAATACGCTCTGATTTTCTCGCAGGAAGTCCTTTTTTGGAAGATATTTGCTTTTAAATCGTAGTCGTAGATTTTCTCCATGTAAATTTTCGCAGTCTGCAGAAAAAGCTTCGATTCAATTTTTTAAAATTGTGATTGAAGGTACTTGTGGTTGGAATTTAAAAGGTATTTTCTCTGTGTTCAAAATTTCTGGTTTTTATTTACCTAAATTAGATCTCTTTTCTCAGCTGAGCGTTAGCTAGCTGATTGGTGGGTTTATGAAGTCCATATCCTATCCAGAGTCCAGGACGTCATCTTACTAGGTATGCTGCTATAAGATATATCCCGTATCTTCCCCTTTTACTTGGGCTATAGGAAAGGGTTTTGATGTAGGAGGGGATGTTGCACAAGCGAGGTAGGGGAAGAAATAGAATATATCTCATAGACGAAATAAATATGGAGAATTGGACATATAGTGAGCGGAAAAAAACATTGTAAAAAAATACAGAGGCCCGTGCCTTTAAAAATTCCGATTTTTTTTCTCCTTCCCTTTGAACTAACCTTAACTGGCGGAAAGTCCGAATAATAATTCTTTTAGGAGTCTTTTAAGTTTCTCCTCTATGAACCCTCACCGTCCTCAATGTATGATTTCTCTGTGTTTTACTTTCTTGTACAAAGTCTCTAATGGTAATTAATTATAAATTTCTCGACCAGTATAATATAGATAATAATCTTCTTGAATATTTGATCGTTCATGTATTTAACTCTCGGGCAAAGTTTCGCCAAATATATTGATATCCTCATGGCTTTGCAATACAGAAGAAAGACTCGTACAGCCAGATAACCATACAAATATTAGTACAAAAGTTGAGGAATCGAAAAATTACCTATCATTGAGGTTAATGTTAATTAATAACAAAGTAAATAATAACTCCAAACTGTGAAAAAATATATAAAAAAATCAACAATTTAAGTGACACAAACAATTTTTTTTACAAATTTATCAACAAATATATAATTAAATAAATAGAGATTAAATTAATAATGGACATTTATTTTTAAATTAATTAGTATTATTTGTGTAATTATCTCAATGCATGTCTCTTTGTGTTGTGTTGCTAAGCCCTGAGAATGTCAATATATTTGGCGAAACGTTGGCGGTGAGTTAAACTCATGAATGGCCAAATATTTGAGAATATATATATTATCTCTAATTAGTTCTCTTCCACTTTCAGACTTTAAATTATCTTTAGCTTAGAAGCTAACTTTCATCCGAATTTCCTTATTGCATGTGTTTTTTCCCTCCGAGACCCAGTGAATAAAATCGTTCTACCTGCTACTGTTTTACCGTCTCACTTTAATGATCATCCTCGATTTCTTGACTGTGTATTACTAATATATGTAAGCAGGTGAAATCCCTTCATTAATATAAAGCTAACGTTCTCTTGCCGTCTTTTGTTTTGAAAATGCGGTGTCACTCCTCCAGTGCCTCAACTACTCCAATCTTCTTTTAGAGGTGCAATATGAGGTGTGGGAAATAACCTAATGAGGAGTGCGAAAGGAAAAAACTAGACGCTTCCCTTCCAGCCGAAAGCCATTCCTAATTGTTAACCCTCTTCTCCGCCCATGTCTCGGAGCGTTCTTCCCCAACGATTGGAACGCGCGCAATACATTTGTTTCTTGTCGCCAATATTTGCGAGTCCTGGCAGCCCCCTCCCTGTCCCCACCTCGCTATTACGCCCTGAGCCATTTGTTTCCCGAGATACGCGGTAGAGGACGAGTCCTTTGTGAATCCAATCGTTTAAGGGCGTGTAGCTTCACTTCCAATTCGGGTCGCACTGTTTTTTTCGTCGTTCGAGCTTTAATTGGATGTCACATGCGTCGATTAATGTAATTTCTCACACCTTCCGGACGAGATTTCGTTTTTCTTGTGCTCGTGACCTTTGCCCACCCAGCAGTATTGCCGAGTTCATCCGACTGCTAGTCCTCCCACCCAGTCGCCCCGGAAATAATTATTAATTTCAAACCAATTGATGCTCGGACCATTTAGGACACGTTATGACTCCAGATGTTCCAATGCTGCTTAAATCCCTATAACGCTTCTCTCCCTGAGCAATTTATCTCTTCATCTCTGCTCAACTTCTTCCGCTCCTCGATTTGATCGTTAAACCCCTAGTTTTCATCTACATCTACGTGATACCCTGCGAGCCACCACGAGGGTGTGTGGCAGGGGGTGAAGATCACCAAACATGCACTATTGACATGCAAGTAGGATATTTAAGGGAGATATGCTAAAAAATAGGGTGACATGGAGCTAGATGGTTAGTATCTACATAGTGAGAAAGGGATTATTGGTTGTTTTTACATGCATCATGCACTACAGACTACTCTAACTATATTTCACCTACCTACCCCTTTGCTACGCTGTCTCTTGTTCTCTCTTATAGTACGAGGGAAAAATGACATTTTAAATCTATCGGTACGACAATCTATCTGTCTAATCTTGTTAATATGATCAAACCTAGCATAATACGCAGGGGTTCTCAATATATATCTAACGTCATCTGTGAACAACACGGTTTCGAATTTACTTAAAAGGTTTAACCTAAATTTTAACCTGCGTTCTGATAGTAATTCCTATCCTAGCTCTTCTATTAAGCTCGTAACACTTATACAATTATCATAACGGCCTTCAACAAACCTAGCGGATCTCCTTTGCACGCGCTCTAATTCTTTAATCATACCTTCCTCTTACGGATCCCATACACTAGCGGCATATCCTAAATGAGGCTTGACAAGTGTAAAATTGCTTCTTTCTCGTACTCTCTCATCGCGTTTGCCTGCGTACTCTCGCATCGCATTTGCCGTTTTCTTCATCTTAATATTATTTTCTACACTTAGGTAAAATTTTTCTTCCTGCTATTAATGGATATTTCTCGGGAATGGCACAGGGTCAGGCTTTCCATAATCAACGTTTCGACGGGCCACTTGCTCATCACCCTCAGGGAAAAGAACTGATTGTCCAGTGTTGAAAATGGCAGGGTATGTGTAATTATTCGCACTGTCTAGATTCGAATAAGTATACCCGGCCATTTTCAGCCATCGGGACTCAATTCTGTGCTCTGAGGATGATGAGCGATAGGCTCGTCGAAACGTCGGCCATGGAAAGCCTAACCCGGTGACATTCCTGATAAATCTTTATTAATACCATCTAAAACCTGGCGATCATTCTTCTTATTCAGATGACATAAGAACACTTCGTAAAACTCCACACAAACTTTAATGGTATAAGCCCCAACCGGTTTCAATTGTCCCTTGAGAATGACACGAAAGTGTTGAAACCGGTCTGGCTTATACCATTAAAGTTTGCGCGGATATTTACAGTGTTCTTATTTCATCTCAGTATGGACTCAATTTTCCACAAAGTTAACTCGCAAACCATTGAAGAGATCATTCTTCTTCCTGCTAATTTCCTGATGAAAGTTGCAGGTCTTTATTGTTACGACGAATACTTTAAATTCCTCACCGTTCACTAATTTTCGTCATTCATTCCTTAACCTTATAGTCGATTTTGTAAAAGGTATTCTACCGGTTAAAGTAGGCTTGTGTTGAACGTCAGAGGATCTCCTCGTGGTTTTTCACACTTTCAGGGACCCGCCTCGCTTCAGTGTATCCTTTTTTGTCTCGGCAAACGGTATACCCTTCTTCATCCTGTCCATGAGACCTATCCTCTTTCTTTCTCTTCCCCGCTTGCCCGACATCCTTCCCTCCATCACATTCTGTAGCAACCCATCGCTCCTTATTACATCTTCCAGCTTCCTACTCTGCCGATCTCGAAACTTACCTTGAAAATACTGAGCCTGTTTCGTTGGTTGGTTTGTTATTTAGGGAAGCTAGCGACAACTAAGGTCATTTGCACCGTAGGGAACCGGTGGATAAAGTGGGAATCATTGAGGAATGTGGTGAAGGGTTGAGAGAAACCCGGCATCGGCATTTGCCTGTTCTTAACAAAAGGCGCCAAGGGGACTACGGCTTAACGTCTCATACGACAGAACACTGCCCTTGAAGTGCCCTCCACAAGACTCTCAAGTAGGGATTGGGTTTCCCCTGCAAAATATCCTTCTCTGCAGGGATTTGAGCCCTGGCCGTCCGTATGGTTAGCCAGTACTCCAGCCACCGCCGGATCCCTGCCTATAACGTTTCGATCCTTAATTTGGCACGGTCTTACTCTCGTGATACGTATGCCGCGAATATATTTCCAATAATTTGTAAAAGAATTCGATTCTTTTAAGTTAAGGCCATAATTGGTGTCGATGGGGTGAACGTAGAAAGGGCACGGGTGAGGAAAATCACTTGTTCGTGGATAAATAGTCTTGCTTCACTTATCACACTTAGACGTAACAGATACAGTGAAAGGGTTTCATGGATGTTTAATTGATTTGCTCGTAGTATTTTGTATTTTGACCTTCGACGATTGTACATATCTGCGGTTTGATCATATCCGGCTGCAGAAATGCGACATATGTTTCCTTGAGAGAAATGAAATCTATAAATATAAGCATTCATTCAATATCCTTGGCAGTAAAAGTTTATGTATTTCTTGGTTTTCTTATGAAGTTCTTTAAGTAAGCAAGATGACGAATGAGCAGTTGATATCTTCTTTGCGCATACGTCATTTTGCGTTTAATTATCGTCATCTTTGGCATATCTTAGTTGCGCTTAATTGCTTGCTAAACGAGACATAATGTCACAAATTACGACAATGTACTCTAGCTGACAATTTGTCTTGTGTGCAGATAAATTGATACATCTGATAAACGTGCATGAGTTTATTTAGCGGTAGGAAAGAAGGCCTAACACCAATAGTGATGGCTCTTTAAGGAGACCGAAGTGGTTGTTCGTACAGTCAGATCCCGTCAATGAGGTCCATATGTTTATGAAACTTGTTAATAATTTTCATTTTATTATGTTTTTCTTTTTCTTTTATCTTCACTGCCCCGAATACAGCGCATCTGGACAATTTATATCGGGTGAATAAAAATAATAACAACCACAACAACACATGAACACAAACATCCATGCCCTGAGTGGTGATAATTCCAACCAAACGGGATTCGAACCCGCGACCCTTGGTGTAGCAGGAAGGAGGACTTGACCCCGTCGCCACCCGGACATCCGGCCGACTCTCAATCCCTTAACCAAATTTTTGTTCTATCCGTCGCTAAACTTGCATTTTTGTATGGTGGCACTGTTAGAACTGATGCTCGGGCTATTAAATTTAAAGCAGTATCTCATGGAAATAGCTTTTTAAGCTCCGAAGTTGGATGCACCCCCTACATTCGCTTTTTTCAATCAATCCTTGAAATAAAATTTAACTACGAACATCGCATGCAGTAATGACAAAAATAAGTATCGATCAACAAAGTTGATGGAAATTCGAAAGTCTCTGAGCTCCGATCAACTTTCGAAGGGACGCCCGCCGGAATGACAAGCATAAACTTGCGGATAGTTTTCTCCTACTTCGATATTACTTTCGCGAGCAAGAGTTTTGCGGGGATGTGGGCGTGTAATATACAAGAAGTGATTGTCTTGGGAGTTAGGAACTATCGCTACCTCAGTCCATAATTGCGTTCCCATCCTTCACGAAGTAAACTAATTGGGGGGAAGGTAGGTGAAGGGGGAGGGAAAGACCTGAAGGGTTTTCCTATGCCCTTCCAGTGTGGTCTTCTACGTGGAATACCCACCCTCTCCATTCCACCCTTTCCATCCACACCCGGCCGCCTCCTCTATCGTCCCTTGTATCGCCTAACCTTCCCCTCCCAAGCTTCTCCACCTCAGCATCCTTTCCCCTCTTCCCATAGTTCCTCTCTCTCTCTCTCTCGTTCGACTGGATTTATAATCCCTTTAGGAACTCGGTCTAACGGAAAAATTCCTCCGGGCGTTGCCTGTTATCCCCTCCGTAACCTCCCTTCTCCCTCCCAAAAAAAACCTCCCTCTTCGCATAGTCTAATATCTTACTACTTCATACTTAAGCGGGGGCTTCTCCGTCCACTGACCGAGGGAACGTAATATGAGCAGAGTATCCGGAGTAATATGCGCACTCGGTATTCTCAATTCTGCTCCTTTTAGAAAGGGAAGGGGGAGGAAAGGAGAGAGTTGGTGGGGGGGGGAGGGAGTCGGGAAGTATAATGAAAGTTTTTAGGCGGAAGGGTCTCCTTTCCCTTCTCCTCCCTCATCTCTCGTAACTCCCAGCCACCCTTATAACTCCCACTTTAGTCCTCCCCTTGCTCGCTTGAAGTCGAGTTCCCAATCCCTTTTTTGCAATCCCTCCTCACTCCCGATTATGTTTATTTTCGACTCGGGTTATGTATCCTTTTTCTCAGATCGGTCTCGATCATTTACTGTGGGGCGTTCGTTGGCTCTGTGCGGTAGGTATATAGCCTTAGGACCTCGTGAAAACAGTTTTGATGTCTTCCGCGCTGAGGGAGAGATCTTCGGAATGCGAGAAGTGTTGAACATTTACTAAAAATTCACCCAATTGGGAAAGCTTTACTTTTGACCCAGTGTAAAAGGTCCTAAATTGAGATAATCTCGAGACTTCGGGAATGAGAAACGAGTATAATAGGATACCTGCTTCCGGTGGAGCTAGACAGCGAAGTAGAGAGGCATAACGAGAGATGGTGGCGAGACTGGTGGAGGACGTCTTCCACGCTGTGGGAGAGATCTTCGGTATGCGAGAAGTGTTGAACATTTACTAAAAATTCACCCAATTGGGAAAGCTTTACTTTTGACCCAGTGTAAAAGGTCCTAAATTGAGATAATCTGGAGACTTCGGGAATGAGAAACGAGTATAATAGGATACCTGCTTCCGGTGGAGCTAGACAGCGAAGTAGAGAGGCATAACGAGAGATGGTGGCGAGACTGGTGGAGGACGTCTTCCACGCTGTGGGAGAGATCTTCGGTATGCGAGAAGTCTTGAACATTTGCTAAAAAATTCACCCAGTTGGGAAAGCTTTACTTTTTACCCATCATAAAAAGTCCTAAATTGAGATTATCTGTAAACTTCGGGAATGCGAAACGAGTAATATAGGATACCTGCTTTCGGAGGAGCTCGACAGCGAAGTAGAGGAGGCATAACGAGATATGACGGCGAGAAATGGTGGAGGGGAGTAGATATTCCTCCGGAGTTTCTATGGAATTTAGAAAATTAGTCAAGGCAACCTTTTCTCTCACTTTTTCGTAGAATCTAGAGGAAAGAATTACAGCCAGCGGATTTTTGAATAGCTTGATACCTATCCCGAAATAGAAAAAGGAGTCAGAATGCGAGAAGAAATGAGCAATATGTTCAAGTTAGCATCTCGTAAAAGTTACAGTCAAAATTACTTATAAGACGAATAGATTTTGCGTTGCACTGCATTGTCCTCCATCAGAAACTCTCATATACGGCGAAATAGTGGTGAATTGATTCCCCTTACGATTCTCGGGAGGACTGTTAATTATTTTTTTTCACATGCTATTTTGCATTCGTAGAAAGTATTTTAAGATACGGAATTACCATTTGGGGTTCCTTTGGGATAACCATCATGTACAGCCTAAAACGCAAGCTAAAAAAGTCATTTAAAAAGTAATGAAAAGTTATTCACATTATTGGACAGAATAAGATGCATATCAAAGATATGGAATGCCACCAATAGATTAGCTACTTGGAGAATTATTTTAGTGACAAATACAAGGTTTTGTATTAGGCTAAAACAAATCAGCTCTGAGGGATAATATAAAGTATAAAGTGAAAAAGTGTCTCACTTTGCATGGAGAGAGAAAATGAAGGTACAAGTATCTACTATATTCAACAATATGCTCGATCACTTGAAAAATCTAACTAAAATAAGTGAATTAAAAAATTATATTTGAAAAATAGCTCTTAGAATGCTAAATAATGGGAACTCATAGGTTATGTTCCAAATTTTTACACCGTATAAAACTATATAGGCATGACTTTGAAAACGATAAAGATTTATATGATCAAAATAGAAACCTGCTGACAAGCTATATAAATAGCATAGCAGGACCTGTGCTGGACTGATATGTCGTGTTATTAGTTTATTGATAGGTCTTAAAGCCGCTTTACACGGTACATTTTATTGTACTAACGAATGTATCATAGAATGTACAAGAAACTGAATGTAATAAAAGCAGGTTCTATTTCCCGTTGAGTTATTCAGACAATCATACAATTTACCGCTTAATACGGTACAATTTTCCTCATGCAAGAGTTCATACATTCGTTTGTACAATAACATGTACTCTGTAAAGTGGCCTTTAGCGATTGATAATGTTGATTCAGTGTAATGATAATGAGATAAAATATAATCTACAAACAGATACAATTTAATATACGCCATATTTATTTATAAATGAATGCAAATGTATGTTTGTACAACTATATAAATTGCATTTTTAATCCGTAAATATAAAAATATGAATTCGAAATCTACCTATTTGGAATACAATGTTTTTACTTGCTCGCCACTGCACTGATCTCCGAGGTACAACTTTAGTGCAAATGTTGTCACGAATGTATATTACTTGACTCTGGTAATACCTTAGTCTAAATATATACTCTTTGGTAGTGCCTACTGTGTTTTTTTAAGCCAGAAATATCTTCGTCAAACGATGATGTTACACGGCAAAATTAGTTTCTGGTTATTCAGAGAAGAGTGAGGATTGGTATGAGACGGAGGATGGTAGAATTTTACAGCCAGACATACCGTTAACCGTAGAATAATAATCGCTGGCGGCTGCGCGATGCGGCTTTCTCTCCAGGACGTGCATTAAACCCACCCACGCCCTCAGATACATCCTTTATTCCGCTGCTCTCTGCTCCAGCCGCGCGAGATACATAAAAAAAGTATGCAAAGGGTTCCGGGAAGAGGGAGAATAATTCGTCCCCATTCTTTCTCCTGTTTTTTTTGTATATGCCTCGGTTGCCACCGGAAAAACAACTTTATGGAGAAGGCCTTGTTTATGTGCTTGTTTTGCGTGCGTGCCGGTGTCCTTCCAATTACGTTGACACAAAATGGCCGCTCCCAGACAGAAATCGGTGGGAAATCCTCTGGATTTAACTGTTAGTACAACTGTGGTTTATTTGGCCGAAAAATAGTTTTGTGGCGACCTATTTGGATTAGCATCGACGTAAGTTAACGATTTTAATGACATTATCCATTATTATTTTTGAGTATTCTACCGGTTAAGGTAGGTTTTGTTGAATGTCAGAGAATCTCCTCCCGGTCTTTTACACATTCAGAGGCCTATCTCGCTCTAGGATATCCTTTTTCGCCTCAGCATACGATCGACTCTTACTGGAAAACGTATTCTTTTTCTCCCCTTTCTCCGCTTGTCCAACATCCTTCCCTCTATCATACTCCTGATTCTTCCCTCAGCCAGCTCAGAGAAACCCTTCAGCCATCTACCCCTCCTGTCCTGGATTTCATTCAGAAGTTTCCTTTCCTCGCCCGCCATCTCTAGCACTTCCTCGATAGTCTTCCTTTTCGTCCACCTGACCTTCTCCGTCCTTCTCCACATCCACATTTCAAATTCCTGCAGCCTATTCTCGTCCTCCTTCATGAGGGTTCATGTTTCTGAACCATACAACGCTACGCTCCATGTCAAGCTCTTCACTAGCCTCTTCTTCAAATTCTTACCCAATATTTTATAAAATTTGCAATCAAATTTCACAAGTTTTTGGAATATCAATGAATATATCTTTGATAAATTTTGAGGATCCCGGGTCAAGCCACACATTTACTTTTTTTTAAATCACCCGTAGCACTCATTAGTGCGAAATTCCAAAGAGGAAAAATCATACGCCTGGACCGCGAGTCGAACCCGGAGCTCTCTATTTCGTACCGAGGACTTAAGCCACTTCACCCACCTTGTATATGTCATGGCTTTAAAGGACAAAGATGTTCACGACTGCCGGGCATATGACGCCAATCGTGTGCTTAACGCCACCGTGCGCTAGGTTGAAGCCAGACATGGAAGACCGTCAGGTGTTGGATGTGGATGTGTGAATGATATGCTTTGCTTTTCCTGTTACCTAATTAATTTATGGAGTAATCTTTAAATAATGGTAGAGGATGGAATAGGCGTTGTATTGGTGGAAACACTTGGAATCTCTGAATGTGAGACTAGAATTGTCTGCAGAAGCTCGAGATTTCAATGTTGAGGAGGACGGAAAATGTGTTGTGGACGGACAGGAAGACGAATGACGTAGTGATTGGTATGGTTAGTAAGGAGAGAAAACCCAGATGTGTAAGGATACTGAAAGCCGTGATTGAAGAGGGATTGTTAGGTAAACGAGGAATGATGCGTCTTCCAACTTAATGAACAGGATGAAATGAGGTAGGATATATCCTGGGATGAAGAAATATGTCGTGTGAGAAGTTAGAGGTCTGGTCCTGTAAAAAATCTATAGGATAGTAACTCTCTTTAATTAAAACTACCACAGCGATAAATTGCTGTAGTAATAATAGTAGTTATGTCAATTTAAAAATTATATGTACCAATTCATCGAAGCACATGTTGTTTCTTTAAAAATTAGTCATCCGATTACATCCCAATTTGCGTTGTGCTGTCATGCACAGGGTAAGTAGATATAAAGATAGCGCTCGTGTAAAACTGGCTTCACGGTATCGTAATAAAAAAGAGACGTTGACATTTCTATGGAGGATGTGGAGGAAAGAAGGAGGAGAAAAGATAGGAGGAAAATTCGATAATTGGAAAAGGAGTCCCTCCCGTACTATTAAATTTTTAGCCCATTTTTTGAACTAAAAGCTGTATTTATGTATTTTAAAATGCACGAGTTACATTTTTTTGCTTGATTGTGATAAGTATACACTCTCAGGAGTAAGTAGGATCAGTGGATTCCTGAGGAGTTTTTAGCTATTTCTTTTGATTAAATACGCACGCGTGCTTAATGTAATGGAAATTACACCAGATGTGCCTCTTTTTTGTGTGAATAACGACGATCATTAGTCGTTCACTCGGAGAACAGGTGGCATTCTGGGAAGTGAATGAATTGGGGCATACTGGGGAACGAGAAATTTAATAGTTTATGGATCGTTGATGATCTAATAAGGCTGAAATGTGTAGTTTAGTAACAACAGCTATAGTGCTTATATGACAATTTTTAGCTTCGGATTGCAAAAAAATGGTTTGTTGGGTCAATTAAAACTAAAATTCTCAACCCCGTTTACATTCATGATGGTTTTCTTAAGTCTACCGTTACTTTAAGTGGATTGAGTCGAAGTCGGATGAGAAATCTGCTCTTCTTGGTATTAATACCTTTTTTTTCCTGTGTACTGTAGTGTATTCAGGATCCGCCTCTTAAGTTTCTCTCTTCATGGATTTGGGGGCGTAAGAGCGGGTATCTTGATGATAAAGTGTAGGAAAGAAGAGGAAGGGTTGGTATTTTTGATGTGCTAAAGAATTGGAGGACACTGTGCCAAACTAATTAGAAAAATAAAGGTAAAAGATATTCACAAGTGGCAAGAGAAAAAAGATGTAGCCCATTATGATACATTATAATGTATCTGTATCAAATCCCATCAAATAATATTTCCTAAAATAATATATTTGCGCTCATTCCTATTGGCTGTGGATATTACCGAAAATTGATATTCTTGCGCGTATGGTGATAGTGCGTATGAAAATCAACTGTTTCATACCGAACTGAAATCTGCAGTTTTTTAGCAACAGTAATACTGCTTTTAAGTCCAATTTAAACTTTACACCCTCAGGCTTCATTTCGTGGAAGTATTTTATACTTGGATCCGTATTAAAACAATCCTTGTATTTATCCACGAATATTTATTAATGTACTTGTATTTATTGATAGTTACGATAGTAACCAACGCCAATAAGCTGGGAGGGGTGGGTTTGGAGAGAAAATTAAGTTTTGGGTGCAAAGGCAGGGAAACAAAGGTAAGGGGCTTGCAAAATGGGAAATATTTTCGGAAAGTAGTGGGGAGGAGTGCGGAAATAGAAACTCGTTGCAAAGGTTGCATGACTCTCTGGTAATTTCCATTTGCCCCAATGCATCCATCTTTAAACCTTTTGGTAAGACATACAGAATTTCGGGGATAAAATCACTTACGTGATCATTATTCAGCAGATGCTTAGCAAATTGTGAGTTGGTGTCCATTTTTACAAGCCCCTAACCTATGTTTTCATGCCTTTCCACCAAAAAATTAGGTTGTTATCCATATCCTCCCCTCAGCTTATTGGCGTTGGTTACTACCGTTACTATCAATGAATAACATGTAAACAGTTGTACCTGTGGATGCAGCAAGCTGCAAAATGCGTAGTACATTAATGAATATTGGTGTAAAAGCATAATGATTGTTTAAATATGGATTAAGGTGAAATTTAGTTTCGGTTAACGGAACAAATGGTCTGTTGTATCAATTATAGTTAAAATAATGTTCCTAACCCCATGATGGGTTTAACTTTATGATTACTTTTTCAAGTCTCTCGATCATGCTTACAGTTAGCCTTTTCTAACTTCATACTCTCGTAGATCATGTGCTAACATTTGTATTCGTTGTCTCTTTCTAAATAATCTAGTATTTTATTATATCCCTTGCCCGTTTCAGAAGCAACCCCATCTAAACGAATGCGTGGGGCGTTATTTACGTCGTAGACTGTGACTGGCTTTCGGCTTCTTCCTTCCATATACTTCCCACTGAGGGAACTTCTCAAAAGTGCAAATGATCTTTCGACGATTCAGCAGGTATCCGGACAGACTCGATCAGGGGGGGAGGAAACGATGGAGGGAGTGAGGCGGACTTTTCGTTCCTTCCCTTGCATGAGGGGGGCGTTGTGGCAAGGGGGGAGGGGTCTCGAGTCGGCGTTACAGGAAGCGGATGGGGGAGGGCAGGTGGGCGGTGGTTGGATGAAGTCATTACTACGCAACGCCTTTTGCTTTCCCTAACCCTTCCTCGCCTCCCCCCCCCCTATTTCCCCAATCTAGCGAAGATGGGAAGAAACTTTTTTCCGGCTCTTTTGAAAGGCATATTTATTCTCCTCTCCGCAGCACCACCTCAAGAGAGCGAAAAAAAAACCTTTTTCTCCTTCCATTTTTAACGCACCCAGCCCTCTATGTCTCCCACCCTCTCTCTCTCTCTCTCTCTCTCACTCCCTTTGCCTCAGTCAAAAATATTCCACTCTTTCCGGTAATACTACACGCATCCATTTTCGCCGCTTTCTCGGCCTCCGTTTCCCATCTTCCCCTACCCCAACCACACTTTCCCTTTTTCCTTTAAGTTTTGCCCCCGTGAAATTTTCAACGTTTCCCTTCCTCTTCCCCCCCCCCACGACGGGGCATCTCTTTCCTGAAAGGAATTTTTTTTCTTCCTCCTCCTCTTGCCGCTTTACTCTCCGGGGAAATGCGTAAGAGTTTCAGGGTCGGACGTCGTTTGCCCGACCGTTTCTAAGAAAAACTGCGATTTAATCTCCAAAAACCGTAACAATACGCCTTTATTGTTTGCCCACGCGTGTGCATTTCTTTACTTATAAATTTATTAGCGATAGTTCTCTTGTTTTGGGACATTATTATTATTATTATTATTGAATTCTTCACTTCTCAGCCTTTTTAAGCGCTGGGAAACATTCACCTATCCCGGGTGCAAGGCACCAAAGGGATTAGGCTCGAGTACTGTTTTAATGTTCATTTAAAAATCTTCGTACTATGGAGCACGTGTTAATTATTGCGGTTTTTTTAATTTCCATGTACAAATGATTTTCTATTCCTATTGTTTCCAAGCTTTTGTGCAGGTTTTTTGGTATTACACCAGTCGCGGATATTATTATTGGTACAATTTTAATGGTTTTTGGTTCCATATTTCTTTTATTTCTTCAGCCAGAGGAATATATTTCTGTATTTTTTCTTCTATTTATCGTCTAATTTTTCTGTATTTGGAATGGATACATCTATTAAGTATGTTCTCCGGTCTTGTTTTAATTGTTTCGTTTGATTATTATTATTATTGATATGATAGGATTCATAACTACAATACCAGAAGGCATAAGGACCTTCACCCAAATTTTGTTAGGACTACCATTGCAAAGCATGGACCAATGTCCATGGGCCTAAACATTTAAAATCATTTACCTCAAGACCTCAAATCCAAGATTAGTACTGAAGTATTTAGAAAAAAGGTGTTGAATTTTTTTTACTCCAGAATGTTTTATTCCTTGAAAGAATTCTTTGATTCAAATTTTTAAATCTAACATTTCTGTGTAAAATGTGTGTTGCAGAGTACATGTATATTGTATTGTGTTCATTAGAATTATTATAATTGTGACGTGCCTTATATCTTTTACATGCTTATGTAACAGGTCCTCGGGCAAATAAATAAATAAATTTAAGTTACCGGTAAAGTTTAAGTTACGTGTACCGGTTGAGGTAGGCTTTGTTGAATGTCAGAGAATCTCCTCCCATTTTCTACTGTTTCAGGGGCCTGTCTCGCTCTAGTATATCATTTTTCGCCTCAGCATACGATCTACCCTTCTTCATCCGACCGTGAAACCTATTCTCTTTCTTCCTCTTTCCTGCTTGCCCGAACATCCATCCCCCGATCACATTCTTGAGCAACTCATCGCCCTTTAGTATAACCTCCAGCCACCTCGTCTACCGATCTCGAATGTCATTCAGAAGTTTCCCTTCCTCTTCTTCTCATCCTTACCCAATGTCCCCGTCATGAGCTCCCTATAATTACTTAACATCTCTTTAGCTAGCGGTATTGTCTTCCATATGTCTTTGCTACTTTGCATTGGAACATAGATGTGGAAATTAATAACATCGTAGAGTGCGTGCGTAATTTGTTACTCGAAATATTGATTGAAAATTCAGGTGTGGCGAGTTTCAATTAGAAGCAGATGATTTTATTTGATCGCGCAATTTCTTTAGGAATGAAAGAAATGACCAATATGAGAGATAAGCAGCCGAACTAATTGGTTTCCTTCTTTCCATCTTCAATTAGTGATTATCACCAAAATGGATCGTGTCTCGTATCACTCTGTTAAATATGACTCACTTTCGTCGTCACCGTTCGCAGTTTAGTTATATCTGACGGTTATATCAGAAACAACAATTGCAATTTTCCACAGGATATTTATAGGAGTACGACGCGTTTCAGCTCAAGGAAACATTATCAGGTACAAGGTCTTGTGAGCTGAAACGTGCGGTACTCATTAGAATACCCTAAGGATAAGTGCACTTTTTGTCTGTTATGATATGACGAACTTTCATGATATTTCACCTGAATCTCATGAAATCATACCAGATGGTGGAAACTCTGAGTGAATGAATCAATTCGGCTCCGGTAATATGGTACCAGGTATTTTATCATTCAAGCGTTTCTGTGACAGTTTTCCAAAGCGCTCTGAGAGGATGATTCTCTAGGTATAATTGTCGGTGAAAGTTGAGCTAGCAATGCATTTCGTTTTCTTGCGCAAACTGCGATCTCCTGCGAAGTTAAAGGGGTTGAACACATTTTTGAGGATACCTAGAAATACCCGCTGAATTCCCTCTACGGAGTCACCCTTTTCCTCCTCGAAATTTGTTGAGATGAGAACACCTCAAGAGCCAAAGTTTGACGGTGCGGTGGTGTCGCACTGCGCCCAAATTGGCTTCTTCTTTGCTGTGTATACCTGTCAAACGAGAAACATCTACCTCCTTTGAAGCCCGCAGAGATCCTTTAAGGAAAATAAATGTCTTGGTTGCCTGGCTGAAGAAGTAGGTGCGGTATCGATGGATCAACGCTTGAGTCCCGGGCAAGTTGGATGGTTTTTCCTCTTCTGAGTATTTACGAGCATCTTTTGAGTTTTCATCAGGGTGTCTAAAGAGGTTTCATTCATATCCCATTGTCCGTTACCGCTAGCAGTTCCCTTTCTGCCCTCCACGCCTCTGCTTTAAACTCACAAATTATTAAAGGGTTGCGTTCTGGACCTGTCGGGGAGGGCCAAGGATAGAATACATTAAAGAAATTATGATTGACTCAAAAAGAAGACCACTTCCTCTCTACTACTCCAAAAAATAAAAGAAGGCGATTTTAGAGATGTGGTTTATCTATCCAGAAAGAAAGAAATTAAGATAGACCAGTGGAAGAGACCAGATAGTGGTATAGCCGAAATATAGATAATCAAGAAGGTATTTGGAGGCCAATAGAATGATTCCGGGCGGAAGTCTATAAGATAGACGTCCATTAATATAAGCTGGTATACCGCAACGACACTTGCACTCCAAGGAGTGATGAACGAATGAAGCCGGTAGCTGATAGGACTGTGGATTTGGTCCATTTTAACAATAATGTGTGGAAATCCATAGCTATAGTAGAAATTTGTAAATTGAAACTCTCAGTAATTGTCTTTGAGAGAATTATTTATTTAAACTTATTGTGCTTTACTGCAGCGTCTACAGGTGTAATGTAACTTAGGAATGACTCCAAAATTGACTTGATACCTGAGGATAAATTGACATCCCAGTCTGGAGGAGCTAGTCAACATACATGTACTAAAAACAAAGGATTGCTAAGTTTATGTTACCATATTCGTCTGCGAAAATAAAACGGATTGAGCGGTTACAGCAACCTAATCTTAGGAGTATTTCTGTTGATGACGCGGGATTCTGACACGCCATCTATATTGCATCTTCTATCCCTATCTTGTATCTTTTTAAACTCATTGTATTTATGTAAGGGTGCACAAAAGCTGACTTGCATTCCCACACTCGGACGCTTCCCAGATGACCAATGCTCAATGCTGACTTGCATTCCCACACTGTTTCCACAATGTTTCCGCACGCTTCCTTTTTTTAAGTTTCGGGTGTCCCATCCCTTCCCTTTACCTTCCGTACCAGTAAATAACGTTCGTCCCTCTCACGTTCCCCGACCCTCCTGTCCAATGCTTTTGCTTTTTAATCCGTCGGCCATATCCCCTTGCTTATCCACCTTCTTCTCCGCCTCGGAATTTTTCCCTCCATCTCCCGATCCATCCTATCGCCTCTAAATTACTCCTTTCTTCCCCTAACCTGCTCCTCTCCCTCTCTCTCTATCTCTCTCTCTCTCTTTGCTTCCTCCCTCTCTCCCTCCCTGGCTTTTCCTTTTAATCTCACCCTCAGACTACTCAAGACAGCCCACGCTACTACCCTCCTCATCACTCACCCTCTCAACCTCCCACAGTATTTCGCACATTCGCTCCATCGTCGACGTTTTTTAATCTTCTCTATGTGACTTTGCCTGTCGACAGCTGATAATTATTCTTGGAACCTTTTCATCTGGTTCTGGTACGTTTAAATATGTCCATTCCCATCTAAACCTTTTGTTACCTGTAGACTGCCTCCATCCTTACTTATATATAACAATGTAATGGTGTCTGTCTGTCTGTTGCTCCACCACGAAAAAACTCCTGGACCGATTGAGCTGAAATCTGGCATGTAGATATAAAATATATCTGGTTGTAACATAGGCTATATTAAAACGTCCTCAGGGCCCCCAAAGACATACATTTAACTCATTTTACATCACACAAACGACCATGTCCTGGATGGAGAAAAATCCACCCATGCGGGACTTAAACCCGCACTCCTGGGTTACCAGGCAAGGATTATACCCTACCGCCACCGGGTTCGACAATAGGAAGGGTAGGTGGATGGAGGATGTGATAAGGGGCGATGGGTTGCCCAAGACTGTGATAGAGGGAAGGATGATGGGCGATCGTGGAAGGGGAAGGAAGAGAATAGGTTTCTTGAATAGAATGAAGAAGCGTAGTTCGTATGCTTGAGCGGAAAAAGAAATACTAGAGGTAGATAGGGGCCTGAAAGTGTAGAAATGGGGAGTAGTTTCTCTGAATTTCAATAAAACTATTGTTGTATACATGTGTGTTGGAATAATTTAATATAAAAGTTCTTATCCTAAATGCTCCTATCCCTATAGGGACCGAGATAATTACGGTTGAACCGGTATTTTACTTTATCTATAAATAATTATTTAGACTTGTCTCATTGTAAAAAAATATGATAAAAATTACAAATAAACGTGTAAGACAAGTGAATTCTTATGTTCTACCGTCCGCTGCGGATCTAATATTTACGTGAACGGAATTTGTTTTCGGAAGAGATCAAGTTTTTTTCCCTCTTTATTTTCGGCGGGCCACTTGTATTTTTGCTCTTATTTTATTTCTTTTTTTCTCTCCGGGCGCCGCGATGTAAATTTCGGGGTCCGAACGTTTTCGCCTCTTCACCCGTTTCCCGCATGTTGGGGGGCGGAGGGGGGGGGTGGAGGGTTAAGGGTGCGACGGGGGTGAGGATAGGAAGCGCTCATGTATGTGCACGTGGGTACATATATGTAGTGTCGGCAACATTCATTCCCCTCCTCTTTATGCATAAAGCTCGCGTATCCTTTAAAAACGTCCCAGGCTGGCCGGGGCGAAAGAGAGAGCCTCGGCGCTCTCTCGGAATGGGCTCTCGGAAGGGTCCACTCCCCCCCGCTCCGCCCCTCTCTCGCCTCGCCACACCCTCCCGCCACCCCCGCAGCCTCAAACCAGCCCCTTTTCCCGCACATGGTATTCCTCGCTTCTTCTTTTTTTTATGAATGATGATGCGATCTTGGTGGCCGACCTCGCCCCTCCTCTCCTCTCTTTCCACCTTCACCCCTTTTTCCACCCCTTCTCCTCCCTCCGCGCGCCTCCCCCGGTCTCCCTTCAACCCTACTCCCTTTCCCAGTGGCCTATCTCTCATCTTCCCGAAGCGGTATTCTTGTCTCGATCCGACCCCCGCTCACACCACTCGCCCCTTCTGTTGGGGGGGATCTCCCCTTCCCTTCCCCCCCAAACCTTTCGAGATATATCTAGATCAAGGAACTTGTAATCTACCCACTTTCGGAAAAGAAAAAAATAGAAAAAAAGAGGTATTACTACTTTATTTCTGCCCGTGGAAGGTTTTCGGCGGGATTGGGTCGGCGCTGTGGGATTGGCGGAGCCATGCGGCGGCATTCTGCCTCTTCTCCCATCCTCTCTCCGTTCCCATTCTACTTAATCCGATCCGTCCCTTTTCTTCTTCTTCGCCTCACCGACGCTGCTCCCGGAGTGGATGAACCTGAGGGGGGTTCCTTTCTTGTTTTCTCCATCTGATCGCTTCGTTCCTTCTATGTTGGTCTCTCTTCCCTCCGTCTTGATTGTGGTGCCAAAAGGGGCGAGAGAGTAGTCCGTCAGCCTTCCCTTCCCGAACCCTTTTGACATCTTGGTCCCATTTGAAGAGGAGAACTGGACTAGATGTTAGGCGTGATGATTTGAAGTGCGTGTTTCCTTACGAGTCTCCCCCGCAACAACGTAACGGTCGTATGAATGAAATAGGTGGAGCTCTGCGGCCTTTGAGTAACAACATACATACCAATCACCCCGTTCCCTTCCGGGGTAGGCACAATCATAAAGTTTCACTCATAAATTTATATTTGCCCCCCTAACTCTGCTTCGATAATTTCCTCCATACTGACCTATCCTTGCAAACCTCTTTTGCCTCATTTGCCCCATACACTGCTTCATACTCGCCCTCCTGTTTTTGTGAGTCCTAATTTTCCTCCTCCCAAGAATTTCCTCAACCACATTCAACCAAAGCTTTCTCGGCCTACCTCTACCTCTAGTACCATTTATTTCACTCTTATATATCTGCTTCGTTATACGACTCTCATCCATTTTCTCAACATGGCCAAGCCAACGAAGCACACTCCTTTCATATATGTCCATTACTGGCGCATCTAACCCACATTTATTTATTACCCACTCATTCCCGACCCTATTCATCCTGCTTTAGCCGCAAACACTCCTCAGATAACTCATACTCACGGCGTTTAGTGTACTCATATGTCCATCTGACATACCTATCTCTATGATGGTAGAATAACAACAGATAAAAATAACCGCAAATCGCCCAAAAGTATTGGAAACTCACGCGGGGGAGAGATATGCAGTCACCGAGAGTCATTCCGCATCAGGCTACTAGGTCAAACGGACAGCACGCATCCCTGTAGTTTTATGCCAGAGCTGTTTGGGATCCGGTAGAGTTTCACTGACTGGAATAAACATACACGAAAAACGAAGGAAGGGGAGAAAACGTAAGGTCCTAATAGATTTTATGGGGATCAGGGAGAGATACACTGATAAAAACACACGTAAACACACTGAACACTCAAAGCAGTACATAAGGGAAAGGGTGAACGTGTGGTGCATAGCGTATACGCGTATTTTTGTTAAAGGCCATATGCTAACTCATTGTAAAGTTCCGTGGAAATACAAGTTGCCTCAATCGGAGTTCTTACGAACGACACATTGAGTTAGATGGAGAGGGCGCTTTCTATGCTGTCCAAGTCTAGAAGCTGAAGCCGGTCAGCCACCTTCGTTAATCCTCTTTTTCCTGTAGGGCTTGCGGGATGACTCAGTTATTTTGCAATTTTTCTATGTTTTCCATCGATAGCTAACTGTAAATCTGCGTTATGTAAGATATAAGGGATAAAGTTTTGGGAGGTTAAATGGTGACTTGTCATATGGAGTGTATTTAGTGGAGCTCAGTTTTTAATGTGGCCGGTTATTGTGCGCGGACCGAGCGAGTTTTTGTACCTATCTGTTTGTAAATGTATTTCTCTCATTTTTTCGCTCCGATCAGATTAGAGTTTTAGTGAGGCGTCGTGATAATATTCTCAGTGTCGCCATGAAACACATTGGCTTTGAATTTTGAAAAGCAAGGCTAGTCTAACGTGTAGCTTTGCGTCGACTCTCTAGGAGCCTCAATCTCTCTAAAAGGTCTTAGGTTAGTTAGGTTTGCCATGAATGTTATCGTCGGCAAAATGGCTAGTATCTTTAATAACTTGGTTTGACTTCGGGATGAAAATGGGTTTAGTAGCAAATATATGTTAGGTGGAGAACTGTACGAGCAAAGGAAAAGGTTGACAATAGAAAAGAATTAATCCCCGAAGGGAAGGGGGGGAAATAAGGTTGAGAAAAGTTTTCCGCATTGAGTAACATAGAAGCGCCTTGAGATTCGCCGTGTTTTTCAGTATTTCCGTGAGAGAGTACTTTACCCTGCATCTGAGTTTGGCGCTTACTTGAAGAATAAAGCTCGATTAACTCCGAAAATGATTCCGGGAGCGCGTGCTATTTTTTTTTTTTTGAGAGAGCTCGACGGGAAAAAAAGAAACACCACTGCCGCGAGTGCTCATTAGCAAGCGCTAGGATTTCCGCGAACTTCTCGACCGAGATCGTTCCCCGACTCTTGATTTTCGGTTGAGAGTGTGTGGAGAGGATGTTTTGTTCGAGCGTTGCGGAAGAACTCTCTCTCGCCTGGGGAACGGAATCGCGTAATTCCTATGTTTGCGTTCGCCTTGTGAGTGGTCTCGAAACTAACTAACCTGACTGCCGATATTTTGGTCTTACAGTTTTCATTTACTGTGTACCTATCTGTATGTGTGAGGATTTTATTTTTCAGAATAGATTAAACGTTAGAATTGTAGCAATCAAACTATTTTTATCCATCATTCACTGGTTGTTCAATCCTATGATTGGTTGACTGTAGCCCTCCACGCTTCCCTATGTACTGCTAGTTATCTTACCTCCTGGTGTCTCTTCCTATGTACTTTCCTTTTTATTGGATCCATGAACTTATTCCTGAGCCTTACTCTGGGGACATTTTCCTCCATTTTACCTTGAATTATGTTCCTCTCAAACCCATTGTGTCTCAGGGTGCGTCCAATCCATCTCTTTCTTTTTATCTGTTAGGTGTTCCACATGGTCCCTTTCCTAGTCTACTCTTCTGTACACCTCATCATCTCTTATTTTGTCAGTCCATTTTACCTTTAGTATTCTCCACCAGCTCCAGGTTTCCAAGACTTCCAGTCTTTTCTGGTCAGCTTTTCCATTTGAATTATAAAATAATTTTGTTTGACATAGTGTGCTTCATTTATTTTAGGAAAATATCTTTAATGATATCTCAACAGTGTGATCTTTAAGTAGGGATGATTGACTTTAGAGAAAAGGGGCGAATCGGACCTACAGAATATATTATTTTATAATCTTTTCTTGGCTTAATAAGGTATCATTATATCGGCATATTATTTAACTTATTTTGGAAATCTACGGTCATGATAGGATTAAGGAAAGTGAGTAAAATCCTCTTCTAATATTTTATGTCGTGCACCATACCTATTATACATATTTTTTCTTCATCTCTGCATACGTCGAGCCCTTTTTCATCCCGTTCACAAAACGTATTTAATTTCTTTTCCTTCCTCGACTACCCAGCAGTCACTTCTCTATCGCAGTCCATAGCAATCATTCGCCCTTCATTGCCTCCTCCAGCATCCAACTTTGCGTCTTAACGTTCTTGAGGGGGAACTAAGGGGAGGAGGAGGCGCGAAAAGATATGAAGATTCGCGAATGGGTTTCATGGGCGGAAGATTAAGGAGGATAGCTGCCCCACTCCCTAGAGAAAGGAAAGCTCTCGCTAAGTTACCGACCCTTGTACCTAATAATTGCGCAACATCGAATTAATGTCTTAATACTAATGTTTTATGTAATTCAGAAGCTTTATTTATTCCTCCTATCCTACCTTTTACTGTCTCGTTTGTCCTCTTTCCATCCTCCGCACGTTCCCCGTTAATCTGCACGCCCACAATCGTTATGTAGTTGTTGGTTAAATAAATGATACGAAGCTTCATTATACAAGTTACTCTGATAGTAGTGTAGGTGTACGAAACACTTGGTCATTAAACATAAGTTTTGAGACATTAATTCGATGTTGCGCAATTATTAGGTACAAGGGTCGGTAACTTAGCGAGAGCTTTCCTTTCTCTAGGGAGTGGGGCAGCTATCCTCCTTAATCTTCCGCCCATGAAACCCATTCGCGAATCTTCATATCTTTGCGCGCCTCCTCCCCTAAGTTCCCCCCCTAGGCCGTTAAGAGGGCTCTACCGTCTTAGCCGCTCCCTCTTGACCATCTTATTCTCCCCGTTCCCTCCGTCCTCTCATCCGCCATGCTCACTTTTAAAGGCGAGAAGATATTTCTCTCTCCCGGCCGAAAAATTGGACCTCTTCTCCGCCGTATTTTAAGTATCCTCTCGCTCTCCCGCTCTCTCGCGTCCCTTCGCTCACTCCGTGGGAAGGGACGTCACGAAAGGCGGCTGGGCCTGTGTGTGTGTGCCCTGATGAACCAACTAGAGTGCGGCGATGTGGATGGATGGATGAGCGCGGCGGAGGATGAGGGATTTATGGCCCGAGGGCTCGAGGAGTCTCCGGTGGAAAGTTGCGCCCCTTCTCAACGACAGTGCGAAATTTCGAGTCGACGAGACGTGTTTATTAAACACGTAAGCCCGCTATTTTTTGCGCGTTCATCAACTCTCCTTAAGAAAATCCACCCTCTCTCTCTCGCCGTTTTGCATGACGAGAGATATTGCGCGAAATCATACATGAACTGGAGCGCGAGAAAAATTGCGAGAGTGTTGATGGGTGGCGCGGTTGCATGAATGATGGCATGGAATTTTCTCTCGCCCTAATTCCATGTGGACTTTTTGGCAATATATTATAAAATTAAGTAAATGCATGGATAAACGTCTGTCATTACGCAATAATTAATCTACTTAGTACCCTGAAAACCACCACAAGAGTGTTTGGCCTTGCACGCATGGAAGACAAAAAATGCAACCGATGAGGAAGCTTTTGGTAACTCAAGGGCCTGAAGTGAGGTTAGCATCAAATTTACTTACACATGAATTGAACCATAACCAACAAATTGAAAGGATTGATTGATAAAGTACATAGTATAAAGAATAAATGCATGAGTATAAAGTGTGTCCTGTGTATATGTAGAGATAAAAGGCCAACTTCTTTAAGTTGATAATAAAATAAGTCAGGCTGAAAGCATTTTTACTGATAGTAAGTAGAAAACTAAGCTGTTGAAAAACTTCGATTGAACTGTTTCATGCTCGGAAAAGGTACGAACCAATTCCCAGAACCTTAAGGTCCTTGAGAAGGGTTTTTTCTGGCTTTGCTGAGGCGAACGGAGATATTTTCGCTCGATTATAATTAAATGAACTGATTTATTCGCAAGTTCGATTTCCAATATACTGCATGAGATACAGGCCGCGCTTATCAGATACAAATATTCGTCATTGGTCGTTTAATCCGATAATGTAAGATTTCTATGGACGGTGAATTAATTAATCACTAGCTTCCAACGTGGCTTTTGATCCATTTTTCCTCGTGAATGGGTGGTGAATATCAGATTGCTTCATATTTTCTATTGCGTTCTCTCTATGTTGCAATTGAGTTCCTGCAAATCTTGTGGAGAAGTCAAGCACCCTAGCAGAATTATCTAAATGTCGCATTTTTCCTCAATTGTACGAGGAGGACGCTTTTGCTTCTTCTTCTTCGATGGCACTACAGGCCAAATCGGGCCTTGGGCTTATCAATTTTCTTTCTCTATTCCTCTCTATCCTCTGCCACTCTTCTCCATTTCCTCACCCGAAAGAGTTCATGTGCATTCTTGCGGACGTTAACTTCCCACCTAGCTCTTGGCTTTCCCACTGGTCTCTTCCCTCCCTTCTGTCCAGTCAGCACTCTCTTAACTGCCCTCACCTCCGACATCCTTAGAATATGCCTTGCCCATTGGAGTCTCATTAATTTGCAGTATGTATAAATGCTGGCTTCTTTATATAGGCTATATATTTCGTCGTTATAATGGATTCTCCATGCTCATTCTGTGTTCACAGAGCCACATATTCTCCTCAGTACTTTTCTCTCAAATCTGTCCAACAACTCCGTAGATTTGAGTGTCATTGTCCAATATTCACAGCCGTAAAGGCCGTTTTACACGAGGCACGAAATGGCACAACTTAACACTGCATTAATTGCACAATCTGCCGTGCAATAATTATTGCGAAAACGAATGCGTGACTGCTTTACACGGTGGTCGTAAGCATGCATTCATTCGTGAATTCCAGTCGTCTGATAAGTACGCTAAGAGCGAGTGTTTTGTTCAAACAGGAGAGATACGATATTCTGTACGCGACGTTGTTGACATTCAGTGAAAAATTAGGCTGTGGGGATTGTGGGATTCTGTGATATTGACATTGAGTCACTCTCTCTCTGTGAGAAAAATAATGGATCAGGAGGAGGCTGCATTGATTGCTGCAGAGCTAGCAGTAGTGGGAAGTATGATCGGGGCCGCAGAGCTCATAGGAAGGCGTAACCACAGGAGAATAGCCAGAAGAGCACTTTGGATGCGGGAGTGGATCCGTAAGCGAGAGGAGGGAACGGGCATTCTTAATATGGTCCAACAGGAGCCGGCTGTAGAAGACAGGAATGGCTACCGCAATTTTATGCGGATGACAGAGGAACAATTTAACGAGATATAAAATATCTATCTAAATAAATAACAATATAAGTAACTGCAAATATCCTCCCACACAAAGAGTAACTGTAAACACCCATCGCTCAGGTTATCGAACCTTTTCTTCAGTCAAATTCCCGTGAACTTAGATGTCGTTAATTCTGCGACCGCTAGATGGAGTGCTATTCCTACAAATTGCAAGAATGCGACCACCGAAATAGAGCAGGGGCTATTCTGACGTCTTGCATTCATGCATTCGTGCATGCATTCTTGAATTTCGCCGCTTTACACGGTGCATTTTGAAATTCACGATTGCACATACAGTAGCTTGTGCAATTACATGCCCCGTGTAAAACGGCCTTAAGACAGTACTGCACGAATGAGTGTTTTATATGACCAATTATTGGTTTTCTTGTACACATTTCTAGATTTCATGTTTGGGAATTAGGAGAATAAAGTGGGGATAGCTGCGTCGAATCGGTTTTTTAAATTTCTAATGCCTTATCATTTTCCGAGGAGACTTTGGAGCTCAAATAGGTAAAAAATAAATTTTCGCTATGTTCGTAAACTTTTTCACCGTAGCCATGAGTCACGTCCATTTGCGTCGGTGCCTTTATCATCTCGGCGAAAATGAATTGCTTGCTGAGCCATGTCCCCTCCTCGTGGAGTTTAGCTTTAGGAGTGTCTAGCGTAGCTTTTCAGGGACGTGATGCTTTGCTAGAGGACACATTTTAATTTATCTCATTTTAATTCGCGCCGTGAAATACAGTGAAAATTAAATTTCGGAGCACTTCATTATACGCATAGCGCTCGCTTATTTTATGTGCCATGCATACCTATCAATATTTTGAATTATTGGATAAATAAATCTTTTATATTTGCCTACGAATCCTCATTTAAACCGATTAAATGTTTACATTTTATCCAGGGAATTCCTTTGCGAGAGCATTAATATTTAGTATTTTTAATCGCATTAGATTCGCAACTCTCGCAAAACAGTAAATTCCGTCATGGTTTATGATTTATTCAGGCGACGCAAGGTTGACCTGCATTACGCAAATATATTTGGACCCACTTTTAAATCGTGGGCGAAAGGTATTTTTAATATTCCACTTTCAGTTTATGAGTATTGAGTTTACTCTAATATATATATATTTCTATTAATATTATTTTTCGCCGTGAACCGGGTGAAAATCGGATGAGAAATCTGCTCTTCTTTGTATTAATATCTTTTCGTTTTCTTTTTTCCGTGTGTGCTCCAGTGTAATCAGGATGAGCCTCAAATTTTCTCTCTTCTTGGATATGGGGTGTTAGAGAGAGTTAAATGCAGGCGATGTGGGGAAAAGAAGAGGATGGGTCGGTATTTGGATGAGATAAAGAATTCGAGGATACTGTGCCAAACTGAGTAGAAAAATGAAGCAAAAATATACACTGGTAGTAAGCGAAAAATATTGTAGCCCATTATAATCTATTACAACCCGTCAAACACTGTTTCCTAATGAATTATTGCTGCACTCATTCAGATTATCCGTAGATTTTACGGACATTGATATTCTCGCGCATTTGGTAACAGTGCGCGTGTAACTCAACATCAAGGAATGCCGAACTGAAGCTCATTTCGTGAGAAATTATGTTCCGTAGCTAAGCAAAACTTAGAAAAATAGTAGACGAGATATTAGTGCGATGATAACGGGCCAGATAAAGCCTTCATACCTGCTGATGCAAAACTTTGATACCATGATTCGGGCTGTAGTCGGAAAGCGGGGTGAAGATGGAATAAACACGAAAATTGGACACTGTGTGGAAATTTGCAAAGCATCTTTTATTTTGTGATAATGTTATTGCCGAAAAAATATGGAAGCAGAAAACCTTGTGCAGCCGATCAGTAAAATTGATTGATGACCATAAATTGAGAAGAGTTGATGGTAATGTATGTTTTTATCTAAGTCCAACACTTCGTCGAATATTTTTCATTCTTAAAACGAGTTTAGGGACGAAGATAAAAGGGAAGTGCTTATGTTAAATTTTGAATCAGAGGCCTGCATTTTTTCATATGGAGCAAAAAGGACGGAGCATTAATGTAAGGACAAAATATTATTTTAAACATTTTATTAATGAGTAATGATGCTTAAATGATTTGGTACTGTCTACAGAATTTATTTTCACCTCTTGCTACACGTGTTTCGACTGACTAGCAGTCATCATCAGGCAAGACTAATTCAACATAAACAGATATGAGCTTATATAATACGTGAAACACCATATTTGCGTCACACTGGGAAAGTGGGAGAAAATGGAAAGGGGGGGGGGGGATGTGAGGGGAGAGGGTGGTTTGTTGGAGGAGGTAAAGTTATTTTCCAATGGTGTCAAAAATAGGAGAATGACGAACAAATTCGTTCTCATTTAATAAGTTCATTTTCTTTCGTTTCCTTTTGACTATTTCCCACTGTTCCGAAACATCTAAACGGTGTCCTTTCTCCAGGAGACGGAGGATTTTCACATTAAATGTGGAGTGGTGGGATTCTTCCATTAGATGTTTGGCGAAATAAGACTTAGGATCGCTGTTCACCAAACACCTTTTGTGTTCCGTCACCCTAGTTAAAACATTTCTCCCAGTTTGACCGACATAAACACTACCACATGTGTCACACTTGAATTCATAAACCCCCGATTTTAGCAAGGGGTCAAAAGGATCTTTGGCATTATTGAATATTGTTCCCTGAGTTCTTGGTGCGTAAAAACTCACTCTGTACTTGTCTTTAGGGAATGATTTAACTGCATCGTAAGACATTTTACCCAAGTAAGGCAGCTTAACCCATTTAAATATTTTTATCTTTGACTGGTTTCAATAGTGAAACGAAAGAAAATGAACTTGTTAAATGAGAACGAATTTGTTTTTCATTCTCCTATTTTTGACACCATTGGAAAATAACTTTACCTCCTCCAACAAACCACCCTCTCCCCTCACATCCCCCCCCCTTTCCATTTTCTCCCACTTTCCCAGTGTGAAGCAAATATGGTGTTTCACGTATTATATAAGCTCATATCTGTTTATGTTGAATTAGTCTTGCCTGATGATGACTGCTAGTCAGTCGAAACACGTCTAGCAAGAGGTGGAAATAAATTCTGTAGACAGTACGAAATCATTTGAGCTTCATTACTCATTATGCTGTTCTACGATATCTCGCCTGAGAAAGTGGAGTTTATTTTATTAATGGTGACAACAAATTAGTGTTTGCCAATATTTTATCATCATTCAATTTTTTTACGAAACGGACTACAAAAACAAACTGAGTGAAGGAAATCTTACATTGTCCTTTGAACATGACAATGTCTTTTTCGCAAGAAATAAGACCGGTTGGGGTTTATCGAAAAGGCGTGGAAGGTACAAAGTTTATTGTCATGAATCGGGGTGAAGTCGGTAAGCGGGGTGAAGATGGGATAGGAAAAAAATTTCAAATGTGGAAGGAACTGACGGACTATCTGAAGAGGTTTTAAGATTTATTTTGGCAGAGTAGGTGGCTGTAGAATGTAATAAGGGGCGATGGGTTGCTCAAGAATGTGATAGAGGGAAAGATGTTGGGCAAGCGGTGGCAGGGGAAGAAAGAGGATAGGTTTCATGGACGGAATGAAGAAGGGTTGATTATATGCTGAGGCGAAAAATGATATATTAGAGCGAAAAAGGTCCCTGAAAAAGTAAAAAAAAAATGGGAGGAGATTCTCTGACTCTCAATAAAACCTACCTTAACTGGTAGAACACTTAAAAAAAGATCTATTACTCACCTCTGACTAATCAGATCGTGTAAGGTTTTAATGCAAGATTTAATAATAATGAAATCAATCAAGGGAGCAAGGGCCTGCGGCTGTGAATGATACTATAGAAGTTCCTTCTTCCATTTAAACCTACCTTGACCGGTGGACCACCTCTGATGTTGATGGCGATGATGATGGGTGTCTCCGCCAAGGGCAAATAGGTGGACATCCCTTAGCAAACGATATGTAAATGGCGTGTCATTCGCTTGCACGCGTTTCCTCTTTCTTTGAGGAACACTCCGATTTGGGCGTCGCCTGGCCGTTTCGGTTTTGGGACAGGGCGTTGGTTTTCCTGCGTCTTGCCGTGGCGTGCTGGCGTGGGCGCCTTTTGCCTCGTGTGCCCCCTGCCTCCTCCCTCCCGCCGAGGAGATTGTAATTCAGGAACTGTCTTCGCCTTTTGAGATGGAACCCGACCGTCATCCATCACGGTGGTTCGTTGGTGTTGAGGCCGGGGAAATGAAGGGGGAAGCCCGCGCGCTGAGAGGACAAATGTATTCATAACCGCTCCCATAAATATCACGCCGCATCGGAGCCGCGAGTTGCATTTCTCGTGCGGTGGGAGTATGTGTGTGTATGTGTGGGAAGACAAGACGGGGAGACAACACTTTCCCTCCAAGTGAGCGTGTTAGCGCGGAAGTGTGTTTCCCGCGCCCAGAGAGGTTGTCGTTGCGACGACGTGGTTGTTGGGTGGTACGACGTTTTAACGACGCGTTCGAGACATCGCGTTTACAGCCGTGTTAATTTTCACGGCTGGTTGGGCTCCCCTGGTTTATGCCGGTCTGGAGGTGCGAGGCGGTAAAGCCATTATCGCGCAGGAAGTTTCGAAATCCGCGTAATATGCTAAAGAGTTTCGGTGGAGGGTACATTTTGAGCGACGTTGTGGCTGGTTGAAATCTTATGAGAGATTCGGCAAATTCGGAATGCAAATGATTTTAAGGGAGTGAACGTAGAGCCTCTGAAGCGTGGGTTATTGCTCGCGGAAGTTATCAAGGCAAGCCATTCCATCGCACCGCGTTTATTTGTCATTGAAATGGTTGTAAAGGGATGAAATCCGCCATGCGCTTCTAAATATTTGGGCATTTTTTTTCGTTCATCAGTGAGTGCTGATTCTCTATTTACCTGTCGCAGATCATCGAAGAACTACCATACGTCAGGTCGGTAGTGAACGAAAATTTACTGAAATAATGGGTGAGAAGAAAAATTATCCTCCTCTTCATCGTCGTTGGTTTCTCAACCCTAAGATGGGTCGACTGCGGCCCTCCTCCCTCCCGATCTAATACTGGTTACCTTACCTCTTTGTATCTCTTCCTATATACTTTTCTCTTTATTTCGTCCATGAACTAATTCCTGGGCCTTTTCCCTCTATTCCTCCGGAGACTTTTCCGTCTATTTTACCTTCAGTTATGTTCTTCACCAACCCATTGTATCTCAGGTTCTTCTTTTCTGTATGGTGTTCCATATGGTCCTTTCTTCTTCAACTCTTATGTACACTTTGTCATATCTTATTTGGTCTGTCCATTTTATCTTTAGCATCCTCCTCGAGCGCCAGGTTTCGAAGCCTCTAGTCTTCTACATATACATAATAACTTATTAGCCACCATAAGGGTGTTACTGACATACACTGTAATGTAATAGTAACTATTACCCACAGGCTTTACTCTATAGGTATGCTAACATAGCTATAAAAACTCTTTGCGTTAAGGTATTTTGCAGGCTACCTAAACGAGATAAATGAGTCAGGCAGGAGTCATGCGAACCTTGATGTTAGTACTACGTGGCAGATTGAAAAATAAGCACTGGGAATCTAATCAAGGTATCAGCTACACGACCTGTCGACTATCCTTAGTGTCATTCCTATCGCGTATTTTTGTAGGCCATATGGTCTCTTATTGATCGTGGGACAAACGACATTTTAAGCCTGTCTGTTCTGCAATTATTTCCCTAAAGTAGTCGCATAATCTGATCTACCGTAGTGTGTTGGAATTCCTAAAATATTGATATTCCTTCAGAAAATGTTTGGTTTTATTATCCGGGCCTGTAAAAGTCAACGAGACATTAAGCAAGTCAGGTGTTTGTTTTACATCACTACAGTTCCAAAATATCTTGCAAGTGCAAAGTGTAGCGCTTTAAATTATTTCAATTCCGCAAAGTGGCTATAAATCTCAAGAATCATTGGTTTTTGATTTTTTTAAACAATGTAGGATGAAGCTGGGTAGATCGTTCACTGAGGCGAAAAAGGATATATTTATTTATTTATTTTATTTAATTTATTGCTCACACACAGCATTTCTGCCAGTTTACAGTGTCGCGGTAACCATAAACACGTAATGTAGGCGTAGACAAAAAAACAAAACAAAGAGTACATGATAAAATAATGCAAACAAACCAATAAAGCAAAGGTGGAAAGGGAGGAAAGAGGGAGTGGTTTAGTTATTTCCCGAGAAATGGGACATGGAAAGATTGGTGAATGAGTTGGAAGAGAGCAAAAAGGGATCAATGTTATCAGGCAGAGAATTGAGAAGTGAGGAGAGGCGGTAGTGAAGGGAATGCTTGATAAGGGATAGTCTAGGGATAGGCATATGGAGTAATGAGTGCGTACGTGTGGATCGACAAGGAACTCGGAAATTAAGCAATTGAGGACAATCAATATTTGGGTTCAGAATGTTGTAAATTAATTTTAAATCGGTTTTGATTCTTTGATTGCAGGGATTGGGGATGGATAGAGAAGATAGGATCGAATCAGTAGGCATGTTGCGTAAGTGGGAAACTCTGTATTTTACTATTTTAGCAATTACTATTTGAGGGAGATAGGCCCCCTGATAGTATAGATAATCGGGAGGAGGTTCTCTGACATTCAACAAAACCTACCGTAACCGTTATAAAACTTTTTTTTTAATAGGAAAAATATTGCTAAATTATTTTACTAGAGCGACAAATTTCACCAATTTATGGTTTTTTCGATAGGTGACACGGCTCCCGAGTTAATCTAGGTTTTTTTTAAACGTATTGTGACACGCAACGGCACAAAAGGTTCGCCGTCACTTAGATGATATACCTACCAGGCCACCCCTACTCGATCACATGCTGAAACTCTCCAAAGGAATGTCTGATACGCTGACGATTGCCGTTTCGGTTCCGTTTCCAAGTCGCGACCCGGGTCCCCGAACCCTCTTGGAACGCGGCCCGGGGGACAAGGGTGAATATGGGAATGTGCTACAGACTGTCGAATTTCTCGCGCATGCGCTCTTTCTGCTTCCGCAGAGGAAAATTGAGATATCTCGGCCGGGAGGGAGGGAGAGATTTTGAGGGGGTGGGGGAAGAAAGAAGTAAGGATTTCTTACTTCGTGTCAAGGAGTGTTCTTTGGCGACCGCCTTGAGGCCGAGTCGAGTATTCTCTGCGAACTCCGTCCCCCCCCCCCCCTTGATGCCGCCGCGACGGTAGAGGAGAAAGGATTCCTTCTTTAAGAAGTTGCAAGCCTTAGTACTTTTTTTCTTATTCTCTTCTCTCCGCCTTAAGTGGCGTAAGGGAATTTCTCTCTCTCCGAGTACTCTATCCTGTTCTTTTCCCCTCAAGGGAATCCGCGTCTGAGGGAGCGGGGGAGGTTTTTCTGGGAGTTGAGTCGGGAAAAGGGGGAGGAAATTATTTTTTTTGGTGGAAAGATGGCAGGCCTGCCGGCTGCAGTCTCTTCTTTCTTCCCGTCTCGTCTCTCGACAGCACGTCTTACACAGCACTTTGGCCGGCCGTAAATTTTTCATGAATGTAATATTCAAATTCATATTCATTAAACAAGCTTTATCAATATTTATATGTTTCCTAGTAAAATACACCATCATGCATGACGGAAACTAATTTTAATTTAACTTTGTCGAGAGTAATTGATTGTACTTTTTAATTGCTCCGTACATTTTCAAAATGCTCTACATTGATTTACAACAACTTATTTTGGAATTGATGCCAAAGCGCAATTTTGGCTAAGTAAATTACTGTTTATGAATTTTATCGGAACTCAACCAAAACACTCCAATTGCCAAAGAGTTGTGCAAAACTTATTTATGACACTGAACTTAATTTGATGAAAAAAAGCGGAAATATAATGTTTGAATGCATTTAATTCTAGGAAAAATCAGGCAGTTAGCAGCGAAGGTTTTTGGAAAAAGCATTTAATATTATGAGGAATCGTAGGCTGAGTGAGTATGGAATATAATGTTATTAAAGTAGTCTACTAGTTAGGAAAAGTTTATAATGGAATTCACCGGGAATCCTTCAGATTTTTCCGCGTTAAGATCCAGATTTTTTATGTGTGGTGGTTGTGGGTCAGAGAAGAATGATGAAGGCGCAGACGATGGAAAGGAGTGGTGTAGATTGGGAGAAGGCAGAGTAGGGGGTTTGAAAGAGGCAAATGAGACACGAAGGGATGCTGAGGGCCGTGATGGAAGGGAGGATGATGGTTAAGGTGGGTCGTGCTTGACTATGTGAGTCAAAACAAACACGAATTTACGCATTTTTAATTATTCAGTTTGATAAATAATCTGAATTCGCTGATGAAATGGGTTACCTGTTGAAAACCAAGATCAAGGCTCAAAATATGCATATTTATTTTATGGCCACATTTGTTTTGCCATAGGAGGCGACTGCAGCGCTATTAGCATGAAACTACTGTATTTGGAACATAATGGCACCGTAATGCGTGTATTACTTGAAGAAACAGGAGGTAACATACCTATATGTTATAATCATATAGTTTTTGCTTACAAACTGTTTTATTCTGAAGCTTGTATGTTTTTTCTCCTTCAAATTAACGTTTTTTTAACTGTAATCCACAGTCTTTATCAGGCTCTATGTTAAAATCTCCTCCTTTAAGGCTAAATAATAGTAAAATTATCTCAGAAACCTTATTTATTCTTAATCTGAGTTTATAATACGCACTTTAAAGATGCTACATTCAAGTCTTCGGATAAACTTGAATAAGTGACCATGAGGCCAGAGCTACCTTAAGTGAGGAAGGTGATGAAAGAGGATAGGCTTTATGGAGGAGATGAGGAGAGGCAGAACGTATGCTGAGATGAAGAATGAAATCATGCTCGGAGGTAGAGGCCCTCTACTGTAATAAATCTTAGATGTTATGTCTTTCATCCTTTAAAACCTGCGTTATCCAGTAGATTAACTCAATCAATCTCCCTGAACGTCGCAATGTGGAGTATAATATCGATTCTCGTAAGAAAACTTGAAGGACGTTTCAAATCATACTTGATTCTGTTCTCAATATCCAGTACAGGGTAGTGTGCTGGATAGGGATTGGAAAATCGATTTCGATTTTAATCGAAAATTGATAATCACACTCCGATTTTCGATTTAATCGTAGTCGACTTTTTGTTTTGAAAAATCGTTCAAAATCGATTCTAGTCGATCGATTTTCGATTTTTAGCTTGCTACAGCATTTGAATTTTGCCGCCTCGCTTTACACCGCTGCGCGCTATTTCACTCTGCATCACTGGTGGGGGAACCTCGGTGGGGAGGCAAAGTGCTTCGGACACCGGCAGGTTGGAGTTGCCAACTGTGGGGTTACGGATTTTTATTACAATCATTCTAGTCTAGGCGGGGACTCACGCTCGGAAGTAATACATTGTAGACCGCGAGACGAAGATTTTAAATGATAATACGCGTTGACATTGTGCCTTTTTTGTAAACGTTTTCTCAATTTTCGCTTCAGAGAACTCGTCTTCCAAATAGATTCGCCCAGTCCGAATATCGTCTTCTGCGCATGGGCTACTAAATTATATATAATTTGCTTGTTATATTACCTATATGTATATAAGTATCTGGTATGGATTATTACTTTCCTGCATACCTTATTAATATCTTTAAAATAATAAATTGTATTAATAAATTTAACCGTATTCAGTTCTTATCCCTAGTGCTCCCATTAACCCATATTACGAATTTTGTTAGAACAGCACATCCGTATTTCAGCAGACAATTAATTTACTATTAAAAAATTTCGATTTCGATTATTCGATTATTTTGGACAAAAAATCGAATTTTTAGACAATCGATTTTTAAAACCGAAATCGAAATTTGATTAATCGAAAATCGATTCTGGATTTAAATTTCCAATCCCTAGTGCTGGATCAAGTATCTTGTAGTTTGGGCTATACTCACAAGGATATGAAGTAAGTGGATGCGCAATTGAGTACTCACGGATGCTCATTCGGACATCAGGAGATCCTGTAAAGGGAAGAGGGGATACTATTTCCCTGGCCCTCTCTCAGTGCCTTGGGGCACCTCCATTCCGGAGAAACCTTCCTTTCACTCCATCACGTTGTCACTCTTCATATTTTTCTTCCAGAGGGCGAGCCGAGTGGATTACGACCGCGGAGGAAGTCGACCCTCCCTCCCGGACCTCCCGTTTCCCGCCCCACCCACTCTGTTCCCCCTACCAGCGCCCCCTCAACCCCTCCCTCTTCCACATCCCGCCATCCCTCCCCCTCTCACCTTTTGCCCCTGCTGCTACTGCTGCCCAGTTCATAAAAAACGCATTTTTTCCGCCCAAAATCATTCCGACGAGAGATTTTTTTTCATCCGGATTCGGTGCGTTATTCTCAATTTTTTTATGCCGCCCCATTCCTGGCCCTTTTTGCACGTTCCCATCAAGTTTTCCCGTTTTCCTTTGGTTTGGTCTGCCTCCTCAAATTGGTCTTCGAAAATATGATTTGAGGCGGAATAGCTCAGGCACGTGTGTTTACCTTGAAGCTGATCTCTTCCTCCGGTGATGTATCTGGTGATGGCCGTTGTATTAAAGGCTGCGAAAAATTTCGAGCGTGTTGATTTTTTCCGTTATATCGTTCCTACGCCATTTGCTGTCTGAATTCACATGTTTTTCAAGGCTAAGTGATCTAATATGAATGTGAATAACAAATTATTGATGCATTTACAACCAGTAAACTGAAGTTAAATAGGAGAACTAGAAAAAGAACAGCTGTTGGTAAATATATCGCTTATAAAAATGCAATGAAAGTAAAAATCTGATATATCCTAGTCCTGACCTACATTTTCCGGCGGCTTCAGCTTATTTCGTGAATACTACACTTTTAAGTTCCCTTCTTGAGAAATTTCAGTGAGGCTATAGACACTATACAAGTATACATATAAAGTAACGCCTAGTCGTGTTGTAGTCTTCGGTACACTCAATGCCCGTGGTACATAGTTTTAAATATAATTAGCCACATTCCGAAAAAATATACGCATTCATCTAATTGGCATGTTAAAATTCGTAAATGTGTATTTTGTGAGTAAGATTATCATTTATTCGAGTGAAATTTGCAAACTTGCACGATTTTGGCCATGATTTAATCCTTTATGGCGCTGATATTGATAGTGTGGCAATTATATCGTTGGCAAACTGTTTTTTGATTTTATTGAAATTATATTTATGTAATGTGGGAAATGGCTTGATCAACAAGGGATGTATATGTTCATGAAGGCGGTACTCTAGTCCTAAAGATGTAGCATCCTGAATGTTTGGAACCCATTCAAAACATCATTTTCTACTTGTGACTTGAATTGATCCGTTTAAGCGATGATTGTTTCTTTATTTAGTGGCAATCATTTTCTGGAAGTTTTCTTGAAGCCTGAAATGATATATTTCATTTGAATTTGCTGCTCGGTGTTCTCTAATGTAATCTTTGCTCACATTTCACGGCCGGCCAGAACTCTTTTTTATTCTCCTCGTTAATTCAGTTTCCTTTTTATTTATTGCTGGTAGCACTGTGGGAAAATCGTGGCTTTTCAAAGCATAATGAGTGTGATGGAAATACCTGATTAAATCTGGCGATTCTTTAACTCCCGGTGGCATTATGATGCTGCTCTTATGAGATAAGATAGCCAATAGAAGCTTAAACAAGTTAGCCAGCCGTCTTTCTCTATTTTCCATCAATTTCTTCCCCAGTAGAATTGATAAATGGTGACGTATCTTTTACTCGGGATCTTGCGTTTAATGTCTAATAGATTTTCATTTGCGAGTTCATGCGAGCGTTTTAAAAACATTCAATAGAAAATGGGCATGTAAAGCTCTGTTCCGCGTTCCGGAACGTTCAAAAGTTAACCGTTTTCGAAGTTAGCTCCGTTAAAATTTATGTCTATGAAACAAGATTAAGATATTTATTGCATCAATTTTCTCTTCAGCTTGTTACAGACGGCTATGGATGAATATATCTGTGTAATCTCATGACGAGGCATTATCACTCGGTTTACGAAACTTTGACATCGTACCGTCCCGGAGGAGTTGGATGTGAAATGAATGTAATTATGCTGATTGCGAATGCCTTTTTCGTGATTGAAACAACTTTCTAACTCAATTCCCTAAAACCTCCCTCAAGTGGAAACTGGGGCAGGTGAGGGTAGGTGGTTAGATAATGGGTGGGAAGAGCACGGGCCTTAAATGGATACACGCCCTTTTTCGAACAAATATCATTTAACTTTTCCTATTAATTAAATTGATGGTAAAGGTGTTTACCCTACGAATTGTATCATTATTGCGTATCACTTGACTTGCGTAAGCACTCGAGAAAGTTATCAAAGGTGTTCCACCGTTATTTATTTATCAGTGGTTATCTGCAGGTTTATGCAGATTTAAAGGAAAGTAAGTAGTTATCTGCTAGATTTTTTATTTAATGTCTCCAGTCTTATATCACGATATCTTTGCTGATTTCTGGTTAAGTCCTACCACTATTAAGATAAGATAAGATTTATTGGTTCTAGGAAAGAATTCCTTTGGAGCAGGCATAATTAATTACAACTCAGGCAAAAAATAATAACAATCACATAGAAAGCATGTCACTATTTACAAGAATCTTATCAAATCACAGCACTTGCTCTCAACGAATATTACAATTTCATGCTCAATACATTGTAGCAATCACAAAGGTAGCATATTCATGAATTTAATCCAAGATATTTAACAAAATATTAACTATCACTGAGATAATAAGACAGCAAGCACTTTTTAAATCTTTCGGTTGACTTAATATTTTTCAGCGTTTGCGGAATAGAATTCCATACAATGCATGAATTTACATAAAAAGAGTTATGATACATAGACGTTCTGTGGCAGGGTACAATTAATTTGTTATTATATCTGGTGTTTTTTGTTTTTATGACCAATTTATCTTTATATGGCTGATAAATGTAAGCAGGAGTTTCAGTTTTTAATAATTTGTGCATTAACACACCCATTTGCTATTTTCTTCTTTGTTCAATTTTAAGAATTTTTAATTCATAGTAATACGGTGTGATATGCTCATTAAATGCTACATCGCACACATAACGTATTACACAGTTTTGTATTTTTTGCAGTTTGGATATCTGAGATTTTTAAATATTGGACATTAGCAACGAACAATCAATATGAGGGATATGTAAGGTTTTAGCTAGTTTGAGCCTCAGTGGTAAAGACATCAGGTTACGAAAACTTTTCAGTTTGTACAGGTTTTTAATGACTTCATACCAGGTTAGCGTTTTATTTACAATAACACCTAAATCATTAATTTTGTCAGTGTATCCTATTTCTAAATTTTGAACTTGAATCTTGGACAGTAATTCAATGTTAACAGATTTAAGGGATTTTGCACTACCAATTATTATGCTCTTAGTCTTCTGAGAATTATTCTATTAAGGTACCCCAAAGGATGAAGTATGCACTGGGATCACGGTCAAGCCAAATGATGTTTTCTTTGGAAGTTTCACCCGTTGATATATCTTGGTGTACCTGTGCGGGTGATTTCTTCCCATTAATAGCGCATACAATGTTGAAAAATCTTATACGGTAGTTGAACAGGATGTCATTTCAACTATAAATCAATGAATTTCGTCTCAATTAAGTGAAAAAGTAGCTCAAACATCTTGGATACCAAAAGTCGTATCATCCGCTTATTCCATTACTTTCCTAAGTTTTTTTTCAGTATTTTACTGGTTAAGATAGTTTTTGTCGAATCTCCTCAGTTCTCTACGATTTCAGGGGCCTATTTACCTCTAATTAGAGCTGTGCAAATGTTTCGAAATCGATTAGAATCGACTGGAATCAGGCATAATTCGATTCAATTCGTCTGCAAATCGGGATGCTTCGAAACCGAATGATTCGAAACCGAATGATTCGAAACATCCGAATCTGATATATTCATCTTCGAATCGTTGCTTGCATTCAAACATGGCGCTCATTTCTAAAATAGTGCGCCGTCCGTTTAGACTGTTTTCCTCACGCGAAACGAATATTTAAACGACCACATGTTATTCTGTGCTATTCTTTGTGTCACTATTGATATATAAGCTAATGTAAAGGCCCTGAAATATTGTGAAAATCTTTATTGCTTTAACTGCGCGTAAGCTTTTGCATTTTATTTAGATTCGAATTCGATTCGTCATGGTGATTCGATTCGCTGCCAAAATTTAAAAAAGGTTCGCTTCGATTCGATTTGATATATCTTTTGGGAGATTCTATTAAGTTCGATTCGAAATGAAAATCTCTGATTCGTACAGCACTACCTCTAATATTTACTTTTTCACCTCGGCATACCACTTACCCTCTTCATCCCGTCCATGAAACCTATCCTCCTTCTTCCGCTGGCACAACATCCTTCCCTGTGTCATAGTCTTGAGCACCCCATCACCCCTTAGTACATACACCTGTCGCCTATTCCGTCTCCAGGAATATTTCACAAAAATCACAAGCCATTTTAAAAGACAAATTGTGCATGTATGCTCCACATAGAGGTATCATTAATAAAATGAGCAATTTATTTCACCCAGAGCTCTTCAAAACGTTTATTTTGAAAGTATATACTTTCTCAAGTCTTTAAAAAATTAATAAATTAGTCATCTCAGCAATTTTTTCAATATCATTAAAAACCCTCTGTTGTAAAGGGGTTTCAAGCGTTTCGCGTGAAAAAAGTCTAGTTAAGGGCTTAACTTGATATATTTTTCTTTATTTCATTGAATTTCATTAATTGTATAATTGCAACATTATTAAAAAAATATCAAATTCATGCTTCATTCAGTTGCTGAAATGGGAAGTTAAAATTCGAATATGGTCTCCATTAAGACTAGGGAAATATGTCGCTTGATCTAAGTAATCTCTTCAATTAAGCTTTTTTTCTTCCCCGCATGCTCAACATCCTCCACTCTGTGTTGAACTTCAGCTTCTATATGTCCCACTTTGTGCCGACCACCCCCTCGGCCTCCTTCAAATCTCGTCAAGAAGTTTTCTCTCATTGCCCTCCATACCTTGGAATATCTCGTTCGGCTATCCTTTCCGCCCATCGCAATGTCCGTGTTCTCCTTCACGCCAATATCTCAAATGCTAGCTGCCAGTCCTCACACCCTTCCCTAATAGCCCACTTTTGAGCACCAGACAACGCAACGCTCCGAGTTAAACTTTTCTGCAATCTTTTCCTCCCATTTTTACCCTAGGTCACCATCGGCTATTCCCTCGTATCGCTGAACGCACATTATATTCGGGAGATTCTCCTCTAAATGTATTCTGAAAAATACATTTTTAGGTAGTCCGAGCGAGATAGTTTCCTAGTCATAATAGAGACCGTGTTCAAATTATCCGTTATAATTTCACTGGCTGTAAGACACCTCAGTTAAATACTACATTTTTAATGGTGCAATAATATAGTTTTATATGACAGAAATGGTAAGTAATTAAATGAAAATATCTAAATAAGTCTTTAAATTGACTCATTTTTTTCGCGTGGTGCGTTTGAAGCTCCTTCAGAACGGAAGGTTTTTTTGTGATACTCAAGAGTCTGCTGCGGTGACAACATGATAAGTTTTCGAAAATAGTTGAGAAAACATTCAAACTACACGCTGTTAGTTTTTTTACGAAATCTAAGTGTTAGAAGTTCCTCATTTTGTAAATAATGTCTCTCAAGACGCTGCATACACTCACTATTTCCCATGTAAAAGGAGTGGTATATTTTGGCAAATATCTCCGAAAGTAATGTGGTAAGAGGTTGAATTTTTGGTGTCATTAAAAGGGCAAGATATTTTTCCTTAAAATCAGACCCAATTCATTGATTTATAGGTAAAATGATATTTTGCTCAAACTACCTTAAAGCAAGTTTATACCCTCAACCTATAGTCAGACAATGCAAATCCTATTTTCAGAGTCTCATTATGTATTCTCCATTCACATGACCCTCGTATCCAGGCCCATAAAATGTAGAATACAATTTTGAATTCGTTGGAATTGTGTAATATAAATCAACTAATGTCATCTTTCGACGGGGGGAGAGGAAATTATGAAATATTGAAATAAATATTCTTAATTATGGAAAAATAAAGTCACGCATAGGCAACGTTTTGTTTTGGAAGGCTCCTCTTTCGAGGAAGTAATTATACCTGTATGTGTGACGTAATTTCTGTGATATTGGATATAACTATTGGATTGGATTGGATCTTACTATCAGAGTAGTATTAAACTTTTCATTTATAATTTCGGACGTTATATCCGTTTCTCTCCTCTTTTTAAGAAACAGTTTTATAGTAATGAAGTGAACTGTATTACGTTTCTTCAAGGTTGAAAAATCAAGGAAAAATTTCCGGTTTCATAAATGGAGAAGGTTAGGTGGACGGAAAGGAAGACTAACGAGGAAGTGCTTTTTGTGGTGGGCGAGGAAAGGAAACTTTTGAATGAAATCCTGGAAAGGCAGGATAGATGTCTGAAGGATGTAATAAAGGGCGATGGGTTGCTGAAGAGTGTGATAGAGGGAAGGATGTTGGGAAAGCGGGGAAGGGGAAGAAAGAGAATAGGTTTAATGGACGGGATGAAGAAGGGCAGATCTTATGCAGAGGCGAAAAGGGATATAATAGAGCAAGATATGCCCCTGAAAGTGTAGAAAATCGCGAGGAGATTCTCTGAGATTCAACAAAACCTACCTTGACCGGTATAATACATAGCAATAATAATGATGGTAAATGTGCGGGATGGCGTCTGTGTGACTTCAATATCTTTCCTTTATTTTGCACAGGTTGCCGATTTTTAGGAGTGCAATGCTGTCATCTTCGAAATACGTAGTTTATACATAGAAACGAAAATACATAGTTACGAATCAACCTATTTATTTTGCGTTTGCTTGAATGAATTTCTGAATCTCTCATTAATTTCATCCTCAAGATGTATTTGCGTTGTTTGTGTACATTTTGGATATGAAAAAAGGCTCGAAGATAATTGCACATGTTTTTAAAGTCTTTACTAACCTATTCATGGCGATTATAATTGTTTTTCCGAAAATAGTATGAAATAACGGTATTCATTTGTCTTTTACTCAAAACGCCCAAGGAAACACAGTTTTTCTCATGTTAAAATAGATATATGAGGTATTCATTTTGTTAAACGCATATGAAAGTATATTTAGGACTTCTTGAATGGACGAGTATTTATCTTCCCCATGTACAGTAATGTGCTAGTTAAATATTTATATTTAGCATCAACGTTGGCTACCTCTGTTGTATTTTATGTCGATCCGATTTATTTCATGTCCATTCTGGCGTAGCTAAAAATGCATGAAGTGTCATTATCACTCATTTTAATTCCTCAGCACGAAGAAAAACTTATCATGAAGTTGGAAAGGTAACGTAATGGTGTAAAATGGAAGACACTGCAATTATTTTCTTTCTAAAAATCCCGAAATCTGCGACGACCGTCGTAAAAAATTAATCGTGTGGTATAAAATTGTGGTGAAAGAATACCGCGGATTAATCCCATTCCTGTCATCATTTTCTTTTGTTTGCTTATTTTTTTTATTTTCTCTCGCTTCCTTTTATCGCGAGGGGGAAAAAAATCTCCTCTGGGAGGATATGAAAAAGTGGCCAAAATATGTGTAGCGAAACATTACCGCAGATCTCACCGCGTGTATTCATCAATGGGGAATATACCGCCACCTCACGTGAGAAATGTTGAGAGAGGGTTAGTCCTTGTATTTTTATTATTATTTCCTTCAACCGCGGAGTTCATTTTTATCCTTCCACCCCTCTCCCTCCCTCCCCCCCGCCCGCCCGCTATGTTATTATGTTGTAATCCGCCCGAAGCCAGATTGTGAGCGTTTTGTACTCTCAGAGATATCGGATAGATTATCCGCGGCAATCCGTCCTGCCTCCCTCCTCCCCCCCGCCCTCACGTTTCCCTGGAAACCGACGAAACTTACTCCCTCTCGGCCCCTGCTGGGCGTACCTCCGTCCCTCCTTTCGGAATATTCTCCCCACACATCCCCCTCCCTTCTCCTAAAAGGCCAGGCATCGGCCTCGCCCTCTTGCCAACTTTCCCAACACCAAACCGAGGGATTCGTGGAGGAGTTTGGGAATCGTGGGGATGTGATGAGAAAGTTAAGCCGCCTACTTCCCTACACACACGCTCTCTCGTGCACACATGTGTCCCCCCCCCCTTCTCCAATTTCTCCCTTCACTCTCTTCATCCCTACACGTGTGTGTGTGTGTTTTACCCTCAGGAGTTCTTCATTTCCTCTCTCTCTCTCTCCCTTCCTTCCTCTTTCACTCCTCTGATTTTCGTCTCCTTCCCACGCCCAGACATTCTCCTTTCCGTCCACGCTCTTCTCATCCTCTCTTTCCCCGCGTGATTTCCTCCCTCGTCGCGCCTGCCTCCTTCTCGCTTCCAAATTAATTTGTAACTCCATCTCTTCCCTTTAAGTTTTCGTTGATGGAAAAACGAGTCAACCCCCGCGGAGTAACTGTTACGCGAATTTCGGTCGCCGGGGCGTGAGGAAGAATCGGAAAGAGGTGTCTCCTTCCTTCATGTATCAGCTTCCGTGTTGCGTGGTCCCGAATGCGGAATTCTTTGTGATTCTGTACTTACCCTAAATCTCCTATAGTTGATCCACTGTTAGATTCCTCTCCAATTCCTCTAACATTCTCCCATTTCTCTCCGTTTAGAATTCCTATCCTCTCCCACCGTTCTGTAACGATCTCCCTTCTATTACTCTCTTCTGCATTCCCTCTCTTTGCAAAACGTCCGCCACATTACTTTTGCCTCCTCCGAACTTCCGCTACTGGCTTCATCTCCTCTCCAACCATTTCCAATGCCTCTTCGTTCCACCTTCTCGCCACCCAGCTCACCCTCTCCATCCATCTCCACACCTACACGTAAAACGCCTCAAGTCTACGTACATCCTCTCCTTGCACTGACCAAGTCGCCGACCCATACAATGCCGCGCTCCACCAGCCTTTTCTTTGTCTCTGATCACGAGAAATATTCATAATACGACTTTGGCCTTTCAAAAAGCCGTATGTACCCGATTAGGTGAAAGATAGGAAGACTCGTGATAAATTATATTGGTGTGTATTTTTTTCTCTCGAATCTTGGAAATAACGTATTGTTTGCGTCTGAGAGTGTGACTCAAATTATTTCAGTGGGAATATTAATTAATCATGGAGGAAAGCCTCCGTGGATGGCGTCGATGAGGCTGGCCCTACGGCATTTACGCGATATAGAGATCTCCAGAGTTGTACTTTTTCCGCACAAAGCTTTGGACTCTGTCACAGACTACATACAGAGAAGTAAGAAGCTACATTGATGTCACAGACTACATACAGAGAAGTAAGAAGCTACATTGGTTATTTAAAATCTTGCGCAATCCGCCGTGTTGGTATCAATTGTCACCCTGGCCCCTGTCGAAGGAAAAGTTTCGGTGATCCGTGAGAAAATATGGCCGTTTTAAAAGAAAAGAATTCTTTGTAAGTTATGGCCTAAATGAGCGTAATGTCACATTTTAATTTTCATTTGCCAAATACTTATATTATGGAAACAAAGCCATATTCAACGGAAGAATGAGTAATATTTTAACTCTGAGTTAACTCAGTGAGTACTTCGGTATGAACTGGTAAAATAATATTATTATAATACATTTTATTATAATAATTTGGATCTTCGAAGAGACTACAAACTTTAGTAAATGCCTTAGAAAATCAGTGCGGGATATTCGGAATGAAGATAAATCATAAGAAAACAAAAGTAATGAGATTCTCTTGGACGAAGAAAGCGGAGCTTGTGATTAAAGTTGGAGGACACAAACTAGAGCAAGTAGAGCAGTTTAATTACTTAGGTACAACGCTAGAGGAAAGTGGGCGTAGTGGTAAATACATTCGGAAGAGAATGGCGCTAGCTAAGGAGGCGTTTAGTAATAGAAGAAAGCTGATGACGGGGACGCTGGGTAAGGATGTGAAGAAGTTTTGTGAAGAACTTGAAGAGGTGAAGAGTTTGATATGGAGCGTAGTGTTGTATGGGGCAGAAACGTGGACCCTGAGAAAGGAGGACGAGAATAGGCTGCAGGCATTTGAGATGTGGGTGTGGAGAAGGATGGAGAAGGGTAGATGGACGGAAAGGAGGGCTAACGAGGAAGTGCTTGAGATGGTGGGCGAGGAAAGGAATCTTTTGAATGAAATCTGGGAAAGGCAGGGTAGATGGCTGAAGGAGGTAATAAAGGGTGATGGGTTGCTGAAATGTGTGATAGAGGCAAGGATGTCGAGCAAACGGGGTAGGAGAAGAAAGAGAATAGGTTTGATGGACGGGATGAAGAAGGGCAGATCTTATGCAGAGGCGAAAAAGGATATATTAGAGGCAAATAGGACCCGGAATGTGTAAAAGACCGGGAGGAGATTCTCTGACATTCAACGAAACCTACCTTTACCGGTAGAATACCTAATAATAATGATAATAATAATAATTTGAAGCGGTCGTCCTTAATTATCTACTTCGGAAATAAAAAAACACCTGTCATGGGCGTCCGTATAAATATGTATATATTGCAATAATCACCAAGCAAACCCGATTCATTTCTTATGTGTAATATAGGGTCCACACACGATAATCGCAAGAGTCACTTTAAATTTCGATGTACATCGGTTGCTGTGCTGGACTGGACTGACTACTCGGAACTCCTCTACGCCTCAGGAAAGCTTTCCGCGACGTTACCGCCTCCTCCATTTCTTCCGTGGAAGCTCCCCTGCGGTGTTGAATGTGCAACCCGTGGTGCAACCAAAGGGCACGGCTCAATATTTCCTTAGCGTGAACATGACATTATAAAGGAAATTGTGCGTCACCCTTAGAAACCTTCGAATTTTCATTTTTGCTTGTATTCTCCTCTAATCGGAGTTGCATGCTACGCTTGCCCTCAGATCATTCATCCCCTTTTCTCTCGTCTGAATAAATGATTTACTTTCCTTTTTCTTAAGCACCTCTTCAAAACACGTCATGAAATTCCGACAATTACGGAAATGATTTTAAAGTTCTCACCATTGCTTGCTAAGAATATGGTGGATGCTCGTGACAATTTTTGCATGAATTGGAACACGTAGCAACCAATTTTGCCTCTCTGTATATTCTTTTCGGTCTCTGTGGTAAATATTACCCTTTCCAAAGCCGCAGTGCTGGCAGCGCTGAGTCCCATCTTCCTCGCCCCGGCTGTTCTTCCCTCATCCCACCATTGCGCGATTCGCGAGGGAAGATTACGTGTTCAGTTTCGTTTTTTTTATGCAGGTATACGGTGGACGGAATCGCGCTCCTATTTTTTTCTCTCATTTTCCCAAAGAAAAAGGGGAAATGTTTTGGTTACCACCGCCTTAATCCTTTCCTTTGTTAGCGACCAAGGTTTGCCGCTCCGCCCTGAGGTCTCGTTTCCCTCTGTAATGACTATGCGACGAAAGGAACGTGTAAAAGCGCATTGCGATTGTGTTTTTTTTTACAAAGACCGTTACATCGGGCGCGCAATGTTTCTGCAATGGCCTTGAGGTTTTTAAACACCCTTTACCTGCATTTAAATGAATTTATTCCTCTAAAACATGTCTTTACCCAAGGTTGTTTCTTTGCCTGGCATGGTCATAAATACTCGTCGTAAGGTCGCAAGTAAGTTTTCCTTTTCTTTAGGTGTAGCGTTTATATTTTTCAAGTTTGCATTGATCAAAACTCTATGTTGAAACTCATGTGCAACCCCTTTCTCAATATCTCAAAATTTTCGTGTTGATACTCAGTAGCTTTTGTACAATAAATAAATTTTGTTTCTGAGTGAAGAATAAAGTTTTATGGCGTATACCATTGGTATTTAGTTTTTACCGATTTTTACTTTGGCAGATTCATTCTGAATTCCTCCTGCATTTTATTCGTATTTTTTATCACTTACAAAAGTAAGAGAGGACAGGAAAAATATATTGTCTTGGTAGTTAAATGTCTGCATTAGTAAAATTATTGAAGGTTTTAATGGGAATCTTAAATAGCTTGTATTGTAAAAAGATATTTAATCAACGTAGTTGTCTTTGAGAAATATCCATCCGCTAGTTAATCTGTTTTATATCTTTCATTTACAACGACCTAATTTCCGAGTAAACGTAACCTCATGCATATTCAAAGTTTTTACAGGGAATTTCACTGGAAAAACTTAACAAAATGATTATAAACTCCTTTTTCAGTGTCGTTTTTTTTTAATTGTTGGTCATGACGGTTAATAACGTCCGTTCGATAAAGATACAAGAGATAAACAGAGAATTAGAGTAGGATGATTTACTACCGTGGGTTCTTAGCGAGCATTTGGTGCAAGATGTCTTTTCCGTAGTGTCATTGATGTCCGTTTTGGTCATGTTCGTGCAAGATTCCGCATTCATAAAAGCTGTGGTTTTGATTAAGAGGAAGAGCAGGTGTTGGGGTAGGAGTTGGTAAAAAAAATCCCACAAACTGAATGACGATGGTCCTTGTATACCGTATAACATCGTATCTCGAAACGAGTCACATGCGTGTATTTCAATCCCCTTCTGTGTATTGTCGCGTGTCCCCTTTGTTATAAAGGCAGGCCTTCATCTCCTTTTCCGGCTCCACCGCGTGGAAATGCCAGTTTATTTGAACGCCGGCGTAAATTGAATTCATATTATCCATCCATTGCTATGAAATGATGTCGACGTCTCAATTTCGATAACAAAAGGCTCACATTAATTCGGGACGCAGTGTAGTAATCATAATATTATGACAATCTCTCTCCACCGAACCCATTGTTGCAGCGCAGGCTCTTCGTTTATATCCGCTTTGCGAGGAGGCGATGGGGTTTCCACGATACCCTGGGCTCATCTCTTTCAAACCCCTCCCCTTTCGAGTTCTCTCCCCTCTGCTTCGTACCCGTCCTATCTCGGCCGGCATCTCTTCTTGTCATTTCCTTTCCCCCCCCCATCCTCTCTTTCCCCCAACCACCCCTTGCTAATCTCCCAGACCCATTTCTATCTACCCTTTCCCTACACACTCGCAACCCTCCCTCATCTTTCATTATCCTCTGGGGTGAAATTTCCCTGCGACGAGAAAATAATAACCAGCGATTAGCTATTTTGCGTCGCCGAGGCGTGTCTCAATTCGGAATTGGCTCTGCCGTAATGCCTAGCAAACGCATGGCACTGGAAAAATTCTTATTTAAAAAAAAATCGTTTGTCTCAAGTGCCTCCGTTTTTTTCACCGAAGTTTCGGTCCTGGTTTTTTTTTGTTTTGGTAGTAATTAGGAAATAAAATACAGTTGTGTGCAGCTTGTGATTTCAAGGACACTCATCATGTTAGTGGGGGAATGCACATATTTTCGCTTTTCATTCCAATGTGACTTTAGTTGATGATTTGTAGGTATTTGAAAAGAACTTAAAACTAGAGTTATTTCTTGGAGAGTATGGAGGAAGCGTCAAGGATTTGTATGTTCCAGTCCACTCTTTGGCCAATGTAATCTGCCTTATTTCTTCGTTTAAGATGCTATACATTGTCTCCCAATACTAATAATCACGAAAGACTTTTTCTTGTTCCCACTGTAGTGTATTCATTTTGTTTCGGTGACTGCATAATGCATCGCAGGTGTGGTAGCGCGTTTATTTATTTCAGGGGAAGTTCTGCATCAGAGTTATGATAATAATCAAGAATGCTCAGTTAATATGTGTATTGAAAATTTATTATTTCTTGTCCTTTTATTTTGGAACCGCCGTACAATAATTGCGCTCCGGACATAAGAAACCTTCGAATCACTTCAAAAAATGACCGTTGCCAATATTAACCTTTTCCGTCGAAGCAAACTTCATGTGTGTATTTGTGTCATTCCTAAATTCCCAAGGAAGCATAACAGACATCGGATGAGAATGGGTGAGATTATGAAAAGTCCTTGGATGGAATTATATCCTGTTGCGAAAGGAAGTGGTATCTTTCGGCACAAATCGATGGGAATTTACCCTCCTATGGATTCAAGGGACGAGAGGCTACAGAAAGCTGCAATGAAAGCATAGAACAATTGAATTATCTCATATAGATCTTCCATAATTAAGGCTCTTAGTGCTGATCATGTCTTATGCTCTTACCCATGTTTTCATCACCGCATGAGCATCTCGAGTCACATTTTCCCTCCTGAACCCATACAAATCAAAACCTAATTGGTAAATTGCTCCTGTATCTGTCCTTTTATGTATAATTTTTGCCTCGAGTGAAAGGAAACTAGTTTGACTATCGTAAACGCATTCTGAGGCTCTATATATTTTGGGTTAGGGATCTTAATGGTTTTCGCAAATTTCTCGGTCCAAATTCCATCCTCTCACAAATCTCTAGAGTTAGATCGAAAACTTCATTAGATCGAAAACCGTCCCTTTTCATGGCAGACACGTCTTAGCGTAAGGGTTTGGAAAATAAATGTTTCGTTATTATTTTTAACAGTGTTCAGAAAGACTGTTGCTATTAAAATTGTATGACTTTGCTTTGTTTTTCTTCGAAATGTTTTTCGATTCCGGGAAATAGAGGGCGCTCAATGGCAGATCATTGCGGGTGAACTTGGCCCACGCTTGTTTTCAACATCGATGATTCGGGTTGCTAATACGATCGCGTATTCCTCCTCGGTAAGTGGTATCTACGAACCGCTCCGCGATGAGGATAAGTCCCACGGTCGATCATTTATTCACGGTGAAGGTCAGCGTTAGGCGGGGATAACAACTGCGACTGTGAGAAGATATTGATGGTTGGTAGCGAAGAAAGTCGTCAGCGGGAGGCCAAGGGAATTCGCTGGGGTTCCGATATGCTAGGCAGGCTGCGCTGATTCCTCGTTGAACTTCTTGAAAAATTCATTTGCGAGTCGGCCCCAAAAAAAGAAAGGAAAATGCGAGGCCGTCTCTTGAGCAAGCAAAGTCTGCGTTATTGCCTTTATCCCGCCTCTCTCGTAGTTCCGTTTACCGCTCGGTGGTAGCGCGCCTTTATCATTTGCATATTCCCTCTCCCCAACTTCCTTTCTCGGCTTCTTTATCCGATTATCTCTTCTCTCTCGCATTCGCCTTCCACTCTCGGTTTCACTCAGCCCTTCCCCAGCCAGAGGGCGAGGGAGTTGGTAGTTGTCGCCACCTCTTTTGCTTTTCCGCCTCAGTTCCTACCTTCCTTCGTCTCCTGTTCCCACATGGCTTCTCCTACTGCCGAAAACCCTTCCACGCGCCCTCATCTCTTTCATTTGGCAATCTCGAGGATGTCGCGTCGTGTTGAAACATCGCATTTTGACGACAGCTATCCTCAAAAGTAAAACGTATAACGGGACTTGGACGGGAAACGTAGGGACTTGATTATAAAACCCTCGTAAAATGTGTCATCTTCATTGTTTTATTAAAAAATGTATTTGCTGAATCTCAAATATTCTTATTTTGGGCCCGCTTTCATGATAGTTGTTTGTCTTCAGCCGTTAAGTACATGACTTAACCCCATGCGTTGGTCTCGTATCATATGAACAATTGGGTTTTTTTCAAATGTACCTCCAAGTGCCGATTGTCTCAAGTTTGCTGTAAAAATAAAAAAATGTCTTTGTTGGTTTTGCTGAGTGAATGCATCGCTAGAAATAAAGATATTAATTTTGAATTCTTAATGAAATCTTTTTTCTCTCTCCATAGAACGCTTAACTTGTTTTAAGATCAGAGTTGCGTCCATGTATGCTATGAGAACTATCTTTTGAAAGTTGTATTTTCAAAAAAATGGTACAGCGCAGGTACTGAATGATGGTGTCCCATAAATACTGCAGATACGGCTGTACAGTCGTAGACATTCTTATTGTTCATCAAAATTAAGTTAACGAAACAATCATCCACACTTAAGCCGTAACTAAGATAATGTTGTTGAACCACTATACAGTCTTTTTCTTCCTCATCATTGTTGGAGACAAGCGTCTTCTAATTTCTGTGCAATTGCTAAATAAATAACATGCTCTCATCAATATTGTCACTGTCTCAATTACTCGAGTGTAATAGTGTGTAGAAAGGACTGAAAAATATAGTGGACTCTAATGTAATAGGATGCCTGCCGGCGGTGGCGATGTATGTTTGGTGGAGGGTGTAGAGAGGACCATGTAAATAAAGGAAGAACGATAGAATTATTTTGCGGTTGGATAGAAGAGCTGTTGGAGGAGATAAGGAAGACGCAGATGTGTTGGTTGGGACAGGTAATTAAGGTTAAATGGCTGCTGAAGACCAAGCGATTGAGTGGGGGATTTTGGTATACGAGGAAGAGAAAAAAGACAATAGCTTGATGGGCGGGATGAAGAGGGGTAGTACGTAATCTAACCTGAAGGAGGAAATTGTTTAAAATAACAAAGCTTGCTGATGCAAAATATTTAGGAAGGGATTCATACTTTCATGTAAACCTGTCTTAATAGTTCAATCTTTTCCAATCGCAATAGTGCTGAGATGAAGAAAGTAAACGTGAACGTAAATAATATGATCTGCCTGTGAAAATGAAGAGAATTCTCTCTATCTCCAAGAATTACCTGCTCTACTTTTGAATGTCTTAATGATAATTGAGATAGATAGTTGGAGGACATGTTTGTATACAAATTAATGTGAATACCCGAATGGTAACCGTAATTAATTGACGGACGTAGGTAGATGAAGAAAGTAATCGTGAATGGAAACACTGGTCTGCCCCTGAAAAAAACCAAAGGATTTTCACCTTCTTTTAGAACTACGTATCCTACCTGCCGGAGAATCTATTCCAAATTTTCTACACTTCCAGGGCCACCAATACCTATATTATTTCCTTTTTTGTCTCAGCACACAATCTACCCTTCTTCATCCCGTCCTTTAAAACTGTTTTCTTTCTTTCCCTCCCGGAAATTACCAGTATTCTTCCCTTTAGCGTAGTCTTAAGCCACCTATTAACCCGTGTTACTTTTCCCAGCCGCCTACCCTGTCTACACCTGCCTTTTTCTTCTAGCTTACAACCGATGTAGTTGAAATTTTCTACTTGCTTCAGTTTTTGTCCCACTCATATGACCAGAAAAGATTTATCTGTATTAGAGATGCGCGCTACTTTTGTTTCCTTATGAATTACCGTCATACCGCTTTTCCCGCTCTGATATTTTATAGAATCTACTATATGTTTTAATCCCTTCCATGATCGACTTCGCCTGAACGCCCGCGAATCTTAACCACCTTATCAGCTGGACTCCAGTTTCGATTTCCACATCAGTTCCTCCCATGTCTCCCTAGCCATTTCCTCAGCATGTATGTTAAAAAGGAACTAGCATTAGATAGGGAAAGGTGGATGGCTGCAGTCAACCAATCCTAGGGTTGAACGACCAAATAATGAATATGTTAAAAAGCATGGACGAGGACTGACTACTGTAGAGTACTATTATAAAATATCGTGATAAATAGATGGACGGCGTAGATACAAGATGTAATTGTGAATAGATATTGTGGCTTCATTCATTCATTCATTGGTTGTTCAATCCTAATATTGGTTGGCAAGATACAAGAGTGACACCTAACTTTTGGCTTCAAATATAATCCCCAATCATCATCGGTTGTTCAATCCAAAGACTGGTTGACTGCAGCCCTCCACTCTTCCCTATCTATTGCTAGTTTCCTTACTTCCTGGTATCTCATCCTATGTACTTTCCTCTTTATTTGGTTCATGAACTTATTTCTGGGTATTCCTATGGGGAAGTTACCTTCTATTTTGCCTTCAGTTATGTTCTTCACTCACCCAATATGTCTCAGGGTGTGTCCAATCCATCTGGTTCTTATTTATCTGTATGGTGTTCCATATGGTTCTTTCCTCTTCTACTCTTCTATACACCTCATCATTGCTAATTTTTTCCGCTATTATTATTCTGTGGCCTGCACCTGATAAAATCTAGATGGGTCAAAATTCTTGTAGAATTACCTTTCCTAACTACCGTATGGAACTCTAATAATAATCATCCTGACAAAGGCCCGACATGGGTTTGTGCATTGGGATGTTTCCCTCTCCTAGGCCATGCTCATTGCACATCGGTCCTCCATTCTCGTGATGTTGTCGTGTGGTCGTGCATTTTGTGGGCTTTCCCCCTCTACACGAAGTCCCTCGGGGAATTGTGTGCGTCTCGTCGCCGCTGCCGCCGTAATGGGTTCCATGCCTCGCCCTTGTTTTCGGTGGAGGGGGCACTTAATTCAGCCGTTAATGAGAGAGGTATTTCCGCAGTCCACGAGCCATGTTCACATTACGAAGTAAACACGAAACGGTCGCCCCCGTATCCATCGCGCGGTGTCTTCCCGCTGCTATTAGACCACGAGATGTCGCATCGAGGAGAAATTCGGTCGCGTCCCTAATTTCACTGGCGCTCCGACCGCCGATGACGGCTGTATTGTCTGACTTGCTGTGGTTGATCGATACTCAACCACCTTTGGCTCGTCAAATATGAGAGAAATTGAAATTTGAAGGGGATTCACGTCTAGGTTTGTCGAAATTTGTTATTATGGGAATTGAGATTGACAATTGATTACAGAAAGGAGTTGATGTCGTCTTCAGTGAAACTGAAGCCCGTTTTTCTTTTTGCAAACAGTGATCCTCCTGACACATTCTTGCCCAATTCTTCAATAAATCTTATATTTTATTCACTTATTGGTAATATTGTTTGGTAATATCTTATTGTTGGATAATTAATGAATGTGGGTTAGATGCTCCAGTAATGGGCATGTATGAAAGGACGGTGCTTCGTTGGTTTGGTCATGTTGATAGAATGGGTGTGTCGAATAACGAAACAGATATATAATAGTGAAATGAGTGGTGCGAGAGGGAGAGGTATGCCGAGAAAGTTGTGTTTGAATGTGGTTGAGGAAATTCTGAGGAGGAGGAATATGTGGAGTCTTAAAAACATGAGGGCGTGTATGAAGCAGTGTATAGGGGGTAAATTAGGCAAAAGAGGTTTGCAAGGATCGGTCAGTATTTTGGAAATTATTGAAGCAGAGTTAGGTGTACAAATACGTATTTATGAGTGAAACTTTATGACTGTGCCTACCCCGGAAGGGAGCGGCGTGATTGGTATGTACGTATGTATTCAATTGTTTTAATAATATGATTTTCGACTCGCACCTTTATAGAAAACCACTACGGTTCTGCGGAAATTTCGCTCTAAATACTTGTTTTTGAATTATTTAACACACAAATGATCCATTCAGTATGTATCTAATGCAAATATCTTTGATGGAACTATTTTGGTTTAAGCTTAATTTTCAGCAATTAAGCATGTATTAGTGGATATTTCTTATCAGAAACATCCCTATTTTATGCCTTATGAATGCAATGGTATGTTTAACCCCGGATAAAGGTGGTTTGAATTGAAAGTCAGAGAAAATCCATTAGACTATCTCACGTAAAGGGCGTTATCTCCCTCTAATTGTTTCATTTGAGTATTCTCTTTCTCGCTTCCCTATTCCCTCTTCATCATTCCCTCTCTTTAATATTCATTTAGGAACCGAATAATAGGTAGATTCTTATTTTTATTTTAGTCGATATCGTAAATCTTGCAATAAGATAGGAGCACACGTCTGTAAAGAATCCTTGTCGGGATTTTTGGTCGCTTCCACTCCCAACCGACGTTTATCGACATCGTAAATCTTGCTATAAGATAGGAGTACACGTCTGTAAATAAAACATGCCGGGATTTTCGGTCGCTTCCACTCTCAGCCTACGTTAAGATGTAGATTACTTCTCATCTAATCACCGCCTAGCTTGTGTACTTCCTCTATCCTTGAACTTGTGCTTATCCTAGGGTCCTCTCTTCTAATCCCTCCTCCTGCCAACATCCCGATGCCTCAACTATTCCCCCGCCCTCTCCCCTAGGTAAATCTCGAGAGTTATTCTTGCCGGCGTCCCTTCATCCTTCATCTCGTACACATTTTCTCAGCGGCGAATTTTCTCGCACGACAATCGTAAATTTCATCCTCAGCATCCTAAAGGACGTTCGTAAATTTCTTACTGCGATATCTCTGCTCTCTCACGTGCTTCCACTGAATCTCTGTCAAGTCCGATACATTTTGCGCTTCTTCCTTTGATTTCTAATGCAAGCTACCATTTCCTGATACTTTAGGAAGGGAGATCTCGAGCAAAGAGGAGAAGTGACACAGGAACGTCGACCGTTCATTAGATAATTTATTTCGTTCACTGTTTTCTCTTAATTCTCGGTGTTCCTCGTATTACTGCTAAAATATGGCGTTGTCATTTACCCTGTTCTGCATTTTTCGTCTGAGATTCGTGCCTTTTTTGTTTCAATAGAAAACCACTGCGAATTTAAAAATAAAATTACAAATATCAGCAACTACAATTCTCTCAAATGAAAAAAATCGAATTATTCTTTAAAATCGACCGGCAGCACAGTATTAGCAGATGAAGAGCTTGATATGGAGCGTAGCGGCGTATGGGGCAGAAAGGTGGACCCTCAGAAAGGAGGATTAGAATAGGATACAGCCATTTGAGATGTGGGTGTGGAGAAGGATGGAGAAGGTATGGTGGACGAAAATGAAGATTTACGAGGAAATGCTTGAGATCATAAAATTGAGAGGTAGCGGTGGATTAAAAGGAAAACGAATGAGGAAGTTTATGGTATGATAGGTTTGGAAAGGAAACTTTTGGATGGGATCAGGTGTAGGCAGGTTCGGTGGCTGGTAGATGTAATAAGGGGCTTAAGGTGGGTTGCTCAAGAGTGTAATAGAGGGAAGGATGTTGAGTTGAGCGGAGAAGGAGAATAAAGAGTATACATTTTATGCACGGGATGAAGAAGAGAATGTCGTATGCGTAGACAAAAAAGGAAGTACTAGACGTAGGTCGGACTCTGAAAGTGTAGGAGAAAGGGAGAGGATTCTCTGACTCTCAAGAAAATCTACCTTTCACCGGTAGAATACTTAAAATACACTTCATTTAATTCTTATTACCTCTCTTGCTGGGAAAGACTTTTATATTGTGTGGATTAATGTATGTTTCTTCAACTGGGACTTCGAGGAAAGACGACAAGAACAAGCTGTGAGCGTATGAGATGCGAGTGGAAATACCAGATTGTAGTAGTTGGGGTGGACGGAAAGGGAGACTAGCGACGAAGTACTTGTTATACTGGGAAGGGAAAGATAGAGCGTCATGGAGTGGATGTGGAGAGATATAATTGTGTCAGGGAATTGAGTCCAGCGCCTGCAAAAATATAGAGTAATCTTTCATTTAAATCTTTTTGCCGGTTTTTTTATTTATTTGCCGGTAGATTATCGTAATGACAAGAACGCAGAAATTTCTCTGATTCGAATATCATCATAATATTTTGATTTATGAGCTCAGTTTTACCTCGTTATTCAACTCTTAAATTAACTTTTTTTATATTTTGTTCCATTCTTTCTTGGTGTTGGATTCCTTGGCCTCCGAACTTTCATATTCCATGAGTCAGTTCCCGTTCAGGGGTGACTCTCATCCCCCAAAGGCCCAACCCGTATCCTAATTTTTAGAAAACCCTTTTTCTCTTCTGCACTTGCACCCTTTTTTCCGGCCAGTTCCTTCCATGCTGTTTTTTGTTCAAGTCGAATCTCTTTTCCCTCGCGAGCGATTTGGCAGCAAAAGAGCTTGCTCATCGGTTGAAAAAAAAAATTGGAAGTGCGTTGTTGAATAATTACCCAGCAAAGTTCAGCTTCATCTTCGCCGTTTGTAAACTGCTTGCATTAAAGGCTTATCTGGGCTGTTTTTTCACTCGCGCATTAATTTCCGATTTATTTACTCCTCCCCGGGGCGAATTTTATTTTCGCTCAAGCAGTTTCCTGCTACATCGCACTCCTTTTAAGAGCCCTGTCGTGCGCATTTAATCAAGAGCGCTTCTCTTTCGGCTTTTCTCTATATTTTTTTTCGAAATAGATTAAAGGAAACTAGTGGAGTCCAACTCTCGAGGATTGTATTTGAAGTAAGATCCTTTTGGCTCGCTATCATTGCCCATGAGGAAGCTAAATTTTTAGTAACATTTTTCCCTTCTGGAATTGGATTGTTTCAGAAAGAGATGGTTTGCTTGTGCCTTCTTTTGGAAAATTGGTGAATAAAAAGAAAATTAGTGAAGATGATCTATGGGACTGGGAAAGCCAGGGTAAGCATCATTGTAGGCATAATCCAGTTTGAATGGTGTTCTTGAGAATCGTTTCGGAAAAAGTCAGAGGTATTGGATGAGAAATGAGAAAGTTTCGAAGACTATCTTATATCGTGAGAGACGTGGTTTGGATGCTCCGGTGACGGACATTGTTGGGTGCGCGACTCAATAGTTTGGCCCGGGCCCTGGGAATGAACGTTAGGCGAATACTGTATTTTGGATTGTACCTGATAAAAGAAGGTTTTGTTGATAGTCCGAGAAACTCCTCCCGATTTTCTTCACTCTTTCCGCCTCTGATATTTCCTTTTACTCTTAAGCATTCGATCTACATTTCTTCATTCCATCTATAAAAACTATTCTCTCTCTTCTCTTTCAAATCACAAAACGAGCCGATTCCACTAGCAATGATTAAAATGCTACCTAGGTTTCGCTTATTACAGCATCATCAGGTCGCCTGAATGTGTACTTTTGGAATTTCATCATTTTGTGATTTGTCAGTTATGTTTCGATTCCATGAAATATCGCCGGAATATTCAGTATTTGTGTCTTTCTTTTTCTTCCCGCTACTCCAGCAGCCTTCCCTCTATTACACTCTTCAGCAATCCATCACTACTTATTACACTCTCCAGCACCCTATCCTGCCTATCCCTGATGTCATCCAGAAGTTTCCTTTCCTAGCCATCGCTAGAGATTGTTAGGCCTCTGAAAGTGAAGAAACGCGGGAGGAGATTCTCCGACTTAAAAAAACCTACCTATTACCGGTTTCAATTATTAATTAATTATTACTCTATCAGTAAAGGAGGGTTTTGATGGAAGTTAGAGAATCTCTTCCCGGGTTTCTACACTCTCATGAGCGTTACTTACCTATAGTATTTCCCTTTTTGCCTCGGCATACAATCAACCCTTTTCATCCCTTCCAAGAAACCTTTTCTTTTTCTTCCCCTTCCGCGATTTCCCAACATCCTTCCCTCAATTACACTCTTGAACAACCCATGCATCTTTCTGCCATCTATTCTGCCAATCCCGGATTTTATTCAGACGTTTCTTTTCTTCGCCCTCCATACTTAGAACTTCCTCGTTAGTTCCCTCTCCGTCCACCTCACTTTCTCCATCTTCTCTCACGCCCACATTTCTAATACATTCAGCCCATTTTCGTCCTCCTTTTGGAGGGCCCGCGTTTCTGCTCTTAACCCGTAGAATACTCAAAGAATTATTACTTCAATCTGCCGTCAAAATCCCAGTTATTGTAGCTACATCTTTTCCGTGTGGATACGGATAACTTCTCTCTTTAAAATGCATGTCAAATGTTTTATTCTGTTTTCTGAGGCATACTTTATTTATTTAAGCCTTGAGCTTAAAAATTGAGAATGAATTAATTTCACGAGAGCGTGAAATGGGAATAATGGCTTTGAAAACTTCTCATCCTTGCTTCTCGGCTCCTGGTTTTTAAAGAGTACATGGCTTGCTCTCAGTCTTCGCATAGCGCGCTACTAATCTAAAGTAAATCCACTCTCTGCATTTAGCGGGAAATAAATGGAAGCGTAGGAAATTGTTTTACTCATAACTCGGCTCCTACTTGAGTTCGGATGCTCGAAAGGGCGAGGTTTTCTTCCCGCTCCCATTTTCACCCTCCATACTTGGCAAATGAAATTTCCTTTCTCGCAGCAGACGCTGAAATCGTGATTCCTCGTATTTTTTTGCCTGGTTGGAAGTGTGCCTCGGTCAAGGTTGAATTTTTGTTTGTCCTTATTTTTGTGTACTCGGAGTTCTTACTCTCTCCTGTATAAATATTTATGTTACGTATCTCCAAAGTGGTGGCTATGGGAGACTCAAAAGCCTAGTGATTCTGTACAACTATTTGAATGGGGTGCTTTTTTATACCTGATATTGAATGTAAAAAAAAGTATTCTACTGATTAAGGCAGGTTTTGATGGAATTTATATATTTTTAAAGTTTCTATTTAAATAGCATTTTTTAGTACTATTCTACCGGTAAAGGTATGTTTTTTTTTTAATTTCATAGAATCTCCTCCTCGTTTTGGTACAATTTCAGGGCCCTAACTATCTCTCCTATTTACTTCTAAGCCTTTGCATACGATCATTCCTTCTTCATCCTGCCCGCGAAGCCTATTCTCTTTCATCCACCTCCCCACCTGCTCTGCACACTTCCTTCAATCACACTCTTGAGTAACCCGTCGCCCTTTATTACACCCTCCAGCCACTTAATATTAATAATAATATTTATTAGCTCTAGGAAAGAATTCCTTTTGAGCAGGCATAATTAATTACAACTCAGGCAAAAGAAAAAAAAATAATAACAATCACATAGGAAACATGTCACTATGTACAAAAATCACAATCACAGCACTTGTCTACAACAAATATTACAATTCCATACTTAAACATTATAGCAATCACAAAGGTAGCATATTTATGAATTAAATCCAAGATATTTGACAAAATATTAACTATCACTAAGATAATAAGACAGCAAGCATTTTTTAAATCCTTCTGTTGACTTAATATTTTGCAGCGCTTGCGGAATCGAATTCCATACAATGCACGAATTTACATAAAAAGAGTTATGATACATAGACGTTCTGTGGCAGGGTGCATTTAATTTGTTATTATTTCTGGTGTTTTTTGTTTTTTTGACCAAATTATCTTTATATGGCTGATAAATGTAAGAAGGAGTTTCAGTTTTTAATAATTTGTGCATAAACACACCCAATTGCAGTTTTCTTCTTTGTTCAATTTTAAGAATTTATAATTCATAGTAATACGGTGTGATATGCTCAGTAAATGCCACATCACACACATACCGTATTACACAGTTTTGTATTTTTTGCAGTTTGGATATCTGAGATTTTGAAATATTGGACATTACCAACGAACAGTAATCAATATGAGGGATAAGTAAGGTTTTAGCTAATTTGAGTCTCAGTGGCAAAGACATAAGGTTACGAAAACTTTTCAGTTTGTACAGGTTTTTAATGACTTTATTAGAAATATGTGCTATGTGTTCATCCCAGGTTAGCGTTTTATTTACAATAACACCTAAATCATTAATTTTGTCAGTGCATTCTATTTCTAAGTTTTGAACTTGAATCTTGGAGAGTAATTCAATGTTTACAGATTTAAGGGATTTTGCGCTACCAATTATTATGCTCTTAGTCTTCTGAGAATTTAAGTTCAACAAATTATCAGACGCCCATTTACATATAGAAGATACATCTCGATTGACTAGTGCGATAGCATTTGAAACACTTACATTGCTTACATTACATACTGCCTATTCCGGATTTCATTGAAAATGGTATTGAGTAATCATCAAAATTTCCTATCGAACATAAAATAGTGGTCTTAAGAAGCCCATTAAACTATGTTATTGGGTCTTTTTTGGTGGAAACACTGCACAATGGAATTAAAATATTGATATCATGTATACCGGAGGATACCATTTACTGCAAATCCAGTCATGCATTTGATATCAATTTTAATTTGCACAGCCCAACTAAGTCTACTGCATGGAGAAGTCTATTCATTGTATATGTTGGTATTTAGAAATGTTTTCCGGTCATATGGTTCATCAGGGTTACTTTTTCGCTAAGTCTTAATGCCTGCGGGGGTAACAAGTGAACACCTATACATTTTCACGCCCATTATGCGGAATTTCATTTCTCTCAAAGCATAATCGCTTGTATTTTGAAATATTTAAATTAGACTGAAGCAGTATTAGGAAATTAAGGTGGTTTGAAAGGTGAGGAAAGTAAGGTGGTTATTTATGTGTATCAGCTGATATGCGTGAAAACTAACATTGTTCCCATTGGTGGAATATCAAGGTAGAGAATTAAAAAAAATGAGTTTTCGCAAATTGGCTTCATAACTAATCAATGCTATTTCAACTGGTAGCCTTATGGCAGATGTTGTTGTCAATCATTGGTCGTTCAATCCTATGATTGGTTGAGTGCAGCCCACCATCCTTCTCTACCTAATGCTATGTAGCTCCCCCGACCTCCTGGTAGCTCTTCCTATGTACTTTCCTCTTTATTTGATCCCTGGACTGATTCCCGAGACTTCCTCTGGGGACTTTACCTCTTTTTCGCCTTCAATCACGTTCACTGTACTTTGCACGGCTGGTATCCATACACCCCCAGTCACACGCCCATACGGCGGCTCGCAGGGCAGTATGTAGATGTAAATGTACCTGATGATGCTTCTGTGAGTCCAAACGCGTTGTAATTGTCGTTGAAATCTGTGAAAAAGTGCGATTGTTGTTCTCATTTTAACGAACTCCCTCCTCATTACGCCTTATCCTATCAAACTTTTTTGTTTGTAGTAGTAAAGTTCACGGCACTCTTTATGTGAAGCATTATTATTATGAATATTGTTTGGTCTTCCATTTGAAGCTAACCGTTAGAAATGGAGAGTAATAATCGACCGGGAATCGAACCACGGACCTTCGGATCCGTATCCGAAGGTCCGTGGTTCGATTCTCGGTCCAGTCGAATTTTTTCCGCTTGGAATCGGCAATCATTACATATTCACACCACCATTGTGTTTGTCAATTCTATGTGTTCCTATCCACTTTCCGTTTGAATCTTTCTGTTTGAATATTTATTTGTATGTATTTGCCGCTGTGCGGTCTGAGTGAATGAACGATTGATTTACATATATATATATATATATATATATATATATATATATATATATATATATATATATATATATATATATATATATATATATATATATATATATATATATATATATTTTAAACACTTCACTTACGATCACTCGTGTGATGAATGTATAAAATTTGCCTTAGGAAGGCAGACGATAAACACAGAAGCTCGAAAAAATGAACACATTACGGAAAGTTCCTTAATATTTCGGTGCTACTGGTACCTTGGCCGCAAGGACGTAGAGGACTGCCACTCCACCTATGTATAACTCTCTTTCTTTTCCTTCTCTACTCGCCCCACGTCCTCTTCTCTACCTTGGCCTTCAGCAGGCCTTCGCCCCTGGACACCCCTACCAACCATTTGCTTTGCATCCTCCTTATCTACTGCAGGACGTTTCTCTCCTCACTCACCATCCAAGTACTTCCGCGTTAGCAAGCAAGCTCTTTCCCAACATTTCGTGTAAATTCTTACATATCTTCTTCATCAGCTCCCCCCTATGGCTTTACCACGCCTCTCGATTGCGCTAGCCCCCGTGTGTTTTGCAAATTGCCAACCTTTTTCTCGCTCATGCTTTCATTTCCCGCCCCTGTGTGTTATCTTTCGCTGCTCTTCCGGGCCCTTTTCTCTCTCCTCATTAGTCTTTATCTCTCTCTCTCTCAGCTCTTGCTTTCTCTGCTTCTCTTTCTTTAACGCCATTTTGCTTGAGGTGCGTTTTTGCTCAAGAAATCTCCCGTTCTTTATGAAGGAAATCTTATGTTCGTCCACCGCTCCTCTCCCAGAATTGGTCCGTTTGTAACATTATTCGTTATATTTACCCTTGTTTTTCTTTACCAGTTCGTTCTTGCTGAGGATATTTTTCTTCCATATCTCTCTTCTTATCCTACGTGGAAAGAACATTTGACGATACACATGGCCAGAAGGAGGAGGATATTTCACGTTTCCCGTTTCTGTCTGTGTCATTCATAACCGACGTTTTGAACGAGAAAGTCTGCAAAGACGAACGAATTTACATTACCCTGAAGACCATAGCAAACCGGTGTTCCTCTTATCTTCGGGTAAAGTCACGATTTCTCGTAATAATGTATACTTGTGTCCGTGACTAAATCCGTACTCAGGGCCGTTACCGGATTCTGTGCAAACGACCCTAAGCCTTCGAAAACTCGCGTCGGTGCTGACCGGCAACCGCAAAAATGGGAAAGTCGTGCTACCTTCCGTTAACCTTCTCCAGGTAATCCTAGCCTGAAGTTTTGCTCAAAGTAATTTTACACTAACACATATCTTTGTTGTCGTTTAATTCCTAAACATTCCAATGTTAAAATTGCATTAAATTGCTCAGACCTCAAAGCGGTAGCATGTAAATTTGATCTTCTTCATCCATATTAATTACTTTCATGTACACGTACGAAAATTTTCATGCAAATCATTCTATAAACAAAAATTGCTCCCACCACCTAAGGAAAATGTTAGAAAAAGTTAAGGAGATGTGAGTAGGTACGATTCCGTACCTGAGAGTATTTCTTTTCTAATTTTTCAGAGTTGAGATTAGGAACAGGCTGAATAGTTGGTTGGAAGAGGTAATGAGGGGCGAAGGAATGCCTAAGTATTCGGGTGATGATTGAGAGAAAGATTTTGCGCATACGGTGAAGGGGAAGAAAGAAAAGAGGCTTTACGTATGGGATGAAGGGCGTCCAAACGCATTCTGAGAAGATGAAAGAATTTGTTTTGTGAGGTCGGTGTCTGTGCCTGTTAAAACCCAGATGAATTCTACTCTTTACCTGTTTCGTCTAAGATTTCTGCGGCGATTTGGTACTGGTTCCATTTCTTCTTCCGGGTTTCAGACGCGTGGTTGTCTTTCTGACGTTTCTCCTCCTATCCTGGAGTCGTCTTCCGGTCGAGGATGTTCATTGGTCGATCAATCTGGTTAACAGGAGCCCTCCACCCTTCCCTATCTAATGCTAGTTATCTTAACTCTTGGTGTTTCTTCCTATGTACTTTCCTCTTAATTTGGTGCATGAACTTATTCCTGGGTCTTCCTGTAGTCGAGGATTTTAGCGCTGCATTTGGCCGGGTTTAGATACTGGAGTCGGTCACGTCTGATTGGCTGCCTGTTTCGGCGCCAAAAATAATTTTGGCGCCATTTTTCATTTTTCTTTCTTCATTTTACTCTTTTCAATTTTAACGGACCCTAATAATATTTATTACAGAAGTGACAACTCTATTGCAATTACATTCTTCTCACGAGGCAGCATACAACGGTATTGAAGCGAACTTCACTGCGCTTGGTTTCATTTCGGATGCAACTGACGCAAATGTATCGGAAAATGCTTTGTGTAGAGCTGTCTAGTTAGTTTTCTCCAAAATCGAGGATTTCTCGTGCTAGGACGTGTTTATTTTAAAGTCAGATTAACGTGAGAGCGATGCTGACGTGTTCGTTTGCGGGCTGTGTTTGTCTATTGGTCGCGGGCGGAAAACTGGAAACCGACCACTTCCTCTCAACTCGCTGTGCAAATATGAAAATCCGGAACCCATTTCATTTCGATTAATTTCGGCGCTTATCCTTTTGACGGAATCGCGGTCAAAATGAATCTCTTGTTGACTCGGGCCGGCCCCCGCCGTCAAGAGGACATTGCTCCCTGATGTGGCGGAAAATTGTCGATTTCCATCGTGAGTGAACTGCTGCTGGTTTCAGCATGAGTGATCTCCTTTGTTGCGGGCCGATCTGTGATTGATGTCCGACCCGTCATTGTCGATTAATCCGGCCAACCCTAAAAAGCCATTAGAGGCGGATTTGGCCTAACTATGCGAGCCAAGCCGAATGCTAAGCTTTCCTTTACACATTTATATTTAGTCAGTTTGAAAAATCCTGCTTTCGCTGTTGTAATGGGTTACCTGCCGAAAACGAAAACCAAGCAGAATAAGTGGGTTTCTTCACAAATATATTTTTAACGACCACACTTGTCTAGCCACAAGAGCCGACTGCTCGATTATTGCATGTAACTGCCTTTAATTATGAAAGTAATTCGCCAGTTACTTTAAAAAGTAAGTGGTAAGATGCGTATATTTTATTCGTATACATCCTAAGACTTTTCTCTCCCTATCAAAAGTTTAAAACAAAAGCTTGAATATCCTTTCTCGTAGAAATTAACGTTTTTTCTGTTGTAATCTGAGGTATCTCTATCAAGTCCATGTTAAATTCTTCGCTTTCAAGGCTGAATTACATGAAAACTATACCGGAAACCCAATTTCATTTTAATCTCAATTTTTTTACTACCTGTCTTAGCCCCATCCATAAAGCCTATTCTCTTTTTTCCTACTTATCTCCCACATGAGGAAAGTAAACTTCTGAATACAATCCGAGATGGACAAAGTAGGTGGCTGGAGGGTGTAATAAGGGGCTATAGGTTGCTTAAAAATGGTTGCTGATGGAGGGAAGGGTGTTGGGCAAGCGGGGAAGAGGAAGAAAGAGGATAGGTTTCACGGTCAGAATGAAGAAGGGTAGATCGTACGCTGAGGCGGAAAAGGACATTCTAGAGCGAGATTGGCCGCTGAAAAGCAGAAAATGGGATGAGATTCTGACATTCAACAAAGCATACCGTAACCGGTATAATATAAAGTAATCTCCCTCTTATCCAACTTTCTCCCCACCATCACGACCTTCTCCAATCTCTACCGATATATCTGTTTTCATCTAGGAGTATTTCCTATTTTACTTAAATTCGTCCATTATACCGCTGTCTTTCTCCCCTTTACTCTTATCTACTACATCCCCCCTGCGTTACATCCCCTTATCTTTAAGTAACCTTTTTTCCCTCATTATCCCCTCCAACCATGTACCCTGCTTCTTCCCAATCTCAACAGCGAGTTTCCTTTCCTCACCCACTATGGATTTCCAGGCTTCTCTTCGCTTGGCTTCCTATCTTATTCGATTCTTAGCCAGTGTATTTGATGGGCATCCATGGCCCTCAGGGGCTTACGGAGCATAACTAGAGCAAATCAATAATGAAAATTACTTTGTAACTTTTCACTGATATCTTTATTTGTACGACCGGTTTCGTTGCATAGGCAACATCTTCAGGTCAGAAACCTGAAGATGTTACCTCTGCAACGAAACCAGTTGTACAGATAAAAATATCTGTGAAAAGTTACAAAGTAATTTTCATTATTGATTTCATAATGGATTTTCACAAATTTAAGCCCGAAAATTTAAGCATCGAATTTATAACTAGAGCATTTTCTTGGAAGAGAGTTGTGAGGCTAGGAGACTGGGGGGGGGGGGGGAATATTACCCCAAAGTTCTAGGAATTGGTCGACTCAATGCGTCGAGTGCCGACCTCACACTGGATCCGCGGCGGCGCGTATGGTAGTATGACACGTCCTCGTCAACTTCTTTCGGCCAATCCGCTCTGTTCTCCTCGCCACCGCCATAGAGGCGGAATTTTGGAACTGATGGGAGTATCGCAAGTTGTGTGCCCGAGACCCTTGGGCAAAACCGCATCGACTTCCTCACCGACTTCGCAGGGACCTCCGTCCTCGAATCCTTTTATCTCTCCTCGGGACTCCATTCGCTCATCAAGTCCGCCGCCTCTCCTCGGAAACTTCCTTCTCGGTGGCCGCCCCCGGGGATCGCTTCTGGGATCACTGCGGGAATGCTAAGTCGGAGACGGAGGAAAAGCTTTCGGGATCGCATTAGGGGAGACGGAGGAGAGCACTTGGTTCGTTATACACATCTCTGAGTCTCTCTCTCTCTCTCACTCTCCGAGTCCGACTACCTAGCTCTCTCGCGTTGGTCGACTCCCTCTCCATGCCGCCTAACCTTGGGCCGGAGGATGAGAGTAAGGCCGTGTTCCAATCCGTAGGGTGCACCCTATGCACTTACGCCCCTATGCCCTATCCTGCACTTCACACACTTTCTGCTCTTAAGGTAGCCAATGCCAATGTCTCCCAGTGTCCAATGTCGGAACTATATCAGAACCGCCTCGACCCGTAAGTTGGTCTGTGTATTTCTTCCGCAGGCCGATGAATCGCATTATCCTTTCGTATGTCTTTAGTATATCAAAAGAACATCCATTAGTCACTCAGAATTGTAATTTATCGCAAGACATTGCATTGGAAATTCGCATTATTCACGAATGGGAAATTCTTAGGGCGCAAAAGGGCGCATCGTCATACACTTAGCTTCTATGTGCACTAGCGCCCTAGCCTTGATGCGCTCTAACGGATTGGAACCGCACTATACGACGTCACGTCCGGAAAATGACAATCGAAAAGAGCACATAAGGGTACGAAGTGTGCATAATATCGGATTGGAACACGGCCTAACTTCTTTGCTTGTCGCATTACAGGAGAAGTTCGAGGAAGACTTAGCATGCTGTTCATTCCGTTTTTTTAAAGTAATCTACCGGTTAAGGTAGGTTTTGTTGAATGTCAAGAGAATTTCCACCCAGTTCTCTACACTTTCAGGGGCCTATCTCGCTCTGTCTTACATTTGATCCACCAATAGATCTATCTTAAATTCCTCATATCGTCTACCTCTTCTTATTTCGTCCAGAATGTCCTCTCCTCTCCCTTCCTCTTCCACCCTTCCCCAATGTTCTCCTCTCTATTAATCTCTCATTTCAATACGTCATCCATACATCTCTTCTGCCTCCTCTCGGCCTCCGCTTTCAGCTTCCTCTCCTCTCCACCCATATCAAATACCTCCTCGTTCGTCCTTCTCGCCTTCAAGCTCACCATCTTCATTCTTGTGGATAAATTACGTATAAATAATTTTTTTCTAAATTCTTGTAAGGCCTTGCAATTCTTTTTTAACTTCGTCATCACACCATCCCCTTTCGGGGTTGGCTGAGTCAAAAGATTTTAGTAAATACCGTTATCCCTGGACAACTGGCTACGTTGTAATAATTTCCTCCATCGGGTCTTGCTCTTACAAACCGCTTAATCTTCTCTTTAACTCTTGCATTGCTTCACTCACGAAAGGAAGGCACACGGGGAAGCGCTTGGTGTGGTGGTTGATGAAAGGAAACTTGAATGCGATCAGGAGAAGGCATGGTAAGTGGCTGGTAGGGGCAATGGGTTGCTAAAGGAATATACTTTGGGCTGGAGGATGAGTGTAACTTCCTTGCTTTTCGTATTGCGAGGGAAGTTTAAGGAATACTTAGCCAGCCACTGTTCATTCCGTTGTTATCAATTTATTTACTTCGATAACGCTATAGACCAATAACTTATTAATAACTTTTTTTAAAGGACCTTATTCATTAGATTGATTAATCTTAAAAGTGTGAAAGGCCGTAAATTATGGAAGGGTGTAGGGCAAGTAAGGATTGGGCAGAATGGGAACCGCCTTTACGGACGTAATGAAGAAGGGTAGGACACACGTAGAGATGAAAACAGAAATATCGGTTGACTGGGGTCTGTAAGAATTAAGACTATTTTTACCTGTGTGCTTCCGTTTAAACCTATATCTATTGGTAGATCATTTCGTAATTAATAATAATATTTCAAGCGAATCTTGAATTAAAGACTTCTTTCATGCAATGAGCTTTAAACAGCAATACAAAAGCATCCATCTTCTAACTGGTGTAAAACAAAGCCAGACTTGACTCGACCCCCTTGACCTAAGAAATCGTTGGTATGGACTTTATCCTGCCGTGTCACCACGAAGGCCATTCTGGTAGGTTTCAGCGTGAGGTATTGGAGTTATAATACCGAGGTAGTTGTGAAATATTCATATGCGTTGATTTTAGTCGAAGTAGTTATTTAAATAATCGATTAACCTTCCGTGCGATTGGGCCATTGCACGTATTATCTCTGTCTCTCTCTGTGCAGTCATTTTTGAAATCGACGAAAAATAGAAGTTCCACTCCCTCCCTCTTCCACCTCCATCGATAACCCTCTCTCTTTAGTTCCGTGGGGAATGGCTGCTGTAATATCCGCCTCCCCTTCTCCCGTCGCTACTAAATTCCGCATTATTTATTTATTTATCAATGGAAGCGCAATCCAGTACGTCGCTTGTTATTGCCCTTATAATATCTCTTTCCACATCTCCTCTTTCGTTCTCATGCCATCCGACCCATGATTCCCGACCGAAATTGCTCGATGTTCACTTTTAAGCGGGGCGCCTCGAACCTCTCCAAGTGGGCGCCACGCGAAGTGGCATGACCCGGCGGCGTTATTTCCACGGGCCCATTCGGGTCGCGGGAGAGGGTGGAGGGAAGGGGTGGGTGGGGGGACTCGAGGAGGGTGGAACCCCTGTAGGCTTGCGGTTGAATTGTCGTAGACATGCAATGCTTTCGACCGGTCGAAGTCTCGCTTTCATTCGGTCTTGTGGTGCACGTCCGGCTCTTTTTACACCCTTTCTCCCTCTCCTTTTCCTTTTGCGCTTATAACTTAAAACAAAAAAGCGCTCCCCGTCCGTTTAAAGATTAAGAAAAATTGCTAAATATCTTCAAATGTAATCATTAAATTTAAGCTACAAATAATAATTCTGTCCAAGTGCTGAAAACTCGAAGACTAGAGGACGATAGACGAGAGGAGGCTGCAGGTATTTGAGATGTGGGTGTAGAGAAGGATGGATAAAATCACGTGAACGGAGAGGACGACTGACGAGGAAGTGATTGAGATGGTGGGCGAGGAAAGGAAACCTCTGATTGAAATCCGGGATAGGAAGTGGAAGTGGCTGGAGGATGGAATAAGGGGCGATGGATCGCTCAAAAGTGTGATTGAGGGAAGAATGTTGGGTAAGCGGGGAAGGGGAAGAAAGAATAGGTTACATGGACAGGATGAAGGAGGGTGGATCGTATGCTGAGGCGAAAAAGGTAAAACTAGGACCCCTGTAAGTGTAGAAAACCAGGAGGAGTTTCTCTGAAATTCAACAAAACCTACTTTAACCGGTAGAATACTTTTAAAAAATGAGACAAAATGGAAATGCTGGCCAGGATGAATGAAAATAGGAATATAATAAGATCAGTAAGAAAGAGGAAGGCAAACTGGATGGGACACATCTTGAGGAAAGATTGCCTGCTGAAAAAAATTTTAGAAGGAAAGATCGAGGGAAAGAGAGGGAGAGGAAGACAAGGAAATAATACGTTGTATTTATGAGTACGAATAGAACGAGTAAGTGCTTGGCATGGTGGGTGAGGAGGGGCAACTTTCCCAGGAGATACTGAGGAAGTAGATTATTTGCAGGAGGTGATTAGGGACACAGGGTTGCCGAAGGCCGTCTTGGAGGGTTGGATGTTTGAAATGTGGGGATGGTGAAGAAAGGGAACAGGCCTTATGGTCACGATTAATGAATTCGAACTTAAGTCAAGCTGGAGTATGAAAACGTGCACACGTAGAGACAAGAACCCTGAGGTGTAAGAGATCAGGTTTTTTTAAAAGTATTCTACCGGTGAAGGTAGGTTTAGATGAAAGCCAGAGAACTTTCCGGGGCCTGACTACCTCTAATATTTTCTTTTTGGCCTCAGCATACAATCTTCTTCATCTCGTCCATGAAACCTATTACATTTTTTGATTAAGTTAGGTGTTTTTATTTCCATCTTAAAATATCTCTCGCTGCCGTTCACTTCTAATGATATAAACTCTTCGGTGATAAAGCCATGGTTCAGCGATAATTTCTGATCATTATGGATGCGTCTTAGGTTCCTCTAATAAAAAAATTGATATCGGTCTCTATTTTAATCTTAGATGTTCATGTTTATTAAAACCCATAGGGGTTAATTATAATCCAGTACTGAGAAGAGAGCATTTTATCTGGGAGAGATGAGCTGGGTAGAAACAGTTTAAGAAAAATAAGTTAAAGAATTGTTTATGTATTCGTACGTATGGGATCATGACTTACGAGCGACGTCTGAGAACGTTGACTTCTAGGTGAACACTCATTGTCATCCCAGTAGTGTACCAGTGAAAGACTATATTCCTTGAAGTTAAGTTTTTAAAATGCTTATTCTTTCATTTTTTAAAATATCTTTGCGTCAGATTCGCATTTGTGAATGGCACCGCTGAATATTTTATATTTGTCGGAGATTCGAGTTTTACAAAAAAAGTAACTGTCTTCGGGAAATAAAGTTAAATGGGTTTAAATGATTACTTATTTATTACAAGCCTAATTAAACTGTCCTTTACTGGCACGGATCTTTGTTGCATGTACGTTTATTAGTCTGTATATGTCCTCTTAATGCCTATTATGTGAGTAACATTAGATATATTCGATAACGATTGCCACAGAGAAATGATTTTTGAAAGACCAGTGTTAATGCGTGAAAGTATTCGTTGAATTTTCCCTCGAAGTGGTGCTTGCGGAATTAGTAACCACACCCTATCGTATCTATTGCTTTAACTTTAACATAATAGTCATTTTAATCTTTGCTTTTTTTTAATGATCATCAACGCTTTGACTGAAAGTTAATATTTTAGTTGGTTTCTTAATCTAAAAAAACTGAGGAGCGGATAAATGTTTCACAGCCCATCCGCAGAGGTTCCCCACTGCGGCCCTGCAGGTGCTGCCATGATGACGACGCGACAATGGCGCCCTCCTCCGGCGTCGTTCACTCACGGCGAGAGAATATACATGTTTTATTCATGCTCTGGGATTTTTTTCCTCCGCCATCTTTTTTTCTCATTTTATTCCGCTTTTCGGGGCAGATTTTAATATGGTTATTCCGTGCTCACGCGTCATCTCGACGGCCTCTTTTCCTCTCCTTCCCTTTCTTCCCAGATTGTCTTCGCCGTAATTTCTCTCCCTCTCTTTTCCTTTTTCCTCCGAAAGTCCCGAAAGTTATTCCGCAAGAATTCGTCCCTCCCGGTGAATGTGCATTCACATGCGGGTTGCCTCGGATTCAATTGGTAATTGAAGTTTGTTCCACGGAGCGAAATGTTAAATTACTTCAGCCCCGTGGATTTGTCTCAGGAAGTGGGCTGCCAACTCTGATACACCGAATGAAAAAGGGAATGCCTCGTTGAATAACGGTGAATAAAAATCTTCAAGGAAACTTCTGCGAGTAGATTTACTAAATTACAGTTGATAGGTTGCGTTATTATTCTTACATTTAAGTATTCTACCTAGGGATTGGAAAATCGATTTCGATTTTAATCGAAAATCGATAATCACACTCCGATTTTCGATTTAATCGTAGTCGACTTTTTATTTTGAAAAATCGTTCAAAATCGATTCTAGCAGATTGATTTTCGATTTTTAGCTTGCTACAGCATTTGAATTTTGCCGCCTCGCTTTACACCGCTGCGCGCTATTTCACTCTGCATCGCTGGTGGGGGAACCTCGGTGCTTCGGACACCGGCAGGTTGGAGTTGCCAACTGTGGGGCTACGGATTTTCATTACAAATATTCTAGTCTAGGCGGGGACTCACGCTCGGAAGTAATACATTGTAGACCGCGAGACGAAGATTTGAAATGATAATACGCGTTGACATTTGCCTATTTTGTAAACGTTTTCTCAATAAATCGCTTCAGAGAATTCGTCTTCAAAATAGATTCGCCCAGTCCGAATATCGTCTTCTGCGCATGGGCTACTAAATTATATTTAATTTGCTTGTTATATTACCCATATGTATATAGGTATCTCGTATGGATTATTACTTTCCTGCATACCTTATTAATATCTTTAAAATAATAAATTGTATTAATAAATTTAACCGTATTCAGTTCTTATCCCTAGTGCTTCCATTAACCCATATTACGAATTTTGTTAGAACAGCACATCCGCATTTCAGCAGAAAATTAATTTACTATTAAAAAATTTCGATTATTCGATTATTTTGGACAAAAAATCGAATTTTTAGACAATCTATTTTTAAAACCGAAATCGAAAATCGATTCTGGATTGAAATTTCCAATCCCTAATTCTACCAGCTGATGGGTAGAGTTTTGTACTGTACTTACCCTAACGTCCTAAATTCTGGTATATCCTTCTGTATTCCATCCTATAGGCGATCCGCTAATTGTTCCCTCTTCAAATCCTTTTATCCTCTATTTATATTTTGTCCAGAATTACTATCCTCTTTCTTCCTCCTCTGTTTCCCCATTGTTCTCTCCTCTGTTACCCTCTACAACATTCCCTCTCTTTTCAGAACATGATTAAAATGTGCGATATCGTGAGATGTTACTTTTTTTAACCAATATATTGTTCAGTATTTTATGAACCAGGAAGCTTCGTTTTCATACATGATCACTCCTGTAATCCTTGTAGCCGTTTATTATGCAAGGTATTTGAATCAATATGAAAAAAGGAAATTTTATGATCAGCACGATTGGCTCTTCTACGAAATAGTTTCAACGTATGGGGCTTAACACAGGGGATTGAAATACGTGAACATAGGCTTTAGGTGTGCTTACCGAGCTTTGACTTCTATACGTCAACATTTCTGTTTTTACGCCTAAATACGGAGTGTTAATACTCACTATAGAGTTACGTTGACTTACCTTCCAGTTTCATTTTTCCTCTTACTTTGGTTGAATGCAGAAGTTTTAGTCAATTGATGATAGTCTTTTTTTATGGGAAAATGTTTTTTAAAATGCTAGAATTGCACGACAACGTTAAAAAATTAAATTTATTCTATGCAAGAATATCATTTATTCTTTGCATCGGCCGCGAGAAGGATGATTAAATAGTAAGGATATTTAGGACCTTATGATGGTTGTATTTATCTTGTGTATTACTTTAAATTAAATGTTCTGGAGTTAACTTTCCCATACTTTGATAGGAACACTGCTCTGCTGGAACGTATTTTCGGGCGCAGGGTTAGGTAGATTGAACCGTTTCCCCTCGTTCATTCAACATCAAACGGTTTTCGTGAAAAAGTGTGATTAATAATATGTATTATGGTAGCGGGACGATGGTAGATAAATACTAGTGTTTAACCGTCACTTTCGTGTATGATCCATCGAGAATATTTTGTATTTAGTTTGCCTCCTAGCGAACAAAATACATACCTTTCTTAGGCCCAATGACTTTTTGTTCTTTAACTTAACCAATGTTCATTCTCCAATAGTTGAGCCCTATCATAAAATAACATGCGCATTCTATTCATTCACATGTTTTATTTTTGTTCCCTTTGGGTGCACACTTGGACATTGAGATTGTCTACCTCTTCCAACGGGAGAGCTGTCTTTGCCTCTTGACTCACACCCAGTGATCCCTGGTGGTTTTCGATAACATTCTATTTTGCTTTCTTCGGGAAATGTATATTTTAACATCTTTTTATCATGAAAATGTTATCGTTATATTGATGATATTATCAAGGTATAAGCCAGTAGTGATAAGTTATGCATTTTTTTCGGGATTGGGCAATTTTATGCAGATGAATTGTTTAGAGGAAATAGTTTTTCTTCTCAATTTATATTCGAAATTTGAAGAATTTGGGAAAATGGGGTCGTTATCTTTTCGCGTTATGCCCTTGGAGGTATAGGCAAGAGCCTGTTCGGCTTTAGTGCTTTTTGGCACTCTCCTTTCAGCGATATGTCTCCCCTCTGATGTCTCTACACGATAGCTGAAATGTCTCTTCAATCATCATTTACGAAATTATCCGAATTTATTTTATCAAAAGGTCATCATCAGCGGCACCCAAATATATCTTTGGAATTTAGTTCATTTTATGCCTACATGTGAGTGTGGTGGATATATATTTTATATATCATGAGTTAAGTAGAATAAGGGTGAATAGCTCGTTTCTCTATGATAGAATGATGAGTTTCAAATTTATTTTATATCTTTCGCTATCTCATTTTAGCTCCACAATGCCGCAAGTAACCTTAATATGCTTAAACTTAGCCACATCTTGAATTTTTTCTACTCCATTCTAGTAGAGTCGTTATTATTTTGTTTGGAGAGATAACCTTAGACATTAGACTTATTTCTCTCTGGTGTAAATTGTTTGATTGTATTTCTATTGGTAGTATGAAGCATAACTTTGTGGAATCTGTTAGCATTATAATGATAGCCCTTAACTTTGTTTTTCCACACGCCTTTATTTTCTGCGACCCGGATTTAAATGGTCCTAAGAAGTGAAAGCCAGGGAGTGTGGTAAACGTTAAACGCGTTTTTTTTGTTTTCCTTATTGTACGAGTAGAAAATTTTGTTAATTTTTTTATTAGATTTTCGTGGACAAACGACCTGATTCTGTCAGGCATAGTTATTTTTTTGTACCAATTTTATTCGTTAAGTCGTTATTTGATTTTTTATACAAAAAAGTAAATAATCTGTATAAAATAGAATTAAGATGATGTGTCTAAATTTTTACCTCATGTTCCGCCTTCAATCCTGGATTTCTTTCTGGCTTTCGCCTTCAATACTGGCTTCTTGGCCTATTTTTCAAAATATAAATTTACTTTGGTGTTCAACGGCTTTTGCATGTGATCGCTAGTTTACTTTCTAAATATCTTCGCATGAAAAGATAGAGAGGTTGGGAAAGAAAAATTTGGTCCTGTATCATCACAAGAACTCTTACATCATAATATTAGAGTTTCCCTGTTCTTGTGAATGGTATTATAACGACGAGTATTGTAACGCCATCCGACGTGCGAATCATTCGTCTCGTCCTATTTTAATTCCGCTCACTGATATTCTAGCAATAGGGATATTGATTTCCTCGACGCGGATTCCAAAATGGACGAAAATCTTAACCTTCCATTTTTCACCCGGTGATGAGGATTCTCTTTCCCTTCGCTCGTGGAGCTGAAAAGTCTTTCATCTGAGTAGTTACGTGTCGCATCAGGTTTATTGCTTTCGTCTTGCTAAAAAAAATAACTACTTGACATGGCTATTCAGTAACGCAAAAAAGCTAATAGAGAACTGCTAGGCGAAATGGGGGCGGAGGTGAAGCTGTCGTTGGAAGTTATTCGGAGACGAATTGTTGGAGCAGAGTGAAATTTTGAATGCTTTGTGAGTAAAGAAGAGGTTTGAAAAAAGATTGGCATTTTTTAGATGGGGTGAAGAATGGCCGTCAGTTTGGCAACTGAGGAAAAGGCTTCAAAAAGATATGCCTTCTTTAAATTGCGCATAACTAAATCTTGAGGACATGTAGGAGCGGGTGACTGAGAGGAGAGTGTTGGAAACACTTCTCCGTCTTCTGTGTTCCCAAGAGCGTTCCGGGGAAAAGAGGGGTGGGATCACGGTTCCTTTTAATACCTTGCAATCGCATAGCATAGCGCAAATCCATCAGGAGGGGTGATATCCTCAGTTACTGTCCTATTCTCCAATACGGAGCATGGCACTGAATCGGTCGGAGACTTGGCAATTGCGAAGGGAGGATGTACATAGACTTGAAACGTGTGAGATGTGGATGCGGAGAAGGATGGAAAAGGTGAGCTGGGTGGCGAAAGGACGAAAGAGGTGGTATTGGAACGGTTGTAGAGGAGGGGAAGCTAGTGGCGGAAATTCGAAAGAGGCAGATGAGGTGGATGGAGATCGTATTAATAGGAGAGAGAATTCTGAAGAGGGTAATAAAGGGGAGAATACTGGGGAATTATGGAAAAGGACCGGAATTCTGGACCAAATGAGAAGAGGAATACGATATGAGGCATTCTAGAGAGGATCTAATCGCGGACCATTCAAAGGAGTGAAAACGGATTTGGATAAGTACTATCAACCATCTACCAATCTGCTTATAAGTTGCTGAAATGGACTGTCGTAAGAATACACTTCATCAATTAAAATTAGTGATTCAAAGCACCTCACAAAATTTTTAGAATCGTGATCGCTGTGTTGGTATCGACTTGATGTATGATCGCGTTGCCCATCTAATGAGGTCAATTGATAAATAACGGTAACTAGAACGCACGCGCTATGGATATCTGTTATCGCGCCTCAAATCAAGACTTGAAAATAAGCGGTAATGGCAGTCGTCAGCGTGGCGAACCCTCTTGGGGTGTTCACCATTCGGTTGCGTTGCAAGACTAGTCTTCAGTTATTGCCCAGATAATGTGCTCATTAAATTCCTCCTATGCTAATATTTTACTCTCTTTTACACGCCCTGATTGTTTGGTCTAAATAATAATCTGGAATAGCTTGGTCGTATTTACGCATGTTCTTCGTGTGTAAATACTCTGGGTAAAGATATCTGGACTTTCTAAAGGAAGAGGGTACGTTGATGTGGGCATGAGAGTGGAGATCGCTGGGGACGCATGGCAGAGAAAGGAAGAGGATATGAATTTTGGAAAATTTTCCTAATAGGAAGGGAAGTGCGGCAGGGGAGTTCATTGTCGCCATTGCGTTTCAATGTTTATTCGGAAGGAATATTTGGAGACTTTATTAGGTGTTGGATGTAGAAATAGAGGTAAATAGGGATCACGAGGCTGTTCAGAAACTACCAGTCAGATGGATGTCTATGGGTTGCATGGATTATATTTAAAATCCGAGTGCTCCCTCACTGTCTCATCGAATAATACAAATCGGGTTCAAAGTTAGCGACGGAGAACTAAAGATTATCATTTTTTTCCATGTTAGAGTGGATTAAGGAGAATTTTTACCCCTTCTAGAATAAAAAAATTGTTGCTTGTTTAGAAATATGAGTGAGATGATGACTTGTACCTGGATGAAGGTTATAAAGAGGAGGCTCGTCAAGAGCTTGATATGGAGTGTGGCGTTGTGTGGGGAAAAACTTGAACCTTCAGAAAGAAGGACGAGAATAGGCCGCAGGCATTTGAGATGTGGGTGTAAAGAAGAATGGAGAAGGTACGTTGGACAGGAAGGATGACAAACAAGTATGGTGATGGAGATGAGGAAGCTAATGAATGCGATCAGAAGGGGGCAGGGTTGGTGGCTGGACGGTGAAATGGGGGACTATGGGCTGCTCAAAACCGTGGTAGAGGGAGGTCGATTGGGTAAGCGTAGAATGAGAAGTTTTCCGTGCGCATTCTATTCATTCACATGATTTTGTTTCTCCTTTTAGTACACTTTCGGAATTTGAGATTTTATACCTATTCCAAAGAGTGACCTGTCTTTGCCTCATGACTCATACCTAGTGATCCTTTGCGGTTTTCGATAGCATTCTCTTTTGCTTTCTCTGGGAAATGTATGTGTATATATCTTTTTTATTTTGAACACATTATCCTTAGCTTGATTCAAGGCATAAACCGGAAGGAGATTCTCTGACATTCAACAAAACCCACCTTTACCAGTCGAACACTTTAATAAAACAATAAAAACAAGCCAGTGCTGATAAGGAGAATAGGTTTTATGGACGGTATGAGGATATACCGGACTTTCAGGGAGATGGAGAAAGAAATTATTGAGGTAGATAGGGCCCTTCACGTTGGAAAATCTAGATGATATTTCTAACTTACAATAATGCTTACTTTAAACGGGTGGGGTACTTTATTTATAATAATAATATTAATGCCGTTCATCTGGCCTTGTCCTGCACTGGCTACCTCTTCGATATTCCCTTAACCAGCCCGGCCGTATGTGATTACTTCTTCTCTCACGTTCGGATTCGGTCCCTTCGCGGGACATTGTCGGCTTATGTTTTCCTTGCCCGGTGATGTTGGGTGTGGCTCGCTCGGCTAAACTCCTGACCTCTTTTGTCTTATCGAAGCGCATTGCTTATTTAATCGGCACCTGGCCTGGAGGAGTAGTGTGGGGGGGACTTTCAAGCTTTAGTCGCCGTGCCGGGAAGATGGGGGAGTGGGGGGAGGAAAAGGATCGTGGCGTGTTTTGGTTTGTACGCGGAAAGCAAAGAGTAAAAATGGGAGATGAAAAAAATGAGATAAAACTGTAAGTCGGGATGGGAGGAAATAATGGAGGTATGGCAAACAATTTCCAGCAGCATTCAAAGATCCCTTTGTTTTCCGCGTCGCATCTCTTCCTCCCCCTCTTCGCTACTTCTCATCTCTCCACTGCCCTTCAACGATGCTGCCTCTTGCTCCAGAGGAAGTCATTTTTTTTGTCCTGAATGGAAACAGAAAAAAACAGACAGAATAAATAAAGTTCGCTCTCGCGCCAAGTTGGCGCTGTGAGAGGGGGCCGAGATGCCCATGGGTATTTGCTGGTTGAGGAATCTTTAATGCGTTTCCGTCCTATTTATCCTGCAGTTGCTCCACCCTTTAAGTCTCTGTCCATGCGAGATGTCTCTTTGGTATTGTTTCCCTAGTAACCGGTGTACGATGAAGGTCGAGTAATTCACTTCGCGTAAATACGGAAAAGTCCTTCATGCACTTCGTCTCTCTTTGGTTGATTGGGGCTGGACAATTGTCGTACACGATGGATATGACCTTCTTTCCTTGGAAAATGCCTTTCAGTATGCTTTTTGTTACATAAAAGGGATTTTTTGGTTACTTTTATGTTGTACTAGCTGTGCCTGGCATAGCAGGCCTCTTTTTCTTCATTAGTAGGTACACAGACACAAAGCAGATATTTACATGTACAAAATAAATGAAAGACAATCATCTTTTGTAGGCCAACGAATTCCTCGTACCTACGGATGAATTCGTAACGTACAAATGATGGCATGAGTTTTGATTCCATGCCTATGCTGCGGTTTCCAAGTAAATAAAATATTCTATCGTTGAAGTAGTGCTTAAATTTTAGATTTTTGAGCTTAAAAACCCAGTTTTATGAAAAAGTGAAGCGAAAACGAGTGCAAGAATTAAAAAGGAAAGCAAACAAAGAGACCAGTGTACCAAATCTTATTCTACGTACAAATAAATTACGTACTTTTTTAAACCAATCATGTCTCAATGATATGATTCTGATTCACATGATATTGTCTCACTGATACGATTCTGATGCACGTGATTGAGCGACTCGTAAACGATCTGCTTAATCGCTTACTTGCCGATCCTCGCTTGTTTGAGAAGCTCGCGTGCCAACACTCATTTGTTGAAACGACTCGCGCTTATTTTATCGTACATTGGATTTAATAATTCAGAAACCTTTGCGAGCGCGCGCACAGCTCACCAAATTTTCATCGTAATCTGATGCATGGTATTGGAAGACGAACAAACAAACATTCATTTTTATATATCATATTTTCCTGAGAAGTTCAAAATATGGGGTTTGACGATATTTTAACATTTATGCTGAGTAGCATTTAGCTGGTTAATCGTCTCACTGCAAAAACTTAGGGTTAATCAACACGTTCTGCTTTTATTGATTTAGCCATTTTTCACGTACTTGCTTTTGTGGCATGACTGCATTCTACAATGAAAATAACATTTTTGACCCGTAAGGTTCGGTTACATAATCTCTGGTTAAGTATTTGCTTTGTGTTTATTTGTTAGTAAATACGTTCTCAACAACAAACGTCAATCAAGTTTTTAACGACGCTAACATCTTCCATTACAAATTCCTAAATGTTACTTAGCATTAAGTTAATCAAGATGCTCTGTCATTTTTCATTGATCGTTATCCAGACAATCCATTAGGTTGATGCATGAGTTAGCAGCATTTTTGAATTTGCTGAAAATTCTTTTGAGAAATTCAATGCACAAATTGTCAGGAATTAAGTTTACTACGACCGTGTTTCATTGCTAGTGTAGTTTCTCGATTACACGTCGGAAGTGATATACTGGTTTGGAGTTCAGAGCTTTTTAATGTCTTCATTTATTTCGTTCTCGAGACCTGTGCATAAATCTGAGCAAATTGGCACTATTTTTAGCTCCACTGAAAATATTGCCTATTTGCACAGGTTCTTTCGTTCCGTACGATGCCTCAGTTTCCATATTCGGGAATGAAAAATCACGCCGTTGTGTCAGCCAACTCAGTAACTGTGCCAACAGTGATATGACAGCTTATATCACGTGACCCCTTCATGAAGAATATCAGCATAGGTATTCCTACGCCCATCTAACCCACCAAATCTAGTAGATCGCTTCTAATAATATATTTGTAAGCCAATTTACTGCGATGTTTCCTGGTTGAGTGTATCATACACTAGATGCATTCAGATTGTTACTTATGATTGAAATAAAAGGAAATTTCATCCATACGGTACGCAAGGTGGCGAATACACTTTTTGTAAGTCGAGGTATAATTTTATTTCCTACAAATGGATTTGGTTGTCATATTATTTTGACAGCCATCTTGTTCAACTAATTTTTGATGAGTGCGTACATTTTACGCATATTAAACGTAGACATTATTCCTAGATGCCATATAACATTACTTGATATTCAATATGTTGAAAACAGTCCTTATATTAATATTTTCTCTCTTTTCATATCCCCAGGTAAGCTACGGATCCTGTCGATGTGCTTTTTCTGACCATTGGTATGTAAATTACGTTATTTCTTGGGGTTATACAGTCATTTTTATGAGAAACGGACAGGGGTTTTTCTTGATTCAAAGAGAACTCTTTTTTTTTCCACAGTTTATTTTCTATGGTAATGCTAGTACCGTAAGGTAAGACTTGTACGTCAGGTACCTGGAGATGACGCCTTTGCGTTGAGACTCGCAGTACCGTAAAAAATAAACCGTGGAAAGAATACCAACTGTTGTCTTTGCATCATGATTAATTTCCACGAAGGCTCGCCTGAACTCTACGGAATTTATATTCTTGCGTCATTCATATTTATAATGGTAAAATTTCAATTCAGGAAGTGAACAAAGAAAAATATAAACCGGTAATGCGAATTTTTATTTTTTAATTAGTTTGCTCTTATAGATGAAATTATGGCGGCGTATCTTAGTAGTATGAGGAAAGTCATAAAGTACTCGACGGATATTTTTTGCCGATGTTTCTCGTACGCCATGAAATGGAGTCCATTATTATATTCTCCGCAAGCGCAAGCTCCTTATCTTGGGGCTCAAACATTTATTAGCTTCCTCCTGAAAGCCTATTTCCTCAAAGTATCTTGCCTAATTAGAGATTTTCCAGAATTGATGATTCATTCACAAGGCTCACTCAAGGAACATAATGGAGCCATTCACCCATACTTTATTGTGAAATGCCTTTATTAACTGACCTTAATTTCCAGAGATTAATTTGTCTTTTGTGTTTGTAATGATTGCTGAAAGAGAACTGCGTATTGTGCTTCTTGTCTTAGAAAGGGCACACGCCTTGATATGCTGCGCGGATGCTCATTATATGATTCGCAGTCGCGGAAGCGGGCGCGTGGACATACACCAAAGAGGAATGAAAATTGCCTTGGAGAAAAATCATCCGACTTAACCGGAATTCGGTAGCGGATATCTTTAGTTACAGCGCTGGTCAGCTGTGTTTGCCTGTGGCCCCACCATGCCATTGTAGTAATATTGTCGGATACCAGCTTGGGTGCGTGCGTTAGATGGACACGATCTGACGCCTGAGATTCCGACCGGCTAGTATGAGATCCGGATTCGGATTGTGGTGTAGGCAAATGATTTTTTAAATTGTGAATTCATTCGCATTGCTCTCCATGACGCTAGCTCTTGACTTGTACGGCTTGGATGGCCCTACCAGAAGCTGACGGTCCTGCCGACATAGCTCTCAGGTTCACTCAGGCACGAAGGCCCCATAATTACTTCTAGATGGAGATACTAGCGAGGGGGCCTAGGAGGTTGGATGATGTAGAGAAGGATCTGAGGAAGTAGGGAACAATAAGATGAAGAAGGCACGCAAGAGATCGTCATGTCTGAGCTAACTTTATCAGAGAGGCCAAGGCTTTACAAGGGCTGTAAGTAAGTCAAGGTAGCGGCAGAAATGGAGGCTTCACTACCCACTTATTTTGCGGAAAATTTGTAATGAACTTTTAAGCAGAATCATGCCCTGTAGGTAGCAATACATATCGAGGTACCCCTAAACTTGAGACTTCGTTGAGGAGTAAACTTCCACGCGTAAAGCCGGCCTGAGGCGGTCACTCCTGTCCCGCCAGCCTCGCTTCTCCAGAGCTATCCAATCCCCGCTGTGGAGGAGGGGCGTAACCGCTCACGACCCTCCCCACAACCCAACCCCGTCTACTCAACACTCTCACGACCTTCGCGTAATCGGTTTAGCTCCGCCATCACTCCGATCCGCATTTTCCACCCAAACTACCCGGCATCCGCTCTTCCGAACAAACTCGTGCCACGACGAGAGGCGAGCGGCGTTGGACATATCCTCCCCTTCTACCCCGTCCCTCCAAAATCCTACCCGTGACCCTCTCGTGCCCCCATGGGGGTAACAGGGGGGGGGGAGGCATATAACTCCTTTAAACTCTCCCCCGTGGTTGTGTAATCTCATTTCCCAACATTGACTTCCAATCACGTCTTGCAGATGGGACTGTCTCATCCCTCCTCCGCTGCAAGGGCGCGCCCTCATTTGCCCCTCGGGACCCTGTGCCCGTACCCTGTTTGCCGCTGAAGCTCCTTTTTCTTTCTTGTGGTGTCACTCATCTTGTAAACTACCTTCTCTCACTTCCTCCTCATGCGTCCCCCCTTGTACAAAATCATCCTTCCCTTTCCATTATCGTCACTGTATGTTATATGAATTCGTGAAAATATTAACTTGCTTGTATCGGGACGTCCAGCGTTTGACGGGATCATTTTCCTCTCACCTGGCGGTTCCCCTACTAAGACGGATTCTTGGGAGGAGAGTAGATTGAAGCGAGGCTTCCATCAAAAACTCTCTCTACGCCCCTCTTAGATTTCAAGCTTATTGACTTATATTTCATGGACCGCAGCCTCTTTCCCGATATTACGCGTCTTGTGCTTTTATTGACTATTTACTTAAGAGGCTCGCGTCGAGTTTGGTCTTCTTCTCGGAAAGTTTCTCAAATCGCGTGTTCAAACTTAGGAATATTTTTCTCCGTTCTCTCCTTCATCAATGTAATGCCCTCGTGCTTGCGCTACCTCTCGCTTATGACTGAAATATTGAAGCAATATTTATTTCGAGACCGTTTTTAGCGAGTGAGTCCCTAATATATACATTTTTGAGCAGTAACCTCGAAGAAAGTTTGATTGTTTCAGTACTTTGCAGTTAGGTTAATTCGGCCAATATGGTTTTCTCATCAATAATGAGCTCATACGTTACTCCGTTGAATTCCAAGGGGGGAAGCGCGGTAGAGAAACGAAGAGGATAGGGATTTTGGACAAAAATAAGAAGCGGAAGACGATTTAAGGTATTTAAGGAAGAGGGATATCTCTTGGCGGGCCACCTATAGGAGTGAAAACGGATAAGTGCTGACTAAATACCTTCCATCAGCTGGTAGAATACTTAAATGAGCCGCAGAAGCACGTGTTGTGTTCTTTATCTTTTCGCCTTCCAGCACACAATGTATCCTCATTTATTTCCGCTCTCTGTTTGCCCTGGAATTTTGGAATTTAAGACTGTGTAGGTAAAAGTAGGTTTAGACGGAAGTGAGAAGGCATATACCTGCGTATCTTTTACAAATTATGGTCCTTATCTACTTAAACTATGCCATTCTCCAGCTCGGCGCTCGTCCAATCTTTGGTCGTCATATTCATTCAGCCAATTCTCTAACTTCCCATACCCCGTTCGTCCAACATCCTCTCCTATATCATGGACTTCAGCTCACCTTCGTGTCCTGTTGCCCCTCCCAATGACCCACCCTGCCTTATTCTAATTTGCTCGAGTTGTTTCCATTTCTGACTCACTTCCTAATTCGTTCTCCCTTCCGTTCATTTCACCTTGGCCATTATGTCAATTTTCTCCCATTGGCTTTTTATTCTCTCTATTTTCACATCTTTTGCAATACTTTTTAAGTCGAGCAAATATTAGTGCTCTGCCGAGCCGTTTAAGGTAGTTTGAGCGAAATATCATTTGACCTAGAAGTCAATGGATTTTGTCCCATTTTACAGAAAAATATATCACCCTTCCATTGACACGAAAATTTTAACCCCTTACCACACGACTTTTGGAGATATTTGCCAGAAAATACCAGCCGTTTTACATGGGAAATGGTAATTGTATGCACCCCAGAGAGACTTTATTTAACAAATGAGGAATTTCTAAAAGTCGTCTATCGTAAAAAAATCAAACGTGTAGTTTGTATGTTTTTTCCACTATTTTTGAAAATCAATCATATTGTCACCGCAGTGAGTTCTTCGGAATCACAATAAACCCTCCGTTTTTGAAGGAGTTTCAAACGTACGGTACGTAAAAAAATGAGTAAAGTTAAAGACTAATTTAGATGTTATCTATCTCGGTCACACTACCTTAACGTTGATTGAAATAAATAGTTTTGCTGTTATATATTTATGAATACAAGCCTGATGAATCTTTCGATTGTAGTCCTATCTATTTTCTTATTTTTTATGAAGTCAGAAGAGTTTTTGAACTGGTTTTTCATATTTTCGGGTAGTTTGAGTTATAAAACGGCTATTTATATTATTATCATGCTGATATCTTTACCAATCTACTATTAATCATATCTACTTTCCCAATATATGTATTATTTTATTTTTAAATGCCTCTATAGCGAAAGTAGGAGAAAAAGTAACCACCAGAGTCTAAAGCTTTCGCATAACCCGCTCGTATGAATTTTCGATAGCTACCATATTGAACTTTTACGAGCTAACATAAACTTTATCTGACACGATCTCTTATCATATGTCATGTTCAAAATCTGATGTTTTTTTTCATAGATTTTTTAATGAGATCGTTAAATTTTTTTCGCGAACTGAGGTATTTTATTGCGTCGCACTTTGTGATGCAAACGCCGTGATAAAACTTTCATCTTTTGGTGCCTTCTTCCGTCAGAATAACTGGATATATTTTCCATGGTGGATTATTATTTTATCGGAGAAGCAAATGTGAAAGAACGTCACGTTCAGAATCTATTTTTTGTATGACCAATGTAATGCACTAAACCCGAGCTCTCAGTTGATGTATTGTTACCAAACATGCTACTTAATCCTGCGTCTAACTGGAAATATTGAATCCCTGTCTAAATTGGCTTTAATTTGCTACGACCGGTTTGGCTTTTTGAGGCTCAAGTGAATAGAGATGGTGCCGTGTGTGAGCTTGCTTTGTGATTTCTGATGCATTTCAACGTTTTACAATGAATTTTTGAAAAATGTCACGCTCAACATGCTTAAATTGTATAACATTTTCCTTTGCCTACAATACTTCCCTTTCTTTTATTCGCGAAAGAAATCACTCAACCACTGACGCGAACGCATTATTGGTTAATGGTACGTTGCCAGGTTTTTCAGTTCATTCAGGAAGGAGTAATCACTTCGTCTTTGCAGCGAAATCAAATAACTACATTTGGCATCAGTGATATGACATATTAGACTACGTTACCTACGAAAAAATTAAGAGTGCAGGTATTTCTTCATCAAACTAATCGTACTCTTTCAGGTATATCGCCTCCAATTATATCAATCAAGTACAACCAAGATTTATTATACGTAGAGGTAATTTGCCGTGTTTATAATAACTACGCTAAAAAGGCTGCGAATTGGCAAAGGCTTTTCCATGCCTACGATGCCGTAATTATTTCATTCAGGAAAGATTTATCACTTCGTCTTTGCAGCGAAATCAAATAACTACATTTGGCATCATTGATATGACATATTAGGTTACGTTACCTGCGCAAAAAAAGACTGGTGCATGTATTCCTTCTTCAAAATAATCCTACCCTTACCGGTACATCACCTCTATTTATATTAATTCATCACAGCCAAGTGTTTTTAGACGCCGAGGTAAGCAACTAGAGGTTTGGAAGAAAGAATGCGGGAGAGAATATGTTGTAAAGAATATTTTGGAGAGATTGAAAAAAATTTGCGTGACAGCATCATCTGAAGCAGTTATAGGGTTCGTAAGTTAGGATTAATAATTACGTGCCTTACATGCATGCGGTTACGATACGTGAAATTATTAGCATTTTCATGCCTTGACTTTGGTTTCCAATCGCTAACGCAAATAATCAGTGAAACCAGGATATTTAAAACCATTTGGAAAAAGTGGGATTTCAGTATTTGCTTTGGACTTGTACAGTCCCGACGGAACCTCCTTAATGTCTAATAATAATAATAATAATAATAAGGCGTCTTTATTGGGGCGAGATTGAGACTAAGGCAGTCTCTTCTCCCACCTAACCCCTCGTCAGGAAAAAACATGAAATAAGTGTGAAAAATGATGTATTGGAAAAAACGTAAGGAAGTAAGGAGCTGATATCCTTGGCGAAAAAATCCGCTGGAGGAAAACACCCACACGTGAAGGGGAGTTTGAAAAACCTGCAAAAATCTACAGACAGATTAAGCTAATGTAACTCCAACAAAAAAATAATGCATGAATTACACATGAAATCACAACAATAATAAAAGGGTAATTTAAAAATGACTGCAAAGTAAAAACTAAGTTATTAATTGTAAGAGAATAAATACGGTGTATAGTAATCGTAGAGGACATTTTCGCCAGTGTCGTCACACCATTGGCGCGCGCACATTACTCTCTCCGAGATGAGGGGACTGGCTCGATCAGTTGGACGTTGATTTATTAAGATTTCAGAGTCACGTCCTTGAACCCTTGCGCCCCTATTGGATCCTGATTCCGGATTCCGGCGTCTCCCCCTCCGCACCCTTCTCGCATCCCTTCCGACACTCCGCGTCCATTTCCCTCACGTACCCTGGCGGCCCACTTTCTCCCTTCCTATACCCCCACAAACTCCTTTTCTCCCACGCGCAATTTCCTCCTCTCCTTCTGTTCTTCTTGCTCCCGAAACTCCTACGGGCAACCAACTCCGCCATCGTTCTTCTCGAGGAGCACTCTGCCAAGTTATTTTTACACCCTCTTAAGTGCTCCTCTCTTTTTAATTTTGTACTGTATTTGAGTTAAAATAGACTCCCTTATTAGGCACCTCTTGCAACCAAATAGTCAATTGATAACTGTAATTAATGAATGGGAATATTAACAAAAGTAAAAGTTAGTAGCAAGTTCAATTAATAATTATGACTATCTACCGGTTAGGTGAGGTTTACATGGAGCAGAGTGAAAATAGTCTATAGATGTTTACTGGCGCGTGTCCAAATCTATCAACACAAATTTTCTCCTCAACTCGACCTATGTGCTTCCTCCCTTCATTCTGTAAAAATCACACGTCCTTCCCTGTTCCCGCCTACCCAACACCCTTTATTCTATCACTTCAACATCACTTTCCCCTTATTATCTCTTCTTCGCCTACTCTACCTCCTCCTAATCTACTCCAGAAGTTACCAGGCGGTGGAGCATGTTGCACAATTTAGTTTTTGAGAACGTAAATGTTGGAGGAAATAAATGGGGAGAAATGATGGGGAAGACCAAGAATGGAATAGATCGGGAAAATTATCACAGATTTCAGAGTGAAAAATTACGCATAAACTAAGGTGGTTCCAGCCTGAGGGTTAGTTATTCTAGAATTCCCGAAATTTTTAATGTAGCATCTTTAAAGTGCGTTTTTTTTTACTTGAGATAAAAATAAAATAAAATTTCCTGTGCTGGTTTTACTGTAATTCAGCCTTGAAAGTAGAGATTTTTGCAAGTTCTTTTAAAGAGATTGTTCAAATTATAGCAGAAAAAACTTCAATTTGAACGGTAAAGCATATTCAAGTTTTAAATTAAAACTGTTTTGAATTAGAAAAATAGAGGCTAAAACGGTAATGAGGGAGACAAAGTTGCTTAAGGCCATGAAAGTTGGGAGAATTTTCGGCAAGCGGAACAGGGAATAAAGATCTGAATGTCCAGGATGTTGAAAAGTGCCATAATTGTAGAGATGGAGGAGGAAATGTTAATGGATATAGGGTTCGGAGCATGTAATATTATGAATGACTTTTGCTCTCTTACATTGAATCTAACATAACCGGTAGGTAGATCACCGAAGTTATAAAATAATACTCTACCCTCAGTTAGCCCATTATCGGGGCAAGTTGTATCAATGCGGTTTTATTAAGGAAGCTATTAGCTGATTCGTAGGCTTTCGGACGGTACATATTATGACGGAACACGTTTGTCATATACGTGGTAGGAAGAAGGGGACACCAGCCGTCCAGAGTGAGGGAATGATCGAGTAAATTGGTCTATTTGAATCCACCAAAATATATTTCACAATTCCCGATGACGTACAAAATTAACAAAAAAAATACCCTGATGAGGATGAATATACGATAATGAAACCTCCAACACTTGAGGATTCAGATGAAAATGGACAGCGAGAAATACATACATAAAACAAAAAAAGGTGAATGCAATGAGTCTTTTCCCCCTTCCAAAAATGATACATTTTACTAAGAAAAATGACTTTGGGCTAACGTTCACATGTGCCCTTAAATAAAGTTTCTTGATCACTAAAGTAGGTCACTATCTGATACTTTTTAACACTTTATCGAAAGTTTGGTGAGGGCAAGATGCACGGGGGCAAAGGGAAAAGAGATTCTGATTTCGTGACTGGAGAAGTGAAGAGTTTATCTGGATAACCAGAACGGTGGACGGGTCGCAAACAGCGACGTTCTTACTGATTTCTGTTGATGCAGGAATTGTTAAAGCTGTCAATGGAGTGGATCCCCATAATCGCGGCGCCGGGAAACAATCTTCTCCCGCACCGGCGAAGAACACGGCCGTCATTTGTCCGCTTCACTCTCTGCTTCTCCAGAATTTTCCTTGCTTATCCCGTCCTCCACCAGCATAAACCTGGTTTGATCATGAGGGTGATGTCTATTATGCTAATAGGCATATAGTAGGAATAGTAATATAATAGGAATTCCCCTAATGTTTCTCTTCGCGAAGCACACACTCCGGGTGTTTTTATATCCCTCGGGAGGGGTAGTCACTCGTCGAAGGATGGGGTTTTCGGTGAGAGGGGGTTACTTTTCACATACCGGGGATAAAGTGGGTCCCTAGGTAGCCCTAGTTAACTTGAGGACGCCACACCGACCACCATTCACCCTGACACACACACGATAACATCACAAAACCAGGCAAATGCACTGTATTTCAAAACACCTTGAACCAACACTCGATCAACCCTTGTTCGAGCCGTCACAATATATTAGCGTCCTAATTTATGGTACATCTTTGGAGCGAAATATGTTATTAGGTCGCTGATGTACGTCTTGGTGCCTCTTCTTCACTTTGATGGCCCTCATATCCACGATCACGAAAAAACTACGACTCAAAGTTATTTACAGTCGTTTACAGTTATATGTTATCAATGCTCCCTGAGCGGCCTTAGAGTTATCCCAGACCCGGAGCGGGCGAATCTGAAAAACGTTTAGGAAAAGCCTCAACAAAGGCTCTTTTGGGGGAGGAAAATTGACAATTAAGTTATTTGCCCGGTTTAAGTGTGATGGGTGGGCTACTTCATAGTTTAAACGCAGTAGTAACGGAAGATGGAAAGAGAGAGGGAATGTTGAAGAGGGTAATAGAGGAGAGAACACGGGTAAAGTGAGGAAGATGAGAAAAGTGTAGGAATTCTGAGCAAAATGAGAAGAGAGATACAGTATGAGGAATTAGGGTTGACTTCCATTCTAATGGCAGGTTGTCCAGAGGAGTGAAAATGGAATGATGTCAGATGCCAGAAATTAGGACGTTGGGATAAGTACTGTCGAAAAACTAACCAACTGGTTGAATACTGAAACAAGAATTATTTAGAGAAAGCTGAAAAGGCTGAGAGTAACCCGACGTCGGCATTGACCTGGCATCCCGGAAAGCATCGAGGGAACCATGGTTTAGCGCCCCATCCGGTGGACCAAGTACTGTACCAAAAGTTTTCTCCAAGCAGCGACTCTTGCACCAATACATCTACATCTACATAGTACCCTGCGAGCCGTCGCATGGACGTGTGGTAGGGGGTGTTAGGGCACCAGCCGTGTAAAGGTGTACGTTTTTTGGAAATAGAATGGTGACATATATTATAGGAATGTATGTAGTGGAGCTCAGTTTTTATTTTGATCGCTTATTGTGCGCGGAAAGAACGAGTTTTTGTACCTATCTGTTCGGCAGTGTATGTTTCTTATTTTGTTGCATCTGTCAGACCTAGAGATTTAGTGAGGAGTCATGATAATATTCTCTATATCGCTCTGAAAAATATCAGTTCTGAATTTATCAAGCAAGCTATGCCTAGCGTGTAGCCTCCGAGTCTCTAGGGGCTCCCACATTGATTCCTCGAAAAGTTGTGAGAAACTATATGTACGCTCGTAGCAGTTTTTAACGAAGCGCGCTGCTTTCATTTGTATTTTATTAATGCTTTTGGTTAAATCTTTATGACCAGGTTCCCAAATGCTCGTGGTGTATTCGAGATGTGGCCTAACCAAAGCGAAGTAGTATCTCTCTTTGAATTTTTGCCCGGAAATAAAGAAACCAGGATTTACCTGACAGTTATAATTTTCCTCTAGCCTAGCTTTCTCACAGCCCTCGACTTAACTTCTATTCATTGTTTCGTCGGCGCATTCGAAACTTCCTGAATAAATATCCCACATAATTATGTACCCCGCACCAAATAAACAATGCGTGGAACGTGCGAAGTCTGATGAAGTTATGAAGTCTTATTTCCTGCGAGTAAATTCGCTTACTATCGCCATAGAGCATCTGTTGCTGAGTACACTAAGCACGCAGACCCGTTCTATTTTTTGGCCTATCTTTTTAATCCCGCCCAGCACGAGGACCTATTCTTCTTTTTCAGTCCTTCGGGATTTTTTTTCCTCAATTAGTTTCTACCGTAAAATGTTTTGAACGCCTTCTAATTCATGCTCTAACTGGTTATTGAAAAGCTCTGTCCTTTCTTTTAAGGCTTCCGTGACTCATATACTTGTTAATATTGCTCTTTTCAGGTATTCTCATCGCGTGTTTAGTTTTTCTGACAACAGTTTCTCCCCTCTTCCTGGGGGCGTCTTCAGGTCCGTTGGACATTTTGTAATTAATGTTATTTGTAGTGGTTATTGGACAATAATTACAAAATGTCCAATGGACCATAGACGCCCCCAGGAATAGGGTAGAAACTGTTGTCAGAAAAACTAAACACGCGATGAGAATACCTGAAAAGAGCAATATTAACAAGCTCTGTCCTTTGTTTGAAATGGGCATTAAAATCATATTTTCCATCTTTTTGGCTTATTGAACTAGGAATTTTATGGTTTGTCACTTTGAGGAGGATGGTGCATGGATAAAAATTATATTTTGCATCGTAATTTTGCGAAAAAACACTGTCATAATCATAGAAAAATTACCGGTTTTGGGGGTTTTATTGAAATTCAGAGGAATTTTTCCATATTTTCAAACGCGTAGGACGTTTGGAGATGCAGGTACTCCCTGGTATTTGAATGGCAAAGATATATTTGCACCAATCCATCCATTCGAGTTCTTAGCAAAAGAAAATATAGTAACTCGAGCAAATATAAAATTAGGTCAAAACCCAGCATTTGCCTCATGTGATTACAATAAAAACCTTATCATCTTAATCTTGTTTTATGGACGCTGAGGACCTTTATGAGCTAAAGTGATATTTTGAAAGCAGGACGAGAGAAAAGATTGAATTCAGAATTCGTTTTGATCCTCGCAGCCACTAGGGGACTACCAACAAAAAAATAAAAATAAATAATCAACAAAAACCCAACGGAGATAAAAATGTTTTGGCTTCTGTACTCTTGGAGCCTCTTTTTCATTCTTTTAAGAATAGCACGTTTTTCGAGAAGACAGCCACCGGATGTCGACCGGAAGGGGATAGATGTTCGCACATGTTAGTTCTCACTCACTCCTTCCTTCCTAGCCTTCTCAGTTTGATTCTTTCAGTCAATATGAGTTCCCCAGCCCTACGAGGGGGGAAGCAGAATGTGTGAGCTTGATTTATACCCCCGTTTGGCTCGCCATCCATTACACCTATGTGGTACTATTCTTTTTCTTCCCTGCATTATTTACGACCTGGCGCGCGTGCGAAACGGGTTACCATGGTTGCGTGGAAGGTAAACGGCAATTTTTCTCTTTCCCTTCTAAGGGTCGAAAACGTTTCCTGTTTCGTATTCGGGTTAAAATGTCTGTCGATCTGTAGCTTTGGGAGCCCGTTTGTTATTTTAATGGTCCCCAAAAACAGAAAAAAGTAGCTATTTTTCACCCGAAACCACATCTGATAAACCATTTTTTTCGCTATGAATTTGTGCAGCTACCATAACTACTGCTATTACTATTATATTTCTTACCTCGTCCGCACATATATGATTAAGGTAGTGGCTCTGTCTTATGGTGGCTGAATAATTAATTCCTTTGTTATATTGGGGAAGTCATGTGTCAAATTCTGGTAGATTTAATTTTTTTCCAAACCCCCCAACAGTTGGCCAGGCCATCAGCTCATTTCTTTTAATTTATTTCTCTGTGCACACTACCTCGCAAACGGCACAATTGGCCTCTAACCTCGGATGTGTCAACAATGGACGAATACAACCACCCATGTCATGAGTGAAAAATTCACCCAGATGTAACTCGAACCCGCGACCCTCGAATTGGCAAGAGAGGACTTCGCACCGTCGCCACCGTGGTCTACAAGCTTGCTTTTCATTGCTTTTCATTTGTACTCGTCTTTATTATGGGAGAGGATGCTTGGGTAGCGTAATTGGTTAGAGCACTCGGCGCAAAATCTAGGGTTCGAATCCAAGTCCAGGCGAATGATATTTCCATCGTGAATGCCACACAATTGTGTGATTCTCCGGCCGTTGACGCCGTTAAGGTTGCTGCGCGGCCTGTTCTGTAGTACATTGCATATGCTCAGGAAAGTTGGAGCACTTAGTTTTAATTATTTTAAGAAATTTTAATTATTTTACTCATAGTAAACATGCATCTGTGCATTTCCTTTTTATACATTATTGCTGTTCCCCGGATTAGGTCGTTAATGACGTTTTAATTAACGTCATGGCTAACTATAGAAAAAGTCTTCTCCTTTTGGTTTCCTTCATTAAACATTCTACCGACAAATTGGTAGATTTTTGCAATAGGTAGGCATTGGTAGTTCTTATCCTAGCGTCCCGAATTCTGGCACATCGTTTCGTTTTCTATTTATGGATAACCTGCTATCAGATTACTCTTAACTTTCTCAATATCAGACAGTCATTCGCTATTCATTTAGCTCTTTTACAGTCGTTAAATATCCGAATTTTTATGGAATAGATTGTGAATAGTTTTAATGTTGTCTGTAGTGTTATTTGTTGCTGAAATATTGGCTATGAGAAAGGAGGAGGGGAATAGATTTTTGTTCTGGAGGAGAATGGAGAAAGTTTGCTGGATGAAAAGGTAGATGATTGGGGAAGTGGTGGTTGAGGAAAGGGAACATGGAGAGATTGGGACGAGCGGAGTCTATAGCTGCCGGTAGATAACTTTGATGATAATTTAAAATATGGAGGTTTTGACGAAGCCAGTGGAAAAAGAGTAGTTTCTTTATGATAGAATTGCCATTCATGCGGAAAACTCATTAGAGGAAGCAAACCACCCTAAGAAAAATGGTGATAAAGTTTTACCTGTATTGCAAAACATGATAGTCCCTATTACATTTGGTGTTATTGAAATTTGCCAATGTATTAGGTGTCAAAATTTTCTCATCATAATTGGTCGTTCAATCCTATGAGTGATTGACTGCAGCCTTCCATTCTTCCTTATCTGCTCGTTCCCTCACTCCTGATAGCTCTTACTAAGTACTTTTCTCTTTATTTGGTACATAGATTTATTCCTGTGTCTTCATCTAGGGACTTTTCCCTCTATTTTTGCCTTCAATTATGTTCTTCACAGACCCATTGTGTCTCAGGGTGTGTCCAATTCATCTAGTTATTCTTTTCTATATGGTGTTCCATATGGTCCTTTCCTCTTCTAATCTTATGCAAACTTCACTCTCTCTTATTTTGTCCGCCCATTTTATTTCCACCATCGTCCTCCAGAACCAGAATTTGAAAGATTCTAGTCTTTTCTTATTTGTTTTTCGAGAAGTCCCTGCTTTCGAGTCATAGTGCCATGCACCACGCGAATGTTTTATTGTAGTGTTTCCTAGTTAGTTTTCCTATCTGCTTAGAACAGAACAGTTGTCGTTTTCCCATGAACGCCTTCTTAGCTTGGGATATTTTTCGCTTGATGCCCGTTGCTCTTCTTCACTCCCACGTGGTGGTGCTTCCTAGATAGCAAATTTTGTGTTGTCTATGTAAATGGTGGTGCCATCGGCTTCAATATCTTGAAAAGTGACCTTTAAAAAATGTATTCGTCCATTCGTTTTCATAATATGTACCTTAATTTTGCTGTCAGTGACTAAGGCATGCTATCAGGAAGAACAGTGTTTTTTTTAAGTGCCAAGATATATATGTAATATATTATTGCTTTTGACTCACATATTAGTGGTGGAACATCCTTATGATGTCTTAATTAGGGAGGGAAGGGATTCCGTACCTCTTGTTCATACCATATTGTCTATTGCTCATTTAATTTGTAAAGCGCATGTATAATCCGAGTCGAGTGCTTTCCTGGATTATAGAAAGTATAATATTTCCGGTAATTATTAGGTGTATTTATCATTTATCGAGGAGGCCCTGCATCCTTTTTGAGCTATTCAATGCTTATTTTGAATTCAGAAAATTTGAAAAGTCCATAATTGTGCTTCTCGCCAGTGTAATTTTGGCTGAGATGTCGCCGAATTGCCATCCTTCCTGCTGGAGAAATCCCGAGTTTTAACGAGAAAACCTGAAAAACATGTCAAACTTCAGCAATTCAGTCTGACGCACGGGCCCTTTAAGTGACTCCGACTGTAACCGGAACTTGTGTTAGCCTCTAATTCCATTGCCAGCGTCCCAGTTTGGCAAGTGCGGTCCGGATTTCATACGTCGCCACCTTGCCCGCATTTTGGATCCCGCGAGAGAGATGCTGGGGCTTAAGATGCTCGGAAGTATTCTACCGTACTCCTCCTCCTTATACTCCCCCCACCCGCTCTCTCCTGCCTCCTCCCCCACCACTCTTGTCATTTGGAGCACGTCTCCTTAAATGAAATCCCTTCTCCCTCTCTGCCCGAGAGGCAGATTTTTCTTCCCCCTTACGCGTTCCGCTCCCCTTAAACTTCCCTCACCTTCCTTCTTCCCCAGCTTCAACATTCGCGGCCACATCTCGGTTTTTTCAATTTTTTGCCATCTAGAAGTTTCAATGAGTAAAGGTCCCCTGGACTAGGAATGAGAGCGTAGATATTTTGCTTGTCGATCATTATCATGAAGCCTGTTGTGCAAGGCTTTTTCTTACTCTTTGGTTCGACATGCTGAAAGCTTCTTGTCGTATTCTCGAGTCACTGAACAATGTTTTGGATGTTTGCTTTCTTCTGAGTGGCGATCTACAAATAAAATAATTTACGCAATTGAACCCTGGTGAATTGGACTCGAAGAAGGTTAGGAAGAAGGAGATTTGAGTGACCTATTTAGATATGCACTGCAAAAGGAGAGAGTTCATGACGTATCCTGTTTGTTAGAATGTTAATAAAGGTTAGCGAAGAATTTTATATGGATTATGACGTGTGTTACAGTAGAAAAAACAGACAAGAAAACACTGCAGGCGTTTGAGACATGGGTGTGGAGGAAAATGGAGAAAATGTTTGACGGAAAGGCTGACGAACATGGATGGTTACGATATAATGATTTTTCGGGTATTTAAGTCCTTACTGCCGATCTCGGGTATCCGCCTCTGTGCAACCAGTTTGGCGAATGCTGCAGGAAGAACATTAAAATTGTTATTTTTTATTAATCAATAAGAAAAAGCTACAATTCGCAGAATCAATCATGCTTTCTTTCCGGTTTAAAACCGTTTAAACACTCTGTACGAATTGTAAGAGACTTACCAAGCCATTTTTTTCTACTTCAAAGAATCACTCTAATTTTTTTATTTTAAAAAAAGTTGTATGCTCTGATGCAAAGTCAAGAGAAACTTTTCTACTAATGGAACGACATTATTCCATAATTTTCTGGTTAACGCCCATTCGCGCATGTCATTTTAAAAGACTAAAAATTATCCATCAAATCAACGCGCGTGGGCGTGTACTCGAAAATGCGGAATTTAGCTCACGAAACTCGCGAAAATATGTAAACGAAGATCATTGTTACGACACAAGGGGTATTCTTGCAATGCAAAAACCCTTGATGTATTATTTTCTCTCTTTTGACCAAATAACATGCAATAAGCTACTATCATATTACAACTATTGATTTGATTGAATTAAACTATCATTACAATTGATCACAAGAAAAAGTAAAAAAGTTCTCCGGGGCAAAGAGAGCGAGGTAGATCCTAGAGTTAGCAAGGCACAAACTGGATCATATGGAGCATTTTTATCGTAGGTAATGCGCTAATGGTAGTAAATTTGCAAGGAGGAGAATAGCTTAAGCTGATAGGTAGCTGATGACGGGAACCTTTGGTAAGAACATTAGGAAGAGGCTGGTGAAGAGCATGATATGGAGTGTAGCGATGTACGAGGTAGAAACCTGGACTCCGAGAAAGGAGGACGAAAATAGGCCGCAGGCGTTCGAGATGTGGGTGTGGAGGAGGTACGATGGACGGTTAGAAAAACTTAATCGGAATTATTTGTTATGGGGGGGATAGGAGAATAAAATTCATGAGATTACTGAGGACAACGTGGGTGGTTGGAGACGGAAATAAGTGGAGAAGATTATCTGAAGACTGAACATATTTGAGGAGGACAATTAACTGCAGTATGAAAAAGGAGCAACTTCCACTGTGATAGTATTTATTACGACCGATTTCGCTTTTTACTGCATCTTCAGGACCTGGCCTGGCCTGAAGATTTCAGGACCTGACGTGAAGATGCTGTAAATAGCGAAACCGATCGTAATAAATATTATCACTGTGGAAGCTGCTCATTTTTTCATACTACAGCTATGTTCCGTTTTCGCTCTGTCAGGCTTGAAACCATGGAGTATAAAGGGGAAAGATTTTTCGTAAGCGGGGAAGAGGAAGGAAGAAAATAGGTTTAACGGACAAAATGTGAAAGTTTGAACTCGTGCTGAGATGGACAAATATATTAAAGGCAAATCGGGCCTTGCAAACTGAAAAAATATGGGGATTTTCTCTGACTTTCAATAAAGCTGACTATTAACTGTTAATTACTTCACAATAACTTATAGTTGAAGCTTTGGAGCTATGACTGAAAGATGCAACATCCTCTCTAATGAAAATTAAGTATACTCTTTCTCTTCTACTGAAAGATGCTACCAGTGATGCCCTCCGAAAGCTGTTGTTTGTTCCGATCGTGTTTCTATTGTCTTTCCGTGTCCTCCGTTTTCCTCTCGCCATATCCTCATCTTTCCCGTCTTTCGTCTTTCGTCCTTATCTCCTTTATACTCCTCCCTCTCCCAGCCCCATCTCTCATGACTCCTTGCCGGGGACGACATCTGACGGCATTCCCACGGAGACTCCCACTCTCTTTCTACAGTCGACCCCCCCTTTCCCTTCACCCACCTCCGCCATGACAAGCCGACATCACCCCTCCCTGCCCCCTACCCTCAGCCACTCCCCCTTCTCACACAACCTCGCCTCATGAACGAAATTTACCTCACAACCCCCCTCTCACTTCGTATCCGCGACTGCAAACTGAAGGAGGAATTTTAGCGATGCTGACAAATTATTTAGGGTCTACATCTACATAATACCCTGCTAGCCTCCGCATGGGCGTGTGGCAGAGGGTGGTAGGTCACCGGCCGTGTGAAGATGTAAGTTTTTTGGAGATGAAATGGTGACATGTATTATAGGAGTGTATTCAGTGGAACTCAATTTTAATTGTGGTCCTTTATTAATCGCGAAAAGAAGGAGTTTTTGTACCTATCTGTTCGGCAGTGTATGTTTCTTATTTTATCGCATCTGTCAGACCTAGAGATGCAGTGAGGAGTCATAATAGTATTCTCTTTGTCGCTCTGAAAAATATCAGTTCTGAATTTCTCAAGCAACCTAAACCTAGCTTGTAGCCTCCAAGTCTCTAGGGGATCCCACCTTAATTCCTCTAATAGTTTCGAGGCACTAAATGTACGCTCGCAGCAGCTCACAGCAAACGTACCGCGTGAAAAAAATGAGTTAAGTGAAAGATTTATTTGGACATTTTCACTCGATTGCTTACAATTTCTGTCATGTAAAAATATATTATTGTACCATTCATAATGCAGTACTTAATTTGCTTGTCTCACAGCTGGTGAAATTAAAAGGTACAGTTCGAATATGGTCTTTATTACGATTAGGGAACTATTTTCCCTCGCTTCCCTCGCATTACCTGAAGACGTTTGAGATGTGGATGTTGGGGTAAGGTGAAGAGTGTGAGCTTTGTTGCGAGAAGAACAAACGAGGAGGTATTGGAAGCGGCTGGAGAGGAGAGGAAGCTGGTAGTGAAGGTTTGGAGAAAGCAGAAGAGATGTGTGGAGTAGTCACTGAGAGGAGACGGAATGTTGAAGAGTGTAATAGAAGGTAGAACAATGGCAAATCGTGGAAGAGGATTGGAATTCTGGACGAGATAACAAGAGGAAGACGATGTGAGGAATTTAAGGAGATCTAATGGTGGGCCATTGAAGTGAAAAGGGAAAGATATGCCAGAAATATAGACGTTAGGATAAGTATTGTCCAAAAAACTATCATTCAGCCGGTAAAACACTTCACTGAGTATTTACGACACGTACGTTCGGCAGTGTATCTTTCTTATTTTATCGCAGATTATAATTTCGAGAATATTATTCTTACATGAGGAATTAAGCCTTGTACGTTTTATTTCCATTCTATACAGGGTGTCCCATAAATGTCACGCCACAGTGACACTGGAGCTAGGGCAGCCTAAGAGGAACCGAACCAGCCTAATATGACCTCAGTAAAAGTTGCACGGTTTTCGAGATATTGCCAAATTAAAGCTTTTTCAAAAATTTCACTTTTTTTACATTTCTAGTCCCAGAATTCAATCGGATAATTTAACGTTCTCATAAGGGCCGCTCTTTTAATCTTCCAACTGTGACTCACGTGCCGACTTCTACCTGGAACAGAGGCCCGAGAGGGAGGGGGGGGGGGTCATGGGGTCCGAACAAACAAAAGAAACGCGAAAGCCGCTATACCTGTCTAACTTTATCGGCTTTCAAAAAATGGGATGGATAGAGTACTTTGTTTGTTAATTTGTGGCAGTAGCCCCATCAGAGAGCCAAATTGAGAGCTATTCAAGTGAATTCTGGGACTAGAAATGTAAAAAAAGTGAAATTTTTGAAAAAGCTTTAATTTGGCAATATCTCGAAAACCGTGCAACTTTTACTGAGGTCATATTAGGCTGGTTCGGTTCCTCTTAGGCTGCCCTAGCTCCAGTGTCACTGTGGTGTGACATTTATGGGACACCCTGTATATTGAGGGTGATCTTTAATGACTTTCTCAAATCAAATATCATTAGAAATTATGTATTTAGCTGTGGTACTCGTCACTTTTTTTCCACTTTGGCCAACTGAGGCCTTGTCAAATATTGCATGTGCAATTTTCCTTCGCAAGTGATAACAGCTTGTTCAATTCCAATGTTCAATTCAAACGTTCCTGCCGTATAATGCACACATATCCACTTGAAAATCTTCTTCTACGCGCCGGATAAATTGCTGCCATCTCATCTTCTGTGTTTCAGTTATCTGGCCGTTTTTTGGTGTTTGTTATTCCTGTGCAACTGTCTTCGGTGACAGAAATCAGACTCGTCATTCGCGAACAGACGGGACCGAAGGAACGGGTCCAAAACAGGAGGACCGAGAACCGAATTCAATGGAGTTTAACGTTTCTGTCGGTCCTTCGTTACTTTTGCTCCTTCGCCCCCATCTATAGGAGATTGGATGTTATTTACAACACTGTAACAATTTATCTTCTGATTCTAGCGTTGCAATTAGCAGTACGTTTTTCTTTTATATAAATGTAACCTTTTTAGGAAACCACGTAAAAAGTTGGTAATATTATCTTCCATCTTTTATCTCATCCAACATTTTTTAAGGCCGTCATTACGGTATACAAAGTTTTTTACATTATTTTTGCATTCTTTAAACACTAAGAACATATTTTAAAGAATAATAATGACCGCCAATGAAATAGGAACGGTGAACGAATGAAAAGTAACGAGTCCCAAAAAGAACCGGTCCAGAGCGAACGAGTTCTCAAAAAATGAACACGTCAGTCCATCTCTAACGTACAAGGAGCAAGGTTTCTCGTCGGCTCTACTTCTCATTGATCTTCAAAATTGTCTCTGTGATTGGTCACTCGTAGCCTCGGGCTTGAAAATCTTCTTCTACGCGCCGGATAATGTGCTGCCATCTCATCTTCTGCGTTGCAGTTTTCTGGCCGTTTTTTGTGTTTGTTATTCCTTTGCAGCTGTCTTCGGTGACAGAAATCAGAGCGTGGAGGAGAACCAGAAAGTTCTTCAGAAGATCTCGTAGATCCACGGAAATCTGACAGGGATAAAATTTTTCATTTATTTTACGTTTTATTTCCATTCTATATATTGAGGGTGATCTTTAATGACTTTCTCAACTCAAATATCATTAGAAATTATGTATTTAGCTGTGGTACTCGTCACTTTTTTCCACTTTGGCCAACTGAGGCCTTGTCAAATATTGCATGTGCAATTTTTCCTTCGCAAGTAATTTCAGCTTGTTCAATTTCCACAAACACACTCCCTAGTATTGATATTACTCAAGTTTTTCCAGTTTGATCTCTCTTGTTTCTGTTAAGTAGCATCGCTTTTTCCTAGCAAATTTCATTACTTTTTTCTCATAATTAATTTTTATTCTGCATTTCTCGCACTGATTTTTCTAATGCATCTACCACAGCTTGCTATCTTTTCTCGGATCGACTGTCAAACGTCTTGTCGTCCGCTCATCTAACAAACTTAACCAGCTGCCCTCCCACTTAAATCCCCACATTTAGCTCTTCTCAATCCTCTCTTGTTATCCTTCTTCGGTATTCGTGTGAAAAGCTTGAGTGACAATTAGCGCCCACGCTGTATCCCGCCGCATATAACTTCCCGCTCAGGGAAGGCATTTGCGTCCGGTACCCTCAAATTAGGGGGCTCTAATTAGCCTTTTGTCTGCAGTTTGACGGGCGCTGTCTTTGGGTGGTACACCCACTCTGCTTGACTTGTATACCTCAGTTTCCTCGTTGTCCTTTCAAAATGTAAGTTCTGCTAGCATTAAAGAATACCTCAGACATCATATAATCGAATAATTTTGCTTCCAACGTCTATGATGAAAGAATAAATTCTATTACTCGCTATTCCTTGATATCTGACTTGAAAAGTGGGCTACAGAACATTGTAATTTTTTGTGAGTTTGTGAAATTAGAATAATAAGTCCTATTACACACTACTCCGTGATATTTTTACTTGAAAATTGTCGTATAGAATCAATTATTGTGTTTGACTTTTATTGCAAGCACCATTTTGCACGGCTTTCCGTCGAGGGTCCGCTGTATTCTAAAATATTTTCTTCGTAGCATATAGTTTAGGAATCGCTTATTCCAGGTAAAATGGGATTCTTGCTCCTCTATTTACTGCTGATAATAATAGAGTGCATGTGGTGCCTAATTTTACGTTGATGTCTCCTATCCCCTATGCTTGGATGATTGGGGGTTGCTGACTAGTGTCTCATTAGTCGTGATGGTAGCGAAGTCGGAGGCAAGTGATTCTCCGGCCCATGTCGGCTTAATCGGTCGGTCTGGCGTCTTTCCTCTTCGCTTAGTCCTTCCTCCTTCTCCTTGTCTCGCCGGCGTCTTTTCCCACGACGTGTTTATTGTTTCGTTCTTGTAAGACGACATCCATCCCCATTTTCTGCTCTTTTGTTTGGCTTTTGTCGTCGTCGCTGGAAATCGGATACCTTATCCCATCCCTACAGTTCCTCCATCCAGCCATCTCTCCTTTCTTCCTCTTTGTTACTCGTGATTTTTTTCCGCCGGGGAAATGTGTTTACGCTAGGAAAATCTTTTGTTACAAATGTTACCGTTCCCCTGTCAATCCTTTATTATCTTCTCTTCCCCCGCCCTGGAAGTTTGACGCAAAACTGCGATTCTCACTGCGTGCGTCTTGTAACCAATCTAGATCGCAAGTCATTAATTAAAGTATTCAAATGATTAAAGGTAGAAATTTTGTTGAAATTTCAAGCATTCCTGATTTTCTACACTCGCAGAGCCCTATCTACCACTAGTATTTCCTTTTTCGCCTCTGAGCAGACGATCTACCCTTCGTCATCCCATCCATAAAATCTATCCTCTTACTAATCATTAATTATGGTTTTCAGTTTTGACTATTCTTGGTGCTCCAATCATAGCTTAGAACCAATTAGAGCGGAGATACAACAATAGGAATTTTGTTTTATCATCGCTGAGTATTCTACCAGCTGCTTGGCTGGTTTTTGGACCGTCCTTCCCTGACGAATGTGAGGTAAGGTGAAAAACCCGTGTCTGGGGTATCTTTTCTACTTGCACTACTTCCTCGCCATAAGATATCTCTTGAGTTACCCATATCCTCTTCCTTGTCCATTTTACTTCTGCATTAATTGGTCCATTCGTTCTCTCGGATTTTCTCTAATCGCCTTAAGTAATCTTTCCTCTCATGAAATACAAAACACTTTCCGGTTCGTATTCCTTCCCAACTTCTCCTTTTTCCTCGACTTTAGCTTGTAAAACGCTAGTAGTCGATTTTCACCCTCTTTTCTCCAAGTTCAAGTTTCTGCCCAATGCGGCACAAGAGTCTTCTCCTTCAAACCTCTTTCATTATCTTTTCTCTACGTACACACGGACCCCGGTATTAGTTCTGTACTATTGCTCAACTTTTTTTCTTTTCTGAAATTCTTTTCCTTTTAATATCTTTGCTACTATAACTTTAATCCATACACAGTCGAGATAATTAATCTGCACTACTTCTCTCTGCTTTTGGCCGCATACTTTTATGTGACACCCAGTTTTATTCGCTGTTTCCATCTGTCGATGCCTCCCGGTGCGTATCCACTGTTGTCTTTTAGATGAGAATCGGCTAGCTTGTTTTCTTTAAGGCACCTTTTCTTAATCCGGGCACCGAGTCTTTAAGTCTTATCCTCTTTCTCTCTTTTTCTTAATCTCCTTTCGTTGATTTTACCTGCCCTGTGCACCATCTTTTACAAAGATCCCTTCTTATTCCATCGCCTTCATTTCCTAGTATCTCTGGGTGGCAATATTCCAGCTCCACCTCTTTTCATTAAGCCGGCATACTGGGATTTTTTCATTTCTTCCATTTGGTTTCTGTCGCTCCATCTTATTTCAGCGTATCCCCGTGCTGAAATTATCGAATTTCGTTTGACCTTCCCTTTGCCGTGCCTCCTTCATAGCTCATGCGCAGATTTAGGGTTTCATCCTTTCATTTTCTTTGGCAATCTATTCGCTTCTACTTTCGAACGAATTTTTTTTTATTTATTATTTTTTCTATCATGGTTGCTTATTGACTTGTCGAAGGTCTCCTTTAATATATGTTTTCATTTTTTTGGTCTCTTGTCTAAAACATTTCCAATCAGCATTCCTTTCCAAGCCTGCTGTAGGTCTTTCTGACGAGAAAAAATTTACCCCTTAGCAAAATTTACCTCTTTTAGACTTTTTCACGTCTTTTTTAATAATTATCAGTGGCAAAAAAACTGCTAGACTCGATCTTTTAGTGTCTATCGAGATCTTTTAACAATTCGGGTACATATTAGATAGTGTTGGGAGAACAATTCCAAATGATAACCTGTGGGTATTTTCAAACGTTGCGGCCGGAGTGGCTAAATATTTAGCTGTGCTGCTGAACGCCGTTTGGTATAAATTTTCAAATACCTAGCTACATGCGACCGACGGTACATTGCACTACATACCTCTACAGCTAGAAAATCTGCTGATTCAGCTTGAAGATTACTGCAGTTGGTTTTAGCATAAGAGGTTGCACGCTTTTTTCAGTGTGCTGTATTTTTTTGCGTTATGCTTTTCATTACCCCTATAATAAATTATTTGCTGATTAGCGGCAACTTTAAATGACCGAATGGTGAAAGCCGGATTTTTTTCATTTACAGAGCGTTCCTCATTCAGTTAATAGTGTTGGGTGGGCAACATTCAATCTATTGAGTGATCACTCACATACCAGATTTCCGTGATTTTATGAATTTTATTAGGTGACGTTACCCAAAGAAAAGTGTTGTACATCGGGAGACATTCAATTTTAAGAAGCTGTCTTTTCCAGCTACCTTCGACAGCTGGTGAATTCTTTTATTTGATACATATTAGGATTTCGTTTTGTTTTTTATTTCTGAACCTTCTTGACGATTCTCTCCATCGGGATATCGTGCTACGTGAAGCAAATTGGTTGCGATCGTGTGTGGTCCAAGATACGTAATCGTTTACTTCTTGTTGTTCTTTTATGCTAACTACAAACATGGTGTTACGTTAAGTAAAATTCTTAGCCTATCATGAAGTTCAAGGTAAGCCATGTGGTAAAATTATTTCGGGACTTAGTTAAATTGAATGGGTAAGTGTACCAAGTGAGTACTTTTATAAATATATTCTCAAATTACGTGCATGGCCTAGCAATGAGTGCGCGGTTCAAATACGTCAAGATAATGCTTTTTTCCTAGATTAAAAATGCTAAATCGTGTTTATATATTTTTCCGCCAGAAGAAAGGGTGTGGTGGAGAAATATTTTTGTCATTGTATCGCGAATCCATCCATTATCAATGTGCACAAATTTTTTCGGTCAGATCACGGTTCTTCTCTATCTTCTCTGCACTGGCTACATTACGGAAACATGAATGGCCGGCATTCGTGCCACTCTTTTCGCTCGTGATAACTTTGTTGAGAAAAGTCTTTTAGCGGGCAAGTTTCTGCATTTCCCGTAAGAGGTTTGCATTTGTGCTGGAAAATGAGCTTTCAAAATATTAAGACGTCGGGAAAATAGTCTCCCTTTCCGACTCCCCCGTCGGGGAAGTGGGAAGGAGAGGGGGGATGGGAGGACCGAGGGTGGAAGTGGGGAGGGGTGGGTTGAGGAATAATAGAGAAGCAAGGTTAGAGGTCAAAGCGCACGTGCATGACCTTTCTGCTCATCTCTCTCTCTCTCTGCTTCGTCATGAGTTACTGCATGCCACGCCCCGGTAGGAGGAGGAGGAGGAGGAAGAAGAAACAGAAGAAGAGCGATTAAATATTGATGCAGGAGAGAGCGTTCTTATATACGCCATGACTTGATGGGGATCCTCTGCGCGGATCTCCCTTCACCGTCTGCTGCGTCTCCCGGAATACATTCCTCTGTTCCCCGCGTGGAGTTGAGAGGGGGTAGCGGCAAGCTCCCCCCGGTGCATCGGAAGGGACAACATTCTACTCCCCACTCATTGGTCATTGGTCACTCCTAAGAGATTGGTTGACTGCAGCCCTCCACCGTTCCCTATCTAATGCTTGGTCCCTTACTTCCTGGTAGCTCTTCCTATGTACTTTCTTCTTTATTTGGTCCATGAACTTATTCCTGGGTCTTCATCTGGAGAATTTTCCTCTATTTTGCCTTCAGTTATGTTCTTCACAAACCCAATGTCCCTCAGAGTGTGTCCAATCCATCCATCCATCCATCTGGTTCTTCTTTCCTGTATGGTGTTTCATATGGTCTTTTCCCTCTTACTCCTCTGTAAACTACATCATTTCTTATTTTTCCGGCCATTTTCTCTTCAAGATATCTTCTCTAGCATCAGGATTCCTGGTTATGAATACAATCACACTCACAAGCTCTCAAAATCACTCACTCACATAACAAATGGGCCCAACTTCTAGGAGATACTCGCTCAAAAAGAGCGTAGTCAAAAAAACACGCGGGAACGAACGAGGGTGAGCGTCGGGTATGCGTATTTCGGCCACAAGGTGGCCCTCTTCAGCAAGCTCAAGGGAAAGCACTTGCAACACGAGGCTGTAAGTGCTTCCTTACACTCACAACCTCGTGTTTGTGAGAGTGAGTGATTTTGAGTGATTGTGAGTGTATTTGAGTTCATAATTTGGCATCCTGAGCGGGGTCCTGTGAAGGATCTCAGGTTATAACCCAGGCATCCTTAGCGGGGTCCCATTAGCAAAGTACAAAGGATCCCAATTGGGTTAAGTGTGTGTGTCTGTGGTAGTCACTGGTGAGGAAGTAACATTTCCATAAACCACCACAGGAGGATATTCTGGTTGAGAGGTTGTGTTTGGTCTCAGCTGTGGAATTCCCATTCCCGCAAACCAGCACGACAATTGTCGTGTTTAATTATCGAGTGGTGCCAATTTTTACTGCCTTTGGAAACTCTTTTTATTTTGTTATCTAAAGAGGCTGTAGAGATCAATTTCACTTGAGATGGTTGGTAGTTTCTTATTGAAATATTGCGCAGCGCTTTTATACGGTTGGATATCTTTCTGATCTTGGGTGCTTCGTTGGTCGATATCAACGTGATGAAATTTTAAGCGAGCCCGGAATTTGCCTCGGGCGGCCATGGTCCCTCAGAGACATACGTTGGGACCGCCGCATTTCACGAGGGCACTCGATGCGCTCTTGAACGTTTTTGCGTTGTTGAGCTGAGAAACGAGATCAAAATAGTAAAACAATGTAACATCCCCCTGACATTGGCCCCTTTCTCTTACCTTTTTGCTGAATTTTTACTTTGATACAAGCAACCAACGAGGCTATAGATGCCAGCGTATGTATGGGCTTCAAATGTAATACATGAGGCTGTTTTGGTGCCATGCGGATCGGTGAATCCAATTTACAGCTCTGTTCGTTCTTTTTTTTCATTTTTTTCTGACTTTGCTCCTACTTTTTCTTCCAGAAAAGCAAGGTGTTCTAGAGCTTGGGTATGGAGAAGTAGTTAAAAGCAGTAAAGGGCCGTCAAACGTGCTAAAATATAGTATACTGGGTCTAAGAGGCGAAGAAAAAGTAGCGTGATCGGGAATTCTGGTGATGTGTGTTGGATATAGCTATTTCTAATGCACTCAGAATTATAAGTCAGTATCGTAGTTGATGGTTTGCTTATCGTTTGGTTTTACCAACCATTATTAATTGCGTTTTAGGTGTGGTTCTTTGTTGGCCACAAGAGGAGAAAGGAGGAATACTCGGAAATAATTTATGATAAGAAGTTATCAATTCCTCAACCTGGCAAGAGTACGGAGACTGGTCGATAGAGTAATGATTTGATGGTAGAATTAAATGAAGAAGAAAACCATCGGACGTTGAAAACGACATTAGTAGTGATCCACTCATAACCTACTTTTCCATGGTGGGAAGGGGGCTAATAACTTTTTACAATCTCATCGTTTTGGTCAATATTTCATTTTATAACAGTACTTCAAGCCTGGCGTTTTGTAGTTAGATACGTGTCATACTGTTTTTTTTGTGGTGTGATAATGTTACCAGTGGAGGTTTGAGGTGTCCAGATCGGAAGAAAAGAATTTTCTGGTTTATAGTCATGTAATAATGCCAATATATGTTGCTTTTCTCTCATTGTTCCGTTGGGTAAATTTTGATTCCTTGAAAGAGGTGTCGCGGAACAAAGATGTGGTTGGAATTTCTCTTGCGACATTTGGGGGTAGTAAGTGCGGACACCATCACGGGAACTAACTTCGCCTGGCTCAGGCCCTTTCGGCCTAAGTATCATAGTATGCCCTACCAGGAGAAATTGTTCTTGCTCATGGCTCTCAATTCTGCTGAAAGGACCATTGAGCCAGACAATTCCTTCCGCTGCGTCAAGTATATAGCACTCTCTTCCATTAAACCTACCTTAACCGGTAGGTGTGTGGAAAAGGATGGAGAAGGTGAGGTGGACGGAGAGGAAGACTAACGAAGAAGTGCTTGAGATGGTGGGCGAGGAAAGAAAACTTCGAGATCGGCAGAGTAGGTGGCTGTAGGATGTAATAAGGGGCGATGGGTTGCTCAAGACTGTGATGGAGAGAGGGATATTGGGCAGGCGGGGAAGGGGAAGAAAGAGAATAGGTTTTATGGACGGGATGAAGAGGGGTAGATCGTATGCTGAGACGAAAAAAGATATAATAGAGCGAGATACTCTTTCTTACAGTTCCCCGCTCTATCCTGAACTATACAACGGCTTTCCGCAACCCTGAAAATGTCGACAATGGGAGGCGATTCTCTGACATTCAATAAGACCTACCTTAACCGGTGGAACACATAAAAGAAAGAAAAATTCGGCTGGTAGCTGGGAGAGGTGATGTGGACAAGGGTTGCGGAAATCCGTGGTATAGTACAGGATAAAGCGGGGAACTGTAAGAAAAGGTATAAGGTTTATGGGCAGGAGAGAAGGGGAGATTGAAGAGTGGTAGAACGTATGCTGAGGTGAAGACAGAAATTTTTCGCTTAATTGGAAGTCTTTGCTGAAATGATCTTTATGATTTTTACTCTCACCTAATCAAGCGCACATTGACTGGTATATTACTCTAATAATAACTTTTAGATAACCCCTAGTCTGATATAATCAGCACTTATAATTTGCATTCTCCCTAGCTCCTTCATGCCCTCTGCAAATTGTCCCTTCTTATTATCCACGCGCCATATTTGTTTTCTACTGGTTTATTATTGTTGCAAAAGTTATATGCGCCCTCAAACGGATATGAAATCGTTAAATTTAGATGGGAAACGTACCTACTTGTCTTTTTCGTGTTTAAGCACTCAGAGTGACATCAAATGGTCTCCGACGACGACCGTATTGCACCGAAACCCAGACGGTGCTTTGTTTAAGCTCGGGGAGTGTTTAAGTTTCCAAATAACTCCATTACGCCGTTACTTGCGGCAAAGTTGTCCTCCGGGGCATTGGAGGTGGGTCTAGCCGTTTGCCGCGGTGGAAGTCCGGGACAAAAGGGCAAACGCGTGAGTTTCGGTCGATTCCCGTGTCGTTCCTTCCCTCATACTCTCCCTCTGTCTTCCCTCGTCGTCCGCGGAGACTCTCTCGGCTCTCCCGACTAAAGCTTGTACCTCCGCGTACACGAGCACACGCTCACAAAAGGGCCGACGGTCCAGCTTTGAACTCCTTTTGAAGCACTTAGAGAGGAGGCGCGCACATCGAGGCTCTTCGAAAAAGGTCACGGGGCTCGCCTCCTCCCCCTCCTTCCGCCTTGCCTCTCCACCACACCCCCCCCCTTTTCCGTGAGGCGGGCGTTCTTCGGAAAACCCCAGTCCGGAGCCGTTGTTTAAACAGTTCCCCCGCAACACTTAAAGCGACGAGCCATCGGCATCGGCGACGTGCTCAAGGAGATGTACCCGCCAACTCTTGGGTGCTGGAGCGAGCGGACTAGCTGTTTACAACACCCGCAACCCCTGCCCTCCCTGCGGAAACCTGCGTTGATATTCTTGAGATCGACTGGTCAACTGGTCATTTGCAGCGGGTGGCGACTGTGTGTTGACTTTATTTTTTATTTAGGACCGTAAGTGAATTGAAATTAAATCAAATTGGGACCCGGGGGGGGGGGGGGTCACAATTATGCCAATTTACATTTACTCTCTCTCAGTCTGTCGAGTTTGGGAAAACAAAATGTATATGTCAAATTCTGCAGAAATTTGTTGCATGATTCCGCAAAGGGGAAGTCTGGGAGCGTGGGCGTTTCATGGTGCAAGAAGTGGTTGGAGGTCCCTTGATGATTTTCAATGTAGAGCGAGTCTGTATCAGGTTTCATCGCTGAGGTGAAGAAGGGAATTGGTGTATTGAAATCTGAACCTGTGAAAATCTGGAAGATTTTCACTCTCTTCCATTTGAATGTTATTTTTCCCCGAAGAGTCTCATTGTGTAACAACTGTTGTTGGCTCTTATTTTTTCATGAGCCAGTAGTGAATAGAAATTGCGTCAAATTGGGGCCCGGAAATCATAATTATTTCGATCCAGGAGTACGGTCCCTTTCGTCACGAAGTTTGGAGACTGCGAAATAAATATATTAAACTCGGCTGCAAATTGGTATATGATTCGGCTTCAGGACGTCGGGAAATATTTTGTGTTTTACGATACACGTCATTACTGGATTTTCGTTCACGGTTTCGATGCAAAGCACGTTTGAACTTGGTTTAATTGTCAAAGATCAGTCGGCGGTGCATTCTGTTCTCAATTAAGTAGTAGTAGTATTTTAGTATTGGGTGCTTCAACAACTAAGGTCATTCGCACACCAAACCGCCTAATTTTTTTTATCTATCATTTAGAGATCAACCAATCAAATACGAGCATTAAATAAATAAATAGATAATTAAAAACATTATAAAGGAAATTTTCAAACATTGCATGTAACAAATGATGTGGTACGAAGTCACTCGCACGGGTGCATATACACCAGGGAGATCCGGGTTCGAATCCCGGTCAAGTCAAATGATTTTTTCATAGCGAATTTCAACCCTGGTACATTATAAAGGGTTATTCTATGAGAAAATTGGGTCAAACAGATCTTAAGAGCCCCGTTTCTTTTAAGAATAGGATATTCTCAATTAAAGATGATGATATACGTGAAGTATGTATTTAATTACAACTCAAGGGTAGTGCGTTAATTCGATCGATTTTACGAGGACTGCTCAAAAAGTAATGATAATAGTGACCTTGAGGGAAAATGTGTGGCGAAGGGTAGCAGTACTGCACACCATCGTGTAGCCCATTCTTTTAGCCTTTATTCTATAGCGACCAGCTTGAAGTCGATCGGTGCAGAAAGTGGATGTATGTGATGATGCGCGTAACGTGCGTGAGATATTCGTCAACCTTGACCAGCATGGATAAAAAGTTAGAGCAACTTTGTGCCGTGAAATTTTTAGTGAAGCTCGGGAAGAACCGAAGAGACGCGTATGGATTATTAACTACGGGGTATGGTGAAGATGTTATGAACCAGGTGACCTTCTTCAAATGGTATTATGTGTTCTAGGAGGGTAGAGAGGGCATTTCCGACGATCCAGGCGAGGGGTGCCCTTCAACGTCTCGCACCGAGGTTATAAAGAATACAGCTGCCGCTATCGCCCGCTAAGAACGACGAATTACCGTTAGGGAGATAGCCGTATGTCTATACATTTCAGTTGGCAGCGCATTTTCGATTTTGCACGATGATTTGGCTATGCGACGCGTGTCTTGCGCCTGCTCACACCGGAGCAAATGCAACATCGTGCCTCGGCCGAGCGTGCGCAGTCCACGCTGCTTACACGGTAGTGGATTCCTTGAATTCTCGTGGCATTGCAACTGTACCACACCAACCGCACAGTCCAAATTTGGCACCTTGTGACTTGTGGCCGTTCCCCGAAGTCAAGTTTCCGCTCAGGGGACGGAAATTCAAAATCAATCACGAGATCATCAATGCTGTGGAGGCGTGGCGCAAGGAGATCGAGAAAGATGGTCTGGCGTTCGTGTTTAAAAAGTGGCAAGAACGGTAACAGGAGTGTATTAGAATCGAGGGGAGTTACTTCGAAATAGAGCTTGTAGATTTGGTAGACTGAATAAATATTTCTTTCTTAACAGCGTTTTTATCATTACTTTTTTAACAGCCCTCGCATCATGAAGAATGTCCTTTTTACAATCATGTTGGATGTTTTTCACGCACATATTAACGTTGAATTAAAGTAATACAGAGAAACTCGTCTTAACGACCACTCCTATCAAGCCACCATTTTTCAGCGGGACCGTCGGCGGTCGCATAATTCAGATTTCACTGTATGTGCACATCAAATTCATGTGCATTTAGTATTCCCAGGAGCAATTAAATTATGAGGAAATGAACGCTCTCTGGTAGGTTTTAACAAAACCGTCACTTTAAGAGTTTTTCCATTATTTTTTTTTAAATCAACCGCCAGTTCTTTGGCATAATACTCCTGAAACTGAACCCCTGTCGAACGACCACCTTTCTTAGCGACACTTTTTCAGCGGAACCGTTCAGCGTTGGTGGTCGCTTGATACATTTTTCACTGTATACCCATATCTTCAAGTGGCTTTCATGCCTTTGATGCTGGGATTTATGTGACAGTCGACGGTTTCTGGGTTCATTATTACGCATGGACTTTGCTATCGTGTTAATACTGTATTGAATAAACGAAAAAGTTTGCCAGGTTTGTAATATTAAAGAAATCGAGTTGCACTTCTATTATCCATAAAATGATGGATAGTATTTTCTAAGAAATTGGGAAAAGAGGGGAAATGCTGAAGAGGGTCCACACAGGGGAGAACACTAGGGAGGCGAGAAGAGGAAGGAAGAGGATAGAAATTCTGGACGTTATAAGAAGAGAGAGAGACGATATGAGGAGTAACTCATAATAAAAACGGTGTCCAGTTCCACTATGCTGTCTACCGCTTTCGACGTCTATAGCGTAATTATCATGACAAAATGTCCTGATAATGGTTGTTTGAAAATTCAAAATACTAGTACAAAAAACTGTTTGTTTTGAAAAATGACGCTATAGACGTCGAAACCGTTAGACAATATTAAAATATAGCGGAACTATACATCGTCTTTATTTTGAGCTATTCCTTCTCGTCTTCCAACAACACATCGCCACAATCAATTGGTTTGATGCGATATGAGGAGGAGAAGAATCTAATGGCGGTCTATCCATAGGAGTGAAAACGAATGGATGTCAGATGCCAGAAATTAGGACGTTGGGATGATATCTGTCCAAAAACCTACCAATTAGCTGGTAGAATGCTAAAACAGGAAAAGCAGCACATATTGTTTTGAGAAACTACTTACGTATTACTTTGTCACGAATGTGGTCGTCTTTCTTGGAGGCAGGGTTAATATTTTATCTCAATTTTGAAGCCAGCTCACGTAATTGTTTTTTTTTAACCCTTTGATTTGTTTGCGTTTCTATTTACTTAATCAACAAATTATCAGCACATAGAAAGAAAATAGAGTCGTCATCTGTCCTATAATCTAATTTTATGGTGCTTAAAATTTGGACATTCTTAGATGTGTCTCGATACGGAACAAACTGAATTTTGTGCAGTTCTTTTTCTACCCTTTACTGTGATATGGCATTTTTCTGGCATCTTTTATTCTTTTCCTAGTCTATTTCTATCCCCAACTTAGCTCACGGTATTCAGCTCTCGATGTCCGTGGAACTTGCATGGTCGTGTTCGCGAAGGATTCAGATCGTTTATATTTCTCTTCCTTCAGACAGCGTCCCCGGCGCGTTCGTTACCGCAGCGTTTTGGATTCGTATGACTTCAGACCAAAGTTTCCTTCGATATCGTAACTAGGAAGCTTTTCCCTTTGTAAATTCTCGTGTGGGCACAAGTCTCGCCGAGTCTACGAATATTTTACACATGAGTGAAGGAAACTTTCTAATGGGATATGGCTGAGACGCCAATTTTCCCTCGCTGCTGGGGCAAAAATCATCGCGTCGCCTTCTTAAAGGGGATGGAGTGATTTCGTTCCTCTGTCTGTGTTCTACAGCACTCCGGGTATTCCGCTTGCAGCGATTTTTGTGCGATAAGTGCTTGGAGCGATTTCGTCAGATTCACGTGAACATTTGCATTCCGATGCGTATTTGTAATACAAAAAGATAAGGGTGAAAAAGTTGCATGTTGCCAACTTGGTTTATTGACAATTTAATGCTGCATTAATACATGGCCTTATGACACCTGGCGTTTATTTCGAAATAATTGCACAATTTGCCCACAACACAGGGCTATCTAATCTCTGCCCACAAGATCTCTCCCATTACCAAATTTTACAATACAGTGCATCACAATTCCAAACTCTTAGTCTTATTCCTCGAGTCGATTTTATGCATTAAAATGCTACTTTGACATATTTTCCCCAATTTATATTGTGTTGCCTTAAAATAAAACTCTTTTATTATGCCTATTGTAAATCCTAACTAAATATTACCTAGAATGTTTTTACTACATATGAAAATAAAATAACTTAAAACATCTGTTCTCATTGTTGCAAAATGAAATGGTTTTATGTAAATTTATTATATATGCTCTATATAAAAAGTTGTGTTTTTTAGCAGCTATGCATTTTGTATATTTAATGCAGCCTCTCCTCAGGTCTCTCACCTTTGTGGCTGCCTAAAGCTCCTTGAAAAAGTTAAGTACGCTGTACTATTTGCAATTATGAAGTAATAAACATTATTATGTAAGTTACTTTGGTAACGTTCCCCTCCGAGTCCTCGGCAAGCATCGGGTTTCATTGCCGTCATAATGGCCGAGGACTCGATAAATATTATATTATTATTATTATTATTAAAAATGTAAGTGATATGATTTTCTTGGGCCGAAGCACAGTTGACCAAAGAAGTGGAAGGGCGTACACTGGAGCTAGAGGAAGAATGTCATTTTCCTCTGCTCTTCAACCATATCCAATACCTCCTCATTCGTTCTTCTCGCCACCCAGCTCACCTTTTCCATCCTTCTCCACACTCACAATTTAAACGCCTCAAGTCTACGTACGTACATCCTGCCTTCGCACTACCCTCTACGCTCCATTATAGGGTTTTCACCAGCCTTTTCTTTAAGTCTCTACTCAAACCCCCATCATCAACCCCATATTTCTGAAAAATAGATTTTTTAGCGATGGTAATAATGTATGTTTGTGAAAAACTTCACTTCTACTTTCGTCACTTCTTAGTGCCATTGATCCTGGGCCATTAGAGCTTACCTTCTCTTGTCTCAAGTAATAGATGCGAATTGGGACGTTAGGTTAAGAGCTGTCCAAAAACCTAACAATCAGTAATAAATTCATGCTTGACTTTGTGGAATCCCTCTATATTGGAAATCAAAATATTCAAGTAATGGTCCATTAAATAGATTTATTCTTTACGACCCGGGTTTCGTCACATAATGACATCTTCAGGTCTAAAAATGTCTTTATGTCATTGTGTGACGAAACCTGAAGACGTCATTGTATGACAAAACCCGGGTCTTAAAGAATTAATCTATTTAGTGGACCATTACTTGAATATTTTGATTTCCTAACAATCAGTGGTAGATAGGCATATGAAGACGTTGTCAAATATGAGATAGAATAGGGATTTATAAATTTTTCTATCTTCGTATTTTGACTGGCTCATGACCCTTTAGGATATCTCTCATACTATCTGGTTGAGAATGAAATTATTGGTATGAATTATTAATCAACATCTCCGCCAATCTTACCTACAAAGTTGACGTTAAATGTAAAAATACTGGTCATTCATTCGAAAGACCCTGAAAGTCTATCAATCGGATGATGTGAGGCGCTCTTTCTTTGCTTCTATTTATCCTCGTGACCCGCCACGCGTACCTTTCTTAGAAGTATTTTTATACCAATTCGTTATTTGAATTTCCTTGAGCCTGACTTTCCTTTTCTTAGAAAATCGGCGTCCATATTTTCCTCATTCTTTCCAGGAACTGTGAAATTCTGGTTTCACCGACCGTTTTAAGCTTCAAATAAACAAAATCCAGACATAGCATAACTTTTGAATGAATCTTCTTTTCCAGGATTCAGTTTCATGTACCTTGCATTGGGCCTTGTAAAGTTGACTTTTCTTTCAATGGAATGAATCCCGCGTTTTCCTTTTAGCCTACTGCGGTTTCTTTCGTCACCAGTTATCTTTCTTCTTGGTAAATCTCAGAAAATTTTGGCGTATTCCTCAGTATTACTTATTGCTATGGACGGGAACGCGGGATGTTATAGGATTGATGAGGATGCTATAAAAACAAATCTCTAATGAGGGCTGGATGATTTTGCATGCTTTTTAGATTTCCAGATTGCATTTGATTGGGTGGGCTGGGCGAAAGTGGTACTTTTCCTGGAACTTCATGAATGAATCTTGAGAAAACTGGTGTGACACGTTAAGAACTTTGCACAAGGTCTGAGTAACTATTTTCCACAGTGTTAAATTTATTTTCGTCGCCGTGCTACCAAAAAAAATGTTTGGGCTTCTGGTCCCTATCAACTATTTTTGCGTCCATTACACACGTTTCTTTTTGACCTTTTATAAAAGCATTCTACTGGTTAAGGTAGGTTTTGCTGAATGTCGGAGAATCTCCTCTCGGTTGTCTATACATCCCGGGTCTATCTCGCTCTAGTATCCTTTTTCACCTCAACATACGATCTACCCTTCTTCATCCCGTCCATGAAACCTATTCTCTTTCTTCCTCCTCCCCGCCTGCCCAACAGCCTTCCCTCTACCTCACTCTTGGGCAACCCATCACATCCTTATTACATCATCATGCCCATCTCAAGCTTTTCCTCGTTAGTTTGCATCTCCATCCACCTGACCTTCTCCATCCTTCTCCATACCCACATTTCAAATGCTTGCAGCCAATTCACATCCTTTTTTCTCAGTGTGGATGATTCTTGACCTAACACACCGTAATGTTTCCAGTTCTCCCTAAACTTCTTACTTTTTGAGTCGTATCAATTCTTCTACTCGTTTGTCTCTTCTAGGTACCCTAAACGAGTCGGTAGGAATTTCCACGCCGAAAAATCCGGGTCTCGCTCTCGATATGCCTTAATATAATCCTTCCGTCCGTACGTATTGTCACTGCTTTCGAGTGTTTTGGATTGGGGAGTGGGGAGATTTTGCGATCGACGTTGTGTGGGTTATTGAGTTTTGACGCCCTTCTTTTGAGCCGAGTTCAAAGCCTCCGCCTATCTAGAATGCGGAACTCCCTTTTTCCCGAGGGTTAACTAACGCCGTCGCCTCTTCCATTCAAATTCCAACCCCAAAGGGTTGCTTCCCACCAACCCACCCGTCCACCCACCCTCGCACTTCCACCGCTGCTGACTGCTCCTTCCACAACTCCCTTCTCTCCGACGCTCGTAAATGATAATGAATAATCACCCACGGGGAACCTCCCACATCGTGCCGGTGACGAGTTTCAACCACTCCCCCCACCTCCCTCGCCTCCTCCCCATCCTCCTCCTCCCTCAGTTCCCTTCAACTCGCACAACGAGAGAGGAGTGACGCAATAATAAAAGGAAAAAGGGGTTTGAGGAGGGGGATGGGGGGGATCTCGCTTTTTTTTATTCATGAAGGCGCGAATGAAGAAAGAGAGGGAGGAGGTAGATGGGAAGAGTAGGAGTTCGCCCCATCTCCATTGTTTGTTTCCACGTCTTTTGTTTTATTTTTATTTCACCGTCCTTATTCTTGACTCTCCTTCCTCCTCCTCTTCAACCGCCTGCCTCCCACGGTTCTTCTTTCTACCGCCAGCCGTCGCCGTAATGAACTCTGCCGTTTCGAGTCTCCCCTCTTTCTCCTCCTCACTCCCTCCCGCTCCTCCCGTTGGCGTGACTCTGTGCGGCCTCCCGAATTATTTGCAAGTGGAGCAGAGAGGACGCCGCGCGTGGTGAAGAGTGCCAGCACGCATTCTTCTTAGTATTCTTTTTCTCCTTCTTCTCCTGCCGTTTGCAGTTCCCATTCCTCCTTCCTCTACTCTCCTTCCCTCTTATTCCGAGCGCCTCGGTCTTAAATCCCACGCGCCGAAGACAGCTTCGACTATCCGGCCCCTTGACTCCCAATTGATTCGTTACCTGACTGCGTATCCAAACCATCGGTGAAAGTGCGAAATGTTTAACGTGTTGTTTCATGTGACTTCTTGTAAGTTTTGGAGGCTGTCTTCCAAATAATTATTTAGTTTAATTTTTTTAAACGACTGCGTTTTTAAAACGGACAAAGAAGTATAAAATAATTTCTTCTAGCCCCTATAAAGATTCATAAACCCATTCCGATTGTCACGAAAATTTCTGATTGTGAGCTTTAATAGCTGTGGAAATATTTGTGAGATTTTAAACGACATAGGTGGGGCGCATGGTGTAGATAATTGATGCATAAATCGTTCACCTAAGTCACTAACAATGTTATTTTACTGCAAAAGATATGAAATGTTTTGTAAGTTTTCCCACGACAGCTACTCCCTGCACTCCTTACTATTAGGCATCTATTACATACGCCCCACGTTTTTCGCTATAAATCTTACTTGTATTTTCATAGCTATTTTCACAATCACAAATTTTCAGGACAATCCTTAAAAGGCTATGAATCATTATGGGGTTATAAATCTGTGTTGGGCTAAGAGGAATTATTTTATAATTCTTAGTCCTTTTTAAAAACGTGGTTGTGTAAATTTTTTTAAATTAAATAATTATTTTCTACGTTTTAGCCTTGTGTGATCATATCCGAAATGGAAAATTGTTATTCCTATTCACCAATAATATTTCTCAGTTCAGCGGATAATAGGAATGAATTCGTCAATAGTATCGCATTCGATGATACAGGCCTTTCCATTTTATGCTCCGCTTTTTCCCCTGATGCTAACGTTTTGTACCCCCCGTTTTTCCCTTAGTGCTAACTTTGATAATTATTTATTATTATTATTTAGTATCGTATTAATACGTATTATTATTGCATAACAAGGAATGAGTTCCTTTACAAGGAAGCGAAAATCGCCGTCTACAAAAGTGTACTTCTCTCCACTTTGTTGTACGGTAGTGAAACATTGATATGTCAGGATAAACATAAGAGTAGACTAAACGCCGTAGGTATGAGTTATCTGAGGAGTGTTTGCGGCAAAAGTAGGGTGAATATGGTGAGGAATGAGTGGGTAAGATGCTCCAGTAATGGACATATGTGAAAGGAGTGTGCTTCGTTGGTTTGGCCAAGTTGAGAGAATGGATGAGAGTCGAATAACTAAACAGATATAGAAGAGTTGAATGAATTGTGCGAGAGGTAGAGGTAGGCCGAAAAAGTTGTGGTTGAATGTGGTTGAAGAAATTCTTAGGAAGGGGAACATTAGGAGTCTAAAAAACAGGAGCGCGTGTATGAAGCAGTGTATGGGGGTAAATGAAGCAAAAGAGGTTTGCAAAGATAGGTCAGTATGGAGGAAATTATTGAAGCAGAGTTACGTGTACAAATATGTATTTTTGAGTGAATCTTTGTGACTGTGCCAACCCCGGAAGGGAACGGAGTAATTGGTATGTATGTATGTATTATTGCATGTTATTGCACTGTCATCCATTCCTGAGCCATGTTTAAGTTTTCAAGTCTCTTTCTCATCGAGAAGTTAGTTTAAAATTGATTGCAATATTTGCATCGAACAGACTGACCGAAAGTGAGTTAATAAAAATGTGGTAAAATATATCTCCATGCAGTTGTATTTCTTCGTACTCGAGATGCACCCCCGCTGCGTGTGAAAATTTCTCTAGAATCATCTTGAAAAAAATCCTCTGGATACCTCTATGGCGTTTGAATGATTTTTTAATTCACTTAATATACATCCACACACGGATATAGATGTTTGCGATCAATATTTGCATCGATTCTCTGTTTCTTGCAGTTTGTATGAATGATTTGAACTTCATGTAGTCCCGTTCGTTGCTAAATGTTTTGTGCCTGCGATATCATCTTTCTTCCAGCTCACCTTTTGCTTGCAATTTTTCCTCAATTATTAATTTTGTCGCGTTCTTGGCCAACAAACGCAAGAGCCTCCCCATTTGTCATTCTTGCCATCCTCGATATCCTAAGGATTCTGCGGTGTACCTTCGCCTTGAAAGTACTCGTTTGTTTAACTGATAAATGTACGCAAATGGGAGAACGTGTTCTAAGATGGAGGAATAAAGACTGTGAAGATTCATGAGCCTGCGTTCTGGTCATGTGTTCGCTGTAGACGGAGTGACCTTTAGTACGATGGCCTTTCTTATGCTTGCTGCTAGCGATTCCACCCGTGCTACGCAGAACGGAATGCACTTGATGCTAACGGATACAGCTGCATGGACCTTTAATAATCCAGAGAATTTTTACTCCCTACGAGTTGAACATATTTTAAACTGGAATATTTTAACCCAGCCATACTATTTGCTGTAAATGTTGCTTTTTTAAATTTGTTTCGTAATATTATTTTGTCTCTAACATCTACTATTCCCTCAGAAATTGTTTAAAAAATATGACTGGTTACCTTATTTTCATATAATTTTAGCTCTGAATTAATATCTACCTTGTATCTATGTGCGGGAGACTTTTCTGTTGGGGAAAAAAATTTCTCGTAGAATACTTCAGCCTATTTTTGTGAACCGCTGGGATGCTTCCATTCATTCGTGGGAATGGCGGTATTTTGATGGAACTTTATGAATGAACCTTAAAATAACTGCCGTGAAATACGTGGTGACACGGAAATAACTTTACACTAGATCGAACTATTTCCCACAGTGTTGAATGCATTTTTGTTGCCGAGTTACCAACAAAAAAAATGTTTAGGCTTCTAGAACCTATCAACTTTTTTTGCGTCCATCGTCCATGTTTCTTTATGTTCTTGACCTAACACACCGTTTCGTTTCCAATTCTCTCTTAACTTCATACTTTTTGATCTGTCTCAATTCTTCTACTCGTTTGTCTCCTCTCCACTTCCAACTCTCCGACCTCTTTTCCGCCCTCTCCCTCATTCTCCGTCACTTTGGGGAGCTGAAGTCATCTGTTTTCGTTAGTAGACGAGCCTGACTATTTTTTTTACTCTCGTCCTTTCCCCTTCTCCCTCGCTTGCACAGCCACCCTCCATCACTCACGGCTCTCTTCTGCTCCCTCTTTCTCGTCTCTATATATTTGTCGAGCTGACCGTTCTCCCCAAGTCCTCTGCGTGACGAGAGAAGAATTTAAACGCCAAGTAGAAGAAGACGAGCCCGAGGACTCAAGTTTCGCTGCAGCGACGGATTATTCGTCTCAGTTCCTCTCCTCTTCCTCAAGAGAGCCTTTTAACGATCCCTCTTAAACCAGTTGCGCTGCTACGGGTGGGCGGAGGGGGCGGTTTTCCCCTGATGACACTCATTACGGCGTAAAAAAAAAGATTTTAAATATATTATCAATCGAAATGGGAAAAAGACAACTGCTGTGCTCAAAGAAGATAGGACTACAAACCAGATAACAGAATGTGAAAACATTCGTGTGTAGCGTGGCACTCTATGGATTGGAAGCATGGGCCATTAGGAAAGCTGACCAGAAAAGAATAGAAATCTTCGAAACCTGGTTCCAAAGAAGATATCTTGAAGATAAAAAGGTCGGAAAAAATAAGAAATGATAAATTGTACAGAAGAGTAGAAAATAAAAGGACCATATGGAACACTACAGAAAAGATGAGACCAGATGGATTGGACCGAGACGCAATGAATTTGTGAAGATCATAATTGAAGGTAAAAATGTAGGGATAATTCCCCAGAGGAAGTCCCAGGAATAAGTTCATGGACCAAATAAAGAAGACAGTACCTAGGGAAGGAGACCGGGAAGTAAAATCAGATAGGGAAGGGTAGTGGGCTGCAGTCAACCAATCCTAGGATTGAACGACCAATGATGATGATCAATCGAAAGAAATTTCCAAATTGATACTCGTCGCGAATTATCTTACTTCCTGAATCACTAATTTCTGATGCTGTGAGTTATTATTGGGACTTGGGGTATATTAAACAATAGAATAGTGTGGAATTTTATGTGAAATGTATCGTCGCATGGTTCAATGACTTGAACTGGGGAAAGAGGAGGAGAATATACTTCTGACGTTCGAGATATGAGTATGGTGGAGGATGTAGAAGGTGCTGTGGACGGAATGGAAGGCAAACGAGGAAATGCTTAGTATGGTGGGCGAAGAAAGGAAATTTCTAGAGCAGATTATTCGGCAGCAGAGTGGAATGATTGGACCTGGCAATGAAATATGTGTTAATATTGAGAATTTTGGTTAGTGGGGATGGGGAAGGAAGGGAATGTGTTTTAAGGACGGAATGAAGAAGGGTTGAACGAACGCGGAGTTGAAGAAAACAATGTTAAAAACAGGCCCCTGAACATTTTAGATTCTCAGGATTAATTCTGACTTTCATTTAAAAATACCTTTGATTGGCGGATAACTTTCATAAATTGAAATCTTCTTCACATCCAGACTTTAATTAACGTTGAGCTACGGTCATTTTTCCCCGGAAGCGACGAGTTATTCAATGTCTATGTTTAATGATGTTCTTTTTTAGAGAGGATTTCAAAAAGTCTTAGATGGCCGTTTAGTAATTAAGCTTCGCATTTCATGTAAAATTTTTCGTATATCTCGTATACATTTCGAATAAATGTGAAGAAATATTTACTATATTCACTATTTCGTTGCACGCCACCATTAAAAGGTGCCTTCCATCTTTAATTGAGTTCATAAACATTTGTCGTCAAAGTTGGCGTCTTTCGCTGCCCTGTGCTAACCTTAACGGGGACATTGACTCAGCATTTATAGCGCATGACTTCCCCCATTTAGGAATGTTGGCATTGACCAGCTACCGTGATGCGAAGTGAATTATATCCGAGGATGTAATTGTTTTCGAGGGATGTTGGAAGTGCATACCCGACTGTCACACTGGTTAGACACCTCTTGGAACGTGACCCACGGGCCCCCATTCTGTCGCGATGAGCTGTTTTGTTGTTTCCCCAGCTGCTTGACCCCTTCACGACCTTCGCCCTTTTCCCCTTCTCGCTCTCTCCCATCCCTCCTTAAAAGGGGGTTGGAAGTGAGCGATGTCGAGTGACTTGTACCTCAGCGAAGACCCTCGTTTGGGGTTCGCCCCTCTGGTATGGTCTCTAAGCGTTCCCGCCTCCCCCGGACCGCGTTTCTTAATATGATAGATTGATTATCCGGCCGCCCCTGTGGGCCGCTCAGTACAATTATGCTTGTATTTGCTCTCACCCCCTTCTACTGGTGCTAGTTCAGAAGTGTTGCCGCGAGACGAGACGAGACTGGCTCAAGTCTCGTCTCGTCTCGCTTTCTGTCTTTTCATCCTCGTTTTCTGATCTCGGGTATCGTCTCGAGTCTCGTCTCGTGGACCCCAGTCTCGTCTCGGTCTCGAGTCTCGGACGAGACTCTCGTCTCGTTTCCCTAAAAAATTATGAACGATAAAAAGCCCAGTTTCCCTTGCGTACGTAATCGCTGAATTGGTACACATGATAGTAATGCCATTCATAAGGATTTTAAATGTATATTAAATTGGACACTGAATACATCAAAGTGTATGTACAGTCAATGATTTTAATGATACTCAATGGATAATCTAGAAATATGAAACATATAATTGGTGAAAAATGGCTAAATAGTCACAGCGTTAGTACAGAAAAATCCGCAGAAGTTTAAAAATGTAACTGAAAAAATAATTTTATTGGTTAAGGAAATAATGAACCTTTTTGCTTCAAAAAGAAGTTTAAATGATTTCCAGGTTTTAAACTGTTAAATCATGATAAGTTTTATATATGACTGGCCAAATTGCTCGTCACCCACGAGTTCACACAGAGTATACTTATGGAAAATTCGTGGCCCAAGCGGTTTCTATGCTTTCTCATTGTCAATGCAGCCCGTGAGAACAATCTTTCCACTAGAACAGATGTGGCAGGAATGTTAAGGAAGTCACTCGCCATTTTTGCTAGCTCAGTTACAGTTGGCTCATTTGCCTTCCTCCGAGTCAATCTGTTTATATTTCAAGGTGATCTCGGCTGTTGAAGATAGTCTTCAAGTTCTTTCCTCCATTCTTCAAACTGGGATGACTGACTAGGAGTAAATTCATTGAAACCATTATTTGATGAGGAAAAGGGGGCGGAAACTCTATAAAAAAGTAAAAAATTCGAAAAATAGTTCAGATATTAATTTATTTTCTTGTGATCTGTACGATAAAAATAGTTAAGATAAATGAACTCAATCGACAAGGGGTAAATAAAGGGAAATGTTAAGTCGAAAGAAAGTACCTCTCAATACTGAGTTGTGCCTGCTTGTGCAGAGAATGCACATTCAGCAGGTCGTCCTTATCACTTCATACCAGAGCAGACCTATCAAAATTCTCTTGATCCATCGACTGAGATGACTGCATTCGAGTGGAATACTGAACGAGATAGACTTTGAGCATTTCTTCAAATTTCAATAGGGACTTGTCCTACTACTCTTTTCCCCATGGCATCATGGAGAAAGCTTCACATTTATGATGAGGATCAAGTATTGATACCGCACAATAAATCCAGCTCGCCAGGCGGTAGTGCTTTAACATCTTGTCCCGATTAGCTTGATAGGCAAGCAACAGTTTTTCATCATCTTTATTTCTTCCAGTCTTTGTTGTTAAGTATTCCTCCCATTTTTTCTAGCTTACCCAACAATAAGTGGAATGGTACGGTAACGAGTGGAAGGATAGTGTAGTAGATAAGGTAGTGCTTTAACATCTTGTCCCGATTAGCTTGATAGGCAAGCAACAGTTTTTCATCATCTTTATTTCTTCCAGTCTTTGTTGTTAAGTATTCCTCCCATTTTTTCTAGCTTACCCAACAATAAGTGGAATGGTACGGTAACGAGTGGAAGGATAAAACAATTTTCTCCTATTTTATTCATCAGAACTTCAAATTATTTTTAAAGCTTTGTGCACATTTTCAAGCAGTGCCCATTCCGATTCTCTAATTTTTACGCTTTTCAGGTCACTGATACCAACGCATAGGATTGAAATACCTCTCTTCACGTTAAGATCTGTTTCAGTCACATCTTCTGTTGAATTCCACGAAGTGGGAGCATCTATTGCATGGTTCAGTGATGGTTCCCCTGCAGCTTTGCAAGCGCTACGGAATTCATTTCGTAACTGCTCATTTTTTTATTTAAAAAAATTAAGATCTTATATTGACAGTTGAAGTTATATTTTCTTGTACGTATTTGAAATCTTCGTCATCACTGTTAATTAATAGAAGCTGGTATTCTCAAACCCCGTCCTCCAGAGACAATATTCTTAAAAGATCTCGTACTGTAAGGCTAAATATATGGACCATGCATCTAAAATGTTGATCAGTGCTATCAAAACTTGGTAGCATCTTGCCGAGCTCCTTTATGAATTTAGTATTTGCGGAGGCGTTATCAACGGTAACTCCTTGCAGCTTGCGCTCGAGTTCAAAGTATTTTAGGATGCTCATGAAAACTTAAGCAATATCCTTTCCTGTGTGGTTACCATTGGATAGAACGAAGTAAATAAGAAGAGATTGGTTTTTCTTCTCATCTATGAAATGAGCCGTGATTCCGTGGTACGGTTTTCCAGCTGTGGATGTCCAGCCATCAATGGTGAAAGATAGGTCGCATCCCAGTATAATAGTGTAGTGCCATCTGCTGTCTCTTTTAGGAATCTGCTCCCCTGATGTCCTTGTAGGAAATGTTACAGTGGGATTCAACGCCTTGAAAACGTTTTGAGTATCATCATCATAACAAAAATCAGGATAGGATATATTTCTGCGCTGTCCAGTCAACCATTGTACATCCGAAATCATTATTTTCATCAACATTCGGAACTCAAAATAAAAATTCTCTCTGATATCACTTTTTTTCGATTATAAGAAAATTTTGCATGCTAATTGTGCTTTATAGTAAGAGGCATTCGTTGAGAGACATTTCGTAAAGAGAGACTTGAGATTTATGGAAATTGACTGAAATCTGCTAGATGGTTGAAAATGATTGATTTAAATTTAATATTTATCGCTTTAATAAGGTAGGAGTTACACAAGAAAGAGATAACTTGCGACATTGCTGCATAAGTAGAGCGAATTGTGAAAACCGTAGTTTTTCATCTGCCACCAAAACATAGTAGCAGTTAAAAGTCGACAGACTACAAACAGATTATTTCGTGAGGTACCTACCCTTTAAGAATGAACTGACCGCAGCTAAAATGAAGTACCTGTTAGGTGTTTGTGGAAAAAGTATGATCAATGGAGCTTGAATGAGTGGCTGATGAATAAATGCCGGTTAGATGATCCAGAAGTGAACTTTTTGATTGAATTGAATTTTGGTTAGTAAAATACTTGCAAATTAAAAGCAATTATCGACAAAAGAAAGCCAATTATAGTTATTCTTTTTTCTCGTATCATTCTCCTTACAATTCAACGACATTATGCCAAATATCATCACTGACTTGGAAGATATATCATGCAGGAAGAGGTACATCGTAATTTCATAGTGATTTCAGGTGATTTCAATCGTCATCCATCCGTTCGCCGAGGTGATGTGCGATGCGCAATACGAAATTGCGGCTTCCTTTTTTCTTAGTAATTAAGCTATAAGGAGGATTGCAAGTGCCACTGGGCGGTACTTTACACAATATACGAGTATAATCCATGATATTTTGTCGCAGAAGTGAGCACTGAAAATCACTCTTTCAGATAATTGTACATTATTAGCTGGACAAGTTTTCCAAGGTGTCTGTAGTAGGCAATAAGGAAAAGTAGTAAGCCAATAGCACTCCCTTACTTGGCTCGAGAAGTCACGCTCATACCATCAAAAATAGTAGTATCAACAAAAATTCATTTTTAATAGTTAACTAATTTATCGCAGAGATATCATGAATCATAGTTAATTGAATCATAGTTATAATTTAATAGTTTAGGAAAACATTAAATGGAATTCGTATTAGCAGAAAGATATAGTTTTAGGGATAATGTTAAACCAAAAACACTAATTAATTACATTTATCTGAATTTCGAGACTTTCGACTGTCTCGTGGAAGTGGTATCGTCTCGCCTCGTCTAAAGGCGGTCTCGTCTCGAGTCTCGTCTCGCTTTCGAGACGAGACGAGAACTCTCGGGTCTCGCGGCGACACTATAGTTCAGGTCGCATGCCTCCGATGAGGGTTTTTAGAGCGAGGCGAGGGTTGAGTAAGGTGAAATCTGTATTGCTTCTGTCCACCTCTTTTGATGTCAATATTATTTTTTAATGTAACCCCCTGGTTAAGGCAGGTTTAAATAGAAGCAAGTCCAAATTCTGTGAATTTTTACATAGGCAGACCTCTATTAAAACGGTATTCCGTGATTATCTACTTCGTAAATAAAAAAACAACTATGTGCTTCCCCTTAAATATACATATTACAATAATCACCAAGCAAACACCAGACATACATGGTCCGCATACAATAATCTCAAGATTCGCTTTGAATTTAGTTATATTTACGTCGGTTGCTATGTTTTACTGGACTTACTACTCGGGACTTCTCTACGCCTATGGCGTTACCGCCTCCTCCATTTCTTCCCTGGAAGCTCCCTGGCGGGGTTTTGAATGTGCAACCCGCGATACAACCAAAGGGCACGGCACGCTCTCTATCAACACAATTTCTTTCTTCGTCTTAGCATACGTTATCTTCTTCTTCATCCCGCCAATATCACCTTTTCTCTTCCTTCTCTTTTCTCGCTAATGCAACATTCTCACCTTAATAACAATTATGTGCGAGCTTTTGCCTATCATTAACTCTTTCAACTACTTACATATCTTACTTTGTGTTAATGTCAGTTGGAAGTTTATTTTCCTCAACTATAATACCAAGACTTCCTCGTTTTAATTCCTTGAACTACCATCTCTATCATCTTCCACAACCACACCTCGTGCACAGTCTTTTCCCGTATTCCTTTATCATAGTCCAAATCCACTCTTATCTTCACCAGTTTCTTCTTTTTATCTCTACCCAAGGATCATCGTCACCGTCATCAGCTCCCACCCTTTGCTGAACGCCTCCTACTGCAGCGCAATTTTCCTTCGGATGCCTTTGCTACTATGTCATTTTTTGTTACTTACCAGCCTAATAATTAAATTGATCAACTTACTCCAGTGATAACTGGAAGAGCGTTTCAGAAATCTACTGAATTAATGGCTACGCATATGTACGTAGGATTCAGTTGCTAGGCGTAGCGATTTAGATGTTTGCCAATAGATGGCAGGCGAGCTCCCGTTTGCGTTCCCGTTTGGTAAATGACACACATCACGGGCGTATGTATTTTTCAAAAAAAATTGTCACATGAGATACTTTAATAAAAATAATTTTGTTAATTTTTCTCACAGTTATATATGTTGATTTAGTCATATTGAATTTTCACCGTATAGCGCTTGATTCAAACGAATTTACAAGGAACACTCGATGGTAAGAGTTCCGCCTGCCCCATGAAAAATGTTGTATATACAAAGAAAAATCTAATAATGTTGGATATTACATATTGTTTTTTGTGGCTAGGTTTAATTTATTATAAATTATTTAATTTATATTTTAATTTTTTACTATTTCGCCAATATTTTAGCCCGCGTCTTTAGGTTACTCTACTAGTTTTAGTAGCATAAACATACAAGTTCACGCACGTTTGGTTCATGAGAATCGTCCTTTTGTCCCACCATTGGCTTGGGAGTTGAGTTGTCAAGTGGGAGGGAGAAGGAGATATTTCTGTCGCTCCAGGTGCGCCCGTGTTTGTGGTTTCGTGAGTGGGTTGAGTGGTGTAGCGGTGTCCAAGAGGCGATGTTCCACGCGTCCGGCTACTCGCGCGGATGTTTTCATTTATCCCTTTTGGCTCGCTCTCGTCGTTCACTCTTCCTCCGTCCCTCTTTTTTTTACATTCCGCGCGAAATGTGTGCGACATGAGACTTCTCTCCTCCTTTTTTTATGTTCCTTTACTTGCGTGCTATTTTTGTGCGCGGGATGAAAGGAGGAGGACGCCATGGTTGATGGTCCCGGGTACTACTACGATCCACCCTCTTCAACCCCCCCCTCCCGCCTGTTTCGACGTGTAATTAAAAAAAAAGTGGGCGGGGCTGCTATTGTTGGCCGTCTATAAACAGTTGGGATGAGTCGCTTTTGAGTCAGATGGGTATGTTCCAAGGAACTGTTGTGTGCCCACTCCCTCTCTTTCTCTCTCTCTCTCTCTCTCTCTGGGAAAAAGATACGGCTAGTTTGCCGGTTCTGACTCGTCAACGGAACGAGCACCGAACTGTATTTCTTTGCAAAACCAAAGCGTCTCGCGTTTGAAACGGTCCCTCTTCTCTCTTAGGGTGTTAGGAAAAAAAAGGGGCGAGTCGGTAGCTGCGCGAGTCCGTATCTAACAGTTCGCGCTCGGACCAAAGGCGTATGCCCCGTGCGTTAATTTACGCCTCTTTCGGTGCCTTTTGATCCCTGAAGCCCGCGAGGCTTTTTGTGTGCTCAGATGGATGTGATGGTCGTATTTTCTCGCCTCTTTTGTTTTCTGTTTCCTTAGCTTGATGTTGACTATTAATCTTTAGAAAACATTTAGGATGTACTTGGGGCATTTTACCGATCATAAGGTGTATTTTCTAAGTATAAAGTTGAGTTTGTAACAGAGATAAGATAATGCAGTCTTGGAATTCAGGTTAGTGTTCATAATTTATGAAATTACTTAAACCATTAGTGTCCCAGAGTTCAGAATATCGTGTAAATGATGGTTGCACGTTAGATGCTCTTGATCGTAAGGTTCAGTCATGTTTTTAGGTGCGGTTTTTTTCCTGGAGTTTACTGGAGGTTTTTTACGATTCCGAATTTTTAAAATTGGGAATATTTTATTGATCAGGTGGATGTGGTGGTTGTCTTATCTTTCTTCTTTTGTTTTCTGTTACCTTCCCTTGATGATGACTAACAATCTTTAGATAATATATGGGGTTTACTTGGGGAATTTTACCGATCTTAAGGAGTATTTTCTAAGCATGAAGTTGAGTTTGTTACTGAGATAAGATAGCACAGTCTTGGAATTCAGGTCACTGTTCATAACTTATGAAATTACCTAAAACATTAGTATGCTAGAGAGCAGAATGTCGTGTAAATTATGATTGTATGTTAAGTATCCTTAATGGCAGGGTGGAGTAAATAAACCGTCATGTTTTAAGCAGGGGATTTTTTTCCTGGGGTTTACTAGAGGTGAATTACTAAGCCTAATTTCAATTATTCGGCACAATTCTTATTTTCTCTTTTATCCGAACGATATCAAAGTTAGGGGAATAAGAATTAACAGAAATTAATGAGCATGGGGTATCGTGAGTTAACGTAACACAATTTTGGAATTCTGGTGAATGTTCGTATTTGTTAAAGGGCTCTTAAAATGTGTGGAATGCTGTTGAGGAAAACATCGTAGAAATGATTGTATATACCTTGACAACTCTTGGTGGTAAGTTGTAGTGAATACATCTTCATGTTGTTTGCTGCCGGTTTACTTTTCAAATAGAGCTTACTAAACTGGTGTCATTTCATTCTTAATGCATATAAATTTTCTCGTTTAACGAGCATCCCAAGTGCTTTGAAATGTTGTTTTTTTTCTCTTTTTCATATTTAATAAGAGGCTCTCATAAAAGAGCAATTAACGTGAGAAAACAATTATGAAAACAGCTGGCGGCGAGAAATGAAATGACATTTTTTTAACGGGAGATTGCGCTAATGTAAACAGCATTGTATCTTATTGCTCAAAAACGGCGTCATGAGCCTGAATTGTGCTCAGTTTTAATAGTTTGTTATCTCTCGCTAAATGATGCTCCATGTTTAGATAAGAGCACTCAAATCACACGTTTGAGGTGTAATTATTTTCTTTTAATGAGCTCCCAAAATAAAGAAAATCATTACCGAATGAGCTGAAATGTAATTTGTGATGAGAACAGCCCAAAAACCCCTTTACTATCCCTCTAGTTCCTAAGTTAAGCCTTTGTCGCTCGTTGCTTGGTTATTTGCGACAATATTTATGCGATCTTGTTCTAAGGAAGGAGGTTAATATCTTAGGAATGTAGTTTTTTATGCAGAAATAGTGAAGGAAGCCGTTTGCTCCAACGTGTAATCGCTAGCAAACTAACCAGGATTTTTTAATTCACAATTGTTGTGGTATTTGCAAATTACTTGCTGCAAGTGTGCTCAGGACGCTGATAGCTATTCACGATCACTTCTGCACGCTTAGTGCGATCTTCAATTGTCTTCTTCCGAGCTTGTCTCGTTTAGTGATTGTGTTGGCTATCCATGGCACCTTCAGTAATTGGACTACTTGAACGGAATTCACTGTAACAATGACTATATCCAGTGCAGCATCATGGCTTCGGCTGCTCAATGATTCTCTTGCTCTATATTTTATGAATCTCTTCTTATTCTTTATTACATGTTACAAGGCTAGTAATATATTTTATGCAATAAAGTCTAGCCTTTGATGTTTCAGTTATCAATAAGGTTTTGCCGAAAAAATTGTTTTAATTTCATCCTCATTATCTTCTTGTCTTCAGTATCCAATACGTCCATCCTTAATAGATTAATCAAATATGTGTATTTCACTTCTCCCGTAGTTTCCCCTCCTTTTTCTTGAAATTAATTTAAAAATCCCATAAGTACTAGGAATTTCTTTATCTTTTCTTGTGAAACAACTAAATGTTCATAATTTATTTGATCTCTCTACTTTAATATTATATAGAGATTCTTCAGCTTGCCGGAATATTGCCATTTTTGGAATTACTTCGCATTATATTGTCTCTATTTATCATTATCCCATGCTTTTGGTTCTTCTTTCATTAAATCTTTGTACTTATCTTTTGTATCTGCTATTATAATTGCCAATGACGTCTCCAATTCTTATATACGTAATAATAATATATTCTTACATAAAACTTTTACGCTACTTGCTCCTGTACCTCCTGAATAACCTCATCCCCGATTTAATGAGAGATTAGTACTCATCGGCTTTCGTGCTGTTCAATTGGTGAATTTATTCAGTTGGGTTCACGCGTGACTTACGACCTGTTGCAAGTGCATTTAGTGATGGAATCGATAGTTATGAGGTCCATGAAGTTATAGATCTCATAAAAAATATTCAGGTTGCAGGAACAGATCTACTTGTTACATTACTAATTTACCATTTTCTTTGAAGGCTTCCGCGACTCATATACTTGTTAATATTGCTGTTCTCAGGTATTCTCATCGCGTGTTTAGTTTTTCTGACTACAGTTTCTTCCCTCTTCCCGGGAGCGTCTTCAGGTCCGTTGGGCATTTTGTAATTATTATTTCAGACACCGAATCTCTTCCCTCTGAGAAGCAACATTTAATCTCAGCGCTAGAGAAGAACGGATACCCTAGGCATATAGTCCTTTTAAGGACCGCAAAGAAAGAGAAGGAATTGGCGGAAGCAAATGATCTAATAATAAACAGAGCCCAAGAAAGACCTAAAGAAAAGCCAGCTGCATATGCCACAATTCCTTACATCGCAGGGACAGCACAAAAGATTAGTAGGCTCCTTCGGAAGTATGGTATAGTGACGAGATTCTCAAACTCGAAGAAAATTGGAGATATCATCCCGAAACCCAAGGACAAAATTCCCGCTGTAATGTATGAAGGAGTCTATGAAATAAAATGTAGATGTGGTAAATCCTACATCGGCCAAACGGGGAGAGCAATTCAATGTAGAATTAAAGAGCACCAGAGGGCCACCGAAAAGATGAGATTCAGCCTCTCCGCAGTTGCAGAGCATGCGTGGTTCGAGCCAGGACATCAGATTGCCTTTGACCAAGTGAGAGTACTCTCAAGGGAAAATCGTTATTTTCCCAGGCTGATCAGAGAAGCAGTAGAAATGGATAAATATCCATCAAATTTCAATAGGGAGGATGGATACCCACTTGCCTCAACCTGGGAGAGAGTGGTCAAACCACAGCGAGGAGCGGGCAATGGAGACACATTTTAAATCTATGTCCAGCAGATGAACATAATGGTCAACTGAACTAGCAACGAAATACATAACAACGGGAAACAAATAATAACAATAATTACAAAATGTCCAACGGACCTGAAGACGCCCCCAGGAAGAGGGGAGAAACTGTAGTAAAAAAAACTAAAAACGCTATGAGAATACCTGAAAACAGCAATATTAATTTACCAATTGTTGATAACTTCGAATATTTGAACTAATCTTCCACCGCCGGATAAAATTTTTGAAAGTTTAGCCTATAAATAATTGCTAATGTGCGTAATAATTAGGCGGTAGGTAAGAGTAAATTAACTGGTCATTTGTCTCAATAAAACTTTTATATTGTAAATTAATCTCCAAGCGGTTCATTGCGCATCCGCCATCTAGGGTACTTATAGGACTCGTAACCCTATGCATTAAGTTATGAAACCAATAAATTTACCGATCGTTTCTGCAACACTTATTGAATGGTTGCCTTGACTTATGGGTCCGATGACTTTTTAGAATACATATGTGTCGCTCCTACAATTGGCCATTAGTGGAAGCGACAAAAATCCATTATAATTACAGAAATTTCTACCTTTAATTAATTAAGGCCGGGTGAAAAATAAAAAAAAACTGTGAAATAATAATGGGGTTTTAATTGCGTCTTTGTGGACTCTTTTCTCAGATTCCTTTGTCGAATACATTCTAGCACTTATGTCATTTGTGATACCTGAGAGATTCTAGAAGGTGCGGTGTGGCCGTAACACCTAAATAACCTATTTTCACTGCTTCAAAAGATTTGGTAACCCTAATTCTCCAATGTTATGTGTGTGTGGAGGAGAATGAAGACAGATATATCAAACGATGTGGTGCTTGCTATGGCGGGTTTAGAGATGACACTTCTTCATGAGATTGGCAAGAGGTGAAGTAGATTGTTGAATGAGGAAATGAGGGGCAAAAGATTGCTTTGGACCATTGTAGAAACGATGAGTTTGTGTAAGCAGCAAAGGAGAAGAAGGAGGATTGGTTTTATGGACGGGATGAAGAGAGAGAGTCTACCATCAATAAAACCGAATAAGGGATTGAGACAAGGGTGTTTCCTATCACCTACTCTTTTTAAAATTTACCTAAACAGAATGCTGAAAGAATGGCTGAATATATGCGCTGGAATGGGAATTGACGTAAGCGGCGAGCCCCTTTTTACATTACTTTTTGCCGGTGATCAGATTATAATAGCTGGGGATAAGTATGACGCGCTGAATATGATGAGGTAGCTGGTTGAAGTTTACAAAAGGGCTGATTGGAGCATTAATTTTAACAAAACTAAATGTATGGCAATCAATGAGGATGCTACCAGCTTGGATATAGAAGGAAAGGCCATTGAAGTCTGCAGTGAGTATAAATACTTAGGAATAATAATTGGAGATGGTAGATAGAGTAAGAACTAACCAACAAATTAACGCAACTGGTTGCCTACGCAGATGATATTAATGTTATGAGCCGAAGAGCAGTAGAGGCACAGCAAACCTATCTACAAATAAAAAACCATGCTAAGAACATTGGCCTTGAGATTAATACATCAAAAGCCAAAATTCTACTAAAGAAAAGAGGGAACAGGGGCTCACAGATAATGCTAGATGACCCCTTTGAGTCAGTGGACCGATTTATATACTTACGGGTGGAATTAAATGCAGATGGCTCAGAAGAGGGAGAAGTCCGGAGAAGAATAACACTAGCCAATAAAGCGTACTTTGCGATGTCACATGTACATGATCAAAAAATGCCCATCGTAAAAGTAAGCTAAAAATATACAAGACATTTATAAGACCCATTGCAACTTATGGATGTGAATCATGGAGTGTGACAGAGAAGACGAAAAGGATACTTGATCGATTTGAAAGGAAAGTGCTTAGAAAAATTTTAGGACCCATTCAGGAAAACAATATCTGGAGAATCAGATTCAACCATGAATTATATGGTATTTTTAGAGAACCCCCTCTGTCAAAATACATCCGACTACAGCGATTGCAGTGGGCCGGGCATGCGGCTAGAATGGATGACAAAAGGATACCAAAGAGAACGTTAGGCAGCCGAATGTACGGTAAAAGGCCAGTAGGAAGACCACGTAAAGGCTGGGAAGATGAAGTACAGGCTGACACACGGAATCTCCCAGGACTACGACTCTGGAGGAGAACGGCAACTGACAGAAAAGCATGGAGGCAGAAGTTGAAGGAGGCCAGGGCCCAAAATTGGGCTGTAGCGCCATAGGAGAGAGAGAGAGAGGGATAGAGTAAGAAAGATAGAACAAAAAGGATAAATCATACAAAATTAGCAATACATAAACTGAACATTTTATTATGGTCAAGAGATATACCAATTAAGACCAAGTACTGAATATATCAAACAATCATTCAAATTATACTTCTCTATGTATCAGAAATGTGGGAAACGACCCAAAGATTAAGAAAGATACTGGAGGCCGTAGAAATGGATTATTGGATTATTTTAGGAGAAGCTGCGGAATATTAAAGGTTAGAAAGGATCACCAATGAAAACATATGGACTAGGATTAATATGGAAAAAAGTCACCGTAGAAATAGAGAGTAGACGGTTGAAATGGTATGTCCACGTAAAAGGAATGGAGGATAAACGATGGCCAAAGAAATACTAAACTGGCAACCTCAAGGTTGGAAAAGGGGACGACCTCTAAAACTCAAGATGTGGTAAATTGGCAATTGGGAACTAAAGAATGGAAAAATAGAGAGGCTTGGAGAAGAGGAAGCGAGAGACGGCCAACGGCTGTGTGTAAAACCTCGCTTATATGCATCAATGAAAAGAGAGAGAACGTGTGATGAGATGAAGACATTATGACTTGAGATGGACCGATTCCGATACCGATATAAAGTATCGGCCCATATTTATGGCATCGGTATCATCGGTATCGGCAGTCAAGTCAGTGCTTTTCCGATATTTTTAAATTTCAGATTTTTACCGCCAATATGGCCAATCAAACGAGGTGTCGACTTCTACCGCTAGAGTGCTCTGGTGCCAAATGCCATCAGTAAGGTTATGTAATTGTAAGACAGACAGTTTCAGAGTGCGGTCCCAGGATTCAATAGGCACCCAAGATCTTTGAAATCTATTTTTTCTCCATTGTTTTAAGAGTAGATTGTGTGAAGTTTTGCACAGTAAACTTTGGTACAGTGTTTATGAATAGTTTGATTATGATCCTAAATTGTGTCTTTTAGTTGTGATTTCTTGCATTCATAACTTTTCTTTTATCTAATATTTTTAATACAGTGTTATTGGCTATATTTACAGTATGTATAATTTGTCTATTAACTGCGTTGCCATGTATACACTTGTGTTTTATCTTGTTTTCGTGCTTTGAGTATAGTTTCGTTGACGAGTTCTACATCACTTGACCTGCTGAAGAATGAAAATATCATTATTAAAACTTTTTCAGTTAATTAGGTGTTTTGCCTGTGTAATAATGGTTGTTTCCATAATCTGGTTTCTTAGTTGGCCGAGCCAGCTTAAAGTGCTTGTGGTGAAATGCTGAGTTTGTATTATACCTAGAATGGAGTAGTATCGGTAATGGTATCGGGGGGAGGAGAACTGGTATCGGAATCGGTATCGGAAATTTCTGGTATCGGTCCATCCCTAATTATGACGGTAGATTGTGGTTAACGCTGGTAAAAATTGTGAAGACTTTAAAACTTCATTTAAGCCTTCCGTAACCGGTAGATTAACTCAAGCGTTATCTAAACTGTGGAAGTCGTCATTGCCAGTGCGCGTGCTTGATGGAGCGAACATTTTCTCGCGTCGAAAAGAACAAAAGAGCTGTATCCTCGGTAGAGGTGCAACATCCAGTGTCGCAAAAGCCTCTCGAGTTGTACCCAAGAGCGATTTAAAGCCAAAGTGCCATTTCTCTCGCGAAGCACGAAAGTTGGACGCCTGAAAGAGATTGAAGATTAGACTATTCTCCCAAAACGCTTCCATTTAAGTGATATTACCATCCTCATTTCCCGTATCTACCTGATATCGGCATAATTTCTATTCCCTCCTCCTAATTCTCGCACACGTCTACCAACGCACCATTTCATTCCACGCCATGCGATGTTTCAGATTTTTTCCTTTCCTGACATATTTTCATTTCGTATTTACTTGGGTCATTTCTCTTCCCTCTCTTCTGTAATAAATGTCCAGTCTATCTATTTTCCATGTTCAAATCCAAATCAGTCTCTGTTCTTAGAACCACTCGAACTGACCCCTCCTACCTCTTACAAATGCGTGCATTCCCATCCCTCGGACAAATACATATCTTATATCATTTCTCATCTCTGGCTCTAATCTCTGGAATTCCTTGCCATTATCAATATAAAATTCTTCCACTTGTCTGTTTTTAAGGAAAAACGTTTTAATTATTACCGTACGCATCATATATGCCAATAATAGAACTATGTAACCTGTTATAGATTTATATGTTTCCAAAGTGATCGGAGAAATTTGTTTTTTGTTATCTCTTCGTGATTTATGTTGTATTTTCCTATGTTATATATATTATATTCTCCATTGTTTTTAGTGTTAATTATCTGTAACTGTGATTTTGTTGTTTTTCATTACTGTGAGATGTTGGCCAGGTGTATATATTTTTGTGTTATTTTTTGCTCAAAGCAGAATTTCATATGTATTTTCTATTTTTTGCTCTTATGGAGAAACCCAGAGCTTAATTAAAACTATTTTATTCTGTTCTATCTTTCTCATAATTTTTGCCTGCAGCCAGCGAATGCCTCATCAGGAAATATGTGTTATCTATTTTTGCGTGAGGGCTTTGGGAAGCATTTTGTCTCCTTATTTTATAAGTAATTTTTCTTAACAGAATCTGATCTTAGTTCATCTCCTTCTAACATTCAGGAATTTACGACAGAACAGATTCTACGCAGCCTCGTTACCAAACAAGTGAATCTAGTGGCATCTCTTCAGTTTGCATTACTTATCCTCGAGGTTTTTTCACCCTTGGGTTTCTTAATTTCCTTCCTAAATCGTGTGCTTATCTTAGCTAAATTTTACAACTTTGCGTCATTAAATTCTATTTTTGTTTTAAAAACTTGACTTTTCTTTTGATGGCTCGAACAGCCGATTGGTAAAGGTGGACGTGAATGCATGTTATACTATTTTGTCGTTCTATTTTTATTCTCTTTCCGGCAGTGGTGGTAACGTAGAGCTTAAAATTTAATTTTTATGTCATTTCTGAAAAGTGTAGCTTTTATGGTTTCTAGATTTTTTCGGGAACAGAGCTGAACCATTACAAGTGTGCTGTAACAAAGGTTTCGTCAATATAAAATCAAAAGGGACAAATGTTCTTTTGAATTGGCAAAGGAATAATCTTAGAGAATTGTGGGGTGGGTGAATCGTGAAAGCAATATTTTATGATTATCACTGGGAATGAGTTGGAGAAAAATGCGACTGTTTGGAGAAAAACCTATTGGAGAAAAATTTGGAGATATCTGAACGAAATGGTTCTGATAGCGAATAGCTTTGTTCAAAGATTGAGATAGCAGCTTAGCTTTTTATAGTTTTCAGTGCACGAACCTTAGAATATAATTCTTTTATAGCTTTACGTAAGTGATTCTCAAAGCAGTCAGATAGAGGCAATCATTTTCTTAAAGGGATTTCCACGAGGTAGGGTAACTGCTCTTTGCAAAAAATCACACCAGAACTCTCAGCTATAGCCTTTATCTCTGGGAAAGGCTATATAAAATCACTTGAAGGAATTTGTCTAAGGTGGATTTTTCTTCATCTCAAAGCAAGGGCGATATATTTGGGAAAGCTATTGAAAGATTTTTTGATATGATTCAAACCATAAATTTGAAGCAAATAGAATAGCGAATCTTAACCGAATGTGGGTATTTACCGATATTCATTCGAGGAATCAGTGGAAATATTCAATCTCAGCTGTAGAAAGTTACCATTAAGGAAATAATGCTTCCTCTTTATTTCGTTTTGTTGTTTATCTTGGAATTTTTTTCTTGTTTACGCGCAGTAATATTGTAATTTCACCATAAAGCTATATGCCGTTCTGCTTTAATTTCACCCTGCGATGTGGATCATTGAATTCGTTGTAGAGTTCTGTTTTTCACGTTATGGTATAAATAGAATGACCTTACACTGCATGTTAACGTGTTTTTGGGGAGTTGATGGGAAAATTCCGGATGACTGTGATTCTACATTATGTCTCTTTTGCCGAACGCAACCTATTGTACATCGTTAAGGGAGAAACATTTTGTAAAAGACCCATGAGTGTACCGGGTCAGATATCAGGTTTTAAAGTAATGGCATCTATGACGATGCGGGAATGTAGTCATGATTCGGGTTTCTCAGCGGGATTAGTTCTGGATTTAAGCCAGAATGTTGCCCAGAAGAGCCCATGCCCAGAAGAGCCATTCTCCATGGTTCACGCATTTATCTTTGTACTTATTCCCCTCCCTAAAGAGCCCGTCAGAGTTGATAGAACGGGAAACTACATCTCACAAAGTAGTAGAGAGACCGTGAGGCAAAGAATATCCCTTTCGGGAGATCAAAGAGAGGTGTCGGAACTGAAACGTGTGGTAAGATGTAAATCTACCACCTTTTAGGAGAAACAGAATGTTTATTTGTGCCAACTTTTCCATTAATGTAAAAAAGGGAGGGGATAATGAAGGGTGGGAGATCTGAGGAGAGACGTAAGGAAAAGGCTGGTGAAAACTCTATTATGGAACTTGGCGCTGTATGGGTCGGAGACATGGTAATTAAAGGGGAGGATGTGCATAGACATGAGGTATGTGAGATGTGAGTTTGGAGAAGGATGGAGAGAGTAAGCTGGGTGGAGAGGAGGATGGACGAGGAGGTATTGGATATGGTTGGTGAGAGAAAGCTTTTGGCGGAAGTTCGAAGGAGGTAGAAGAGATGGATGGAGGACGTTTTGAAAGGTCAGGAAATGCTGAAGAAAATGATAGAGGGGAGAACACTGGGGAAACGTGGATGAGGAAGGAAGTAAATAGGAATTGTGGTCAAAATTAGAAGAGGTAGGCGATGTGAAGAATTTCATAGAGATCTAATGATTGGTTACCCTTAGGATATGAGATAATGTCCCAGAGTTTGGGATGTTAGGGTATGGACTGTCCAAAAAGAGACTGATCAGGTAGCAGGTCACACAAAAAATTCTTTAATTGATTGAAATCTATAGTCGATCATAATCTTAATAGAATAAGGAGTAAAAAATGTATTTGATATTTGAAAAGCTTTGTTTTTTTTTGGGTGGAAAGACTGGAGATTACTCCATGCAATCGGGCGTAAAAAGAGCGGACTGTCCGTGCACTGGCCATTTATTTGACTGGGTATCGTCGTGTTTTCGTTTTAATCATTCCATTCATTCTTTTGCTTAACTCTCAGGAAAAGTCATCTTTGGGCATGCGCAATTTCTATGACAACCGAACTCAGTGTCCTCATCGACATCTCCTCATATCTTGTCCTCTTAGACTCCCTATTTTCTCCTTCCCACTCCGTTTCTGGATCATAATCTCCGCCCTTACGTATGTTACGTGCCGCCGACACCCTAGCGCCACCCAACCCCCAATCTCCCTTTGCCTAGCCCGGTCAACGAGGAAGCCGTCCTCGCATGTCGTCGTATCTTCCGTGCCTCCCCAAGTCCGTCATCAATCATTTTCCCGTTCCCAAACCTATGGCCTCTCTCGGAGCCTCATCGTCGCGATTTCGACCTCCGCCTTCGATGCTGTTGCTCCGGGGGAGGGTCGTCGGAAATGATCCCAAAACCCTTCCTCTCTTGACCCCCCCCCCACACCCCATAACCGCACGCTTCATCGCCATCTTCCTCTTTCCCCTCCGCCGTCCTAGGGATTCTCGTAAGGGTGTGTGGTGTATGTGTGGAGGGGGTGAGGGAGAAAGGAGATGGATCACGTCACCCTTCGTTGATTCACCCTTCGTCAGTTTGGTTGTGCCCGTTATAAGAGGGATACAAACGCCAATCCCTCCGTAAAACCCTTTCCTCCCTCTTCCCCCCGCCCCCTCTGACTCTAGCCAGCTCGTCAACTGCCCTTCCGGGTGACATTTAAGCTAGTGACCCGCCCACATATCTTCTGGACCACCCGTATCTCCTAATTCTCAGCATTTGCACGAATGGGCTTATCGGCATAAGAGGCTGACGACTCCTTGATGCGTGGCGGGTTCCGAGACTGACGGGTGTGCACTAATTATTAGGTATTCTACCGGTAAAGGTAGGTTTTGCTGAAGGTCAGAGAACCCCCTCCCGGCCTTTTACACATTCAGGGGCCTATCGCCCCCCTATTATATACTTTTTCGCCTCTGCATAAGATCTACCCTTCTTCATCCCGTCCATGAAGCCTATTCTCTTTCTTCCCCTTCCCCGCTTGCCCAACATCCTTCCCTCTATCACCCTCTTCAGCAGCCCATCACCCTTTATTACCTCCTTCAGCCATCTACCCTGACTTTCCCGGATTTCATTCAAGAGATTCTTTTCCTCGCCCAACATCTCCAGCCTTTCCTCGTTAGTCTTCCTTTTCGTCCATCTAACCTTCTCCATTCTTCTCCACACCCACATCTCAAATGCCAGCAGCCTATTATCGTCCTCCTTTCTCAGGGTCCACGTTTCTGGCCCATACAAGGCTACGCTCCATATCAAACTCTTCGCCAGCCTCTTCTTCACATATCGGGGAAAAACGGGAAAAGAGAGGGAATTATATAATTAATCGGGAACATTTTTGTCATCTTATACCACTCATTTCAAGTTCATATTCTGTTATTTCATATTTTTTAGATTTTCATAATTTCATTCGTTTCGTATAAAAGTTTGTGGATTTTACCTAGATTTTTTATTACTGATTACATTTTTTATAAAAAATGTTTTATCATTGTTGCTCTTTGAAAAATTAGTATTGATCATTTACCTTCACTCTTTATCGAGCGCAAATGTGCATTGCAAAGATAATGCAACTTAGAAATAAATGTAAAATTTACAGTAATGTAAAGATATTAAAATTTGTGCAAAACAAAACATTTGCAATGCATTCGCTCATTTAATTTTACTGTATGGCAAAGACGTTTGTAAAGACTTGCTAAAATCGAGAAAGATAAGCTTACACTAAAAGACTACACATCCGTCCAGTGTAAAATTTATGTCACACTCTGTATGTAGTAAACTATACTTTTGATAAAACAGTATAACCAGACAGGCATACCAATTAGTCCCTGAAGATAACCTGAAAATATTGACAGTTAATCACAAAAAATATTTTTGGCGGATCCAGTTTAATTGTGCATTGTGTATTGCCGACCCACTTTAATTATGGAATGGCCCAACTAATCAGCTGGTATTGCAGATATCGTTTTTTTTACGTTGATTACAAACAAATTTGTAATTTTAGTGTTCAAAGCGGCGATTTTATGGCGTGAACGATTACATAAGTACATGCGTGGAAATGTAATTCTGAAGTTACCTAATTTTAGTTACCGAGAGTTAATTAAGACGTTTGATCGTACAGTGCATAATCGTTTTAATGCTATTATTCAACGCAAAGGCGTAGCTCACTTTTCTGTGTTTTAAAACTCTTGCAGAAATGTTTTTTATAATTTTCAGGCACAGATTTTTTTCATTAATTATTCCGATATTATGGAATGGTTGTAATAAAAAGCGTTCTCTTACTATTTCCATTTTTCTCTTATCGCGATAAAGATATTTCACCGTTCTTATGTACACACATACGTACATACCAATCACGCCGTTCCCTCCCAGGGTAGGCACAGTCACTAAGTTTCAATCATAAATACATATTTCTACTCCTAACTCTGCTTCAATAATTTCCTCAGTACTGAGCTATCCTAGCAAACCTCTTTTACCTCATTTACCCCCATACTCTTCCCCCATTGCTTCTAATGTATCGTGGGGATTACACATATCACGATACACATATATGCGATACAGTTGTCTACCGTGAAATGAGCGAAGACGCGGAATTTGAAGCTCTGTCATCGGAACTTAACAAAGTTCATTCGTGGTGCCAGGAGTTGGCGTTAAAATTAAATATCAGCAAATGCACCACAGTTCATTTCCTGCGAAAGTCATCAAAAAATTGTCATACCTATATTTTGGGTGGAGTATTTGGGACTCTGGTTATAATGGTTTAACCAAAATAATTAATAAAATCCAAAGGAAGGAAGCGCGTTTCGTAAAAAACTGCTACGAGCGTACATATAGTATATCACAACTTTTAGAGGGATTAAGATGGGAGCCCCTAGAGACTCGGAGGCTACACGCTAGGCTTAGGTTGCTTGAGAACTTCAGAACTGATATTTTTCAGAGCGACATAGAGGATATTATCATGACTCCTCACTACATCTCTAGGTCTGACAGATGCGATTAAATAAGAGAAATACACTGCCGAACAGATAGGTACAAAACTCGTTCTTTCCGTGAACAATAAGCGACCACAATAAAAGTTGAGCTCCACTAAATACACTCCTATAATACATGTCACCATTTCATCTCCCAAAAACTTACATCTTTACACGGCTAATGACCTAACACCCCCTCCCACACGCCCATGCGGCGGTTTGCAAGGTATTATGTAGATGTAGATGTATACTGCTCCATACACGCCCTCCGGTATGTAAGACTCATGATATTACTCCTAAGAATTTTCTCAAACACTTTCAAGCTCAACTTTCTCGGCCTACCGCTGCCTCTCGCACCATTCATTTCACTCTTATATGTATGCTTCGTTATTCGACTCTCATCGTTCTTATGTACCGTTATAAATTCATTACACCAATTAACGCGAAATGCCATTTCCTGGGAACAATGGTGTTTTTTTTTGTATGCCTTACACCACTGTTTTTCAGCCTCCCGATTGTGCTGGAAGTTTTTCTTTTCTGGCTTGAAAAAGCGGGAATCAAGTGGGACTTCGATTTTCTTGGTTTGGTTGGCGCCATTCGAGAAGTCTCTGGTCGGTCAGGTGGCAGTAATTCCCGAGGAATCTGGGTCATCCTCAATGACGGGTGGTGCTCAAAAATGAACCGTAAAATGCGGCCTGAAGGTCATAAGAAATACAGGTAATGTGATCAGGCGTGGCGTTAGCTTCAGTGATGAATGGGCCTTCTCTTAGCGTACGCTAGAATTTTAAATGATATTAAATGTAACGGTAACTGGCGAAAATTAAGTGTACTAGATATTTGAATCTCAAAATAAAAGATGCACCGTTAAAAGTCCTCAAGATTTTAATTTGAACGCACAGACATAGGTTTCGGCATAACTCGTGTTATTCTCAAGGTCTTTACTTGAGATATTACAAGTTGTGTAGAAACCTTGATCGGTGTGTTGACATAAAAATTGCGTTGCATTAAACAAAGCATCTTTTATTTTAAGATCATGATTTTAAGTGATATTTTAGGCGGTATTTTTGTATATTCTGAGGGCAGGACTTCTACATCTACAAATTACCCTGTGGGCTGATAGAGATGTATGGCAGGGGTCACGATTCATAGAAGGAGAGGGGATAGTTATCAGGCAGTGGCGACTCTAACGTGGGCATTTATGAGGTCTGGACCGTTTCCCCCCAAAATTTCGGATGAGTTTTAATCAAGAGTTCCGAAGAAAACAGTCACAACAACCATTGATTTCGTTAATTTTTTATGAACGAGATTTCAATTGATATGTTCGTGATTTTTATTAATAAAAAGCTGGAGGTATCGTTTTTTTCGTAAAAAAATTTACTTGGAAGAAAATTTTAAAAATAAAAAAAATCAACCCTTACTCTGCAGACGCAATTTAACTCTTTCTTCCAGAAACGTAAAAGATTGAACGAATAAATTCAAGCTTCACTTTGTGGAACCTCTCCATATCGGAAATCAAAAACTTTCAAGTAATGGTCCACTAACATTAGTGGACCATTACTTGAAAGTTTTTGATTTCCGTAAAAGATTGAACTTAAAAGTAAAATATAGAAAATTTCAATCAACTTGCAACTCCCCGAGGCAAAATCGTGCCCTCGGCACTTCAACTGGTAACTTCTGGGAAAGTGATTGCGGATACGATTTGAATGATTATTTTTCTCTGATGAACATGGATTATGCAATTCATACTTTCGGAGCCACTGTCGTGCTAGCGTTTTATTCAGCACTTTTTGTGCTGGCAATGAAGGCTAAATTTCTTCCGAATGTTCCGGCGTAATCTTGAAAATAGGCCGCCAAAATCAGATATCGAAAGAAAGGGAGATTTTTATCGAAGTTCTTTCATTTCTCAGTAGACTTGAATCATTCTCTCTCCTTGATCAGAGTCGGATCGCTTTTTACTGCGCATTTCATTTTTGAAAAATCTCCGATAACTCCTTTTCCTTTTGTCGTTTTATTCATTCGGTGAAAGGTCGGCTGTGTTTGAGGAAAAAAATTTCATGCGGCACCCCACTCTCCTATTGGCTGTGACTCCCACTGGTTTACTTCGTCACGATTTGCAATCGATTTACGATCCCAAGCGCAACTAGGGGCTGTGGGTGTGAGTGAATGAAGGTGGGTGTCACCGGATATTGCGACATTTTTCCTGGGTTTTTTTCGATTTATCCTATTTTTCAGAGTTTCACTGGTGGGTTTAAGCGATGCGGATGGCAAAAAAGAGTGTTATGAAGTAATCGTCCACAACTAAAGATAAGTAAAATCACTAAGAGAATACAGAAATAGATAATTCCACTAAGTTATCTCACCTACGTTTTTACTTCCGACTTATCTTTCGGATATACTAGAGCGAGATAGGCCCCTGAAACTGTCGAAAACTGAGAGGAGTCCTCAGCGTTGCTATAATTGACTCTGTATTACCTTTGTCCAATTCTCTTTCGAATTCTAAATGAATGGTCGGTGAGATAACTTAGTGGAATTATCTATTTTTGTATTCTCTTACAAGGGGAGTGTCAGATAGCCGGGTCTCAGATTTTATTGAAACTTAGTAGTTGTACAGACCGCTGTATGTGGTTCATGAATCACCCCACATATAGGGTTATATAACCAATAGTTTAAACGAAAAAGGCCTTTATAAATTTCAAAATTCCCTGTAGACGGGCCACCCACATAACTGACAAGCTACGAAAAGTTTGAATATTATTAAGAATTATGCTTGAATTGTTAGAATATGAAGACAATATTATAAAATAATTATAGAAAATGGAAATCATGTGCATGAAGGAATAATGAAAATACGTCGTGAAAAGATAAGGAAGTGACATAATTAGAAGGCTGCCTTCGACCGAAAAAAAGAGACTAAGCCTGACGTCGTGTATGCAAATGAAAAATTTGCCTCTCGCAAAAATAATATTTCGAGTAAAAATAAAAAAATCTTGAGCGCATTGTAGGATGCCGTAAAGGAAAAACTAAAAAAACAGCGGAAGAAACATACCCCGTATTGGAATCGAACCCGTGTCTCTAGACCGGAGACGAGCATGTCAGCCTCCCGTTCAGCTTGTCAGTTATGTGGGTGGCTCGTCTAAATGGAATTTTGAAATTTTTAAAGGCCTTTTTTGTTTAAACTATTGGTTATATAACTCGATATGTGGGGTGATTCATGAACCACATACAGCGGTCTGTACAACTACTAAGTTTGAAGAAAATCTGAGACCCGGCTACCTGACACTCCCCTTGTTAGTGATTTTACTCATCATTAGTTGTGGACGATTACTTCATAACAAATTTTTATTGCTATCCGCTTCCCTTTAAATTACTCAACGACATTTCGTATATCGGTTTTCGTCAAATGAAAACGTTCCAGCCGGTAAGTACCGTTAATTTTCTGAATCGTGGATTTTCGCAATTCTTAATTTCACTCCATTACAGTTCGAGGGCCGGATAAAACCTGGTGGATCGGAGTAAAAAAATCCCGCGAGCTAAGTTTATAATGACTAAGTCGCTACAAATTTTTGTTTCAGCTCAATAAAACCGGGAGTAAAGGATAATTGAGGTAAACCAGGTATGGGTGGAGTTGCCAGTGTTGGCTCTGTACTTTTTGATGCGTTGCGTCATTCGCCGATTTCGCTTCTCAGAGACCTCTGCTGAAAATACGCCAGATTTGCGAAGGATTACCTTTGCCTCCGATTCCTATATTCCTTCATTCGGGAAAGAGACATCACTTCGTCATTATAGCGAGCGTAGTAGCTGTATTATCAGTGATATGGCTACTTAGATTATGTCCATATGCAAACAAGATTAGTAGTAAGTACATCCATTTCCATCACAACGAACGTTTATTGGTTGGTTATCTCTAACAATATGTATGTAAACAGTAGTATTACAAAATTTTCTCATTGTATGTAGCCTGTACTAATTGCATTCAGAGTATAATTAACCATGAATGATATATTATTTTAGCCCGGACGGATTGAGTGGGTGGCTCACACTAATTTTCAAATTAAAGTTTAGTTTTTGCCCTTTGTAATGGAATTGCTCATATTATTTTGAATGAATAAGGTAAACTTTGTTTTTCCACAGTAAATTTAATGACTTATGGCTAAGATTTTGACCATTAACGTCATCATCAAAATCAAAATGATGATGACGTTAATCGTCGAAATCATGGTCGTAAGTCATTAAATTCATTGTGGAAAAACAAAGTTTACCCTATTCATTCAAAATGTTTGGCAGATTCCACAAAGTATCGCCGGATACCACCAATTTTATTAAATGCTCATATTAGTTAGATTTAAATTCCATTTTCATGAGTGCCTACATTATAAATTCCGTATGCATTTTTCCCAATTGAAGTGATTAATTATGTGATTATCAGTGCTTTCTAAGCCGTCGTGTTATTAATTTCATTTCTCTTTTTATTTCCACAGGTAAGCTACAGAACGTGTCGGCTTGTGTCAACGAGCAATTGGTATGTCATTTTTGGGTATTGGTTGGGAGGTAATATTCTCTTTTCATTAATAATACTTGATCCAAATAGTTCATCATTATTTACAGTTTAAAATAATTGTAAATTATCTTCAGCGCTTATCGATTAGAATGGGAACAGAAGAACGCCCCCTAAGTTGCAAGCTAACTCGGCTATAAATTGATTTTGACGTCTGCACGGGAATTCTTTAGAAATACGTCGTTTTCTCCCAGAATAGCCGTCTGCACTGGAATTCTTTAGAAATACGTCAGTTTCTCCCAAAATAACTGGGTGTTCTTCTTGGTGAATTGGAAATAGAAATGCCGTCCATAGCAGTGTGTGGTCATTTTTTTCGCCCCCCCCCCCCCCCCCCCGGCGATTTCGTCCTTCACATCGCTTTCCATGCAACAAACAATGTCTATATCTACGCGTTCAAATACCCTGCATACCGCCGTTCGGGCAGACGGTAGTTAAGACCTGGTTACACGATACATTAACCCGTACGAGTTAATGTGCGAATGCATGAACGCGTGAATGAACGTGAAAAATTCACCTTTTAACCGCACAAACTTGTGAAAATTCATGGATGCGTCAGCAGGAAAATAGAACCTGCACTATTTGGGTCGTACATTCGTTCATGACCTTGCACATGAACACGTACCAGTTAATTTGTTGTGTAACCAGGCCCTTGGTTGTTGGTTACTTACAATGAAGATGTGAGAAGTTATACCTAAATGAAAATAATTTGAAGCGGAAAAGAATGGGACTCTTAATTGGAGCAGGTTAGAAGCGAGATGTTTCTTGACAGATGAGTACCACGATGCAAGTTATTTTTGCCGTTACTAGTACGTGAAACGATTGAAGCGTGTGTATGAGAAGGATGTTGGGAAATAATAGTAATAACTCGTCTTTACTCGGACGAGATTGAAACTAAGGCAGTCCTTTCTTGTATCTAAACCCCCCGTCAGATACGTAAATAAGTGTAAAGAATCACAGATTACACTTCTGCGGGAAAAGTGTAAGGAAATAAGGAGGTGATATTTCAACTGTTGACGGGTCTACTTGGTGGAATAACATATCGTCTTATCATAATATTTATCACATAATAACATATCTTTGAAGAATTGTACCCTTGAAAAAGACGCGTCAGCGTTGAAACCGTATGGGAAAATAAATCTTTGTGGAATATTGCTAAGTGTTTTAAATTCTCCCAAGGAGGTGATATCCTTGGCAAAGACCAACTGCAGGAAAACACCCGCACTTGGAGGGGTGTATGGAATACCTGGAAAAACCTACAAACAGATAAAACTAAGATAACTCGAATAAGAGCAATGCAGGGACACTAGCTGAAAAAAGAAGAGTAATTTATAAACGCCACTGTCAAATAAACAAAATATGTAAAATGAATATAAATGAACAATTAAAATAAATATGAATATAACAGCTGGTTAAAGGGGGTTAATTGCAAGGGAAAATGCTGGGGAAGCGGAAGTGAAAGAGGAAGGAGGAGTATTGGTTAGGTTTCACTGATTCAGGCGTGATGTAGCTGGAAGTTCGTCATAATGAGGACCAAAATCGCTTTTTTCTACAATTTGTTTTCTCCTACTACTTTACTACTTTACTCCTACTACTCACCACTTAAACTAACTCCCCAATCTTCTATCCCTTACATATCCCTCCTTTCAGCTATATAAATGTGATAGCTACTGTTTCTCATTATCTTGTACCTGATGATGACTCTGTGAGTCAAAACGCGCAGTACTGGTAGTAAAAAAAAGAGTGTGGAAAAGCGCGATTTTTGTTCTCATTAAAAGTATTGGTATTTAGGATGGCATAAAAAGAGGTTTAGGGTAAGAGTAAGACCTAATATCATCTATTAGAATAAACAATGATTATGAAGCCATCAGTCGTATTATTGTTTCTCCCCTCTGAAGGAGTCCGTGTATTTACGCCACGATTCGAGCACGAAGAAAATTGTTGACCTATTCCATAGTGTATCTGTCAAATTTTGCCTCTTTTTCAACTCTGTATACGTTGTGCGGGGCTAAAATTATATTTTTCTCTGCCACTCCATAAGTACTTCCACAGCATACCCTGCATCTCACATCGAGGGCGTATAGCTGGGGTTGAATTTTCGCCAGAATTTGCTACACTGTGTACTACGCAGTTTACCTGCGTGGCATAAACCTGATAGAGCATTATCAACAACCTGCATATTCCGACCTGTCAGGAGTCGAAACGCACAAAGGTAGGAACATGCTTCCTGATCGAAAAATGCGAGTGTAAATGTATTTGACTGATGCAAATGTGAAATCATATAGATTGAAGAGTATTAGTGGAAGCATGTGAGACGTGTTCTTTGTTCTTTATAGTAGTTGAATAAACATGCCTAGTGGAACTAATCTACGAATTTTCTGAAATATGTAATGAGAAGCCTTATTAACTCTTAATTATGTAGAAGTCTGTTATGTATTGAGAGGTATTAACTCTTAATGGAAGCTAATACGGCCTATCATTACTTGTGGAGTAGCACCAATTACGCACCTTGCGTGATCTGATAATTTTCAGGTGATTTTGTTTTTGTGAGTTCGCGTTCGTGGAATCGTGTTCCAGGGATTAGTTCAGTGCGTGCTTGTGTGCCCGAAGGTGGACGTAGTTATTTATCGACGTCTTGAAGAAATTGTGGAGCCTCCTCAAAAGGACGGAGCCGGGGAAGAAAGAGTTGGGGGGAGGGGAGAGGGTCGGGCAACCTCTCAGTCTCTCCCAGGGGAAAAGTCCGCTTCCTTCTTTCCTCTTCTTCTTCTTCTTCTTCCCAAGTGGAGGAGTTCGTAAGGGGTAGATGTGCTTGGGCAGTGGAGCGAGAGTCATCTTCTAAAGGGTTCGGATTCTGGAATGGCCCGGGTCGACCCGGGAGTGGATGGGAAAAGGGGGAGGGAAGGGCAGTTGAATGGCGGGACGTTAAGGCTACGAACGGCCTTTAACCTTTTTTTCTTGTGTACGTCTTCCATTTGTCTCCGCAAATACTTTCTCCTTCGGACGTTCTATTCATCGGCCTGTAGAATTTCATTTATCGCCCGCGCGTTTCGACCAATGGATAGACGGATAGGGCAAATAAAGTCGTGTCGAAATAGGATTAACAACCCTGAGTCCTTGCGAATTTTTTTTTTGTCTCCAGTCGGTTCGAAGCTAAGCAATCTTTTTTATTCGTATTTTCACGGTTGTAGCTACCCCAAAGCAGAGAAACGGACGACAGCGAGAAATTGTCGCAAAACGGAAATGAAGCCTTCACAAAGATCGTCTACTATGTTAACGGAAATCGGTTTAGAAGAATTCTATGAACAATCGATGTTTTTTACTCAGTTTTTTTGTAGTCTCCCGTTGAAGGAAGGTTTTGGTGAACGTCCCCTCCTCCTCCCAGTTTTCTACTCTTTCTTTAGCTTAACTACCTCTAGTATTTCCTTTTTCGCTTGAGCTTATAATCTACCCTTCTTTATCCCGTCCATGATACCTATTCTTTCTTCCCCTTGCCCACTTGCCCCACATCCTTCCCTCTATTCCTCCGTCATTCCTCCAGCCACCTACACTGCTTATCCCGGATTTCACTCTGAAGTTTCTTATCCTCACCCGCCATCTCAAGCACTCCCTCGTTAGTCTTCCTTTCCGTCCACCTAACCTTCTCCACACCCGCATCTCAAAATGCCTGCAGTCTATTCTCGTCCTCCTATCTGAGGGTCCATGTCTCTGCCCCATACAACGCTATTGGAACACGTAATGATGTGCAATTAAACTCGAAATGCAAGGCTGAGAGGTATGTATTGTAGTCTGCTGAGGTAATTTGCTGAGACGTGCAAACGTGCTTGCGGGAAGTTTTTTTTTCTTTTTTTAGAATACCGATGCAAAAAGATGAAAAATATTTTGCTTTTGGGGGTAAGGGTTGATTCTGCACTTTTTTACGCCAGTATGTGAGAAGGAAAGAACGTGATGGTGAGAGTTTTGAGTGTGGAAGAGAATGACGTAAGTGCGGTGGACGGAAAGGAAGTTCTTGGTACGAGGAAGTGCTTTGTATGGTTGACGAAAGGTGGAAAATGTTGGCATTTGGAGGGGAGAGAGTGAGTGGTTGGACTAAGCGCTGTCAGGCAAAGGCACGCTGGAGGCAGTGAGAAAGGGGGAGAAATTTGGGTAAGAAGGAGAATATGGTAAATGAACCCGACGCAGAAGGTAGGAGTGCTGAGGTGAAGATAGGAACATTACGTAGGAGTTGGAGCCTGCAAGTGAACATCTAGGTAATTTTTTGCTCTCGTTCATGTGAACTCATCTTTTCTTGTTTGCTGGCATTTTTCGGGTTCTCCCCGCGTTGAACCATTTTTATGGATGACCGTTCGCCGGCATTACTGTCGGTTACATCAGATCATGATGAACAGGAGAATTGTCTGCCGCTATATATATATAGGGCTCTGGTCCGTTGGGATCCAGTCTGGAGCGCTGTGATTAACTGAGGAGTCGTACGGTCTCAGATTGTTGAAAATCCGTTCAAAAGTAGAGGAGAGCGGATATCCGTCTCCTCTTTTGAAGTTATTTTGGAATGTTAGCGATTTAGATCACCTCCCGTATCAGCCTAGGGAAGTACTTATTTTCCTTGGCGATAATCTTACTTCCCTCAAAATGTATTTCGTGATCGGGAGCTGACTAGACGCGTTCAGCGACTGCAGAATGGTGAAATTGCTTCTTTTTGGTCGCTCTCTGATGTTCTCCCAGCCTACATTGAAGGGATTTCGAAGTTTCCCCGACGTACGATTTTCCGCAGCTGCATTTCACTTCATATACTCCTTCATGAATATCCTGTGGCCGAAAATATTTTTCGGCCCGAAGTAAGTCAAATGTCTTAATGTCGCTTTTAAACCTCGTCACTACGTAGTACCAACAAACATCATATAAGCCGTTGAGAAAATAAGTGGTGTCAGCATCGTATTGTAATATTTTGGCCACATTTCAATTAGGTGTAGAGAGGTATTCCTCTTCTTGCATTTTGTTTTGTGCATGAATGTGTACTGCGTTTTACCACTAAAAAGCAGCACTTTTTGTTAAATCTTCATATTTCGTTCCAAGCTTCATTTTCTAAACGGTGAGTTTTGCAACTCCGCCATTCTGGCTTTACTCGGCACACATCTCTAACATAGCTATGCTCTAAAGTGAAAATAGTTTCTGTTCCATGCATGACTGTAAATGGAATGATGCAAAGCCGGGCACGTATTGTCTCTGATGCTTTTCCCATGAGTACAAATATTATTTGCTTACAATTGAGTGTTGCGGTGGAATTATCACGTTTAGTATTGAGGGCTGTGGTTTTTTTCTTCCACCCTGTGAATATAATCAGGCTAATATTGTTTTGCCGTACTAGCTTTAAATCACTGACACCAGCTTTAGACAAATAAACGGTACGCGCTATGAAACCTCTTTCAGTGTTGAAGCAATCAAACTAACGAACCCGTGGAGATAAATGATTAAGGGTATCTATTTCGGAAATGTGTTTGGATAATTATGCTTTCATGGGATAAAAATATTTTCGTCTAATGAAGAGTATGTATTGCGTGCAGAACTTAATTCCACTTAGCCGGCTAATACCGGCTTGGTGACTCCTTGACTTCCTACTTCGTTTTAATATGTTATTTATGTAGGGCTGAATAATGCTTTTAGGTTGCATGAATTCTATATAGCCTATAAATGGTAGCTGAGCAGCTTTGCTCCGGTATAGGGAGCCGGCCAGGAGCTAGTTACATCTTTTCTATCATTAAACCTCGAGTTCCTCCTGTGTTTTTACTACTTCCTGAGTAGTTTTCATCAAATCATCGGTTTTCCTGTCTTTAGGTGTCAGCTGATGAATTTGATTTCCTCGTATGTGGGTGTATATAAATTTACTCTCTTTTCCACAAATGCGAGACTAATGAACTGAAAATTTATGGCACCGTTTTATCATTCCTCTCGGACAGGTGAGAATAGACAGCCGTTCGTGTTAATGTGAAAGTTGTGTATTACTTCGCCGTGGAAGAAAATTTAATGTATTCATGCGTCGTTTAAAAGAGAGAAAACTTTCGACCCGAATACGTTCGCTAACCGTTCCCCTGCGAGCTCATTAAGCGAAAATGCAATCCATCCCGCTCAATTTGACTTCATAAAAGGTCCCACCCTCCCTCTCTTTTATTATTGACCTTCCCAAAGCTTTAATTATCCATCAATGTCAGAAATGCGTATTTTTTTTAGGCATCACGATGAAACGCCGAAAAAAATATATAATGACAGTGACAGCGTCAGGCTCTTTTTCTGCCCCTCCTTTTCCCAGGGAGAAACGTCGGCTCACTTCGCCGTGATAGCCTCGTTCCTCCCCGAGAGATGCATGTGTATCCCGGAATTGCCCTCGTAGTCGGCTCATATTAAGTATAGGATCTTGTCTTACGATCCAATTCTTTCGGGGCTCACTGTCGATCACGGAAGGAGATGTGTTCCGTCCCGACTCGTGCGCAGGTGTTCGTGCAAGGACGGAGTTGAGGGAGGGCAGACCTCCCTCACCTCGTAATCAGGCCGAGGGGATGGAGGTTGAGAGGGAGGGTCGGTCGTTGTCATGGCACGTTGATACCACGGAGGAGGAGTACATACTACATACCTTGGTACATGCCACCCGTCTCTGCCCCGCTTCGTTTGATCGTCTCGCGTGGCGTTTGATTGATTGCGCCGCCATCTCCCTCCTAAAGAAAAAAATAGAAGAAATAAAAGTCTTCCTCTCCTCTTTCTTCCTTCTCCCAAACCAGCTCACATCTTCCGAAATCCCGTCTCCCATCCATCTTTCTCCTCAGTCTTGCCTGCCTTTCCACCGCCCAAGTGTCCTTTTTTTTATGCGGCCTTTTTATACACGCCTCTCTTTTCTCTCTCTCTCTCTAAGCCTCACCTTCGCGCTAATTGTCCCTTTTCTTTCCTATCCATCCTCTCCATTGCTCTCGTTATCTCTTTCTTTCTTCCTTAACCTGACCAGAATTTTACGCACCACCGAACTCACTACCCGACCTCCAAGAGTCGTTTGTCGTGGCCGCTTCACAAGTTTAAAATTCTATCCAAACTGAATTGAGGAAACATCGATCGCTGGCAATTTTGAAATGCGAAATTTCGTGATATTTTACTCAAAGAAATTTTCTCATTCAGTAGTCGTCTCGTATTAATAATAATCGTTTTTCTACTTTTATATTTTCATTCTCAATCTGGTAAGGAAGAGAAATGTGTTTTATGGACGAAATTTAAGAGCGTATGCTTAAATTCAAAAAGAAACATCCCAGAAAATTCAGTAAATTATAGGATTTGATTCCATTTACTTCCATTTAGACATATCTTTACCGGTAGATCACCAGACAAAAAAATCTCAAATTTCCAAACATTGCATGTAACAAATGATGTGGGACGAAGTCACTCGCACGGGTGCATATACACCAGGGTTGAAATTCGCTGTGAAAAAATCATTTGACTTGTAACTGGCTAACACGCCTGACCGGCAAGTGGGAGATCCGGGTTCGAATCCCGGTCAAGTCAAATGATTTTTTCATAGCGAATTTCAACCCTGGTGTAAAAATATCTCAGTTCATGGTTCTTTGATTGTTGTCACCTCTTGTAATTTTGCAAGCGTACTTTAATCATTGTATTCTTCTTTTCGTTAGTGTTCTCTGAGCAGTTATTTTCGGCTGAGGAAGCAGTTCTGTTATTATATTCTATAAATTTTCTGTTTTCATCATTGTCACTTGTAAGTGGGAAAATTGCCTCGTTGCTTTTAAAGTTTATCTGCATGCTCGCCCTGGGGACTTGCGCTAGGTAATGGCAAAGGCTTATTCTTGCCTATTATCTCTTAAATTTTGCCTTCTCCACACTCCAGTGTCGTATTTCCCAATGGATTTTCACCACCTTCCCTAATATTTCCGTTCATCTTCACCTCGTAATATGCCCTCACCCGACCTGCCCCGCCCGCTCAATCGATGTATCCTCCTCTCTTCCCGGCGTTGGTAATGACACCTCGGTCAGAATGGATTGGGTCTGAACAGGATGGCCGTCAAATTAAGGCGAAGGTTCTACCCTCCGCTTCCTGTCACCCATAACCACCCCCTCTCCCCCCCCGTACACTTAGGAGACGGGAGGCGGAAGAACTCAACGTTGTGTATCGATTCTCTGCGGTCTGTCTCTTGTTGTTTTCCCAGTAAAATCGATCATCATCATCATGGGTATTCTACTATGAAAATGTCAGGTCAATAGGGCGGTTCCGTCTAGAATTTCGACTCGACTGTGTGGAGTCTTCTATGCCGATGTCTACCCAAAAATATCTACTTTCCAACGTTAAGTCACTTCTTTAATTCTAAATTCTCTTTAAATTATTTGTATCTGCTTTATTTTGGGAGTTTTCATTATGAATAAACATTTAATAAAGTGTTGAGACATATATGCATTATTTTTCTCAAGAGCTGAGTTGTGAGAATTATTTATGTACTGGCTGAACTACCTTTATATAAATTAACTAGCTGAGCGTTGCTCGGGATCATGCCACATCATGCTTAGATTATTTTTGTTTGTGTATTTGGTTGTCAAGGAAAATGCCTAAAATTAAATTTAATGAAAAAGTAAGCAACTTCATTCTTTCGGGTATGAAACAACTAATATTAATAGTATCATACTTTCGGGTATCTGATAAAATAAATTTTAACTCTCTCTCTCTCTCTCGAGTGAAAGTAGTTTTGAAAAGAGAAAAATATAAACCGCTGCACATAACCCAATTCTTAGCATTCCCAATCAGCTTAACTAAGGAAAATGAATGTGTAATGTATTAAAGGCCGATATTTGGTCGTCAAGCGAGTATGGTATTGTTGATTTAAGAGAAAAATGTGCGTTTTTGCACCTAAAAATGCAATTTGTGGACCATAAAAAATTGGAAAAGATAATTGATGTAAAGGGGTAAAAACTTCATTATTTCAGCTATTTGATAAAAAAATTTCAACCCTCTATCTTGAACCGAAGTAATTTTAAAAAGCTAAACAATGAAACCACTGCACAAAGCCCAATACGTAGCGTAGACCTCCAAAGGACCCCTTTTTGACACCTTTTGGGGCGTTGAGATATTTTCAATTTACTTTTTATAATTTTGTAATATTATTTTAAGATAATTTTTAAGCCTACAATTTTTCCCCTGCCTTTAACTTATAGTCTGAAAAGTTTCAGCATGATGGAAATAAAACTCGATTAGTATAAAAGACAGACAGACAAAAAAGCAAAAATTATCCTTTATGTAAATAGATTAGTATAAATCGAAAATTTGTCAATTATAGAGAGTTGATATACTTAGGCTGAGTGCATCAAAGATGTGAGTTGGGAGAAGACTGGAGAAGATGAGCAAGCTTGCGAGGAGTACGAACGATGAAGCATTGGAAATGGTTGGAGAGAAATCTGGATTCGTATTGAAGGAGACCTGTCGCATCTGGTTTGCTATTAATCTTCGTTTCTCCTCCTTACACGTGGCATGATTTCCCTTGCCTTTCCTAAGCCTCGTGATGAGGCTAACCTGAGTTGTTTGCGCCCCGATGAGCAATCATTCCTCGCTAGTTCTGGGTACCAATGCGGAAGCCTAAGGGAACTTCTTTCAAGTTCTCCCTTTCTCAATCGATGACCCATCATTTGCGGGTTTAAATTTTCATCATATTTTCCCCCATTCACACAATCGAAGATTCGTCTCAAATCATCAGTTAACTTGTAAATAAAATTGCCTCCATGATATTCAATGTAGTTGTTGAAAAAACATCATTCTGCTCGTAAGGAAATGCTACTAAAATTTCAACACATACAAATTTTTCTTTAGCCAGCTTCAATTAAAGGTAATTCATAAATTATTTCCTCTTATGTCTGTGTCAGTTCACAGTTTGAAATATTATTTTTTTAGTTTCTGGGAGCAAAGTAATATTTGTAGTGTATGTAGTAACTATTCAATATTTCTCTACATCTACATCTACGTGATACCCTGCGAGCCACCACGAGGGTGTGTGGCAGGGGGTGAAGATCACCAAACATGCACTATTGACATGCAACTAGGATATTTAATGGGGACATGCTAGATAATATGGTCACATGAAGCTACATGGTTAGTATCTACATAATGTGAAATGGATTATTGGTTGTTATTACATGCATCATGCACTACAGACTAAGTATATTTCACCTACCTATCCCTTTGCTACGCTGCCTATTGTTCTCTCTTATAGTACGAGGGAAAAATGACATTTTAAATCTATCTCTCTAATCTTGTTAATATATCAAACCTAGCATAATACGCAACGGTTCTCAATATACTATATCTGACGTCATCTGTGAACAACTCTGTTTCGAATTTATGAACGAATCTCTACAGATGGATATCATAGTAACGACTCAACAATTTTGAAGCTGATCACTTAATTTCTCCATGTTTTACGATTTTACTTCATGCTTCATTAAATTTATCCCATCATAGCATCCTGACTGAGGTTTGTTTTTTAAAATCATTTTTACAGCTATTGGGCTTTCTACCAGCTGATTGGTATCATTTTTTATTGTTCTTTGGCTTCATTTCTTTTTTTCCAGAGCTTACCCTGGTTGGGACACCTTTACATTGTTAACCTATTTTTTATTTTCTGGGAGAAAAGTAATATTTGTCGTGGACGTAGTTACTATTCACTATTTCTCTACGGATAGGTATTGTAGTAACGACCCGACAATTTTGAAGCTGATCTCATAATTTGTCCATATTTTACGATTTTTACTTCATTAAACCTATCCTATCATAGCGTCCTGACTTTATGATTTGGCTAAATATATAATGGGGAACCAGAGAAGCGTTAGCGGGATATAAGGGGGATATAAAGGATTAAGAATGAGAGAATGAAAAAAGAATGTGGGTTGGGTGCTCCAGTACTGAACTTACATGATAGGGGTGTGCTCCGTTGGTTTGGCAATCTTGTAAGAATGGAAAGGAATTGTTTATTTACATTATGGTCACAATTTTTTAGCTTTCTACCAGCTGATTGGTCCGATTTTGGATTCATCTTCAGCCTAATTTTGTTTTTGTTTCCAAAGCTTTCCGTGGATTGGGACAACTTTTCCCTGTAAATCTTCATGAGGATGTAAAATATTGACGCAAAAGTTGTGCGCACCCTTGAATATTTGTTTATGTTCTTGAGTAATTAAAAGTTACGAAACACTTGTTTTTTTCTATTTCAAACATATCAAAAGAAATCCTTTGAAGCCTTTCTCCCTGCCACCATGAATTAGTTGCATTCAAAATTTAGTTTTATTCAGGTTTTTCCACGTTTTTTTTTAAACCAGCCGCTTTCAACCTGTCGCTATTCCTCCCGGCTCACGTGCTATTAGCGTCGAATTTGAAAGGCCGACGTATACATCAATAATGTCGAATTTTCTCGCTTCCAAAATACTGAAGTGTATCAAAATATTATTCTTTAGTGCTTGGAAATTTTCCAAAGATTGGCAGAGTGTATCAGGACGTAAGGATGAAGAGAGGGTGAGAGAGAGAGAGAGCGACTGAGCGCTGTGATTGGAGGAATTGGAGGGGTACCGTGGAAGATGGATGGACGCGAGACAGGTTTTGATGGATGACTACTCAGGCCAAGGGACTAGTAGGAATAGGGAGACCGGGGGATAGGAGGGCCGCCCTGGATTTTATGCACTTCTGGCTCGCAGAATAATTGTATCGATTAACGAAGCCCTCCTCCCGATCAATCCGGGCTTAAATATAAATACCGTGCGGAGGAGCGTCACGTCACTTGCTGGTCTCGTATCAAATTGTGCCTTGCTCAAAATCCCTCTCTATTCAGTCCAAGACGACGGGAGCTTGTCGATCATAGGGACTCTGATAAGCTGGGAATTTCGAGATTCAGATTACTTTGCACGTCCTACAAATAGTTTGATCAGAGGTTTTTAGAGTACTTCTTTTAAGTGATCTACCGGTTAAGGTGGGTTTTATAAAATGTCACAGTATCTTCTCCCATTTTATACTTTTTCAGGGGCCTATATCGCTCTAGTATATCCTTTTTCGCCTCAGCATATTATCTACTCTTCTTCATCCTGTCCATGAAACCTATTCCCTTCTTTCCTAATGCCCGCTTGCCCATCATCCTTCCCTCTATCACATTCTTGAGCAACTCATCTCTCCTTATTACATCCTCAGCCACCTACTCTGCCGATCTCGAATTCAATTCAGGAGTTTCATTTCTTCGCTCGCCATCTAAAGCACCTCATCCGTTTGCCTTCATCTCCGTTCACCTCACCTTCTCCATTCTTCTCCACACCCACATATCAAATGCCTGCATTCTATTCTCGCCCTCCTTTATGTGGGTCCGCGTTTCTGCCCCGTACAACGCTAAGCTCCATAATTAAGCTCTTTACCAGCCTCTTTCTCACATCCTTACCCAAGGTCCCTGTCATCAGCTTTTTGCTACGTCCGCTTTCTTCTTTGCTTTGCTTGTTTGCTTTGTCCGTTTTCTTCCAGCGTACTACCTAAGTAATTTAAATGCTCCACTAGCTCAAGTTTGTGTCCTAATTCTTGCGAATGTTTTTGCGGTGTTGTCCATTAATGTTCCTCATTTTCGGGTTCTCTATCTTTCGATCGTTGACTTCGGCTGACTACAGTTTCGAAAGCCATCCTGCTACCGTCTTCAGGTCGAAGGTGGAATGAAGCTGTTTTGGCCGACTAATGTATTGTTGGTCAAGGAGTGTAGCAGTAGAAAATACTAGCCAAGGGGAGCCGCTATTATCCAAGACTAATCAAGGCAGCAATAGATATTTGGATATTGCCGGAAAATTTCAACAGAGGCAATGGCTATCCCCCCAGCAACTCGTGGAGAAGAATCATCCTCTCCGACCAATCGCAGCGCCTCACCAGGACGACCAGTACTATATAATGCGGCCAAAACTGCTTCTTTGCACCCTCGACCTGTAGACGGTAGCAGGGTGCCTATCGAAACCGTTGTCAGCCATAGTCAACGAACGCGGATTGAGAACCCGAAAATGCGGTACGCTAATTATACCAAGGTATACCAAGGTATAAACAGGGATTTATTGTGACTTTCGGTCCGTGATTATGGCAGATAAATATCAATTCGAAGTAATCATTGTACTGTTTCATTAGGTCTGCAAGCTTTTTTCTCTACAGACCATTTAAATTTGGCAATCTGTCTTCTTTTAGCATTGGTGAAATTTTTTTGGCAAGCAGCGCAAAATGCTTTGCTATTATTATTTTTAGAGATGCATCACCGTCATTGGTGGTTCATTCACAAGATTGGTTGACTACAGCCCCCCATCCCTCCCTATCTAACGCTAGTTCCAATGCAAGACTGAATCTTCATGGGAGGCGTTAATTTTATTAGTTTTCCCTTTGCTTTCGACATCGCAGTACCCTGGTTGATTCCATGGAATTCACTTTTGCCCGAGGCTGTGGCTTTTGATACCGATTCGATGTTCTTGATCATCGCAATCAATGCCTTCTGCAGAGATTGCTACCTCTAAGTGGAGGGATCAGTTCGGTCAGTAAGAAAAAGTCGCATTCCACATTCAGGAAAATATTTTCCGTTACTTGGTCTCGTACCTGCGACTCTCGGAAAGGGAGTCGAACGCTACCACTATTCCGCCCCATCCGTATGCTAGTGGTGATCTTCCCGTAAATATGTGCTTAAATGTAAGCTGTAAGAATACTGGTACCAGTCTTTTAAAGCTAAAGGTTCTAGTAAACACACAGGTTTTCCTTCATTATATCGGCTAAAGTTCTACCTTTCTACATCCTATATGTGAAACTTATTTTCTGCCTTTCCCTTCCATCATTTATGCATATACATGCTAACCTATGAGCCACCGCTGAGGTGTATGCCGGGGGTATTTAGGGCACAAGCTATGAATGAGAGGTAGGCTTACCCGGCGTCTTCCCCTCTATTACGGACTTCAGCTACCCTTCCCGCCTCATATTTTCTCTTTCAACGACCTGCTTAGCCTCCCTAATCACATTCAGTAGTTCACTATTATCTCCTACCATACCAAGCTTTTTTTCGATTGTCTTACTTTTCGTCACACACTTTTCCTCTATTCCTTTCCACCCCCACATCCCGAATGCCTGAGGACTATTCTTTTCTTCTGTAAGTAGCTAGACTCCAGCATTTCTAAAAATACAAATAATTTTTTCTTCATTTCATTCTGCCCATCTTATTCGTTAGATTATTTTTATTATTTCCATTACTCTTCTCTGGGTCCTGTTTTACGTATTATATAGCTCTCTATTACGAGGATGGTAATAAATTTTCAATATCGAGATAATTTACTTCTCCCCACCTTGTTGTTTGGTATTGAAATATGGGTTTGTCATGGTAGACATAAGAGTAGACTAAGTACCGTGAGTATGAGTTATCTGAGGAGTGTTTGCGGCAAAAGTAGGATGGATAGGGTCAGGAATGAGTGGGTAATAAATGAATGTGGGTTATATGCTCCAGTAATGAACATATGTGAAAGAAGTGTTCTTCGTTGGTTTGGCCATGTTGAGAGAATGGATGAGAGTCGAATAACAAAACAGATATATAAGAGTGAAATGAATGGCGCGAGAGGTAGAGGTAGGCGAGAGGTAGAGGTAGGCGAGAGGTAGAGGTAGGCCGAGAAAGCCGTGGTTGAATGTGGTTGAGGAAATTCTTAGGAGGAGGAACTTTAGGAGTCTTAAAAACGGGAGGGTGTGTCTGAGGCAGTGTATTGGGGTAAATGAGGCAAAAGAGGTTTGCAAGGATAGGTCAGTATGGAGGAAATTATTGAAGCAGAGTTAGGTGTAGAAATATGTATTTATGAGTGAAACTTTGTGACTGTGCCTACCTCGGAAAGGGACGGCGTGATTGGTATGAATGTATGTGTTGCATATTTATAGCCCATTATGAGAAATAGTTTGGACAGATAATTTTTTCTTGAGACAAGATTATATTTTCAATGAAAAAATATTTTTGTGATCTTTTAATCACCTTCATTTTTACACCCTGAATGTATATATTTGGAGTGGTTTTGGCCAATCGGCATAATTTATGACTGCCCCTGAGAGGTCTTTTCCATACAGGGACTCATTTTAATGAGGTAATTTAGTGCTTTTTAAGGGCTCATTAAAATTTTTTTTTCCGGGAATAAGCTTAGCCTTTGCCAGTTTTAATTACCTCAAATGTGTTTCTGATTGCATCCACTCCTGCCAAGTTGAAAGTTGTTTTTTTATTCGAGATCGCATTTGGAAATATTAATTCAATCTTTCCGGGTGTGAACAATTTTTTTTTAATGAAGGGATTTTTTCCTCTACTGAGCAGTTTGAATGGCATCACGCTCAGATACACGTAACGAATCGTTCTCGCGCGAAAAGCTTGAACTCTTAAGAGTTTCGTGTTAAAAGTTCGGATTAATATCTGTATAAGTGTTTATTTTTTTTTTTTATTTATCTTCACTACCCCGAATACAGCGCAATTGGCCAATTTACGTCGGGTGAATAACAGTAACAACGTACGAGACACAGACACCCATGTCCTGGGCAGAAAATATTTTACCCAGGCGGGACTCGAACCCGCGACCCTAGGGTTGGCAGGCGAGGACTTTACCCCGCCGCCACCGGGGCCGACAATGTTCCTCTTCAATCACGAAAAATCTTGTGAACAATCGTGATAGAATGATAGGGTGCGCTCAAATGCGTTCAGCGCGTTCATTGGAAATGGGTACCAAAGGTATCGATTATTTTCTTAGATTCCGCTGATATCGTTTCTTAAGTGTATCCAAGGAGTTATGCGACCTTCTATTTGAGATTTTGGTAGAAATAACCATGAATATATATTATGGATTCGGATGTTTAACATTGTTGCCTAGGCTACGTGTTGCCTAAATTTCCACTTTTAGTTCACCCAGTCCTTGGCGCCACTTCGATTAGAGTCTTTTCTGTTGTTATTGTAAATAGACGTTGTTAATTGTTGATAACGTGAGACTGTGGTGAATATTCAATAACGATCGAGGTGATATGAATTACTTGATGCTTTGAATAATATCTTGCTATTTTTGTATATTATATTCATGTCAAAACCGGTTAGACGTGTTTATTTACAATCTGTCGACTGTATTTACATTTGAACTTCCGTCTTTCATCACTAGGCGGCCCATTTTCCAAAAAGTTGTTTGTTTACGGAATTCTAGACAACAGTTTTTGGCAACGAGATCCCAATACATAATATATATTCATAGAAATTATAATACAATCACCGTTATTCTGTTTCGAATAGAATTCACGTTGCTCAATATTTGTCACTCTTTAGCTCTGTAATATCCTCAATAGCGAAGCTATATTTTTTCATGATTACTAGCCATTTTACTTCGTTTCTCTCCAAATACTTTTCATCATTGTTTTTTTGGTGGACAGAAACCAGCTTACTAGGAAAAATCTCTCATAATATGGCTATTCAATTGCTAAAAAAAAAGTTAATCCATTTTATAAGCTTTGAGTCCTAATTAAACAATATTTGTGTCAGTATCTGTGTATATGGTAAAATGTGTGTAATATCTGTGTAAATAGTGTTAGGTCCAAAATAAAAAATGAGTTATCACATTTGGCAGAATATAAAAATAGGGAGCAACTGGATTGAACAGTGTTCTCAATTCGGTCATCTTAGAAAAACTGAGTCATAACATCCAGTAGATTTTCATTTTTCTAACCCGCCTAAGATGTTGACTCAATTTTTGCCCAATTTGGACTGGACAACTTTTACGTAGCTGACACAGAAACAATACAACAGAAGAGGAGTCACGTTTGGAATCAGTGTATACAGGGCAACATTTGATAAGGAGTTTATGAATGGAGGATGATCAAAGAAGCTTCTGGTCTTGGAAATGATAATGAAGGCCCTCTTCCGAAGCAAACCAAAAGCAAAGTCCTCCTATTTACGCCTGATACACCGGAGTTCATCAGTGCTATATACTTGAGACATGGATGATCACTCACGCTACGTCAGCTGCAGGCAATGAAAGGAGTGCTTTTAAAAATAGCTGCAAAATGTCACACCCAGATTATTCATTGCTCTGTACAACTCTGAAGTAAATTGTTACTAGCCCTGTTGCTTAATATGTGCAGATATGTACGGGGCAGAAACGTAGACTACAAGAAAACAGGGCAGAAATGGGCTGAAGACGTTTGAGATGTGAGAGTGGAGGATGGCTAAGGTGTGGTGGATGGAAAGGAAGTCGAAAGAGGAAGCGCTTAGAATGATGTGTGAGGGGAGGTTACTTTCGAATGAGATCGGGAGGAGGCAGGGTGAGTGGCTGGAAGGGATGATTAGGGGCGATGGGTTGCTCAACGCCGTATTAGAGGAAAACATACTGTGGAGGCGGGGGAGGGGAAGATAGAAGAATCTGCTATATGGACGGGATGAAGAAGGGTTGGACATACGAGGAGATATTGAAAAAAATACTAGAAGTTGATAGGAGGAATATAAAAATATATGATGGAAGGAGACAGGAAGAAATACTTGAAGTTGATAGGGCTCTGCAAGAAGTGAAACCTGGAGAATATTCTCTGACTTTCACTAATATCTACCTTTTGCCGGTACAATTCTTTAATTTACAGTATTTTGCGGATCATTCACGTTTGAATTATAAAATATTAAAAAGAAAAAGCTACTTTCCATTTGCGAAGACTGTCTAACAAATTGCGCATATATAATCCCGTCAACTGTTATACTCTCCTCCGTGGTGTGAATATGACGGAAAACTGGTCTAAAACTGGTCTACTATCCGGTGGAGCCTCGGAATATCCGAGTCTCTGTAGTATCAAAGTTAAGGCATCACATGCTTTGATATTTCCTATAGGGCAATTCAGAATTTGAGATGATTTTTTTCGGGGACGGTGACGTAATATTGGCGTGATTTCCTAGATTCTACTGTGTGTTCTCCCTTCCTAAATAAGGCCCATGAACGCCATTTGCCGTTTCCGTCGCGTTAATAAAAAAAGGTCGATTGTTATCCAGTCCTGACAGTTGTGATCCACATTAGGAAAAACACGGTCGCCTTTGCCTCAAAAATCTCTTTCCAATTTTCAATGAAAGCCTTTGATCATGTTGACAGAGCGGTCTCGTGTTCCCGGGTCCTCCCAGGCGATCGCCGTGTGATGTCCCCTCTTCCTTTTCGCTCGTCCATTTGCGCATGTTCGATTCCATCGGACCGCCAACGTGGACGCTTTGTGAAATATCTCGGGCCGAGTGTTTGCCTCTTGCCCCGCCATCCCAATCACAAAGGAGTGTCTGCGTGTAAATATACGTTTTGTGCGGGCGCTCATCGGGAGCTTTAAAAACTAAAGCCACACACACGAACGCTGAGTGTTTGTTGTACGGTGTATTTTCAGTATTGAGCTGGTCCACCATTGGTCGGGAAAGTTTTGGTGCAGAATAAACCATGTATATACGTTTCGGGAGTAGTCGGCTATGAGGGACAGAGTTAGCCAAAGCAAACTATTCGGGGTTTGCAAAACTGGCCTGCTTTACACTATTGGAGTTATCATGCTGGGCTAGTGTCATTTTATTGGGAGAACCAATCATTATTCACTTCCTATTTTTACAAAGCCTTTGATTACTTGAATGATCAGATTTGAAAAAATGTTTCGATGTAATCGTAAACTCGTAAATGTAAACTTACGTTAATCCCCAAGATTTCATCTTTTTTTTTGCAAGTTAAAAGCCTTGTTGAATTCTGGTTTCCTATCCCATTGGTCTGGGTTCGAATCCTGGGGTAGGGGAAAATTGTCCGAGGTTTTCCGATCAATTCGAATTTCTCTCCACCGTTCCACCATTTCCCTTGTAATACTTCTATTTATGTACCTCTCGTAACCGCTGTCCCTTATTGGTGCAAGCACCTCAGTTGTCGATGGGCTCTCTCAAATAACCAACCTCGTCTTTTTTCATCATTGCAACTTAAAACAACCGTCCGCGCTATACTTCGACTCTACGTTGAGGCATCACTCTTCGGCATTACGTTTAGGCACCACTTTTGAGCACAGCACTGAGGCCCACAACATATCAGTCCTAGTTATCAGAATATTGGAGAGACAAACAAACATCATGGTCAGGTTTCCAGAGAAGTTATCATAAAATTAATTATCCGTATTCGCCATAATTATTATTAAAGGAGTGAGCTGTTTTGTTTTTGCCATGCTGAGAGAATGGATGATATTCGAATTAGAAGATGGATGATTGTGGGATAAAATGTTGTGAGAGGAAAGAGTAATAATAATAATAAACATTTATTGTCGTGGACTCATTGTTCCTGTAGACATTTATGAATGTACAACTACAAAGAATACAACTCAAAGATCCTGAATAAATGTATACATATTATTACATAGAGTGAAATGAGAATGTGTACATAATATTACATAATATATTATAATCCAAAAGATACAACGATCAATTTCACTTTTCATTTAAACATGTTGGAATTTATCAAATCGAAAACTTTTCTTTTAAAACTTGCGATGGATTTACATGCTTTAACATCATCAAGCAGTGAATTCCATCTGCGGGAAATAGATACTATGAACGATCTATGATACATCTCTGTACGATGGTGTGGGATCAATAAATTGGAAAGATGAGTTCTTGTAGAACGTTGTTGTACATTTCTTTTAAAGACAAATTTGTTGAACAAATAAGACGGACATCCAGACTTAAGAATGTTATATGCCGTTATTAGGGTAAAATAGACTCGTCTTTCACATGCTTTTAGCCATTTGAGATTTGTTTATGCCTCCATTATATGCTCCCAAATTTTAAGTTCGCATATAAATCGTACTGAAGAGTGACCTCTGACTGATAGTAGACATATACATGAGAATTTTATTGCTGCCTGTGATGGAAAACACTGATGAAGAGGATTATTTAAAGTGCTAAGAATAGGAGAGCTTGTATGAAGCAGTGCTTGATAATGAAACAAGCGAGTGAGTTATGCAATACTAGCATTATTGAGTAGATTACTAGCGAGGAACCAGTTTATAGGGCCTGGCAGCAATAACTAATCTCTTTGACTGTGCCTACCTCGAAAAGGAAATGGGTAATGGTTGTGTTGGTATAAATAACCAATGAGGACTTCTATTAACGAAATATATGTGAGGAAAAAGTTTTCTAGAGTGTTGGTCAAACACTGAAGATATTATTATTCGTCGTTGATTTTAGCCACCTCGCTCTAGGGTTTCGCTCCTAGGTTATAAAATGTCTCAGGCGTAATTTTTAGAATTTTTGAACACCAAATATTGTTGTATAATACACCAGGGGAATAAAACTTGAATACAATAAACAGTTGAATATAACGTGGTGTTTTATTTAACACCAATGTTCGATCCTCGCATTGAATCGCAGAGATTATCCATGGATTATCTTTTTTACCTTAGCCTCAATTCAGAGGCTTTGAGGCACCCTTTCCGTTCAAAACCAATCAATTCCATCCGTCATTGCTTTAAGTGTATTTCCGAGAAAGCGGGCATCATTCAGTTTTTCACTGTTAGCTAGAACCGATTGATTGATATCTCCCAATATTTTTTGTGATCTCTTCCTCGCTATTGAGGGCTCCTTATAGGCGTAGTGCTGAACGATCCCGCGAATCTTATCGGCTCCTTCAATTTGTCTGTTTTTTTAAAAATGAGATTCCATCGTAAATGTGCGAGGCAAAATAAAGACCACATATCACCTTTTCCTTGTAATTTTTTGTCAATTATTGCGTTCTCTCATGGTATGCTTCAGCTGTCGCCAAACAAATTAAATTACTCACAGAGCGTGCAGATTATTCGAACGTTATATTTTTTAAAGAAATTTTAAATTTTTTTTCCTGCCGATGAAATCGACTGCAGCTCAATTTTCATTTCGTAAAAATGCAACTCGACTTCAAATATTGCAGAAGTAATTACTTTCAAATGGTAAGTAAAGTAACTACGCCTATCGACCACTCAAATCTCGTGGTTGCAAGCTTCGTATGAGCAGTTTTTCAAGAAAATGGCCTTTTTGTTATTATTAGAGCAGTATGCCTCTTAAGGTAGGCTTAAGCGGATGAGAGTCAAACTCCTATAGATTTCTATTACCACGTTTTTGTTAACTCGCTTTCTTGTCTGTCTGTCTGTTCGGAAAAAATATTGCAATCGATTTTAAACTGACTTCTCGATGAGCTAGAGACTAAACTTTTAACATGGCTGAGAACTATATGACAATGCAATGATAATACGTATATTTTATAATACTGAATAATAATTTTACTAAAATAATGATAAATTTTAACACCAGGGGAAAAAGCGGAGTACAAAATGGAAAAGCCTGTGTGCCAGAAAAACTAAAAAAATGCGATGCTATTGACGAATTCATTCGTATTATCCGCTGAACTGTACAATTCTATTGGTGGATAGGTATAACAATTTTCCATTTTTGATATGACTACACCAGACTAACACGCAGAAAAAAACTATTTAAATATTTTTTCTGTTGAAGGTCCCATTATCATTTGCCGCGTGCAACAAGGACATAGTAACTTTCTTCATCTCGGCATACGTCCTGCCTTTATCTCGTCCGTTAAGTCTTTTCTCATCCTTTTCCTTTCCGCTTACCCGGCATCCTCACCTCAGTCCCGGCTTTCATCTTCCCTTTTCCCTTCATTACCCCCTCCAACGATCTACTCTGACTTCTACTAATCTCCTCAAGAACGGTAGTCTCCTAAACCAATAAAGCTTGGACTACCTGATTTCTCTTTCGTTCCGTCCACAGCATTTCTCCAATATCCTCCACGCGCTCATCTCGACATCCTGCTGTCTACACTTTGATTCCTTTTTCAGAGACCCACGCTTTTGCACTGCTTGGACCTACAAATTCATGTATAACTCCCTGTTAACCTCTTTCACCATTCATTTGTCGTTCAATACTAAGATTTGATGACTGTTACTTTTTACGGGATTCATTCCGCGATGTATGTTTTTTTAAACAACAATATTTCGATGGTCCTCCTGCCAGCTTCATCAGGTTAACTGAACTGCTTTATTTGTCTCGCTCGTCTTTATATATAAGTCTGGACTCCCATTGTTGCCGGAATATGAATTTGAAAAAATTCGTTTTAGACTGTTACTCAACTTGTAACCGTCTTCTCGGTTGACGTTCTCCGGTCTCTTCGCAATTTCTACAGCCTCCCTTATTAATCTTGGGTAATAGCGTATTTCCCTAGATATTAATCTTGTCTCCTCAAAGTTGAAATTATGAGTGGGGCCGCTGAGATGGTGTTCGGCTATTGCAGAAATGCGGTAATTATTATTTTTAATTGCCCGTTGATGTTCTTGGAGGCGTATTTTTAGGGCTCTGCATGTCTGGCCTACATATGATTGTCCACAGCTACACAAAACTTCATATATTCCTCCGTAGAGGTTCCGTGGAAGCGGGTCTTTGGCTTTCCGAAGTACGTCCCCTGTCTTCGTTGTGCACGTGAATCTGCTAGCCACGTTATACCTCGACAGAACTCTAGAGATTTTCTCCGTCGTCAAACAAATTAAAAAAACATGCATCTCGGAATGAATCCCGTAAAAAGTAACAGTCAACACTGCATCCGCGGAAGCCTACGAACTAAGATTTGATGACTGCAGCCCTCCACCCTTCTCTATCTAATGCTAGGTCCCTTACCTCCTGGTATCTCTTCATATGTACTTTCCTCTTTATTCGGTCCATAGACTTAATCCTGGGTCTTCTTCTAGGGATATTTTCCTCTATTTTTATCTTCAAATGTGTTCTTCACAAATGTGTTCCTCCAGAACCAGTTTTTGAAGGCTTTTATTCTTTTCTGGACGGCTTTTCCAATGGTCCATGCTTCCGATCCATAGAGTGCCGCGCTCCTCACGAATGTTTTCAAATGCTGTTTCCTAGTTTTTAGTCAGCCTCTTAATTACATCCTAAAACTGAGATCCTCATCATCAGCTCCCTCCGATTGCTTAAAGCATGTTTTGTTCGCGCTTTTCCCCCTCTTATGTCTTTTCTGCCGGAAAATTGCCTTAATGTGTTAGAAAAACGCTATTTTCCTCATTGTTTACTAATTCTTTCCGTTTCACTTCCATCTTATTTCAAGTTCAATCTCCAAATAATGTCGCGTGTATAGATTGGATTTTATTGTTCAAACAAAAACTAAGGACACGTTTTCCTAGTAGATGTCAGAATTTGAATTAAACGATCCCGTGAAGTTGTTTACCGTGGGACCACCTTAGTGAAGCGACGGGGTGGGGTGTCAGGACCAGGAGGCGACGAATGAAGCAATGAGACGTCAGCGTTGGGTGTCTTTGAGAGAGGAGTTTGGGGACGGCTATGCGTGGGCGAACGAAGGGGGAGTTCAAAGGATGGAGAACTTCCAGGAGACGGGATGTGTGGGTTGTGGAGGACGGGGGAGATGGAAGAGGATGTGCTGGGTGCGTTTGGGAAGGGGAGGCGAGAATTAGTAATGGTGAGGGATTGCATCAAAGAGAAGGGCGGAAGAGGGGAATAGAGAAGGAATAATTGAGTCGATTCGAGGAAAGGGCAAGAACAAAGGATTCGGTGAGATTGCGCGGAGATGGATGGCTGGCGCTGGATGGGAAATGGAAGAGTTTTGAGGAGGAGGACGACGAAGAGGAGGAACGCCGCGGAAGATGGATGTTTTGCCGGCCGTGGATGGTCGGGTGAGTGAGTTTCGCTCTTGGCTCGACTGCCTCCGTCGAGGAATGTGTTGCGGTCGCAAAATAATCGTATGCTTCGCATTAAATCCGGGCGGGTGCCGGATTTAAGTGCGGGAGGACTTGAGTCGGTTGCTGTGATCGGGCATAGTTTCGAAGGGCGCTCCACGTTTGGTTGAAAGCACGTGTAATTGCAGAGACTCGTTTTGTGCATACATTTCCATAAGGAATGATGTGCGGTGTTGCCAATGTCATTTCTGTGATGTGCTCATCAATGCACATTTTCGCTAACTGTACGACTATGATGTTTCCAAATGGTCCATGTTTTTTACATTCTATATTATTATATAATACAACTGTATTATTCCCAAGAAGTATCTTACTTCAATTTAACGCCTAGTTGGAAATAGTGGCCTTTGTGGCGCAGAGGAAGAAGATAATTGAAGGGAAAATAGAGGGAAAAATCCCCTGGGGAAGACCCAGGAATAAGTTCATGGACCAAATAGAGAGGAAAGAACAGAGTAAGAAATACCAAGAGGCAAGGAACAAGCATTAGAATGAGAAGGGTGGAGGACCTTGAAGGTGGAGGCTGCAGTCAACCAATCTTGAGATTTAACGGCCAATCGCTGGCTGACTGGAACGACCTGGCTGCTGTGCCCAAATTCTCCATAAATATTTTCGGATAATGCATTTCCTTTTTGGAAATCGTCCTCATTTCGCGTAACTTCCTCTTCTGTCAACAGCCTTACTCTCTTCATTCTTCTGTATACCTTCTTTGAAAAATAATAACCCACAATATTAGAATAATGAAACGATTGAGGTCGGTTCAAATTGAAGTGTGACAAATTCCTATGGATGCTTACAGGCACCTGTCTTCCTTCACAGTTTTTTCTTCATCTCAGTCTGCGCCTTAGCTCTCTTCATTCCACCCAAAAAAACTCAATTTTCTCTTTTCTCCTTCCACGCTTACCCTAGCCTCTGTCTCGGCTTTAAGCGTCACGTAGCCCCTCATTTCCTATGCCTCCTTAAGTCTCCATTCCTTGTGTGAAAGTGTTTCAGGCGTTACTTGGAGGAAATATTCTACGTCCATATCCATACTTAGGAAGAAATACTAGGAGATAAGGGAACGAGCATTATATAGGGAAGGGTGGAGGGCTGCAGTCAAACAATCTTCGGGTACAACCAATAATCGTGGCGCAGAAATGAGCATGCTCTGCATAAATTTGGCTACAACAACCTCCATGAAGAATACATGGCGAACTAAATGTGGAATACACCATAGTCCCGATAATATCTTCATTAAAATGCTGAGTTGCTCACGGTGTAACCCTAAACTCGTAGATAATTATGTTTTACAGTGCAACCCGTTTAAGGCGTGGTCCGGATACAGCGTTATCCCGTTTGTAACGATTCATGGATTGAAATTCCCTTACCCCAATGCAAAAAGTACGTGCATAATCCCGCATTTAGCGTTTCTCGTTTGTAACGTATTCCCACTTGTAACGTGCGGATTTGGTCGTATTTGCCCGCGCTCTTCCCGCTTATAACGTTTTAAAATTAGAATTTTCATTGAGAATGGTGTACGATTTATACAACTACTCATTCAACTACTGTATTCAGTTTTGACCGCAGTAAAACATCTGGTAGATGGGGAGTATTCAGAGGACATACAGAATTCCATTTCCTTTGAAAGCAGCTTAAATTCAGTGTCATATGGAGGATATCCAGATTCAGTGCTAAATATAAAACCGTAGAGAATGTGGATTGAAATTAATCGTTGAATTATTATTTAATTTATGTACCGGTAATTTTAGGTTTATGTGGATGCGAGAAATAATCCTCTGGGTTTCTTCATGTCCAGATTTGTATCTAATCACTCTATTTCGCCTCTTTACAGCGATGTTACACGATGGAGGGGAAAAAATTAATGTTTCAATTTTCTCATGAGCCTGCCAGTCAGTTAAAGTACCAAAGGAATCAATTAATGAGTATGTTTCCCCAAGACTAGATTTATTTTCGTTATTCTTACGTGAGAGGTAGATTGAGCCCTGCTCATGGAAAAATCTAGAGGCTTTTTCATGGCTTCCTTTTCATTGTTCATTGGATTTTCAATCCTAAGATTATTTGACTGCAGCCGTCCATTTTTCCCTATCTCATGCTAGTTTTATTTATCCGTGATAATACTGTTCATATAATTTTCTCTTTATATGTTTTATGAATTTAACCGTGGGCCTTCCTCTCCGAACTTTTTTCTTTGTTTTTCCTTCAGATACGATATTCACAATCCCATTATCCTTCAGGGTGTACCCAATCCATTTGGTTCTTCTTTTCTGTGTATTGTTATATTGGGTCTTTTCCTATATATAAAAGCATATCAGGCTCAACTTTGTGGGAGTAATTCAGTTCCTTTTTTTCTTTTCATTTGTTAAGCTAAATTTCCTTTTTAAAAGTTGTGTTATTTGTTTATATATATGTTTAATGTTCGTTTTTCTGTTAGGAGAAGAAATTCAGTTCTTTTTCTACATTGCTAAATGATAATGTTGTATATGTCTAATGTTAGCAATTCATATGATAACTTCCCTTTTTTATTTCCTGATTGGCTTATTCCCATATTAATTGTCTCGCATACCGCTGTATTTCATTTCTATGTTCCAAAGGAGTTCACTCCTAGAAAAATAAACGAGTTTATTATTATTATTATTAATAATTGATATTGATATAGATTTCAAAATGAAACTCCATGGTGACTTGCCGGCACCTAGTTTCATTATCAAGAAACCTTGATAATGACACTAGATGCACTAGATAGACCATGGTCGGTTGTTATTTAAATCTGTGAGGAAAGTTACCATTGTGTTACATATTGAAATGGACATCAATAGGGTCTTCTCCTCTTCTACGCTTCTGTATGTCTTTTCAGTTCTTCTTGTGGTTTCCTCAGCGAGCAGGTATTCTGTCCATTTCTTCTTCCGGGATTCGGCCGCGGCGTTGTTTTACTGACGTTTCTCCTCCTCTCCTGGAGGCGTCTTCAGGTCGAAGATGATGCTTTCGGCCTGAAGATGCTTCCAGGAGAGGAGGAAAAACGTCAGTAAAACAACGACGCGGCCGAATCCCGTTAGAGGGAGATGTAAGGAATACTCTTCACTGCCTGCTTATTTTAGCATTATAATTGATCTTCGGCATCATCCTCCAACACCAGGTTTCAAAAGCACCTGGTGCTTTTTTGGTCTGCTTTTCAAAACTCCATGCTTTTGATCCATAGAGTGCCACGTTCCTTGCGAATACTTTCACATGCCTTTTGTTTCCCCATTCGCAATCCAATCTTCTTTGAACACTGGATTAGACGTTTTATAATGAACGCTTTCTTAGCTTGGGCTATTCTTCGTTTGATGTCCGTCGTACTTATTCATTTTCAATTGATGGGACTCCCACTGATTTCTCTCCACTTACTGTGACTTCTGAATTAAGCTTCATTCCTCAGTGCATGAGGATTTTTACCTCAGTTTTGTGTTGAAATGACTGCTATCTGAACCTAGATTTAAGCGGTGGATATGTTTTTTGAATTGAATTATTTCGTTGATTTGATGGCTGTCGTTCTCATCGTACCAACGGTGCAGATTGCTCGCAATCTGTTGGAGGAGGCGTGGGCGTGAAGTAGGAGAGGATGAGGTGCCGTGGGTGCGGGTGAAGGCATGTCACAGGACTTCGCTGGGAGTGCGGTAGCGACGGAAGCCACCCAAACGGGTGCTTGTGAGCGGCTAAGAGGGAAGGAAATGCTTTCACTGCGGCGCATTATTTACCGGCAGATGGCATTGAAGGCGCCTTTAGTCATCCGGACTTCAGGTGCAGATGCCGACCCGTTATCGCCGACGGGGGAGTGAATGCCCGAGGCCCTTTGTGTCATCACCTGACGTATACCAATGTACTCCGCTGCTTCGCATATCGACTCCTGCTCTTGGTATAGCACCTCAAAGGTCATAACGATGCTTAGGAATACATATGCAACTATACCTTCAGTGTCGAGCTATTAGTTCTCTTAGCCATGACCGGGTCATAGGTTTTCTCATGGAGCCTTTGCATATAAATGGAGAGAAATGGAGTGGTTTGTGAACGTTTTGGAAAACAGTGAAAATGATCGATTCTTGGAAAAAGAGGAGTTCGTTTTTTAGCCATTGTTATGATTATCCCGCTTCATGGCGTTGATTGCTGGGAGAAGGAGACATTAGGGCGAAAGAGTGGACTGTTGTAACACTCGATATATGTTTTTATACTGTAACACTTCTTTTACTCCCTTTTTATATTTAGTAATACATGCTTCCTTTAACACCGTCTCACACTTCTTTTTCCTTCCACACAATTCCACTACCACTCACTTTTACCGCCTGGCTTGACACTGTCCCCATGCGTTCCTCCCTTTTTAAACAAACTCCTCGTTGCCATGGCATTTTTGCCATTTGTTGTGCCGCGGTTCCAGGCTTCCCTCCTTCGAGTGAAACTAGGTATATGCAACACACAAGAATAGGGTTATTGCCCTTGACGTCGAGATGAATGAGAAATAAGAACACTCCGGGAAGGCCAGTAGGTTTGAAAGGGGTTTTATTTAAGCAATCTTTACACTTAAGCACAGAGCAGAGGAGTGAATGGACCGTCTTCGAGAGAGAGGGAGGTGCACTAGAGAATAATGAAATTCTTACCACGCGAAGGCTTGCAAACGTCGGAGCCGACCAGGGTGGAACTGAACTCGAACTGAAGTCCAAAGAATTGAATGCCTTGATGCTTGCAAGCGTCCGGTTTATATACTCAACTTTTGGGTGAAGGCCTGTCGGGGAATTTCCGTGTACTTCTGTAACAATTTCTATATAAGGCAAGCAGAAGACTTCCTTATGTTCTTAGAAATGACTAAATCCGGGAGAGGGGGGAATGACGCTACTTTAGAGGTGACCCGTACCTCTGCAAAACAAGGGAGATGAGACTCTTCCGCAAACAATAAAAACACTCTCTCTTTCCAAGAATTCCCAATGTGGACCATTATGTACTCAAACTCTCCATCTGGGACCTCTCCATCCGGGTCACAACACTACAAGGGCTGCATACACAAGAGTGATGGATATGATACCCATTACAGTGTGAAAGAAATAAAATATATATTGAAAGGTTCGCCCGAAAGATAATGCCTGAACTCACCCAGAATTAAAATAGGGCTGACTTGCTTGAATCCATGCCGGTTGGCAACACGGCACATTGCGTTATCCTTCCGTTTAGGTTACTGCTTTTCTGTGCACAAAACGTCCTACTCTCGCTCTCACAGAAAAGAAAAAAAACTGCCTATCACACAGCAGAGGGCAAAACTATATAATGCATTCCCTCTGTGGCTAACGTAATGTATACACTAAAGTAAGGTGGGAATACCAAACAGCCATATATCTTGAATAATTAAGACGATGAGTATTCTGTTAATCGCCGTGGGCTCCTGTCACTATATGCCTAAAGTGATTTATAAGTGGAAGTATTTTTAATTATGTCGTTAGTGGTAGGAATGAGTTATAAAAAGCACTAGATTTCCTGGATTTATATGGAGGCAATATATGTACAAACAGACGCGTCTGTTTGCACAGATTTTTCCTCTATATAACTAGACTTTCTTGTCGGTTCATCTCACATTCGATAAATTAAATTTCGGTAACTGGGAATATGTCCGGTAGATCATTTTGGTCGCAGAAAACTGGTTTACCCAAATCAAAACTCTTGATTTCAAAGTTCAGTGAGATTCATCGGAGGAGGATATGCGTGTTACACGCGAAAATGAATTTTTAAATGCTTGTTCCTCATTTTTGTATCACTAATGAGAACTGATTATTTACCAGTATGTGCCAATTACGACAGTTGAGGTGCTGTTACTACATCAGTAATTGATGATAGATAGAGCAATTTTCGAGTTAATTTGAATTAAAGATTTATCCATATGGTCAATTAGCCTCGGACAACCCGCGCATGTTTACGATACTTTCACTTTCCCTGTAAATGGTCACCTGGATGATGGACCTGTATGCTTAAGAGTCAAATTTCCTATTGCTCTCATCGGCAATTGGAATTTATCTTTATATTAAACTTACTACGTTTGCTAGTTGTGCTTGATATGGAGCGCAGCGTTGTATGGGGCAGATACGTGGACCCTCAGAAAGGAGGAAGAGAATAGGCCGCAGGCATTTGAGATTTGGATGCGGAGAAGGATGGAGAACGTGAGGTGGACTCAGAGGAAGACTAACCAGGATAAGATAGTGGGTGAGGAAAGGAAGCTTCTTAAGGAAATTCGGGGTCGGCAGAGTAGATGGCTGGAGGATGTAATAATGGGGTGGTCTAGAATGTGAAACAGGGAAGGATTTTGGGCAAGGGGGGAAGGGGAAGAAAGAGGATAGGTTTCATGGACGGGATGAAGAAAGGTAGACCGTATGCTGAGGCGAAGAAGGATATACAGCAAGATAGGCCCATGAAAGTGTAGAGAACGGGGATGATATTCTCCTACGTTCAACAAAACCTACCTTAATCGATAGAGTACTTAAGTAATGATAATTGACCCACTCCGGGAGTTTTGACGGCCCTAGTTCACGAGCGCTGACCAAAGCTTGTTCCATAGCATGGGTGCTTCTAGCGGATTGTCGCCTTGATTTGGACGCGGCGAGGGATGTGGTCGGCTCAGGGTTCGTCTCCGCGCCCGTGGGCGAGGAGAATATGCGGTTTGTTGTCAGCGCGTCAGCGTGAAAATCCTCCCATCGCGGAAAGGCCCCCCATCGTCCGCTCGTGACTGCATGTGACAGATATATTGCAGCGTGGGAGCTGAAGGGGAACCCCTCTCGAGGGTCGAAAGATTAATCTTTTTCAGACTGAAATTTCGGGGGCTGACTAGAATCCGATCGAATTCGGCGATTTCGACTTCGTTGTGAGCATTTTCACTATCATTTATGGCTTCTTTATCACTCCTGTTAGTCTGTTTAGCTCTGTTGATAGCACTAAAACTGTTTTCTATGATGAGGTAAAAGTGTATACGGCATACTTCAAGGAAATGAACTCTACGCCTCCAGGCATCACTTCCTAAAAGTATTTTATCAGTTCAGTTTATTCAGGTTTTTCCAAAGTTGATTCATGTTAAAGGACAACAGTTTCACTAACGTTACAGCTAGCGTCGTCAGGTCCTGAAATAGCGCTGTCAGGTCGTGCGACGCTGGCTGTAACGTTAGCGAAACTGTTACCCGTTAGTATGAATCAACGCGGGAAAAACCCGAATAAACCGAACTCAACAAATCACCGCGGAAGCCACCGTACCGAAGTATTTTATGTTTGAATCCGTATTGAAAATATGGTTTGTACTTTTTCACTATCGTGCGACGCATTTTTCAGCTTGCTACATCTTCAGGTACAATCGTTTACGTACAGTTCATTTTTTGATTGTTTCGATTGTAACCTCACGCTAAGAAGATGTAGTTTGGAGAATGGACTAACTTTTGGGAGGGAAGGCAGGGCAATGTAGATTATGGGCTCGTGAATAGGGAATTTTTTTCGGAAAGGAGTGGGGAGGGGTGCGGTAAACGTAGCTCATTGCAAAGGATGCTTGAATGTCTGGTAATTTCCATCTGTTCCCAAGCATCCATCTTTAAGCCTTTCGGGAGAGCATGTAAACTTTTGGGGATCAACTCTGTCACTTGGTTATTATCAAAGTAGTACAAAGCACAAATTACGTAGATTTGTCGGCACAAAGTACGTAGGTACGTCCGATTCTATTATCCGATTGAATTTTGAGATTCCGATTTCATTGTCGGCCTTATAACAACACTTTTTGTTGCTTTCCACTTTTTTCAGTCAAAAATACTAACAAAAGTGCTGAAACAACAAAAAATGTTGCTATAAGCCAGTCAATGAAATCTGAATCTCCAAATTTAATCAGATTATAGAATCGGAATTAGATTCTATTCATTTTCACTTGAAGATGATGTACAGCGTTGAAACCAAGGTAAACTATAAATTTACTTACATCTAATGTATATTCACCTGGAAGTAAGGCACAGGAGTGAAAACATTTCGTATTGCCCGTTTTCTCGGATAAATGATGGTTGATATCCAAAATTTTATGCTGTGGAAAAGCATTAAACTGCGACTTTTATTTAATTTTACTTTAATTGGGTCATCAAAATCAATGACTGTTCATAAAAAATAGACTATTTTTTTAAGTAATCTAAATTTTTTTCTGAAATTTTAGCTCGCAGCTGTTGCGGGCAGCCGTATTTCAACCCCTGCTGCATAAATTGATCATGCGGTATTAAATAATAGTTTCGGGGATCTTGGATTTTCGTTTGGCGGGGTTTTATTATTTTTGGTATTCGCCTTGGTTACTTCCTTCTCAAAATGAAAGAATTCCGCCTGCTTATGCCAGAGATAGTTCCCAAACTTTTCTCTGGATTTTTTCTACTGATTGTAGGGTGATCTTGTATCGAAGTCGATTGGATGAAGAAAATATCCGATTTTCATCTCCGATTGCTTGTCGAAGGATTTACTCCTAATAAAGCGAAAGAAAAATTTTCGGCCGGTAAGAGTTGCAAGTCGTAAATGAACGCCTGGACGAAAACCCTGTTATGTGTTCGATAGGTGCTCGAGTGGATGGGGGGAGGGAATAAGTGGGGGCGAGGGGGTAAGGACGGAGTGGAATCCTTAGAAGATAGCCTTCGGAAGCCGCTCGTCATCCACAGAAAGGATTTTCATTTCCGGCGAGGACTTCCTTGGTTGGAACCGAGTGTCACCGCTCGTAACCAGGCAGAGGTCAATAGAGACAGACGGACGATTGGGAAGAGGGGCGACTGACGGATTGAAGTGAATGAAACATTTTTGACAGGCATTTCTGTGTGCGGATCGCGGGTTATTACTTCGAGTGGATTGGATCCGAATCTCTCTCTTTCTATCTTTCTCTGTGAAGAAACCACACATAACTCCAACGTCGCTTGTGACAATATGTATATTCGGCTTCTCTAGTATTTCTTTCTATTCTATAGTTTGTTTGGCAGTTCGTGATGGAGGTAGCAGAATGTGGTCTGAAATAACTGCTGAGAAAACAAGGAACATACGAGTCCACAGGTCTGATCATATAAATAAGATTTTTACATATTTTGGAAGACCCTGTCTCTCTCAGAATATGGAGAAGCTAAATATTTCGACATACTAGTAAAGAGAATTAGGAGCGTGGAAAACGAGAGACAGAACGTGTTGGCAGCAGGCAACAGAGACTAATAAACTGTTATCGTAGGAAACTAAATTATGAAAATCATTATTTTTCAATCCTAAGGAGTTTTCATACAGGAGTTGTCATTCCTCTCCAGTCTAAGCCAACAATAATATTGCTTATTAATTGGTTTTTTTTGGTCCAAGTATTGCCTAGTTTACTTCCAATCTCATCCATTTAAACGTACATTAAGCAGTTGATCACCCTTATATTAATGAATTGTGGCAATGGATAGTAATGGAAAGAACTCTCATTCCATTCGTAGTTTTTTATGAGTAGTTTTTTTTTGCCATTGGTTGAAAATTTTCAATGTTTTAAAACTGTTTTCTAGAAAAAACTCGATCAATTTCCATAATCTAAAATTAAGTGTTCCACCGGGCGAGAACATCACATGGATGACCTGGTTGGAAGCGCGCCGGAATTTGGATGCTGATTTCAAGGTACTCCTTCGAAATGGGACCGTGGAGCAGAATGATTAGAGCGGGCCATAGATATTAATATCCCTGATTTCTCCTCTTGTGCACAGGCGAAAACACGCAAAAACTGACAGATATAGCGCCATCTTACATATTGGAAGCAATTTTTAAAATGGAAGCAAGGTTTCTCGATGCGACACTCTTCAACCTAACCAACATTACCTAACCCAAACGGTAACGCCTTGATGACTCTGTATCCATGCATCACATTCTTACGTAAATTTTGCCTTAATTATTCACGACAAAATGTTATACATTGGGGAGAAATGGCTTGCTTCCCATACTATATTATTATTTGGTCTCTATTCTTCAACTACGGTTAGATTCGCGGACGTTCAGGCATTGATCAGTGGATCTTCGAAGAGACTACAAGCTTCGGTAGATGCTTTATAAATACAGTGCGGGACATTCGGAATGAACATAAATAATAAAAAAACAAAATAATGAGATTCTCTGGGATGAAGAAAGCGAAGCTTGTGATTAAAGTTGAAGGACACTAACTAGAGCAAATGGAACAGTTTAATTACTTAGATAGCACGCTAGAGGAAAACGGATGTAGTAGCAAAGACATACGGAAGAGAATAGCGCTAGCTAAGGAGGCATTTAATAATAAAAGAGAGTTGATGACGGGTACAGTGGGTAAGGACGTAAAGAAGATGCTGGTGAAGAGCTTGATATGGAGCGTAGCGTTGTATGGAGCAGAAACGTGGATCCTGAGAAAGGAATATGAGAATAGGCTGCAGGCATTTGAGATGTGGGTGTGGAGAAGAATGGAGAAGGTTAGGTGGACGAAGAGGGAGACTAACGAGAAAGTGCTTGAGATGGTGGTCGAGGAAAGGGAACTTATGAATGAAATCTGGGAAAGGCAGGGTAGATAGCTGAAGGATGAATTAAAGGGTGATGGATTGCTGAAGATTGTGATAGAGGGAAGGATGTTGGGCAAGCGGGGTAGGGGAAGAAACAGAATAGGTTTCATAGATGGGATGAAGAAGGGTAGATCGTATGCAGAGGCGAAAAAGTATGCAATAGGGGGAGATAGGCCCCTGAATGTGTAAAAGACCGGGAGGGGGTTCTCTGACATTCAACAAAACCTACCTTTACCCGTAGAATACATTGTAATTGTAATTCTTCAACTCTGCTTCTCTTTCAGTTTCTTGTAACGAAAGATATTCGTTCAGGAAGCCAGAGCGTTGGGGGTGGGAGTTTATACTTGCCTTGGGGGCTAGTCTTTCCGAAAGGGAGAGTGAATTTGTCAGGAGGCTGCGTGGGTTTGTATGGGGGGGGGGAGGGCGGTGAGAGACTTCTAGCGGGGAAAGGGAGAGGCATTGAAAGTCGAAGGGAGTTTAGTCGAGGGGGTGGCGCGGTGGGCGCGAATTGAGTCCCATGTACCGAGTGGTGTGGGGTCCTCACACCCGAGTGAATGGGGCTGGAGCGAGAGAGAAAGTAATGGAGAGGCAAGCGAGGGAACATAATTAATCGTAGGGAGGGAGCGCGTTGCTCTGCGGAATTTATAATTAATGTTCCGCCGCTGTTATTCCGCCCTTTATTTATCAATTTGGCCCCCTGGCCGGCGACATTTTCTCCGCGCGGAGACTCTATGGGAGTGGAAACATTACTGCCAACGACTGATGGGTTGGGGCGATGGTTGGCGGGAAATTGACCCTTTGATTGTGGGGCATCATTTTTAAATAGTCGCACATGTTATTGAAGGTGATCTGCAGGTAAAGATATAGATGTCGAATTACTTGCGCCTATCTTTTTCTGAGGCTGGTTAATAGCTTGATTTGGTCCGTTCCGTTGAATGGGTCAGAAACGTGGACAGTTAAGTTATTTCACAAATAAAATACGTTCTTTAGTCACTTTGTGATATTCTAACTTGAGCAATGTATTTAATGTTTACTTTTACAAGGTGTTAGATTAATAAAGACATGACCCGAGATTCATCGCTTTAGTATCGTATTCAAGTGATCTTAATTTCCGTACATTGAAGTTTCTTCCTTCTCCTTCACATCTGCATCTTAAGGTTGCATGAAGGTGACCTGAAGATGACGCTCAATTCAGTTGATTTTTCTATCAGATGATTCATAGGTTTTGGACTTGCTTGAGCATAGGGCTTGGACAGTGCTTGTTCTAACAACCAAATTTCTGGCAAATTGTTGTAATTTACTCTTCTATTAGTTATCCTCCATTATATCCCTCTTAAAATCTTCCTATCGTCTTCCTAGTCTTATTTTGTCCGGAATTCTTATCCTCGTCCTTCCTCTTCCCTATTGCCCTCTTTGGCATTTCCTCTCCCTTCAAAACGTCCTCCATCTCATCCATCTCCTCCGAACCTCCGCCTCCAGCTTCCTCTCCTCTCCAACATTATCCAATACCTCCTCTTTCGTCCTTCTCGCCACCCAACTCACCCTCTTTAACCTTCTCCACACCCAAATCTCAAATGCCTCAAGTCTAAGTATATACATCAAACCTCGACGGTGACCAAGTCTTCAAAGCGTTGAAACTCGGCTCTGGTTATTATTAATCTGTGTTTTGGTGAAGGTTTATCATTAAATACTTTGCATGCTATTACACCATACAGCAATATCCTATGCACAACATTCCATCTCGATTTTCAGCATCCCTTTGCTCCTGATTACTTTCTTCTTGGACCTACTCCACCTCGTCCTGATTTCCTCTCCTCACCCGCGATTCTCATCACGTTCTCGTTCACCATCATTTCTATCCTCCGCCCTTTGTCTATTCCCCTTCACACCCACATCTCAAACGCCGTTTGAGTACTATTATTATCTCTTCTCAGTTTGTTATTTTATATTTATGCCAAGTAATTGTTTACCCCTGGTGACATTTGGACAGGTCTGTCGTATAAACCGTTATGATGGGTATCTGTTTCACTTAAAAGTTATTGTACGAAGCAAATGCCATCGGCTCTTCGGTGTATTCATTTTCTCGCTGTTTGCTGTGAATATATGGGCTTGTAAAAGTTTTGGTGCTTGTAAATCACTTATCTTTCGCAGTCATTCATCTCCCGTCCCGACGTTGAGCGATTAATTTCAGAGTTATTATTCGTCCCCGGGCCCCTCTCCTCGCCCTACTCTTACCCCTTGCTGCGCCTTGCTCTTTAACGTTGGTGGTGTGTAAATGAATTTAAATGAGTGACTTGTAGTCCTGATAAACTTTGTGAGGGATGTGAATGATCATGAAGTAGTTTATCTTGCCTGAATTTGAGTAATTATTTTTGGTATTCCCGTAAAATATGACTTGCGGTTTTTAATCAAAGGAATGAGGGACTTTCGACTATAACTAATAGCGAAGAATTTCACTTTTTAGAGAATATGGCTGTGGCTTCTATGATTAGAGACGACCTATCGATGAATGTGGGTATATGTCTTGGTAGGAACTAACACCAATATTTATAATTTACAGCAAATGGTCCTTGTCTCCGTACACTATTTCATTCTTATCCTCGGGACAACTCTCTTCATCTTGTCCATTAAATAACCTATCCAGCTTCTTCTTCCCTGCATTTCTTTTATCTTTTATAATGTACTCGTACCTTTTCTGTTCTTTTCCTTCTCCATTCCCACTCACCCAACATCTTCCCCCAGACCACGACCTTCAGCATCCCTTAGCCTCTTTCACCCGTTCCTAACACCTAAGTTGCCCTCTCCATAGTGTCCTCTGGCAGTTAACTCTCCTCACTCCCATTTTCAACCACTTCTATGTCTGGAAAGTGCTTTCCTTACTCAAATGCGTGTAAGGAAGAAATTTGAGTGTACGAGGAAGTGAATTTTGTACATACCCTCAAATTTCACATAAAGTATAGCATATTGTACTCTTTCTAAACAATGTGAGACTAGCTGTGGTTGTAACTTGAGCGGATGTATGCGCTAAGAAGAACCCAGCTGGGGTAAATTGGCCATAAATATCGATTTAACGGACTGATAATTTAACTTTAACTCGTTTGACAGCTTTATTTGTGAAAGCTCTTCATTCAAATCAGATGGACCTTGGCTCGATTCCTCTCTCTAGCCGGTGATCTTTTTTCACCTGGAATGACAGATTTTCGTGTGACAGTCTATTCATTCAGTACCTGTTTGTGATCTGTGTAATAGAACGTCTTTGTTCAGCTCTTTTTCTATTACTACGCCGAAAGGAAGTTTATGAAGCTTTTACAATACACTTTTCGGCTCTTTTGTATCCTGTTTTGAGATGTTTCGCCGTTGCGGCAACTAGGGATTGCAGGACGAAAAATTCCTTTGACTGTGAAGCTCATTTTTTTAGAGTCCCCCATCAAATGTCGATGATTTGATCCGTAAATGATCGCGACATGATGTCCTCTCTTAATACCATGATGTTAAGCGAAATTATATCTCATGAAAAGGGTGTACCATAGGTTTATAATGACGAACTGTATTATTTTAGTTGGTAGAATTATCGTTCTAAGGAGAATCAGATAGTGAGATGTATTAAGTTCAGTAAATTCTGCTCTAGCGATGACAATGCATCGAAGGATTTTGTGTGCACTTGGCATGAAAGGAGGCACCAGCAGCTAAACGTGGCAGCACTTCCGGTGAAGAACAAGTTTGAATGTGATTAGATGTCGTCTGGAGTTAATACGTTCTGTCATTCGCCCGCGGAAGTTCTTTCCAATTTTTTGCCGAGTGCACTTTCTTTGCATTCTGGTTCCATTTCCCGCAGAAAGCATTTTATCGCGTTGTTTCGACATACTACTGGCTAAAAGTAGGTTTTCTTGAAAGTCTGAGTAACTCCGCCCGATTTTCTACACTTTATGTCTGCATTTGATATACCTACTAGACGCTTCTAAACACATTTTACTAGGAATTAAATGTATTTCACGGGAAGGTTTTTTATGATTCATTGCTGTGCTGCCTTGGTTTTGGCTGGGTGGTTTTTAACTTTATTTGTTCTATTTATTTCATATTCATATTTTCGCAACATTATTCTTCGACTTATCTGTCGGTACGATTAGGTGTATCAAATGTTTATTAAACTTATGCATGGAGGGTGTAGGAGGGTAATAAGTACTTTGAGTTACTGATGGGGGTAGTAGAGGAAATATGTAGAGTTGCATGACGGAATGGATAGGGTGTTTCGCAGATGGATTGTACGAACCAACCAAAAATATCATGAACTGTCCCCAGATGTCATCGTTTTCAACCTGAATACTTTTTAGCACCGAGCAAACCGTATAGTAGTTGTAATCCAGACCACATAGGATTTAAAGTTGGTGCTAGTGCCTTGGAATCTATTACAATGGATCATGGTGCAGGTGCGCGGGCTTAACAGAGAATCTGATAAAGAAAATGATAAAACGGGATAAGACCAATAGCCTCAACAGTGCGCATAAAACAAGTCTTAAAAACCAAAAGCATTGATCTTAATATGCTCATTGGGGAAGATGCATACATAGTTCTGGTTTTTAAGTAATGTATGTATGTGAATTCTACCAGTAAAATGTGGGTTTTGTTAAATGTCAGATATAATCCTCCCGGGAGTATGCATTACAAAATTTACTCTGGATAACACCAATTTATAATTTATATGTGTGCGCCTGTACCGCAGATATGGATAACTGCATTCTTAAGTGCATAAAAATTTCGAAAGAGTCACGTGGTTCGTTACAGAATCCCGGTGGCTGGACGACACTGTTCGGTGCCACTTCTCTGCTCTACATTCATTTTGACCAGAAGGCTACAATCATAGTAGGTAGTTCATAGTCTTTCGCGGAAATAATGAAAACGATTTTGTCGTAAAATTGCGAAAAACAAGCTGAACTTCGCAAGAGAATGCGTAATTTTGCTGCAAGCGTTACTGTTCCGTAAAATATTAGCCAAAAACTCGTAGGAAACTTTTCAAACACCAATATTTTTTAAGTTATGCATACTTTCCATTGTTACTCATCTTTTTAATAGCAGTTTGATGGCAATCTGATCAATAAAAAATTTTCAGCGTGAATGGTGAAGCGTGGAAGTGGATAGGCATTCTAGACGAAAGGAGATGAGGGAGACGATTTGAGAATTTAAAGAGGGATCTAAAAGCGTGACATCTACAATAGGGAAAGTGAGATGTCCCAGAATTTGAAACGTCAGAATTAGTAATGTTTAAAAGCCTACCCATCAGCTGTTAGGGTACTCAAATTAATGGTTAATGACCTTCGTTACTCGCTGTGCTTAGGGTAATATATACCCCGTATTTCCTCCTGCCAGCACCCTTTGTTAACGCTTGGTTGTAGGTGCACTGTTGTTGTCATTGGTCTAATCCCGCTTTTCCTTTTTTTACTTTCTGGACCTGTACAATGTTCCATTGAAGAGGAGCATAATATAGAAGGACAGGTTAAGTGGGAAGGAAATGCATTAGTTGGGCGTTGGTTGTTCTGATTTTTTGCCGAAGAAAGATGACGCAATGAGTGCGCCAACTCTAGACGAAGGAAACGAAGAGATAAGACAAAAAACGACGAGGATTAAATTAAACACAATGCAAGCACATTTAATGCAATGTACATCCTTTGTAACCCGCTTCTTGCTAGGGATTTTAATGGAGACATGTTAATCCCGCGCAAGGATTTTGGAAGGCGGCCGCAGGAGGTTTTTTTTTACTCCGAAACCCACCACCTGCGGCGGGGGAAACTTTTTAGTGAACACCTTTGGTCAACACCTTATCCCTTCCGTGAAATTTGTTTTCTCCCGTGTATGCTGAACGATTTACATTGGCTTATTTTTCAGCATAATTTTTGTTTAACATAGGAATATGTTTTTGTATATTTGTTTACTTGCTGTATGCATTAATGTATGCGTGGGATATTTAGGGATATACTGGACTAAAATAAGATACCTTACTCGTCAATGCATCATGTGGGACCAAATTTTTTTTTCTGCTGAACAGTTTTTTTTTAAGTATTCAACCGGTTAAGGTAGGTTTTTTGAGTGTCAGAGAATTACATCCCGGTTTTCTGCTTTTTCAGGGATCTATCTCGCTCTGGCATATCCTTTTTCGCCTCAGCATACGATCCACGAACAATTAATTACTGTTCTTGATTTCGTTTCTAACGGCTCCATAAATTATATCTTATCAACTAGGGTAGTTTATACATGGTATGATGTATAATTCAGAACCGACGTCGTTTTTCGCCCATATTCCTTCTCTTAAGTCAAGCGTGCGTGTAAGTTTAGTCGTCATTAGTGGTACTTTTTATGTGTAATGTCGCGAGTTTAGTCCATGATATCTAGGCACACAATACGGAAGGTTGTAGGTAGTATGGCCGCAATTTTTGGGCATAATTTGAATGAAATTGCCTCAAGTTGCAGTGGTAGCATTAAAAGTTAATAGTACCTCTACAGCAAAAGTCATTTTCAACGAACTGAGTCCAAATTTCAACTTTAAATTAGAAGCAAGCCATTTTATGGAAAATCCTTCGTTGACAATACAATGGAATAAGAAGTAAAAACAAAACATTCAGCCATTTAGACCGTAGTGGGACATGATACGAAATATTGAAATTGCCACGAGAAAAATACAACAAAAACCGATGCAGGTCCGTTTCTTTTTCGAGCAAAATCATGGGATTAATAATAAATCACTCTGCTTGTGACATAAGCGTCTTCGACGAGAATCGTATTTTTTTTCGACGAAGCGTATTTTTTTTCTCTCGCCTTGGTTGCACTCAAGTTGAAACTGCTAACTACACGTACACCTTGTATAATATTGTGTAAGTTCCCTCCGATGTGTAAGCCCTTCACGTGGAGCTCTCTTATTATCACACTCAGTGAGTAGGTGGCGAACAGTCAGGGGGGAATCACAGGTATCACAGCGGGAAGGCAATTTCTCATTCTGTGAAGAAATTTCTTCAATAACTCTTGAGGCAGTAGAAAGGAAAAAGAGGAAACTCTCTACAATTTTGGAGAGGTAACAAGGTTGTAAAATGAAATTGGGGAGAAGCATGGGAGGTGAATGGAGAGGAAGGAGAAGAATTAAATGTCGGGAGTGGCAAGGATGTTGATGGGAGAAGTTAGAGGGAAGCGGTAAAATTGGCATAAGAACCTAGTTTAAGGACGACAAAGTTCTGAAGGAGTAGTCAGAATAGAGAGTGTAGGATATGTGCGGGAGAGGGGGATATAGAAGTAACATTTGGACGAAAGGGAGGGGGACTTGTGTAACGTCGGACCCTTTGTGATTAACTCCTTTAACTTGTATTGATAAAATGCCACATATAGGGTCCGGTTTGGGTAAACGGTAGCGTGTTTGACTCCCGTTTTGAGAGTCAATGCATTCACATTAGAATCAGAGTCTGGCAAACATCGTCGTCGGCACGCGATGGACGTTTTATAAACCTCTTACATATTTTCTGTAATAGATATTTCCTCTCTAGCATTTACAAAGTAACTTTTAGATCACAAAAATTGCAAGATATTATTCAAAGCATATAATAATTCATATCTCCTTGATCGTTATTGAATTTTCACCACATTCTCACGTTAGCAACAATTAACTACGTCTATTTACAATTACAACTGAAAAGACTCTAGTCGAAGTGGCGCCAAGGACTGGGTGAACTGAAATTGGAATTTTTTGGCAACACGTTGCCTAGGCAACAATGCCAAACATCCGAATCCATAATATATATTCATGTGTAACGCATTGGAGTAGGCGTGGCACGGAGGGAGAAGTTATTATAGAAATGATAAGCATCACCTTACGAGTCCATCTAGCTGTCTGTCTGTCTCTTCGAACGATAACTGCCGTAAAATTGATATATCGAGCTGAAATTTGGGTCATAAGCATCTAGTAGTCCATGGACAGCACAGTTTTAAAATGGGTTGGATCGGACTAAAACTACGTTTTCTTTTTTACATTGAAAGTGGTGTGGAGTATTTAAGCTTCGGTATGCTCGAAGAGAATTTCTTTACTAGTTTTTAACTAAGACATTTGAATGTTTTATCGATCTTCCCTGATCTTAACGCGACATCTCGGTCCTTCTGCGTGACTCACCCTGAGCCCCCCTTTTGGGGAACCACAATAAATTAAACTTATGGAAAAACATGCCCTCTATTTAAGGCAAACAACGAAATTTTACCTTTCCCTGCTATTTTTCTTGCAAATTAAACTTGAAATTATATTGTGTTCAATGAGTAAATGGGAAAAGCGCTTGGATAAATGTTTTTTTCTTAATTTTATTTATTCTATTTTCATTAAAAATTTTACAGTGGTGAAGATTCCTGTTAAACACATTAAAAATTAAAAGGATGTATCGTACCGTCATATTTTTAGAGTTACTAGCTAGTTACTGTGAAAAAAATCGTGTCTAATTGTAGTAATTCAATAAAAGTTGCGCTACAGTTGGCGTGTTCAAAAATGAAAGTGTTCGTTGAAAGTTTATTCGTGGTGAGATTGGAATTTTTGGTGCCTTAATTTTAGTTTTCATTTGCAAATGCTATCCAATAGTGAAAGCAGGATTTTTAAAATTATTTAAATCCATGGTTAGAATTGAATATTTGTTTTAACTGACTCAGTCGTGGTGGAATCTCCTCCACCCTCTGTGGACGGAATTATGAAACATTGAGCATGAAAAAAATACTGCCACCATATTAGTTTTTCATAAATGCTATTCAAGCATTTATTTAAAAAATACAGTTTATTTTATGATAACATTTATTTTTAAGTGTGACCCATTTGTATTGTATGTATTTAGTTTGAAAAATACTTTACATTATAATTTTTACCCAAGGTATACTTCAACATTACCTTCAAAACGCACCTTTTTTAAACTTTTCCAATTTTTTCTTCACATGACAGCTGGAACTCTTTATTTCAGAGCTCCACCAGGCACACCATCGTCAGTGAATAGGGTCGCACATTCATTTATTCAAATTGATTGACAAACCGCCGAAAGAGACGCAACTTTCCACACATTTAATCCGAATCGTTACAATTCTGTTCAGCGCAGCAACTGAATGGAAAAGCCTCTTATAAAGCAGATATTTAAATAATTTTTAAATGTAACAAATTTGACTCGCTCGTCCATACGGGCGTTAATAGTGAACCACTTTTTAATGGATGAGTGCTGAAACTAATTTCTTTGACTCGGCCCATCCCTAAAGACAATGTCGTGATGGGTATGTATTAGGGATGAGTCGATTCCACTTTTTTTCGATTCCTATTCCGATGCTTTCACATCGATTCTCGATTCCGATTCCATCGGTTCTTATTCCCAATAACAGGTGGGGTATTAATATACCAGTACCGTACGACTATTATTTAAATTCAAGTACTGGCTGAAATAAAATAGCAAAGACAATTAAGTCGCTCAAAAAGTATATTTATTAACAAATAGCAAATATGTGGACCCCAGAAGTCAAGGGGTCTAAGTGACAATTTAAAAAAAAAAACGTTTTGTACAGGAATGGGATGTGAAAATATAAATCTTTTAGGTGGTTAAGGGATCCAAGTGATTTTCTTGACAGGTGCTGCTCTCTAGGGTAATGCCTCTTAACTACTTAGTGGGTTGTACCAAACATTTTCAACTTTGACTTAAGTTTTCTCTTAACAATGATTTTGTTACTTAGACCCCTTGACTTCTGGGGTCCTCATATATTCTCAGCTTATTGAGGTAGATAAATAGTACAAACTGATAGCCTACGCCCAAAACTACTGGGACAAATGAAATGAAAGTGATAAATGAAATTTGATTTGAATATTGGTCCATCAGGAATCGATGGAATCTGAATCGACTTTAAGCGATCGAGTCTCGATACCGATTCTAATCCTGAGAATCGGTAGAATCGAGAATCGACATTTGGATTCGAATCATCCTTAGTATGTACGAGTATGTATGTGTCTCTATGTCTCTCATTTGGTGGAATTTTTTTAGGCGATGATGATCTATCGCGTTAAAAAAATACAGCCCAAAAATTCATGCCTGTTGCTCACTTGAGAGGCAAAAGGACGGAACTGACAGCCATATTTTAGAGAATTTCTTAATGAACGGGTTCTTCCCCACTATTCGTTGTTCGCGTGACGTCGTCCAACGCGGTGTAAAATGCGTCCCGACGCCTCTTCATCTCGTCTCAGGCGTCTCTTCTCGCGGAGCGGCGCGAGGGGGACGGAGCGTCGACTCGGAAAATGGGCGCCGAACTTTTTTTTCCCCGCCCTCTCCGCCGAGTGCTCTCCTTAAGGGGAGATGATTCAAAAAGGAAAAATAGATATGAAGACGGGTATATCTATGAATATATATATATATATATATATATATATATATATATATATATATATATATATATATATTCATAGATATACCCGTCTTCTTATCTATTTTTCCTTTTTGAATCATCTCCCCTTATATCCACACTTATATATATATATATATATATATATATATATATATATATATATATATATATATATATATATAAGTGTGGAGTGGGACCACAATGAAAAGGGCGAGCCAGGATTTTAGGGTTGTCCGGGTGGTAAGATGGAGCCGGACAGCTGGGTGGGAGAGAAAGGGTACGGACGCCGGTTGGTGAGGGAAAAAGGGTTCTGGGGTTGGGCCAACCCCCGTCATCCTTTCATGCCCTCTCCCGGCCCTTATTCCGTCCAACGCTCCACCAGTCGCGTCCTCCCAGTTTCCTTGCCAGTGTTACCAATACGGCACTGGCAGTGGTCGGAGTTAGGCGGTAGAATGAAAAAAGATATCAAAAATAGTCTATAACATATTTCATTTGCATACTAGTTCTACAATATCCTAAAGCGTATGAGGGGTACCTATTTTTGATTTTTTGGTGGTTGTGAAGAGGCTGATGAAGGGCTTGATATGGAGCGTAGCGTTTTATAGGGCGGAAATGTGAGCCCTCTGGAAAAAGGACGAGAATAGGCCGCAGACATTTGAGATGTGGGTGCGGAGAACGATGGGAAAGGTGAAGTGGACAGAGAGGAAGACTAACAAGGAAGTGCTAGCAATGGTGGGCGAGGAAAGGAAACTTTTGAATGAAATCCGGGATAGGCAGGGTAGATGGCTGGAGGATGTAATATGGGTGGGTTCCCCCTGGGAACCTCAGGTAACCATGGGTTCGTTAAGAGTGTGATAGAGGGAAGGATGTTGAGCAAACTGGGTAGGGGAAGAAAGGGAATAGGTTTCATGGACAGGATGAAGAAGGGCATATCGTATGCTGAGGCGAAAAAGGATATACTAGATCGAGATAGGCCACTGAGCGTGTAGACAACCGGGAGGAGATCCTCTGAAGTTCACCTAGAATACTTAAAAAAGACGTCTTTAGAAGAAATGATTTGCGGGATCAAAACGATATTCTCCTTGTCACCCTAAAACTCGCGGCATCTGAATTTTTGAAGATTTCTTACTCTTACAATTAGCCTCTGAGGCTCTAGTGGCTCCAAAACTAGACCAAATACCACTTGAGTGACATTCTCTATTCGCTCGAAACATTTCTTCATCGGTACTTGCGAATTAATTTTCTTTGTGTTTTTTTATTTTGCGAATCAGATCTTTTTTTTTGGGCTTGCAGCGTGCTCGAGATGTGGCTTAACTTGGGCGAAGTAACATCTCTCTTCTCACATTTTCATCCGAGGACCTTCCAACTATTCGCTTTTGATAAGAGGGATGAGGAGGAGAAGGGGAGCTTCTTTGTCCTCCTTTTGGACGGGGAGGAAGTCTTCCTGAAATGGAGTGAAGGTGTTAGTCGGCGGTCGGGAGTGAGGGGAGAAGGAAAAAGGCGTTCTTTTTTTCCGGGGGTCTCTTCCTAGTGGATGAGGGACGGCGGCCGGACGGGGTGTGAAGGGTTTTGCCGGACAGAAAGGGTACGGCCAGGGTCCACTTCCTCTTTCACTCTCTCTCTCGGACATTGAAGGATAGGGAAAAAGTTGTGTCATCTGTCTTACCCCCACTCCCTACCTCTCACACCGCCTCTTCCTTTTGCAATTTTCCCCTTTCCCGTCCTCCTTCTCCCTGCTCCTTTGTCCGTGCTTTACTTTCACCAATCTCACCCCCATATCTTCCATCTCATAGCCCGTTCCCTTTATCCCCCTTTCATTCCTTCCCGCATTGTACGCCTCCTCCTCCTCCCTCCCCCTCTCATTCTCATTCTCTTTTCTCCTTCCCGCATCCTTTCTTTTTCTCAAACTCGTCCTTAACACGTCATATCAACGTTCTCTTTTTTTTAACTCCATTTTTCTCCTTAGTTCATTCCCCGGGAACGTCTTCATCATCTTCTCCTGCCAACTTGAACCTCTTTTCGCCGTGTAATTCGCCTCTCGTTCCCCGCATTCCGCCCTCCTTCACGGAATTACTCTCGCGACTAGCCCGCGTAAGGGTTCTCGACGAATGATTACGTGATCATGGATTCCAATTGGTCTCCATCTGCAGTGAGGCTACTTCTGTGAGCACGTATCCTTCACTTACTAGCGCTGTTATTTTGTATGTTGGTGGGCGAGGAAGGGAAACTTCTTAATGAATCTACGTAATACCCTGCGAACCGCCGCATGGGTGTGTGGCAGAGGGTATTAGGACATCTGCCGTGTAAATACGTGATTGATGAGGTTTTGTGAAGTGAAATGTTGAAGTGTATTATGGGAGTGCATTTAGTGGAGCTCAGTTTTTCTTTTAGTCACTTATTGTGGCCAGAAAGAACGAGTTTTTGTACCTAACTGTTCGGCAATGCACCTCTCTTATTTTATCTCTTCTACCAGACCTAGAGGTGTAATGAGGCGTCATGATAATATCCTCTGTGTCGCTCTGAAACACACCAGATCCGAATTTCTCAAGCAAGCTAAGCCTAGCGTGTAGCCTCCTAGGCTTCTACGGAAGCAGTAAATCGGGCCATGTTTTGATTTAGATTTTTATCGCTATTTGCAATCAGTTGTCCTACCCATGCTCTACTTCCCGTTTTTTCCCAAAGAAATTGGTAGCGGAAGTTAGCAAGGGAGATGGTAATTACCAAACTTCCCATATTTAGCCTAACAATACGTTTGTACAACGCTCAGTTCCAGCTCAACTAGCTTTAATCGATTTTATGAGTTTTTATTGAACGGTGACATACATATATTCTAATCATATTAAGTACTTGACAGTCCTAAGTCTTTTCGTTGTGCTCTCTTTAGAAAAGAAAATATTTCCTGGAACGAATAAATTTTTTAAATACATTCTAATTAATCGACGTGGAAAATTTTGTTTTGTACTCTTAAAATTCAAGTAGGAAAAGGACTAAAGACTTGTTTATTCAGTTTTGTAGGTAATCGATAACTGAGTAGAATAAGCTATTAATAATTACAAAAAAGGCCTCAGGACCTTATGGAACCCGAAGCTGGACTCGATATTTTACTCGCAAAAGAAAAGTGTTGTTCCTAGGAGGGATTTCTTTTGTTGTTTTCTGAAAGTGTTTACGAAAGTGTAGGATATAAAATATCACTATCTGATGGTTATAAAATTGAAGTATTTTATTCTTGCGATTCATTGTGCAACGCGTTATGTTTTTGCTTAATAATTTCGTTTTTAATTCCAAAATTGTAAAAATGTCTACGATTTTAACAGTAGCAATACTTAAAAACTTAAGCCTAGTAAAAACTTTTTTCTTAATATTCTTGGAAACCTCAGCAATGGTTGTGGATGGTTACAGTTTTCCGGGCCTTTCATGGCTTACAATTAATTAAACCATCAGCATTAACAAATTTCATTGAGATTTCAGCCGGAATATTTTGCATCCCAATCTCATATTTGCCCTTAAGGCTTTTAAGTAGTATTTTTCTATAGCATGTCACATAGTTTCAGATGATAACTGCCTCTCTCTTTGCTTAGTTATTCGATTGTCCTCTGTCTAGAGCAATAACTCTCCTCTCATTTGGAGTGGTTGTGAACTTTTCATGATTCTTTTTAAACGTGTGTTTCAGTGTTATCTATGACCTTTCACTGTTAGATGGTAAATTTCTTTTAATGTTTACTACATTGGCACAAACTTCAGGTTTTTATTTAAACAATAGATATGGCTGTTATCATTCCTAAACCTAATATGACTCTGCTGATAAAAGGTGGTCCAGTTTCCGCGAAGATTTTTGATGAATGGGGCAAATGGGCCACGTGTTCTGGGTGACTGGATCCCACCTGGCTCTTTTTATTATATATATTTGTATGAGTTACACTTCCTTTTGTTTTTTATTTACTTGAGTCTGGCATTGTAATTCCCAATAGCTGTATAGTTTGTTGTCAATGTTCCAATCACTGTTAGTAAAAAATACGATTATTTTGACCTCAGACGTAGAACTTCCTTACAAAAATTTTTGAATCGCAAATAATTGTTGTTTTGAAGTTAAAAACTTTTTTCTTGATATTCTTACATGTAATACTTCTTATTCTTCTTATTAGCAATTATTCTTAACCCTCTCCTTTCTCTATTACAGTAAGGATTTCTTTGTGTTAGGCATAACATGTATTTCAGTCAAATGTTTGGGTGAAACAATATTTTTTTTCCAAATCGCTAGAAGGTATAGCCATCTCTGACAACAGCTGCAGTGCTCTAATGGAATTTACTCCGGGGTGATTCAGTTACCCTCTACTTGTGGAGCAAGTGGATTTGCAGGACCTAAAAATATATGCCTTTATTAATGACGTACATTTATAATTTATAAATGTTGACGGACTACCTTAAAATGTATGTTATGTATTGGTCTATTTAGTGATTAACTCAAGTATATCCTTTTTCGCCTCAGCATACGATCTACCCCTCTTCGTGGATAGGAAAGTGAAAGGCGGTAAAGGATATACTAGAGGCAACTAGGCCTCTGAAAGTGTTGGATACCGGGAGGAGATTCTCTAACATTCAATAAAACCTACTTTAACCGGTAAAATACTTTTATAATTACACGTTAATTTTGCAATCATATATTGGCTCTTAAGAAGCTCTATTCGGGAAGTTCACCGGAAAAAGAGGTTGAAAAGAGAGAAGAATTCGAGAATAGAGCTTCTTAGCATATCACGCCGGGAAAGCCTCAGATCTTATCGGCCATTACTTTTCCTAGGTGCAGTTTTATAGCAAGAAGTCAAGATCATGTTACACGAATCACAAAATCTCGTAAAATTACACCCACTTACTCTGGAGCGCCTTACATATTTCTATAAAGTTAACGTCTTCTGAGTTTCATGCATATCTGTACATAAGGATAATTGCCCCCAGCGACTGAAAGGGTTTTCGGATTGGGAGAGCTGTTGAGGTTTCCTTTCCTCGATCTTTCGTGAGGAGCGGGATTATTGAGTATCGACAGGATTGCTGCAGCAAACTGCCGATAAGTGCGCGGCTTGGAGAGTAGACGCTTCCGATTCGGATCTCCCTCCACGCCCCAACCTGCCCCCTCACCCCCCAAGTGGCTCTGGGGATGACAGCGGGAACGGATTCCGATTACGGGACGTGGTCGGAGGGTCGGATGTTCGAGGGCGTTCGACTTCGATTTGAGTGCGGGGAGCGACGGGGAATTTTTAAATCGACTCCCGCCGGTGGGACTTGGGTGTGCTAACCGAGGGATACGGTTGGAAGGACGCTTAAATTTCAACCGCAAACCTCGTTACGTGAGGTCAGGTCGCGTTATCTTCTAATATTACCCTGGGTCTACCAATTGTATTATTAAGTAATCCACCCATTTGTGGTGGTTTAAATGGAAGTATCCTTCCAATAGAACCCTTCAGATTTCAACGCGGTCCTAGCTACCGGTAATTTTTATTTCTTCAGCTCATGTTACGTCCTACCTTTCTTTTTCCCATTCTTAGTATGTGAAGAAGAGGCTGGTGGAGAGCTTGTTATGGAAAGTAGTGTTGTGTGGGTCAGAAACGTGGACTCTTAGAAATCAGGACGAGAATAAACTGCAGGAATTGGAGATGTGGGTGTGGAGAAGGATAGAGAAGGTGAGGTGGACGGAGAAGAAGGCTAACGAGGAAATGCTTGAGATGGTGGGTAAGAAGAACTTCTGAATGAAATTCGAGATCTGCAGAGTAGGTGGCTGGAGGACATAAGGGGCGATGTGTTGCTCAAGAATGTGATGGAGGGAAGGATGTTGGGTAGGCGCGGAAGAGGAAGAAAGAGAATAGGTTTCATGGACTGGATGAAGAGAAAGTAGAAAACAGGAGGAGATTCTCTGGCATTCAACAACACCTCTCCTAACCGGTAGAATAATTTTTTTAAACCTATTCTCTTTCCCTTTTTTTCTTATTCCTATAAACCTATTTTATCTCTTTTCCCTCTTGCCCTATATCTTCTACGCTGTCACGGCCGTTAAAAACCTTTCGATACTTATTATTTCTTCGAACCACCTACCTTGCATCTTCCTAATCTCACTCAGGAGTTTCCTCTCCTAACCAGTCATCCGCAGCAATTTCTCGTTTGCCATTCTTTCCTTCCTCCCTCCGTCCTCCTCCACCCGATTTCTTGAACGCCTGCAGCCTGTTCTTGTCTTCCTTTCTCAAAGTCAACGTTTCCGCAATGATTACTATTGCTCCTTTCGAGGTGGTTTACAGATGCGGCGCGGAGGACATCTATCATCGCGCGAAAATTCGTTTCATCCGATGTGTACGTCGTGAAGGAGGACTAATTAAAGTTTCAGGCCCTACTTTGTCGAAAAGTGGTGCATGAAATATAATCTCGCTTTGTACTTTCCCAACTGGTTAATAAATTCCGTCCATGGTTGCGACAATTGATGTCATTATCACCGTTACACAAATGAAGTACAAAGCGAGTTTGTACTTGTTAATTTCATTCTTGAATGAGTATATATTGGAGTTTATACTTTCCGTAATTTTCCAGAGTCCTGCACAAAAATATCCTTTAATGGTGTGTTGTGTAAATCTTTGTATTTACATATTACCTAAGCTAAACTGACTACGTCATAAATCAGCAAAATTTAACTCTAGATAGTGTGACACATAGCCAAAGTAAGGTGTCACATAGTAAGCGGCTCTTATTATGTGGGCCATGAAGTTGAGTTTTGGGAGAATAAGTTATTTTCACAAAATAGAGACTCACTCCCTAATTCCCATTTTTTAAATATTTTTTTTCTTTGCAGGTTTGTACTTCCTGGATTACGTGTTCGTCATTTAGCAGTGTTCTGTGCAAGTGAGTTTTAAGTCTAATTAATATTTTTGTGATGATAATTTGAACTATCGGTGGGATTAAAAATGGAATTGCTTGGATAAAATGTCTCTCTGTTACTATGTAAATTATTAAAATTTGAGAATTTTAATACCGCACATTCTGCTTGTAAATATAAACGTGCATGGTGTGTAAGTGTCGTTCAGTATATTCTAATACTCATGCACTGAAGTGACGACGATGTTGCTGAACCTTGATCAATTTTATATCTTACTGCCGGGATCTTGTTGCCCCTTTTTTATTGGCATTTCTGTGATTAAGAACCTGATGGAATTCTCTTGTGTTCAAAAACTTTCACTCTCAAACCTAGTTAAGATTTGATCATAATAATCCTCCTTCTTCTTTTGGGAATTGATCGTGTCCAAGAGTGAACTTTAAATAGCTTTGCAATTTTTATCGGGCAGAATTTTAATTGAATTAATTGGTAATAATGATTTAAGGTTTTCCTGGCGTATCTGAGGAATCTCATGAATTCCACCGGGTTAGCAGCTCCATATCTCCCGACGTTTTGGAGAACGACTTGCTCTTCATCCTCATGGGTTCTGAAAGGATTTCATGGAACTTTTAATTTAGTAAATTGGTGACGGCTAATGTGTAGGAAGCGAAAGTTGAAAACAGAATTAAATGAATGGCTTCAACCAAGTTGCCATTTTTACTCATTTCAGTGCTCATGCCATCACTCAGCTCCTTAATCCAATCGTCCTAAAACGAACTCCTCTGAGTTAATGATTATCTACTTTTATTCTGGGCAAATAAGTGTGCTTTTTATTGCTATCTTGGGGCGTTGCATTTTTTCATTTTCAGCAACCTAATACTTTGCAAGCAATCTCAAAAGCGTGTGGCTTTGAGGGCTTGAGTTTTTTACCAATGTGCGCCACAGTATCTCTCACTCTCTCTCAGCCATTGGCTCGATATCGAGCGTTGTGACCCATATGAACTAAGCTTATGTTTTTTGGACTATCTGGCGCCACTTTCCTCTATCTTGGTTCGCGTGGACTGCGTCACTCAGATTTAGGTTTGTGAGTGTCTTTATTTGGTCTTTCAGTCTTAACGGTGGCTGACCTCGCTGTCTTTTGCCCTGGACCTTGCCTTGGAGCACTCTATTCTCTAGGCCATAACGCCTTACAACGTGGCCGAAGAATTCGAGGGAGTTGCGATATATTGTTGGCAGCAGTCGGTCTCTGTCCACAGTTTTCAGCTGGGCGAGAATGGACACGTTTGTTCTTCGTTCCATCCATGATATTTGAAACATTCTTCGGAATCAATAGGGCTCGAAAGCCTCAATCTTCCCCCGTATGGCTGCTGTGATTGTCCAGCTCTCCGACCCATAGGTCATGACATGGGGACGACCATCGCTCGAACCAACCTAATTTTGGTGGACATGTCGATTCCTCTGTTCTTCCATATTTTTTTCAGTTTTCCGACTGAAGTTTTGGCCATCGCTATTCTCCGCTTGACTCCTTTTTCACTGCCACCCCTGTTTGACAATGGTGCGTCCAGGGAATCGACTTCTTTATTTACCGGTATGTCTTGAATGAGATTAAGTCGACAGTTAGGATCTCTGCTTATCACCATGAGTTGACATTTTTACCAAGTAAGCAGCAAGCCTGCCTCTGTGTACCACTGTATACCCTGAATATTTTATTGAAAGGACGTCTTATTTACGTCTTATATGAGTAAACCTGGAAATATCTTTCAGGGGATAAAATTTCACCCATTCGTGTTTCACCAATTGTTAGCACTGATATTGAAAACCGAGTACTTATGGATTTTGTAGCTACGTAAATGTACAGAAAGGAAGACACAAGCGAGTCGTGCTGTTTGTATTGCGTTGCAAATTGAGATTCAAGCATTAGAAAGCAAGTCCAATAATTTTCTGCTCAGCATATCGGAAAAATAACTTCTTAAACCTGTCCGCTCTGCAGTTAAAGCCAGTGGATGCGATAGTAATGGTACGATTAGATCAAGACCTAGGCCTCTACGCGCGCATAATGCTATTCATTTCTAAACTTTACTTCTTTCCCGTGATTTTAGAACTTTCCCATTTTTTTTGTTTTCGGCGCCTGTCTTGAAACGCTAATACTAAAACGCCAGTTCGAATGAAGTGAGCATTTTCATCCAATCCTGCGCTTCATCACCCTTCTTGTCTTTGTCTCCCCCTCTTCACTAATTCATGCCTTTTTTTTGCAACGTCTTTCTATTTTTATCTTTTGACGTTTCTGCTTTTAGCTCCCGAGCTCTTTTTCTCTCTCGTTGTCATAGAAACATCTTTCATGTCTGTGGGTTCTTTCTCTGTGGGAGCGAACTAAAATTGTTGGGGAGGGAGAAGTGGGGAGGGGTGGGGAGAGGGAGCAGAATTTTTATTCTCGTATGAATTACTCATCAAAAGAAATTCGAACAGCTTTCCCGTGGACCTGCATCTTGTGCGCTCTTCCCTGTCTACTCGTCTCTTTTATTTTTTTATTCCCATCTCCCCATCTCCCCATTACCGGCGAAACTCCTTCCACCTTTTTGTCTCCGACCCATACCGACCCCCTCTCTCTTTCTCTCCCAGCGTCTTGCGATTCGAGAAAAAGCCCTTTCAACCGAGAAATATGCAGGAAAAAATTTGCATCGGGATTGGTCTTTTGTTTAGCCGGAACTCCCTACTCCTCTATCCCTTTGTGAATGTTTTTAGCGCTTCGTTTATAGCGAAGAACTCAAAAGCTCTTAGGCTCTTTTCGGTGTCACTCTGCTCTTTAATACTTCACTCCTGGTGCGTAGTGGCAAATTTCTAGTACATAGTACAAACTCCTTTCATATTTATTTAGGTCTATGTTTTGTGAATAGAAACCCGGTTCTGTATGCGGTATGTTTTATTTAACACCTGGTATCTACACCTATGTTCCACGTGAGGATGACCCTTGAACGTTAGAACGCGTGCGAAACATAAAACATTCAGAGGACAGAATTGAGTATTTATTCATTACAGTTCCTAAAACTATTCCACCCCCCTAACCAGTTTATTCATTATTGTTCCTTCTGGCCTAAAACTGGTTTATTGCAGCTCGTTCCCTGTTCCCTGTCTAATGCTATTATTTTTATTATTTTACAAGTTTATTGATCTAGGGCTTGCCCTGTAAGACTAAGTACATTTAATGGAAGAAACGATGCTCGGGTTTTACAAAAGTTGTCACATGAATTAAGCACAAAATTGCAAGTCGGTATTCGTCAATGCCATTTTTGATTTGTTGATTACATACATAATTATGATTGACTGTGGTGTACATTTTTTCATAATTGTTTTACATTAATAAATAATATTTAGGTGTGATAACCAAATACCCCACTGCAAGTGTTCTGTCGTTGCATAAGATATTCCTATAATTTGGTTTTGGATTTATTACACAGCGATTTTGATAGTCGCAGAGATAGAGCAAGTAACAAAAAATTACAACAAATACAAAGAAGAAATTGTTGAAAAATACACACCATAAAAAGTAGATGTTGGTCAGTGCACATATCATTACACATTGAACTTATAGTGTCATATTACTATCAGTTGGTAAATATACAAATTTCACATATCAAGTATTAATCGTATCAAGTTTCAACATAGTTTTCATTCAACAAAAAAAGAATCTCAGCGGAAATTTCATTTGATCTTGTGTCATATTACATATTGAAATTTGTTGTTAAATACTCATCTAAAGAAATTTGTTTTGGTGCGTGAGCATATGTTGATACAACAGTGTTTTAAACATCGTCAATTTGGAAGTATTTCTAATATTAGCGGGAAGGAAATTCCAGAAATTTATCGCATAACAATTAAAGATTTTTGGAAGGTAGTGGCCCGGTGAGAGGGATAATAGAATATCGAGTTTTGGCCTCTTGTTGTTGGGTGAGAGATTGGGGATGGCCGAGTAGCGAAATAATCAAATAATTAGCCAGATCTCTTGCTTGTTAGCATGTTGAAAATAAATATCTCCGTCTTTGAAACGTAATGTTGACTGCTCTTTGCTGTTTAGTATCCAGCTTGACCGCCTAGGATATAGGGAGAGAGATCCAAAATTTTGTTGATGTTATTTGGATTGAGTTCTGGAAGGTGGTAGTGTGGTTGCCCGTACTTCTTGGTAGTTCTTACGCTCTCTCCTCTTTATTTTGTCTACGTATTCATCCCTTGACCTTCCAGTAGGGACTTTTTTCTCTAATATTTCTTCACTTACATTCCACAAAATCTCATTGCGTCTCATAGCGTGTGCTTTCCATCTGGTTCATCTTCTCTTAGCATTGTTTCATAGGATTCTTACCTCATCCGCTCCTGTGCATGCTTCATCATTTGTTATTTTATCCATCTATTCGATCTTCAGTATTCCCCTCCAACTTCTGGTTTCCAGCGCTCCTTATATTTTCCGGTCTGCTTTGCCAATCATCCATATGTGCATAGAGTGCGACGTTCCACACGAATGTTTCCACTTACTTTGTCCTCATTTGTAGTCCTGTCTTTTTTGAACGCAGCAGTTACCTTTGTTTTCGCTGTTTTGCGCTAGATATCTGGACCATATATCACCAGGTATGGTAGAATATGGTGTTCTAGTTTCAGAAATAAGGATTGTATTGGATTGTATATAAGAGGATTTCGGGTATGACCAATTTACATGAAAATTAAAATGCCTACAGAATTGTGATCCTAAAAATAAATTCATTTTCTCCTGTCGGTTTGAAGGGTTTTGTTCCTCCATGGCCGGAATGTAAATTGATTGCCCCCTGCTTATTTGTGTTATAAAGATCTTTTTAACTAATGCAAACGATTTAGTTGCATAATATCGTAACATTATTGCCATTATGATCCACGGGCTAGAATCGGTTAGGAGTAGAATAAAAACGTTTTTAATTGTAAAGGTGGACTATTGATTTAGAAATGAATGAAGCTAAGCTGTGGTAATTTATGATCTGGACTGGTCAGTAAGGCTTTTTGTAATTTATCCCTTAAAATTATTCATATTTCGTTTGACGCACAATGGTCCAATAGAGCTATAAGAAAAACGCGATATTCTTAAATTTTCAGAACGAACTTTCCATTCACTGTAGTATCCTACCAGGTGATTGGTAGGTTTTTTGACAGTATTTTTCCTAATTCGTTTTCATTTCTATGGATCGACCGCCATTAGATCCCTCTTGGATTCCTCGTATCGTCTCCCTCTTCTAATTCCTTCAAGAATTCTTATCCTCTTCCTTCCTCTTCCTCACTCCCCGAGTGTTCTCCCTTCTGTTACCCTTTTTGCATTTCCTTTCTCTTAGGTACGTCCTCTATTTGTCTATTCTACCTCCTCCGGGTCACCGCTAACAGCTTCCTCTCCTCTCCAACCATGTCCACCACCTTCTCGTTCATCATTTTTGCCTACCCTCTCACCTTCTCCACCCTTCTCCACACCCACATCTCATAAGTCTTAAATCTGCGTACATCATCTCTTCGCAATGACTATGTATTCGGCCCATATACTGCGCCACAAATTTTTTCAGTTTTCATCAACTTTTTCTGTACGTAACTACTCAGACTCCCCTCAGGGATTGCGAAAGAATATTCTAACATATTGGTTTAACGGATAGAATTGAGGATGAGTTGGTGACGATTTGCCGCAGTGTAAGTGCAATATTTTAGCTTATACGACCCCTGCAATGGCTGACGTGTAAACTGCGACTGTCCCCTTGCATCCACGTCATGAGTCAGTGTCGTAAGTCGCGAATGTGTTATTGGTTCCGTTTCCTGGACGATGGGACGTCAACCTGAGCAGCAACGACAGTTGCAACTGTATGGAGAGAGATTGGGATAATTTTTGCTTAAAGGGCAGTTTCCGCCTGCTCCTCACATTCAACCCCCACCCCCATCAAAGTCCCTGAGCCATATGCTTCCCGTCCGCGGGGCAATAAATCACTCGAGGAGCAGTTAGCGGACCGATCGGCGTCCGTCCGACCCGCGCTCGATACGCGGGCCAAAATCAACGGCCCGCGGAAAGCGCTTTCGCGGAGCACGCTAACTCGATGACTAATCAATGCTCACTCATCTCACCATTGGTTCGGTCCGGTCGGTTTCTCCCTGTCCAATCTCCTAATCTCACTCGTGACCCTGAGGCGCCGCCTAATGACACCAGCCGTTGCTCCGTGCGCTCCATGATCGTTCAATGTCGTTCAATGTCGAATGTATTCAGCCTTCGGTTCAGGTATTCGCAACTTAAATAAGTCCACTTTTAATCTGCTGATTTTGGTGTATTCTCCACAAGCATTGCGTAGGTTGTTCATAAGACTCCTGCGGTGTTCTTTTAATGTTAAATTTTGGTTTTTATAATTACTAAGATATCTTAAAAATGAAAACGCTTAGATTTTTCCACCAATTTACATTGATTAAACTAAGTGTTTTCATTTCTAAGATGAATTATAATTTCCATAAAGTAAACTCGCCAAACATTGACTTTATTACTAAGATGTCATTTCGTCATGTCTGTGACAATTTTCCATACGGTTACGCCTTCAACCATTGAGTTTAAACTTCTACAACCTTTATGCGATATAACCTTGTTCAATTTCTGTCTAGCAACTGCTTATCAAAAGTCATTTTTAATTACTTCCTCTAAATTCTGGAATTCTCTCCCTGAAAACGTAAAACAGAGGAGTTCCATTTATGCATTTAAAAATGTATTATACATGACTCTACTCCACGCAGAGCAAAATATAGCTTAGTGTGCTTTATGGATTACAGCCTGTTAATTGTGAATATTGTAACATTTTAAATATTTTTTCTTTGTTTTCCTCTTTTTGTTTTGTATTATAACCATGAGCCACCATTAATTGGAATAATGTTTTAATAGACCCGTATTTGTTTGCCTTTGCCCACATGCAGCGTCTACCGTAATGCCACAATACCGGGTGAATTTGGTGACGATGATGTTGCTCAGAAGCCTCGCGACGTCACAATTGCAGCGGGGAGTTTGAAAATAGACGTTTAAATGCGACGCCCTTCGCGATGCATTAATCTAAGTCACTTGGTTGTCCTTCTTTCTTCCATAGGCGAACGGAAATTGTTTCTTCTGGTTCCGCAATCTGCTCGAGACCAACCACTTGCACCAATTTTGAGGAGAGGAGGATATACCCACTTTTTTTGTTCCCTGCACCATTTCCTGCTCTCTTCATCAGAAGACGAACGTTACCCCCTCATCTTTCTTCCCTTCGTCCTCCCCCGTCCTTACCCTGCTCGGGGGTGGTGGGGTGGGAATTTCTTCCAAGATGGGCTGACTACAGTGATACAGCGTGGGAGACAAGGAGTGGAGCGTGGTGGAGGGGGGGACCCGTTGTTCACCCTCGACGCGAAATTTCACGAAAGAGACTGGGGCGCGTATCCTTTTTCTCTCCCCCAACGCTCCTTTTTATGTGTATTATATCCTCCAACTCTCTTCTCCCCTTCCTCTTCTTATGTTTTTTTTCTCTCCCTTGTGCCGGCCAACTAAGTCTCCTCCACTCTCCCTCCTCTACTTCTTTGGGGAGCCGAAGGGGGATGAAAAAGGGATGTGTGGCGGGCGGGTGAGACAGAAAGGGGAAAATCAATTCTCTAACCTCCCCTGTCTGTCTCCCCCTTTTGCCTCCTCATTCTTAACTCACTTACGGATATCTCCTTATCCTCTTCTCCTTTCTCCTCTTCTTTTTAAAAGGGGGAGCGTTTTTGGGCCATGGAAGGGTCCTTCAAAAAATGGGGAGATTTTGGTGGCGGGTTGCTGCTGCTGGGTCTCCTTTTAGGAGGGGAAGGGCTGCCAGAAGGTATCCCTTCTCAACCCTCTCTTTAGCCCTTTGTGAGCTCCCTCGCGTATCCAGGAAGTAGTCGTCCTCTTTTCTCTCCTTGCTCCAGCCTCCTCTTCCCCCTCCCGACCCAATCTCTCCTCGTTTCTTGTATCTCCCGAGTTCAACCTTTCTTATTCTTTTTTTTTCCTCTCCTTCCGCTTTTCTGTCGCTCCCCCTGCGTGTGTGTGTGTGTATGTGGGCGAAGGATGTCATTGGAGACCTTTACCTCGCACCACCTGTCCGCTCTCACTTGAAAAAGAATTTTTTTTAAAGGGAAAGTGGATGGGGAGGTTTTTGTGTGTCCTGGAGTCTCCTCGGCCACAATTGACTTTTCAAAGAGACCGGGAAAATCACCCGTAGTTGCGTCCCGTCAAGCGCGGGTAAGATAGGTTTATTTGAGCGTTATTTTGGGTTTCGGCGGGCTAGTCTCAATTTCTCCTGAAAGTTTGTATTAAAAATCGTTTTTGCAGCTGTGCAAATGAAGCACTAGCCAGTGTTAACCTGGACCATATACAACTTACGGATGACTCTCCTATTACGTCTAGTATTTGCATTTATTTATCTCAATTTACTCCGTCAAACGTCTTTTCGAAATCCGCAAAGGCGCCAAAAACATCCTGGTTATACTCTGTGTTTCTTTCAATAAGTATTCTCATCACCGCAATAGCATTCGGAGTTGCCCCTTCCTTCCTGAGGCCAATCTGGTCATCGTTCAGATTTTAATGCTCTACTTTTCAGCCTTTTGTTAATTATATCAAGCAAGATTTTTGCCGTGTGAGACATTAAGCTCATTATTATATACCTACTATTTATATCTAGACGCTTTCTTCTTCTTCGGAATGGGTTTCAAGACTGGTTTTACAAAATCCTCTGGCCATTCTTCTTCCTCGTGATCCCAGGAATTAGCTCGAAAAAAAATTCGTCTTCCCTAATGCTAAGACTTTTCCCTAACTCAGGAGGTATTTTATCGACTATCACAGCTCATCTCGTCTTCAAATAAGTACTTGGGAAATTGTAGAACTATACCCTTTTCTTACCAGACTGCTTTCTATAGTTACGTATCATAATCAAAGCTTGGTAAAAATCTTAAATGTCGTGTCACCCTGCTTTTTTGGCTCCCTTTATAATCATGTATAACCATTGAAGCCGGTCTCGTGAGAAAATTTCCCTCCTCTGGATGGTTTTTCTGGCAAATCTCTCTTAATCTCTCCTACCCTTTACCTCTTCTTATTTTATTTAGAAATCGTGTTCTCGTCCACGCCCTACCGCAGTTTCCCCTCTATTGCCCTCTTCAACCTGCCTTCGCCTCTCAAAATGCCCGGACCCAGTGTTCTGTCTTCCTCGAACTTCCATCACTAGCATCCTTTCTTTAAACAACGTATTTAACCAATGTTACCTTAGAGACTCGGAGGCTACACTACTCCGAAGTAGAAGTACTTGGTAAATTCTAGAACTTTATTCTTTTTATACCGGACTGTATCCCATGGTTGCGCATCATTATCGAAACTTGGTAAAACTCTGAAGTTGCGTGTAATCATGCTTTTTGGCTACCTTGATAATCATGTATAACCATCTAAAACTGTCTTACCATAAAAATTACCTCCTTTAGATGGTTCGCGATCAAATCTCTCTTAATTTCTTCCACCCTCTGCTTCTTATTTTGTCTAAAATTCCTATTCTCCTCCTTCCTCTTCCACCCTTCCCACCCTTCCCCAGGGTTTCCTCACTATTGCCCGCTTTAGCATACCTCCGCCTCTCAAAACGCCCGGATTCAACTGTACTGTCTTCCTTGAACCTCCACCGCTATCTTCCTTTCTTTAACCAACATAGTAAACGCCTCCTCATCGGCCCTCCTTGCCATCCAGGTCATGCATTCTTCTCCAAATCCGCATGTCTATCGCCTCGAGTCTGAAAATATCCTCCCTTCGCAATGACCAGGTTTCCGAAACTTATATTATCCCTCTGCGAATCATAGTTTTCACTAGCCTCTTGTTGGCGTCTCTTACTATCGATTACTTCCTCTTTGAAACTTTTTTAGCCAGGGTACTTTTACACATGTGGTCTCCTCCTCTACAGCTATTCTCCTACAATTTACTACTCAGGTACTAAAGTGTTCAACCTGCTCTATTTTGTCCCCTCATTTTTGGTCCCTTTGTTTTTTGTAGAAAACTTTATTTTTTTCGTTTTCCGAAGATTTAGTTCAGTCGCTAAGGTAAATAAAAAACCTATTAGTTTGTTGACAGACGAAAAAATTATTGATCCATCAATTTTGTTGCTATATGTAAATGCAGTAAATATATACTTTCGTCACATTAAATTTATTTTGCCTCAAACTTCAAAAAACAGCGCTGGCGTTGTTTTGCTCGCGATTTTTTCAAGTGTGCGCCACGGATGGTATAATGTTATTAATTTTTACAAGACTTTTTTCACATCCTTTTTGTTGTTTCCCTAATAATTACAATGATATACTAAAACAGGTATTTTACTAATTTGTAATAGTTTCTTTCCAAGTTTCTGGATTTGTCTGCGTCGAGACAAATCGACTATAAGTGTAAAAAATTTGGATCACCCTTCCCTCTTCCCTACATTCTACAATAGCCAGTGCAGATGGAAATGAGAGATTCTGTTGTTATGTCGTTTTATGAGAGCTTCACAAAAGAAATAAAAATTAAAAGAATTTTAAGACGCTAGGAAGTTAGGCTATATGGAAGTTAGGTTATATTTAAAAAAATCAATACAATTTTAATGAGTTAGGAAATCGGCTTTCAAGCAAAATAAGAGTCTTTGGGTCACTAATTTCGTCGTCAAACAGTTATTTTTTCTAAAAATTAGGTTTTAATTTGTCCCTAAGTGATAAAATTTCTATTCTGCCGCTATTATTACCATCTTCATCAGCTGTCATTTATTCGAAGATTTTTTCGCAACGGCTTTCCATTCCGCACTCCTCTATATGTATTGCTTTGCTCCTACACGAGTATTCTCTTTAATGTCCTCCAATACCATGCCATCAAAAGGCTGGTTACATTGAAAAAACGTATTAATTGAGACATTTTCTCAGAAAAGTGTTTATCAGTGGAAAACAACAAAGAATTATCCTTTCGTCACAACAAAAGTCGCTAGTCCCTTGACAAAGTCGTTAAATGTTTTTTAAGGGGTGCCATGGATGTTCAAAATTCTATTGATATTCAAAATACTTATTACAATATGGTTTTTTAGTATTTAGGTTAGTACGTGAACGTTTTAGCCATTGTTCCTCCTTCCAATAAATAGAGAAAAAAAGGGGAAGAATGAACTTTAGGGCATCTCAAAATGTCACCAACCTAATGGCACCAAATAAGAATTACATAGTTCTAGTCAGACCTGGAGATAAACAAAGACACAGCAGAACCTGGAAGTTCTTCTAGAAGACTGGCAGTCCTGACGAAGTTTACATTTCAAATGGGGAATAATATTTTGTACGTGTTTTACCGGTTCAGCTAGGCTTCATTGAATGCCAGAAAATCTCCTCCCATTTTCTACTTTTCAGGGGCCTATCTCGCTCTAGTATATCCTTTTTCTCCACAGCATACGATTTACCCTTCTTTTTTCTGTCCATGAAACCTATTCTCTTTCATCTTCTTTCCCGCCAACCCAGCATCCTTCCCTCTATCACATTCTTGACCTCGGCCCCCATTACATCCTCTACCCACCTACTTTGCCTAATTCGAATTTTCTTAAGAAGTTTCTTTTCCTCCACCACCATCTCAAACACTTCTTCGTTAGTCTTCCTCTCCGTCCACATAACCTTCTCCATCTTTCTTTACACCTACACCTAAAATGCCTGCAGCCTTTTCTCGTCATCCTTTCTGAGGGCCCACGTTTCTGCCCCATACAAGGTCATGCTCCATGTCAAGCTCTTAACCAGCGTCTTCTTCACATCCTTTCCCCACATCCCCGTCATCAGCTCCCCTCTATTACTAAACGTCTCCTTAGCTAGCGCTATTCTCTTCCGTATGTCTTTGCTATTATGTCTGTTTTCTTCCAGCGTACTATCTAAGTAATTAAACTGTTCTATTTGCTCTAGTTAGTGTCCTTCAACTTTAATTATCAGCCTCGCTTTCTTTGTCCTGGATTGAAAATATCGATTGTAACCGAGAAAAATAGATGCTGTGAAAATGTACGTCTACCCCACTCCAACTTGTACAATCCGCCTCTTCTTGCGGCTCAGAATCTATTCCCAATTTCCCGATGCCCTCTCGCTCACTTATCACTCGCCCCCTTCTCCCGTTACCATTTTTCTTCCCCCAACCCCTACTTATACGCACGTCGGTACCAAATGAGGGTGAGGCGATAACGGAGAACCTTTTTTTCTCTCTCTCCGTCTCTCTCTCTGAAACCTATAGCATGCCCATCGACGTGAACATAGTTAAGAGAGGAAAATCCCCCAAAACTAATATAGAATGCCAAGGAAACCCACGAAGCCAGATATCCCCGGAATATGCCGAATAGTGCTAACACCATGTTTTACGTGTTACCTGAACAGCTCTAGCGTCAGGTTTACATGGTTGCATAGTGGATTGGTTTGGTAGTTTCTGTAGCATTTCTAGCATGTTAGTGATGTGATGCATGCTGATGAAAGTTTATTTCCCCACTGTGGTGCATGTTGGTGATGAGTTACCCCCTGCTAAACATCTTTGAGGTGGCTTGTTGGGTAATATGTAGATGTAGAAGTCTCTCATGCCACTACCAGGGAAGGACGCTTTACCTGTATTCACTCGCAAGGTAGTGAGTTGATGAAGGCTCTTCTTAAGATTGGACGCGTTCTGTTCCCGATGATGCTGCGTGACTCTGGTTGTGAATGCTAGAGACTAACAAAGACAAAGTAGAACCTGGAAGCTCTTTTAGAAGACTCACAGTTATGTTGAAATTTACAATCCAAATGACAAAGAATTTTGTTTTGAAAATCTTGATTATTATCGAGAAAATAGACGATACCTGGGAAGGACACTTTACCTTTGTTCACTCGTAGGGTAGTGAATTGTTGAAGGCTTTGATGAAGATTGGTCCCATATTGTTCCTGATTAAAGGTAATTTCCACCCAGTAGAGCATGTTGGTGATAAGTCACCCCCTGCCAAACACCCTTGAGGAGGCCTGTAGGGTTGTATGTAACTGCAGAAGTCTCTTATGCTACTGCCAGGGAAGGACGCTTTACCTGTATTCACTCGCAGGGCAGTGAGTTGATGAAGGCTCTGATGAAGATTAGAAGCGTTTTGTTCCTAATGATGCTGCATGACTGTGGTTGTGAAAGCTAGAGACTAACATAGATACAGCATAACCTGGAAGCTCGTCGAGAAGACTCACAGTCAAGTTGATGTTTGCAATCCAAATGATAAAGAATTTTGTTTTGGAAATCTCGATTATTATCGAGGAAATAGACGATTTGAAAATGGCGTAAACTATCTGCTGCTGTTTTTTTCATCTTTCAGCTAGTATAGGGCGTCATTTCAGTAGGTCTTCTTGTACCTGATTGTCTTCTTTTATGGTGTGGGCGTCAGCGATATCTTCTGTCTCTTTTTCTCTATATTTCCATGTTTGATCGGCATTCTTCCTTAATTCATTCTTTCAAATTGTTCTCTTTGTACACTTCTGTAATTTCAAATTCGTTTTGCTGATGTATTGTTTTCCGACCATTAATGTTATTTGCTCAAACTCGAGTAGGTTGCTGGCATTCGAGATGTGGGTGTGTAGAAGGATGGAGAAGGCGAGGTGGATGGAGAGGAAGATTAATGAAGAAGTGCTTGAGATGGTGGGCGAGGAAAGGAAACTTCTTAATGAAATTTAAGATCGTCAGAGAAGGTGGGTGGAGGATGTGATAAGGGGCTATGGGTTGTTCAAGAATGTGGTAAGAGGGAAGGAAGGGAGGGATAGCAAGAAACAAAATAGGTTTCATGGGCAGAATGAGGAAGGGTAGATCGTATTCTGAGACGAAAAAGGTTATATTAAAGCAAGATAGGCCCCGGAATGTGTAGAAAACTGGGAGGAGATTCTCTGGCACTCAACAAAACCTACCTTAACCGGTAGAATGCTATTTAAAAATACCATTTGACTGCAAGGTGTTGTCAGTATGACGGTACATAAGCGATTTTATTCTGCTGCTCTTCATTAGTCCTTCCTCTTTTTACTCCGTCCAAAGGGTGTTGTCACTTTCGTATCCTTCCCCGCATGAGCAACACCCTCACCCAATCTTCATCCACCTCATCTTCTCCATAAGTTTCCTTTCCTCTCCTATTATTCCAAGCATTACCTGGAATGTGTTTATCCCCGCCTGCCGAACCATCTCTACGTATCTCCGCACATATCACAAACGCTTTTGGCCAAAATTTAACTCTTCTTTCACTTGTCCACATTTCCCCACCCGGGGCATGAAACTCCCCGTACTAGAGTCTCAGCCTACTTAGTCTATGAGCCCTTAGATGGAGGAAAAGTCATCAGTTTCTGCCAATTCGTAAACGTCTCTTTTACTTACTTATTTGTCCTCGTAATATATCCGTAATTTCTTACGGTGCGCTGCGACGTAATTTAATGGAGTAGACCCATTTCCTATCCCGAGGGTAATTGAAATGTATTGTGATTTTACTGTGTATTTACCTGTAATGAGCTGAGTGTGCATTAACTCTTCATTTAACTAGTTGTTCAGTGGCTAAAGATATTAGGAATTTAAGAGAGACTTGATGAATCCATGCGTCTTCCGAAGGGAAAGTAAGTGTCCCAGAGATGGGGGTGCATTGGGAGGGACTGTTCACCTGGCCGAAAAACTAGCGATCACATGGTAGAATACCTACCCAAATGATAGCGACAGAATCCAATTATGTGTCCTCAACAGTGGCGTTGAGGTAGGGTGAGGTAATTCGGGTCTACGAAGAAATGAGGGTCGACGTTGGTGGAGCTTACCCTCACTAACCCTAGCTTCTCCCTCTCGGTCCACTCTCCTACCTCCGTCGAACAGAGAAATAAATCCGAATAGGGGACAAGAAAGGCCCTCAACCCCTCATCTTCACCTCAAATGTCCTCTTATCCGCTTTAATTTCGGAGGAGGAGCACGGCACCGCCCACTTACTACCCTCCCCACTCGTCCGGATGGGGAGTATTCTTTTTTTTTGGGGGTGGAGACGAGGGTGAAAGGGGTAGGCGTTAGCCATCTATCGAGGGTGGGCGGGAAAAGAATGGATTCGGCCATCCCGGGGGCCATATGTATAAATGTGTCTTATCGATTCTCTCCGGTAACCATTTCGGTGGTGGGTTATTTCTTCTCATATCGCTCTGGTTACTGCAGGATGTTCGGAGGGAATCATAAAGTCTGGTACCCTCGACAATAGTCTCTCCTATTTGCTATAGTACGCTGCTCACTTCGCAATACAATGGCGCAATTGGTTTCCTGTCATTTAAGACCGTACGTACTAGCAAGCGCACTTCTATTCACTGATGTGCGCTGAGCAATGAAAGAGCTTCGATGATCGTATCCACGATAGTTTTTATGACGATCTGTTAGTCTAAAAACACTTTTTTTAGTATTTGACCGGTTAAAGTAAGGTTTTCCTGAAAATCAGAGACATCATCCGCGATTTTATACAATCTCATGACCCTATATACCTTTAGTATTTTCTTTCTCGCCTAAACATGTGATCTACCCTTCTTTATCCCGTCCATAAAATATGTCCTCTTACTTTCCTTTCTCCGCCTCTCCAGCATCATTTCCTCTATCTCACTCATGAGCGACCCATTACCCCTTTTTACTTCGTCCAGCCACTTACCCCTGATTTCATCCCTAAGTTTCCTTTCCTCACCCACCATACTATGGACTCCCTCGTCTGCCCCTCTTTCCGTCCTCCGCACCTTTACCTCCATATCCACATCTCATACACCTGCTGCCTCTTTACGCCCTCCTTTCTCAGGGTGCACGTTTCCGCTCCATGGAACGCTACTCTCCATACCAAGGACTTCACTAGCCTTTTTTAAATGTCGTTACACTAGGTGCCAGTCATCAGCTCCTTTCTATTGCTAAATGCTTCCTTAACTAACGCTATCCTCCTCCTTATATATGTACTTGCTACGATGCCCATGTTCTAATAGTGCAGTACCCAATTTATTAAAATACTCTCCTTTCTCCAGTTTGTTCTCCTTTGTCCAGAGAAGGTGTTGAGCAAGAGAGAAACGGGAAAGAAAGAGGAAGGGTTTTATGGACGGGATAAAGAAGGGTAGATCATATGCTGAGGCAAAAAGGAAATTCAAGAATTAGATGGGACCTTGGCGTAGATGTGTATGTAGATGTGTGTGTGAGTGTAGAAAAACATGAGGAGTTTCTCTGACTTTCAACAAAACCTACCTTTAGCCGGTATTACATACGTACATACCTACCAATCACGCCGTTACCTTCCGGGGTAGGCAGAGTCACTAAGTTTCTCTCATGAATAAATATCTGTACGTTTAACACTGCTTCAATAATTTCCTCCGTACTGACCTATCCCTGCAAACCTCTTTTGCCTCATTTACTTCCATAAAGTGCTTCGTACGCGTCCTCCTGTTTTTAAAACTCCTAATATTCCTCCTCATAAGAATGTCCTCAACCACATTCAACCACAACTTTCTCGGCCTACCTCTGCCTCTCACACCATTCATTTCACTCTTATATGTTTCGTTATTCGACTCTATTATTTGTGTTAGAGTACTTGTTCTACATTTTCCCATCCCAAAAGGGAATGAGATGGGTATGTGTATAGTAAGAATATACTGGATGATTTTGCCCTACAATTTCATCAAGGTAGCGGGCCCCTCAGCGATTAATGAGGTTCAAATGGTCGATGAATCATTACGAGACCAATCGAAGAATACTGAAGTAAACTGGATCTCGAACCCTTGCTCCTTAATTCTCTTTCGAGTTGGCCTTTTTTTCTCACTTTTACCTCTGGAACGGTTTAGCTTCGTTTTGGGTCATTAAAGTTTTTAACGGCAACTTTCATCGTTTCCATTTGATTGCTCGAATTTAATGAAATCCAATTTTAATGGCCCAGCGCATGCGAGAAGCCCTTTAAGCGTGTCGGGGCAATTAAAAAGGAGCCCCGGATCGGAAGGGGAGAGGGACGCTGTTTTCTCATGATTGATACGCTTTAAAGTATCGTTTTATCGTTTGCAGTGATTCACAGCTGCTCGAAACCGTCATGGAATTCCAAATTTCGCCTTCCTCTCTCTCCCTCTCTCTGACAACTTTCTCTTCTCCGCGGAACGCAAAGGGTTTCGCAAGAGAGGAATGTTAACGGATTCGATTAGCAAAAGGGGAGAGGCAAAACTATTACAAAACTCTCCCCCGCGGGATATAATCGCCCCCGGAGTGAAAGTTGCGCTAAATTATCTCCCAATTGATTATTCCCTCAGTGCTCGCTCGATAATTTCGGTGGGGTCGCAATCTTTTCGACCTATCGAAAATCGCGCCTCCAGGTTAGGGGTAAGTCTCTAGGCCAGCGTGTGGGAAGGGGAGGGGGTAAATCGAGAGATATCGAAAATTCGATATCTCTCGATTAATTGAACGTTATAATAAACCGATCCCAAGATATCGGAACTCGATTTTCTCACTGACTGGATTATCCTTTTCGAAGGACGGCCCTTCACCGTGGGGCAAAGCGACCTACCCAGCCTTTCAGCCCTTCCCCCCCCCCACCCATTCTGCATTCCACGCCCGCCCCCGGCCACCCTCCCCCTTGCCGATGTCTCCTTTAAGGGATATATAGGGGAATAGGGTGGAGGGCACCCTTTATATGCCTCCGTCCGACCGCCCTCTTCAACCTCCTCCTCCTCTTTCATCCGAACCGAGAGAGGCGAGGCAGGCATGGAGGACTTACTTATTGGGTCGGAGAGCAGGGGAGAGGGACGAGCGAATCCTTTATATGCCTCCAACCTCTCCCTCCGCCAATTCCTCTTGTTGCCCCTGGAGCGCTTTCACTGAGGAGGTCACCTGAGGGGGTTATTGGCCGGAAAATTCTCGCTTCCTCCTCCACCCTCTTTGCTCGATCCCTCTCTCACGCCACCGCGGAAAGTGAGGGGGACACATGCCGGGAAATCCACGTCACCCGGACGTGGGCACCAAAGGGGTTTTGCACTGCCGCGAAACATGTCACCCCCACGTCATGTACACGTCCTTTTTTTCCTGTAACTCGAGTTAAAATTTATTTCAGTCTCGGTCTTTTGTGCGCACTGAGGTAAGACATAAGGAACTATATCGCCAAAGTTGTTCGATAAATTTGAGCACCACATAGACTTATGTTTTCTCCTTTATGAAGGAGAATTATTGGAGCATTTGAAAATAATAGTCCAGTTCGTATCGCAAAGTCCGTATCTTGATGGGTCAACCTTATTCAGCTTCCGTCTCCCATCGTGGCTTCGGCCGTCCGAGGCTACTTTGTGACTCTTATGAGTAAGTTTTTATAGAGTATGCAGGGTTGCCAGCCTTTGCTGTACCCACGCCATGTGCAGCTTTCCCTGCTAACAGTTACGGTGCTCTACCGGTCAGTTTTGGCTCATTTTCGCCGGTATGCCACCAGAGAAACCAAAGCATAGCAATACCCTAGGCCCGCTTTCACTATTCTACTGAAGCTGGTATCCCTTCTGAAAGGACTACCTTGAGAGCCAGCATACAGTTGCCCGCGACCCACCAATAGGAGGTATATGCGGTGTACCGACACCTTTTTTTATTTATTTTTTTTCTTCCACCTTTTTTTTCTCTTCATCTTAGTTTGCTTCCATTGAGACATTAATGCCATCTTAAGGTCCCACGGCGTTTCACGTAACAAATAGTAACGAAGGGTTGTCGTTGTATTTGCCTTCTTTCGGAACCAAGTTTTTAAAAATTGTACACCCATGCTCAGGCCAAAAATTGCTTTGTATGTATGATTTTATCTGCATTTTATACCTATGGAGCACTATTTATTACGCCATTTTCATGTATATTCAAAAACTGTGATTGTAATGCATGAAATCGTTCAACCTTGCTTTATGTTTATGAAATTCTATAGTATATTTTATTAAATTCATCAAATGGAAGCTCTCATAATTATTTCATAAATGTACCCATTTAATTTATGCGAAATTTTATTTTCTTGTTTTTCATTTTACAGTATGTGAATTGCGTGTAATTTTGTCTCGCTCTGAGCAGATGAAAACTAATCATAAACTCCATGTTTCCCCATTGTAGATGGCATGCCGAAGCGAAAAAGGATATACATGAGGGAGATAGGTCCCTGAAATTTTAGAAAACCGGGAGGAGATTTTCTAACATTCAACAAAACCTACCTTTACCGGTGGGATACTTAAAAAAAAAATTCCCTGTTGGTCTATTTCTCTCGCCCCGGGGAAAACGGGCGAAATGCCGGAAAATCCACTTCTCCCGAGTGTGGGCATTTCAAGGAGTTGTCAGCGTTCGAAAGGATTGCGCGACCGCGAAAAATCTCTCGTCTTTCCTGCACGCACCCACGATGTCTGCGAGCTGTGTTTTCTTTTTCCATTTGTTCCGGTGTTTATGCAAGGGAATATCGATAAAGAGAAAATATTGTTCAGTCCCGGTGACGGTGCTGCAGGGTAAAATCCCCCCTAACAACCATGAGGCTGCGGGTTCATGTCGCGCTAGCGTGTACTGTTCACCATTCAGGACGTGTTGGTGCGTTAATTTCACACACCTAAATGGCCAGAGGGGCCATTATTATCAATGATTATGGAATATGAATAAATAAACTAAATATCGTCTGAGGTGGAGAATTTGAAAATTATTATTTTTGAAATAAATAAAAAATATATAAATAATTGAAAAAATAATAACTTTTTTTACTCCAGTAATTAATTGAAGCGATCCAGGTGACGAACATTATGTGCCCTCGGTTGGTAGGTAACTCAAGTTGAAACAAAGTTTCGAAGCCGGGGTCGTTCAATGAAGGTCCAGGGAAGTTTGAGTTCTCAAAGTTATTTTTCATTTACATGGCTAAGAACATATTTCACAAAGCCCAAAACAGTTTCCTTTATAGTCTTAAAGTGTTCGAAAAATCTAGGGTGAGAGTATGCCTAATATACAGATGTTCATTAGTAGTACTTTTGAAAGAAAGCTTTTAACCTTGTGCTAGGTATTTGCGAAGTTACAGAAAATGGGCAAAGTTGCAAATTCATTAGAAACAGGAAACCGCTGGCGGAGGAAATTTTTAACCGTTGAGAGGGGACTAATGGCGAGGACTGCGTGTCGCGATACAAAAATTATGCTTATAAAGAGCTTTGTGTGGAGTGTGGTGCTTTATGGTCCAGAAACGTGGAATGTAAGAAAGGACGACTGCAGGCGTTTGAGATGTTTGCGTGGAGGAGGATGTGAAAGATTCAGTGGACGGAAGGGATGACAAACAAGAATGTGCTTGGTATGGTTGATGATGAGGAGAAGCTACTGTAGAAGTAAGTGGAAGACAATATTTGGTTGAAACGGGTAATAAGAGGTGTGTAGGGATGCTTATGACTGTGATAGAGGGGAATGGGGATGACAAGGAAGAAAGAGAATAGAGTTTAGTTTCAACCCTCCCTCTCTCATGCAAAGCTCCCGTTTCTTTGATAAATCTTCTTTTCTACATCCCTTTGACAAAATACCTCGAAATCCCCTTGCTTCTACGGCCTGCGGCAGGTGAGGGCTGAGGTTAATAGGGGGTCCTGAGGGGAAAAAGCCCTTGGGGTGCTTCTTAACAAGTAGCAGATCCACCTTACTCCACTCTTTTCTTCTAAGGGGTACTCTCCCTTGGGGGTTGACCCTCTCCATCCTTTAATAACGATATTAATATGGACTGTAGCGTTGTTTGGAGCAGAAACCTGGGCGCTGAGAAAAGATGACGAGAGAATGCTCCAAGAATTTCAGGTGTGGCTGTGGAGGAGAAAGTAAAAGGTTCGATGTACAGAAAAGAAGACGATAGGGGAAGTGCTTTCTATGGTGGGTGAAGAAAGGAAACCAATGGAGGATAATAGAATGAGGCAGAGTAGGGGGCTGGGTGAGGTAATTGTGGTTGAGGGGTTAATGGAGTCCTTGATGAGAAGTTGAGTTGGGGAAATGGGGAATAAAGAGAATAGGCGTCATGGACAAAATGGATGTCGGTTGGGCATATGTATCGATGAAGAAATGATTCCTGCACGGAATTAGTGACCTTCGCCTGTGGAAATTTAGAGGATTTTTCAGTCTTTTCCATCATTACTTCCTAATCTGGTAGATTACCCTCATAATAAATTTATTCAACTCGATGGCGTTTATGGACATCCTTTTCAACCTAAGTTCTCGCGTTGACGATAGGGTTTGACATGGCGCAATCTCCAAATTTCCAATTTCTATTCCCTGTCCGTTGGTTTGTTAATTGGAGGTGACCTTTATTTATTGCCGTATTTATCGATGGTGAATGCTTACATCAAACCTCAAGAGTCCGCGTGACAGCTAGTTTGACGTGACACACGTCGTCGCATCTCGTAGCCTGGACCATCCGATCTAGACCTGCCCGATCTGACCACGCCCCCCTTTTCGCCCGTTTTTTGCGCCATTGGAATTTCGACAACTTTCCTCTCTTTGAAGGCTTCCGCGACTCATATACTTGTTAATATTGCTGTTTTCAGGTATTCTCGTCGCGTTTTTAGTTTTTCTGACTACAGTTTCTCCCCTCTTCCTGGGGGCGTCTTCAGGTCCGTTGGACATTTTGTAATTATTGTTATTATTTGTTTCCCGTTGTTATGTATTTCGTTGCTAGTTCAGTTGACCATTATGTTCATCTGCTGGACATAGATTTAAAATGTGTCTCCATTGCCCGCTCCTCGCTGTGGTCCGACCACTCTCTCCCAGGTTGAGGCAAGTGGGTATCCATCCTCCCGATTGAAATTTGATGGATATTTAACCAGTTCTACTGCTTCTCTGATCAGCCTGGGAAAATAACGATTTTCCCTTGAGAGTACTCTCACTTGGTCAAAGGCAATCTGATGTCCTGGCTCGAACCACGCATGCTCTGCATCTGCGGAGAGGCTGAATCTCTTCTTTTCGGTGGCCCTCTGGTGGACGCCCCCAGGAAGAGGGGAGAAACTGTAGTAAAAAAAACTGAACTCGCGACGAGAATACCTGAAAACAGCAATATTAACTTTCCTCTCTTTCCTCAACGTCCTCTATTTCCTCTATTTTTTCAAAACATCGGCAAGTTCTCCATTCAACGTATTTTAGGATCTCTTTAAGACCACGTTAATAACCTAGTTCTTTGAAAAACTGCTGGAAAAATATTTGAAGTAAAATGCTTATAACCTCGGTGAATATCGTATCCATTACCCAAATGAAAAAACTTTCTACTGTTTGTCGTTGTCGATGCCAATGTCAATTAGATGTGGTTAAATTCATTAACCATTAAGTTTACTGTGTTATCATATATATTATTACAGAAAGGTCTTTTTCTATCATTCCGTATATGTTCCGTTAATACTGCACCTACAGTGATAAATGAGGTATCATTTTAAACGTTGAATCACCGGCTTCTGATGAAAAATACAATCTCAATCTCAAATTTCACTATTCACCCATTAATTTGACTTAAAAGTTTCGATTGTTCCATGTCGATTACTTGCTCGAGGTATATCGACTCCACACATCATCATCCGTATATATTATTTCTCAAAGATGTTTTTTTGTCGCAACGCCATAACTCCCATAATTATTCATCAAAATGAATGATTCAAACATTTTTTTAAAGCTTATGTTCCCCGAGATTGATGAAAAATAGACAAATTGTTTAAAATTAAAGTTGTTGTCAAAAAAATGATACAACGCCATCTGTTGACAATATAATCAACTAATGTGTTGGCTATGGTTACGTCCTGAAAAGACTGTAGGAGGCGCCGTCTGTTAGCACATCCTTTAGTTAGATTGTTTGCATTCTACATACAATCAGTAGGACCGTTTACCGTTCAAGTTTACGTTATGTATCTTTAACACAAACATAAATAACATAGAATTGTCCATGGAAAGAAACAGGAAAAAGAACGGTGAGAAAGAAGGAAGAAACAGGAAGAACCTGCATACTGTGCGAAATATTCGCACGGGTAGAAGAACAGGAAGAAAGAAGGAAGAAACAGGAAGAAGCTGCATACTGTGCGAAATATTCGCTCGGGTCATCTAGTCCCTATTATTTTAGGCAGCTGTATATTTCTCTTGATCGTCACTTATCGCTAGTACGGACATTTTATTTCTTCAGTTTCGTAATAGTTGTGTTTTCTTTGGACTTTACTTCTATAGGTTCTGCTGGGTTTCTTATCGACTTAGCTGGTTAGCGAGTGATAACCTTTATCGGAGACGAATATTCGAATTTATTATTTATATACTTATTTGAAGAACTTATTGTAGTCGCACCATCGTTATATTTTTTTCCGCTTGAACCAAATATTTTGGCAATTGTTAGGACTGAGATTGTGGTACGTTGCGATTTACGATCTTTCCTCCTGTTTTTCTCATCCATTATGCATCACGAGCCGTTGAATCTCATATCGTAGTTCGGCAGAAATCGAGAGCGGAGTTGCATGTACCGAATAATCGAGGGACATTGGTTCCGAAATGCATGTAGTGGTTTTAGAGTCAGTTTGGACAGTCTTATCTGCAACCCTTAGAAAACATGATTTCGAGATGAAATGCCAGAATGTGTTCGTTCATCGCGTAATTTCATATATATTAACCATGCAATTTATGAGGATCTTGGGAGCGAAAATGTTTGCTGAATGGTAAGTTAAGGGAGTAATAAAAATTACGAAATTCTATTACTGCCAAGAAATATATTTTATTACATAATTATATATATATATATATATATATATATATATATATATATATATATATATATATATAAAACATATATAGTACTCGGAAAATGTAATGAGAAAGTGAAAGAACGTTGTTATTTTTCAATCGTTAGGCCTCATCTGGAATATGTTGTTAGTGTATGGGATCCGTACGAAGCGGGGTTGATATCAGAGTTAGATCGCGTGCAGCGAAGAGGAGCTAGGTTTGTGAAACGATGCTACGACAAGTTGGCTAGTGTGTCTGGACTGTTAGAAGAATTAGGATGGGAATCGCTATCACAGCGTAGATTAAATTATAGGCTTAACCTCCTAACTAAATTTCAGGAAAATCATTTCTTAGACGACGTGAAAAACGTACTATTAACCCCCTCTTACTACGGCAGATTAGATCGCGCCAATAAATTTTAGAGAGATAGATTGTAGAACCGATAGGTATAAAATGTCATTTTTTCCGCGTACCATTCGGGACCATAACAGCTGTGATCGTCGTCATGAATAATTCGAACTGTGACAATAGGCAGACAGTAACTCTTTCTCTTTATATTCTCTACGTTCCTATTTATGCATGATGTAAATATTGATGTTCTTATTTATGCATGATATATTGAATATGTAGTAGTAGTCTTTGTATCCCTTGCATGTTGGAACGATTGACGATTGAATGTTTCTTGGTTATTAGATTTTTAATTGGCGCGTTGCATGTGTGGCACGCGGGTTTTTATGTAATTTCGGTGTTCTACCGTATCATTCATGCATGCCTGGTGTGGAAGCACCCCCTGCCACACAACCTTTGGGTGGCTTGCAGGGTATGACGTAGATGTAGGTGTATTAACTCTGTGTAATATTGGATTGATGTTTTGGTCGACTCCCGGTACCTGCTACCTTAGTTGAGCCACCATCAGTGGATGGGAAAAAGAGCATTGCCATACAAATCAGTAAAATGTACAGCAGTCGCAACTTTGAAAACAATGTGCACGTTGGAAATATAATTTTTTGAAAAAATTTTCTATTTCCCATAGAATGTCGTTATTTAATTTGTTGATATCCTTGTCGCAGTTTTCATTTTTTCTCATTTAGTGTTGTAAATTTAAGACGCCGAATGCCAATTAGGTTCCTTGGGCTCTGTTAATCTTGGCCCAGGAGCTCAAACATATTGCTTAAACATTTGATGTAAATAGGGTAAGATGTTGATGGGCTTGTTTCAAGGGCCAAGCGGAGGTATGAAGAGGCATAGGAAGAAAAGCTATAAGTATTAACCGTGATAATGTGATCTAGGTAGTATAAAAATATGTAGAGATAAGGTGAAGTGCCGTTGAAATCGTTCGAAAAAAACACAACTTAAATCGGCAGAATTCCATCAATAATGACTTTTTTTTGATAAAGATATACTTGTAAATGCTTTCATCCAAGGGGAATGATATTAGAGCGCTTATCTGTGGAGAAATAATGTTCCGTTGCCCGTAAAATCTGTTTCGGATTTACCAGAGTTTATCTCCCTGATGTATGGAAATTTCCCACGAAGTTTCGCCCGCGACAAAAATATTAAGAATAATTTTGTCGCGCCCAGCCGTATCATGTAAAATGGCCATTTTCGTAAACGGATTGCGTTTGACTTTGAATGGCCAGAGAGCTCGGCTGTACGATAGGACGGTTTTGGGAATGATAATGGAGGTCAGTCTATGGATAACATTGACCGGTTGGTCTCCGGGTAACCATTGGGATTGGTTTTCGTGGGGGGCTTTATAGTTGCTGAAAATTCTGTTGCCACTATGATTTCGGACGTTTGATTGGAGTTCTCGGGCATGCAAGTACCCCTCTATTTGATCATGTTACCTGCTGTTTCGTACCACTTACTACCTCTATCTCTCGGAAGGAGACGATAAGAAGATAGAAGTGTTTCACTGTGGCCAGAGTGACCCGTCTTGACGCAAGAAGTTTGATTACGTGGCAACATATTGGTTTCTTTTTCCAGAAATGGGATCATCATCATGGAGTATTTTACTAGCTGATGGTTAGGTTTTTGAATTGTACTTATTCTAACGTCCCAATTTTTAGCTTATCTTTCTGTTTACCCTCCTTAACGTGATCCACCATTAAATCCCTTTAAAATTCCTAATATCGTGGTCCTCTGCTTATTTCGTCCGGAATTCCTATCCTCTTTCTACCTCTTCCACACTTCCACAGTGTTTCCCCTCTATTACCCTCTTCAGCATTCCCTCTCTCTTCAAAACGTCCTCCATCCATCTCCACTGCCTCCTCGAAATCTCTGCCACACCTCCGCCTCTAGCTTTCTCTCCTCTTTAACCATATCCAATCCCTTCTCGTTCGTCCAACCCGTTACCCAGCTCACCCTCTCCGTCCTTCTCAGCACCCATATCTTAAACGCCCCTAGTCTACGGTAGTCTGACTTCACACTAACCATGTTTCCGAACCAATCAGTGGCACCCTCCATATTGGAGTTTTCATCAGTCGTTTCTTAAGTCTCTACTTCGACCTCCCTTATCAATTCCCCCTATTCCCGCTTATCATTTTCCTCCTTGAAAATGCTCCTTCGGTCATTTCAGTTATAAATGCGATAAATATGATATTTTAGCTACCGGAAGGACCTTATTTTAAAGTTTTCCTTCGTTGTCTTTTTTATATCTTGACTTTATTATTGCATTATTCTGATAAAAGAATAATAGAATTAACCACATGTGTTTGAAATGTGAGTGTAGAGAAGAAAACGGAGAAAGTGCCGGGGAAGGAAAGGCAGACCAACTAGGAAATGATTGGTATGGTCGGTGAAGGGAGGAAACTATAGGAGGAAATTAAGGGGAGGCAGAGTAGGTGGCTGGAGCCAGCACTTATGACAGGTGTAGGGAAGCTAAAGGTCGTCGGTTTTTTCTTTGGGATTAACAGAGTTACGGCGCTCATTAAGTTGAACAAATTGATGAAGATGAATTGTTGCTTACCCCTGTAAAATGAATGCAAAATACCTCAGTCTCCAGTCAGTCCCCTTCCAAAGATAGCTCACCAACTGATCGGAAAAGAAGATGAGTTAAAATCGTGCGTGTTCCCCGACCAGACTCCTTAGTCTTATTGACAGGCCAAGCTCGTTCTCTTGTCTCTGTTTTAATGGGCTATCTTATTCTAGTTAACCCTGTATCCTTACCCGGCTTTCGTTCCGCGTCCGCGAGTCGGTGAGATTTGTTGCTGTCCATAAATCCTGCCTTTACTTTACGCATACAAGAAGACTCGGAACTGTCGTTACGGATGTTGCGATGTTTGCGTATCAATTGATCATTGCTTTGACGGGTTCTGGATGTTAATGAGCTCTGTAAATGTTTCACCGCTTTGGTGACCAGTTTAAAAGACTTTCTCGGATGAAAAATAAGTATCTCGGATGCTCAATGTAAGTTGAGATGGGAATAGAAATGTTATAGGTAGAGGTTGCTGAACGGGTAACAGTATAGATGATTTTTCTTCCTTCCAACCTACCGTAGTTGAGACATATATCATTATTATTTTTATTTTTTTCTCGGTATGAAAACTGAATTTTGCATTTTTTCCCATCGACAACTCTCGTCGGCCTACCGAGGGTCTAATTTAATGCTAATAAAACTGAACTCTCATTTCTTTTCTCGTAAACGGAAAGGCTATGTCATCTTGAAATGTGCAAAATTTATTATGTTTTAAGCCGATTCTTTGTATTAAAATTATTTATTTTCATTGCTTTGAACCTTCCATTTTGATGTGAAACGCATTGTTGTTCTGAAGCCCGGCGTACCTGTATTTTGCCAGGTGATTGTTTTCAACGTCGAAGCACGCTCGGGAAAAATGAAATCTCTAGTCGGAAATTTTGAATCCCTTCCTGCTCTGAGACATTTACTGTGAAATACATATCTGTGGAATTGAAATGGTAATTGCTATTCTTTGATCCTTTCCGCGCTCAAACTGGCGTATGAATGTGATTTTTCGTCATTCAATTTGGTGGTTCCCTACTCGACGTAGACACTAAGAAGATTTGCTCTGCCGAGTAGTTCGCATATTTCTCTTTCATCTTCCTTAGGAGCCGTTCGTTTTGAAGGCAGTGAGAATCTTTAATTAGCCTGGCAGTTCCATGATTCTGCTTTGAAAAGTAGATACTAAAACCATGACTCGAGCAAATCTTTGAATCCTCTTTTCCTACTCGATAACCTGGTATCCCATTACCTGCCTGTCTGCTTGTCGCTTGTGACATCCTCGGTTTAGTCTATATGCATATATTTGGAATCGTATTTGCTCTAGAATGTCGGATTTTGTTTCACTTCCGACCGCTAACTGAATGCGGAAGACTTAATAATTCGCCATTGGCAAAACTCTCAGCTCCAGTGCTGGAAACGCATCGTTATGCGAAGACTCAGGTAATTGAATGTCTTTCGTGATTTTCATCCCGTGGTTAAATCTCTTCGTATTTTTCAACGCGTTTTGCGAACAAGCCTTTCTAACCGCTGTGGTTTGTCGAGGATATAGTTCTCATGTTTGAAAAAAATTGTTCACTGCGCCCTTCTCTCTCGGATAGAAATCGCCTTGGTCTAAGGTTGAAACAAACTATACTTTCACTTTGCCTTTTCAAAATTGTAACCATTGTCGAGTGCATTTACTTCGTGGTAAAATCATAAACGTGTGGTTAGTTGCTTTGGTTGATTTGTTAACTTAATGCCAGTATACGTGGATATCGTGTACAAAAAATTCCAAGCCTAGTTGTAAAGACGTAATGTCTTCAATATTTGATTGACTAGATGTCATTGACTAGTGTTTTGTTTGCATTGGTCAAAGGTTAAGGCGTAAATTATTTCGCTTGTGTTGGATCGTTGGTGTATTATCTCTCTCCTTTGCAAATAATTAATGCTTTTGCATGTCACTTTAAGGGGACATTTAAGTTAGCGCTGAGAATTAGTTTATTATTTTTGACTTTAACATGGGGCAGAAAAGTGGACCCTCAGAAAGGAGGACAGGGATAGGCCTCAGGCATTTGAGATTTTGGTGTGGAGAATGTGAGGTGGACGGAGAGGAAGATTAGCGAGGAAGTGCTTGAAATGGTTGGCGAGGAAGCTTCTTGATGAAATCCGAGATCAGCAGAATAGGTGGCTGGAGGATGTAATAAGGGGTGATGGGTTTCTCAAGAATGTGAAAGAGGGAAGGAGGTTGGAAAAGTAAGGAAGAGTAAGAACGCATGTTTCATGGACAGGATGTAAAAGGGTAGGTCGTATGCTGAGGCGAAATAGGATATACTAAAGCGAGATAGACCCCTGAAAGTTTAGAAAGCCGGGAGGAGAAAAAGACTGACGTTTAACAAAACCTACCTTAACCGGTGTTATACTTAAAAAAAAAGTCGATAGTATACTCGACATTAATCTCCGACTGAGGAGTGCCATCCTTGTGATCTCATAGTCTGCGTGTGGTCATGACTCGCAGGGATCCTAGTAACTGGATCTGAAGGCATGATAAGCAGCATTTTAATTTAATTTTTAAACTTTCTCTGTATTTTTCGCTGCTGTTGTAGGGCATATGACTATGTCGTATATAGTTTCTGACGGCCAAGCGCTGGTTAGATAGCCTGACAGATGATGGCAAGGCGTGGTAGATGAATGGGAGGGTCATTTCGGGAAATTCGGAAAGTAGATCAATTATAAGGTTTCGTAAGTATTGAGATTTTCAGGGACGAATAACACGTGTTCAAGCTAAACAATAATGTCATATATGTGGCGCCACTTCCTTTTTTGAACGTCACTTCGGTTTTATTCATTTATTCATTGATCTACTTCATTGGTGGAATCGGCTTTGAATTATCCTCGCGTATGCATCACCTGGATAATCCAAATAATATCCATATAATAGGATAATCCAAAGCCGATCAACAGAGGATAATCATCTGGTTGTATCTTTTGGATTATAATATGTTATGTAATATTATGTACTCATTCTCATTTGTCTATGTAATATTATGTATTCATTTATTCAGGATCTTTGAGCTGCATTCTTTGTAGTTGTTCATTCATCAGTGTCTAAAGAACCAATGAGTCCACGGCAATAAATGTTTATTATTATTTATTATTAAAAAAAATGTATGTGACCTTCCCATAGCTTCTGTAGCGTAAATTTCTATTCGTATCCCTATATTTAAATTCCAACATGTTGAAATGAAAAGTGAAATTGACTGTTGTATCTGTTGGATTATAATATATTATGTAATATTATGTACACATTCTCATTTGTCTATGTAATATTATGTATACATTTATTCAGGATCGTTGAGTTGTATTCTTTGTAGTTGTTCATTCATCAATGTCTAAAGGACCAATTGGTCCACGACAATAAATGTTTATTATTATTATTAAAGTGCTTTCAGCATGTCCTTTTATGCACGGATTTGCGTGAAACTTTTATGGATCTTCTTATTTGTAATATCCATGGATTAAAGTTGAAAATATACTTTTCAATGTGGTGTTTAGATAAGTCATTGCTACTTTAACACGTAGCCTCATGGCACATAAGGTACTTTTTGTTATTATTCGATAAACGTTGTAAATATAGTCTTAAAATCGCGCGATAATATTCTTTCTGTAATTATCTTGGTTGATAGAATGTATTACGGTGTCAATCCGACTCAAATATAAAAAAACTGTATTTGAATATATTTTCATCAAAATTTCGAATGACATGCTGAACACAATGGCCCAAGTCATTACAGGCTTTAATCAGGGCAAACTTATTTTTATCCTCGTGTTATTTTTATGTGTCTATGGTGATTTTTGCAGCATAAACATGTTAACCCAAATGTGGCGTGGTCCAAGTTTTTTTCGAGTTTCTTTAATAATTATATAAATTGGCACTCGCCTATTACCGCTCCTAAGTTCTGCATTTCGACGATTCCTGTGAATGGCTGGATTCCCTGAATATTTGTAAGCAAACATTACAGATGTATCATTTCAAGTTTATATGAAAATCTGTACACATGTAATCGAATTATTACGGAATTATGTTGTCTCGAATGGCTTTGCGTTTAAATGACATTGAATAGCCAAAAAACCAACCCGTTATGATGAAATTGTGTTCATTTGTATCTTATTATGTCACCCAACCACCTAATTGCTGCATTTTGTCGATTGACTGTTGTTTGACGCCTGCTTTTTCACGGAAATTATGCCTAGTGAATTTTTGCACCTAATCTAGGATTCTTCTAATCTTTTCCCCCCGGCACCCCTTGTCTTTCTCCCCCCCCAGGGAGGATCCATTTTACCCCGTCGTCCTACGGCCCTCCTCACTTTCCCTTTGACCATTTTTTTCTCGCAGACGGCTTAGCCCCGAACCAGCTCTTGCCCCAATAAATAAATCGCAAATCGCTTCGCCCGAGAGGGGTCATTCGCCCCTTATCGTCCGATATGCTGCCCCCCCTCAACCTCCTTCGGCCATTAAGCATGCTTCCGGAACCGTTGGGGAGGACATTGTTGATCACGTTCACATCCAACCTCTACAGCCGACGGCTGCGCCGCCCTGGGCTGGGTGGGAGGAGGCAGAACTGAAAAAAAATGAAGAGCGATCGGCGTAATCCTCTCCCCGGGATAAAGTCTCGCATGTTTTGTTTTTCTTTCGCGCCTCAAACCATCTTTCTCGCCACCCCTTCTCCTCCTCGTCCCAACCTCCTGCCTCTATCGTAGGCCACTTGTTTCCCCACCCCCGCTCTCCTTCCAACCCCCTCGTGCAACACCACTCATGTTTGCTGAGGGCGGATATTGGGAAATGACTTACCGAACTTTTGTTCCGTTATTTTCTTTTATTTATAACCTCTTAAACGGCTTTTTTGTATCTTTTCTCGAGGGCAATCGTATATATCTCTCTTCCGATTGCGAGTGGAATACGAGCCTGGTGCTGCTAATCTAGTAAATAACTGAAATCCCCGGCCGCTCGCCATTTTTAAGTTTTTTTCCTCCTCAAAAAACGAAAAGGGTCAGATAGTCTCGGCGCGTGAATGGTGGCACTGCGCGTTGGGCGGCAGGCGTTAAATTCTGGCTCTCAGTTTAGTGCGGTTTTGTTTTCTGTAACCGTGGGTAAGGGCGCGTGTAATGGAATTTGCACTTGGTGCCTTTCGCGCGTCTTTGAAAGAGCCCGTTTATCACTCATTCGTTTCCTATTGTTCGTAACGTGGATTTATGGGCACGAAAATGATAGCAGATTGTGGAGATATCACCCCTGAAACATCCCCACTTCGAAGAATGAATCTCGTCTACGGTTGTAAGAATCCTTATTTCCCTTGTATTAGAGGTCATCGTTGGTGGATTTCCGCATGGAAATTTCTCGTTCATCACGTTAAAATTAGTTGTATTTAATCACGTATAGTGTTGGAACATTTCAAAGTTTAATTACTGGTTATGATAATTTTTTAAATAGATTTCTTCTTTTAATATTTGATCAAATTAGAATTTTCATTTTTTTTCACGTATATTCACTGGGAAAATATATATTTTAGTTCTCTATTGCAGGAATGACGTTTGCCTACAATGGCTACGTTATATTTTGTTCTTCTTTTTTATGGAACTGTTGTCTGGTAAAATTCTTTTGATTTGATTTGTTCCAAGGGGATGTTTGTTCCCTCTGTTGGGTCGTTATGAATGAGACGGTAGAATATTTTTGTAATGGTGATTTTGATTTGACTAATCGCGAAAGGATTTCTCCCCTATTCCTTATTAATAGCTAAATCCATCTTCTCCCCTCTTTTAGAAATGCATGCATTTCAGAGTCCATTTCTATCTCAGCAGGTGTCAGAACTCATTCGGGCTACATTTTGGTACATTGGATACGCCGTCTGAGTATTTATTTAATAGAAACACCATTTTACTTTTAGCTTCGATTTCTTCTTATGAATTCCTCTGGTCTTAGTGGAAAGCACATCGAAACATAAGATTATATAAGTCAAGTAGTGTAATGTGAGTAGCTAGGTTTTCCCGGCGAACGCTTGGAACGTAAAACAATCGGTCGATGGCGGACTATGCCTTCACAACGTCGGTGCAACACTTTGGTTGAGAACCCGAGAGCTCTAAGTCTTGAGTAGTATTATTTATTTCGCTATTTCGAAGGTATTTTCTATAGCTACGAGGACTTCTTCGGCTTTTGGCTGTCAAATGACACCGTATACTTAACTTGTATCGCATGAGGGTAAATTTTACGAAGTACTGGTATCGTTTTACTGGCTTCGATACAGACATTTTTGAATATTTCTGAGGTATATCCATTTAAGTGTTTACATCTATTCTGTTTCAATGTTTCGTCATTTCAAGTCGGGTTTTCTCCTCTTTCTGTCGGCACGGGCATCCAATTCTTCCCCCTCCTTCTGGTTTTCTCACTTCTGTCTCTTTCTCTCTCCTCTTACTTACCCTGAAAAGCCTCTCCTCCTGCTGCTCGTACCTGCGACTTCTTCGGCTTTTGGCTGTCAAATGACACCGTACACTCAACTTGTATCGCATGAGGGTAAATTTTACGAAGTACTGGTATCATTTTACAGTCTTCGATACAGACATTTTTGAATAGTTCTGAGGTATATCCATTTAAGTGTTTGCATCTATACTGTTTCAATGTTTTTGACGCTTTACGTTGATTTTTGACCCTGTTAGCAATTACTAGAACGCGGCACACAATTCCTCTTTAATAAAAATGGAGACAACAATCGTATTTTTTCCCAATTTCTTATTATAATTATTTTTCTGCCCCCACACTCTTCCCTCCTACTCATTGTTAGTCCCTCATTTCCCATCTCTTCGTTCTCCCACGTTCCCTTGTCCTCTCTTTGCTTCTGAGGTTTTTGGTTTTCCCTTCCAATCTCTCCCTATCTTCTATCCTATACCCACTCCTCCTTTCAACTATAAATACGATATTGGCTGTTTCTCATTGTCTTGTACATGTTGATGACTCTGTGAGTCGAAACGCGTAGTACTGGTAATAAAAAATTGTGGTAAAGTTCGATTGTTGTTCTCATTATGACGAGCTTCCACTACATTACGCCTGGATCAGTAAACTTTATTCCTCTTAAGGAAATAAATATCGATTCATTAATGTCGTAATGATTGTAAGAGAGTTGCAAGATGTAGGTACTCCTGAAAAATGCTCATGACAGTAAGTTGAAATAAGCATATCATATATATTGTTGGGTCTGACTTTAAGTATTACTAGTGGAACGTACCCGTTGAAATTCAACGGGTGCAAAACACATTGAACTTATTTTATACTATCGATAACAATCGAAATATATCGATATATATCGCGCACAATGTATTTCTTATTGCTTATATGGATTCTTCTATTTCAATTGATACGTTATAATGTTGAAAGCGCGTTATATTGCAACAAATATAATAATATGTATCTGAAACTAAATTGGTATCAATTAAATATCCTGAAATAAAGGTTTGCTCTGCACCATGGAGCAAGTGCGTGACGTCAAGATGGCGGATCGCCTCATCCCCTAAGAGAAATATCAAGGGCCATTTTTTAAAACCAATTTTAGGAAACAATAGCAATATTTAGGAAGTAAGATATGCCGTCGCATGTTCTCTGATAAATTCTGTGCATTTTGGTACCTCATTTGTAGAGTTTGGTTGCGTATAAGTTGAGAAAAGGTATCTATACAGTAGAAATAATATAGAAGATAGTGAACATGCATATCGTGCTCGTAGCCTCATTTGTGATGAATCGATCGTAAAAAAAACTCTTGTTTAAAATGTTGTATTCAATCGTTCTTTCCAATTATGAATGCTCATATCAAGGTTTTTTTTTCGTGAATGCCCCCACGATCTGGACGATTACACTGATAGCATACCAGTTCGCCAGACAAATGGCCTGTTTTCCACAGGTGCTGATGTTTTAGCGTGCGAAAGCTAACGTTGTGATTTGTCAGTCATCAATGAAACGCCCAGGGCAAATGACGCTGTCCACAGAGAGCGTGATCAAAGTCTGATAGAGCTCATTTTGTCCGTGATTGTATTTTTCGCGAAACAATTCAATTGGCGGGTTTTCTGCTCTTACTGTCGGCACGGGCATCCAATTCTTCCCCTTCCCTCTGGTTTTCTCACTTCTGTCTCTTTCTCTCTCCTCTTACTTACCCTGGAAAGCCTCTCCTCCTGCTGCTCGTACCTGCAGATCGTTGGATTCAATTCCACGCTCCCATTACCTGTGGTCATTACCAGAGGTGTAACAGATTCCGTAATAGAAGTTTCCTATCACATGACTATAGATTCCTTTTCACTCCTTTTCTGTGGCCGGCTTAAATGCGTTCGGACCAGTTGCGTAATCGAAAAACTTGGGTTGCCCTGATTGGTTGATTCCAGGGATCTATTTTGTATCATTCTCCTATTCGTAATCCAATATTGATCTCTGGAGTTTAAATTCTATCATTGAGTCCCTACGCGAGTAAAACTGTTGCATTTCAAAGTTCTGTTTGGTGTCGTTTCCCTCTTCGTGATTGGGTATTGATTTCTTGATTCTACTCGTAAATGCCTGAATGCGCATCTCCGTCACGCCGTCGGCAAACAATTGATGATGGGTTCAGAAAAATTTTTCCTGTGATTGAATTAGAAAATATAAATTCGAATGATTTCTGCTCGGTCCTATCGTTTCAATTTGTAGATTTTGGAGCATTAGTATTTTATTTCGCATCCAATTTTAAACGAGCTCATTGGAGATTTATCTTTCCCGTTTTTCGCTTTATCCCGTATGGGTGTTGCGACAGCTTTTCTGTAGTAAGTGAAGGAATTCTGTGACGTTCCTCTTTACGAGGTCCTACTATATCTGGTGTTATGGTTATTTGAGCTGAGAGAGTAGTAAACGTGGAATATGCTCTTTGAGTGAACGGTGGAGGGTATAAAGCGTTGCTTGCTGCTGGTAGCTTGATGGAGATGAAGGTAAATAGGCGGTTCGTAAAAGTGTTCACTCTCGTTTGAAGAAATCAAACGACCAGATGGAAGGGCTTATTTATCCATCAAAACTTTCTTTTGTTTGAAAGTTGAAATCAACTTTCTCTGACTAAAAGTCTTCTTTTGTTTAATCTTTTATGTGGCATGCGATTTGTATTCAAAGGCGCTGGCAATTTTGCATTAATGTCAGTGCGTGAGTTTTATATTTTAGCTTTAGTATTCTAACAACAATGCAGGGATTTTGAGAGATAGTTACGACAAACTCTCAAATCCCTGTATCAGTCTAAGTATTCAGAAAAAAAACGCTCGGTTCTCGATCATTTCAACGCCACGCGTTGGCAATCAATAAAAGCCTTCTGAATTTTAAGAGAATAACGTTCCTTTCACTTCCCATGCATTTGCCATTCATCACGCGGCCGGTCGAGCGATTATAACATCAAAACACCAATTGGGAGACATGGGAGGAGCAGCGAGAAATTTTTTGGCCCGACCGACGGGGGATTCCGAATTTGCAACCACAGCCTTCAGGCCGGATGGGAGGGGGGGATGGGAGGTGGATGGGGACGCGGTGGTAATTTATGGCCTCCGCACCTCACCCCAAGGGGGTCGCGAATGTCTCCACCCCAATAGGGAAGCCGTCTTTTGCCTCCCCGCCCCCTACAGCTTCCCCACTGTAAACCCCCCCCCCTGTGCCATCGTTGGAAGGGACTTGTTTATTGGGATTCCGACACGGATGACGTCGCGTTAACCCCTTCTCCAGCCCTCCCTCTTCCCGACGTGGCCCGCTCTCAACCTCCCTTCTCTCCGCCCAACCCCGACCGCAGCCCCACCGTGGAAAAAAATACCCTCCGGGGGCCTTCGGTGAAAAACGTGGTGTCATCCACTCGATTAAGTAGGCAAGTGAGGAGATTGGTTCTCCCGCTATCCCAGCCCACTGTGTGTGTGTGTGGTCAATATCTTTTACTCCCCCCCCCCTCACACTCCACTCTTGTGTGTAGTTTTTTTTCCCTTGCCTCTCCTTTCTCGGGTCTTTGAAGGGTTTTCGCCCGGGACGTCTTCTCTTTGCCCTCAAAAAAAGGGCGTTTTTTCTCCTTTTCCTCTTAATGCTCTTGCTGCTTTCTACCTTTCCCTCCTCTTAGGCTCTCCGCACATCTTTTGTCGTGTGCTCCGCTTCGCTTGCTTCTTTGTGATTGCTTGGTCATGTCCCTTTTATGATTGTGATGTGGTGTCTTGCGTTCTATGGTTCCGGAACCTAGATGTTCGGGGGATGGGATAAGAAAGGATTGAGAGGGTTTCAAGTATACTCTAGGGGAAGGCGAATGAAATACTTAAAATGAAAGACAAACAAATATGTATAGTAAACGATATTAGTTCTGAATAAAAATAGAATGCATTTAAGTGGGCGAATAAATTCATTGCAGATAATCGGTGGAGGCTTCTATAGTTGGGGTTTGGAAAAGAGAAATATGAACAATTGTTTTTTTAATACTACTGGTCAAATATATTTACTGAATTCTTATTTAAAATTATATAAATAAACGGAATTGCTCGATATTTTAAGGGAAAATTGGCGAAATTAGTGATTTTTTGAATGTTTCACACTAAGGATAACGTGAAATTTCCTCATAGTAATTGGCTTTCTGTTAATCTAGAAATCAGTTACTATTATGTGGTGATCCTGATGTCCTCATGCATCTCATGTTCATTACGTCTATTTGAGTATGTATTGGGAACTAGCTTGATTTACTTATTTATTTGAAAATGTCTCTAAAACGGCTCAAATGCTATTACATTGGATGATCAACAAACAAAGGAATTAGAAGGATTAACAAAATATAAAAATATTAACACAAAATGGAAAAAGCTCAAATGTACGTTATGAGCATTAGATGTTATATGAGATGCATGATATTTATTTTTTGTACAAAATTTATTTAGAAAGATCTTATCATAGTTTACATTGACATTTTGCATAGGACGTATTTGATAACGCTGCCTATCCAAATTTTGGAATGATTTAAATATCATAATGGTGGAAAGCGAGACTTGGCAGAAGACAAAGATTGAAGCAGGGTGAGAGGGAGCATGGATAACGTAAGCGAACCAGTAAGGGTCCTTTTAAAGATCTATTTATAAGTTTTTGAACAAACTGTTTCGTCAGCCTATAGGATGAAGTTTATCAAGGGCAGTCAACGATCGTTGCTCGAAGAACACTTGTGATGACGATTGAAATATAAAAAATACCTTATTGGTGTATCCAGAATCCTTAGATTGTTATTTTTATTTTATAATGCAATTTAATTCAGCTGATTGAAATCTGGGATAGACGCTGTAGGAGGCAGGAGGAAGTAATAATAGATTTCTCAAGACTGTGATAAGAGGGAAGGACGCTAGGCAAGCGGGAAGGGAAGAAAGGGAATAGGTTTTATTGGTGTATAAAAGCTCAAACGATTTCGTACTGTCTACTAGTTTTTTTTTTTATTTATTTTTTATTTCACCTCTTGCTACACGTGTTTCAACTGAACAACAGTCATCCTCAGGCAAGACTTATAAAAACTTATAAATAGATCTCTAAAAGGATCCTTACTGTCTCGCTTACGTTATCCATGACTGTTGTTCAGTTGAAACACGTGTAGCAAGAGGTGAAATAAAAAAAAATAAAAAATAAACTAGTAGACAGTACAAAATCGTTTGAGCTTTTATTCAATATGCTGTTCTACAATATCTCGCCTGAGAAAGTGGATTTTATTGGTGTGATGAAGAGGAGTAGTGAAGTGAAGTAGATCGTATGCAGAGGCGGAAAATGAAGTACTAAAGATAGATAAAACCTTTAAAGTGTAGGAATACCGATAGGAGTTTCTCTTGACTTTCAACAAAACCTACTTTTTTTATGCGATAGAATACTTTTAAAAGTTATGCTTGAAGCACCATGCTCCAAGCAACTAAGATGACATGTGATGTTATGTCATATCTCAATGCCATGGAGAGATTTTCGAAAGAGTGACCAAAACGATTGTAATTTATGAGTTCCTTCGAGTGGACGCGTCGAGTACAATTTTTTTCCGCGGCTCGATTACCATCTCCCCTTGCTTCCGTCCGTGGGATCAAATGTCTTATCCGGGATCGCCTGATCAGCGTTCTTTTCACGCCCGGAGCAGAGAATGAGGGAGCCATCCATTGTCCGTCTCTTGAAGCGATGACCTCCTCGTGACACCATTACTCAATCCCTTCTGCCCACCCTCCTCGTCCTCTCTTACTTCCTTCGCTGACCGCGCCGGACATTGTCCGTGGGGGGGAGGTCACCGTTTTGCCCTCTAGAACATCCACTTATACCTTTTCCCTCTGTTCCTCTTTCTCAAATGTCTCGTAAATTTTCACTCTCAGAACTTTCCCTCCGTGCGGTATTCTCTCTCGCATCACTTCCAAGTCAGCTTCACCGTCTTTATTTCCAAGGGAAAATATAATTTTGGCCGAACAAAGAAGCCCGGCGAACTCAATCTGCCGTCCTTCTTCAATCTGTGTGCGTCTCTTCTCGCTTGCTCTGCTCTTTGTCTTGAAATTGTGAAGATGTTCCAAATAGTTGAACGGCGTCTTTCTGGTTACAGACGAAAGACCCGAGGAGTGAATGTGGGGAACTTATAATTACTAACGCTGGGATAGTTTTTTGATTTCATATCTGGAGAAATCTGCCCGTTTGTAGTTGAAGAAGTCTTTAGGCCACGTTCGTTTCATTCGTTGGAAGTCAATCCTAGGATTGGTTGACTACAGTCCTCTACCCTTCCCTATTTATTGCTAGTTCCTTAACATCCTGGTGTCTCTTCCTATGTATTTTCCTCTTTATTTGGTCCGTGAACTTTTATTTGGTCTTTCTCTAGGTTTTTTCTCTCTATTTTACCTTCAATTATGTTCTTCACTAACCCATTGTGTCTCAGGGTGTATCCAATACATTTGGTTCTTCTTTTCTGTATTATGTTTCATATGTTCCTCTCCTCTTCTCCTCTTTTGTGCACATGATCATTTCTTATTTTGTCCGTCCATTTTATCTCCAGCATCCTCCTCCAGCACCAGGTTTCTAAGACTTCTATTCTTTTCTGGTCAGCTTTTCCAATCGTTCATGCTGCTGATCGGTAGAGTACTGACCACATATGAAAAGACAATAAACCGTTTCAAGCTTTTGACTCAGCCCAATAAAAATCGGGTCTGAAAGAACTTTAGTTCTTAACAATTGGATACGCCTGTCTATGTGCTAATGGGAATTTTTGGTGCTACATTTGCTTTTTCAGTGATTTTTGGTGCGTTGCAACGTTTTTCAATTTAGTTTTTAGAAAAAATTGCTGAAAATTAGTGCATACTAGCAAAGGTGTTCCGTGTCTTCGAAGCCTTCATTCCTCTACACGGGAAAGAAATACCATATCCTTGTTGTGGCGATCGCAATAAATGTTCTTTCGGCGATTTCGGGATGCCAGCTTTCTAGACGCATATCGCAATGATCGTCTCGTCTGTGATTATCTAACGTCGTTCATGAGACGAGTCAGTTCTCCAAATTGCTTTCTTAACAAAAGATTTATTTAGCCTTTTTGTCTTTCTTTGATATTATGAGATTGTTTCTCCGAAGTAGAAATACCTTTAAAATTGTGGCTGTATGACCCATCCTCTTTGTTATGTATCTTGTTAGGTACTACTCCACAATCCAATCGCTAATGGAATTGCTTTCATCGCAGGTGAGTACGGCTTTGCGTATGTCCGTTTCCGTCCTGGTTTGGGTCATCATTTGGATCGAGAGACCCTCATATACTTCTCGCTAATGGATAAGAGTACTGTAGGTAGAGTGGTATCCTTGATATTCCGACCTTTTGGTGCGTGCTAATACTCGATGCATAGTTCTCATCACCCTAATTTGTCCTCAAAGGATGAATCATCTTGGTGGAAACCCAGGTCACATTCGTTACTTCCGTGCGTGTGGGAATGGAAAAGTTAGTCTTTGCTCGGCAACATGTTTCGATGTTTTAAAGTAGAATTTAATAATAACAGTGTTGAGGTGTACATAATTTCTATTTATTTTTAGATTTCTTAGTGGATAGCTTCTCCCAGATATACCGTGCGTGATTGTTTTTTTATCATTTGTGCCTTGGATTGCTCATATATTTACTTAATTCATTTTTGTGAATACTACAACTGCCTCTTGCGGCCATAGGCAGTGTCTTTTCATTCTTTAGTTTTCCATGTTGTATTTATACTTAAAATGCTTTCATATTTCGTTATTTAATGTTTTTATTGTTTCGTAATGAAGTTTTCAACTTTTTGAAAAACAAACTTTCCAAAATGCAAAAAAAATCCAGCGGCGAAACGGCGTAAAATAAACTCTCCTGTCACATAGTAATATTCACGACATAAAGAAAATGGTAACTCGTACACATACTCAATAGTTATAAATAAGTGAAGATTTTACTGTTTCCCAAGATTTTACCGTCTCCGACGTACACGTTGGAGAGTTGAGAGCTCTCGATAACATCAGTCCACTTTCTTTACATTGTTTGTCCGAATAATCATGTCCGAAGTATCTCCTTAGAGTAATTGTCTTTGTCAGAAATATATAAAATTCTTTGCTTAGTTAGTCGTAAAATTGGTTTTTCCTTGTTTTCTTACGTTTTACGCAAATTAGCTACGCCAAGGGATGAAATTTGCAACATCCGACGATGTGGAGATATCGAGTTCGAATCCCGGTCAAGCCTATTGGTTCTTTTATGTCGAATTTCATCCCTTGGTGTACGTGCTCCCGTGTTTTAGTGCCATATCATTTTTCCCGGAAATAATTTAAAGTTAGATAGTAATTTTTGCCCGAATATTGTCTTGCAAAATTATTAAAGAACGCTTGCCGACCGTTTAAATTGAAAGTTATGGCGTGAAAAGCAGACACCATCATCTCGTTAAGAGTCACTTTACGTCACGCTGTTTTTCTCTTGAAATTGAACATGTCTGCGTATCAAATTGAAATGGGTAAAATCAAGCTTAAGTATTAGCTTTGTGTAACAAAATTCTGCACTGGATTTCATAGATAACAAATTGGCTTCACATTTACTGCGGTACATATCCCGCACATTTAGTTCACGTTCCCTCTGTATGAAAACGTTGGATTGATACGACGTAGTATCAAATGACATATCTTCGTTCGCCATCGATTGCGTCTGCAAATACGTGCAGTCAAACAGGACTCGCGTTCAGTACGACAAAAAATGGACGATTTGTATGTGTATATTGGTGTATATTCTTCAGTTTTCTATTGGGACATTGGCGCCATGCTCGTGAAATTCAGTGGTAGGAATGCGTTGGAGGAGGCTGTCATACCATTCAATCTGGAACATCCAACGTTCACGAATCCCTGGCGAATCCAAAGTGACGGATTATATATTTGTCCCCTTTCCACCTCGTTCATTCCCTCCTACTACTAATTTATAACTTTCGAGAAGTTGCGTGGAGCAGAGTGGGGGAGAGAGTAGGGGTGTGTGTGAGAGAAAGAGAGAGGTATATAGGGTATTAAAAGTTTTGCTTTGATTACCGGCATTCCACTTAGTCTTTGTCAGAGGAAGGATTTCCCATCGGGGAAAAAATCAAGCCCATGCTAATTAACCCTGTTACATACACGCTGGCGGGAATTTCTGGAAGCGCAAAGCTCGGAAAGGTCATTTTTTGGCATCTCTGACTTTGCGAGTTTGAGCTCCTAATTTATTTTCCTCTTGTTTCTGGACGTCGCGTAGTTTTTTTTGCCTTTTTTCACGGAGTTGAATCAAAGGATGCTCTCTAAAAAATGCGTTTTTGCTTCATTCGAAGTAATTGGTATTTTCTAGATGTGCATCTCATTAATCTCTATCCCTAAGAGTATTGTTCATTTCGAAAGCTTGTGTCGATCAATTTTGTTCGTGAATGTTTTTATATATCAGTTTGCTTGGTACCCAAGTCTTTCTTTTTTTTAATTCAAGTAGTACCATTATATACTTAACAGTTTGCAATTATTTTTACAATTCGTTAACTCTCTGTTGGCTATTATTCATGATAAACAATCAAATCTAAAAAAACTATTCGTGCATGTCATACCATATGTTCAATGCTTTATCATATAACTTTCCATTTGTTCTGCCCTCATTGGAATTTTCCAGTTTGCAAACCTCAGATGAAAACTCGAAGAGGAGAAGAGTTTAATTTCGATTGTAGCGTTATATGGAGCAGAAGCTCCACTTTCTCCGGCGAGATGTTGTAGAACAGCATATTGAACACTGATACTCAAACGATATCGTACTGTCTACCAAATGTATTTCAAACTCTTACAACACGTGCTTCAACTGTCTAGCAGTCATCATCAGGTAAGACTTACCTGTCAGACAGTTGAAAAATGTGTTGTAAGAGTTTGAAATAAATTTGGTAGACAGTACGATATCGTTTGAGTGTCATTGGAGCAGAAGCGCCATGAAAGAAGAGCGTGAGAGTAAACGGCGGGAGTTGGAGATATGTAATTGGAGAGAATAGAAGTAAGTATAGTATACGGAAAGGAAGAAAAACGAGTAATTGTTCGATATAATGAGTGAATAGAGGAAACTTCTGGAAAAGGTTCAATGGAGGCAAAAGAGAATGCTGTAAGAGGCAATGAGCAAGTTATGATGAAGGTCCTAATAGAGGGATAGATTTTTGGGAAGTGCGGGAGGTGAAGAAAGAGAATAGGCTCTGTGGAAGGCACTAAGGGCAGGACATACTCAGAGCTGAAGAGTGAAATGGTCTATAGAGACAAAGGCCTGCGGCTGTAAATTATGGGCGTGAGCATTTCTCCTGATATCTTAAACATTAATTCACTTCAAGTCGCTTCCACTTATAGTCCTGGAGATCAAATTCATTTACCATTGGTTACATTGTACTCATTCTGCTAGCCATCACAAGCCTTGGGGACGCAGAAATAAATCTGCAAGACGTAGGTGGAATGAGATGTTTAAGTTCATTTATACTCCCGAGATCAATCCTTCAGAACAACTGTGTGTACGTATAAAGTGGTCAAAATTAACCTTCATGCAATTTATTATTATAATAATTGGCCTTCCAAGAAATATCGATTTATTGTGTCGCCAAGATCCACTGGCTGGCATCCTCTCTTGAAAATCTTAGAACTGGTATGCTTCAGAGCGACACAGCGAATATTATCATGACGCCTCACGTCATATCTAGGTTTGATAGAAGCGATAAAATAAGAGAGGTACATTGGCGAACAGATAGGTATAAAAATTCGTTCTCTCCACATACAATAAGCGATTACAATAAAAACTGAGCTCCTCTCAATACAGGTTACCATTTAACCTCCGAAAGCCTTACATCTTTGCTCGGCTTGTGCTCTTATACCCCCTGCCACACGTCCATGCGGTAGCCTATAGGGTAACATGTACGTGTAGATCGCAAAACTTCGTGCAGCTTCCGAGAACAGGTCACTAATATTTGAGAATATCTCTATGGTCTTTACCTCGACTGCTCCGTGTCGCACTTGTGAAATTAGGTCGCAAAGGACCAGTGGAGTCCGCGATGCTGCGCAATCTTATTGTAAGTGGCAATGAAAGAGAAGGCTGGAGGAGTAGGGGGCCTCAAGTTCACGGCCTTCGCACGTGGATGCGGTTTCCTTGGAGACGGGAGGTCCAGAGTGGGGTAATTCGGAAGAAAATGAAATCCAATACACTCCACCATTCTCTCCGTGCCCTCTGCTCCCAATTAGCCTTCAATATTTCCTTCCCTAATCCTCCCTTTCACTTCAACAACCTGTGAGTCATAACCTATTCTCCTCTCATTTCATTTATCTCCTTTGAAGGATGCCTTATCCTATTATAGTTCTAAGCTATATTGCTGAGCTATTGCCACCAGCATTCTATTGTTTTCAATTTTTTCACGTTTTGTTTTGTTTTTCTCCAAGATTTAATGTTTCACTTTCACAAATCTTTATTCGAATCCGCTTAAATTAACAGAAAACTTTGTTTTCGAATTCTAGAGTAGGCTAAATTCTAAAAAATTGTCTCAATATGTGAAAAAAGGGGATTACCGTCTCCCTTCCCCTTGGAGCATCGCAGGTGATGAGGGATGAAGGTGTGTAGGAGAACGTGATGGAGGTGAGAAAGTTCGGTAAACGAGGGGTGCTAAGAAAGGTTTCATAGATGGGATGATTAGAGGTAGAATCTATTGGGATATGAAGAAAAAAAGTGATGCAAGGTGATAAAGTGCTAAAAATATGTGTGATTTTTAAATCTCTACCAAAAGATATACCGCGACCGTTAGATTCCTTGTAGTATTCTACTAGCTGATTGGTAGGTTTTTTGACAACTTATCCTGGTTCGTTTTCTCTCCTGTTTTTGGCCAGCCATTAGGTCCCTCTTGAATACCTCATATCGTGTACTGCTTCGTATTTCGTACTGAGTTTGTATATTTTTCCATCTTCTACCAAGCTTTCTTAGTTTTCTCCCCTTTATTATTCTCTTCAGCATTCCCTGCCTTCTCAAAACGTCGTCCATCCATCTCTTCTGCCTCCTCCGAGCCTCCACCACCAGCTTCCTCTCTTCTCCTACCATATTTTTATTTATTTTTTTTTATTTATCTTCACTACCACGAATACAGCACAATGGGCCAATTTACGTCGGGTGACTAACAGTAACAACGGACGAGACACAAACACCCATGTCCTGGGCAGATAATATTCTACCCAGGCGGGACTCGAACCCGCGACCCTAGGGTTAGCCGGCGAGAACTTTACCCCTCCGCCACCGGGGCCGACCAATCCGATATCCAATGTCTCCTCGTTTGTCTGACTCACCACCCAGCTCACCTTCACTATCTTTCTCCACACTCACATCTTAAACGCCTCAAGTCCATGTACATATTCCCTTCGCAAAGACCAAGTTTTCGATCCATGTATCAGTTTTTACCAGCTTTTTCCTTAGGTCTCTCCTTCCTTCCTTAGGTCAGATCCCCTATCAATTCCCTCCGCTCCAAAAATTCTGCTTTAGCCGTGGCAATTCTACATCTTATGTGCGTACCACGAAACCCATTCTCCCTCATAGTACTGCCCAGATATATCAACTGCTCGCACCCAAGTTATATTTTAAGATTCAGTTAAGTTCAAATATGGAAATTTCAGTATTTTTGAAAGAAAGTTTGTTGATGTGCTCGGGAAAACTATAGGCCGGTCTATTTATTGACTAGCTATTTATGCGGTAAAGCCCTATATCATGGTTTATTCGGCAAGATACGGAATACTCGACCCCTTTGCCTTTTCTCTCTTCTCTCTCTTCATGTTTTTGATGTTTAAGAGACCGTCTACTATCGTCCCACATGAAATACCGTCCCTTTGGCCTTCGCATTCTCCACACTGTCCCTCCTTCCACTCCCTTTCACCCTTCACACCATTCCTGTAGGTTCCCTAATAGCCCTTTGTGCCTTACATCTTCCTCCTCACCTCTTCTCCAGGCAGCAGGACCTATTCTCTCGCTTCCCACCATTATTCCCTCGTATTACGTTCCCCCTCCGCTTGGCACACTCTCGCCCCCGTCGAGTCCACACCCTGTCCCTCGGATTGCCCTTCTACATCTCTTTCTTGTAGTGCTCTTTGCGAAATCTTCCTACTTCATCTGCGACCATGATACGGTTATTATTTACGAGAGAGGTGATGTACCTGAAACAATGGGTTTTAAATGAAAGTGCATACCTACTCTTTATTTTTCAGCCGTGGGCTCTTGTCTTCTAGCGTAATTTTGTTATTCAACCCAGCATGCGTCCATAAATCCTGTTCTTTTCCAGTTCTCGTTAGCTCAACACCCTATCCCGTTATTGCAACTTGTAGTATCCATTCATCCCTCATTGTTTTCTAACCTCCCCCTCGATGTTCTTATTTTTCTCGAGCTCTCGCCGGACTCACCCAACACTGGAAGAACTTTTTCTTCTACGATTGAAATCCTTCTGTTTTTTATCTGCCTCTCGTTTTTCTTTTATCTTCGCGTACTTTCTACCCCTCATCATCTCGGCCAAAAAATAGATTGTCTTTCTTCCCCTTTCCCGCTTGACCAACATCTCTCCCTCTATCATAGTCTTGTGCAACATATCGCGCCTCCTTACCCCTTTCAGCCATGCCACCTCTTGATCTTATCCAATAGTTTCCTTTTCTCACCACACCGAGCACTTCCTCGTTTTTATTCCTTTTCCTCCACCACGCCTCTCCCATTCACTCTTATACTTCAAACTCTCGCAGCCTATTCATGCCTTCTTTTCACAGTCGTTTCGGCATCTTGCTACGCTACAGTACATCCAGTCTTCTCTGCTTTGTTATGTAGTTCCCGGTTTGGTTTCCTCCCACATTAGTGAAATCTAGCTTTTGAAATTCTCCTTCTAATTTCTAAATGCTATGTCCATTTACTTTCAATTCTACTCGCATAATTTCATTTTTATTCTTATTCCAGTTCGTTTATTCCTACTTTAATGACCAAAGTCCCATTCTTTGTCGAAGGATATATTATAACTGTAGTTTTTTATATTGTCTTTCCGTATAACCCGCATAAATTTATTTATTGCATCTAAGAGCGTGCCACCTTTTCAATAGTGTCGTGCAGTATTGTAAGGTAAGGTTCTTCCTCATTTACCGCCTTAATCATATGCGGTAAAGAATTTATCTAATTAAATAAGTTGATTTCACAAGCGTTGTGCCGCCGACTATGTCGTATCGTCTTAAAGTTGATCTATGCACATTTTTACTGTGATGAGCCGACCGTAATCCGAAGTAGTTTGTAGATCACTTATGTTAATTAATTTTTCTCGTCGATTCTTGTGGTTTCTTTATCTTTCGTCTAATTTTTGCAGCTGGAAATTCCACATATTTTCGAGTGCCTTTCATTTTCCCGGCATCTAACGGTATGTTAGTGTTAGGGTGTAATATTCACCATTTTTAATTAAAGTGAGTCGCCTTTCGTTTGCATTCGATGCCTGTAATAAACAATGATAAACTTTGTGATATACAAGTATATACTTGTATGTCTCGTCAACGCAGTAATTTTCATTGAATTTAGTTTATTTGTGTGTTCTAATGTACAGAGAAGATAAATTAACTTTTCAGTAAATATTTTGGTGGTTCCTGCTATAATTGGACTTCCACTCTTTCATCGTTTTTTATATTCTTTTTATTTACTTGCAGCATTTTATATGGTAAGTTTTTTATGTTTAACACGAATCCCATTTAATTCTTTCGCATCTAAAATCAATAACTAAAAGTAACGTATCCTGTACTTTACTCCGTATGAGTTACACGTATTACACGCATTACAAGTCAAATTGGAATAATCCGTGCCTACGATTCATATGAATCAGGGAATTGTTTACGTAACACTTGGTTAGAAGTTATAGTTTCAGGCATTGAAAATGACTGCACAAGTCGCAACCTAGGTCGATGAGTTGAATTAAATTAATTTTTAGTAGACCGTACAAAGTTTTTATTTGCCCTTACTGGATAGCAATTGTTATGAAACATCGTTGGTTGCGGGCATTTCTAATTGATGGAAATTTCCTTTTGAACTTTGAACCCCCCCTAACTCCAGATACTCTCGTATTACAATATTCAAGGGTTAAATTGCTATCCGATGAAGTTATCGAGAGAAAACCCCACCTCCTCCACGTCATATACTTTCCCCATCCTCCTCCTCCTCGTTTTACATTCAGAAGACTCTCCTCTCCCCTCTTTTCTGTACCACGATGAGGGCCTCGTGCTGCCATCTACCCTTAGCCTTCCCGAAGCACGCACCCTCTCCTCCCGTTCATAAGGGTTCGCCTGCCATCTCTGCCTCCTACTCCTCATTTTCTCGTATGATCTCGCTCATCCTGGATGGAGGCGGGATGCTACCTTGTTACTATCCCCTTATCCTTTCTCCCACCCTAACCCTGAAGCTCCACCCATCTCTTAGCTCGGTCGAAATCAAGCCGACCCTCCCATTCCCTCGAATTCTCTCCGTATCCTCTTAATGAACGCCCGGTCGAGGAGATGTGGACTCCGGCTGATAAACCTCCCCGCCGTGTTTCTCTCTCCTCTCAACCTCCCTTGAATCCCGGCCCTCTTCCCACTTCCCGCCATTCACTCACCCTCCTCCCGTTTTATATACCTCTCCACCCGTGCACACGAAATAGGTTGAAGGCGTCGGTGATGTGGGTTTAGACGAAAATGGAGAGGGCGCGGTTGACGGAAAGTGAGACAAACGAGGATGTACTAAGTATGGTGGGTGAGGAAAGGAATATTCTTTTATGAGGGACTTGATGGGGGCAGAGTAAATAGTTGGAGTAGGTAATGAGGGTGCTGAATACAAAGATGCAGGGGAGGAATTTTGGTAAGCGGTGAAGAGGAAGGAGAAGTCCAGGTTTTGTGGTCGAAACGAAGATGTATGGGGTATGCTGAGATAAAGGTTGAAGTTTAGTTAAAAGTTAAGAGGTCTGCGACTGTAAAAATCCGGAATAATCTTACTTCCTCCTATTAAAACTTGCGTTAATCGCGTCAGCTGTGCCCTTATGGGTCACCGCCTATTCTTTAATGCTGGCCACTATTGACTTCCCGCTGCAATATTAAAATATACTGGTTGTTGATCACTATATTTGACGCACCAAAATCAGTAAATACTTTCGTCGGGTTCCTCTACTACGCTCGACAATATATTCCTAGCCGGATATTACGACTAGCTGGAACTCTGGGTAAACTGCACACGTATGCTCGTGGTGCGCGCCTTATATAGGCGATCGGCTGGTCTAATTGTTAATCTTATGACGGGTTCTGGTTACGGTCTAGCATTAGCGTCTTTTCGGCTTCTGGAACATTTTCGTTATTGTTGACGCTCTCACACCGTGGGCACGTGATGGGTTCACCGGCTATGTACTTTCCAATAATCACGTAATGCGTACTATATAAATAATGAAATATATGCTAAATAATCATAGAAATAGAATGAAAACGTAATGCTACTAAGTAAAATGTGTAAAACGCGAATATAGTACTTTAAGAAAGAAAACTTAGCGTGAGAGCGGGAATACGTTATATTATATTTAGAATGGTGGGCGAGGAAAGGAAAACCCTAAATAGAATCCAGTATAGGTAGGGTAGGTGGCTGTAGAAAGTAATAAAGGGCGATGGATTGCTGAAGACTGTGATAAAGGGAAGAATATTCGGCCAGCGGGAAGAAAGAGAATAGGTTTAATAGACGAGATGAAGAATAGCAGATAATATGGTGAGATGGAAAAAGAAACATCAGTAAATAGGGCCCTGATAATGTAAAAATGTGGGGGTTATTTACCAAGTTACTTCACTTTAAACCTACTCTAACCGGTAGATCGCGTAATAAGGATAATATTGGTGCCGATAATATTTATTCATATTCATCACATTCAAATTAAGAAATATGAAATTAATTCACACATACTGTTGTTATATTGGTGGAAAATTTCTAGGGAAAAAATAGGTATAATGTACAAACGATAATTAAGTAAAAAATTATTTAGTAATTGTTATTTGAACTGGACGATAAAGAGTCACTCCAGGAGGTGCTATGTTTAAAAATGTTCGTATAAAAACTTAAAAAATTCTGAGTATTTCTATGAATGCGGTAAAGGTGGCAGCTCTTGGTGTCCGTGTCCCCGCGATGGTGGTATATTTTGTGTCTTCTTCACGCAGCCGGATGCGCGACAGGATTAAACCCGCCCACACCCGCTGCCACCCACCCTCTTCATCACCGCTTCCACTTCAACACCCTCTCATTTCCCCCTACCTCTCCAGCACTGAAACGTTTAATCGTTTTTAATTTCCTAATTTTCGGCCACGCTCGTATATTTGGATTACAACGCTCGTTTCTTTTTGCGTTGTTCCTTTTTCACGTCCTACGATTTCGGAATTATGCTGGTTCAGGCGATATTTCTTTTCTTTCCCGAGGAAACCAAAGAGACTCCGTGATTCCGTAGGGTTTATGTTTCATAAAAAGGGGACCGGTTTAAACACTGGCTGAGCTAATCATTCCGCATGAGTGGGGATAGAGTTGATGGAGCCTAAAAGGTGCCTTCGTGCCAGAAAACCTCTTATCGTAATCGAGACAGCGTTTTTCTTTTCGTATTATGATAATCCGTCGGCTTTTAATGTCTCGTCTCAGCTTCGCAGACCGTAATAAATAGGCTCTCAAGAGAAATTAATTGGATGTGTGGAAGAACCTTGTAGTGGTATCCCGGTTTGTTTCTCAATATATCATATGCCTATTTAATTTTTTTGTGTTTATTTTTTTCGCTGATTCACGCATTTGGCACTTTTGTCATAACCTTGCAAAGTTTTGTTTGCCACGAGCTATTTCGAGCGTCCACATTATCGTGTTGAAGCAATTGAGTTAAACTATTTCATAACACTTCGCACATATTTTCAGTTCAATACTTTTTCCTTTTAATTACAATTGGAGATACTGAGAAAATTCTCGTACAGTCATCTGATTCATCTCCTCAAACCACGCAACAATCTCTCCTTTCTAATATGTACATTGCAACCCTTATGTGTGTTTTATTCAATTTAAATGATATTACATCAACATCATGGACTTAAATTGTATGTTGTAAATCATCACTAATATGAATCTTCTACAAGTAAAATGTTATGAATTAAATGACGCTCTGCATAAGGTTTTATGGACGGGGTTGGTAAAAGAAGAAATAATGTGAATAGGCCGTTTGCGTTTAAAAAAAAATTCACGCTACCATTTGAACTTACTGCAATAGCTATTCCATGATCACACAATTTATAATATTGTTCACTTCCCACAGAGTTATAATCACACCGACCAAGGTATTGACATAAACAATGACTTTTTCAAGATGTGGTAAAACTCTGTGGAAAGTAAGCACCATCTTTTATTGTGAGATCATAGAATGTGTACTCCATTTCCGCAAAATATTGCCTGATATGCTAAACTTGATAATCATAATGTTAACTTGACGTTAACAATTCTGAATCGTGGCTAAATTAGACAAAGATTGGGAATTTTTATTTCTAAATTTTCCTCATTTGTCAGAAGAAATGGTAAGTAAAGCATGAGGTGTGTTGCATGCAGGAATAAGGTAGGAGAGAATCTAATAAAGTCAGTGATACTTTCAGATGACCAAGCATTAGATTTTTAGTCTGCCAAGGGGTTAGAGTGAGTGATGAATGTGTTAAAGATACCGTGCGAGAAGTGTAGGATGAATATAAGACGTAATAAGACTGAAGTGCTATGTTCTATGGAAGCATGAAAGCGGGGCTGAATATAAGGGTGGGAGGGCACGAAATAGAGCAGTTCGAACAGTAAACGGATCTGGGTAGCATTTCGAAGGAAAATGGGTTTAGTGGTCGGAACATGAGATTTAGAACTTTCTTTGGCTAAATTTTTGTTTTCTGAGGAGAAAATTGATGTGGGAGGTCCTAAGGAGAGACGTAAAGAAAAAACTGGTGAAAACTCGAATATGGAGCGTGGCGCTGTTTGAGCCGGACTTAGCCATTGCGATGGGAGGATATACGTAGACTTGACGCGTTTGGAATGTGGATATGGAGAGGGATGGAGAGGAGGCTGGAGGGAGAAGTTCGGAGGAGGCATAAGAGATGAATGGAGGACGTTTTGAAAAGAGAGGGAATGTTGAAGATATTGAAGGTAAGAGGGAGAATGTTGGGGTATTAGATAGAATAACAGTGGGGAAGTGTGGCTTGTGGGATTACTGGTGTATATTTCTCCTGAGTACAAACGAAGTTCATTGTTGTATGCTGGGCAATTAAACTTTATTTTAAAATTTTTAGCTGGTACCGAATATCCCCAATCCATCTCTATTTACATCATGTGAAAGGTACCTTCAGTTTTGCTTAGTGCGCATATGAACCAAGAATTTCAAGCGGGTATTCGTCTAACCCCGTGAATGCACACTGCCCGCGATACGCATGTGTCGAAAGGGAGGTATCTAAAGCACCAACAGGCTTATGATTATGCGGGCGTAAACGTGCTCTGCTGCCCCCATGCTTCAGTTGGCTCTCACCCTCAATTAGTCGTGAAAAAAACGATGCCATACATGGTATCACAACAATGTTGAATTCGGTATTATTGTCGGTATTTCAAAAATATTGACTGTAAATAAAATGTTGCACATACATTCAATGTAAAGCCAATGTGGATATGCTCAACTGTCGGTCATGTTTACGTGGCTTACAGACAGATGTACTGTGCGAGGAGCAGGCATGTTGAACGCTTTGGGTCCAATCAACGGAATTAATACGATGCATCTATTGGTATTTTTCGGGTTCTCCTCGCGTTGCACCATTTTGATGGATGACCGTTTCGCCGGCATTCGGACCTGAAACATCCGACTGGGATGCAAACGCTGGTATTTCATTCTGCATTATCAGGTCTTTATGCCGGCGAAACGGACGCCCAGAAAAATTGTGCATCGCGAGGAGAAACCGAAAAATGCCAATACACAAGATAACCGCGTAAGCCTTCTCAACAATTTTATGATGCATCTAGTCCCCGAACATCGGCCTCCGTGACATCAGGATGATGTTATCGCCCACCAACTTGAGGTATTGAGTTCTAGTTCTGCTTGTATATTTATTTTACCATGCATGGAAAGTTTGTGTGTACTCCTTTTAGCGTGTTATATCATATGGAAGCTAAAACTAGTTTATTTATCATGGTGATCTCCCAGTTTAGGAAGGTCTGGATGGATAAGAGAAAACTAATTCTGTAGATCTGTTCTCTTTTTTTCTCTTTAAAACGAGCATATATGCAAAGATGTTGACGAGGAGTATAGCATTAATGATGGTAGCTACAATTACTATAAAGGGCCTGACGACGGGAACCTTGGGTAGAGGTTTTAAGATGAGACTTTTGAAGAGCTTATTTTATTGCGTGGCCTTGTATGGGGTAGAAATGTGAGCATTGAGGAAGAATGACGAGTATTAACTACAGGATGCCGATGTGTGGGTGTGGAGGAGGATGGTTAAGACGCGGAGGGCGTAAAGGAAGACAATCCAGGAGGTGCTTGGTGTGGTGAGAGAGAAAAGAAGGCTTTTAGATGAGATAGGAGGATGATGAGGAGGAGGCAGAGAAGGTGGCTGGTAGTTATACTGAAGAACATTGGGTTGTCAAGACCGGGTTAGAGAGAAAGATGATGGGCAGGAGGGGAAAGGAAAGAAAGTGAAATCATTTTGTGGACGGGTTGAAGAAAAACAGGAAGTACGCGGAAATCATTATTCCTATTAGTTGATTTATCGTTTACGGTAGGTTTAAATGCAAGTTAATTGGTGAAAACTCTTCATTTTTTTACATATTCTTGCCCCTTTTTACTAGTATTTTTTTTTCATCTCCTCGTACGTAATATCCATCTTCATCTCGTCCATAAAATGTTCTCTTTTTTTTTCCTGCCCCGCTTGCCCAATATCCTCTCCTCAATCGTGGTCTCGGGCAACCTATAGCCTCTAAACTCCCCTTCCCGCCACCTACTCTACCTCCTAATGATCTCATTCAGAAGAAAGAAATATGGTAGGGAAAAAAGACGAGAGAAATAATACACCAGGGTTGAAATTTGCGCCATCTTGCTTAGACTTGCGGCCTGAACATCTAGTTCGCATAAACCCCCCTCGAAATTCGCCTTGAAGGAAGATGGCTTGGTGGTGTAACTGGCTAACACACCTGACCGGAAATTGGGAGATCCGGGTTTGAATCCCGGTCAAGTCAAATGATTTTTTCATAGCGAATTTCAACCCTGGTGTATATATGCACCCGTGCGAGTGACTTCGTACCACATCTTTTGTTACATGCAATGTTTGGAAAAATAAGAGAAATAATGTTCTCTCTTCTCGTGTGAAAGTCTGGAGGATTGTATTGCTTAAATAATTGTTACTTATATTTATTAAAACATAATTTTCTCGATCAATCCGATTTATGTCTTCTCTACGGCGAGAAACGGTGCACACGCGACGTGTTTATGGGCGAGGAAAGCCCCCCTATGTGGCGTCAACCGCATCGGAGAAGGTAAGGGATTGGCCCAGCTGAGTGCTAAGAGTGCCCGCACCCGATTCTTGCACCCTCCGGCGAAGATACGCCTTGAAGCATTTATTCCCCAAAATTCGCGCTTCTCGCGGTTGGATATCTCTCATCCAATTTTCCCAGGTTCGCATTCGATCATCGAGGATGGGATTTTTTCTCTGAGGAGGAGGAAAGGGTAAGGAAAGGGGAAGGGAATCGAAATCTGCAAACGTTTTGGTATTGGTTTGGATTGGGAAAGGGAGAGGTTTGACTTAGGGCGAGGATGGAGGGACCAATGCCCCCTCTTCCTGACCCTCCATAGATAATTGGGGACCTTCTAAAGTCCTAGTCCTTTCCTTCCTCTTTCCCACGGCACAACTTCATAAGATGCGGCGAGGTCGAGACGGTGAAGGGGCTACCCTTTCGGGGACCACTTTCTTATTTATTCCAATTCCCCATATCTCAGGCCCTTCCTTCTTTAGGGAGAAAAAATGAAATATCTTTTTTAAAATTCGAGCGAAAAAAAGTCCGATTGGTGGGCGTGGTCAGGAAAAGACACGATTTTTCTCCTGCGGAATTGAGGAAAGGAGGGATTTTTTTTAGGGTTGTGTGTGGAGGGGGGAATGGTAATAAGGGAGTTTTCCGAAGATTCCCCGAAGCGGATCGGCGAAGTGAGCAAGATGTATGGAGGAGGAATTGAGAGTTGGTTGGGCGGGCGGAGATCGGAGCAGAGAAAATCGAAAAGAGATTAGAAAAGTGTGAGGATTGGATTGCGTGAGAGAGGGCAGGGGTTAGGTTCAAGGAGTGGCTGATGAGAATAGACCCGAGGGTTGGCTATTGGGGAGAAGTATATGAGTGGGATTGGGTCCAGATCAAATAAGAAGATATGAGGGTGTGGTAGGAAGGTAGAGGGGAAGGTATAACTCCTTGCTGAGTTGTGTGAAAGGCCGCTGACTTATCTAAACCGAAGGTTGATAATAAATGGGTGGTCATCGGTATAAAAGGATAGGATTTGTTTACTTCTGTTGTTGGCCTCGTTATTAAAGTCGTTAGGTAACTGTCGAGGACTTGGTCCAAAAGTTTCAATTTGTAATCAAGTTGCCAAAGTTTCGATTTTTAAAGTTTCAATTGGGACACAAATGATAGGAATAGGTTAAAAAAAGTCATGCAACTATCGGAGTATCGCATAAAACATCATGCATATTGTCCTGGCAAATAATGGAATTGAGCTAGGCATCTTGGACCTGTCCGTGGACTAACCGCCGTAGTTGCTGTGGTCTAATAATAGGTGATACTAGCTGACCCGTGCGAATATTTCGCACAGTATGCAGCTTCTTCCTGTTTCTTCCTTTTTTCTTCCTGTTCTTTTATCTGTTTCTTCCCATGGGCAATTATATGTTATTTATGTTTGTGTTAAAGATACATAACGTAAACATAAACGGTCACACTGATTGCACGTAAAATGTAAATAATCTAAACTAAACGTGTATGTTAATTGATGGCGCATCCTACATTCTTTTAAGCACGTAACCATAGCCAACATATTAGTTGATTATCGCCAACCCTTCGTCTGTGTTCAGTGACAGGTTCAAGAGGTCTGCCCCGTCCTCTTGGTCTGCCTCGAGGCCTGCCTCGTGAAGTTGTACCTCTTTCCATTGTATGGTTCTATAACATTAAACGAGATGTATGCATGAGCAAGTTATGTTCATAAATGTTTACAAACTATTTTTGTAAGTGAATATCATATAAATATGAAATCAAAAAGTTTTAATTGCATTGACTTACCAGGTGACCATTCACCCATGTACAATCACTATGTGCATTTCGTACTATTTTCATTTTAAAACTTTTTTTGAAGTTTAGAATAAAAAAATGAGTGGAGTCGATATACCTCGAGCGAGTAATTGACATGGAAAAATTGAAACTTTTAAGTCAAATCAATGGGTAAATAGTGAAAGTTGAGATTGAAATTGTATTTTTCGTCAGAAGCCGGTAATTCAACCTTTAAAATGATACCTCATTTATCACTGTAGGTGCAGTATTAATGGAGCACATACGGAATGACAGAAAAAGACCTTTCTGTAATAATATATACGATAATTCTATGTTTAAGGTAGTTTAGTGTCTTCCCCATCACCGTTCCTCAACGATATTTTTAACATGGCATCATCACGGGAATTACTTTTCGTCTTGCTCCTAGCCTTTGACATTCCAGGCATGGCTGGTGCTACTTTAAACAATTATTGTTGTTACTACCAGTCCAGTGCCAGGGGTCTTTGTAAATTGTTTTTAGCCTCTGCGTATGTACTCTTCGCTTAGTTTAGTCTAGGAAAGGAGAGGGTCGAGAATGTTGAAATCTCTCCCGGCGTGAAGTAAGATGGAGGGTGTGAAACTGACAGAAAGGAGGGATTCGATAAAGACTCACCGCCAAAGGGGGAAGAAGATAGGTTGATCTGGAGAGGAGAACTTAAACGAGTGGGGAGGAATGGACGGGGATTGAATGAACAAGGATAAAGAGGGATTCCACGGGAGAAGGGGGATGCGGATTGTCCGCCGGCGGTGGTGGAACGGGCGTCGGAGGAAATGAAACAGGAGGAAGTTCGTCCAGTTGAGCCGAAGCCGAGGGTGCGCACCGAACGAAAGGTTTTGCGAGAAGTGCTAAGCTACGAAATAGAGCTATAAAGCACGACTTTGTCATCATCATGGGTGTTCACCTAAGTAAATGATTTGTTCGTGCACATTACCATCTAGGATTAACACCGCAGCACGGGTATTATTGTCAAACGCCTACTATGTAGTTAGGTAGGCAAGAGAGCAACCCATGAGGCTTGATTTTATAAAGTATGGTTAACATTAACTATCAGATGACTCGAAATTTACACTAATAAATACAATAGACTGACGACGAGTGTGGTAATATGCATGGAAATATATTGATCTTCCACCAGCTAAGGAAACCAATCCCTGCTTTTCGACTTTTTTTGGACGATTGACTTAACTTTTGGATGCAAATTGTAAATGCTCTACTGGAAGAAAATATTTACTGAACTCGTGGCCCTGGGAAGCGTAATGACTTTTTCAAACCATAATTTCGCGTATTTTCATGAAAATTTACTTAAATAACTTTATGACTTTCTTTGTGGTTTTATTGATGGTCGATTTTTTGTAATTCATTAAGACCAGTTTTATTTTCTCTTTAAAGAGCGGGGCTTTATTAATGGCAAAAAGTACTTAATGTCTGCGAATTTTTTCAATTGATTTCATTCGATGAGAACGATATCTCTTCTCTTTTAATTCAAATATTTACTGTGAGGTAGCTTGTGTCGTCTTAGTAGTGTTTCAGATTCTTCGCGCCGTTCTTGTATTGGAACACCTTCCTCGTTCTGATCGACTCTTTTTTCTGGTGGCGTATTCAACGTTAATATTTGAACGCACTTTTTATATCTCACCCATTATGCCTTCTGTTCCTTCGGTGTTTCTTTTTTGGAGTGTTTTTGAGTATCGTTATTTCCTAGAGATATAATTTAAATGACCCAGTCACTTCTGGTCCCACTAGGCTCTTTCCTTATGCTTCCTATTCTTTCCGTTTGCGTAATGATTGTGATTCCTCTCTCGCATCTGTCAGTCATTTAATCCTTCTCCAAATGAAGACTGAACTTATCTGCTAAAAATCCCCTCCTTTTTCATCGCGCTCCCAAGTAAAACCTGCTTAAGGAAGATTACAGACAAATTGCCCATTTCTATTGATCTAAGTTGCGAGGAAATTACCCCAATGCCTTCCTGCGCAATTCCTCAAAATCAATCTTCCCTCTATAGTTATTTGAGCTACATTATTATTCACACGAAGCAAGGGCCTGTTGCTCTGTCTTCCTTGAAAATTTCCTTGTTCATACTTGAAAATAGTGGTTCTTTGTAATGATTCCGTCAAGATATCGTTTTTTCGTTTCGAAAGCTCACCAGAGTGAACGTGAAGCAAAAAATTTGAATGATCTCTCGTTTATTTGGTTAACAACCATTTTTAGACTGAGTGTATTTTGTATAACCTGTCGTTTCCATCTTCACTTGCGAAATTGCATGATTTTTATTGTAACATTCATGCACCAAAACTTTTATATCTTTCTCGTGGAGGTCTGCTGCTTGCTATATCTTAGGTATATTTTTGTCATAACTGTTAAACTCATTCGATTTTATGGACTAATTTATCTCTTTTTCTATTGCAGGTAAACGTCCTCTTTGGCTGGAAGTGTATCCCCGTTGATGGTTTCTTGGTTCCTCATGGTCTGTGAGATATTTAATCAGTTCTTGCTGATGAACATTTTCGGTATTGATGTGAGGGGTGGAAATTATGTAATGAAGATCATGGTACATATTGAGGATGTTTAGTACATATCTCCATCCCCCTATTTCTACAGTATATTTTGACATTTAATTAGTAAAATTATTCGTTAGAGTGATGATACTGCCTTTTAATTGGCTAATGTTGGGCAGTGCATTGCTTATCTGTTTAGTCGCTTTCATTATCTCACATTTTAACTTTATTCAATTGCGGAAATCTTTCTTTTAACTTCAAAATCAGCCAGATTTTTGCTAGCTTTTAAACTTTTAATGAATTTTTTGAGCTCAATTTTTCTAAGATTTTTTTAATAAAATGACCTGCGGTTATCGTATAAGTTCTGCGCCAAGTATAGTATACCGACCTATTTTCTGGTCTCTTTTTAGAACTTAAATATTTTTCCTTTGTAAATTTTGCTACTGCCTGAGTAAAGTTTTCTTGCTATCAACTCTAATTGCCATAGGGAATTTTTGATGGGCCATGTTTCTCTCATTGATGAACTTTTGTCACAACTGTTATGTAAAACCTGCTTAAGGAAGATTACAGACAAATTGCCCATTTCTATTGATCTAAGTTGCCAGGGAATTACCCCAATACCTTCCTGCGCATTCCTTTAAAATCAATCTTCTCTCTATAGTTATTTGAACTAAATTATTATTCACACGAAGCAAAATTGCTCTGTCTTCCTTGAAAATTTGAGTTTGTTATCCTGACACTATTACATTCTGCCTGTAAGAAAGTTACTACTACTATGTACTGGCTCTATTGATTAATCTATCACGGGGGTAGATGGAAGAATAAGATAGTTTGTGTTACTTCTGTCTTTTTACAACGGAATAATCGTTAAGGAGCTTCCTTTTCAACTAATTGAAAATGTTTAATCATATTTATTTTTATTTAGACGGGATGTGTACAAACTGTCATCGAACCCCTCACACTGTCGTAATCCCTTAACATGGGCTCCATATGGGTATTCACCACGCTATTCCTTTTGTGTGCACATTTTTCTCAAAAACCTATAAAATAGAAAATTTCTTTGACCCGCAAATACTCTCATGTTCATAGTATACTTTATCTCTGCTTGTGCCACTTCCTATGGGTTTATCAAGGTCGTTGGCCTCAAACTCTACGTATCTGATTTTATTTCGGCACGTCTTACTTCTCCTTTTATTGCGAAATAAAAAAAAAACCTTGTTGAGGGAAAAGGTTGGCATTGCGATATTTACTATTCTCGGTGTTGGTACAATATAAGTATCGTGCGAATAGACTCATATCTTCAATTTACAAGTTTGTTCTTTTATTACCTAATGATTTCTAAATTCTTAGGAGCTAGTGAAAGGGATGTCATCTTGAGTGTCTCCTAGCATTATCCCTTTACGAACCAATTTTTCTTCGTCTGATATAATTCAATCCGGCATTCATCTCTGTATCGCGTTAATAATTGTCTAACGTACTTGGACTACGATTTGCATTAAAAGTGACTCAAGAATGCACTGATCAATCTGTAAAAAACTAGGTCGATCCATACATATTGCCTTTAAATCTATCAATCTAAATCGGACTGAGCCTATCAGTAGCTGAGTCGAAGCTCTAGTGCATTTCATAACCCATGTTTCCGGTCGGCATATTTGATTTTAGGGCTATAAGAAGTGCCGATTTGTCATTTTATGACGAGAGTAGTATGAGTCTGGGTAAGTTGCTAAAATAGGGACATCTAAGATGATGAAAAGATTTACGGCTCCTGAATACAGCCCCCGCTCCCATGCAAGAAGCCGGCTCACCGCCTTAGGCGTTCCAGCCGCTTCCATTTATCCCAACCCTTTGCTCAAGTCATTATATTTTATCACTCCTTTAAATGTTTATTTCTCCTTTCATTTTCGTTCTCTGTGAAATATTCCCTGTATAACATTCCGCCTCCAAGTTTACGCTCCTAAAAAGCTGCGTGCTGTGCGCAATATGCTCTGTATAATGAGCTCAGTTTTATCTGCTTGGATGTTATCCAAACGTTTGAGATGTGGGTGTGGAGAAGGATGGACGAGGTGAGGTGGACGGAGAGAAGAACTAACGAGGAGGTGCTTGAGATGGTAGGCGAGGAAAGGAAACTTCTGAATAAAATTCGAGATCGGCAGAGTAGGTGGCTGGAGGATGTAATAAGGAGCGATAGTTTGCTCAATAATATGGTGGAGGGAAGGAAGTTGGGCCAGCTTGGAAGGGGAAGAAAGAGATTAGGCTTCATTGACGGGATGAAGAAGAGTGGATCGTATGATGAGGCAAAAAAGAATATACTTCAGGTGGATAGGCTTCGGAAAATGTAGAAAAGTAGGAGGAGATTCTCTGACATTCAAAAAAACCTACCTTTACCGGTAGAAAACTTAAAAAAAATGGGTTATCCAAGTAGGGTTAGTTAAAATTCTTCCAATCGGCGTTAATGATGGGTGATCGAGGAAGGACGTAAGGAGAAGAGTGGCGATAAATTCTAACATGACGCATATCGCTGCATGGGTCGGACTCTTGAGCATTGCGGAGAACAAATTTGAGTGGCCTGGCGGCGTTTGAGTCGTGGGTATGGATAAAATGGAATGTGTGTCCTGGGAAGCAGGAAAAACGAAAAATCAGGTGTTGGATGCGGTTGAAGAGGAAAAGATTTTGGAGACTAGGAGAAGGGAGGAAAGATGTCTTTGAGAACATGTTGGGAAGTGACTGTACGTTGAAGAGAGTAATTGAGGGCATTGATGCTGGCGAAAATTAGAAAAGAATATGAATTTTTGACGCAATAAGTAGAGGCAGAGAGTTTGAGGAACTCTAGGGAGACCAGATGGCGAGCAAGATTTGAGGGAAGGTGAAAATGTGTTCCATCGATGGGTAAGTTTAGGAAACAGCTGTCAATAAACAAATGAATAGAGATAAATATAACTTCGATAGTTTTATTGTGAATGGGTGGTGTATTTGGTTCAATTCACAATTTTATTTTAGCTGGTTGTTAATCGTTCTAGGAGGAGCAAATATTGAAATTAATTGCTCTGATCCTGTTGGTACATGATGCTATTCGTATGACATTTCATTGTGTACAGATGACTGTTTGTTTATCCTGGAAGTTTTACTTGAGAGTGATTTGCATTTTCGGAAGGTTTCTACTCCCATTAAGCCCTTGCGTTTTACCCCACCTATTTCCCCCTCCCTTATCATATCACCCTCTTCATCCTCCTCCCTCTCTTCGCCCTCTTCCCTGTTTTTCATTTCCGCTTCGCCCTTGCCTCTCGCTGTTTCCCTCTACCATCCCAATCTGTGAAATCCTCCCCCCTCTCTCTCTTCTTATGTCTCCTTTCGCTCCTATCTTCCTCTTCTCACTTCACCCTCCGGTCCCATCTCCTCCCCCCATTCATTTGGGCTCCCTCCGTTAAAAGGGATTCCTTGTTCCATCCCGCGTCCGCCCATCAGGCTCCCAACCTTCCTCAATTTATCCGCGTCTCCATCTCTTCTTCCCTTACCTTTCTCGAGCGCGAGCGCTAAGCGTTTGTCTTTTGTCTCCCCTTGACACCATTTACCACGCCAACTCGCCCCCCCTTCATCTCTCTCTCTCTCTCTCTCTCTCTCTCTCTCTCTCTCTCTCTTTTTCTCTCTCTCTCCGCACAACTCCCTTGACCGTTGAGATTTCGCTTTTCCTTGCCTTTTTACCTCCATTCCTCTTGGTTGCTTGATGTTTTTATTGCACCCAGCTACATACGCTTGTATCTCCTTGGATTTTTTAATATTCTGGGTAGTTGATAGTATGGAGAGACTCTCAGCAGTGTTTTTTTAACGTGACACATTCACGTAAACGACCTTTCGTCTGGCCCCTACCCTTCCACCTATCGGGCATGGGTGATGCTACCAGGAGGTGTAATAATTGCTCCTCCAGCTTCAGGGGTCATTGGAATGCTCGAGCCCTTCCTCTTCGTCAATGTTGGATTGGATTGGATATTTGGGGAGGCGACCGACAGCTAAGGCCATTTGCGCCATAGGGAACAGGTAATGGAAGAAACGTGGAGGGAAACCCGGCGTTAACCTGCTCTTAACGAAATGCGCCAAGGGGACCACGGCTTAACATCTCATCCGACAGAAGGGGTAGTTCACTTATGCGCAGGACACTCAAGAAGGGACCGGGTGTCCTCTGCAAAACATCCTCCTCTGCAGGGATTTGAACCCTGTTCGTCCATATGGTTAGCCAGTACTCTAGCCACCACACCAACCGGATCCCCTTCCTCAATGTTTTATTCCCAGGAAATGGTCGTATTGGTTCAACCTTTTAGCGTAGATCTAAATTGGTTTCAGACGGATCTCCGTAGAACGATGTTGATTTTCATTTTTCGAAAACTGTCGTAAAAGTGGCAAATTTTGCTCACACTCAAGCGTGAAAGTGGTGTTTATCTTTCTTGAATATATTTTACATATTAAATAAACTAATTATGTTTACCAACAGTGTTGTAAATGATACATTGTTTGCCGCAAGATGAGCCACTAATAAGTTACTTTCATTATAAAGTTTACGGAAACAAAGAACGATGTTGGTGACGCATTAAGTGAAGTGCCGTGCTCACTTTATGCATTTGAGTTTTGCTAAATTTTAGTTCAAAAGTATAAGTAGTATAGACAAGGTTGTGAAATTTGAGAAATTTCTCATAAACGTGCATTGTAGCGTGTGCTAAATGAACATTATTTTTGTTTTAAAAGGCTGAAGTACTAGGTTATGGTAAATGGTATACTAAAATGCGTTAAGTGAATTACTATGAACGTACCCCATTATTTTGGTTCTCAACGTAAGAATTCCAATTCCAAGCCATATTTTTCACAAAGAAAGAAATCATTGTGACCTGAAGATGACACGAAGTGTCAAAACCCGGGTCGTGCTTATAAACGATAAGTTAGCGAAGTCATTTTTTCTGGCCCTTCCAAGCAATTTTATCTTTGTGTATCCTCTATAAGGATTTATTCCTGCACAATAGCACTTTCCCTTGCCTGAGAGTAGAGAGAGAGAGAGAGCCTTGCACAGAATAATCGTTATCTTCTAGTTTTCAACTGATGAAATCTTCCCGCTCGTGTGGCACACCATATTCGAATTATCATTGAATAGTATAACTCAGGGCTCAAGCCGTAAGTATTGCCTCCTCCTGAAAGTACACCTGTTATGTTTTGTCTTAACTGAGAACAAAGAACTGTAGAATTTAAACTTCATCGTTGTTATCATCACTATAGTGCTCGCAGAGTTTCTGTGCACTGGAGAATTTCTCCAAGCCTAGCTGCCCATGGTAGATGAGCAGCGATTGGCTGCCGGCGTCCAATCCCGTAAACCGGTTCTTGGCTCAGTGCGCGCCGCGTACGAATACCGTAAGTGGCAACCCAAAAGAGTCTAGTCTCAGCTCACCTTAAATTATCCTGCATCGGGTGCCAGGCTTTCTTAACTGAATTAAATATGGTTCGATAAATTCTGATATCTTTCCCAGCGATAAAAATATTGGTTGTTATGATAATTAGTCGCAATTTTCGTATTTGTGTTTTTCAAAATGTCAGTGAAGAGGATTTAAGTTTTGTTTATTTATCGTGTAACCACGGTGACCTGCGCCGATGGGGATTCCTTTCTTACCTCACTGTGATGACTATTGCAATCACTGCAAGTTTTGACTCGATATCTATAGTAGTTTCTCGTCCAGAGTATATCTGTTCTAAAGGCCCTCGCGTCGGCGAGACATAGCGTTCGTTTTCGCCGATTCTTTTGGGTCGCCACTTACAGTATTCGTACGCGGCGCGCACTGAGCTAAGAACCGGTTTACGAGATTGGACGCCGGCAGCCAATCGCTGCTCATCTACCATGGACAGCTAGGCTTGGGGGAACTCTCCAGTGAACAGAAACTCTGCGAGCACTATAGTTATTCAATCCCAAGATTGCTTGACCTCAGTCCTCCCACCTTTCTTACCTCCCTGCTTACTCCTTGATGTCTGCGCAGCCCTTGTGATTCACGTCCTGTTTTGCGTTGGACTATATATTCATCTTTTGGACTGTCTGGGATGATTTATTATTATGTTAGCAGAAAGGATTTTTTTTAACCTTTTATTCTCTCGTATTTCTTTTCATCTCAAAGCATATTGGCATGATGGACCAACCATTCTGTTGACGAAATACCTACAGTGATTAAGTCTAGTTCTTATTTTCATGTTCCTTGCTCAGCTAATCCCTATTATTCTTTCTTCTCACCCCACTTTATGCTACCACCTTATAATAAAGTTGCCTTTTTTCCCATTAAACGGTTGGGATCGCAGGAATAGACTACTCGTGCCCGGATAAATTACAGGCAGGAATATTTTTTTTCAAATAACTACGGAACTAGCCGCGCTTGGCGTTCGCATTAGCGTACTTCTGGCATTATATGCCCGGTACTTGTGTAGACAACTTGTTCCTTAAAGCCCCGATGAGATACACAGTGGAAGAAGATACCTGGATGGCATCTTTGGTTAGAGCACTCGGCGCGAAATCGAGGGATCTGGGTTCGATTCCCAGTTCAGGAAACTGATTTTTCCACTTTGGATTTCACACATTTATAGGAGTATGGGGTTTTCCGATTATTTCGGTACAATATGGCAGACCCGTTGCTTCCATTGATCGTGAAGTATCGTGTTCATTTTGTGTAGTTTGAGTTATCCTTGAGTTAACTTGTAGATGATCAAATGGAAAGTTCATTCATTAAGTGGGATAGGAAAATAAATGGAGCGGAAATTGGTGTTTTATTGGAAGTTAGAAGAACAGGAGAGGAGACCGTATTCCCATGCAGTCCTTCATAACCGAGGAGAGTAGGATAAAGAGAATAAGGCTGCAGAAGCGAATAGAAACAGCGGCGATGCCTCCGTTTCATTCTATCTGGTAAAAAAAAAACCTCATGTTGTGGGTGCCGAATCGTGCCCCAATTACTCGACATTGAGTGCTGCTTTAAGTACGGATGATAATCTAGAGCAAGGCGTTTTGTATGCTTTCTGCGTCACGAATTTTTTTCGAATCCTTTTGTTCCCTTATTATTTCTCTCCTTCTCGCGACAGATTGGCGTGGTTATCTCTCCACCCGTGCGGATTCCTGCGAGTCATTACGCGCGGCGGTCGCCGAAATTAGTGGCGAACATGGGATTGTGTCCCGGAGGGATTGGCGAAAAAGGATTGTGGAGGCAATGGGGGGGGATGATGGAATAACAGGGAAAGTCACAGTGAGAAGGAGGGGGTTGGCGTTTGCGTGTCGTGGGAAGAAAAATTAAAAAGGACCCCGGGCTAAAAAAATCTTAGGAATGGAATGACGCCGTTTTTGGTTCAGCTCCCTCGTTTTTTTTTATTTTTTTTATTTTCCTCTCTTCATCTCACTTCTTCTTTTTCCCTCTTCCTCGCTCAGTTCTCTCATGTCCCACTCTCTTCTCTCCTTCCCGTATATTCCATCCCATCGATCTCAAAGCCCTTCCTCCCCCCAAACCCCTGGGTAATCCACTCGCAGGATCCCCCTATTTTACCCTCCCCTCTCGTTCATTATCCCTTTCATTTTCTCGTCTGCAACGGATCACCCTATTACCCCTTCTATTAGAAGGTGCGATAGTTAAGGAGTGGTATAATTAACTCGATGCTGTTGTGGAAGAGCACTAGTTGGATAGCGTAGTGCGATACATGGTGGCAGCTGTGGAGAAGGTCCTTCTCAGTTAAGAGGACGCACCGCACCTGTGTCTGGAAATCATGATGAAATTCGACCGGTCACATTTCGCTATGATTTACAGACCTGGGAAAGGGGAAAGTTATTATGTTATTATTTGGGTGATCTACCGGTTCTGGTGGATTTAGTTGGAAATGAGTTAAATTCCTATGGATTTTGTCGATCACAGACCCTTGCCTACCTCACCCTTTTTCACCTCAGGATACGTCCTACCTCACTTCATCCCATCCATGTAACCAATTCTTTCACTTTCCCGATCTCCCACTTACACGACATCCTCCCCTACTAGTCTCCTCCAGAGGTTTCATTTATTCACCCATCTTACCGAGAACTCTCTCGTTTGTCCTCTCCATCCGCCATATATATCTAATGAGATAAAATAATATCACTTTGTATAATCCACACAAACTTTAATTGGTAAAACCCGACCGGTTTCAACACTTCCGTGTCATTCTCAAGGGAGATATAATAATAATCTCACTATGTCAAAATTCCACAAAGTACGCTCGGAAACCATAGAAGATATCTATCTAATCCATTTCAACATTACCCTCTTAGTTGAAATTATCATTAATGTTGACATTAATGTTGAAATGGGATATATCGGCTTTTGCTCCACAGGCGAAAAGTGCCATGAGCCGATATATCGGCTCGAGCACAAATTATTTTTCAAACTAATTTTGTTGTAATAATTACATTTATCCTTTATTAAATGTATCAGAATATTATAAACAATTAATTCATTTTTAGCAAAAAATAAAAAAAATTACATTCATATCTAAAATAGTGACTTCATATTGTTTTTTTTTCACAAGGTGCTACAAAACTCCCAAATTCATGCTGGCACTTTTTGATGGTATCACCAAATTTCGTTGGCACTAAGAGGGTTAACATCTCAAACGCCTGCTGACTTATCTCGTCTTCCTATCTTTGAGACAGCTTTATACTCCATAAAGCACTTACTATTTAAAACTCATCGCCAACATTTCCTTCAAACCTTTCCCTCGTCATCATCCCCTTTTTGTTGCTTAGTTTGGATGAGAACTGTCTAAAAACCGGCCGATCAAATTTTGAAATACCCAATGACATTGAAATTATGATGCAGGATTAATATGGCGAGAATCATCATGAGTACTACCGTATTTGACAAATGTACAAAATAAAATGGGGATGATTATGAGAGTAGTAATAAATCCAAGTGGTTGGGAGTGTTGTTGACAAAAATAATGGAATGAAAGAAGTTGTAAAAGCTATGATTGCAGCCGGCATCAGAGTTTTTGGATCATTTTTGAAGGTACTCAAGTCGCAAAACCTTAGTAGGAACTTAATTACTAGGGTTTACCGAACTGATTACCCCCGTGCTAATGTATGGTTCAGAAACATTGACCATGACCTCTGGAGAAGAAGAGCTTCATAATAGCTTTGGGAAGGGAGGTTGGTGTTTGCGTGTCGTGGGAAGAAAAATTAAAAAGGACCCCAGGCTAAAAGTACTGAGGAATATCTTTGGTCCAACAGAGGGAGGCGGGTAGTGGAGAATCCCAAATAATGGAGGACTAGAGGAATTCTTCGCGCATCCTAACGCAGTATCAGTAATTGAGAGTTATAGAGTTATATGATTAGGGATGTGGAGAAAATGCCTGGAGATAAGAGTGGTCGGAAACATATTCACAGGACATAAAGGTGGTAAAAGATTGAGAGGAAAGCCTCGGAAAAGATGCTGGAATGATGTAGCGGACGACCTGAGAAAGATTATAATCCAAAGATAATAATAATAATGTTTACTTCAGGGGATTAACTCCATTTAAAAAATAATAAAATACAAAAGACATTTATGAATAATAAAAGAAAAGAAATATTTAGCTGTGCAGAAAATGACACAATAGGTAGCTGCAAGATTAAAACAACACAGCATAACACCAAATGAAGACTGCTAAAATGCTTCGAGTTAAAATCAGGAAAGCATAACAAAGATCAGTTTGGACCATATCGCAGCTATCAATTTTTATGCTTATTAGCCATCATTTTTACTGTATTTTGACATTGAATATGTTACCATTTTTTGTCTGGAGGTATTTAAAGAATTGTAAAAAATATCTCAATAATTTTCATATGAGATTCTATTATATGATCTTATAGATCTGGTTAAAAGATTATTAAAAATAACATTTTTCTACTGTATTTCACATACAAAATATTGCAACTTCTTGATTTCAACATTTCTCGGGTTGCATCCGCGTCAGTTGTCATTCAGCACAACAGTTTTGCCAGCTATCCTGCTGGCGTCCTCAGGTGAAGGATGAGTAATAAAAGAAAAGAAATATTAAGCTGTGCAGACAGTGACACAATAGGTAGCTGCAAGATTAAAACAACACAGCATAACACCAAATGAAGACTGCTAAAATGCTTCGAGTTAAAATCAGGAAACCTTCACCTGAGGACGCCAGCAGGATAGCTGGCGTAACTGTTGTGCTGAATGACAACTGACGCGGATGCAACCCTAGAAATTTTGAAATCATTTGATCAACGCCGCGGAAACCTGCGAACTAACATTGCAACTTCTTGTTGAGGTGGACAGGCAGTTAAAACTAGCACCATCAAGGCAAAAAGTGCAACATTTAATATTGTTACATGGTTTATATTAAAACACTAAATCATTCAGTTTCCTTCTAGCTGACAGAAGGTCAATATCCAATATTAACATTGTTCCCTTATAAGGGGTATATTTAGTGATAAATCCAGCATAATAATTGACAAGAAGAGAAAGCATGCAAGAGATCGTGGTAAATAGACTAATATGGTCCAAGTGGTGAGGGCCCTACGAGAGCTGCAGCCTCGAGAAATAAGTTGATACTGATAGGGTAGACAGATTTTTTGTGAAGTTTGAGACGCGTTGGGAGTTTTTCAGGGTTTTAGATACCGTTCCAGTGCTAATGTTGTCTAGTCTCTATCTCGATTTTGCCACTTTCACCGTGAATATAACTTCTCCGTCGGTTTGTTTGCCCGCCCTCTCTTTTTGTTGGCACCTCCTCATCCCATAACACCCACCTCGCTATCTCTCCCTAAACTCCTCTTGCTCCTAATTTCCTCTGGCTCCTCCGCCACCCCCTTCCCCCAGCCTACACTCGTCCGCAAACATGGCGACGTAATCACTCCCGTTTCGCTCTGTTACGCCCTCTCCCCCTGTCATCTCGCGGCAATCTTCCCAACCCTTCACTCGCAAAACAATTACCGTCTGTTGTGCGCAATAATAAATTTGAGATTCTCGAGTTTGAGATGCCCTTATCTTCAGTACGGAAGAACCAGAATGAAATTCGATAAATTACACCTCAAAGCGTGTTTATTTCCACGATTATTAATTGGCATTCAATTTTTTGTTCCCTCGGAAGTACTTTTACTTAATTCTATTTGGGAAAAAGGTCACGGTTTTCGGCAAATAAAATCTAATTGCCCAAGTTCGATTGCTTGGTCTTCTGTAACTTTAAATCCTAATGACTTGCGGTTGTTGAGTAAAAATCCAGGTTTTTCGTGAAGAATTTGCAGAAAAAGAGTTGTTTTTTTTTGGACTGAAAATGCCCAAGCTGTTGTGAAGGTATGAACCTCTGCTGATTTCGAAGCTATTGACTCGATTGAAATTTTGAAAGCACCTGAATGTGGTGTACTACGCCGGCATCAGGGTTACATCTACATCTACGAAATACCGTGCAAGACACCACTAGGATGTGCGGCACGGGGTCATTCCACACCAGGCATGCAGCACTCATCCCAGTTCAAATCAGAACCACGCACGTTCCCCCGAATGCCAGGCACAGGCCAAAAGTAGTCAGGGCAACGGTGCGCAGTCAGACCACAAACCAGGAGAGTGATACGTAGAAGAGCATGCTACCATGCAGTACACTAGTGAAGATATAACTACTGGTTAGTATTATTAATGCGACAAATAAATAGCACTACAAGGTACTAAGACATGCAGGAGTATATCATGCCGGAGATTGCATGCGAAGTTAGTATCTTAAATTCATCTTAAGATACTGAGCACTACTGAAAAAACCTATTTGACCTAGTCAGTATTACAGAACTGATCTATCACAACAACACAGGAGGATAGGTAGATGTTTATAACGTTAAAATAAAAAAGTTGTCGGGTTATCTGCTCTCTCAGACACTTTCCTTTTAATGTTATGTGAATTACCTCAGATTATTCTTAAATATTTTGTTTAAAGGTATTCTACCGATTGATGTAAGTTTAATGGAAAATAGTGATAAACCCCGAGGGTTTTACATTTGTGAGGCTGTATTTGCTGACAAAATTTCGTTCTTCTTCTGGGCATAAGTACTGTACTTGAAAATCCCGTCTGTAAGACTTATTCTCTTCTCTCTCCCATCCAGCTTCCCCAAAATCTTCCCCAGTATAACGACCTTCAGCATCCCTTCACCCCTCATTCCCGCTTCCATCCTTCTACTTCAACTCCTCGTAATCTTCTCCGCGTGTTTCCTCTCCTCACTCATCATTCCAAGCAATTCCTCATCTTCCTTTCTTTCCTTACCTTCTCCATCCTCCTCCACATCCACATGTCAAACGCCTGCAGCCTATTGTCATTTTCCCTTTTTAGAGACCATATTGCCGCTCCATACCACGCACATTCCCATATTAAACCTTTTATCAGCCATTTCTATACAGCCTTACGCGGGGTCCTCGTCATCACCTTAGTCCTATTGCTGAAAACTTTTTTTCGCCCGCGAAATTATCTTTTTTAAGTCTTTGATACTCTTTCCAGTCTTTATTAACTTACTGCGTTAGTAATTAAATTTTTCTACCTGCTCAAGTCTGTTATTGTGTAGTTATAAATTGCTTTGAATATGTTATAAGTTATTTGTAGTATATTTTTCAATTTTATCTTTCGGGAATAACCACAATAGTAACTCTCAATCCGTGGGAAAAACTCCTCGTAAAGGCAGGGACACAATCAACGTGTACGTGTGACGCGAGACGTTAACGGGACAACGGGAGACGGGGAACGCAAGTCAGCGGACACAATCGACGTTAACGCGGCCCGGAGTAACAATTGACTAACGCAGGCGCAGCTAATAGATCAGGTGTAAACAAGTGTGGAAGTAAATAAGTTGTCTTCGCCAAGAGCTATCTTTAGCAGTTGGATGTATCTGTCGACAGATGGCTCCCATTCCCGGATTCTCAGGACTATTCTGATTGGTTTCCGTGTACGGGACACGGGGAAAGATGAATGTTGCCCATCTCTCGCGTACACGCACTCCCCGTACACGTTGATTGTGTCCGTTCGCTATACTTTCCCGTCAGCCATCTTTTCGCGTATCCCCGTTAACGGCTCACGTTACACGTACACGTTGATTGTGTCCCAGCCTTTAGTTGGCAAGCGTGGCTCACATCACAAAGCGCACGAAGGCGTGCACTTACCGTGTGCTATAATGACTCACGCGGGTTTTATCCCCCCTCTCATCTCTCCTTCTGTGGCCTCAAAGAAGCTTTTCGCTCTCTGTACCTTCCGTAACCATTCCTACGCAGCCCCGCTCAATATCTCTCTCCGCGGTTAAATTTCGCCAGCCTTTTGTCTCGTCATCCAGGATGAGGCTGCGTTGTTACCCATCGTGTTGTGCCTCTGTGACCCGCTTGCGCACCTTGATCTTTTCATTTTTGGCCTTCGCTGAGCTATCTTCCGACGCTCTACCTGCTGTCTAAGAGGCTTTCGCTCTTGCTTTCTTTTATTAATGTTCGCTTGAAATGTATTTTCGCTTACCTTTTTTAGTTTCAACGTCATTTATTTCCTCCCAAATAATCCTAAACAAGTCAATTTTCTTGATTTTCTTTCTAATACTGCTTTCTGACTCACCGTTAGTGCGACCACAGTAATAACTGAGCTAACTAATGAGGTACTCATTCCACGTCTCAGCAACTGCGGGTGGAGTTTCCTAATAAATTTTCATTGGAGTTTTGATGGAATTTTTATTTAAAGCAAGTAAATTTAACTTTTTTCTGTTAGTGGCCTTCATTTAAATAAATTCAAATTGGAGGGTTTTTGGGGTACGGACCACGTGGACCCACCGTTGCTGTGTCATTGCTTAATAGGTAGATTATTCAAGAAGCATAGCAAAACTTGGTTCCACTCCATAGCAAAAACTTTAAGGCCAGTAGTTGAAGTGAAGCAATCGTTGATTAAATTATATAGGTGTAGAAAATCTAGGAGAGAGACTTTTGCCCATATTCATAGTCGTATTCCTAGGGGTTACCTGGGTATCCCCTAGCCAGGTAACACCTAGGGGTCCCCTACGCTGAGCGATTCATGAACCTTACCTGGGTAATACCCAATTAAGGTCCAATAATAGCCAGGGGACGCCTGGGTAAGAGATTTGGCAACAATCATGCGGAAAAATGCATATGAACGGTTCCGCTGAATGGTTTTCGATGTTTTCGATGCTCATTTTTCACCGTAACCAGCCATGCTATAAACATTAATATACTATAATTTTACACGATAAAAATGAAAAATGATTGAATGAATATGAGAGAATGTTTACAATATTTCAAAAATATTTACGTAATATGAATGGTGATGAATATGATGGTGGTTCAATGAGTACCCGTGTTTGTAAATAGAAGACGTTACTATGGAAAGTTGTTGCTATTATCGTGTACTGCCATTAGTGCAGTAGTATCAATTTTTCCCACGCGTGGGCAGCAGTACTGTGTTAGGGGAGCTTTGGGTAAGCTTCATGCCTTACCCAGGAAATCGACGGCCTGGGGGAGGGTTAGGGGACGACATTCCCCTGGTGAGAGCTATGAGTATCATTTCTGAGCCAAGGGGTTCCCCCACACCTGGGGGACCCCCAGGTAACGACTATGAATACGGCCCTTAAAAAGTCATCCTTAGCAGTATTGTCTCCCCGCTTCTGTGGGCTTTCCCCTTCCTGATGCCATGTACCTCAAAAGCATGTGCCTTATAGGTTTGATATCCCTATATGCGCTATATATTTTACTATGTCTAGTTTGTCGTTTATATACTTTTCTTCTCGAGTTTCTTCATGCAGTGCCCTGTTTGTATTCTGTTATTTTAAAGTTGTGCCAATGTGTCCTGTTTGACCCTAGGTTCGGCCGAGTTCGCAAATCATTTCCCAACCAACTAAAGTTAAATAAATAAAACTATCTCCCGGCCCTCTCCAAAGCAAAGAATATCACAAGCTAAGAAGGCGTTCATGGTAAAAAAAAGCAACTGCTGTGCGCAAAGAAGATTGGACTGCACACTAGGAAATAGTATTTGAAAGCATTCGTGTGGAGCGTGGCACTCGAAGGAATCGGAAGCAAGGACCATTCGAAAAGCTGACCATAAAGACTCAAAGCCCTCGAAACTTGGTGCTGTAGGAGGATGCTGAAGGTAAAATGGACGGGAAAAAAATAGAATTGAGGAATTTTACCGAAGAGTGGAAGAGGAAAGGAAATATGGAACACCATATAGAAAAGAAGATACAGATGGATTGGCACAATGGGTTTGTGAAGAACATTATTGAAGATAAAATAGAGGGAAAAGTCCCCTAAGGACGAGCCAGTAATACTGTCATGGACGAAATGAAGATAAAAGTACATAGGAAGAGCGACCTGGAAGTTAGGGACCTAACATTAGATAGGAAAGGATGGAGGGCTGCAATCAACCAGTCTTAAGACTGTACGACTGATGATGATCTCTTGTCTACAGCGTCGGTTGGACACCTCGTCCGGCGCAAAATTTCTACCCTGGTGCTCTCGTTTATCATATTTTTTCGAAAGGCAAGTCGTCCTCTTGACATGGCATACCATAATGTTCTCCAGCGATTGAAGAATAGGCGCGATCCGGTATTTTTTTTATCTGTCCTTGGGAGCGCAGTATTTGAGGCAAGTCAATGGAGGGCTCTCGCTGGGTAATACGGTGCAAGGTGGGCGCATTGTGTTACAAAATGAGTAATTATATCAGGCATTGATATTACGTGAGGTCATTCCAAATTGAAGATGCAGATCATCATTCTATCATAAACTCGATTAATTCTGGCTTAACTTTGTGAAAGTCCATTCTAAAGAATTCAAATGCGATATGGTATATTTTTCACAGTTTTTATTTCAGGTCGACCGGTTTCGTCACATAGGCATGTCAGGCGTGGCACAGGCCTGATGATGTCGCTTATGTTACGAAACCGGTCGACCTGAAATAAAAACTGTGAAAAATATACCATATCGCATTTGAATTCTTTGCATCATTCTATCCCTTAATCCATAAGTTCTGAGCGTTAAATAATTTCTTTTCACTCCCAAGCAACATCCTTTTGATGTGTAATACCGACATTATTCCAAGAAGAGAAGACATTTTGCTCTCGTGTGGGGCAATTTTCCGAGAAGGTATTTGGTGTCACGTTGTGGGAAACCGGTAAACTCATTTACAAGTTACTTAATGTCTTTCTCCCCGTTCCGCACTCCCCCAGCGCCCACACCTCCATCACCTCAAGAAACAAGTTGCATCTCATCATCCTTTCCAACCACCTACTATCCCTCCCCCGATTCTTCTTCAATAGTTTCCTCTCCTCACCTGCCAGGCCAAGCGATTTCTCGTTTGTCTTCCTCTCCGTCTACTTCACCTTCTCCATCCTCCTCCACTCCCACTTCTGTAGCGTGTGTTGTCTATTCTCCTCTTATTTTTCCTAAGTCCACATGTCTGCCCCAAACAACACTCCTCTCCTTATCGATCTCTTCACCAGCCTCTTCTTTTTATGCTTATCCATTGTCCGCGTATTCTTCCTTCCGTTGCCGAACGCTTCTTCCTCTAGCGCCTCATGATTTGTCACACGTCCTTGCTATTATATGGATTTCCGTCCATCGAATCAATCCGTAAATTCAACTAACTTTTTCTATATATTGGACTTTAGTGAATTGTGGATGAGACCTCTCATAAACTTCCAACCTTAATTCAAAATCCTGCATTCTTTTGGTTTTCAAAAGTAAAGTATTTGCCTACTGTACGCAAGTCAAGTAATCACATCCAATCGTAGTGAAGGGTACTTCATCACCATCTCTCCCTTTCCTCTCCCACAATCACGTGACATACAACCAGAGGTGGGGGAGTCACAGTGGCGACTGTGTGACGCCGTGCGTTCAGAATGCCGCGCGCAATGGAAGCAATCAGTTTGAAAGAAACTTGAAAGAGAGGGGAACTTAGCGTCTCTTCCAAGGAAATGTGAACCCATTGCGGACCCCTTAAATCGTGCGTCGAATACTTCTCGCCTGAGATTAGTTCTCCAACGGGAGTTGGTTGGGGGCGGGGTAGGAGCCCTTTTAATCATTCGGGGAGAGAGGACTAATAATGATTCCCTTCCTGTGATGCCTCGTCCTTTGGTTTTGCGTCGTTATCTCCGTGTCGATTCATTGAACCGACGCCTTTCCCAAACGCAAAATAACCACGACCCTTTCTCTTTACCGGCCCGGCCGGGCCATGCCCTCAACCGCTCCCTCTAAAACTGCCACCCGCTCTGCAATCATCCACATCCCAAACCCACATTTCGTGGAGAGGTCCTCTTAGGACGGGTTCGGCGCAGAAATTGGAAGTTCAGTACGCCGGAACGGAAAAGTTGAAGAAATTTCGAAAAGTTGAGATAGCCTAGTTATCGCTAATCTACAGCCTGTGCTGAAAGAGAGTCCGGACACAAACTGATAAATTAGTCATTAGTACCTTCTAAGATTAGACGCCACTGATAGCTATTATTATTATTTTTCTTGGTATTTTTTCTTCCTGGATAAATTGGGTACAGCGAAGTTCCTTCATAAGCTGTGCGTTTTCTGCTATTTCATTTAAATATTCTCTTTTAGAAACTGACGTACTATTGATTTAGTTGTAAGTTAATGTAGATTTTGCGGTCCAGTTTTAATATTTCAGAGTTTCTGTGAAGGTTTTTTGGAATCACTCCTTTTGAAGCAATGACTATTGTTATTATTGATACTTTTTTGTGGTATCATATCTCATAAATTTCATTTCTAGGCGGTATGTGTTTTCAGTCTTTTCCTTATATTTCTTTTCTAAATTTTTGGAGCTTAGGTTTGTTTTTTCTATTAATTGCGTGATTTTTTCACTTTTTCAGGTAAGTACTTTATTAGACCTGTTATGAGCCATTGTTATATCTGTAATTATGGCACTGTACCAATATATTTTAATATTTTCATTTTCAACTGTCGTTTCTGGTCGATATTGAAACCACGGTGGATGATTCCCTTCGGTCAGCCTAAATTTCTGCAGTTTTAAAAGAATTTGTTTGCATACATTAGTATAATAACTGTGGCACTTGAGGGTTCAATTGAAGGAAAGAAAAAGAGAGGAAGGAGAAGAATTAAATTGGTGGATCAGGTGAAGAACATCAGCTATGATGAAGCAAAGAAGGAAGCTCGGGACAGAAGCGGATGGAGACAGCAGTGGTGTACGGGACCTGCCAGCAGGCTGAACACCAGATGATGATGACATTAGTATAGATTCTGGTGCTATTTTTATTACTAGGGGTGATCTACCGATGAAGATAGTTACATATTGGACTAGAAATACTTTTGCTAATCTTCTTATATCGAAGGAACTTGTTTTCTCACACGATTTCATTCTTCGGCTCAGCACACATTTTACGCTTCTTCATCCTATCCATAAAGTCCTTCCCTCGCTTTCCCGCTACCCCATCATTCTCCCCTCTATCACAGCCCTCAGAATTAACTGGCCTCTCATTACTGGTTCCAGCCGTTTACTTTGCCTCCTCCTCATTTCATTTAGAATTTTCCTCTCCTCACCCACGATCCCTTGCACTACCTCAATCGTCTTTCTATCTCTCCAACGCACCTCATCCATCCTCTTCCAAGCCTACATCATACGCCGGTAGCATGCTACGTGTAAGTTCAAAGTAACTCGCGGATGAAATGAATTCAAGGAAAAATTTTTAGGCGTATTTCTGGCTTAATGTTTGTGCTAATCAGCATCGATTGAACGATAGATAAATATATTTTTTTTAGGAAACCCTGAAGAGCGTCCATCCTCGCCTCCAATCCCTTGCCCGCCACCTTAAGACGCTACCAGACCACTCACTGGCGTAGCCTTACTCAGACTCCCCCCCCAACTTCCCATCCAATTCCCATAGCCTTCCACCCGCCACTTGAAGGCTACTTTCTCCCTCTCATTTTTTACTATTTAAGCAATGTTTTACTATACATTTACGTGAAGATGTCGCTCACCGATGAAACCCGGGTTGTAAGAACCTAATAAACCTTTTGTGGAAAACTAAGTAATCCATCATTTTATTTATTACGGCGAGGCAGACGGTTTTAAGACAGAAAGGGATATCCTCTCCCACCTAACGTCATACCTCAGTTTTCTAACTTTATCATGATAACTGAAAGTAAGAAATACTGTGCGGAATTACATAGCGGAAAAATCATCCGCCTCGACCGGAACTCTTGCCCGTGTCCCTCGATTTTCGGCCAGTCCTACCGGGGCGACCTCTTCCCCTGTGGATGTTGGTTGGCCTCATGGGACAAAATGATTCAGCCTGCCGGATATGCATAATTACAAGCAGTTGCACGGCGTGCGAATAACGTTTCCTTTGTGAAATTTCGCACAGTTGTGCATTGCGGCTGACCCCGTAAAGTTATCCGTGGTTAGTTCCTGTGTACCTGAAATCGGTTGAGAAATACTGTATGAAATACTATCTGTTGACCCATTGTTGGGTCATTGTAGGAAAATGTAATGTGTGCATATAAATGTATGTACGTGTGTATAAATTTTCTTCAGGAATATTTTCTGAGTAGATATCTGAATGAGATTAGGATGAGACAAAGTAGGTGATTTGGATGGGTATTGGTGATTGTAGGGATACCTACCAATAGCCTAAATATGTAACAGGACTAAGGGTAAGCGGAGAATGGGGCAATGAGAATAGGTTATATGGACGGAGTGGAAGGAGGTAGAACGCATGTCGAAGCGAATAAAGAACGCGTGTAGGGAGACACGGGCCTGTACTTGTAAATAACAGAGTATATGTCATTTCTTCCATATATACCTACCTTGAGCGATAAAGTACCTTAATAATAATTATTTATACTAATATTTGTATCATGTATTCTACGAATTTCAAGCGGTAGACCCTTTTCATATTTAAATCAAAATAAACAGGCTTCATTACTCATGGAGAATTTCTGACATTTATCCTAGTTAATAAATCACCGCTAGAGAAAGCCCGTACAAGGACTGCGGATTAATTAAATTAGGTCACAATAATTAAGGATCCTTGGCGGAATGTGAAGCATATTAAATAACAAATGTTAACCTTTGGGAGCTAGGTGCTGTAAATGCAGCCGTGTCTACTCTCCTACGCTCTTTTTCTTTCGTAGGGAAATTTAAACAGATAAATATAGTTTGAGCATGAATGTAATTGGCTGAATACGGCGGGCCTCAGTCGCCGAGTTGTTTTCTCTATTAGCTATTGCAGCGTTTCGCCGAAGAATTATCTGACCAATTAAGTACCCTTATTGGCCCTCATTGCTATTTTAGAAGTTTGGAAGCGGCGTTCTTCTTTAATCACGTAGGGAGGACGAATGTGAGTCGTATGAGAAGCAAATGTATTCTGCGTGAGTGATTGATACAAATCATGTTGGTGGAAGGCATTTCTGTGGAAGGATGCTTGTGAATTTACAGGAAGCGCAAACTTTCATTTCAGCACTCTGTCGCTACATATTGGTACAAAAGTGGCGCGTTAGGGTAGAACTGTGAGTAAATTAGTGTAGCCAATCCAGTTTTCGTGATCTGCAACGAAACAAAAAGGCGTTTTCAATTCGGCGTACTAAGGTAGACAATGGCGCGATGTGATTGACAGTCCTATTTCCTGGTTTGTAGTTCTATCTTATTTGAGGACAGCAGTTGTCTTTTTCTCATTAACGTTTTCTAAGCTTGGAACCAAGAAGCTGGGAAACTCTAGGTCAAATATTCGTGTGGAGCGTGGCATTCGGAAGCATGGAATATTTGAAAACCTGACCAGAAAAGAATAGAAGCCTTCGAAACTTGGTGCTGGAGAAGGATGCTAAAGATAAAATGTACGGACAAAAGAAGAAATTACGAAGTGTACAGAAGAGTGAAAGAGGAGACAACCGTATGGAACACCATACAGAAACGAAGAACCAGATGGAATGGACACACCCTGAGACACAATTGGTTTGTGAAGTACAATATTTAAGGTAAAATGTCCCCAGAGGTAGACCCAGGAATGAGTTCATTGACCAAATAAAGAAAATAGTACATAGGGAAAGATACTTGGAGGTAATGGAATTAGCATTAGAGAGGGAAGGGCAGAGGGCTGCAGTCAACCAATCTTTGGATTGAATATCTGATGATGATGACTGCATATACTTGAAAGAATTGATACAATGAGGCCAATGGTCTGTTATTTTTATGCACCAATTGAAGAGAACTTTTCTGTAAATATCCTCAATGTCATTTTCTTCTCTCTACGCCCGTTTACAATTTCCGACTTCAGAAATACATCCCCAAAAAGTGTTTTAATTCTTTGTCCAGGTGCTATTCTAAACCTCTCCCGATCCTACAACTTCCAAAGATCTTGGAAAAACTTCTATAAGTCCCTTTCTCGCCTTCCGCATGAGATATAGATAGTGGTTCGCAATTTCCAAGTATAATGTCGTGTGATTTTAGGAAACGCCTGTTTGGTGAAGAGTCGAATCAATCGACTCAGATGTGGAGAATGGTGAGGGTGTTGTCCTATTTCTTAATAGCCTATGAGGTATGACCATAACCGTGGAGTATAGCTCCATAAACCCAAAGCTGTGTAAATAGGATGCTGTTCCAATGTTAATTGCAATTGAGATAAGTGGAAAAGACTGTCGTCGAGTTTATTTAATTATACAATTCATGAAAATTTGAAGTTAACTTGCATGCGCTGTGACAAATATGGCAGATAGCTAAATTATGGTGAAGAGAATCATTAGTCACATGGCATATCACCAAGTTTTTAATCACTTTCTCATAAACAAACCTACCTTTCAATACCTACTTATTTTAAACGAATGCAACAACTCTACACAAAGTATTCGGCCGAGCCTGTTGCTTGCCTATAGAATGTAGATTGCAAAACGTTTCACCTGCACGCATCATTCCACCATTCATCATCCATCTCCATAAATGATACAAAATGGCGGAAAAATTTGAGTGGATGACGTCTACGGATTGTACTCCAGCAGCTGGCGACGTGTTAATCTACCCAAGTACTGTTTATACCCTGGATTCAATTGCATGGCGATTGCAGAGGTGATCATTATGTCTCCTATTTGTCTAGTTCTAGTCTTTTATTACATTTATTTATAGCCTCGACTGCAAATTGCTAAGAGCATTCTGCAGTTAAAAGGGATTTTTGTGATGGCTTTTAAAATGCGGAGCACGATTCGAACTAACGACATTTCGGCCCGGCCCTGATTTATATAGATAAAACTCAGCACGCCCGGGGATTTGTCGGCAAACAAGCATTGTTTTAGTTATACATTGTCTTCTTCATTTTCTCAAGACGGTAATTATAGAAGCAGCGCCTTACGAGCCGAATTTTCCGGGCCCAGTCATTAGGGAGGCGTTAAGGAATCGGCTTTAAGAATGGAAATCCGCGTTTGCTGATTGAGTTATGATCCTCTTCCCATTCTTCCGTCCTCCCAACCCCGGTAATTACGAGCCCAGGACGCCTTCGTGCATAGTGAAACTCGTTTTCGTTGCGCGTTTGTTTTCAACCGTTCGTTTTTGTCCTCTTTCACCCTCGTCGCTGCTGCCCCCTTCATTTGTGGGGATTCATTTGAGCAAGCAACCCCTCCCCAATAGGGTTGCCAACTGCTTAAAGAGTTGATTCCTTGAGAAGTCTGTTGCAAGAGTAAGGAAATCCGGGAGATTAAGCGAAAAACTCGATGAAAGTCACGTAACAAATCTCACAAGTTGGCTGTGTTGTCTCAGTAAATGAGCTTCACAGTTGTGAAATTCAATCAAATTCGAAAAAAAGAACTAGTTCACAAAAAGTACTCTCCCAAGAACTAGTTTTTTTATGTGAGACTATCGTTTATCGGCTTGATGAGCGAGGGGATGCTGAAGGCCGTGATGGAGGGAAGAATGTAAGGGTTATATGGGATGGAGAAGAGAATGAATATATATTCCCTATGGAGGGGATGAAGACTTGAAGGGCGTATGCTGAGCAGAAGAATAAAACTGGCTGATGAGTCGAGGTTATGCGCTTGTAAAAGAGTATTGTGTGTGTTCCGGCTTACATCTAAACCTACCTTTTCCAGCAATGCAGCTCCAATTAATCAGTGTGTGATAGTTGTACTAGTTATGAAAGTATTGTGAGCAGGGAATTAGGTGAGAGAGATACCCATACCGTATATGTTGTGCGCATCTTTATGCTGTCCGAATTGAATTAATAAAAGCCAGTAAAGTTGACCTGTCTTTATTCTACTCATCTCAGCGTCTCGGCAAGAACCCCAGGTACAAGTGTGACGTTATTTCGTTGCGCGCTTTTTACTATTGGCGTTATCTAGCATGTACTGTGGCAGTTGCAGCAAGTAGCTAATTTATGTTAAATATTTTTTAAGCCGCGCGAATAAATTTCTTATCGCCAGGTTTTGAATTACTTTCTCAAAAAATCTTTTTTTATTTTGTTTGTTGGTTTGTTTTGTAAATATTACTTATTTTGAACAAATTCAGCAACTGTACTAAAAAAATTCGGCCTAGACTCTGGCTCACCCACAAAATGTTGGTTACAAAAGGTTTCCCCAGCGTACACCGTTACATTCAACGTCGGACGTGTATGGAGAAGGGCGCTGGTGTGTTCCGCTGTACGCAAACTTCAACGCACTCAATGTAAAACTCCCGATGATGGGGAGGTTAAGTTATAATTTTACTTATATCGGGAGGAAAGCGTCTCAATGCGGGAGGCGTGAGATTTTAGCAATCATACACGGGTGTAGAGAATGATAGAGATGGTTAGCCTCGTGGCGGGAAGGACTAACGAGGAGGTGCTAGATATGGTTGGATAGGCGAGTAAGCTGGAGGCGGAGGTTTGGAGGAAGCAGAGGAGATATTGGAGGACCTTTTGAAAAGAGAGAGAATGCTGAAGTAGGCAACAGAGGAGAGAACTCTTGGTTAGCGGGGAAGAATAAGGAAGGGGATAGGAATCCTGGACGAGAAGAGGGAGACAACATGAGGAAGTAAAGAAGAATTTATTGGCGGATCACCCATAGAAGGTCCTCGGATGAAAAAGTGAATGAAAGATGCTACTTCGCTCTTGTTAGGCCACTCCTCGGATACACCGCGAGCATTTGGGACCCTATACATAAAGGTTTAACCAAAAAAGTTAATAAAATACAAAGAAAATCAGCACGCTTCGTTAAAAACGGATAGGAGCGAATATTTATTGTTTCACCACTTTTAGAGGGATTAAGGTGGGAGCCCTTAAAGACTCGGAGGCTGCACTCTAGGCTTAGCTTGCTTGAAAAATTCAAAACTGGTGTGTATCAGAGCGACACGGAGAATGTTATCAGGACGTCTCACTATATCTCTAGGTCTGACAGAAGCGGTAAAATAAGAGAGATACATTGCCGAACAGATGGGTACAAGAACTAGTTTATTCCGCGTACAATGAATGGCCACAGTAAAAACCGAGCTCCACTTAATACACGTCACCATTTCACCTCCCAAAACCTTAATCTTTACCCGGCTGGTGACCTAACACCCCCAATCACACGCCCATGCGGCGGCTCGCAAGGTAGTATGCAGATGTAGACGCATATGTAGAAGGGCAAATGGAATGAAACGTCAGAATTTGGACGCTACCATAAGCACTGTATTAAAACCCACCAATCAGCTGGTAGAATACTTTTTAAAAAAATACCCAGTTCCTGGAGCCTCCCAGAGAATCGGGGGAATGGGGGTGGTGAGGTTGGCAATCCTGCTCCTAAATCCCATCCCCCCTTGTTCCACACATCTCTTTCTCATCCCCTCCCTCCTCTTAAAACAACCCGCCCCCGCACTCGTCCCAAATATTTTGTTTTTGCCTTTTATGTACGCACGGCACGTCCCGCCTTCTGTTCCCCCGTATCCGTCGCTTGCCGTAATATCTTCGCCTCTTCTTTCCCCACTCATCCACCGTTTCCTCCCGTTCTTTTCCTCCCCTCTCCTCCTCTCATTCTTTACTTTGTCTCTCTCTTCCACCTCCGCCCGCTCTCCGCGTCGCATTATCTGTCAAAGAGACGTCGCAATTTTTCCTACCTCTTGCATTTCCCTTTCCTCCAAACCAATCACTCCTTTTTTCGCTTAAGTGGAAAGGGGAGGAGTGGGGAACGACGTATCTTCCTGCATTCCGGACGTGCGTGTTCTTTTCCGTTTGCCTCGTCTTTCCCTCCGATAGATATCAGGGTGTTCGCTCTCGTTTCTAAAACGTGACTTTGTGGGCTCCGCTCCCCACTTCCCCCTCGACGTGATATTCATAATAGGGTTCCGAGAGCGTCGCCGGGGGAACGCGTACCAAGCCGCATAAATGTTAGTGAACTGCAAGGACCCCATTTAACCTCAGAATTTAAGTGGTGTATACCTAATGGAATGTAATGAATGTGGTGGACAGTATGTTGGACAGATCTGTAGAAATTTTCAAATTAGACAAATGGAGCGTAAAAGGGATTTTATAAATTTTAATTTTAACGGAAGCAACTTCGCCAAACATCTTTTAACCCACGGACATAAAAGTAGTTTTACCATGACACCTCTCCATTTTACAAATGATAGACGCTAGCTGAATGCTTTACAACGGCTAGAGATTTTTTTAAACCAAGTTGACTGTGATAAATTCCTTGTTAATGAATGTATGCTCCCTGCCAATTCCCCCATCCTCAAAGCTTTAATCCCCTCCTCTTCGTCCTCCTAGCCTCTCCCCCACCTGTTTGTCGTCTCCTCCCCGCCCCCCTCTTCTCACCTGGTAATGTTTACCATATAAGGCCTGCACATCGGCCTCCATTTACCTGAAGATGATGTGAATGCACACCGAAACCTGGGTCGTCTTTTAATAAATGTAGTGGTTTTAGTAAAAGTTGTCCTCTTTATTTTTTAATTTTTACATAAATGCGGTAGAACTGAGAAATTTTTGCATTATTCATTCAAGTATTCTATCAGTTAAAGGTGGGTTTTGTTGAAATTCGAAGAAACTCCTCGCGATTTCCTACTCTTTCAGTGTCCTATCGACCTCTAAAAGTTTCCTTTTTCGCCTCAGTATACGATCTAACTTTCTTTATCCTGTTCATGAAAAGGGTTACCTATTCGTCCAAATAGGTAATCCGAATATCAGTAAATGTGCCATAGTTTGCGTCCTGCGAAAGTCATCACACAAATGCCATGCCTACACTGTGGGGGGGAGTAAACATGAAATCTTCAGTTACAGTTAAATATCTTGGAATGACCGTAACTTCAGATGTATTGTGGTCAACACATGTGCAAAACAATATGCGGACATCATAAAAGAAACTAAAGTTTTGTTAAGCTTAGAATAGGAAGGTCGTCGGATGAAAAAATATAACAGAGATGCTACTTCGCTCTGACTAGCCTACACCTGGATTACGCCGTGAGCATTTGGGACCCCGGTCATAAAGATTTAACCAAATGAATTAATAAAATACAAAGGAAAGCTGCACGCTTCGTTAAAAACTATTACGATCGAACGTATGTATTTCACAAATTTTAGAGGGTTTAGGTATTTCACAACTTTTAGAAGGTGGGAGCCTCTAGAGACTCGGAGGCTACACGCTAGGCTTAGGTTGCTTGAGAAGTTCAGTATTGGTGTGTTTCAGAGCGACACAGAGAATATTGGGTATAATGACGCCTCACTACATTTCTGTCTGAAAGAAGCGATAAAATAAGAAAGATATATTGCCGAACTGATAGGTACAAAACTCGTTCTTTCCGCGTCAAATAAGCGATCACAAGCTCATGGATTGCACGCTTGGGATGGCCTTAAGATCTAAACACTGGAATAAGAAGTTTATTTCATTTTTTACGGCACCATTACATCTAAATTTACATCTACATACAACCCTGCGATCCGCCGCATGGGCATGTGGCAGGGGGTGTTAGGACACCAACCGTGTTAAGATGTAAGGTATAAGGTTTTGGGATGTGAAATGGTGACGTGTATCATGGGAGTGTATTTAGTGGAGCTTAGTTTTTATTGTGGTAGCTTATTGTGCGCGGAAAGAACGAGTTTTATGTACCTATCTGTCCGGAAGTGTATCTCTTATTTTATCGCTTCTGTCAGACCTGGAGATTTAGTCAGGCGTCATGATAATATTCTCTGTGTCGCTCTGAAACACACCAGTTCTGAATTTCTCAAGCAAGCTAGGCCTAGCATGTAGTTTGCGAGTCTCTAGCGGCTCCTACCTTAATCCCTCTTAAGGTTTTAGATGCTATATGATCGCTTGTAGCAGTTTTAAACGAAGCATGCTGCTTTTCTTTGTATTTTATTATTTTTTTTTTTGATAAATCTTTATGACCAGGGTCCCAAATGCTCGCGGAGTATTTGAGGTGTGCCCCATCAATCTCGTGGTGATTTAAAGCTTCGATAAATGATGACAAATCACAAACACCGTCTTTTGATGAAAAAGAAAATTGTGCCGTGCGTGGAGCGAAAGTAATACTTATTTCTCGGAAATCGTCCCTTTTCCTCCGAGACTCGGAAGACGTCGGCCAGCCTCTCCCTTTTCAATTTCTCCTTCGTTTTGAATCCATCTCTATCTCTCCCACTTCGCCGGGACTCGCAATTTTCCGCAGTTTACCCACGGATGCTCCAAATTTCCACTCAGCGCTGCCGACGTTGGATATTTCCTTTTCATCCCTTAAGCAGAGACCCTCTCGGATTTTTCTTGATATCTCTTGATATATATTTTTGAGAACTCAACTGAGAAGAAACTCGTTTTGGCAGATTCCTAAGGTGCTTCTCCATTCCCTCCAAACGCTTCCTTGAAGATGGCCGAGTCCTATCTTTTGTGCGTAAAGATTTACTCAACTTTAAAGAAACAGAGTGGAACCAGGATGTTTTCGCCTGCTTTGTGGATTTCGAAAAGGCTTTTGACAGAGTTAATTGGGAAAAACTAGCGGAGATATTGGGGAACATGGGAATAGATTGGTGCGACAGGAGACTAATCCGATACCTATTGATGATGCAAGGGGAACAGGTGAGGGTGGGTGACGAGGAAGATGCATCAGGGTTGGCAACTATATGTCATGGGGTAAGGCAAGAGTGCCCGTTGTCGCTGTTATGTATGAATCTAGCTCGTAGGACTAGGAAATTACGAAATGAGAAGCGATATACTTAATGACTTGTTTATTAAAATCCTTTACGATTCAGTTACAAATTCTAACAAAGGACTGTTTATTTAACATATCTATAGTAGCCACAACGATCTCTCAGACTGGACCCTTGATCAGCGGTCCGCCAATGAGAGAGCTTTATTTCTATTTAAATACATAACAGTTGCCCTTACTATTTAGCATTTATGCTGAGGAAGTGGTAAGACAGGGATGAGGAGAAATCCATGAGGCAATCAAAGTGGGAGGACAGCTTATAAAGTAGGTTTGATTCGTGGACGACGAGGCGTTGGTTAGTCGATCTTTGCGGATAAGTCGGACTACAAGCTATGATAGATGCTTTAAAAATGCATTGCAGGATATTCGGAATGAAAATAAATCATAAGAAAACGAAAGTGATGAGGCTCTCTAGAACTAAGAAAGTGAGGTTATTCATTAAAGGTGAAGGGTGCAAACTTGAGCAAGTGGAACGTTTTAATTACTTAGGCAGTGCGCTTGAAGAAAATGAGCTTAGCAGTAATACATAATGAGGATAATAGCGTTAGCTGAGGAGTCGCTTTGTAATAGAAGAGTGCTCGTGACGGGGACCGTAGGTAAGGATGTAAAGAAGAGGCTGGTGAAGAGCTTGATTTGGTGCGTAATGTTTTATGGAGCAGAAACGTGGACTCTCAGAAAGGAGAACAAGAATACGCTGCAGACATTTGAGATGCGGGTGTGAAGAAGGTAATGTGGACGGAAAGGAAAACTAACGAGGTAGTGCTTGAGATGGTGGGGAAGGATAGGAAACTTCTGAATTAAATCCTGGATTACCAGTGTAGGTGGGTGGCTGGAGGATGTAACAATGGGCGATGGGTTGCTCAAGAGTGTGATTGAGGGTGTTTAGCAAGCGGGGAAGGGGAAGGAAGGGAATCGGTTTAATGGACGGAATGAAGAAGGGTAGACTGTTTGCCGCGGGAAGGAAATACTGGAGGTAGTTAGGCCCCTGAAAGTGTAGAAAACCGGGAGAAGATCTCTCACTTGCATCAAAACCTACCTTCACCTTAGAATACTTTTAAAAATGGCTCTATTTGCCTCTACTTTATTTGTCAATGCTGAAGCCTAACAAGAAAGTGCTGGGTAAGGTTTGTTATAACTTCTGGATAATATTAGGAATAGGCTAAGTACCTGGTTGGAGGAGGTGATAAGTGGCGAAAGTTTTCTTAAGGCTGAGGTTGAGGGAAGGATGTTAAGTTCGCAGGCAAGGGGAGGAAAGAGATTAGGTTTTAAGGACGGGATGAAAGGGTCGAATGCATGCTGGGACGAATAGAGAATTAGTGTTGGTTAATAGAGTCCTGCATGTATATAAATCCTGACAATTTTTACTTTTACTTCAGTCTAAACGTTACGTTACGTTAAATGGAAGGTAACATAGTAATTACAATCCGTGTTAACTGAATACCCTAGTTATCGAGGACCATTTTAGCAATTCCTATTAAATAAGTTGGGGTCATCACATTCTTTTTCTTTCCCAATCACTTTTTATTAACAATATAGTCTGAACCTGAAGGTTTGGCGCACTTCGGTCCTATGAGGAAAAGGTTTATTGTATTTAAATTCCTGTCCGAAGTCATAATCCTTACTCTCTCCTTCCCATCAAAAGTGGGCAATTTTCGTCAATACCATGGCAAAGGGATGGATGAATGCAATCAGGCTTCCGATTTTTTGTGATATGTCTTCGTTTTATAGCTTTCACTTTGCACCTCTGAAGCATTCATCACTGACTGTAACCTCTTAGCCGAATGACACCAACGTATGTTCTTGTGCGTGCATATTTCACTAACTTAAGAGGACGCATCATACCCTGCGGCAAGGAATAGTTCTGTCAAAAATCCACAAGATGGCGTCACTCGCACTCGACCGAGGCGTTTTGGCGTCAGGAGTCTCTCACTAGCTCTCTCTCTAGCTCTCTCTCACTAGATAACTCTCGCACAAGGAAACAGTTGTCTGTAAGTTGTAGCAAATTCTCCGGTGCGTATGTAAGTAGAGGCAGCGCTGACATAAGATCTGTGAGAGAAGACTGAATTATTTGCGGCACCGTCCGAGCACACCATGGCCGAAAACCATTCAGGTAGCTTGTCGGAAGACACCAATTACAGATTTCATCTTACAACCGTGACGGCTGCTACTTATCATTCTGACAGAAGAAAGATTAATACATCTCCATATTAGTTTAAGATATGTCAATAATAATAATAATAGTTTTTGTAAAAATATACCCCACATCTTGCCGTTTTCTCGATGGTTTAATTATGCTCTGGGATAAATTATTCATATTTCAGATACGAGTCTTTCTTGGCAAAGGTCTATTCTTTATACAATAAAAATTTCAAGTTGATGACTTGAACAAAAAATCTGGGGTCGGAAATCATCACAAATTCGGCCGGTCGAGCGGGTGTGATGCGTCGCCTTAATCAGATCCCTTCCTACCGGAATTTATACTGTATACGTACCCCCACGTGCCCCTTATTATGTATTTTGTCGTTCAATTTTTATGATGAAAAACATTTCAATTACCTATCATGCAATAAAGTAAAAATGAAGTTCTTTTAGAATTTTCTTAAGGATGCTGGAATTTCGATGCATTATCTTTTGAATGGTTTTTACCTTTGAAATATCGAAATTTTTAGGTGTTTTTATTACTTAGGTAGTACGCTAGAAGAAAATGGACGTAGTAGCAAATAAATACGTCAGAGAAAAGTGCTAGCTAAGGAGGCGTTTAGTAATAGAATGAAGCTGATGACGGGAACATTGGGTAAGGATGTGAAGAAGAGTCTGGTGAAGAGCTTAATGTGGAGCGTAATGTTGTATGGAGCCGAAACGTGGAACCTCAGAAAGGAACGCAAGAATAGGCTGTAGGCTGGAGATGTGATTGTGGAGAAGGATGGAAAAGGTGTGGTGGATGGAAAGGAAGACTCACGAGGAAGATAGTGGGCGAGGAATTGAAACTTTTGTATGAAATTCGAGATCGGCAGAGTAGATGGCTGGAGGATATAATATGGGGCGATGGGTTGCTCAAGAGCGTGATAGAGGGAAGGATGTTGGGCAAGCGGGAAAGAGGAAGAAAGAAAATGGGTTTCATGGACAGGATGAAGAAGGGCAGATCATAAGCTGAGACGAAAAAGAATATACTAGAGCGAGATAGGTCTCGGAAAGTGTAGAAAACCGGGAGGTGATTCTCTGACATTCCGTAAAATCTACCTTAACCGGTAGAATACTAAAAAAAATTGAAGTTTCGGAGCATTATCTTTGGAATGGTTTATACCTTTGGAATATCGAAATTTTTAGTTGTACTGAGGCGAGAGTTGCGCGGACAATACGGCAACTAGATGACCCGCAGTCGAATAGTATAGAATTTTTATGCCTTTGTTCTCATCGCCGCTTCTCCTTCCCCCCACCCCCCAAAGCGTTTGTGTCCTATTTTGCCTCTCCCATGAGGTGTGGAGAGGGTCGGGCTCGGACAGTACCTTGGCACTTATCTCACGGTAGCACGGCCGAGCGTGCTCTAATTCCGTCGTGTTGTTTAGGTACTCATATTTATTCTTTATAGGCGACCCTCACAATCTCTCTTATCTATTTCTCGGGCTGTTCCCTTTTGTGGTGCCATGTGTTTGACTCGGTAGAATTGGGAGCAGAAATTGTATTCGGCCTAAATAACAGCGGCAGTAGTTCTACTGGCGGCCCTACCCTTCTCTTTTTTTCCCAAAACTGAGCTCACTTTACGAATGATCCTCATCCTGTCCTACCTTATTACGCGCTGCACGTTTGGCGTGATTATTGCCAGTTGCCAGTCTACCAGTTAGGGTAGGTTATGATGGAAGCAATAATGCCTATGCCAATATTTCACAGTCGAAGATCCTTACCGCCATGCACAGGGTCATTTTTCATTTTGGCGTACGTCGTACCATTCCTCCCCCTGTTCATAAATCCCTTTTTGTTACATTTTTCGTTCATCCTCATTCATTGGACGTTCAATCCTTAGATTGGTTGACTGCAGCCCTCCACCCTTCCCTATCTAATGCTAGTTCTCCCACCTCGTGGTATCTCTCCCTATGTTCCTATCTCTTTATTTGGTCTGTGAACTTATTCCTGGGTCTTTCTCTGGGGACTTTTCCCTTCATTTTACCTTCAATCATGTTCCTCACTAACCCATTGTTTCTCAGGGTGTGTCCAATCCATTTGGGTCTCCTTTTCTCTTTGGTATTCTATGTGGTACTTTCATCTTCTACTCTTCTGTACACTTCATCATTTCTAATTTTTTCCGTCTTATTTTATCTTCAGAATCCTCCTCCAGCACCAGTTTTCAAAGGCTTCTAGTCTGTTCTGGCTGTTCATCGTGTGTCTTTAAATGTTTTTCTTTCCTTTTCCTGCTCTAACAACACCCTCCCCTCTATCACGATCTTCATCATTCCCTTGATTCCCATTACCTCTTTGTGAGTCCCAATCTCTTCACACATTGTCTCATTTCATCTCGCATACGTCCCATATCTCGTTATCCTCTTCATAATAATGAATGAATGAATGAATAATTTATTAATTGTCCTGGGGATATACCCCTTAAGAACAAAAGCAATTTACATTTTTTTGAGCAACATAAAGAGCAAAATCAACAATTTTGACAGTAACATAATGAAAAAATTAAGTATAAATTAATACCATTTTACAATGCTGAATGCAAAGGTTTTTGGAAATCACATCATATAACAAATTAATCTGCATACATTTCTGGATTTACATTAATTACAACAATATGCAAAATTACAACAATATGCAAAATAATAACAACATTTAGTGGTCAGAAAGTAACATATTATAATATTTCATCTTAAAACTAGCAACAGAAGAACAATTTTTTATGTTTTTGGGCAGGGTGTTCCAGAGATGACACGCAGTGACCAAGAAAGAATTTTGGAACTTCGTTGTGCGGTGACTAGGAAAGTAAAGATACTCAGGATCACATCTAGTGCACATATCCCTAGTGGAAGGTTTCACGGAAAACATGTCGAATAAATATTCAGGGGATTTTTCTTGAAATAAGCAATACAAGTAGAATCCGAGGAAATATTTCCTTCGGGTTTTAACATCGAGCCATCTAAGTTCATTGTAGTAGGGGGTCATGTGGACATCTCTGCGAAGTTTAAAAATAAACATAATAACAATAAAAAATAATAATTCTTATTCTTCTCCTCCCCCGCATGCCTAGTGTTCTCCAATCTATCACCTCCTTCATCATCACTCCGCCTCTCATTGCCTGGTCACACCACCTACTCTGCCTATTCCCTTCTCCGCACCCACTTCTCCAACGCTTGTCGTCCATTCTCGTCTCGTACTACGTTTACCAATCGAACTCAGGTCGCTATGATCTCGGACCGATCTGAACATTCCAAGCCACCCGACTCGGATCGTCTGATTTATCAGTGAGAAACTTATTGAAATGTCGATTTGAATCGGTTCATAGTGATTTGAAATCTCAGATTGGCAGAGAAAGCGGGCCGAGTCCACGTTTCTGCGCCATGCAACGCTGGACTCTGTGTTAAACTCTTAAAATTTAGCTGAACTTTACCGTCTTCCTTAAGTCTACCCGTAATACCTAAACGATTATCTATTATATCCGTAATGACTAAACGGATATTCCCGTAATACGTAAACAAGTAGATTACCTTAATAGTAAGTTTCACATGATTCGTTATTACGTAGTGAAAATATCTCCTTGTTATACCAGCATTGAGATCAGAGTTGCCACGACTCAGAACTGATCGCGCGAATATGTATCCATCGGAATGATCATTAAAAAAATCCACAATTTTATGAATCACATTACTAAATTAAGGCTGCAGGAACTATCCCTTTTAAATCATATCCACCCGTAACCATGCCGCGGACTGTTGGTATAAATTATTTATGCTCAGAATTAATGCTCAGCCTCAAACTCGTCATTCGTCTCGTAAAAGTCTTTATGAAATCATTTAATACCAAAGTGGAACATCACGCATCCGCCATATCGATGAATTTGAAAACTTTTTGAATATTAAACTCCATTTCATCGCGCTAAATAAGTTCTGGGACCATTTATGAAACCAATCAATTTGTAGAATATTTCTGCAACGCGAATGGAACGATTTTTTTATTAAAAACTCGCATAGTTCAACTGGTCGCAAATGTTTTATTTATGCGTCCGCCCATCACTCAGGCACGAAGCAGTGATCCGCCCTCTCCGATTGTGAATCGCTATCAAATTTTTTATTTAAGTTTTCAGCTGGTTAAACGCAGAATAAACTTCACTCCTTCAGGCGTCACTTCGTGGAAGTATTTTATTTTTGAATCCATACGGAAAATAAGCCTCGTACTTTTCCATAATTATTTATTAGCAGTTAAATATCGATACCAACTCACAATTTGGTAAGAATTTTCTGGATATTAATCACGTAAGTGATTTTATCCCCGAAATTTTACCCGTCCTACCAAAAGGTTTAACTATGGATGCATTGGAACAAATGGAATTTAGCAGAGTCAAGCAATCTTTGCAACGAGTTACTTTTGCCGCACTCCTTCCCACTCCTTTCCGAAAACATTTCCCTTCCCACAAGCCCCTAACCTATGTTTCCCAACCTTTCCACGCAAAAATTAGTTTGTTCTCCAAATACCCCTCCTCCTTCCGCTTCTTAGCGGTGGTTACTATCGTAACAATCAATAAATAAAATGTAAAAATTGTACCTGAAGATGCAGCAAGCTGCGAAACGCGTAGTACGTTTAACTGTTAATAAATAATTGTGGAAAGTTACAAGGTTTGTTTTCGATATGGATTCGAATTCGAAATGAGGGCCCGAGAAACTCGCGAAATTATGCACTTTCCTTGTCCTGTCTACCTATAGTATTTCCTCTCGCGCGTCAGCATACCATCTACCCTTCTTCATCCAACCCATATAACCTATTCTTACCCCTCCCCGCTCGCCCAACATCCTTCCTTCTATCACGGCCTTGAGCAAACCGTCACCGCTTATTACTTCCTCTAGCCACCTACCCTGCTTATCCCGAATTTCATGCAGAAGTTCTCCTCCTTTCTTCCTCTCTCCTCTTTGTGTGGTACGACTGGGCGCATTTATTTTCCCGCACTGAGGGCTCGTCTTCCTATAGTGCGTAAAGCAAGCCTAACTACCGTAGTGTGAGGTATTCCTGTGGCTTTATTTATAGCCCGCCTCGTCGTTGAACTCCTTCGTAGCGTTTGTGCCGCAGAGAGAGAGGAGGATCGTGTCGTCTATTTTGCATTCTCACTTGCAAGAAAGATAACTTGGCTTGTCTTGCCTCCCTACCCCCCACCTCTCCCTCTCTTGTATGCGTCTCACCCTCCTTCCTTCCATAGGTTTCCCGCGCCGCGCCGCCACAATCCGCAGAAGTTGCTCGGATGGCGCACCCAAGCTTTAAGGGCCGACTCTAGTCAAGTTTAATGATGGAACGGCGTCTGTTCTCGGGGCCCAGCTAATATCCTTGCGGTGACAAGCGACCCGTTCTTCTCCTTTGAAGGGATGAGAGCCCATGTAAAATTTCTGCTCGGATCGGTAACTGTTGGAAGTGTTGTCTGAAGTGAAAAGGGGTTTTGTATCACGTTCCTCGCCCATGAGTTTAGCGGTTAGGCCTCGGATGTTGAATGACAATGAGAATCACTATACGGCACCGCTAGTTATGTCATGAACTGGTGCATCAGTGATGTGTATTTCAATTTCGTCCTTTAATCGTCCGGGATTATTTCTGGGCTTTCTCCAATTTCTCATCTTAATTTCATAAATGGTCTTATCTCGCATGGTTGAGGAAATGGTGGGAATACTTGTTAAACCTAGTTGCGGCGAGAATTAAGTGTAGGCTATCGATGTGTGGGTGTGTAGGAGGATGGAAAAGAGTCAGTGGACGAAAAGAAAGACGAACGAGGATGCTCTTGGCATGATGGGTGAGGAAAGGAAGCTTTTGGATGAGATCAGTAGGAGGAAGTATAGGTGACGATGACGAAGCTCAAGACCTGGATAGAGGGAGGGATGAGGTAGGCGAGGAAGGGGAAGAAAGGGGTTATGATTATGATATGGTTAGCGGCTGATAGAGCGCTTTTGTTTCGCAGTTGCTCGGAAGGTTCTACCTCCAACCAAACTCCATATTACTCTTACCATGAAGTAAGAGATGAATGAGGTCTAACGACGAAAAGCTGTGATACTGCAGAGGAAATGGAACCTACCTCATTTAAAAAAAAGAAAGTAAAAAGGAGATGATAAGGTGTGTGGTGAGGAATATCTATATATTGAGTGGAATTCCCAATAATGTGAATGAAGAAGGGGAGGATGTACACGTAGATGAAGAAAAACATGTCGTTAGACAGGAGTAATAGACATAAGAATATTAGAGGATGCTTGCCTAGTTAGTGCATTTAACCATTCAGTGCCATTTAGTGCCACCTACCTTAAGCGGTTGACCACATAGTGATAAAAATAATAATTACTGTTATTATCATTAGAGGCTATCTTCTGCTAAATGTGACTATAGATTAATGTTGGGATTCCTGTTCGAAAACTTTACAGCTGAGAGGTTCTTGTCTCCTCGCATATTTTCACTCTTTACGTGGATGAGCGTCTCATCATCTCTCGTTCTCATCCGGTACATGATCCCTATTCTCTTTCTCCTTTCTTGATCTCCATTAAAAAAAACCTCGAACTCACTTTGGTTGCCAGGGGAGCTGTTGGCAGGCAGAGCCAACTGTCCTCCAATTCTGTCTCCTTTCGTGGCGAATCCAATCAAGACGGAAATCCAATCGCCGACTTCTTCTCTCATCTCTGACCGTTAAAGGACGCAAACGCCCTGTTATGCATGGAAATACGCTTGGCACCTTGTGCACTTGTGTTAGGTCCCTTCGAATCCTTTCGGTTCAACGCACAGAATCTTCATTCACGGATAGATTTCCCCCATCCTCCGATTTGTATATAAATTTATACCAATTTTGATGTCCCCTTTCGGGGTAGGCATAGTCAAAGAACGCAATTGTTGTTAGTCCTAAAATAACTGGTTACCTTTCAATGGTTTCCTCCTGAAATCCCTGTCTTATCATACCGCTTTCGCTTCTCTTACACCAATGCATTGCGTCATTCACGCTCTCCAAATCTTAATGCTCCTAATATTCCTACTCTTGAGAGAATCTTCAACCACTTTCGCGCATAACGTTTACGGCATACCCCTTTAGCAAATCAACGATGAACAGTCTTTCACATAAGACCACTAATGGAGCATACAACCAAAATTCTCTCATAAGCCACTTTTTCCAAATCCTCTGCAGGTGTTTGAGGTGTAGGTGTTGAGATGGTTAGAGAAGCTGTGGTGAACGTAAAGGAAGGCAAGCGAAGATATTCTTAGAATGGTTGGCAAGGAAATGAAACTTATACATATAATCCAAGGCAGGAGGTGTGGGTGGCTGGAGGATGTAATAAGGGTCGTTGGGCTGCTCAAAAGCTTGATAGAGGATAGGGTGTTGGGCAAGCAGAGAAGGGGGAGAAAGAAAATAGGTTTTATGGACAGGATGAAGGAGGACAGATCGCATGCTGAGGTGAAAGAGGAAAAACTAGAGGTAGATGAGACCCTAGAAGTGTAGAAAATCAGGATTTTCTGGCACTGACGTATAATAAAATTTACCACATACTGGTAGATTTTATTTACTTTTTTTCATCTGTCCTTTATTTTTTGTAAACATTTTTCTGTAGATCAGTTTACAGCACGCTCAGCCAACTCTCCCGCTTATCCTGTCATACTAGGTTTTGCTGCCGTATAATAAATTCAAGAGAAGAATATTTTTGTCTTCCTTGATCTTCACTTTCAAGGACAGGCATACTCATTCCTTCAAATGCTCCTCATAATACCTGGTAAACGTTTTGATTTCTCATCATACTGAATGAAATCATTTACGCTCTTATAATCCCCACTTAGCGCTAGTTCATCAGCTATCGTAATTAGTGGTGTTAAATGACTCTTTGGAGACGTCGAAAGTGTCCACTTTACTTGTTTTCTCATAACTTTTGTAAGTGATTGTCCTGTTATCTGTCCATTTTGCTGAACCTTCGATCATTCTTCATTTTGCTGAACATTACGGATATTACGCCTGGTAAAACTCTATGGAAATCTGTCCTTTATAGATTTTCATTTTTGAACGAGCCAAGTGAAAAAATAAGGCTTTTGATACATTTGTATTATCTTTATCCAATTTTTTAAACGTATTCGACCAAAATACTCGCTCCCTTACATTATCATCGGTGTAATTCTATCATTTCTAAGGTTGGTTTTCTTCTGACTACTAATAAAGCCCTCCTCCTTAATTTTCATGCAGCTCTTCTGTCACAGGTCCCGTTTCAACTGTGCTCTGTATTTGTCCCTCTTTCATCATCGTTTCTCATCATAGCTGTGCATTTGACTTACAGAATCCGCTACTTGCACGAAGTTTTGAAAATCTCATTATTCTCTTCTGTTCTGGTTTCCCAATCCACCTCTCTTGAGCCGTACAATGGTACCCTCGGCACGAATGTTTCTCTTCTTATAAGGAAGTTTTTGAGAAGCGCGTCGACGCGCGTTTATCTATTATAAATAAATAAAATACTGATTACCTGTATACAGCTTTAACCGCGGAAAATTACTAGTATTGCATTCAATAATAATAATTATTATTATTTATTCACCGCAAACAAATTTTCATATAGTCCCCTCCACAATAGATGCATAAAAAATAAGTATACGAGCTAAAAAAGAAGAAGGTAATCATAAATTCAGAGGGTACTTGCAAGTAACATTTAGACAGAAGTCATAAGTAAACAGATATATGAAGGCATACATTTTATTATGATATCATTATATAATAATGGACTAATAATAAGCTTGATTCTTCATCAAGAGAAAAAAGGCATTATATAAGTTTTAGGTAATTTGGAACTTTCCCTGGTATAGAGAAAAAATTTCATCCACTGAGTGTAAAGGTTTAATTAGAAGGAATCCTTTAAGCTTACGCTTGAACTTATTGGAAGTTGATGCTTTTTAAGTCGGGAGGGATCAATTTAAAACATTTGGCCCCCTGGTGGTAAGATCCCTCACCGCATGATTTCGATGATCTAGCCTCAATATATATGTCATACTTTGAGCGTGTGTTATGTTAATGACATCATAATTTTGCTCTTAAATATGCATATGACGTCCCAAAGTTTTAACGCTTTCTTCACCTTAGTTCATCGGTGGACGACGTAATTGGTTTTCATCGCATTTCGTGTGTTTCCCCGTCATTGGCTGCGTCGAAAACAAAATAGCATATTAAATAACGTGGTCTGCCGCATTAATTAAGATGTAAACATCGAAATCTGAGTTACTTTTATTGATTTTTGCTTTAATATCTGGTGTTTATCAATGCAATCATTTGTGGGACTCGTAAACCATTATTGTAGTGGTATGTCTTTCATTCATAATCTCAGGGCTGAAGATATATTTCTTCTAAGATCGTTGAATCTCCAGAGAAATTGTGAAATTTCTTCCTATTAAGCATGCGTGACGATGAAGCTTGAAGCTTGTTTGATGAATCACGATGAATATTAGATGATGCGCGCCTGACTGCATTTATGTTTTCGGGGACTGATTTCTCTCTCATTTATTTAGACGTTTTTGTGCGATCAGTGCAGTTTCCATACCCCGCACTATGTTATTCATGGATAAATTTACAAGCTGATGTTCTGACGCATGTATATACATTAAAAGTGTTAATATGTCATCTGTATTTCAATTTCCCCTTTTGCAAGTATGTATTGGCTATTACATTTGAACAATTCTATCCGCAGGCCTATCATAAGGAAAGGCTGTGGACTACTATCGTAAGTATCCTATATGTTTCACCTGTATTTTTCATGGCATGGGTTAATATATTCGATCACTGTTGTCTATCCATGTCATAATGTAAATATCACTGCAAATAGAAAAAGAAACTGGAGATCTATGAGGTCAAGCCACCTATCCGGTATATATCACAAAAACTTCTTTGGCTTTGTAATACTGATTGAATGTGGAAGATCGTGTGTGCATACCTTTGCTTTAATTCCAATTGATAGATTGGCTCAAAATCTGACCTAAGAAATAATCTACGCGGAAGACGAGGATTAGTAATATCTGAAAATCCGCCTGTTGTGGGTGGAAACATGTTCATTTCAGTAGGCTGCGATCATTCTTAATGATTCATTTTAACGAAGCATGAATCTGTGCTCTCCTTGAGAATTATTTTCTGTTTCCGGCCAAGAGTTGATTCTGCGGGAAAAAGATGAGCATTGATACGGAGGCAGCGGCCCTTAAAGAATGGAATTAGCGCTCAGTAATGTCACGCCTGCTCCATGTTTGTGAATTTAGAACGGATTGTAAGGGAGGAAGGGTGGATAGAAACTCGGCGCCGGCGTTTGCCTGCTCTTAACGAAAGGAACCAAGGTGACCACGGTTTAACGACAGATGGAGTACTGTACTTCAAGTGCTCTCCACAAGACACTCAAGTATGGATTGGGTTTCCGCTGAAAAACATCCTCCTCTGCAGGGATTTGAACCCTGGCCGCTCGTATGGTTAGCCAGTACTCTAGCCACCACGCCATCCCGATCCCCTTCCAGTCTTACCTTAGATTTCCAATAGAGGGTAGATGTTCTTTCTTGATATTCGATTCTATTGCCACATGCGTTCACTCCTCCGTGTTATTCAAGCTCTTGGAGGGAAAGGATTGCGAAAGCAATGTGGTGTATACCTCGGTTATCAGATTACAATTGGATGGCGTCAAGCACTCTCCTTCTGTCTCAGTGGCTGCTAAAGTGACTGTGGTAGACGAGAAGGAGGACTAACGTGGAATTGCATAATATTGCGGGCGAGAAAAGGAAACTTCTGAATGAATATGGCGATAAAATATGATAATCAATTTCGTATCTTGGACATCACCTTTGTCATAGTGATAATTTTAACAAGCATTTCACTGAGTGGAAATTTCCGCAAGAAAATGTAATCAGCCTTGACCGGCAAACGAACAGCGGACAATTACACATCCCGGCTAACGTGCGGCCTTAGATCTGTGGTTTGATTCCCGCTCCGGGCCGAGTTTTTTTCTCACGCAAAATTAAAATATGCATCAATTCCGCTTCAAAATAAACATCTGCAAATGCGTGATTTGGGTCAAAGCAGAAATTTCCAGTGAAATCTTTATCTCTATGCATGTCATCGCCGATCGGCGCTACAGTCAAGACAAACCCTAGAGGACTCTGAACAAATCATCATAAGCTTTGCAATGTTGGAAGGGTGTTTCCACAGAATCATTTCTTTTTCAAATAATACTTAAAGGACAAAGCGTCATTCGTATTTGATCGCTTGAAATTGAAAGTCCGTTCAATTATCGCATTGGGGTAGCAGGACCTCATCGTTACTCTCTCGCGGGGTCTCCAAAACGTGTTTTCGTCACTGAGCCGAAGCAAAATATCCCCAATTTGTCGACTCAGCGATGTAAAGTGTGAGATAAAACTCACGAAAAACGGGCTCCGAGGCACTCTTTTGATGTTGAATTCTCTTTCGAGGATGCAAACTTGCATGTTTAAAAAGGATTTCGGAAAAAAATGGATTCTTTGAAAAAAAAAATTCGCGATCCCATGGAAATCCATTGTGAGGAAGCCTAGGATTAAAATAGAGTTCTACACGGAAATTAAAATATGCATCAATTCCGCTTCAAAATAAACATCTGCAAATGCGTGATTTGGGTCAAAGCAGAAATTTCCAGTGAAATCTTTATCAGTAGCAGCACGGAAAAGGGACATGAGAAAGAGACGAGCCCGTTTGAGAAAATGGCCATGGCTGGATACGCTGATATTTCATTGCGGAATATGTTCTATTCAATTCCTCGCATTTTACATTAATTACTCTATTTTTACATAAATTGGTTATTTTTGCAATGAAATGGTGTCGATGAAATGTTATGTGATTTTTCGCCACTCTATTTTACATTACCTATGGATATGGAGAAGGATGTGGAAGGTGAGGTCGATGGAGAGGAAGACAAACGTTGAAGTGCTTGGTGGGTGAAGTGATGGTGGGCGAGGAAAGGAAACTTCTGAATGAAATTCGGAATAGGCAGAGTAGGAGGCTGGAGGATGTAATAAGGGATGATGTGCTCAAGCATGTGACAGAGGGAAGGATATTGGGCAAGCGGGGAAGGGGAAGAATGTGAATAGGCTTCATGGATAGGATGAAGAAGGGAAGATCTATGCCGAGGCAAAAAAAAGGGAAAACTAGAAGTGGATAGGTCCATGGAAGTGTAGAAAACTTGGAAGAGATTCTCTGACATTAAACAAAACCTACCCTGACCAGTAGAATACTTGAAAAAGAGTCTGATTCGTTACAGGCGTACTTTAATGCAGTTGGAATTTCCGAAGTAGAATTTGGGACCGAAAATTCTTTTAACTTATGCGGGAAGGGGAAGAAAAGGAATGGGTTTTATGCACGGGACTAAGAGAGGTAGGACGTGCACTGAAATGAGGGAAGAAGATGTGCGAGGGGATAAGGGCCTGCACCAATGAAAATTATGAGTATTTGTATTATTTTTTTGTGTACATTTCTCGGGCTCGCCACCGGGTAAGATCTTCATAGGCAGCCGACGTTTCGGGTTCCGACTCGTTACCCATTCTCAAGGCTCAAGGCAATGGTTAACGAGTCGGAACCCGAAACGTCGGCTGCCTATGAAGATCTTACCCGGTGGCGAGCCCGAGAAATGTACACAAATGTTATTCGCCGGGAAAGTGTTAAATCATACATATTTGTATTATGTTCCATTTAAACCTCTGTTAAGTCTAAATCACCAGGGCACTGTGAAAACCAGGTCTTGCATTTTTTATGTTGTTTCTGATGCTGTACATTGTCAATCATTCCACTCGAAAGTCAATTTATTGATGGAATACCTCAAAGTTTTGGAAGAACATGCTTTATTTGTTTGAACACGCGAGCCTTGATTTCTGACTATTTATTTATGTCTAATCAATCGCAAAGCGGTTAAATCCTATTCCTAGCTCTCAATTTTTTTCCTTGCGGTTTATCTAAACTCTTCCCAAAAATCTACGCCGTCAGAAACCCTAAATTATCTTCCAAAAGCTCTTGCCGTGTACCAATCAAGGGAAGAATTTGAGTTTGCTATGCTCCTGCCAATCAGGATTTGCATTTCCCTCGCCTGGCACTCATCAATAAGGTTTTTTGCGCCTGAATTTGACTGGAAATCAATGTTGACGCTTTAGAAGCTCATTTGACATCGTCCTGACGTTGACGTCAGGCAAAGGAATTGAATTGAAGAACTCAAATCTCCGTTTCTAGCCTCATACCTCTTGCCGATCTGCTTTTTTTCTCTTTAAATTTAATCCATCGATGATCCGATCCTGAATCATACGTGAATTATCGTCAGTACCGATCTAAAAAAATTGGTGTTTTTGACGTGACTCAAAGCACTTTTTCCAGCGGTGTTTGTTGCCCCATAAACATGCGTTAACTTTTCAATCTCTCCCGCCAATCAGAGCACCGATTATGTGTTCATATTTTTTGCGCCGTACGTGGTCAGAATTGTGCAAAATTTATGCGTCGCTGACTTATAAGCGAACCTCGACGACTTATACTCATTTCACAAAGCGAGTGACCCGATATTGTAAGAAAAGTATTCGTGTGTTTTCGTGAAAACTTCTGATTGATTGTTTTATATTGACGAATAACTTTTTGCATCGTGACACTGAGTTCATTGTTGTACCGTTCACTTATATCTCATATGCTGTGAGAAATAGTTATACTGTATTTATACAGCGACTTTATTTTTAGCAGCTGATCAAACGGATGCAGTGAAAGAAATATCAGTAAATTTTTATTGGTAGAATGCCGCTCGGCCCCCCAAGATATTTTGGTGAATGCCGGTTGCAGGTGTTAAACAAGGAAATAATTTCGTTTTTCAATTCCAAGAAATGTGCAATGCATGTTTACCGTTTAGTCGGCTTTACACGGTACATTTTATTGTATATACAAACGATTGCATGAACTCCGTCATGAGGAAAATTGTACCGTGTAAAGCGGCTAATTGTATGATAGTTTTAATGGCTGAACTGGAAGAAGAGCCTTCTGGAATTCTATTCATTTTATTTTAAATTCTTTAATATATTCGTTTGTCCCATAAAATGTGCTAATGAAACTGCTTCAAGCCCGTTTTACACGGAGTACGAAGTTGCACAATTTGAAACAGAATTTTTTCTTATTATGGCGCGCAATTATAATTGAATTAGAGCAGAGGCTATTTTGCCATCTCGCGTCCATCCATTCATGCATGTAGTCTTGCAGTTCACAGCTTTACACGACGCTATTTGAAATGGACCGTCGTACGTACGTACATCACCTTGTGTAATTACGTGCCCCGTTTGAAATCGGCTTCAGAAAATATAAGCGACAAAATTCTCAGGCACAAATAATAGTAATAATAATTTTTATTGGCCAGGAGTATTCAGAAAATACACAGACCTCGTCAAGCACAAGTTCAAGTGTACATAAATATACCAGAAATAGTACACATAATTACAGTTTATCATCTGCATGTTAGAATACAATATCACTAGCGTTACGCGTAATAAACTTATCAACAGAATACAGCATGTAGGGCTAGCAGGAGTGAATTTAGCTCTTGAATTCAGTCAAGCTAGTCATTTTTGCTGCAATGGGTAAATAATTAAATAGCCGGATACCTAAATTAGGAGGAGAGTATTGGGTTTTAGTTCATCTGCATTGGTTTCGGGATAGGAGATGGCTTCACAGGTGGCTTCCACAGGACGCCTCGGTAGCTTAACTGGCTAAAGCACTCGGCCGGAAATCGAGGGATCCGGGTTCGAATCACGGTCAAGGCGGATGATTCTTTTCTCTGTGGAAAATCGCATCTGTATTTCTGTTGCAAAAAAGGCCATTAGAATACTTACAAAATCCCCATCTCGGAAACACTGCCGCCCACTGCATATACAATTATAAGTTTTAACTGTTTATAGTATATACTATGTGCACAGAGTTTTGATATATGTGAAAGAAAACCGTGATCTCTTCCCTACGAGATGTGAAACTCACAACTATGGCACATGAATTAACTGGCTAAAGCACTCGGCCGGAAATCGAGGGATCCGGGTTCGAATCCCGGTCAAGGCGGATGATTTTTTTCTCTGTGGAAAATCGCACGTGTGTGCATTGCGGGTGACTCCGTAAAAGTGGAACTCCGTGGCTAGTCCCGGATAGCTTAAAATTTGATAAATACAGATGTTATGCTCGGGGAATTCCCCCATAATTCCAAGCCATAGTGGAAGTGGCTGTTAAAAAAAGCGAAATATATATACATTTCATGAAATCAGAAGGGACTATAAAGCTCAGCTTTCTTAACATAAAGAGAGCGTTGGAAAAGCTTTTTGTTTACCTCAGTAATATGATAGCTCCAGCTGAGTTTTGCATCAAGGTAAAACCCAAGTGGTTTTGTTGTCTTCAGATTCCCTGAGGTAGACTTCAGGCTACAGAAGTAGTGGCTTTGGTCATAAAAGTAGAAGTACTCTAATTTATTACTGACGTGCAGCTGACGTATTTATTAATGACGTGCAGCAATTCAAAATCGCATGCATGCTAATATAGCTATAGTGCACAGGGCACAGAGACCTTGTGCCTCCCCTTGAATAATTTCTCCCATCTTCCTCTCCCTCAGTCTGATCCGGAGAGACTCCAGGCCGGAGCCGTCCATTCGCTGCGCGGCCGGTGACCACGGCGGCCACCACGCGGCCTCTTCCGGAAGCCCGCAGCTCATCCAGCAGATCCTGCGGGGCGTTGGGCGGGGCTCCTCGCTGTCGCCAGTGGTGCTGGGGGCGACGGGGGGCCCCCCTGACAGGCGCTCGGCCGCCTGGTTGCGGATCGACCCCAAGGTGCTCGTCTTCGTGGAGACAACGTACTCGAGGCTGGGCCGAGAGATCACCGAACTACTCGTGTACAATAGGATTAAGTGAGTATTTGCGTGGCATCATCTTATCAACGATTGTGTTTCTTTTTTTGCTTCCCAGGTGAGAATGTTTCTTCGGAAACTGGTCTGCAGCTGCCCTGAAACCGGTCTGTAACTGGTCTGAAACCGGTCTGTAACTGCTCTGAAACCAGTCTGTAACTGCTCTAAAACTGCTCTGAAAGACTAATATCTGTTCTAGAAGTGGTCCTTCTGAAACTGGTCTGCAGCTGCTCTGAAACTGGTCTGTAACTGCCCTGAAACCGGTCTGTAACTGCTCTGAAACCGGTCTGTAACTGGTCTGAAACCAGTCTGTAACTGCTCTAAAACTGCTCTGAAAGACTAATATCTGCTCTAGAAGTGGTCCGTCTTTGCTCTGTATTTGAAACATTTTAAGATATCTTTGAAATCCAGACCTGTTCAGTCCAGTTATAGAACAGTTTCAAATCAGATATTAGTCTCTCAGAGCAGTTACAGACCAGTTTCGCCGCTGTTATAGAAAAATTAATTTGGTAATCAAAATAGTATCCATAAAATTATAGTTTAAAAATATCTTGCATTGTGATCTTAAAATCATTTTATGCCGTGGCAGTTAATTTAGGTTTCAAATTACCCCAAATTGAATTGTTTAAATTTCACCTTAAGATACCAATAATCTTGAGGTCAGGAAATTCTGTTGTTCACACGTTCTACTCTACTTTTGTTGAGAAATTTCCTGAATGAATGTTTACATTACTCATTCCTATCTATTTATCTTATTTTCCTATTTAGGGAAATGTGTGCTTTGTTTTGATTTGTAAGAAATGAACTTTCTGTATTAATGATCGTACATATATGTAGCTCATCACCTATTTAATACTCTCATCCTCTATATTTTAAATCATTAATCGTTTTGGTTTTCTTTCTGCTCCACAGATATAAAGTAGAAGTTTCAGGAAAGTCATTGCCTGTTCTGACCAATTTGGATAAGGGCAGATATGGTGTTGTTGTGTTTGAGAACCTTGGAAAGTACCTTAAAATGGATAAGTGGAATAGGGAGTTGTTGGACAAGTACTGCAGAGAATACTCTGTTGGTTTGGTTGGCTTCAATCCACCATCGGAGGAGACGCTGGTTGGTGCTCAGCTGAGAGGATTCCCACTTTTCCTTCACACCAATCTAAGACTTCGTGTGAGTACCAAGCAAAATGAGAAACTACTTAAATAAGTTTATGTAATTTGGGCTGAATACTTATGCTTCTGTGTTTCCTTGTAACAATAATTCCTTATGGAACTGCTTTCACTTGATATCTTATGGATATACTTCTTAATTTTTTTAAAAGGTTTTATAGAGCTTCACTGGTTTGTCTGGGTCAAATCTTGTAGTAGAAATTTTGTCAATAGACTCATTTATTATGACAATACTGTAATCTTTTTAAATTACAATGATAGTTAATTGAATTTGTGCTTACAAAAAGATTCTCTTGAGTATACACTGTTTACCTGCGTCAAATCTTGTAACCAAAATTTAAACAACTTTGCTAATACTTAGAAGTATGAAATTATTCTATAGACCCCTCCGAGTGATAATCGATAACCGAGTAACCAATTAATACTGATGCTAATTAATTAACTGTGTATCAACAAAATATCAGAGAGATTAGCCATGAATTATGGCACTTCTCCTCTTCACCAAGGGGTTAATTTTAAGGATGATTCGAATCCAAATTTCGATTCTTGATTCCATCGATTCTCAGGATTAGAATCAGTATCGATAATCGATCGCCTAAAGTCGATTCCGATTCCATCGATTCCAGATGGATATATATTCAAATCAAATTTCATTTATCTCATCATATTTGTCGCAAAAATTTTGGGTGCAGGCTATCAACTGGTGCTTTTTATCCACCTCAATAAGATGATGATATATTTTTGCTATTTGTTAATGAATATACGTTTTGAGCGACTTCATTGTCTTTTTTTAATTTTATTTCAGCCAATACTTGAATTTAAATAATAGTCGTACACTACTGGTATATCTGGCTACTGGTATGCCACCTGTTATTAGGGATAAGAATCGATGGAATGGGAATTGAGAATCGGGAATCGACTTGAAAGAATTGGAATGGGAATTTTAAAAAAAGTGGTATCGACTCATCCCTACCCTGTAAACCAAATGAGTTGTGAAAACATGACAGAAACGTTGCACTGCAACCTTTGTGGAGTTGCTGAAGCGTTCTAGTAACGTCACAAAAGCAGCCAAAAGTCCTCGTTCTACTACGTTCCTGCAACATAACTGCAACGTAATTGCAACCTACATGGAAACGTTATCGCAACCTCTGGGAAGCATATTTGCAACATCATGCAACCCTTTATATACAATATTCAAGATGTGCTTTTATCTCAAATATTTATTACAAATTTTTAATTCACTTATTTCCACCTTTGTGCTCTTGCCTCTAATGCCTAGTATTTGCATGTCTGAGCCATTCAATGATTTTCTCTTTCACCCCCTTATAGTCATAAGAAGCCAAAGTTGGCTTGGATCTAAAAGCATCTGAAATGATAAATTTCATTTGGTACATCAAGATGACGAAGTCATTAATTCCTCAAATCAGTACATAGGTATTCTATGTAAACCTTAAATATATCTCACCAATAACACAGTCACAACTTCGTGTGGCACTAAACTGCCTTTTTTTACGCCTGCTCTCAAGTTCCCCAGGAAGGAAAACTGCATCCCGACACTGTTTGAGAAGATATAATACATCATTCCAAACACACCCTCCATCACATTGTTTCCTCCTTATCTAACTAACTCCTTTGTCTGGAAAACATTTTAAATGTTCACAGTTACAAAAAAATAGTGTATCCACTGACTATCATTTACTTGGATGACAAGCATTAAGACCCAGATGATTTGTTACCAATGCTTTTTTGCCTATTTCCTTCTTAAATAGTTTTCTAAGTGTGATGTAACCAATAACGTTGCAAGAATGTTGCCGTGCAACCTGCAACATGCTGCAACATTTTTGCAACACTTTGTGAATATCCCACTCACAACTGTTAACATTGCTTTCAGAAGACGAAGAAACGATATTTACTCCATACATTCTCATTCTCAACTATTTTCTACTCTAATTTTTTCTGACTGAACAAGTTTCATGGCGACGTAATTACGACGTTGCGGAAACGTTGCAAAACAACTTGCAACCTAAGCAACTTCGTGTAACCTTTTTGTGACGTTTCTGCAACTTATTGTGTTTACTGGGTAGTTAATTTCCTCAATTGCTGCTCTCAAGCCCTATGTGGTGAATATTACCTATCCATTGTGGGGGCATATAATAGTTTTCCAGGCCCTGAATCACAGTGCCACAGCTAAATCAAAGGGATTGAGATTTAAATGGTATTACTGGTGTTCCCTGGTCACTTATGGCACTTTGAATAATTAAGGGCTTAATAAATTTTGACCAGTTTATTATATCATCCGGTCCATCTAGGCCTTCCCAGAGATGTCAATAATTAAAAGATTTACCTTCTAAATTCTTATATTTTGGTTTGGTTTTTTCACCATTTCCTCCTATCAGTTCATTAAGTCATACATGTTCACTTCTGCTGCAGGATGCCGCATTAAACGCAGCTTCTCCAGTGTTGAGGCTTACTCGTGCTGGAGAAACAGTTAGGGGACCATTGGTGGGAGAGGACTGGAGTGTCTTTTCCCCCAACCACTCAACATACGAGGCCGTAGCATGGGCTGTGAGGGATTGGGGCCCTGAGGGTCCTCATCATGGATTGAATGGGGTAGAGGAGTCTGATCCAAAGCAGCCTCTCATCACTGTCATACAGGTTTGATCCATTGCTAATTATCATTCCTCTCTTGTCATCCATTTATTTTTCCTAGGTATTGCGTATACAATACCTATTTGGAAAATATGAAGGTATCAACTCAGCAGCTTTTTATGAATTGAGAGTTATTGAGAGTTGCTGTGTCCTGAATACAATTCTTACTGATTGGGCTTGTGAAGAATTATAGTTAGAGCTTACTATCAAGAAAAGAGCTCTCAATTATTTTCCTCTTTTGTCATCCATTTATTTTTCCTAGGTATTGCGTATACAATACCTATTGGGAAAATATGAAGATATCAACTCAGCAGCTTTTTATGAATTGACAGTTGCTGAGTCCTGAAAACAATTCTTACTGATTGGGCTGGTGAAGGATTATAGTTAGAGCTTACTTTCAAGAAAAGAGCTCTCAATTATTTTCCTCTTTTGTCATCCATTTATTTTTCGTAGGTATTGCGTATACAATACCTATTTGGAAAATATGAAGATATCAACTCAGTAGCTTTTTATGAATTGAGAGTTATAGAGAGTTGCTGAGTCCTGAATACAATTCTTACTGATTGGGCTTGTGAAGAATTATAGTTAGAGCTTACTATCAAGAAAAGAGCTCTCAATTATTTTCCTCTTTTGTCATCCATTTATTTTTCCTAGGTATTGCGTATACAATACCTATTGGGAAAATATGAAGATATCAACTCAGCAGCTTTTTATGAATTGACAGTTGCTGAGTCCTGAAAACAATTCTTACTGATTGGGCTGGTGAAGGATTATAGTTAGAGCTTACTATCAAGAAAAGAGCTCTCAATTATTTTCCTCTTTTGTCATCCATTTATTTTTCGTAGGTATTGCGTATACAATACCTATTTGGAAAATATGAAGATATCAACTCAGCAGCTTTTTATGAATTGAGAGTTATAGAGAGTTGCTGAGTCCTGAATACAATTCTTACTGATTGGGCTTGTGAAGAATTATAGTTAGAGCTTACTATCAAGAAAAGAGCTCTCAATTATTTTCCTCTTTTGTCATCCATTTATTTTTCCTAGGTATTGCGTATACAATACCTATTGGGAAAATATGAAGATATCAACTCAGCAGCTTTTTATGAATTGACAGTTGCTGAGTCCTGAAAACAATTCTTACTGATTGGGCTGGTGAAGGATTATAGTTAGAGCTTACTATCAAGAAAAGAGCTCTCAATTATTTTCCTCTTTTGTCATCCATTTATTTTTCGTAGGTATTGCGTATACAATACCTATTTGGAAAATATGAAGATATCAACTCAGTAGCTTTTTATGAATTGAGAGTTATAGAGAGTTGCTGAGTCCTGAATACAATTCTTACTGATTGGGCTTGTGAAGGATTATAGTTAGAGCTTACTATCAAGAAAAGAGCTTTTAATTTACCAAAAACATGTTTGTACAAAATGGCTTCATTTCATATTCATCTATTTCCATAGAATCCCTCTCAAAGTTTGCAACTGCCTTCTTTCATTTAATGTCTACTCCCAATATATCTAATCTAAGTCCTTTATAGTTTTAAGCCTTACATGTGAAGTCATTCTTTGTTCTTGAGAAGATAACAGCATTGCTTGGTTTTTGTCTGCATTTTTTATTAGTTAAAATAGATTTACAATTTTTAACTGTCCATTAATGTCATGTTACAATGTCAAAATCGTGTTTAGTTTAACCATCTTAGTTCAGCAGGCTGATATATTGGCTCATGCTCCAAAATTGTTCAACTTTATAACACTAATAAATTAGAATTAATTTTTATTCAATGAAAAAGTCTTCTATGATACTTAATTCAATTTATGCTCAATAATAAACCATATTTTAAGCAATAACCTCATCATAATTTTTTTCCTAAAATGATATACCTATTTCATTTAATTACCCTCTGCATTTCTTGCTAGTACCCCTGGCAGGAGTCAGCACTAAGAGGGTTAATTATTGTAATGGGTGAAAACAAGCCGAAGAATGTTAAAAATGAGGTTCAAACTTAATCCTAGGGTGGCTTGTTATTTTTCCTGTTTTACTATGGAAGTAAATAATCCAAATTCTTCATTCCTCAAACAGGTTAAACCATTGGTGTTTTTTTTAATCCATAGGATCATGGACATCTGGATGGCATTGAGCGAGTCCTGTTTGGATCTGGCCTAAGATTCTGGCTCCATAAACTTCTGTTCTTGGATGCGCTTTCATATCTCAGTCATGACCAGCTGAGTGTCTCACTAACACGTTACCTCTTGATAGATGTTGATGACATTTTTGTTGGAGAGAGGGGTACAAGATTAACAAGGGATGATGTCCAGGTAACTTCTTTTTATAGCTGCTCCTGCTAATTTTTGTAAGCATATCATTTTCTTATTTCCTGGTTTCTTGCTTTAATCTAACTGAAAATTTATCTTTAGATTTTTACTTTGATGTTATGTACAAAGATATATATATTTTCTGGTGTTTTCAAATTTAAATGGGAAATTGCTATATATTCTATATTTTCTATAAATAACATTTATAGTTTTATTTGCCAAAAAGACCATACAAGCAAGTTACTGGTATAGGCTTTGTCAAATTACATGGCATATGCATACGTTATATCACAATGATGACATTTGTATAGTGGATTACCAGACCATATTCATATAAAAGTTTTATACCCAACTTGAACGAATACACAATATGCAATTATTTTTTACAGTCTATAATTAAAGATACACATGTGTACCACTTTCCTTGAAATAATGAATATACTCATCAACACTATACAATGTTTTATTCTACAGATATCTTTTGAGATTAAATGCCCATATGTCTATTAATATTTAGGATAGGTGTCAAGTTGTGAAGGAGAAACAATTCCCACTTTTTGTCCCATTATCCTGAAGTTCTTTCTAGTTTAGTTTATTATATTATTGTCAGTTTGGTTTACTATACAATAGTCAGTTATGGTTACTGTTTTTTGTCCTGTTTTCTGTATAATTACTTTTTTTATAACTATTTTGAGTTACTGTATCTTTCCTTTTATCGATGCTCAGCATGGCAATCTCTAGGTGTTTCCTCTCTTCACCTAACTGACAAAATACTTCTTTGGTTTTTCTACACTCAACCCTCTGCAAGTTTTCCATTCTCCTACCTTCTCTCATTGCAAAAGCCTGCACATTATTCTCATTCTCTTTTCTCCAAGTCCTTTTTTTTAAAAATACATTTTTGTCTCCTTCTAGGCATTGTTGGCAACACAGAAACGAATTCAACAAATGGTTCCAGGTTTTCGATTTAACCTAGGTTTTTCTGGAAAGTACTTCCATCATGGTACAGCAGAAGAAAATCTGGGAGATGATATGCTATTGGGTAAGTCTTCGTGAATATAGCCTCTATTTGAATTTACTCTTACAGCCTTTTAAATGGTAGTTACCTTCCAGTGAAATTATTGGCTGTAATTAAAAATTTGCCATTTATGTAGTAAAAATACTATTGGTGAAAGTTTTACTTGTTCAAGAAAGTAAGAAAGTATCTTAAATTAGTAATGTGTTTGATTATTTGTCATAATTTTTGGAGAGAGGATTTTTTTTCTGGTGACAAAGAAACTCTATTCATAATTCTAATATTTTCTGCATATATTAAATATTAATTTCCCCAACTTTGCATTAAAATTCAATTTCACCTTAATAACGATGGGAATTTGAAAAATATAACCATTCAAATATATCTGCTAGAAAAAATATTTCACGAGACTCATGTGAAGCTCTCAAAAATATGTTTTATTAGTGTGCAATTGTCCCTGTTAGTTTTCTTTAAGTACTAATGCCTTCTATTACGTATTATTTCAGAAAATGCTGACCAGTTCTTATGGTTTGGTCATATGTGGAACCATCAACAGCCTCACTTGTACGACAATATTACTCAGCTTGAGATCGATATGACTCTCAATAGGAACTTTGCTAAGGTAAAATTGCTTTGTTACACATGTAGTCAAGAGTTTGCCTGCTAGTAGGCACCCATGATTTTTGTGAAGGGATTCATGATAACCATTCCTAAGTCTTGTTGTTCCAAAAGTTGTAACTTTTTTTAACAAAAATAAGACATGCATTAGTGAATGATTGTCGGTTTTTGAGTGGAAAAAATAGTTTTCTTGCATGAATTCTGCAACACCATGGTTGATTGCTCTAAGACTATGAGTGTATGAGGCTCTAAGGCTATGAGGATAAACTATGAGTGTATTTACATTTAGAGGCATGTAAACTTATCATAACTTGAATTTATGATACATTGACCAACAGAAATTAATATCAAAGTTGCAAGCTTACTATACAAATTGGAATCATTTTCGAAAGCAATAAAATTGCACTCTTTTTGGACCAAGACAAGAAGTATTTCACTGCCAAAAAGTGCAGCACTTAAAGGGGTCAATAAAAAGGGAAGGAACCTTTGTAGGAGCAATAGAAAGCAACCTCATTATTACATGGTCCTGTAACTTGTATTATTTCAACATTTTATTAACCACTTTCCATCAGTATCCAACTTTCATGATTACATATTTTAGTAATCATTTCACCAAAGGTTGCCATAACTATTTTCCACAAAGCCAAGACACAGGTACAAGATTAAGTTATTGTGAGTCTTACTTTATTAATTATGGTAAACATCTTCAGTACAATACAGGTCAGTATTTTAATAAACTGCTTGAGCACTTGATATACAATACACACTTTTGCTATGGAACATTTATGTATTTTGATTTTTGACTATTTGTTAAGAATTGCTCATACTTTATTTTTATGGGCTTTAATTTTTTCCTATTGATTAATTCAACGATCAAATTTCAATGCAGTGGCAATGTGGTTTATTTGAGTTTATTATATAAGAGGCTGGGACACTTTTTCCAGCCCTCGAAAGTAGTACAATCCTGATTTTTCAGGATTTATTGCTACCCTAATTTCATTGCTTTCTTGCCCTTTATTTACCAAACATGGTCAGTTTAATCTACCTATTCTTATAGTCTCAATGGATTTCTTGTTTAATTGATCTGGACAAAGTAATTGGTTTCAAAAATATGTAGTTTGCATTCTAACCTCCACCTTTCCTTATCAATTTTATTTTTAGGAGCATGGCATCCCTGTTGATTCTGGTTACTCCATAGCGCCTCATCATTCAGGTGTATACCCTGTTCATGAACCTTTGTATGAGGCCTGGAAACGTGTTTGGGGTGTGAGGGCAACTTCAACAGAAGAATATCCACACCTTAGACCAGCAAGACTGAGACGTGGTTTCATTCACCGTAACATCATGGTAAGTTTAACTTTTCTCACTCAATATGTGCAGCTTTTACCATTGTTAACTTATTGGCTACAATGGGCAGAGCTGATGTTTGAATTGCAAAAGGGTGTTTGTAAGTATTGGTATACATTCTGTTTATCTTTGAACATAAGTCAAGAAATGTCTAGCTTTTTGCTACTGGTGAACACATAACTTTGACTTTGGTTAAGTCACTGAACAAGGTGACTTTTTGGAGCTATTATTTTGTCACAAGACTTATATTATGATCTTACAATTAAATAACCTAGACTATTTAACCCAAAAATATTGTAAATTCAAGCTATACATTTTGTATTTGGACTTATAAATACTTCATGCCTGTAGGACCTCTGTTTCATAACATTTATACATTCCTCGGGGCCCATTTTATTGTTGTAGTAACCAAAAATGACCCCAAAGATCCAATGAATTAGGGATTTCCAGAGATTCCTTTGGTACTAACAACATGTGTGTACATGTAATGAATGCAGACCTTTGTATTTTTCTATAGGCACTAGGAGAGAATAACTTTAGTAATTAATTATCTTAAAATGTTCAATGATATACCTACTAATTGGTGGAATTAAAACAAGTCTACTCTTGGTCATAAAATCGTGTTTAGTGTAGCTGTCGTGATTACCACTATACTGTTTGAGGTTGTACTCTCTCCTCAAGTAATTTGATTTAGACTTCGGTAATTACCACTACCTTTATGAATGATGTTTTACATTTTTCTTCATTTGACAGGCAATGTGGAAATATCCCTTTCATTCATCGACAGTTCTGTCCCAACCACATCCTCTCCCATGGTATGGTGCCAGTTGTTAATCTTTGTGAATATGTATTGAACACAGACTATATTGCCTATCAAAGACTATATTGCAAAAAAATGAATGATCAGTTATACCCTCTTCTTATCTGACCTTAATATCTTTATCCTTGTTATCATCTTGAAGGATCTTGTAGGCCTTTTGAGTAGTCTAGAACACATGAACACTTTAACTGATAAGACTTGGGAAGAGTTGTTTTGGATTCATTTGCTAGCATCTTGAACATTCTGTGGATGCTAGTGAAATAAATATGGCTTGGAAGACACTTTTCATGAAATAAGTCCTCACTGTATTTACCAGCCCATAAGAAATACTTTTTTACGTGGAAATTTGTTATAAAATTAGCCTAAATCTTGTGGACTCAAGGTAAAGCTTTTTTTCCTTGCATCCAATTTTGCGTTTCTCTCTGAAGTGTCCATCCTACTACATTTGCATTAGACCATATTGCAGCAGTGAGCTCTTGGTAATGCAGTGGCTCTTTAAGGAAATTAATCATGAAAATTAACAATTCAGTTTTATTTCTAGCGGTGGGATATAGTCTGTTGAGGCCCTGGGCCCAGCAGAAAATAGTGGTCCCCTTAAATCATGAAAAAAGAGAAAGGAGAAATAAAAATGCATGTTAACCATATTTTTGTAGGGGAAACATTGCAGGGATAAAGTAGAGGAAGCTGTTTTGTTGCAATAATGAGCAGTGTTGCTGATACATAGGTTCTATGCAGTGTAATTTAAGTAAAGAATTTGTATGGTTAGTGTGCAATGTAGTCATGAAATTACAGAAAAAAGTAAGTGTAAACATGCTGCCAGATTTTACCTGTTTGGAAACTTGTGCATAATTAATATTGAGCTTATGAAACTGAACTTTGTGTCATTATAATAAAGCATAAAGTTGGGGTTTAGCAGGGCCTTCAAGAAGTTGGAACCCAGTGCATGGTTTGCCTGCTATTAAATCCGGCTTTGTTTATTCCTATAAATTCTTTACATTAACAGGAATTTATTTTGTTTTTTTTCTCGTAAAAAGTAACTCAAAACTTAGCTAAAAGCAAGATGTTACTTGCTTTTAATGAGGAAAAAATTATTTTCTGTCAAGACTATTGAGCATCTACATACTTCGGCATTTTTTAGCCTTTACCATTATTTATTACAGGTGTTGCCCAGGCAAACATGTGGCCTCTTCACCCATACAATTTTGATTGAGAGGTATCCTGGAGGAAGAGCCAAACTCGATGAAGCTATACAAGGTGGAGAACTATTTCAAACGTTGGCGTTCAATCCCATCAATGTGTTCATGACTCACATGTCTAATTATGGCAATGACCGACTAGCCCTGTATACATTTGAATCTGTGGTGAAATTTCTAAGGTGTTGGACCAATCTGAAGCTTACCAGTGCTCCACCTCTACAGCTTGGAGAACGATATTTCCAAATGTACCCTGAGGAGGCTGATCCTGTATGGGGGGTAAGCTTTTTACCGTTTCTATGTCTGACTTACTAGTATGCATGTCTCATGGTGATGAAGAATATTTTCTCACTGCTAGTGATTTCATTCCTCTCAAGTTGAATTAAAAATTACAATATCATGTCATTTATTATATTTTTTATTCAGTGTTGTTGATTACAGCATGATAAAATTGTGGAATCTTTTAAGCATATAAAGTAAATTCCTATTTTATGGTTTTGTGTAGTGGTTTTCCCTGTTTAGTTTCTAGTATGAGTTGAAGGGATAAGAACATGTTTGAGGTATTACTGGGTGACCTAAATCTCCTGAAAAAGTACTGAAAATGTGTTCATACCGTAACAGTTATGACATCTACCCTTAAGGTAGTTTGAGTGAAATATCATTTTACTTAGAAATCAATGAATTTGGTCTGATTTTAAAGAAAAATATCTCACCCTTCTAATGACACCAAAAATTTAACCCCTTTCCACATTGCTTTTGGAGATATTTTCCAAAACATACCAGCCCTTTACATGGGAAATGGTATGTGTATGCACTTCGGAGAGACATTATTCACAAAATGAGGAATTTCTAGCTCTTAGATGCCTTAAAAAAACTAACAGTGTGTAGTTGTTTCTGTTTTCTCAACTACATTTGAAAATTAATCATATTGTTACTGCAATAGGTTCTTGAGAACCACAAAACATCGTCCGTTTTGAAGGAGTTTCAAATGCACCGCACAAAAAAAATGAGTGAAATTTAAGACTTATTTAGATATTTTAATTTGATTACTTATATTTTTGTCATATAAAACTATATTATTGCACCATTAATAATGCCATTTTTAATTGATGTGGCCTACAGCTGGTGAAATCAATACGTATAGTTCGAACTAGGAAACTATCTCGCTCGGACTACCTAAATTACCTCATGCTGTACTTAGAATGGGTGAAAAGTACTTCAGGAAAATCGCAGAGAGATGGAAGTAATCTATAATGGAGTTACCCAGAAGGTTTATTGAAATTGTTCAATCATTGTAACTGAAAGCCATCAGCTTTCTCTTTGAAGTACAATCTGGAATTATGCAGTAAAATATGTGGCAATTGCTACAAGGAAAAAAAAACAGCCTGGAACAGGAATCAAAACATGGTTCTTCAACTCGCCAGACTTATCCACAATGAAGTGCCAAAACAACTTTGCTACCATGGCTTCCTTATTCCCTTGGCAATTTTGGAGGATACCAAGGGAACTAGATGTCATTCAGTGTGAGGACAGGTGATTCTGGGAAAAACCCAGTGGGGAAACCTACTCCTCCCATGTCTGGAGCTCTTGCTTACCTTCTGCTTGAATGAATATCTTCATACAGTAAAATATGTTTTAAAGAATTGGCTTCTCATTCTTTCACTAAAACAAAACATTACTTCTATCTATATGCAATTCAATCCATTAACTCCCTGTGGAAGGGCTGGCATTGCTCCCTTGCTTTCAATAACCTTTAGAGCTGAACTTGTGAAAGCAATAATAACTGCTCCTTAGAAGCATTAAATAAGAATAGGAAATTGGTGATGGGGTCTGATGATCCACATTGTGGCTGATGGTTGGTTAGGTCAGCTAGGGATTGAAGAGACTTGTGTTAAGTTTCACTATTGTTTATTGTTCTGATGTTGGTACAAGACTGGCTCATAGGGCCAAGGACTTCAGTATTTATGCTGAGAGCGACCATTCTAGGATATGCTTTATGAACAGCTGAGTAAGTGTGAGAAAAAGCATTAATAAATAGTAAACTTAGGGACTGGGAACCAAACCCGGGCCACCTGCTTGACATGCGAGCGGGCTAGCCCTGAGCCACTGCCCTAGCAGGCACTCAGCCAGGCAGGGAGTGAGAGCGCTACATGTATTGTTGGCGCATGGGAAGTGTGGAAGCATACTGGTAGACAGGGTTGCCACAAAGTAAAGATTGATGAAAACTCTTACATGGAGCATAGTTCTCTGTGGGTCAGAAACTTGGTTATTGTGGGGAGATGACTTGCCGAGATTGAAGGTGGTTGAAATGTAGGCTTGGAGGGCAGTGAGGTAGACAAATAAGGAGGTGTGGGGCTTGATAGGGGAGGAAAGGAAGTTGGTGGTAGAGATTCAGAGACAGCAGAAAAAGTGAGTGGAAGATGTGTCAAGAGGTGAGGGCATGATGTAGAGGAAAATAGAGGGGAGAATGCTTGGTAAGCAGGGAGGAGAAAGGAAGAGGGTAAGGATTTTGAAACAACATTAGGAACTGAGAGTTTCAAAGAGTATGAGGAACTCCATTGAGATATGATGGCAAAGCATGCGAGAAAGTGAAAACATGTCTCTTAAAAGAAAAAGCTGGAATTATGAATGTCCAGAAACTTAACAATATGCTGGTAGAATAACTAAAGATGATGCTAGAAGGATGTCAAATTTTATATTGAATGAGAAACCAAATAAAGGGGTGCCCTGAATCTCCTAGCTCCATCTTAATGAACATCTGAATAAATTCTTATCTTTATGAATATATGTACCTATTTGAATTGGAGATTTTCCATCAATGTCCAAGTCATTCTGCATTTTCATTAGAATTATTTGAAGTGATCATTATGAAATGGAGATGAGGCTGTGTGTCATGGCTGTGGGCTATATTTATTGTGCCTATGAAATTACTGTTTGCATATTACATCTTGGGATGGGTAAATTACTGTAATTAAGAAATTTACAATATTTACAAACTTTAATTTGCTCATATGCTTCTTCTTTACTTCTAATATGATTTTTAAAGCTTTGTGCTTTCAAAATCGTCTTAGAAGTAAAAAAGAAGTGAAGAAGTAAAAGATGTGTGTAATTTTCTTAGATGTGGAAAAATTGATCCCTGGATGGTTTGATGTATGGAGAAAAGTCATTCTCCACATTACTGTCACCTCATACTTAAAATAATTATGATGTGACAGTAATCATTGAATCAAGTTGATGTGGAAAAAGATTTCTAATTCTTGAAAATTTGAAAAATGAAAAAAATGTGTAGCGTCATAAAAATTTTCAAATATTTATGAAGGCTACAGACACTGCAAAAGGATAACCCTTCTCACCAAATTCATGTAATAAAAATCAAAGAATTATTTTTTTTAAACCCACCCGCAAATTATGTTCCAATTTATTGAGTGCACTACTTGTATGTATAGTCCATCATTAGATAAACTTCAGCCACTCATAGTTTGTCAGAATGGCCCATATCTAATTACATCAACTTTTGTCATATATATGAGACTGAAGTTTTTTTATTATTGGTATATGGTATTGTCAATGTATTTGGATAATATAATGATATTTTTTATTTTTACTGTTCTTGCAGAACCCTTGTGAGGATGTTCGTCATCAGCGAATCTGGTCCAGGAACAAAACTTGTGAGCAGCTTCCACGTTTCCTTGTAATAGGACCTCAGAAGACAGGAACCACTGCATTGTACACCTTTTTGTCCATGCATCCTGATATATCATCAAACTTCCCTTCCCCAGACACTTTTGAAGAGATCCAGTTCTTCAATGGAAAGAACTATTATCGGGGACTTGACTGGTTAGAGCCTAAAATTTATTGATTTCATTTGATGCAGTTTATTCAAAGAATTAAAATTATATTGTTGACCCCTATATAATTGTATGGTACTTGTATATTTGAGTTTTTGGCAAAATTTTTCTGCCTTCTTACCTGCAATCTTAAAATATAATCCGAAGTTTGGGACAGTTGGACTGAGTTAAAATCTCTTAACCTTCCATATTTGGTTGCAAATCTGAAAAAATCCCTTATTCATGATCGTTGAATACAACTGTGTTAGAATGCAAGCCCATAGATAGTAGCAGCTTTTTGTACTTTAAAGAAAGATTGCAAAAATACTGGCATTTATAGGATAATGAGTTAATTCGTAATGACTTTGATGAAAATCTCTGAAGCAATGTGAATGCCAGAGCTTGAAAATGCTACCTTGCCCCTAATGGTGAAATCAAGGATAGAAAGAGGACTACAATAAATTTAACGGTAACAGAAATGTTCATGGTTCATGCCAGTTCAAAATTTGGTAGAAAAAAATAATAAATGTTACACTGATTGAAACAAAAAAATAATTAACCAGCTTAAGAAACAGCACAAGTGTGTAAGTGATAGGCAGATGCACAGTACCCAATTCTGGTCTCTGGTTGTGGTGGAGGGCTGGTTCAGACTGGCTTGAGGGAGGTCCTCCCATAGAGGCTTGGGAGGAGGCTTCCTTGCTGGTCCACACTGGGGAGAGAGGGTGCAGCCACAGAGTGAAATATGCTTGACTCAAGGGTTCTTGAGTTAAGATAGTTTCCTCATGCCCAAATAAAATGAACAGTGCATTTATTTTGACAAACATTTGAGCCATATGTAAATATTAAGAGTCATGTACATATGATATTATTGCTAATGTTTGTTGGGAAGTAGATAGAATCTTTTTTTATTGAATGAATATTTCCTCTTAGTAATATATTTAAAATCCAGATCAAGATTGGTGGCATTTTGTAATCACTTTTTAAAGTGATTTCTCAGAGTCTCTCACATGATTTCTATTTGAAGCTATATCACAAAAACATTAAATAAGTTTTATGAATGTGCAAGATGTTTTTGTCATTGCATGAGTTGCAATTGTTGTGGAAGATTTTCAATTGATGTGTCAAATGGTGAATGCATTCCTTTAATGTAAGCTGTAACAAAGATCATTCCTTTGTCTATTATGTATAAGGGTGGTATGATAAGTAATGAGCCTTGAAGCAATCTGCCATCAATGAATCATAATCTTGTTGTTGTTTACATTGACCATCTTTGAAATGGCCGCGATCACAATTTCAACCAATTTCGTCGAGTAGTTTTTGTGTGGCAGCTGTCTGAAGTGGACAAGTTTGTTCATTTTTGTAAAATGAAAAAAGAACAATATCGGTCGGTGATTCACTTTTTGTAATTGAAAGGAAAGATGTGTGAGGAAATTAAAAACGAGTTGGATACCGTGTATGATGATGCCTCACCTTCAATGGCCGCTATTAAGCCATGGTATAAAGAGTTCAGAAATGACCGAACATCCATGGTTGATGAGGCCCGTCGAGGACGCCCAAAAGAGGTCACCACGGAGGAGACCAACAACAAAGTCTGTGATATGTTGCTGAACATTTGGCATGAGAGAGCTGTCGGCCCGAAGGCTACCGCGTTTGCTAACTGTGGACAACAAGCGGAATCGTGTGACCACTTCCAAGGAGTGTTTGGCCCTCTTGAAGCGCAAATCGAGGGACTACTTCATGCGTTACGTAACCGTGGACGAAACATGGATCCACCACTATACACCAGAAACCAAACAACAGTGGAAGCAGTGGACTTCTCCCGGCAAAAGGGCTCTGAAGAAGGCAAAAACAGTCCCAACAGCCGGGAGGGTCATGGCGACCTTTTTTTGGGATTCTCAAGGTGTGATCTACATCCACTCTTTGGCAAAGGGAAGAACGATCACGAGACGATATTATAGTGATTAATTAGCCTGATTTGATGGAGAATTGAAGAAAAAATGGCCCCGTTTGGCCCGCAAAAAGTCCTATTTCACCACGACAACGCTCTGGCCCATTCATCCCGAATCGCCTCGGCCAAATTGGTTGAATTGGGCTACGAGGTACAGTCGCATGTTCTGTATTCTCCAGGACTGGCCCGTGTGACTTCTTTCTGTTCTCAAACATGAAGACTTGGCTCGGGGGCAAGCGCTTCACATCGGATAAGGAGATCATAGCGGCCACAGATGAGTGTTTTGCTGAGTTTCCGAAATCATATTTTTCTGAGGGCTTGAAGAAGTTGGAAACCCATTGGGAAAAGTGTATCGCTCTAGAAGGGGACTATGTTGAAAAATAAAACAATAAAAATGATAAAAAACAATTCTTTCATTGGTAGGCTCATTAATTGTCATACCACCCTCGTATTTGAGTTAAATTGGTATATTGAATGTTTGAATAAGTAGGCAACTCAGTCGTGAACATTAATCAAGGAATTTGAAACATTCTCTGATTTAGTGCTTGAAATGGAGGACTCTCTGCCTTATAATGAGTAAGTAAGCTTAAATATTCCAACCTTCCTAGGGAAGGTTGGGCCTCATTGCTTCATGAGAGACAAAGTTAATTGTCAAATGTATATTCTAGCACATTTTCCCCTAAGTCTCCCAATAAGTGCATATCCATCAGCTAAAGGTTTAATCAAATTTTTCCTCCTTTTATTTCCAGGTATATGAGCTTCTTTCCTGTTCCAAAGAATTCTACAGCTCGTTATTTGTTTGAAAAGAGTGCAACATACTTTGATGGGGATTTGGTGCCAAAAAGGGTGCATGCTTTGTTACCTCATGCCAAACTTGTAAGTGCTCAATGATTAGTATGTCAGATGATACTCATAATTCATTGTAAAAGTAATGGAAATCTCATTGAATGAAGTTTTATAGCCATTCTTATAGCATTAATGTATTCCTTTAGGTCACAATATTGATATCACCTTCCCGTCGAGCATACAGTTGGTACCAGCATATGAGAGCACATGGTGATGCAGTGGCCAAAAATTACACCTTTTATGAGGTGGTGACGGCTACAGACACTGCACCAAAAAATTTACGGGAACTGCGGAACAGGTTGGTAAACTTTAATTTCATGCAGACGAGGAATGCCTTTTGTAGAATATGTTGTTTAGCTCTAAGACTTGATTTTATAGATCATCACAGGTTTTGCATATATGTCATCAAAATGAGCTAGTTGGAAGAGCATTTTAACTTCAGTTTTCATGTGGAGAAAAAATTGAACCAGGAGGGATAAAACTAGGCCAAAAATTTCTGCTCTTATCAAATTCTTATTTGTAAATAAAGGTAGGAGAAGCCCTCTTCTGAACTTAAGAAACTGTGGAAACTCTTGGCCTGAGCAGATTATGGGTAGAAATTGACAGAAATGCCAATGGCTTTATGGAAAACGAATTTTTATTCATTCATCTCACCCCTAGGGTTTTTGGTGCTAGAGTAGCAATGACTCCTTGGCTTGTACAAGCTGATGAATTGGCTCTAGTATTTTTAAAGTTACTTGCAGACAAATTGATACCTGAAGCATGTATGGGTTGTTGTATGGAGAAAAATTACTCTCTGTGTTTTTTTTTAATTTTTTTAATAAATTTTTTACTACTTTTTTAAAATTTTTAATAAAAAAATTTTAAAAGAGTAGAGGACTGGAAACATAGATTGAGAGGGAAGTTTCCAGTCTTATTGTCATTGTTATAATCATCTTTCTTGTGGCTCTTTGATATATTGTATTTTTCTTGATAAAATTATGAACTGAACAGCTACAGCTTTTAGTCAATCAGCTAAACTAATTTGATGATTTTCATTTCTCTGCGATGTCATGAAACCCATTCAGACCATAATGTCTGGTGGTATACGTTGCAAAACTGGGCCATATCCTGTGGTACATATGACACCACATGGTGTAGCCTGAATATAAAGATTTAAAGAAGGAAAAGACTGAGTAATACATTCAGAAACAATTTTGAGCATTAAAAGAATCCATCTATCATATGTTAGATAGTAGTCAGCTTCAATTTAATGTCACAGATCACCCACAGGATTGGAATTAATATTCTGTGATGAAGAAAACTAACCTCATACACAGGTGAGAAATAGTTGATGGTTTGCCATTTATGAAATGGGGGAAAAGAAGGATCAACTTCTGTAGCTAATATTATAGTCTTTTCTTTTGAAATATAGTTCAGTAAAATAAAAATCGGTGGGCTTGCATAAAGTGAAAACACTGTGAGCTTGAAATGGTTTCACAAAGTGTTACCTGGTTCTCAACCTTCAGTCTTCTGCAAATGATGCCTTAAGAATTCAGAGCTTGTTTCCCTGCATATGGTGTGCATTTGCAGTGCTCTTTGATCAATGCCTCATCAAAGTCAAAACCTGCAATCTAAGATTAAGTGCATTTATTGGTATTATAATAATTATATAAAAATATATTTATTGAACAGGAGAAAAGCCCTTTATAAAGGTACATATTGAATACATGTATAAGAGGACAAGAAGTATCAGCTTTATAATGAATAAAAGCATATAATTAGAGATCGTGGTAAAAGTTTTTTAAAAATATTAAAATAAAGATATTACTTAATTAAACAATAAAACCAAATTAACGCAACTGAGTAAGGAAAACTAAAATAAAAATTTAGACATAACTTAATAAAACAAGACAAACAGTCAGGAAACATTGCTTCTCACATAAAGGCACTTGAACATGGAGTAAAATAGTCAACTTCCCCTGAGATTGCATTAGCATCTCTCATTGCATGGTACAATGTCATATAGAAAGAATAATTATTAGGCAGATATGGAAGATTAAACAAATTGCTGAGCCTAGTGTTTACCGAAGGTACCCTTAATGATGCAAATGACAACAGAATTGAGTATTTTACACAATTGTTCAAAATATAATATGAACATATAATGCCAGATTGTTTTCTTCTACATTAAAGACTAGTTAAGTTTAGGTTATTCATTATGCTATCATATTCTCTCTTCTTTTTGGGAATTGGCAGCTTAATGGCAGCAAACTTATTTAATATTTATTGGTATTGTTGTTTTTCTCTTGTGAAATCCCTCTAAACATAATGTAACACCCTGTGCTCAACTTTTTACAGGTGTTTGAATCCTGGAAAATATTCGCAGCACCTTGAACGGTGGTTGTCATACTTCCCACCTCAGCAACTCCATATCATTGATGGAGACACATTACGTTCCAACCCCGTGGAAGTCATGAATGATCTTCAGCGCTTCTTGAAGATTGTTCCCCCTTTTGACTACTCTGCTCATCTCAGGTAGGGGTAGTCGCAATACTCAATATTTGTAGTCACTAAAGAAAGTTGTATCTACTAGATTTTGATGATGTTTGAAATGTTTAGCTTTGAGGAAAAGTTGTTGAATCACACTCTGTAAAAGTTTGTTTTATCACTCACTGAAAAGTAAATGAAATTCTTGATCTATTTTAGGTATGATCCAAAGAAAGGTTTCTTCTGCCAAGTGACAAATGGAGATCACACAAAATGCTTAGGAAGAAGCAAGGGAAGGCAGTACCCCCCGATGGATGAAAGAGCCTACAAATTGCTTCAGGTGTGTATAATACTATTTATAGGAAATTATATTCTTTGGTATTTATTTTCCATTCATATCAAGTGTAATGGGATCAGGCTGATGTAGTACCTGCATTACTGGCTTACATTTTTTTTGGGCCTAGTTTTGAATCCTGGTACTGGCTGAGATTTTTCATCAGACTCCTGATTTGTTCATTGGTGTTGTGTAGAGCAAATTTCAAGTACTGTACTCTAACCATCAGATGGGGCATAAAACCATAATCCCCTTGGATCCATAGATGAAGAATATGCAAGGGTTGATGGTTGATTTTCTCTTTACCCCTCCTCCATTCCCCAAAAATCGTCTCCTTAGGAATCTACCCCCCCTGACCTAATAGCACAGAAGACCTCATTTGTTTGGTTTCCTTTCTAAATAACTGACTAACCACAATCTTAAGCACTGCATTTGATGGCATGTAATGCTCAAGGGGCCTATAAGATGAACCCCAATATTAGTGAGATGCATTAAGGAGATAAGTTCTATTGGTATATTTTTAATTAACATGGGTATATTCATTAGATTTTTGGTTAAAATTTGCAAATACAACCATCGCCTCCAAGGAAGAAGAACCTATGTGAGTGTGTTAATATCTATTATTCCTGTATGAACAGGCAGTTTTTCTGTGTTAGTACCTACTCACTTCCTTTGATATCACAGAAATAATTTAAACAATATTCATTTATTGACCCTAGTGATGGTCTTAATAACAAAAACATTTTTTAAGCTAATAATATTATATTCTTCTGAGGATAAGTTGCACTGACCATCTGGAAAAAAATTTGCCTGCATTTTTGAGCTTTGGAGATGATCATTTCATGTGGCATGACTTGGCTTCACATGTTAAATGCAAGGGTGATTTCCAAGTAAATAACGCTCATCTCATGTGCCATCAAATATAGTGTCTATGAGAGTTAGATCTTGTTAAATGATTACTATTGAACTGTAGAAAAAAATATTCTGGAGTTTTTTTGTAATTTTATGAAAGATGTGAAAATGTAAATCCAATAATAGGATTGGGTAAAGTTGAGATTTTGATTGATAATTTAGCTTTCCCTCTTAGAAAAGTGTTAGATTTTTGGCTGTAGTTTTGTGTGTCATCCTTTTGTTACCCTGGTGAGTAACTATCAGAAATGACGATTTGTTTTGATATAGTTTTGGGACATATTTGCCCTTCAAAGAATGTTACATATGTGCTTCTTATTGCCAGCCCTTGTCATTTTTTTGTGCCATCATCAAAGTGGTATCGCTACTGACTTTCTTTTTGCTAGTGTGAGTTCAAGCCAATGTGCTGTAGTCAAGAGTCAAAGGTGCTCTCTCCAACAGTCATTTGTTTCTGAGTCTCTATGATGAATAATGGTAATACATTTGCTATTTCTGGAAGTTGGCTATCTGCTTTTCCTCCTATAAATTGTTATCATTATCATCATTAACAAATATTGGTTATTTTATATTTCTTATAAAATCTAAGTTGTGAAATGACAGTGTGTCCCATGGGCCAAGAATCACAATGATTACTCATAATTGCAATAGGTAATTGCATTTTCCATTGATTTGATAGATGTTATAGTTCTTTTTGCATGGAAATTTCAACTCTTTGTCTTCAACCGTTTCATTAGCCTAATGTCCTGACTTTGATAACCGTCCTGCTCTAAGTGTGTCTCTAGCATTGTTCTCCTATTTTTTTGCAGCGCTACTACCTCTCCCACAATACTGCCCTTGTGAAACTCCTGAAGCGTCTTGGGGGAAGACATGTGCCCCAATGGCTGAAAGATGACCTTAGTGATACAGTTGTGGCAGCTTGAATCTCTATGAAACCCCTTTGAATGTCTTCTATTGTTCAGCATGTTTTGCAGAGAAATAAGCAATTCACTGCAAAGTTTCAGGTCCTGCATATATCGTCTTTAGGAAGTGACATTCCATTTGAAGTGTGACCCAAACTCATCATTTCTTGTGTGTCATAGGTCACCTCTTTACGGCATTGACCAGTGTCGTAACATGTGCTAAATTTGAAAAATCTTTGAGAGTGTATGCATGTTTAAGAGATGAGTTTTTGCTTTTGAAATGGGGATTTATAGAGAAGCTTTAATCAAACTGCAATAAGTTGTTAAATTATAATGGGCACCAGGATTTATTTCTTGTTGAGTACTGGATTTTGTCGCCAATTTAATTAAGCCTGCTTTTGAGTTCTACCATTTGTCCGAATTTTGTTCTTATGAGCTAGTCAGGACTGTATTTTCTACGTGCAACCTCAATTCAACATGTGAAGTCAAGAACTAGTTGTTCGAGTGGCTTAAGTAAGTAAAGCATGAGAGGTGAAGGAACTTGTTTAATTCTACCTGGTCATACTTGGGTGTCATCAGCCTTAATTTTTCAAGCTAACAGCCTCTGTTTACTTCTTGATATATTTCTGGACAATACTGTTTGCAGACCGAGGCTGCTAATTGTTGGCTGTGTGTGGTATATTTGTAGTCCTGTAGATAATCATCTTCAAGAGTGTAAAAAAAATTCTGGAATCAGAAATGAATGACGTGCAGCTTCAGTGTGTATCAAGTGCGTGGAAGGGAGTGGTGAATCATTTTGTATGCTGGGAGAGTGAGGTGGTGAATCTTTTAGGTGAAGCTGGATAAATGCTCATAGTAAAAGATGCAATAAGGAGGGAGAAGTAGTGGCAGCTTCACTAGTCCAATGAATTGATAGTTGCATAAAAGTTAAAGAATGGTCCAGTTTTGGGAGATGCATTCCCTTTTTTCTAACAGGGATGTGTGCTTGCGTGTGCCAAAAAGGACTCGAAGTGAAGAAATGGCACTTGCGTGACTCAATACCACCTAATACAGGATCATGGTGGTTCAAGTGTTGGGTGATTTATGTACTGTTGTGACAGGTGGACCATATCGTTTTAAGAGAAACTGCAATGTGAAGATTTTTCCCCCCTTGGCCAAATTGAAAAAAAAAAATTAACCATACTTGTTTTATAAGTGGTTATAATTTCTGTGTGTTGTTAATGGAAGTAATATTTCTCCACACTCTGTTGTTACTTTTCCAGTCATTGTACAAAAAAATAAGAAGCTTATTTCAATCTTTTTTGAAGTCTACCACTCACTCTGTTTCTCTCATAGCTCTGATTTTTCCCATTCATTAAGGAATGCATTGAAAGGAGGTAATATTTTTCGCATTCCATTGCCATACTTTGTGCCTACTTTTGTGAGAAAAGATAGCCTGAAAACTCCCTTGTGCAAACTGTGTGTGCATAATGAAACACAAAAGTATTCCTCTTTTTTTTCAATTTTTTTGCCAAAACAGTACATAATTTCTCACATAGCCTCAATTTCCTCCTCTATCTCTCATCCCTGCTCTTAATATTTGTGCAATATGTATGTTCAGCAAGTGTCCACACTCAGATATGGGGCTGAAATGAAGTCTTAGCCACCGAGTGACTCACTGTATGGTTCTGACTCACTGAGAGGTAACATTAACAAATTGAAGTGTTATGTTAATTGCACACACACAGACATATGCACCTCTGACAATAACTGACTTAGAGGGGGAGAAAGAGTGAGTGGTTCAGTTGATGGGTGATCTGCCTTTCATTTGGATCTGATCCACGGCAATATCATTAGGAGCAAGCAGTGTCTCCATCACGTGATGTATCAAATAAAGCGGCTAGCAATGGAAAGGTATTTGTTCTCTTCAGTCTTTTCCACTCCTCAGAAATTGGTCTCTATAAGAAATCCCATATCAATCGTTGTGGTATGGCAAATGAAGCATTCTGCAACTGCAAACTACCTGGCCAAACACCACAGAGGAATGTGGCGGGGATTTTAGGATTATAGTCATGAAAATGAGGGAGCAGGATTTAGATTTTTATTGTTTAAAGAAAACTTGATACTGGCCAATTTAAATGGATATATTAAGAGCAGACTGTCATCTGACTATGCATACATGACACAGAATAATTACAGGAGCATGAGAATAAAACAATTTAACTACATATTACAAAGGGAAGAACAATGATGCCAACTAATGATTAGTTTAGAAAAGTAATTTTCAACTACTTTATTTTGGACCAATAACAGAGGAAAATTGAGGGGGGATAGAAGTCAGATGAATTTTATGTTGTCTCCAAATCTCAGGACTGAGCCATGATATTTATATTATGTTCAATAATTGGGCCTGAAAAAAGGAATTGTAGCATCGGGTTGATCATTGGTTAGATACAGTCTATGAATTATCTCAATCCACTTTTGCTTTGCTAACAATAAGATGACCAGAAGAAAAAACCATTTTATGCTTGGGACTAAAATCTTTCATAATGAATCTGCTGGTTTGAAGGCTGTTATATTTTCTACAGGGTAAGATTCTACATTACTTTTAACATTTAAACAGCTGACTTGCTCATTGTCATCTGGAATCCAATCTTATCCAGAAGGAGAATCCAGGCTTATTTACTCCTCTTTGAAGTGTGTTTTCCCTGAAATAAAGGTTACAGGAAGTAATGCCCGGCTGGCTTAGGTAGCCGGCCATATGGATGAATGTAACTCATTAGCATACTTAATCCTCAAACCTTCCTCTACCCTTCCAGCCCCCTTTCTTTGGCCCTGCCAACATGGGGCTTCCATCCCACAATAAATCATTTGCAGAATAATTTTAACTTTTACAACTATGGATCATGGCAACAAATCAGTTTGTCAATTATACTCCTGATAATTAGGCAAATGTGCTCATCTTGTTCAATGACTTTCATTCACATTGCATGCAGCCTGTTATATGAACCCAAATTTTTTCAGATCTCTCGTGAAAATTCTTGTGTTCACTCACCTAGTTGGTTTTGAGCAACAGTCAAATTCATTACTAGATCCTGATACATTTCATAGATCCACATTCGGTGGAAATTATGAAACTTCATTAAATCATCCAATGAGTCAATATAAACCTTCCTTGTTGCTCCCGGCACTCAAATTGTTGTGGAATGCCCTTGAATCTGTGACTCTCCAACCATATTATACCATTGGAAACCATTATGCTGTCATCCTCACAGTCACTTGGGAAGGGGAGGGAGTTTAGTATCAGAATCATCAACTCTCCAAGCCACGTCCTTATCAGCAATTAAATGGTACAATCCTGGCAATATTCCATATGTCTCATGAAAGGTTGATGAAAAGAAACCTCAACCTCTCATCTCAGAGATTTTCTTTAAAGTTAGCTCTCTTCATGAGATCTGTGGTATTCCCAAGTAAAAATATTTGGTCTGTAACAGCTCTGAAACTGGTCTGTAATTGCTCCTACAGAGTAATATCTGATCTTGAAATGGTCTGTCACTGGACTGAACTGGTCTGGATTTTAAATATAGCAATATGTTTCAAATCCATACCAATAACAGAACACTTCCAGATCAGATATTTGCATTTAGAGCAGTAACTGACCAAAACATTTACACCTGGGATTGTCCTTGTCTGCTGGCAGCATGGCAACATCTTTGTTTCACCTCAGAGCTTGTAGAATGGTGTTGATGTTCAGTTTGGGCGGCAAGACCTTTTTCAGATTAATGGTGATGTTCTGCTTCTGCTGCCCCTCTGGATAGTTAAAAAATAACCTTCCTCTTTGCTTGGATGACAACTCCCTTTGGCTCCCTTCTGTACTTTTCCCTCTATTTTTCCTGCAAACATATTACTCACGAACTGGGTGGAGTTAACTTTATTTAAAGTTAACTCTGGGTGGGTTTTTCACCACCCAGGGCATGGATGTATGTCAAGTTCTGTTGGTCCGGTCCCTGGAAAACCTGATGACAGACTTAGCAGCCTATTGGGATGCCAGAGACATATGGGCCAACAGAATCATCCGGCAAAACAAAAAACAGCAAAAAAAAACATTTTCTCATGCCGCTTGCAATCTCCTTAATTTACCAAAGTTTATTTTGATAAATCCATATCCGTAATATGCAAACACTTAGTATTTTCTACATGCCTACTTTATCTGTCTAACCTAAAAAGTGTTTCAATAATTCGGATAACATTTCCACAAAGTGATCAGATTTTATATGCCAAACCCGGGAACTATATTGTGCTCCTTGGAACTGACTGCACAATGTCTTGGTATAGGTTAATGATCATGCTGGCATGATAAACAGGCTCTTGTGTCACCATAACTCTACCCATTTACTTGCTATTTATAGCATTTTATGCTGCCAGTCCTAGTTTAAATTAAAGATAAATGCTGGGTGGGCTTCTGGGCTGATATGATTGGTGAACATTTGGTTGGCTCTGAATTTCACTTCGAGCAGCAACCACTGTTCTATAGCTGAGAATTTTGAACTCTAGTTCCTACCTAGAGGCTCACTGAAAAGGTGAGGTAAGATTTATGTCAGTAAAACGCTCACCATAGAGCACAACTCAGAAGTCTCCACTTTAAACCTGGAGAGGGCGCGTGGTTTTTATGTAATGTTAGGTGGTGCATATATATGGCTTGTCAGCGATACCCCAAATTAAAATTACGTTCGCAGCCAAAGAACGATAACTGGGCCCATGCCAGGGGCGATCCCAGGAATTTATTTCAGGGGGGAGACTACCATTAATTGGCAATTTTCAGTCATCCTAAATAAACTATAAAACTGTTACATCATTGTATCTATATAGTTATGAGCATAATAATAACTATTATACTTTTCAGATCAGTGATCGGAGTGTTTAATGTTGTATTTGATAAATATGTCTAGTTGTAAAAATTGTTTTGTTTAACCCAAAATTTTATGTATCCCCTAATCCCCCCCCCCCCTGGGATCGCCCCTGGCCCATGCCAATTATTATAGATTGCAAATATGCGATTGATATTGATAAAACGAGTAGAAATAATCGATCGCCCGACCAATCGACCTATTATATTTTTAAATATTTTTTAGGTACTGTCTAAACCTGCCACCGTTACCATGTGTTTTTGATACGAAAGGATGCACTGGGGGTAACCGGTAGTATTTTTGTCATGCCTTGGACATGCCACGGTTTAGAATAATTAAATAGTTTGTTAAGGCTCTAGCCATGCTTTGATGACTTCCTCTTGCATTTTTTCCTCTCTTATTTTCGTCAGCCGACGCACTCCCTTCATATTTTCCGATTAGACTTCAGAACTAAAGATATTCAGTACCACCCTGTTAGCTGGGAAAGCGGGGCAACTACCCTTCGCCCGCCCCGCGCCGCTGAGGTCCTCGCATTTTGCAGGAACTCGGGAATCATAGAATGGAAGAATATAACGACTAAATTCTGGTGCGACCGCCATATTAACGTATCTTATGTTGGTCACTGTGTCACTCTTTGTATCACTGTGTCGCTCTTTGTTCAAGAAAAGTAGTGTGTTATTTAGGACTCTTATTCCACTTTGGAAATTGAAAATTATTAGTTTTAATTAAAAAATAAGGCACATTTCAAATTAATTAATAAATAGAAAATTATAAAAAGCCTTAACATGGATTGATATTCCATATAGGGATCGAATAACTAAATTTTTATGGCCCGTCTCGAGCAAGTACAGCATTTTGATTACTTAGGTAGTACGCTAGAAGAAAACGGACATAGTAGCAAAGGCATACGGAAGTGAATAATAGCGCTAGCTAAGGAGGCGTCAAGTAATAGAAGGGAGCTGATGACGGGGACATTAACTGAAAAATCCATTGAAAACGACGGCTGCAGGCGGAAGGTGGCCACGAATTTACGTCTGGTAATGAAATTAAAAAGTGGTGGGCCGAATACCAAATATCGTGTAGTTGACAGAAGTAAAATCCATGATTTTGACATTAAAGACGCGATTTTTAGGGAAATTTTATTCGTATAAGAAAATTAAATGAAAAAATAAGAAACTGCAATCTTTTATCCATCTAATGGCGAAAACTATAGCCTTCTATCTTTAGTAGAACTAATTATAATATGCAAAAAGAGAAACCTCTGCACTTGAACCAAAATGTTTAGACTTAAGTTTTTCAAACACATAAGACACCAAACAGCCCAATACACTGCCCTTGGGGCCCAGAGGCCTTCCTTATAGTCCCAATTTCCTTAAAAAAGCTTTACTGATCCCATGTGTGAAAATTTCTCTAAAATCGGTTCACTCGTTCAATACTTAAGAGGCCATTAAGAAAGCAATCTTTTGGAACCTTGGGCCCTCTAAGGCCCCAGCGTGACTTACGACCCCATGATTGTTGTACATTCAGTATAGGTATATTTTACGTGTTTCTAATACAGGCAATAATTATCTTCCAGGGCCAATTTTTGGCGATGAAAGGGCCCACTTGAGGGCCTCTAAAGGCCCCAAGGCCCTTGTTCTCTAGCCTATGCGTGAACCCGATATATCAAGTATCTTCCTGCCAAATTTTGTTTCAATCGATTCAGTGGTTTATGAGTGATTGAGTAACAGACAGACAGACAGACACCACTAGATTTTTATATATTAGTAAGATAAGATTTCCATCGATAACAAAATATCAGCTACTAACCGCAGTATTTTTGGGATATATTTGACATAAACACTAGTCATTTGTCGTGGGAAGTAGTATGGGACTCCAGAGACTTAATAAGCCTACCAATACCAAATATACCTACCAATCAACTGGTAGAATACTCACTTAACTGACGCCTGGGAACTCCAATTATATTCTTCGCAAGATTTTTTCTCGCCTCATCCACTACCAAACAAAGTAGACCAAACATTTCCTTGTTCGTCTCCCTCTCCGTCCACCGTACCTTCTCCATTCCAGTACAAAACCCACATCTCAAACGTCTGTAGTCCATCCTCGTCTTCCTTCCTCACGTCCAGGAAATTTGTGCACATGAGGGAAAGCATTAAGACTTTTGTCCTTGCTGCTGACCATGGGCCAGGCATTAATAGGTGACCCAAGTTCGAGAATAAGTTGGCGGCCTTGGAAAACACTGGTCATCACCGCCGCACCGTAGGTAATCTTTAGCGAAGAAGCGGCTCATCTTCACTTCACTATGGCTTACTTCGGGTGAGGCAAAATTTCCATGGAAGTTCCTGGCTTAGACCTGCACGGAATGGAGGGGAGTTAAGGCCGCTTTACACGGTACATTTTATTGTACCAACGAATGTACGAATTCCTTCATGAAGGAAATTGTACCGTGTAAAGCGGCATTTTGTATGATTTTCTGAATGACTTAACGGGCAATAGAACCTGCTCTTATCCATTCAGTTTCTTCTACATTCGTTTGTACAATAAAATGTACCGAGTAACGCGGCCTTTAGAAGTAGAGGGAAAGAACATGGGGAAAGTGTGGGAGGCAATGAGGGAGAATGATACAGGGCAAACAAAGCACTTCGCGAACAATTTTCGAGGCACATACACGAAAAAAATGTTTTCTCTCAATGAAAAAACTCTCTGGAAGGCGGTTAAAATCACTAATCGCATAGGTTTTCTATTCTATTTTCAATTCTATCGGCTGATTGGCAGGTTTTTGGACAGTCTTGTGCTGGCACATCATTCCCTTTGGGCTCCAATGGATGACCCGCCATTAGATCACTAAAAAATTTCACATATGGCCGAAGCATTTGTGCTGGCACCAACTAAAAAGGTTGATCCTACACACTAACCTACTTCCCTCCTCTGTTTCGCAGGATTTTGAAGTTATCGTAGTCCTGATAGCTACAGTCGTCTTCTGCGCAGCGCTAGGAAATTTCGCGAAAGCTTTAGTTGTAGGGGTGAAGGTTTGAAGATTCCTTTCGTGAAGTGGGATTGCTTTGAGTTCATTCAACAACCTATACTTTTCTGTAGCCGTGGCCAAAATGGGTGCTTCGCGGACACTTAGCACGCTTCAGCAGAATGCGGGCGATCTCGAGCAATCATTTGACTGAGGGCCGCCGAAGTCTGCCCAAATCCGGAAGCCGTTAGCCCAAGTAACTAGCCTCTAGCCCAAGCACATAGAAACGACAGGAACAGACTCCATTGAGAGAAAAAAATGGCGGGATCACCGGTAGTAGCCGATGAGTGCGAGTACATTCGTTAGACGATAATTTTACTGGTGACTAATTACTTATTATTATTGCAAAGCATTCATTTAATGCAATAAGTCTTCTGTATTACAAGTTGAGATAATTAATTACGTACCTGTAGAAGCAAGCCATAAGCATTTTAATCTTTGGGAGATGTATCTACCATGAAGAATTAGAATAATTTGAAGAGTTAATTTCTGAGTTATCATATAATCACGAATTTCTGAATTACAGGGACGGATGAGTAGACGTTGAGATTTATTAATTTAAGTATAAATCTCGGAAAAAAATTCAACGCCAAGCGAAACGTGGTGTCGGCTGTGTATGAGTAAGTACCAAAATGTTACACGCTTTTTCCTTTTTTGCTTCCAATTTCAAGGGGACATTTACCATGTTAGTAGAATTAAAACCAGCGGCATAAGTAACCATGTAAGTTAATATTAATTATCGGTGAGCGGAAAGGGATTTGGAAACGTGTGCGGAAAGGGAATTATCGGCCCATGCTGTCATATTGTGAATTTAAAAAATTAAAAACCTGTTTCAATCAAATAGAGAAAATGAAAACGATTCTTTAAAATATTTCTGTCATCTCACGTCAAAAATACTTGTCAAGGTATATTTCTCCTTTTTGAAAAGATCTTGCTCCATTCTACGATTTATCATGTTTCTCAATACAAATTTAATCCAAGAGTACTTGCAGATTTATGATATTTTCTTCAACGTTCGAATCGCCGCACGTTGAAAAATGAACATCAGCATTTTAAATTACTTTTAATCCGGAGCCAGATTTAGTAATTCAAAATGTATTCTTAAAAACATTTCTGTCATCTCATTTCAAAAATATAAATCGAGATGTATATATTTTTTTCAAAAGATCATGCTAAGTTCTACGTTTTACCTTGTATCTTAATACGAGTTTAATCCGTGAAAACTTACAAAATTATGGTATATTTTTACTGCGGTTAGATCGGCGCGTGCCACCAAAATGTGCATAGATTGATAAATTACTTATTAATTCGGGGTCAGTATCAACACGATTCTTTGAAATATTTCGTTCAGCTCTCGACAAAAATCAAATTCGAGACATATTTTAGCTTTTTCAAAAGATCTTACTCCATTCTATACTTTTTCTTGTATCTCAGTACGAGTAATAGCCGAGGAAACTTGCTAAATTACCTATACTATTTTCCTTCTGCAATTGCGTTGGCGAATGTGGTCAAAATATGTATAAAACTATAAATACCTTTATATCCGGAGCCAGATTGTGGATCAAAAATGAATCTTTGAGATATTTTGCTAAACTAACCAAAAAAACAGTCTTGAGATATATTTTCCTTTTTTACTAGATCTTGCTCCGTTCTACGCTTTATTTTGTATCTCATTACGAGTTTAATCCGAAATACCTTATGAAAATTATGATAATTGTTTTCTGCGGATGAATTGCACTTGCTGTCAAAATATGCCTTAAAATCATGAATTATTTTTATTATAGCCAGATTGTGAAACTCAAAATGATTCTTTGAAATATTTCGATTAACTAACGTCAAACATCAAGTTCGACAACTATTTGTTATTTTTAAAAAGATCTTACTTCGTTCTTCATTTCATCTTACACCTATATGCGAATTTAAAAAAAGAATACTTGCCGAAAAACTGCATTGTATCTTCATTTGAATCGGCTCATGGAGTCAAAATGTATATGATGATGATAATGATAAAGTATTTACCGGTAAAGATAAATAATTCTGAATGTCAGAGAATCCGATCCCGGTCTATTACACATTCAGGGGCCTATCCCCCTCTAATATATCCTTTTTCGCCTCTGCATAAGATATGCCCTTCTTCATCCCGTCCATGAAACTTATTCTCTTTCTTCCCCTAACTCGCTTGTCCAACATCCTTCCCTCTATCACACTCTTCAGCAACCCATCACCCCTTATTACATCCTTCTGCCATCTACCCTGCCTTTCCCGGATTTTATTCCAAAAATTCCTTTCATCGCCCACCATCTCCAGCACTTCCTCGTTAGTCTTCCTTTCCGTCCATCTAACCTTCCCCTTTCTTCTCCACACCCACATCTCAAATGCCTGCAGCCTATTCTCGTCCTCCTTTCTCAGAGTCCACGTTTCTGCCCCATACAACGCTACGCTCCATATCAAACTCTTCACCAGCCTCTTCTTCACATCCTTCCCCAGTGTCCCCGTCATCAGCTCTCTTCTATTACTAAACGCCTCCTTAGCTAGCGCTATTCTCTTCCGTGTGTCTTTACTACTATGCCTATTTTCCTCTAGCGTGCTACCTAAGTAATTAAACTGTTCTACTTGCCCCAGTTTGTGTCCTCCAACTTTAATCACAAGCTCCGCTTTCTTCGTCCTATAGAATCTCATTACTTTTGTTTTCTCATGATACATCTTCATCCCGAATGTACTGCACTGCATGTCTAAAGCATCTACCAAAGCTTGTAGTCTCTTCGAAGGTCCACTAACCATTGCCTCATCGTCCGCGAATCTGACCGATTTTATAAGATGCCCTCCCACTTTCACTCCAACCTCAAGTTCTTCCCATGCCTGTCTTACCATTTCATCAGCATAAATGTTGAAAGGCAACGGCGACAACGGACACCCTTGCCTTACCCCGAGACCTAGAGTTGCTCACCTTGATTCACCTTCAACCACCCTCACCTGCGCCCTTTGCGTCATATATAAGTTTCGAATTAGTCTCCTGTTCGCCAGTCTATTCCCATTTTCCCTAGTATCTCCGTTAGTTTATTCCATTTAACTCTGTCGAAAGCCTTTTCCAAATCATTAAAGCATGCGAAAACGTCCTGATTATACTCCATGTTTCTTTCTATAAGTGTTCTCATCACCGCTATCGCATCCCAAGTTGAATTGGTCATCGCCTAAGTAGTTTTTGGCCTTACTCTCCAACCTTCCGTTGATTGTTCGAAGTAAAACTTAGGCTGCGTGTGAAATTAAACTAATTGTTCTGTAATTCTCGCATTCTGATTCATTCTTCTTTTTCGGGATAGGAATCAATACTGTTTTCACAAAGTCCTCTGGCCAAACTCCTTCGTAGATCCTGCGTATGAGTTCGAAAAAAGCTTGCCTACCTTTACTTCCTAAACTCTTTAGCAATTCCGAGGGTATGTTATCTACTCCTTTAGCTTTTCTTACCTTCATCTCTTTTAATTCTTTCTCTATTTTACTGTCGAGAATTTTTGGCCCGAGGTTATCTTCATCTAGGTTTCCCTCATCCTCTACATCTAAATTAGTTGGTCTACTATCGCTGTCATATAGCTCCTCCACGTATTATCGCCATTTTTCTAGGATGTCTTCCTGCTCGGTTAATATTTTACCTCTCTATTCTTTAATCTGTGGTACCGTTTTCCCTCGCTTACCACCCGATAGCGATTTTAACCTAGCGTATAACGCGCCCGCTTCCCCTTCCTTTTGCAGTTTCTCTATTTCCTCGCATTGTCTTCCCCACCAATTTTCCTTCGCCCAATTGGTTATTCGCCGTAGTTGATTACTTAGCTTCTTGTATTTCACCCTACCCTGGTCGGTGTTGGCATTTTTCCAATTCCTTCTCTCCTCCATTTTCCCAATCATTTCTTCCGTAACCCACTGCTTCTTTACCCTCGTCAATTCCGCTGCTCCGATTGTTTTCTCAGCCGCTCTTACAATGCTCGTTTTTATATTCTCCCACTTTTCCTCGATTGTTCCTGCTTCTTTGGCTTCTCCTATGGTCTCATCCACTATCTCTTGATATTCCCTCCTTTTCTCCCCCTTCAACGCTTCCAGGTTCCACCTCTTCATCCTCCTGCTTTTATTTAGCTTTTTGACTCTAACCTCACAAGTCATCATCACTAAATTATGATCCGAGTCTGCATCAGCCCCCGGATAGCTCCGCGAGTTCTTCACACTGTTCCTAAATCTTTGTCTAACCAAGATATAGTCAATTTGGTATCTCCCAGTGTCTGCTGGTATTTTCTAAGTGTATCTCCTCCTGTGATGGTGTTTAAACCAAGTGTTTGTAACCACTAATTTATTTCTCCTACAAAATTCCACTGCCTTCTCTCCGCGATCATTTCTCGTTCCTAATCCAAACCCTACCACTTCATACCCATCTCTCCCCTCCCCTTCTACTGCGTTCCAGTCGCCCATTACTATTAGATTTTTCTTTCCCGGCACTTCTCTGATTATCTCCTCTATCTGTTCATACACCTCATTCACCTCTTCCTCCCCATGATTGCTTGTAGGTATGTACACCTGGACCAAAATGAAATTTGTAGGGCGTGCTTTTATTTCTACCACTAGTATCCTGTCACTCACCTGTTCAATATTTACTGCCCTCCTCCCCCATTTTGCGTTCAATGCGCACAATTGGACACAGTTTCCGATGAGATTCTCTACAGTGAGCAAAATTGTGAAAGAGGTCTGCCGAGCGATTTGGAAACTCTTGCCAACCGGTGTATCTGGCCGAACCAACTGTACAGACATGGGAGAAGTCTATATCAGGTTTCCGTGATAAGTGGCAGTTTCCCAATTGTATTGGAAGCATATACGTAAAACATATTACTATAAAGTGTCCAAATAAATCTGGATCAAACTACTTTTGCTACTTACAAAAATATTCAATCGTTTTACTGGCGGTGTCATTTCATTTATGACTATTCTGTGGAACTGAACTGATTTCTAAACAAAAGTGCGACTAAAATCCACTTTTTCTTGTTTATTACTTTTACTCTCAAAATTCTTTTTTGTGAGATATTGATAATGGAATTATATAATTAAAAGTGATGTCTAAATCCATATTGCAAGCTGAATTGTTTGCATTCTCGCTGTGTTTTTCTTTTTTAAACTAGAAATCTATTGAGAGATACGACACATCCGCTTATTTTCTTGCAGGATTTACCGTGGAACAGTAATCATTTGTAAGCATTAGTACGAAAAAATCTATTTCATCTCATTTTATTAATTTAAAATCAAAATTTATTCCTTGTTCGATGTTTAAAGTGGAATAATATAACTGTAAGTAATGCCTTTATGTAGATTGCAAACTACATTTTTTGCATTATAGTTTAATTTTTCTTGTTTCAAATCGAAATGCATCAATAGAAACGACGTATCCGCGATTCATTTCATTTCAGACTTTTCTGCGGAACAAAACTGATTTCTTAACAAAAGTACGACTAAAATCCACTTGTTCTCGTTTATTATTTTTACTCTCAAAATCCTTTCTTGTGAGATATTTAAGATGGAATTATATAGGTTAAAGTTACATATAAATCCAGATTGCAAACTGTATTGTTCGCATTTCCGCTGTGTTTTTCTTGTTTAAACTAGAAATCCATTGAGAGAGACGACACATCCGCTTATTTCCTTGCAAACTTTACCGCGAAACTGAAATGATTTCTGAGCATTAAAACGAAAATATCTAAATCATCTCGTTTATTAATTTCAAATCAAAATTTATTCCTTGTTCAATATGGAGAGTGGAATTATATAACTGGGAGTAATGCCTTTATCCAGATTGCAAATAGGTACATTTTTTGCATTCTCACTATGATTTTCTTGTTTCAAATAAAATTCATTAAGAGAAACGACATATCTGCGATTTCATTTCATTTCTGACTATTCTGCGGAACTGAAATAATTTCCTTACAAAGATACGGCAGAAATCCAATTGTTCCCTTTTATTATGTTTACTATAAATATATTTTCTTGTGAGATATTTAAAATGGAATTATATAGTTCAAAGTAATATCTAAATCCAGATTGCAAACTACATTTTTTGCATTCCCGCTCTGTTTTTCTTGTTTCAAATCCACTGAGAGAAACGACACATCCACATATTTCGTTGTAGACTTTACCGCAGAACTGAAATGATTTCTGAGCATAAGTGCGATTTATATCCATTCTTCCCGTTTAATTATTTAATCTTAAAAATTATTTCTTGTTATATTTAGGGTGGATTCATATAACTGAAGGTCTTGCCTGTGTCCAGATTTCAAAATATATTTTTTTCTAAAATATATTTTTCTGTTTTCAACTCGATATTTATTGAGAGAGAAAAATATAGGCGGCAAAGGTACGACTAATATGCAATTATTCTCGTTTATAATTTTTACATTAAAAATACGGCAGAAAAAAATATATTTTGCAATCAGGATACAGGCAGGAAGAGGAAGCTGTTGTGAGATATAGAGAAACGACACATCCGCATATATCGTTGCCGATTTGCCTCGGAACTGGAATGATTTCTGAGTATTAGCACGGTTTAAAACCGAATCTTCTCGTTTATTATAATTTAATCTCAAATTTATTATTGTTCCATATTTAAAGTAGATGTATATAAATGTGGGTAACACCTGTATCCAGATTGCTAAATGCATTTTTCCTCACCTTGTTTTTCTAGTTTTAACTTTAAATCCATTGAGAGAAACGACACATCCGTAATTTTCGTTGATGACTTTACCTCGGAATACGAAATGATTGCTGAGCATTAGTACGATATAAATCTAATTCATCTCGTTTATAAATTTTATCTCAAAATGTATTCCTTGAACGAACTGAACTGAACTGATTTCCTATCGAAAGTACGACTAAAATCCAATTATTCTAATTTATTAATTTTAATCTCAAAATCCATTCTTGTGAGATATTTAAAATGGAATTATATAATTAAAAGTAATATCTGAATCCATATTGCTAACTAGATTTTTTGCATTCTCGCTGTGTTTTTCTTCTTTCAACTAGAAATATATTGAGAGAAACGACACATCCGCTTAATTCCTTGCAGGCTTTACCGCGGAACAGAAATAATTTCTAACCATTAGAATGAAAAAAACCATTGAATTTAATTAAAAAGAAATTAAAGAAGCCATACAAGAGACAACAGAGAAAGTGATTGGCTATTGCCAAAGATCAAAGTACAAGAAACCTTGGGTCAATGCAGAGTGTCAACAGATGATCGAGGAAAGAAGACAAAGAAAGCAAAATTTAAATGCAAATGATAACCAAGAAAATCTTGAAAAATACCACGAGATAAACAGAGAAGTAAACAAAGTTGAGGGCGGAAAAATGATAATATATAAAAAAAACCAACTTAAATAGGCCGAGGAAGATAGCAACTGGAACAACTCAAAGGACTTTTTCAGGACAATAAGGTATTTTAAACAAGGCTACAAAGCGAAATCATGTGGCATTAAAGACAGAAACGGAAACGTAACCTGCAACCAAGCAGCAATTATAAATGTATTGAGGGATTATTTCGAGGATCTTCTAAATGTAAAAGAGGCTACAATAAATGAATAATTTGATGCACCCCTAAACGTGCAACCACAAATCCAAGATCCTACAATAGGAGAAGTAGAGGAAGCTGTCAAACGGCTGAAAATTTTTAAGGCCCCAGGAGAGGATGGTATAGCTGCAGAGCTTTTAAAAGCCGGAGGGAAGCCGGTACAAAGAAGCTACATACATTAATAAGTGACATATGGAGAAAAGAGACATTGCCAAATGATTGGAAGGTAGCGGTCATCGTGCCAAAACACAAAAAGGGAGACAAACTTGACTGCAACAATTACAGAGGAATATCTCTATTAAACACCACATACAAAGTACTATCCAAAATCCTGGAAAATAGACTACAGGAATATGCAGAGGAAATTCTAGGTGAAAACCAGGCAGGCTTCAGTAGGCAAAGATCAACCACTGATCATTCATCATTTCATTATCAGACAAGCCCTGTCAAAATACTGGGAGTTCGGCAGAAGTGTTCATCTCTTATTTATCGATTTTAAGAAAGCGTATGACTGCATTAATCGAAATCAAATGTGGAAATGCCTACAGCAGATGGGAATTCCAGACAAACTGATTAACCTTGCAAAAATATGTACTGACGAATCTAGTTGTAAAGTTAGAATCAATAACGAATTGTCAAGAGAATTTAGTGGGCTAACTGGGGTCAGACAAGGAGATAGACTTTCTCCTCTACTATTTATTCTGGCTGTAGAAAGCTCCTTAAAAAAGGTAAAATGGCAAGATCAAGAAATAGAAGTAGCAGCACAAATTAATTTCTTAGCCTTCGCAGATGACATAGCTTTACTAGCAGAAGATGAAATAAGCATAACAAGCCTTGTCAAAATTCTATTAAGAGAAGCAAAAAAAGTAGGATTGGAAGTAAATGAGCAGAAAACAAATTACCTTAGGGTTGCCCGACTCATAGACAACATTAACGACTCTGTAAGTGTAGAAAAATTTACGTTTGAAAGAGTAAATGAATTTAAGTATTTACGAGTAAATATTGATCAGACAAATCAAGAGGAGATAGAAATAAATACCAGAATATTTAATTCTAACAGATGCTACTGGGCTTTACAAAGGCTTCTAAAAAGCAAAATTTTATCTAGAAAAACTAAACTACGGATCTATAAGGCCATCATATAACCAGTGGTCTTGCATGGGTGAGAAATATGGACAATGTCTAAACAGACAGAAAAAAAGCTGATAGTTTACGAAAATAAAATTTTAAGACGCATCTATGGTCCCATAAACGAAGACGGAATGTGGAGAATCCGAACCAACGACGAGCTAACAGAGCTATATGAGGACCCAGATATAAAAGCATAAGTCAAAAGCAGAAGACTTAGGTGGGCAGGTCATGTGTGGAGAAGAGGAGAAATTGGTATAATTAGAGCGGTGTCAGAAGGCATACCAAGAGGAAAGAGACCTTTGGGGCGAGTTGTTGGTGAGGCCAAAAACCTTCTGAGGTTTGAGTGGCCTAATATGAATTATGAAAAATTATGAAAATGGTAATTATGAAAAAATCTAATTCATCTCATTTTATTAATTTAAAATCAAAATTTATTCCTTGTTCGATGCATAAAGTGGAATAATACAACTGAAAGTAATGCCTTTATCCAGATTGCAAACTACATTTTTTGCATTCTAGTTTTATTTTTCTTGTTTCAATTCGAAATGCATCAATAGAAAAGACATATCCGCGATTTCATTTCATTTCTGACTATTCTGCGGAACTGAACTGATTTCTTATCAAAGGTACGACTAAAATCCAGTTATTCTCCTTCATTATTTTTACTCTAAAAATACTTTCTTGTGATATATTTCAAATAGTATTATATAATTAAAAGTATTATCTAAATCCAGATTGCTAACTACAGTTTTGCATTCTCGCTGTGTTTTTCTTGTTTCAAATCCATTGAGAGATACGACTCATCCACATATTTCGTTGCAGACTTAACCGCGGAAGTGAAATGATTTCAGAGCATTATTGCGATTCATATCCAATTCTTCTCGTTTAATTATTAAATCTCAAAAATTATTTCTTGTTATATTTATGGTGGATTTATATAACTGAAGGTTTTGCCCGTGTCCAGAGTTATTATTAAATAAATTCAAATATGTTTTTTACCGCATTATTCTGTTTTCAACTCGATATTTATTGAGAGAGAAAAATTATTGGCTATTTTCATTTCTGACTATTTTCCGCAACTGACCTTATTTCTTAACAAAGGTACGACTAATATGCAAATTATTCTCGATTATTTTTTTACTCTAAAAATACTTTGATGATTATGATAAATTAATTATTGTGTGATATGTAAAATGGACTTATATAACTAAAAGTAATATCTAAATCCGTATTGCAAACTACATTTTTTTCTCGCTGTGTTATTCTTGTTTCAACTACAAATCCATTGAGAGAAACGACATATCCGCAAATATCATTGCCGACTTACCTTGGAACTGGAATGGTTTCTGAGTATTAGCACGGATTAAAACCGATTCTTCTCGTATATTATAATCGAATGTCAAATGTATTTTTTTTCATATTTATAGTAGATTCAATAGGTAGATTAAATAGATAAATGTAGGGAAAATCTGTATCTAGATTGCTAAATGACTTTTTTTCACCTTGTTTTTCAAGTTGAAAAATTTAAATACATTGAGAGAAACGACACATCCGTAATTTTCGTTGCAGACTTTACCACAGAAGTAAAATGAGTTCTGAGCACTTCTAATTCATCTCGTTTTTAAAATTTACCTCGAAATGAATTCTTTGAATGATTTTTCTAGTGAAATAATATAACGAAAAATAAAGCCTCTATCCAGATTTCAAACTACTGTTTTTTTTTAATTCTCGTTTTGTATTTCCGATTTTAAAACGTAGTGCATTACTAAAAATGACACATACACGATTTTCATTGCTGTTTATTCCGCGGAACTGAACTGATTTCTTATCGAAAGTACGACTAAAATCTTATTATTCGACTTTATAAATTTTACCGTCAAAGTCCTTTCTTACGAGATAGAACGATAGAAAGACCGAAAAGTGAGAGAAATGGATTTTAGTCGTGCTTATGTTCAAAAATCAAATCATGTCCGAGGTAAAGTCAGCAATAAAATTCGCGGATATGTCTTTCCTATCAATGGATTTCGAGTTTAAAATAGATGAGCACGGTGAAAAAAAATTTAGCATTCAGGATACAGGTTTTACCTTCAGCGATATATATCAACTAAAAATATCTAAAAAGAAATAATTTTTGAGATTATATTACTACACGAGAATAATCGGATGTAAATCGTACTAATGCTCAGAAATCATTTCTCTTCGGTGGTTAAGTCTGCAACGAAATATGTCGTGTCATACAATGGATTTCTAGTTGAAATTAGAAAAACAGAGCGAGAATGCTAGAAATGTAGTTTTCAATCTGCATTAGACTTGCAGGTACATATTACAACTTTAAATATTTTACAAGAAATTATTTTGAGAGATAGAACGCAAGAACCGCAGTTTTCAATCTGCAATAAGATATTACATGCAGGTACATATTTCTACTTGAAATATTTTACAATAAATTATTTTTTTTAATGCGAATAATAGAAAAATTATACGTCATTTTTATGTTCTGAATTCAGTTCAATTCCGCGGTAAAGTAATGAATAAAATTCGCGGTTATGTCTTTACTCTTAAATGATTTTGAGTTGAATATATAAGATCCAAGTGAAGAAAAAATATATATTTATTATCTAGATTCAGGTTTAACCTACAGTGATATATATTAATTTTAACTATCTGACAAGATTTAATTTTTGACATTATCTTATTACACGAGAAGAATTGGATTTCATTAGCTCAAATGCTCAGACAACACTTCTCTTCTGCGTTTAAGTCTGCAAGTAACATAAGGATGTGTCGTTTCTTACCATGGATTTATAGTTGAAATAAGAATAACAGAGCAAGAATGCAAAAAATGCAGTTATCAATCTGCATTTAGATATTACTTGCAGGTCCATATTTCTACTTTAAATATTTTACAAAAAATTATTTTGAGAGCAAAAAATAATCAAATGATAATAATATGATTTTAGTCGTTTATATGTTTATCATTCAGCTCAGTTACGCGGTAAAGCCAGCAATAAAATTCGCGGATATAACTTTTCTCTCAATTGATTTCATGTTGGAAATAAAAGAGCCAAGTGAAATAAAATTATCCATCAATCTGGATACTGGTTTTTCAAACAGTGATATATATTTACTATAAATATTTAACAAGAAGTAATTTTTGAGATTATTTTATTACACGAGAAAAATCGGATTTCATTCGTACTAATGCTTAGAACTAATTTCTCATCCGCGATTATGTCTGCAAAGTCACGTTTCGTTTATTTCAATGGATTTCTAGTTCAAATAAGAAAAGCAGAGTGAGAATGCAAGAATTGTCGTTTTCAATATGCGCTATTAATTACTTGCCGATACATATTTTTACTTTAAATATATTATAGGAAATGATTTTGAGAGTAAAAAAAGCGAATGTAAATAATGTGATAACAGACGTTTTTATGATCAGAATTAAGTTCAATTCCACGGTCAAGTCAGCAAAATAAAACGCGGATATGTTTTTCTCTCAATGGATTTCAAGTTGAATATAGAAGAGCCGGGTACAGGAAAAATATTTAGGAATCTGGATACCGGTTTTTCAAACAGTGACATATGTATACTATAAATTTGTAACAAGAAGCAATTTTTAGATTATCTTATTACACGAGAAGAATTGGATTTTATTCCTACTAATGCTCAGAACTCATTTCTCTTCTGCGATTAAGTCTCAGGTGTCACATAATTCGTTTCTTTCAATGGATTTCTAGTTGAAATAAGAAAAACAGAGCAAGAATGCCAGAAATGCAGTTTTCAATCTGCATTCAGATATTACTTGCAGGTATATATGTCTACTTTAAATTTTTTACAGGAAATTATTTTGAGAGTAAAAAAAAGCGAATGTTAATAGTATGATATTACTCGTTTTAATGTTCAGATTTCCATTCAATTCCGCGATCAAGTCAGCAAACAAATTCGCGGATATGTGTTTTCTCTCAATGGATTTCAAGTTGAATATAGAAGAGCCCGGTGAAGAAAAAAATATTTAGCAATCTGGATTCTTGTTTTACCTACAGCGATATGTACCAACTATAAATATTTAACAAGAAGTAATTTTTGAGATTATGTAATGACACGAAAAGAATCCGATTTCGTTCGTACTAATGCTTAAAACTCATTTTATCTAAATATTTTACAAGAGATTATTTTGAGAATAAAAAATAGCAAATGATAATAATTAGATTTTAGTCGTTTATATGTTTATCATTCAGTTCAATTCCGCGGTCAACTCAGCAATAAAATTCGCGGATATAACTTTTCTCTCAATTGATTTCATGTTGGAAATAAAAGAGCCAAGTGAAATAAAATTATCCATCAATCTGGATACTGGTTTTTCAAACAGTCATATATATTTACTATAAATATTTAACAAGAAGTAATTATTGAGATTATGTTATTACACGAGAATTATCGGATTTCATTCGTACTATTGCTTAGAACTAATTTCTCATCCGCGATTATGTCTGCAAAGTCACATTTTTGTTTATTTCAATGAATTTCTAGTTCAAATAAGAAAAGCAGAGTGAGAATGCAAGAATTGTCGTTTTCAATATGCGCTATGAAATTACTTGCCGATACATATTTTTACTTTTAATATTTTACAGGAAATTATTTTGAGAGTAAAAAAAGCGAATGTTAGTAATAAAATATCAGAACGTTTTTATGTTCAGAATTCAGTTGAATTCCGCGGTAAACTCAGCAATAAAATTCGTGGGTGTCTTTTTTCTCAATGGATTTCGAGTTCTATACAGAAGTGGACGTTAAACAAAATATATCCAGCAATCTGGATACTGGTTTTACCTACAGTGGTACATATCAACTATAAATATTAAACAAGAATAATATTTTGAGATTATCTAATTACTCGAGAGTAATCGGATTTCATTCTTACTAATGCTTAGAACTCATTTACATTCCGCTATTAGGTCAGCAATGACAAATGTATCCTTTCCTCTTCCTATTGTTGCGAATGCAAGAGAATGCAATGAGTTTTCAATCTGCATTTAGACAATACTCGAAGGTATATATTTCTACTATAAATATTTTACAAGAATATATTTTGAGGATAAAACATTGCTTATGATAATTATAGATGATCTAAGTCGTTTTTATGTTCAGAATTTAATTCAATTCCGCGGTCAAGACATCAATAAAATTAGCGGATATTTCTTTTCTCTCAATGGATTTCGAGTTAAATATGGAAGAGCCAATGAAGAAAAAAGAATTTATCAATCTGGATACTTGTTTTACCTACAGTTTAATATGTATCAACTTTAAATATTTAACAAGAGTGATATTTGAGATTATCTTATTACACGAGAAGTATCGGATTTCATTCGAACTAATCCTTAGAACTCATTTCTATTCCGCGGTTAGGTCTGCAACGAAACATAAGGATGTGTCGTTTCTTACAATGAATTTCTTGTTAAAATACGAATAACCGAGCGAGAACGCAAGAAAAGCAGTTTCCAATCTGCATTAAGATATTACTTTCAGGTCCACAATTCTACTTTAAATATTTTACAAGAAATTATTTTGAGAGTTAAAAAAAGCGTATGATACAAATTGGATATTAGTCGTATTTATGTTCAGAATTCTGTTGAATTTTGCGGTAAAGTCAGCAATAAAATTCGCGGATATGTCTTTTCTCGTAACTGATTTCGTGTTGAAGATAAAAGAGCCAAGTGAAAAATAATTATCTATCAATCTGGATACAGGTTTTTCCTACTGTGATATATATCTACTTTAAATATCTAACAATAAATATATTTTGAGATTTTCTAATTACACATGAAGAATCGGATTTCATTCGTACTAATGCTTAGAAATCATTTCTCGTCCGCAGTTAAGTCGGCAACGAAACATAAGGATGTTTCGTTCTTGACCATGGAATTCTAGTTGAAATAAGAAAAACAGAGCGAGAATGCAAGAAATGCAGTTTCCAATCTGCATTAAGATATTACCTCCAGGTCCATTATTCTACTTTAAATATTTTGCAAAAAATTATTTTGAGAGCAAAAAATAAACGAATGATCATAAAATGAATTTAGTCGTATATATGTTTATCATTCAGTTCAGATACGCGGTCAAATCAGAGAAAAAATTCGCGGATATGTCTTTTCTCTCAACAGATTTCGAGTTGAATATTGAAGAGCCGGGTGAAGAAAATATTATCTATCAATCTGGATACAGGTTTTTACCTACAGTGATATATATCAAGTTTAAATATGTAACAATAAATAATTTTTGAGATTTTCTAATTACACTAGAAGAATCGCATTTCATTCCAACTAATCCTTAGAACTCATTTCTTTTCCGCGGTTTAGTCTTCAATGACAATGTTTCGTTTCGTTCAATGGATTTCTAGTTGAAATTAGAACAACAGAGCGAGAATGCAAGATATGTAGTTTTCAATCCGCATTACATATTACTTGCAGGTCCATATTTCTACTTAAAATATTTTTCAAGAAATAATTTTGAGCGCAAAAAAATCGAATGATAATAATATGTTATAAGTCGTTTATATGTTTATCATTTAGTTCAGTTCCGCGGTCAAATCAGCAATAAAATTCGCGGATATGTCTTTTGTTTCAATGGATTTCGAGTTGAATATAGAAGACCCGGGTGAGGAAAAAATATTTAGCAATCTGGATACTGGTTTTACCTAGAGTGAAATGTTTCAACTATAAATATTTACAAGGAGTAATTTTTTAGATTATCTTATTACACGAGGAGAATCGGATTTCATTCCTCCTAATGCTTAGAACTCATTTCTCTTCCGCGATTAAGTCCGCAAAAAACATTTGTCGTTTCTTACAAAGGATTGCTAGTTGAAATAAAAAAACAACGCGAATGCAAGAAATGCAGTATCCAATCTGCATTAAGATATTATTTTCAGGACCATAATTCTACTATAAATATTTTAGAAGAAATTATTTGAGAGTTATAAAATGATACAAATTGGATATTAGTCGTATTTATGTTCAGAATTCTGTTGTATTCCGCAGTAAAGTCAGCAATAAAAAATCGCGGGTATGTCTTTTCGCTCAATGGATTTCGAGATGAATATAGAAGAGCCGGGTGAAGAAAAAATATTTTGCATCCGGATACAAGTTTTTCAAACAGGTTTATCAACTATAAATATTTAACAAGAAGTAATTTTAAGATTATTTTATTACACGAGAAGAATAGAAATTCATTCCTCCAAATACACAAAACTCATTTCTTTTCCGCGATTAAGTCTGCAGTGTCACATGTTTCGTTTCTATCAATGGATTTCAAGTTGAAATAAGAAACACAGAGATAGAATGCAAGAAATAAATTTTTCAATCTGCGCTAAGATATTACTTGCCGGTACATATTTATGCTTGAAATAGTTTACAGGAAATTATTTTGTGAGTAAAAAAGAGCGAATGTTAATAATATGATATGTCGTTTTTATGCTGAGAATTCAGTTCAATTCCACGGTCAAGTCAGAAAAAAAATTCACGGATATGTGTTTTTACTGTTTACTTTAAATATCGTACAAGAAATTATTTTGAAAATAAAAAATAGCGAATGATAATAATATGATATCAGTCGTTTTTATGTTCTGAATTCAGTTCAATTCAACGGTCAAGTCATCAATAAAATTAGCGGATATTACTTTTCTCTCAATGAATTTCAAGTTAAATATAGAAGAGCCAATGAAGAAAAAAGAATTTATCAATCTGGATACTTGTTTTACCTACAATTTAATATGTATCAACTTCAAATATTTAACAAGAGTGATATTTGAGTGTATCTTATTACACGAGAAGTATCGGATATCATTCGAAGTAATCCTTAGAACTCATTTTTATTCCGCGGTTAGGTCTGCAACGAAACATAAGGATGTGTCGTTTCTTACAATGAATATCTTGTTGAAATAAGAATAACAGAGCGAGGATGCAAGAAATGCAGTTTCCAATCTGCATTAAGATATTACTTTCTGGTCCATAATTCTACTTTAAATATTTTACAAGAAATTGCTTAGAGAAATATAAAAAGCGTGTATGATACAAATTGATGGATATTAGTCGTATTTATGTTCAGAATTCCGTTGAATTTTGCGGTAAAGTCAGATATAAAATTCGCGGATATGACTTCTCGCTCCACGGATATCGAAAAGAATATAGAAGAGCCGGGCGATGAAAAAATATTTACCTATCTGGAGGTTTATCAACTATATATATTTAACAAGAAGTATTTTAAGATTATCTTATTACACTAGAAGAATCGGAATTCATTCCTCCTAATGTACAAATCTCATTTCTTTTCCGCGATTAAGTCTGCAGTGTCACATTTTTCAATTCTTTCATTGCATTATTGCATTTCGAGTTGAATATAGAAGAGCGCGGTGAAGCAAAAATATTTTGCAATCTGGATACTGGTTTTCCAAACAGGTTTATCACCTAATAATATTTAAGAGGAAGTAATTTTAAGTGTATCTAAAAACACGAGAAAAATCGGATTTCATTCCTCCTAATGCACAAAACTCATTTCTTTTAGACGATTAAGTCTGCAGTGTCACATGTTACGTTTCATTCAATGGATTTCTAGTTGTAATATAGAACACAGAGCGAGAATACAAGAAATGTATTTTATGTGTTTCCTCTCAATGGATTTCGAGTAGAATATAGAAGAGGGCGGCGAAGAAAAAATATTTTGCAATCTGGATACTGGTTTTCCAAACAGATTTATCAGCTATAAATATTTATGAAGAAGTAATTTAAAGATTATTTTATTACACGAGAAGGATCGCATTTCATTCCTCTCAATGTTAAAAACTCATTTGTTTTCCGCGATTAAGTCTGCAGTGTCACATGTTTCGTTTTTTTCAATGGATTTCTAGTTGAAATAAGGAACACAGAGCGAGAATGCAAGAAATGTATTTTATGTGTTGTATTTCAATGGATTTCGAGTTGGCTATAGATGAGCCCGGTGAATAAAATATTTTGCAATTTGAATACTGGTTGTAACTACAGTGATATGTATCAACTATAAATATTTAACAAGAAGCATTTTTAAAGATTATCATATACACAAGAATAATCGGATTTTATTCCTCTCAATGCTTTGAACTTTTTTGTCTTCCGCGATTAAGTCCGCAATGACACATAAGTCGATTCTTATATTTAATCTAAAAATATTTTGCAATCTGGATACTACAGAGCGAGAACACAAGAAATGTAATATATGTGTTTTCTCACAATGGATTTAGAGTTGAATATCAATGAGCGCGGTGAAGAAAAAATATTTTGAAATCTGGATACTGGTTTTTTAAACAGGATTATCATCTATATATATTTAACAAGAAGTAATTTTTAGATAATCTTATCACACGAGAAGAATCGGATTTAGAATCGGGTCGGAAAGTCTGCAGTGTCACATGTTACGTTTCATTCAATGGATTTCTAGTTGAAATAAAAAACACAGAGCGAGAATACAAGAAATGTATTTTATGTGTTTCCTCTCAATGGATTTCGAGTTGAATATCAATGAGCGCGGTGAAGAAAAAATATTTTGCACTCTGTATACAGGTTTTTTAAATAGGTTTATTAACTATATACATTTAAAAAGAAGTAATTTTTTAGATTATCATTTCACACGAGAAGAATCGGATTTCATTCCTCCCAATGCTCAAAACTCATTTCTTTTCCGCGATTAAAACTGTATTATCACATGTTTTGTTTCTCTCAATGGATTTCTAGTTAAAATAAAAAACACAGAGCGAGAACACAAGAAATGTAATATATGTGTTTTCTCACAATGGATTTAGAGTTGAATATCAATGAGCGCGGTGAAGAAAAAATATTTTGAAATCTGGATACTGGTTTTTTAAACAGGATTATCATATATATATATTTAACAAGAAGTAATTTTTAGATAATCTTATCACACGAGAAGAATCGGATTTCATTCCTCCTAATGCACAAAACTCATTTCTTTTCCGCAATTAAGTCTGCATTATCACATGATTTTTTTTCTTTCAATGGATTTCCAGTTAAAATAAAAAACACAGAGCGAGAATACAAGAAATGTATTTTATGTGTTTCCTGTCAATGGATTTCGAGTTGAATATAAAAGAACGCGGTGAAGAAAAAATATTTTGCAATTTGGTAATTGATTCTCAAACTGTACATAATTAAAAAAAGAATATATAAATATATATATATAACTCAAAAATATATATTTAACAAGAAGTAATTTTAAGATTATCTTATTACACTAGAAGAATCGGATTTCATTCCTCCTAATGCACAAATCTCATTTCTTTTCCGCGATTAAGTCTTCAGTGTCACATGTTTCATTTCTTTCAATGGATTTCTAGTTGAAATAAGAAACACAAAGCGAGAAAGCAAGAAATGTTTTTTATGTGTTTATTGTCAATGGATTTCGAGTTGAATATAGAAGAGCGCAGTGAAGAAAAAATTATTTTGCAATCTGGATACTAGTTTTCCAAAGAGGTTTATCAACTATAAATATTTAACTAGACATAATTTTAATATTTTCATATTACACGAGAAGAATCGGATTTCATTCCTACCACCGCTCGAAACTCATTTCTTTTCCGCGATTAAGTCTGCAGTGTCACATGATTCGATTCTTTCAATGCATTTTTCTAGTTGAAATAACAAACACAGAGCGAGAATACAAGAAATGTATTTTATGTGTTTCCTCTCAATGGATTTCGAGTTGAATATAGAAGAGCGAGGTGAAGAAAAAATATTTTGCAATCTGGATACTGGTTTTCCAAACAGGTTTATCAACTATAAATATTTAACTAGACGAAGTTTTAAGATTATCATATAACAAGAGAAGAATCGTATTTCATTCCTCCTAATGCAGAAAACTCATTTCTTTTCCGCGACTAAGTCTTTATTATCATATGTTTTTTTTCTTTCAATGGATTTCTAGTTGAAATAAATAACATAGAGCGAGAATACAAGAAATGTTTTTTATTTGTTTCCTCTCCATGGATTTCGAGTTGAATATAGAAGAGCGCGGTGAAGAAAAATTATTTTGAAACCTAGATACTGGTTTTCCAAACAGGTTTATCAACTACAAATAATTAAGAGGAAGTAATTTTAGGTATATCTAAAAACACGAGAAGAATCGGATTTCATTCCTCCTAATGCACAAAACTCATTTCTTTTCCGCGATAAATCTGCATTGTCACATGTTTTGTTTCTTTCAATGGATTTGTAGTTGAAATAAGAAATAGAGCGAGAATGCAAGAAATGTATTTTATTTGTTGTCCCTCAATGGATTTCGAGTTGAATATAGAAGATCGCGGTAAAGAAAATATATATTGATTTGCTAATTGGTTTTCAAATTGGTTTATCAACTATAAATATTTAACAAAAAGTAATTTTAAGATTATCATATCACACGAGAAGAATCGGATTTCATTCCTCCTAATGCACAAAACTCATTTCTTTTCCGCGATTAAGTCTGCATTATCACATGTTTTGTTTCTCTCAATGGATTTCTAGTTAAAATAAAAAACACAGAGCGAGAATACAAGAAATGTAATTTATGTGTTTTCTCTCAATGGATTTCGAGTTGAATATCAATGAGCGCAGTGAAGAAAAAATATTTTGCAATCTGGATAATGGTTTTCCAAACAGGTTTTTCATCTATAAATATTTAACTAGAAGTAATTTTAAGATTATCATATAACACGAGCAGAATCGTATTTCATTCTTCCTAATGCACAAAACTCATTTCCTTTCCGCGACTAAGCCTGTATTATCACATCTTTTGTTTCTTTCAATGGATTTCTAGTTGAAATAAAAAACACAGAGCGAGAATACAAGAAATGCATTTTATGTGTTTCCTCTCAATGGATTTCGAGTTGAATATCAATGAGCGCGGTGAGGAAAAAATATTTCGAAATATTGATACTAGATTTTCAAACAGGTTTATACACCATATATTTTTAACAAAAAGTAATTTTAAGTATATCTAAAAACCCGAGAAGAATCGGATTTAATTCCTCCTAATGCACAAAACTCACTTCTTTTCGCGATTAAATCTGCATTGTCACATGTTTTGTTTCTTTCAATGGATTTCTAGTTAAAATAAAAAACACAGAGCGAGAATACAAGAAATGTATTTTATGTGTTTCCTCTCAATGGATTTCAAGTTAACTATAAAAGAGTGCGATAGAGAAAAAATATTTTTCAATCTGGATACTGGTTGTTAAAAACAGGATTGTCAACTATAAATATTGAACAAGAAGTATTTTTTGATTATCTAATCACACGAGAAGTATCGTATTTCATTCCTCCTTATTAACAAAACTCATTTCTTTTCCGCGTTTAAGTCTGCAGTGTCACATATTTCGTTTGTTTCAATGGATTTCTAGTTGAAATAAGAAACACAGAGCGAGAATGCAAGAAATGTATTTTATGTGTTTCCTCTCAATGGATTTAGATTTCAATATAGAGGAGCGCGTTTAAGAAAAAATATTTTGCAATCTGCATGCTGGTTTTCCAAACATTTTCCAAACTATAATTATAGTAGAAGAAGTAATTTTAAGATTATCTAATAACACGAGAAGAATTGAATTTAACTCCTCTTAATACACAAAACCTATTCCTTTTCCGCGATGTAGTGTTCTGTGTCACATGTTTTGTTTCTTTCAATGGATTTCTAGTTGAAATTAAAACACAGAGCGACAATACAAAAAAATTATTAATGTGTTTCCTCTCAATGGATTTCGAGTTGAATATAGAAGAGCGCGGTGAAGAAAAAATATTTTGCAATCTGGATAATGGTTTTCCAAACAGGTTTTTCATCTATAAATATTTAACTAGAAGTAATTTTAAGATTATCATATAACACGAGCAGAATCGTATTTCATTCTTCCTAATGCACAAAACTCATTTCCTTTCCGCGACTAAGCCTGTATTATCACATGTTTTGTTTCTTTCAATGGATTTCTAGTTGAATAAAAAAACACAGAGCGAGAATACAAGAAATGTATTTTATGTGTTTCCTCTCAATGGATTTCGAGTTGAATATCAATGAGAGCGGTGAGGAAAAAATATTTCGAAACATTGATACTAGATTTTCAAACAGGTTTATACTCCATATATTTTTAACAAAAAGTAATTTTAGGATTATGTAATCACACGAGAAGAATCGGATTTCATTCCTCCTAATGCACAAAACTCATTTCTTTTCCGCGATTAAATCTGCATTGTCACATGTTTAGTTTCTTTCAATGGATTTGTAGTTGAAATTAGAAACAGAGCGAGAATGAAAGAAATGTATTTTATTTGTTGTCTCTCAATTGATTTCGAGTTGAATATAGAAGAGCGCGGTGAAGAAAAAATATATTGACTTGCTAATTGGTTTTCAAATTGGTTTATCAACTATTAATATTTAACAAAAAGTATTTTTAAGATTATCATATCACACGAGAAGAATCGGATTTCATTCCTCCTAATGCACAAAACTCATTTCTTTTCCGCGATTAAGTATGCATTATCACATGTTTTGTTTCTTTCAATGGATTTCTAGTTAAAATAAAAAACACTGAGCGAGAATACAAGAAATGTATTTTGTGTTTCCTCTCAATGGATTTCAAGTTAACTATAAAAGAGTGCGGTAAAGAGAAAATATTTTTCAAATTGGATACTGGTTGTAAAAAACAGGATTGTCAACTATAAATAATGAACAAGAAGTATTTTTTGATTACCTAATCACACGAGAAGTATCGTATTTCATTCCTCCTTATTAACTAAACTCATTTCTTTTCCGCGTTTAAGTCTGCAGTGTCATATATTTCGTTTGTTTCAATGGATTTCTAGTTGAAATAAGAAACACAGAGCGAGAATGCAAGAAAAGTATTTTATGTGTTTCCTCTCAATGGATTTAGATTTCAATATAGAGGAGCGCGGTGAAGAAAAAATATTTTGCAATCTGCATGCTGGTTTTCCAAACATTTTCCAAACTATATGTATAGTAGAAGAAGTAAATTTAAGATTATCTAATCACACGAGAAGAAATGAATTTAACTCCTCTCAATACACAAAACCTATTCCTTTTCCGCGATGTAGCGTTCTGTGTCACATGTTTTGTTTCTTTCAATGGATTTCTAGTTGAAATAAAAAACACAGAGCGACAATACAAGAAATGTATTTAATGTGTTTCCTATCATTGGATTTCGAGTTGAATATAGAAGAGCGCGGTGAAAAAGAAATATTTTGCAATCTGGATACTGGTTTTCCAAACAGGTTTTTCATCTATAAATATTTAACAAGAAGTAATTTTAAGATTATCATATAACACGAGAAGAATCGTATTTCATTCTTCCTAATGCACAAAACTCATTTCTTTTCCGCGACTAAGCCTGTATTATCACATGTTTTGTTTCTTTCAATGGATTTCTAGTTGAAATAAAAAACACAGAGCGAGAATACAAGAAATGTATTTTATGTGTTTCCTCTCAATGGATTTCTAGTTGAATATCAATGAGCGCGGTGAGGAAAAAATATTTCGAAACATTGATACTAGATTTTCAAACAGGTTTATACTCCATATATTTTTAACAAAAAGTAATTTTAAGATTATGTAATCACACGAGAAGAATCGGATTTCATTCCTCCTAATGCACAAAACTCACTTCTTTTCCGCCATTAAGTCTCCAGTGTTACATGTTTTGTTTCTTTCAATGGATTTCTAGTTGAAATAAGAAACACATAGCGAAAATACAAGAAATGTATTTTATGTGATTTCTCTCAATGGATTTCGAGTAGAATATAGAAGAGTGCGGTGAAGAAAAAATATTTTACAATCTGGATACTGGTTTTCCAAACAGATTTATCAACTATAAATAAAAAAGAAGTAGTTTAAGATTATCTTATCACAGACGATGAATCGGAATTCATTCCTCCTATTGCAAAAAACTCATTTCTTTTCCGCGATTAAGTCTGCAGTGTCACATGTTTCATTTCCTTCAATGGATTTCTAGTTGAAATAAGAAACACAAAGCGAGAAAGCAAGAAATGTTTTTTATGTGTTTATTGTCAATGGATTTCGAGTTGAATATAGAAGAGCGCGGTGAAGAAAAAATTAATTTGCAATCTGGATACTAGTTTTCCAAAGAGGTTTATCAACTATAAATATTTAACTAGACGTAATTTTAATATTTTCATATTACACGAGAAGAATCGGATTTCAATCCTCCCACCGCTCAAAACTCATTTCTTTTCCGCGATTAAGTCTGCAGTGTCACATGATTCAATTCTTTCAATACATTTTTCTAGTTGAAATAAATAACACAGAGCGAGAATACAAGAAATTCATTTTATGTGTTTCCTCTCAATGGATTTCGAGTTGAATATAGAAGAGCGCGGTGAAGAAAAAATATTTTGCAATCTGGATACTGGTTTTCCAAACAGGTTTATCAACTATAAATATTTAACTAGACGTAGTTTTAAGACAATCATATAACACGAGAAGAATCGTATTTCATTCCTCCTAATGCAGAAAACTCATTTCTTTTCCGCGACTAAGTCTTTATTATCATATGTTTTGTTTCTTTCAATGGATTTCTAGTTGAAATAAAAAACACAGAGCGAGAATACAAGAAATGTTATTTATGTGTTTCCTCTCAATGGATTTCGAGTTGAATATGGATGAGCGCGATGAAGAAAAATTATTTTGAAATCTAGATACTGGTTTTCCAAACAGGTTTATCAACTCTAAATAATTAAGAGGAAGTAATTTTAAGTATATCTAAAAACACGAGAAGAATCGGATTTCATTCCTCCTAATGCACAAAACTCATTTCTTTCCCGCGATTAAATCTGCATTGTCACATGTGTTTTTCTTTCAATGGATTTTGTAGTTGAAAAAAGAAACAGAGCGAGAATGCAAGAAATGTATTTTATGTGTTTCCTGTAAATGGATTTCGAGTTGAATATAGAAGAGAGCGGTGATTAAAAAATATTTTGCAATTTGAAAACTGGTTTTCAAACTGGTTTATCAACTATAAATATTTAACAAGAAGTAATTTTAAGATTACCATATCACACGAGAAGAATCGGATTTCATTCCTCCTAATGCACAAAACTCATTTCTTTTCCGCGATTAAGTATGCATTATCACATGTTTTGTTTCTTTAAATGGATTTCTAGTTAAAATAAAAAACACCGAGCGAGAATACAAGAAATGTATTTTGTGTTTCCTCTCAATGGATTTCAAGTTAACTATAAAAGAGTGCGGTAAAGAGAAAATATTTTTCAATCTGGATACTGGTGGTTAAAAACAGGATTGTCAACTATAAATAATGAACAAGAAGTATTTTTTGATTATCTAATCACACGAGAAGTATCGTATTTCATTCCTGCTTATTAACAAAACTCATTTCTTTTCCGCGTTTAAGTCTGCAGTGTCACATATTTCGTTTGTTTCAATGGATTTCTAGTTGAAATAAGAAACAGAGCGAGAATGCAAGAAAAGTATTTTATGTGTTTCCTCTCAATGGATTTAGATTTCAATATAGAGGAGCGCGGTGAAGAAAACCTATTTTGAAATCTGCATGCTGGTTTTCCAAACATTTTCCAAACTATATGTATAGTAGAAGAAGTAAATTTAAGATTATCTAATCACACGAGAAGAAATGAATTTAACTTCTCTCAATACACAAAACCTATTCCTTTTCCGCGATGTAGCGTTCTGTGTCACATGTTTTGTTTCTTTCAATGGATTTCTAGTTGAAATAAAAAACACAGAGCGACAATACAAGAAATGTATTTAATGTGTTTCCTATCAATGGATTTCGAGTTGAATATAGAAGAGCGCGGTGAAGAAAAAATATTTTGCAATCTGGATACTGGTTTTCCAAACAGGTTTTTCAACTATAAATATTTAACAAGAAGTAATTTAAGATAACAATATTACACGAGAGGAATCGTATTTCATTCCTCCTAATGCACAAAACTCCTTTCTTCTTCGCGACTAAGCCTGTATTACAACATGTTTCGTTTCTCTCAATGGATTTCTAGTTGAAATAAAAAACACAGAGCGAGAATACAAGAAATGTTTTTTATGTGATTTCTCTCAATGGATTTCGAGTTGAATATCAATGAGCGCGGTGAGGAAAAAATATTTCGAAACATTGATACTAGATTTTCAAACAGGTTTATACTCCATATATTTTTAACAAAAAGTAATTTGAACATTATGTAATCACACGAGAAGAATCGGATTTTATTCCTCCTAATGCACAAAACTCACTTCTTTTCCGCGATTAAGTCTGCAGTGTTACATATTTTGTTTCTTTCAATGGATTTCTAGTTGAAATTAGAAACACAGTGCGAAAATACAAGAAATGTATTTTATGTGTTTCCTGTATTTGTAGTTGAAATTAGTAACAGAGCGAGAATGCAAGAAATGTATTTTATTTGTTGTCTCTCAATGGATTTCGAGTTGATTATAGAAGAGCACGATGAAGAAAATATATATTGATTTGCTAATTGGTTTTTAAATTGGTTTATCAACTATTAATATTTATTAAAAAGTAATTTTTTGATTATCATATCACCCGAGAAAAATCGGATTTCATTCCTCCTAATGCTCAAAACTCATTTCTTTTCCGCGATTAAGTCTGCATTATCACATGTTTTGTTTCTCTCAATGGCTTTCTAGTTAAAATAAAAAACACAGAGCGAGAATACAAGAAATGTATTTTATGTGTTTCCTCTCAATGGATTTCAAGTTAACTATAAAAGAGTGCGGTAAAGAAAAAATATTTTTCAATCTGGATACTGGTTGTTAAAAACAGGATTGTCAACTATAAATATTGAACAAGAAGTATTTTTTGATTATCTAATCACACGAGAAGTATCGTATTTCATTCCTCCTTATTAACAAAACTCATTTCTTTTCCGCGTTTAAGTCTGCCGTGTCACATATTTCGTTTGTTTCAATGGATTTCTAGTTGAAATAAGAAACACAGAGCGAGAATACAAGAAATGTATTTTATGTGATTTCTCTCAATGGATTTCGAGTAGAATATTGAAGAGCGCGGTGAAGAAAAAATATTTTGCAATCTGGATAATGGTTTTCCAAACAGGTTTTTCATCTATAAATATTTAACAAGAAGTAATTTTAAGATTATAATATAACACGAGAAGAATCGTATTTCATTCCTCCTAATGCACAAAAATCACACGAGAAGAATCGGATTTTATTCCTCCTCATGCACAAAACTCATTTCTTTTCCGCGATCAAATCTCCATTGTCACATGTTTTGTTTCTTTTAATGGTTTCCTAGTTGAAATAAGATACACAGCGCGAGAATGCAAGAAATGTATTTTATTTGTTGTTTCTCAAGGGATGTTGAGTTGAATATAGAAGAGCGCGGTGAAGAAAAAATATATTGCAATTTGGTAATTGGTTTTCAACCTAATTTATCAACTATAATTATTTAAATAGAAGAAATTTTAAGATTATCATATCACACGAGAAGATTTGGATTTCATTCCTCCTAACGCACAAAACTCATTTCTTTTCCGCGATTTAGTATGCTGTGTCACATATTTTGTTTCTTTCAATGGATTTCTAGTTGAAATTAGAATCACAGAGTGAGAATGCAAGAAATGTTTTTTATCTGTTGTGTCTCAAAGGATTTCGAGTTGAATATAGAAGAGCGTGGTTAAGAAAAAATATTTTGCAATCTGGATATTGGTTATCCAAACATGTTTATTAACTATAAATATTTAAGAAGACGTAATTTTCAGATTATCTAATCACACGAAAAGAATCGAATTTTACTGCTCCTAATGCAAAAAACTGTTTTATTATCCGCGATTTACTCAGCAGTGTCAAATGTTTTGTTTCATTCAATGTATTTCTAGTTGGAATAAAAAACACAGAGCTAGAATACAAGATATGTATTTTTTGTGTTGTCTCTTAATGGATTACCAGTTGAATATAGAAGAGCGTGATAAAGAAAAAATGTTTTGCAATCTGGATACTGATTTTCCAATCAGATTTATTAATTATAAATTTTTAAGAGGAAGTAATTTGAAGTATATCTAAAAACACGACAAGAATCCCATTTCATTCTTCCTAATGCACAAAACTCATTTCTTTTCCGCGATTTAGTCTGCAATGTTTTTAGTCACATGTCTTTTTTCTTTCAAAGGATTTCTAGTTGAAATAAGAAATACAGAGCGACAACGCAAGAAATGTATTTTATGTGTTGTCTCTCAATGGATTTCGAGTTGATTATAGACGAGCATGATGAAGAATATATATTTTGCAATCTGGATACTGGTTTTCCAAACATGTATATCAACTATAAACATTTAAGAAGAAGTAATTTTAAGATTGTCTAATCACACGAGAAGAATCGAATTTCATTCCTCCTAATGCACAAAACTCATTTCCTCTCCGCGATTTAGTCTGCAGTGTCACATGTTTTGTTTCTTTCAATGGATTTCTAGTTTAAATAAAAAACACAAAGCAAGAATGCAAGAAATGTTTTCTATGTGTTTATTCTCAATGGATTTCGAGTTTAATTTAGAAGAGCGCGGTAAAGAAAAAATATTTTGCAATCTGTATACTGGTTTTACCAACAAGTATATTAACTATATATATTTAACAAGAAGTAATTTTTAGATTATCATTTCACACGAGAAGAAATTGTATTATTCCTCCTAACGCACAAACCTCTTTTATTTTCCGCGATTAAGTCTGCAGTATCACATGTTTCGTTTTTACAAAGGATTTCTAGTTGAAATAAAAAACACAGAGCGAGAATAAAAGAAATGTATTTTATGTGTTGTCTCTCAATGGATTACGAGTTGAATATAGAATAGCGCGGTGAAGAAAAAGTATTTTGCAATCTGGATACTGGTTTTCAAAAACATGATTATCAACTATAAATATTTAAGAAGAAGTAATTTTAAGAATATCATTTCACACGAGAAAAATCAGATTTTATTCCTCGTAACGCACAAAAGTCATTTCTTTTCCGCGATTTAGTCTGCAGTGTCACATGTTTCGTTTCTTTACATGGATTTCTAGTTGAAATAAGAAACACAGAGCGAGAATGCAAGAAATGTATTTTATGTGTTTCCTCTCAATGGATTTCTAGTTGAATATAGAAGAGCGTGGCGAAGAAAATATCTTTTGTAATCTGGATACTGGTTTTCCAAACATGTCTATCAACTATAATTATTTAAGAAGAAGTAATTTTAAGATTGTCTAATCACACGAGGATAATGGGATTTCATTCCTCCTAATGCACAAAACTCATTTCTTTTCCGCGATTTAGTCCGCAGTGTCACATGTTTTTTTTCTTTTAATGGATATCTAGTTCAAATATAAAACACAGAGCGAGAATACAAGAAATGTATTTTATGTGTTGTATCTCAATGGATTTAGAGTTGAATATAGATGAGCGCGGTGAAGACAAAATATTTTGCAATCTGGAAACTGGTTTTCCGAATATGTTTATCGTCTAAAAATATTTAAGAGGAAGTAATTTTAAGTATATCTAAAAACACGAGAATAATCGGTCTTCAATCCTCGTAACGCACAAAAAACTCATTTCTTTTCCGCGGTTAAGTCTGCAGTGTCACATGTTTCGTTTCCTTCAATGGATTTCTAGTTGAAATAAGAAACTCAGAGCGAGAATGCAGGAAATGTATTTTATGTGTTTTCTGTCAATGGATTTGTATTTGAATTTTGAAGAGCGTGGTGAAGAAAATATATTTTGCAATCTGAATACTGGTTTTCCAAACATGTTTATCAACTATAAATATTTTAGAAGAAGTATTTTAAGATTATCTAATCACACGAGAAGAATCGAATTTCACTCCTCCTATAGCACAAAACTCATTTCTTTTCCGCGATTATGTCTGCAGTGTCACATGTTTTATTTCTTTCAACGGATTTCTAGTTGAAATAAGAAACACAGAGCGAGAATGCAAGAAATGTATTTTATGTGTTTCCTCTCAATGGATTTCGAGTTGAATATAGAAGAGCGTGGTGAAGAAAAAATATTTTGCAAACTAGATACTGGTTTTCCAAACAGATTTATCAACTATAAATATTAAAAAAGTCGTAATTTTAAGATTTTCTTATTACACGAGAAGAAGCGGATATCATTCCTCCCAATGCTCAAAACTCATTTCTTTTCCGCGATTTAGTCTGCAATGTTTTTTAGTCACATGTTTTTTTTCTTTCAAAGGATTTCTAGCTGAAATAAAAAACACAGAGCGAGATTACAAGAAATTTTTTTTATGTGTTGTCTCTCAATGGATTTCGAGTTGAATATAGAAGAGCGTAGTGAACAAAATATATTTTGCAATCTTGATACTGGTGTTCCAAACATGTTTATCAACTATAAATATTTAAGAAGTAATTTTAAGATTATCTAATCACACGAGAAGAATCAGATTTCATTCCTCCTAATGCACAAAACTCATTTCTTTTCCGCGATTTTGTCTGCAGTGTCACATATTTCGTTTCTTTCAGAGGATTTCTAGTTGTAATATAGAACACAGAGCGAGAGTGCAAGAAATGTATTTTATGTGTTGTATTTCAATGGATTTTGAGTTGGCTAAGGATGGTTGAAGAAAAAATTTTTTGCAATTTGAATACTGGTTTTAACTACAGTGATATGTATCAACTATAAATATTTAACAAGAAGTATTTTTTAAGATTATCATATTACACGAGAAGAATGGGTTTCATTTACCCTAATGATTTGAACTTATTCGTCTTTCGCGATATTTATTCTAAAAACATTTTGCAATCTGGACACTGGTTTTCCAAACCGGTTTACCAACTATAAATATTTAAGAAGAGTTAATTTTAAGATTATCTAATCACACGATAAGAATCGGATTTCATTCCTACCAATGCTCCAAACTCATTCTTTTCCGCGATTAAGTCTGCAGTGTCACATGTTTTGTTTCTTTCAATGGATTTCTAGTTTAAATAAAAAACACAAAGCAAGAATGCAAGAAATGTTCTCTATGTGTTTATTCTCAATGTATTTCGAGTTTAATTATAATAGCGCGGTAAAGAAAAAATATTTTTCAATCTGTATACTGGTTTTACAAACAAGTATTTTAACTATATATATTTAACAAGAAGTAATTTTCAGATTATCATTTCACACGAGAAGTAATTGTATTATTCCTCCTAACGCACAAAACTCTTTTATTTTCCGCGATTAAGTCTGCAGTATCACATGTTTCGTTTTTTTCAAAGGATTTCTACTTGAAATAAAAAACACAGAGAGAGAATGCAAGACATGTGCTTTATGTTATGTCCAGCAATTATTTCGAGTTGAATATAGAAAACCGTGGTGAAGAATATTTATTTTGCAATCTGGATATTGGTTTTCCAAACATGTTTATCAATTATAAATATTTAAGAGGAAGTATTTTTAAGTATAACTAAAAGCACGAGACGAATCGGATTTAATTCCTCCTAATGCACAAAACTCATTTCTTTTCCGCGATTTAGTCCGCAGTGTCACATCATTTGTTCCATTCAATGGATTTCTAGTTGAAATAAAAAACACTGAGCAAGAATGCAAGAAATGTATTTTATGTGTTTCCTCTCAATGGATTTGGAGTATAATATAGAAGACGGCGGTGAAGGAAATATATTTTGGAAACACGGATACTAGTTTTTCAAACAGGTTTATGACTATATATATTTAACAAGAAGTAATTTTAAGATTACCTAATTACATGAGAAGAGTCAGATTTTATTCCTTATAATGAACAAGACGCATTTCTTTTCCGCTATTAAGTCTGCAGTGTCACATATTTCGTTTCTGTCAATGGATTTCTAGTTGAAATAAGAAACACAGAGCGAGAATGCAAGAAATGTATTTTATGTGTTATCTCTCAATGGATTTCGAGTTGAATTTTGAAGAGCATGGCGAAGAAAATATATTTTGCAATCTGGATACTGGTTTACCAAACATGTTTATCAATTATAAATATTTAAGAGGAAGTAATTTTAAATATAACTAAAAGCACGAGAAGAATCGGATTTCATTCCTCCTAATGCACAAAACTCATTTCTTTTCCGCGATTTAGTCCGCAGTGTCACATCATTATTTTCATTCAATGGATTTCTAGTTGAAATAAAAAACACAGAGCGAGAATACAAGAAATGTATTTTATGTGTTGTCTCTCAATCGATTACGAGTTGAATATAGAATAGCGCGGTGAAGAAAAAGTATTTTGCAATCTGGATACTGGTTTTCAAAAACATGATTATCAACTATAAATATTTAAGAAGGAGTAATTTTAAGAATATCATTTCACACGAAAAGATTCAGATTTCATTACTCCTAACGCACAAAACTCATTTCTTTTTCGCGATTTAGTCTGCAGTGTCACATGATTCGTTTCTTTCCATGGATTTCTAGTTGAAATAAGAAACAAAGAGCGAGAATGCAAGAAATGTATTTTATGTGTTTCCTCTCAATGGATTTCGAGTTTAATATAGAAGAGCGTGGTGAAGAAAAAATATTTTGCAAACTAGATACTGGTTTTCCAAACAGGTTTATCAACTATAAATATTAAAAAAGTCGTAATTTTAAGATTTTCTTATTACACGAGAAGAATCGGATATCATTCCTCCCAATGCTCAAAACTCATTTCTTTTCCGCGATTAAGTCTGCAGTGTCACATTTTTCGTTTTTTTCAATGGATTTCTTGTTGAAATAAGGAACACAGAGCGAGAGTGCAAGAAATGTATTTTATGTGTTGTATTTCAATGGATTTCGAGTTGGCTAAGGATGAGCCCTTTGAAGAAAAAATTTTTTGCAATTTGAATACTGGTTTTAACTACAGCGATATGTATCAACTATAAATATATTACAAGAAGTATTTTTTAAGATTATCATATTACACGAGAAGAATGGGTTTCATTTACCCTAATGATTTGAACTTATTCGTCTTTCGCGATATTTATTCTAAAAATATTTTGCAATCCTGACACTGGTTTTCCAAACCGGTTTACCAACTATAAATATTTAAGAAGAAGTAATTTTAAGATTATCTAATCACACGTTAAGAATGGGATTTCATTCCTACCAATGCTCAAAACTCATTTCTTTTCCGCGATTAAGTCTGCAGTGTCACATGTTTTGTTTCTTTCAATGGATTTCTAGTTTAAATAAAAAACACAAAGCAAGAATGCAAGAAATGTTTTCTATGTGTTTATTCTCATTGGATTTCGAGTTTAATTTAGAAGAGCGCGGTAAAGAAAAAATATTTTGCAATCTGTATACTGGTTTTACCAACAAGTATATTAATTATATATATTTAACAAGAAGTCATTTTTAGATTATCATTTCACACGAGAAGAAATTGTATTATTCCTCCTAACGCACAAAACTCTTTTATTTTCCGCGATTAAGTCTGCAGTATCACATGTTTCGTTTTTTTCAAAGGATTTCTAGTTGAAATAAAAAACACAGAGAGAGAATGCAAGACATGTATTTTATGTTATGTCCAGCAATGATTTCGAGTTGAATATAGAAAACCGTGGTGGAGAAAATATATTTTGCAATCTGGATACTAGTTTTCCAAACATGTTTATCTATTATAAATATTTAAGAGGAAGTAATTTTAAATATAACTAAAAGCACGAGAAGAATCGGATTTAATTCCCGGAGTAATTAATCGGAGTTTTTAGTCACATGTCTTTTTTCTTTCAAAGGATTTCTAGTTGAAATAAGAAATACAGAGCGACAACGCAAGAAATGTATTTTATGTGTTGTCTCTCAATGGATTTCGAGTTGATTATAGACGAGCATGATGAAGAATATATATTTTGCAATCTGGATACTGGTTTTCCAAACATGTATATCAACTATAAACATTTAAGAAGAAGTAATTTTAAGATTGTCTAATCACACGAGAAGAATCGAATTTCATTCCTCCTAATGCACAAAACTCATTTCTTTTCCGCGATTTAGTCTGCAGTGTCACATGTTTCGTTTCTTTCAATGGATTTCTAATGTAAATAAGAAACACAGAGCGAGAATGCAAGAAATGTTTTTTATGTGTTTCCTCTCAATGGATTTGGGGTTAATTATAGAAAAGCTCGGTAAAGAAAAAATATTTTGATATCTGGATACTGGTTTTACAAACAAGTATATTAACTATATATATTTATCAAGAAGTAATTTTAATTTTATCATTTTTCACGAAAAGATTCAGATTTCATTCCTCCTAACGCACAAAACTCATTTCTTTTCCGCGATTTAGTCCGCAGTGTCACATCATTTTTTTCATTCAATGGATTTCTAGTTGAAATAAAAAACACAGAGCGAGAATACAAGAAATGTATTTTATGTGTTGTATCTCAATGGATTACGAGTTGAATATAGAATAGCGCGGTGTAGAAAAAGTATTTTACAATCTGGATACTGGTTTTCAAAAACATGATTATCAACTATAAATATTAAAGAAGAAGTAATTTTAAGAATATCATTTCACACGAGAAAAATCAGATATCATTCCTCGTAACGCACAAAACTCATTTCTTTTCCGCGATTTAGTCTGCAGTGTCACATGTTTCGTTTCTTTACATGGATTTCTTGTTGAAATAAGAAACACAGAGCGAGAATGCAAGAAATGTATTTTATGTGTTGTCTCTCAATGGATTTCGAGTTGAAAATAGAAGAGCGTGGTGAAGAAAATATCTTTTGTAATCTGGATACTGGTTTTCCAAATATGTCTATCAACTATAAATATTTAAGAAGAAGTAATTTTAAGATTGTCTAATCACACGAGGATAATGGGATTTCATTCCTCCTAATGCACAAAACTCATTTCTTTTCCGCGATTTTGTTCGCAGTGTCACATGTTTTTTTTCTTTCAATGGATATCTAGTTCAAATATAAAACACAGAGCGAGAATACAAGAAATGTACTTTATGTGTTGTATCTCAATGGATTTGGGGTTAATTATAGAAAAGCTCGGTAAAGAAAAAAATTTTGCCATTTGGATACTAGTTTTCCAAATATGTTTATCAACTATAAATATTTAAGAGGAAGTAATTTTAGGTATATCTAAAAAACGAGAATAATCGGATTTCAATCCTCGTAACGCACAAAAAACTCATTTCTTTTCCGCGGTTAAGTCTGCAGTGTCACATGTTTCGTTTCCTTCAATGGATTTCTTGTTGAAATAAGAAACTCAGAGCGAGAATGCAGGAAATGTATTTTATGTGTTTTCTGTCAATGGATTTGGATTTGAATTTTGAAGAGCGTGGTGAAGAAAATAAATTTTGCAATCTGGATACTGGTTTTCCAAACATGTTTATCAACTATAAATATTTTAGAAGAAGTATTTTAAGATTATCTAATCACACGAGAAGAATCGAATTTCACTCCTCCTATAGCACAAAACCTTTTCTTTTCCGCGATTAAGTCTGCAGTGTCACATGTTTCGTTTCTTTCAACGGATTTCTAGTTGAAATAGGAAACACAGAGCGAGAATGCAAGAAATGTTTTTTATGTGTTTCCTCTCAATGGATTTGGGGTTAATTATAGAAAAGCTCGGTAAAGAAAAAATATTTTGCCATCTGGATACTGGTTTTACAAACAAGTATATTAACTATATATATTTAACAAGTAGTAATTTTAATTTTATCATTTTACACGAAAAGATTCAGATTTCATTCCTCCTAACGCACAAAACTCATGTCTTTTCCGCGATTTAGTCTGCAGCGTCACATGTTTCGTTTCTTTCCATGGATTTCTAGTTGAAATAAGAAACACAGAGCGACAATGCAAGAAATGTATTTTATGTGTTGTCTCTCAATGGATTTCGAGTTGAATATAGACGAGCATGGAGAAGAAAATATATTTTGCACTCTGGATACTGGTTTTCCAAACATGTTTATCAACTATAAACATTTAAGAAGAAGTAATTTTAAGATTGTCTAATCACACGAGAAGAATCAGATTTCATTCCTCCTAATGCACAAAACTCATTTCTTTTCCGCGATTTAGTCTGCAGTGTCTCATGTTTTGTTTCTTTCAATGGATTTCTAGTTGATATAAGAAACACAGAGCGAGAATGCAAGAAATGTTTTTTATGTGTTTCCTCTCAATGGATTTGGGGTTAATTATAGAAAAGCTCGGTAAAGAAAAAATATTTAGCATACTGGATACTGGTTTTACAAACAAGTATATTAACTATATATATTTAACAAGAAGTAATTTTAATTTTATCATTTTACACGAAAAGATTCAGATTTCATTCCTCCTAACGCACAAAACTATTTTCTTTTCCGCGATTTAGTCTGCAGTGTCACATGTTCTTTTTCTTTCAATGGATTTCTAGTTTAAATAAAAAACACAGAGCGAGAATACAAGAAATGTATTTTATGTGTTTCCTCTCAATGGATTTCGAGTTGAATATAGAAGCGCAGTGAAGAAAAAATATTTTGCAATCTGGATACTGGTTGTTAAAAACAGGATTGTCAACTATAAATATTGAACAAGAAGTATTTTTTTATTATCTAATCACACGAGAAGTATCGTATTTCATTCCTCCTTATTAACAAAACTCATTTCTTTTCCGCGTTTAAGTCTGCAGTGTCACATGTTTCGTTCCTTTCAATGGATTTCTAGTTGAAATAAGAAACACAGAGCGAGAACGCAAGAAATGTATTTTACGTGTTGTCTCTAAATGGATTTCGAGTTGAATATAGACGAGCGTGGTGAAGAAAATATATTTTTCAATCTGGATACTGGTTTTCAAAATATATTTATCAACTATAAATATTTAAGAAGAAGTAATTTTAAGATTGTCGAATCACACGAGAAGAATCTGATTTTAATCCTCCTATCGCACATAACTCATTTCATTTCCGCGATTTAGTGTACAGTGTCATATGTTTTTTTTCTTACAATGGATTTCTAGTTGAAATAAAAAACACAGAGCGAGAATACATGAAATGTATTTTGTGTTTTTCCTCTCAATGGATTTCGAGTTGAATATTGATGAGCGCGGTGATGAAAAAGTATTTTGTATTCTGGATACTGGTTTTCCAAACAGGTTTATCAACTATAAATATTTAAGTGGAAGTAATTTTAAGATTGTCGAATCACACGAGAAGAATCAGGTTTCATTCCTTCTAACGCACAAACCTCATTTCTTTTCCGCGATTTAGTCCGCAGTGTCACATGTTTTGTTTCTTTCAATGGATTTCTAGTTGTAATATAGAACACAGAGCGAGAATACAAGAAATGTATTTTATGTGTTTCCTCTCAATGGATTTCGAGTAGAATATAGAAGAGGGCGGCGAAGAAAAAATATTTTGCAATCTGGATACTGGTTTTCCAAACAGATTTATCAGCTATAAATATTTATGAAGAAGTAATTTAAAGATTATTTTATTACACGAGAAGGATCGCATTTCATTCCTCTCAATGTTAAAAACTCATTTGTTTTCCGCGATTAAGTCTGCAGTGTCACATGTTTCGTTTTTTTCAATGGATTTCTAGTTGAAATAAGGAACACAGAGCGAGAATGCAAGAAATGTATTTTATGTGTTGTATTTCAATGGATTTCGAGTTGGCTATAGATGAGCCCGGTGAATAAAATATTTTGCAATTTGAATACTGGTTGTAACTACAGTGATATGTATCAACTATAAATATTTAACAAGAAGCATTTTTAAAGATTATCATATACACAAGAATAATCGGATTTTATTCCTCTCAATGCTTTGAACTTTTTTGTCTTCCGCGATTAAGTCCGCAATGACACATAAGTCGATTCTTATATTTAATCTAAAAATATTTTGCAATCTGGATACTGGTTTTCCAAACCGGTTTACCAACTATAAATATTTAAGAAGAAGTAATTTGAAGATTATCTAATCACACGAGAAGAATCGCACTTCATTCCTCCCAATGCTCAAAACTCATTTCTTTTCCGCGATTAAGTCTGCAGTGTCACATGTTTTGTTTCTTTCAATGGATTTCTAGTTGAAATAAGAAACACAGAGCAAGAATGCAAGAAATGTATTTTATGTGTTTCTTCTCAATGGATTTCGAGTTTAATTTAGAAGAGCGCGGTAAAGAAAAAATATTTTGCAATCTGTGTACTGGTTTTACCAACAAGTATATTAACTATATATATTTAACAAGAAGTAATTTTAAGATTATCATTTCACACGAGAAGAATCGGATTTTATTCCTCCTAACGCACAAAACTATTTTCTTTTCCGCGATTTTTCTGCAGTGTCACATGTTTCGTTTCTTTCAATGGATTTCTAGTATAAATAAAAAACACAGAGCGAGAATGCAAGAAATGTATTTTATTTGTTGCCTCTCAATGGATTTCGAGTTGAATATAGAAGAGCGCGGTGAAGAAAAAATATTATCCAATCTGGATACTGGTTTTCCAAACAGGATTATCAACTATAAATATTTAAGAAGAAGTAATTTTAAGGTTGTCTAATCACACGAGACGAATCGGATTTCATTCTTCCTAATGCATAAATCTCATTTCTTTTCCGCGATTAAGTCTGCAGTGTCACAAATTTCGTATGTTTCAATGGATGTCCAGTTGGAATTAGAAACACAGAGCGAGAATACAAGAAATGTATTTTATATGTTGTGTCTCAATGGATTTCTCATCTGGTCTCAATGGATCTCAATGGAAAAAAAAACACAATTAGTTGAAATAAAAAAACAGATCGACAATGCAAGAAATACAGTATTCAATCTGCATTTACATATTACTCGAAGGTATATATTTCTACTTTAAATATTTTCCAAGAAATTATTTTGAGGTTAGGATATTGCAATATTGCATTGCATGTATATAAAGACATGTATAAATATAATTATGTCATTTATATAGTTATATATTTTACAAGTAATGATTTTGAGAACAAAAAATATCGATTGATAATAGTATGATATAAGTCGCATTTATGTTCAGAATTCAGTTCATTTCCGCGTTAAAGTCAGCAATAAAATTCGAGGATATGTCTTTTCTCTTAACTGATATCATGTTGAAAATAATAGAGCCAAATAAAAAAAATTTTCAATCAATCTGGGTACAGGTTTTAACTGCTGGGATATATATCTACTTTAAATATCTAACATTTAATAATTTTTGCGATTTTCTAATTACACATGAAGAATTGGATTTCATTCGTACTGATGCTTAGAAATCATTTCTCGTCCGCAATTAAATTGATAGTTGTCATTGAAATGCCCAAGAACTTCGCATAGTCCGTTTTTTTCCTCGCTTCACAATTCTCGTGCTGCTCTCCCCCAAGTACAGGAAATGTATCCTTTTTCTCTGACATTTTGACATATTTTTGGTTCAAGTCTTGTATAACGTTGATTATTCTCTCGCGAGAATTTGCTTTTTTCTCGGTTCTTCGCCTTTAGTTATGAAAACGTTTTCAGCGATCCATAATGTTACTTAAAATTTTTGTTGTCTTTAAATTCATAGCTAATTTTCTCTCCACGTAATACCAATATATACCAGGCTTTTCGAACTATAGCTCACTTATTCCTCCATCCTAGGCCTTGGACAGACGTCATGACGGTGTAGCCCCGCGCTCTTTCTCATTATGAAGTGTAATCGTCAAGTTCTTACGTTTCGTTCCGTTTTCCTTCTCTTACGATATCTAACGGCCTTGACGAGGCCAGTAAACCCTCGCAAATCAACAAGCACGTTCTTAGTGAGAATTGCTTGAAAATCACTCGTAAGTTTTTCTTAGTGAGTTATTATTTATTGGGCCACTAAAATATTACGTCATGCTGTCATTTCCTTGTCTTTTAGGACTGATTGTGCCATAATTAAGGAATAAAAAAGTCTTGTTGTCTCAAAATACGCTCTTTGTTCACATCATTTTACTACAGAGACAGCATGAACGGTAACTGCAGAAAACAAAAGACTGCAGAAAACAAATGATAGCTCATCACACGTATGCATGGTGACAGATCATATTCGCAACACGTAAGACGATATTTGATGCTTTTTGAACTCTCGCCCCCTTACTCCCCTACATCTTAAGTATCGCTTTAAAAGATTACACAAAGTCACCTCACTCCACTCTTAATCTTGCAAAGGTTAACTTAGAATTTTGGAGGGAAGATTTTCATAATGATGCTTAGTGCAATTGGTTGAAATCATTGGAAATTAGGAGGTGGTGAGAAAACGGATTCTAATTTTGAGGAATTTTGTAAGCGCTGGCTTCATAAAATACATGTTTTTTTACCTTTCGCAGGAGGAAGTTAAGCTCTCACATCACTTTTCAGCCCAGCAACCTTAATACTATAAATTTCCAAACATTGCATGTAACAATTGATGTGGTACAAAGTCACTCGCACGGGTGCATATACACCAGGGTTGAAATTCGCTTTGAAAAAATCATTTGACTTGACCGGAATTCGAACCCGGATCTCCCAATTGCCGGTCAGGTGTGTTAGCCAGTTACACTACCAAGCCATCTTCCTTCAAGGCGAATTTCGAGGGGGGTTTATGCGAACTAGATGTTCATGCCTCAAGTCTACATTGTAGCACATGAGACGAAGTCGTGCTTACAAAGCCACTGTCGCGGTGGATAAACCCAACATTGTCGTTATTAAAACGACGAAATTGACAAATTTCCAAACATTGCAAGTAACAAATGATGTGGTACGAAGTCACTCGCACGAGTGCATATGCACCAGGGTTGAAATTCGCCATGTGCTACAATGTAGACTTGAGGCCTGAACATCTAGTTCGCATAAACCCCCCTCGAAATTCGCCGTGAAGGAAAATGGCTTGATGGTGTAACTGGCTAACACACCTGACCGGCAGTTGGGAGATCCGGGTTCGATTTATAGAAGACGGTGCAGATGCAGATGCAGAAGGAGGAACGTCATCGCCAGTGTAGGGGGAGGGATCTGGTGGCACTTATCCCCCCCCCCTTGGACGCCGGACTACTAATAACGGACCTAAGTTATAAATGAAACAAAATGACTATTATTGATAAAAATATGTATTTTGCATAACAACCTGAAATAAATATATATTGAACTAACTGGCTAACACACCTGACCGGCAATTGGGAGATCCGAGTTCGAATCCCGGTCAAGCCAAATGATTTTTTCATAGCGAATTTCAACCCTGGTGCTTAATACTATAGTTGAACCTTTACCATATCACAAACGCTATTTATTTAAATTTTCTATATTTGAACTTGATACAGACTTAATCTTTAAGCAGCATATCCTCAAAGGAACAGCATTTCCTCTCATTTCAATACGTCCTCCATCCATCTCTTCTGCCTCGCCCAAACCTCCGCCACTGGCTTCCCCTCCTCTCCATCTATATGCAATTCCTCCTCGTTCGTCCTCCTCGCCGCCCATCTCACGTTCTCCATCCTTCCCCACGCCTAAAGTCTACGTATATGCTACCTTTGCAATGACCAGTCTCCAGCCCATACAAGCCACCCTCCATATTAGAGTTTTCATATGCCTTTTCTTTACTTCTCCACTTAAACCCCCCTCATCAATTCCCTTTTTGAAAGGATCTCTCCTTGGCTAAAGATCACCTATCTCGAGAGTACCATCACGTGGGACGGAAAAAGTACAACGGACATCCAGCGGAGAATAGCCCAAGCTAAGGAGGCGTTCATGGCAAAAAGACAACTGCTGTGCTCAAAGAAGATAGGAATACAAACCAGGAAATGGCATGTGAAAACATTCGTGTGGAGCGTAGCACTCTATGGATTGGAAACATGGACCATCGGGAAAGCTGACCAGGAAAGAATAGAAGCCTTCGAAACCTGTTTCTGGAGGAGGATGTTGAAGATCAAATGGACGGACAAAATAAGAAATAATGAAGTGTACAGAAGAGTAGAAGAGGAAATAACCTCATGGAACACAACACAAAAAGGTAGACTGACTGAAAACGTCCACGGAATATGACAATTGAACGGCAGCTGGACGTAATAGTATAGCAGCAGTCTTTCTGGTAGACATAGAAATTACCACTAAGCGCCGACATAAATTTTAATAGTAAATAAAAGTCCATTAACCTGTATTTAAGAGTCTTATTTCACAGTCCAGGTAAGTGTGTAAAATCCTCAGTTTATCTGAGAGGGCCTTCAATTTAATGCCCAGCACGCTATTTGAGCGTAAAATCATCTTACTTAGAAATCAATGAATTTGGTCTCATTTTAAAGAAACATATCTCACCTATCCGATGACACCAAAAATTCTACCCCTTACCACATTACTCTCGGAGGTATTTGCAAAAAAATATCAGCCCTTTTACATGGGATACATATTAAAAGAATACATTTTTTTAACATATAAAAAGAAGGGCCTTAAACAAAGCATGAGTTAAAAGATGAAAAAAAGCCAATTTATAAAAACCTATAGACAAAATTCTTATTTTTAACCCAAGCTGACTTATTGAAGAAAGAGCAATAATTTTCTTCAAATCAAATTGAAAATTAGCCCCCAATCCAGACATAAATATAGTTATACCCCAAATAACCAGCAAGCACTTCCAATAACCCGTCTCTACAATCAAAAAATTAAAACGAATTATTAAATATAAGCCAGCAGTAACTAAAGTAGAAGAATGAACTAAAGCAGAAACAGGGGTAGGAGCTGCCATGGCAGCAGGAAGTCATGAAGAAAAAGTAATCTTACTCTTAGTTATGGCAGCAAAAATAATTAAAAATGCAATAATCTTTGCTTCCAAAAGAAAACTAAATACATCAATATAAAAAATATAATTCTAAGAACCAAAATTCAATATTCAAGCAATATAAATTAGAAAAGCAACATCCCCTAGTCGATTAGATACGTGTATGCACTCTAGAGAGACATTATTTACAAAATGAGGTATTTCTAACACTTAGTGTCTTAAGCATTGTGTAGTTTGTATATTTTCTCTACTATTTTTGAAAATTAATCATATAGCATACACCACAGTAGGTCCTTGGGTATCACAAAAACATTCCGTTTTTTGAAGGAGTTTCAAACTCACCGCGCGAAAAAAATTAGTCAAGTTAAAGACTTATTTAGATGTTTTCATTTAATTACTTACAATTTCTGTCATATAAAACAACAGTAAAACCTCTGTCCACGGACACCTCTGACTTAAGGACAGTATTCAATTCCCCGGCAGAAGGATATGTATTTGTATAAGGATCGAACCTCTAGTATACGGACACTCCCACTTACGGACACGGACACCTTGTTGGGCAAAACTTTTCTCTTATACGGACACCATCGCCATGGGTTTTCTGACCCATATCTCAAAAATGGAAAGTATTTTCCTCTAAAAATAGAGTTTATGAATAGCTGGGGGAAGGAGAACAGCGATAATGGTCAAACCTGTGAAGATACAAGAATGCGCATATGGGGGAATGAACGAAAGGGTGTCCTGGAATGCATTCTTGGATATGCTAATCCCAAACGAAAGATTACCTCGCCCAGACGTGCGTAGGACCCTCGAGCAAGCGGTTGCCTATGATATGTACGCAGCAGTCTACAGATAACACAACTCGCAGAGGGGGAATGAACAAAAGGGTGTCCTGGAATGAATTCTTGTAAATGCTAATCCCAAACGAAGGAGCACCTCACAGAGGCCTCGGCCCCGAGGGCAGCGGGACACGGCCACGAAGGAAGCCTCGATAAGACGTGCGTGGGGTGACCGCTGCCCTCCAGCAATCGGCTGCCTATGATTCATACGCAGCCAATTACCAGCCGTCTTCTACTGTTAGATGTAGAACTCTAAGGGCTTTCGACAGATCGAACCTCTCCAACTGTGCCCCCTTGCCGTCACTTGTGCGTTGTGACAGTTCATACTGTTTTCGGTGCTAGGGGGCATCTCGATTTTATTACGCGATGCCGAAGGGTAAAAATCTTTCCTTACGAGAGAAAGTGCAGGTGTTGGAACATGCGGATAAAGAAAAGAGTGGTGTCCGTAAATTAGTGGTTCATTTTGGTGTGAGTAAGACTCAAATCGCTGACATTCTGAAGCAGAAGGAGACCATCATGAAGTCGTGGACGGAAAACCATAATGAAAACGTTAAAAAAGTGATCAAGAACATAAAAAGTTTAACCTTGTGTAATTATTTTGTTTAATCGGGGTTTTGTAAAATTGAATTATCACTAGAGGTGGAAGATGTTACATATCGCTTGCAGTTAGACATTTTGTAAAATGATGCTGGCGAAAGTGCTGAATATGTGAGCATTGATTCTAAATTGTTGACCGTGGACCACGAGGTTGATATGGAAGAAATTATTAAGAGTACTCTTGATGAAGGAGACGACGAAATCAGTGAAAGTGATGACAGTGAGCCTGAGCCTATAGTGGAAGAGATGCTTGTGATATCGTATGCCGGTTTGTTGCATTAAATTGAACTGTTAAAAAAATGTTGCAATTCAAAAGGCAACAGCGAGGCATTAAGTGGCCTTATTGATGAACAGTTAAATTTTGAAAAAGAATTTGTTACAAAAAGAAATAAACAAACTAAAATCAATGATTTCTTTACGCCTAAGTGAGCTATGTATTTGAATTTACACATATTAAAATGTGTAAATGCTTCGATAATTTTAAATATATGTGAGTAAATGTTTTTTTTTATTTATACCCCGATTTTCCGTTAGCGCTAATCTCATCTCTTTTCATCTTCTTAGGATCATTCAACGCCACTTCGCACCAAAGTTGACCCCTGACCTCTCAGGTAGAAACATTACGTTCTTTTATTATTTCCAATTCATTTTTAATTATTCAGAAGTGATATTTGAAATAAAAGGATTTCTTTCAGCTGCCTTAAATACCTACAGTATAACATTTACGTGGTAAAATAAAGCTTAAATTTGATGTTTTCTTTGGGTCACCTCCAACTTACGGACAACTCTCACCGACACATTTTTTAGGACCTTTACTGTCCGTTAGTGAGAGGTTCCACTGTATATTATTGCACCATTTACAATGCAATATTTAATTGATGTGTCCTACAGCTGGTGAAATGAAAACGTATAATTCGAATATGGTCTCTATTAAGACTAGGGAACTATCTCGCTCGGACTACCTTAAGAGGGATCTAATGACATAGCAAGTATAGATGGGTAAACAGCGTAAGAAATTAGGACCTTCAAATGATTACTGTTCGAAAACCTACCCTTCATCTGATAGAATACTGAAATCAATGAACGGGAAATCACTCAAAATAGCCAAAAGAAACTATCTCAGAGGCTTGACCTTTAACTTTCATTTTCGTCGGCGTCCGTAACTTCCTTGTTCTCCTACTCAACAACTTGCCACCGTGCCGGAAATATCTGCGTTTCGGCCTTTCTATTGAATGGCACTGTTAGAGGCGCAAGGGGGTTGACCATTGAGGTAGATGGAAAACTTACAATGGTGGTCCATGCAAAAAGCTGAAACGTTGGCTTCGCTTGTCCACCATCTTTGTAAACCCCGATTTTCCGTTAGCGCTAATCTCATCTCTTTTCATCTTCTTTTCATTCAACGCCACTTCGCACCAAAGTTGACCCCTGACCTCTCAGATTTTGACGAAAATTTGAGAAAACGTTTGCCTGGTAGAATAATGAATACTATTTCAAGGGTTTTGTGAAAATTAAAAAAAAGCTGAATAACGGCTGCTTTTCAAAATGGTGATTTTCACTGCCATTAGATTTTCGTAATCACATATCTCATGGAAGAATCGATTTAAAAAGACGTTCAATGGCTTCTTTTTAACTTTAAGTTTTTTTAAATCTATATAGCGATACATCCATTTTGCAATTTTTCGTTTTTCATCGATAACTTACCAGACTTAATATACTTAGGAATTTAGCAAACATTTACTTCTAAAATTCGCATTAACCTTACATATATTTTCTCTTAATTTAAATTAATAATCATGTCATACGGATGCTGGGTTACATATTCTGACCTAAAAGACTAAAATTCTATTAAATCTGGTGCTGAAGGGGGATGCTGAATATAAATTGGGCGAACAAAATCAGAAATGATTAAGTGCACGGATGAGTGAAAGAGGAAAGGACCATATGATACACCATAGAGAAAAGAAGAACCAGATGGATTGGATACAACATGAGACACAATGTGTTTGTGTAGAACACATTTGGAGGTAAAATAGAGGGAAAAGTTCCCAGAGAAAGACCCAGGAATAAGTTCATTGACCAAATAAAGAGGAAAGTACGTAGGAAGGGATACGAGGAGGTAAGGGAACTAGAATTAAATAGGGAAGGATGAAGGGCAGTAGTCAACCAATCTTAGGATTGAACGACCAATGAGAGAAATTAATAATCCGCATTTGCGGGGAAAGCTATGGTAAAATCGAGTAGAATCCATAGCACTAAATAAACATTATGTTACAAGAGTTACTTGACTTGAATTTTAAACCGATGGTGAATATTATTGCTATACACCCGTTAATTTGCCTATTCCGTCGTGTTATTCAAATAAAAGTATGGGAAGAGCAGCAAAAAATATGATGGTTGCTTTAGCCTTGATAATGGGTGACGAGTCGGAACCCGAAACTGCCTATTAATTCCTTACCCGGTGGCGAGCCCGAGAGAAGTGAGAAATGAGGGTGGTCGGAGAGCGCCCTAATCTTTGAAAACAGACGGCGCGCGTGGCACTCTATGCAGCACTTCCTTTTCCACCAGTATTCATAGCAATAACTGGGGAAAAGAAACTTACATTCTTGTTTTATTAACAGACTTTTACATAGTTAATGAAATCCCTTTTTTGGAGTAACCCCCCTCGGTTCTAATACACTCTGCCACCGTTTTCTTTGTTTTTAAACTGGTTATTTTACCTTTTAATATTGCTATGCAAAATATTTTCCAATATACCAATATTTAATTTTTCATTATTTCCAATTTTAAAATATTTCCAATATTCCATTTTTCAATATTCAATAGTCTAATACATGTTCGTCCATTTTCAATATTTTAAGATATTAGATATTGATATTGGAATTCCAATACCACCCAGCCCTATGCAATACCGTCCAACCGTGCGTTCATCCGCAACCTCTTCTCCCTCCCCAACGTGGTAGTATTCTTAATTGTCTAATCTAGGCGAACGTTATGTCTCTCCATTACTAACTTCATCAAATAAATTGACTTTTCCTTCTCGAAGCCTATTGTGTGACTACTCTTTCCTCGACATTATGGGGAAAGAGTCCTTCACTTTTTTGGGAATTCCAACCTCACCCCAAGTCAAGTTAGACCAGAAGAAAAGGCGCCTACTCACGCTGGGGAAACCAGCAAGTCGGTTCCTGGTAAAAATTCAACCCTATTATCCTGCTGGGGAAGGGAAAAGGAAAGAGGAAAAGGCCGCGGTAAAGGACCGCCGGCACCCGAATGCAAAGTATATACAACGGTCGGGCACGCTTGCAAAACCTGGTATTTGCTTTTTGTCAACAGAAGCTCGAAGTCCGCTTTATGGAAGAAAGCAGTTCCGAGCCTCATCTGCCTGTGTGTTAGTGCCTTCGCACATTCGCCAGCAGCCATTCATACCCCCTCATACAAACAGCGAAAAAAGTCTGTTTCCTTAGGTCACCACCTGCCGCACGGGTCGGTTGGATCCTTGGAGCAAGCGACTCCCGCCACTTGCAGAAGGCGCAAGTGACTCTGTCACCATCGTGTACCAAGAGGAAGTCGTACGAGTGGACGCTTGTTCACAGTGAAATCAGTCGATACCTTTGCGGACTTCACCCGATCAAGGTAGACCAACTAGAAAACAGCACTCGAGGTTCCCTCTGAGTGAGTCTCGAGATCGGCCTATATTCAGAGGACGAAAATTGGGCAAATGGAGCGATGACGAGGCACGCTTTCCCTGCGTATCATCAGTTGGTCGACCCACCCTCCGCTCTACCCCAATCCCTCCAGACATAGGCATATCTCGGTAAGCTCTCAACTTCCGTCACTCGCTTCCGGCTCCGCTCCCTCTCCATTTAAAGAGGCCTCTTGATTTCTACGCCGAGGGCAAGAATCCCTGTAGAGTGGGTGTAGACGTCATGAGTCTGAGCGAAGAAGATAGCGAAGCCTATTTGAGTGATGACAGGGTGATTGATTTATACCAGAGGGGATGGAATCCAGCGTGGTGTTGCATTGGTAATGATCGGGAACTTGGTAGAAAAGTAGTCTATGTAGAACAGGCGAGTGATAGGAATATAGTCAATGAGCAAATGGGTGGAAGGGAACATAGGAAAAGCCTAGGAAATAGGACCAACGAGGAAAAATGGGAGAATTTAAGGAGACATTGTAATAGCGGCCGAGAAAACAGTAGATCCCATGGGGTCATTTACAGAAAAGCAGCCTATGCAGAACAGGTGAGTGATAGGAATATGGTCGATGAGCTAAAGGGTAGAAAGGAACATAGTAAAAGCCTAGGAAATTGGATCACTCAAGGAAAAATGGGAGAATATAAGTAGGCATTGTGTAAGAGCGGCCGAGAAAACAGTAGGGCCCATGGGGTCATTTACAGAAAAGTAGTCGATGCAGAACAGGCGAGTAATAGGAAAATAGCCGAAAAGCTAAAGGGTGGAAGGGAACATAGACGAAGCCTAGGAAATTGGATCAATCGAGGAAAAGTGGGAGAATTAAAACAGACACTGTAAGAGCGGCCGGGAAAACAATTGGGCCCATGGGGTCATTTTAAGGGCGAGGCAGAACCTACAAAAGCTATAATCTAGGTGTATATGTTTCTATCATAAATCACAGAGAGGAGGAATAAGATGGGGTAAGTATACAATCAGGTGGATGATGAATAATTGATAGAATACCTGGGAATAAGGAGTTTATAGTGACAGGGAGATTGGAACACGGCCGTGGGTGAAGGAAGAGATGGATCGAAAGAGGGTGAGTATGGGCTCTAAAGGAGAAATAATGGCGGCGAGAAAGCTGTAGAGTTTTGCCGGAGAAACAATCCTGTAATTACGAATACATGTTTCAAGCATCACCCTCGACGCAGGTACTCTTAGAAGAAGCAGGGAGACTCAGATACTATCAGAACGCAGGTTACTGCGTACTATCAGAATGCAGGTTAAAATTTAGGTTAAACCTTTTAAGTAAATTCGAAACAGAGTTGTTCACAGATGACGTTAGATATATATTGAGATCCCCTGCGTATTATGTTAGGATTGACCATATTAACAAGATTAGAGAGATAGATTGTCGTACCGATAGATTTAAAATGTCACTTTTCCCTCGTACTATAAGAGAGAACAATAGGCAGCGTAGCAAAGGGATAGGTAGGTGAAATATAGTTAGAATAGTCTGTAGTGCATGATGCATGCAATAACAACCAATAATCCCTTCCTTATTATGTAGATACTAACCATCTAGCTCCATGTGACCCTATTTTCTAGCATATCTCCCTTAAATATCCTAGTTGCATGTCAATAGTGCATGTTTGGTGATCTTCACCCCCTGCCACACACCCTCGTGGTGGCTCGCAGGGTATCACGTAGATGTAGATAGGCTCCTGACATTCCGTTGTCAACGAATATAAAATGAATATTTACACTACAGTAATTGTGCTAAAAACTTCTAACACGCATTTAGAGTGATTCAAACACATTCCGGGGGATGTTTTGGAATCACATGAGATGATTCCATGCACGTAACCAACATTCCGAGCGATTCGGAATGTTGGTGTGTTTGAAACACTCGAAATAATCTCACGCGGTATTATCTCTCGGAATTACGTCACCCGAGAGACACTGATCGAGTTGAGAATTCTAAGTGGCGACGGAGTAAACAAAACGGTGGACGCTTTGATGCTGCAGCAAATATCATCACTTTGAGGAAGAATAGATGAATAAGGGAACTGAGAGGCATTCTAGATATCAAGAAGACCCCTTCAAGTTGTGCAAAACGATATTTTAAAATAATTTTGCTGAAGCAAATTTCTTGCAAGTAATCTGATTGATTCTTTATGGCAATATTGCACAATTTAGCCCTGACATAAGATTAACTTTGTCCTCAATCAAACCCTTCATCCATGCCAAATGTGTTTTGAAGCTGGGATAATTGGATGTCTGGCGGGAATGCTAACAACTAGTTATCTTCTGCCAGCAAGATGACAGATTAATTGTGTGAATGTGAATTCCATCTAGCAATGACTGAGATGTTTGTTGATATTGATGTTTTGTCACAATGGTAATATTGAGAGGCATTGGTTTCATAGTATTCATGAGAAACAAATTAGACTCATGAATCAGGTGAGACATTAAATCATATTATAATATGATTTAATGTCTCACCTGGGTAGCTGTCCTTCAGCAGGCAATGAAGTTTTTGTTAATTCCTTCTGTAAATATTTAAAATTTTGGACATTTATAAATGACTGTAGGACTGGATAACGTTTAGATATTTTCATTCATTACCAACAAAAGATGCGTTTTAAAAAATTTCGCTTACCACTTTGTATCTTCATTAACTCTCACAACCTTTGGTGAGAAGTCAATGCTGTAGATTTCGAAGTTTTTCCTCGGCTGAGTTACAAAGTTCATTAAGTTGACAAAACTGCTAAGTTTAGGTAGTGCGGAGTCGCTTATTGCAGTAACGTGTCCCCATTATTTGTTATATCATATAATAAAAAATATTGATGAAATAGATATAAAATTATCTTAAAATTGGTGTATAAAGTATTGCACTAGCATTTACACGGACCAAGATATAAATTCTCAAAGTACTGCGGCATATCATTTTAACGCCGACGCCTCGTGGCGAACGAGGGCGTAGTCCAATCTTTGAAGTTAAATATCTCCGTTGTTTATGAACTACCCACGACCAGACTTGTTTCTGAGGTAAGACAAAAGACTAAAGTGTCAAACTACAAAAAAATTCAAGAATAAAAATGGCTGTATATTTGTTATTAAAATTTAAACATTTAAAATTGAAACAATTTCAATAAAATTTAGTTTATTTTTAAAAATGATAACATACTCTTACTTGAAATTCTTTTTCAAACAAAATAAGATGTAAAAAAATAAAGTTTTTCTAGCTAGTTTTGTTTAGGAGATATAGCAAAAAGAAAAATGGTCAAAGCGCAAAATGGTCGAAAATTTGATCGTCTCTAGATCTGCCAAAATATTTTTTTCAAAAAACGCTTCTATACTTTTCTATTTAACGCCAGATGGAACCCACACAGAAATTTTGGTTCGAATCGGAGACACTCACTGCTGATATGACGTGGAATGACTCATAGGCATTAAATACAAATGAGAAAGTTAAAAACTAAAACTAAAAATTATAAGTAATGAAACAGCTATATTCAATGCCCTTGCAGCCAGGCATGGTCGTGGTTCCTAGTCCATCCTCTGGTCAGATTATGCTGATAGCTTTGTAGGTCACAATCCATCTACGGAGAGGTGGTTATCAGCAACGAAGGAATCACTCATGTTCTTGGGTTGAGGCTGTCGCTGACATCAGGGAATATACTGGAGGGATGCTCTTGCATGCTGGAAGATATTATAAACATCACTCGACAATATGTAGTATAAAAAGTAATTGACTTCTACACACGACACAAAGCAACCGTTTAAGGTAGTCTGAGCGAAATATCATTTACCCAGAAATCAATTAATTTGATCTCATTTTAAAGAAAAATATTTCACCCTTCCATTAAAGTTAAAAAATTCAACCCAATACATCATTACTTTCCGAGATATTTGCCAAAAATACCAGCCCATTTACATAGGAAATGGTACGCGTATTCACTCCAGAGTGACCTTATATTTAAAATATGGCATTCCCTAGAGTTAGATCTCGTCAAAAAATCAACAGTATGAAGTTTGTGTGTTTTCTCAACTATTTTTGAACATTAATCATATTCTCACGGGATAAATTCTTTCGGATCACAATAAACCTTCCGTTTTGATGGAATTTCAAACGTACCGCGTGAGAAAAATGAGTCAAGTTAAAGGCTTATTTAGATATTTTCATTCGATTACTTACTATTTCTGCCATGTATAACTATATTATTGCACCATTAAAGATGCAATATTTGGTAGATATGTAGTTTACACTCCATTCCGCGAACTGCTACTATAGCCGTCTCAGGTAACCTACTGCGCTCATTTATACCTTATTTCAAAGCTAAAGAATTTTCATTTCATTATATTTCACTTTTTTTTACCAATTTCTTAGTACTTTTTTGGTTATTTCACCTCAAAAATCAACATTTTCCCGTTGCGCTTTACGCCATATCTCCATCTTCCCAACGTGTCCACCAGAGGGACACCTACCTATTTCACCTCTTACTTACGCATACATTCACTAATCAACCCGAGGGATTTTTTTTCTAGAACATATTCGATCCTACATGGGTGATGCTGCTACAATTACGCATATAATCACCAATCAGATCGAGGGATTTTTTCTAGAAAATACGCGATCCTACATGACTATTGCTGCTCTATGTAAGATGTGAAGATTACTCGATCACTGCGCCATCTCCTGATAATCTGATTAAACTACCCAAAATGGCCTCCGAAATTATCACCTCTTATCTTAACTTTTTTCAAAACTTTATCCATTTAAAACAATGCGAATTCATGCACTATCTTCCCTAAAAATTTCACCGATAAACACTTATTTCTAGGGGTTGAAAAAAAACTTTTCCAAATGGAGTGCAAACAACATATTTACCCAATATTTAATTGATGTGTCCTACAGCTGGTGAAATTAAAACGTATATATTGAATATGGTCTCTATTATGATTAGGGTAATATCTCGCTCGAACCACCTTAAGTCCATGTCCACAATAGTATACATATTACTATTACAATGCAATGCCAACAAAATACCTCAATGTGAACGTATTTTGCCCTCATAGACAATCTTCAGAATCGGGTAAAACACAGAAGTACTTGTATCAAATAGAAAATCATTCTTACCTCATTTTTACTTCATCTTCAAAAACAAACTTGAATTATACCGTTATCACTTACCTTCATAACATATAACGTGAATTCCACCGATGATGTGTGGTTTTTATTTCAGCATGCTTCCGTTGAGCTTTTCTGCCTGTTGTTTACTATTGACAGTATGTATCATAGTAACCAGCAACTCCATTTGTGTAGCTTTCTTATTCTAGAGAATGCAAACGAATTCCCTTCCACTCCGCTGGAGCTGATGCAGACAAAGACAACTAATTTTTGATGAATGCTACGTAAAACTCTTTTCTCTAAATTTATTTTACTATGACTTCAAAAAGATCGTAACATAGAAAATATCCTACATTTTTAATAAATGAAGTCCAAGTAAATTTTGTGGTCTTATAAATGTTTTTCATAAGAAAATGGAATACTTACTCTTATTTCCATTGAGTCACGCTAAGCATCAGCGTTATCTGATATTCAGATGTGATTTCACATTACACAATACACAAATTTACAGGTGTACCTTGCCAAAAGAGGACGAGACAATTTTAATGGACGTGTTCAAGCAATGGTGATCAGTCATAGAAGTTATCCCACAGATTCAAGGAAATATCTTATCATTGATCTTATGATAAATTGAGGAGTCGGATACAAAATTTTCCTTGTGTCTATGGATGGAATGTAATCGGTATAAAAACAGTATAACAGTTTGCCAATTCAGCAATTTCACTTGAACACTTCAAGCTAATTATTTATCCCTGTTCAATCTTTCCTGTGGGTGTTTCGTTTCTTCTGATGACATCCTAACGAGCCAAATTACTTTCGCCATTAAACTCATAATGAATGTATATTATGGATTGTGATCTCGTCGCCAAAAACTGTTGTCGAGAAATCCGTAAACAAGCAAATTTTTGGGAAGTGGTGCCGCCAGGTGATGAAAGACGGAAGTTCAAATGTAAATTCGACAGATTCGATAGATTCGACGAAGATCAAATGTACAGTCAACAGATTTTAAATAAACACATCTTACCGGTTTTACCATGAATATACATAGGTTTTACTTACAAGTAATCATAATGCAGTGGATAAAAAACGTAGTAATGCATGCGGGACGTAATTATACAGTTTTTTAACATCGTCCGGTCTCCAGGAATACTTAATTCCTCTCCAAATTTAATTACAAAAATGCACAATTAACTTCTTCGTACTTCGTGAATAGCGCTATACGGAAATTTAATAATAATGCGAGGTGACTTCATGAGTATTCCCAATGGCCATTATTGCAGTGTAGGTAAAAAGGAATGCACTTACCGCCGCCTTGAACAGATTCTTATTTTTCAATCCAAGTCTCCTATTTTGGGTCCTCGTAGACGCATACCGTATCTTGCAGCCTGGTACGAAGTAATTGCTGTTTAAACAAGGAATTCTAAATTCTTTATTCAAGCCGAACGGCTTAATGCATGCAAATTAGAATCAGAATCTGGCAAACATCGTCGTCGGCACACGGTGGACGTTTCATAAATCTCTTTCACATTTCCTGTAATAGATATTTCCTCTCTAGCATTTGCAAATTAACTTTTAGATCACAAAAATAGAAAGCTATTATTCAAAGCATCAAATAATTCATATCTCCTCGATCGTTATTGGATATGCACCATAGTCTCACGTTAGCAACAATTAACTACGTCTATTAACAATAACAACTGAAAATAATCTAATCGAAGTGGCGCCAAGGGCGAACTAATAGTGGAAATTTAGGCAACAATTCCAAACATCCAAATCCATGAAATATATTCATGATTAAACTAAAGTGCAGGCTAATTATAGATGACGTTTTATTTTGTTTGTAGTGGGCGGTGGTATCAAAGCGGCGACCTTGTCTTGCGGTCTCCTTATCTCTCCGGCCAATCCCGGGCACATGATGCGCTCATTTTTCAAGGATTTCCCCCTCATTGCCATACAGGATTACATGGGTTGATTCGTTAGCTAGTCCGGGTACGTTTGAATGAATTTTCAAGTAAGCCAAAAACATTCCTGTAACCGCATTCCATTGAAATGCATCTGTTGATTCTGTGGTAATTACCATGCATGCAGTACTATAACTGATGCGTTTCAAACTGTTCCCCTCTTTAAGGTTTTTATGGCTTAGATCAACGGCGCGGAATTTGCAGTGTAAGAAAGACTAATACGTAAGTAAGTGTTATTACTCGGCACGATACCTTGATACTGATTACGTTTTTTTTTTAAGTATTCTACCGGTGAAGGTAGGTTTTGCTGAATGCCAGTGAATCTCCTCCCGGTTTTACACACTTTCAGGGGCCTATCTTGCTCTAGTATATCCTTTATCGCCTCATTATACGATCTATCCATCTTAATCCTGTCCATGAAACATATACTATTTCTTCCCCATCCCCGCTAGCCCATCAACCATCCTACCTCTATCGCACTCTTCAGCAACCCATCACCCTTCATTACATCCTCCAGCCACCTACTCTGCCTATCTCGAATTTCCTCAAGAAGTTTCCTTTCCTCGCTCACCATCTCAAGCACTACCTCGATAGTCTTCCTCTCCGTCCACTTCACCTTCTCCATCTTTCACCACACCCACATCTCAATTGCCGGCAGCCCTCTTCTCGTCCTCCTTTCAGAGGGTCCACGTTTCTGCCCCGTACTACACCACGCTCCCATATTAAGCTCTTAACCAGCCTCTTCTTACCATTACAATTATATGAAATGTATAATTTCGCATGTAGGAGTATATTCCTGTACATTTGTCATCAAATTATTTAGAAATATGATTCAGGTGCCATTAGGCTACGAGTAAAAATAACGTCAACCTGCCAAAAAACCATTTCGGTGACATGCAATTTTTCGTACTTATCGATACATTTTATCCAGAAGTACTCGTATGCAAAGTTACAGGCAAATTTGTACATACATGATAATCTCTCTAACCTTTTTTATTGCATGGTGGTTGATGGTACCTATAGTTGAAAATTTATGTTAATTATTTCCAAAAATATTAAAATAAAAAATGTATATAACTTCTTTTAAACATAAAGAATTGAAGCTTTAGGTAGCATTAAAGGCAATACCTGTGCAAAGGCTACATTAATTTATCATACACTCCATTTACCAATCGAACTAGGATCGACATGATCTCGGACCGATCTGAAACTTTAAGCCAGCCGACTCAGATCGCCTCGTTTATCAGTGCGAAATCGATTGAAATATTGATCTGAATCGGTTCATAGCGCGATTTGAAATCTCAGACTGGCAGAGAAAGCGAGCCGAGTTAGTCCGCGTCTCATATCGATCCCGCTAGCCCGTTGCGTTTACCATACCGAGCTAAACCGGGCATACCATACCGAGAAAAATCGATCTGAGTTCGATTAGTAAACGTAGTAATAGACATGCGTGCCCAAAAGATAGATAATCAACAATTGGTCATTCTAAAATGATACATAATACACCTACAATCTCCAACAGTCTCACTATTCTCATAAACGGAAAAATTAGTACATACAGTTAAGTGCCTAATATCTTATTTAATTAATACTTTTTTGTCAGTAAGAGTTTCCCAAGTAAACAGCCATGATTTCATAGAAGAAGAAAATTTTGGAGACCTTTCTATCATTTATATTTTCGTACTATAGTAAATACTCATGAAATCATCCTTGAGCGATGTCTGGAAACCCAGTTTAATTCAGCCCGTTGCCACATCTTATCAGTCTTGTGCGGCCCTTTCCGAATACTTTATACACAAATCTACGTTCAGATGTGCATTTCATTAATACCGCCATTTCTCCCCAGCGAAATCAAACAGTCATGCCCTCCTGTGTATTTCTTGACTACTTTTAAGTTAAGGAATATTTGGCAAGGTAGAGGAATTCTAAAAACTTTTAAGCGTTGTTCTTACCTATATTGTTGTTGACGTTTATGCATCTTTAACATATAAATTCCGGGAGAAAAAAGTTTCAAAATTTTCCATAAATTACAGTATATTTTTTTATCGTTTTACGAGAAAAATTATCAGATGCATATGCAAGTAGAACATTGTTGTTTCGCTGGCAACTAAATAAATTCATCACACAAATGCCATACCTATACATAAAATCATACATAAAATCTTCAGATACAGTAAAATATCTTGGAATTACCTTAACATCTGATTATCGTGAGGATTATACATACAGAACATATGTGGCGCAGCATTAAAAAAAACTAGGTTTTGTTAAACGTATAATAGGAAGGTCCTCGGATGATAAAGTCAAAGAGAGATGATACTTCGCTCTGATTAGGCCACACCACGAATACGCTGCGAGCATTCGGGACCCTGGTCATAAAGATTTAACCAAAAAAATTAATAAAATACAAAGGAAAGCAGCATGCTTCGTTAAAAACTGCTACGAGCGTACATGTAGTGTCTCACAACTTTTAGAGGGATTAAGGTGGGAGCCCTGAGAGTCTCGGTGGCTACACGCTAGGCTTAGGTTGCTTGAGAAATTCAGAAATGATATTTTTCAGAGCGACATATAGAATATTATCATGACTCCTCACTACATCTCTAGGTATGGCAGATGCGATAAAATAAGAGAGAGACACTGCCAAACAGATAGGTACAAAACTCGTTCTTTCCGCGAACAATAAGCAACCACAATAAAAATTGAGCTCCGATAAATAGACTACTATATGTCAATACTATATAATATATATATGTCTATACTATATACTATATAATATATGTCACCATTTCATCTCCAAAAAACTTACACCTTTACACGGCTGGTGATCTAACACCCCCTGCCACACGCCCATGCGGCGGTTCGCGGGGTATTATGTAGATGTAGATGTAAATTTTTCATTGGCAAGCAACTGAGTCCATCAATTACAAAATGCCATAAGTTAGATGTTATGTAATATATTGTTTAAATAATGGCGTTAATACTTTTTAAATAGCAAATAAAATGGGGAAATATTTCAAATTATTGAGTTGTATCTTCTCCGCAAAATTATTCAAGTGCTAAATATATTTTAATAAATATACCATGCTTTATTTGTGTCCAACAGCAACGTTTCTACAGTAAAAAGCTTCAAAGTGCTCACAATGAAGTGGACTCTAGTACGTTTTGCTGAAATATGTTAAATATCATGATTCTATTGCCGTGTACCACCACGATTACGCCTTACCTGTGGAGTAGGAGTTATTTAAATGGGTACTTGAGAGCATGAAGGAGTAAACAAGTAATAGTATGAGAGCGCGTTTCAACCATGCGCGCCGGCCTCTTTTCTTCTTGATCGTTCCTACCCGCAGTTCTTGTTTGCCGAAGATTTAATTATCCGAAAAACCTGAAATGCCTCAATAACTCATTTGACTAGCAGTATCGGGCAAGTGATATAAGCGCCACTGCTATGCTTCCTCCCGCCTCTGACCCCCTCCTAATCGGGATAATTTTTCGGGCTTATTCGTACAATTAAATTATCTGCAAATGAGGAAGCGTGACTGAATATTACCTACAAGTAAGAAGGCGGGGATGAAAATAGGCGTGGGAAGGCTAAAAATAGAGGAAATCGAGCAGCAATGTAGATACCCTAACAGAAAATTTCAAACATGGCAGGTGAATGTTTTTGAAGAAATTGCCATGAGAAAAATTTGGCCTGGACCGGGAATCGAACCACGGACCTTTGATTTACCGGACCAATACGCAGACCACTATCCAGACTTCCAGACTATTCAGACTTCTTAATTCTCATGGCAATTTTTGGTGGATACAAGGCAACTAGATCTTAGGGCCTTGCGGTCCAACAAATATGGCAACGCAAAGGAGAAGAGGGCTTCAAAGAAGCCACAACCAAGAGTCAGTGTCCTTCACCAGCGCTTACGCCGTGCTTAGCCATTTGAAAATTTCAAACATGTCAGGTGAATATTATTGAAATTTTCAAATGGCTCAGCATGGCATAAGCGCTGGTGAAGGATACTGTCTCTTGGTTGTGGCTTCTTTGAAGCCCTCTTCTCCTTTGCGTCTTTGCGGCCATCTTTGATGGACCGCAAGGGCCTAAGATCTAGTTGCCTTGTATCCACCGAAAATTGCCATGGGAATTAGCAAGCCTCGATAGCGTAGTGGTCTGCGCATTGGTCCGGCAAACCAAAGGTCCGTGGTTCGAAAAGAAAAGGCTGGTGCAAACTTTAATGTGGAGCGTTACGCTGTATGGGTTGGAGACTTGGTCGTTGGGAAAGGGAGAAATTGAATCCTTTGAAATGTGGGTGTGGAGAGGGGTGGGGAGGGTGAGATGGGTGGCGAAAAGGACGAGCGATGTAAGGCCTTTAAAGAGGAAGACGACATTTGCAGAGAGGGAAGATGTAAGACTTATCCGTTTTACGTTTAAGTATTTACAGTTCTTAGTCTTTGGGGTGCTGGATAAGAATAATCCTTGCACACATTATATTAATTTAAGTGTTCTACCGGTTAAGGTAGGTTATGTTGAATGTCAGATAATCTCCTCCCTGTTTTCTACCCTTTCAGGGGCCTAAAAACCTTCTGTCCATAAAACTTCTCTTTCTTCCTCATTTTTGTGCAATCCCTCACCACTTATGACATCCTCCAGCCACCTACTCTGCCGATCTCGTATTTCATTAAGAAGTTTCCTTTCCTCGACCACCATCTCAAGCACTTCCTCGTTAGTCTTTCTCTCCGTCCACCTGACCTTCTCCATACTTCTCCAAACCCACATATCAAATGCCTGCAGCCCTATTCTCGTCCTCCTTTCTGAGGGTCCACGTTTCTGCCCCATACAACGCTACGCTCCATATCAAGCTCTATAAAATAAAATAATAGGATATGATAAATATGATATGATATATAATGATATGATATTTTATTATATGACATGATATTATATGATATTATATAATATGATATGCTGTAATGTAATATATTATACAACATAACATAATATAACTTAACATGATATAATAAAGTATAATGTACTATATTGATTCACTGCGTGGTTTACCTCTTCCTTCTTTTTTACAAACGTACTGACTGTGCAGAAGATGCTGAAGAATGGCGCTGGGGTAACTTTGCTGTGAGGAAGGAGGGGAGAATGGCCGCGGCAAAGAATAACCCACCGCACAGGAAACCACTAAACTTCCGTTTAGAGATTGCTTTCACCCCGGATGACGTGATTGATCGTTTTTTTATTATTATTCTTATCTCAGTCGGCCATTTTTCATGTCAGCTTCCGTCAGATTAGGCGGACGTTTTCGCGGGCCACTGCACAACCCGCTACATAATTTGGCGACTGCTTTAGAAGACATTTTCCCCCTTGTTTCAAGGCCACCCAGTACTTCCAAAATCGCTCGATACCTGAGCATCGCATACGAATGCACGAGGAAGCGGATTCTTCGGCTGTTTAAGGTAGTACGAGCGAAACAGATCCCTAGTCATAATAGAGACCATATTCGAATTATACGTTTTAATTTCACCAGCCTTGAGACAAACGAATTAAATTTGGCATTATTAATGGTGCAATAATATAGTTTTATGTGAAAGAAATTGTAAGTTATCAAATGAAAATACATATCTAAATAAGTCTTTATCTTGATCCATTTTTTTCACGAGGTACGTTTGAAACTCCATCAAAACGGAAGGTTTATTGTTATACCGAAGAATTTACTGCGGTGACAATATGATTTATGTTCAAAAATAGTTAAGAAAACACACAAACTACACACTGTTGATTTTTTGACAAAATCCAAGTGTAGGGAATGCCTCATTTTTAATATAAGGTATCTCTGGAGTGCATACACGTACCATTTCCCATGTAAAAGGTATTTTCTGGCAAATATCTCGGAAAGTAATGAGGTAAGGGGTTAAAGTTTTGGAGTCAATGGAATGGTGATATATTTTTCTTTAAAATGAGACCAAATTTATTGATATCTAGGTAAAGTTATATTACGCTCAAACTACCTTATACGGGGAAGTACCTTTTGTTGGTTTTCCTGATAGCGAGTCATAGAAAGAAAAACCTAGTTGCAAATGCTTTTTAAATGATGCTACACTTTTCCTTACATGCTTCGAAGAAATTCATGATCTGAGATGAGAATTTAGTCATCACACCCGTCATTTGCCGTTCCGTGAATCGACAACGCTCTTTGCTGGTTGCGGTCTCTTGCGACATTAACGTCTTTGGAAGGGCGTACTTTCTCTTCCTTTCCAACTAGAAGCTGTGACTTAGTTTAGCGGTGGATTACCTGAGTGAGTCATCTTTCAAGTCTCGTGCAATGTCATATAACCAAGAAATGCGGCAATAGACTTTCGCGCCTTATGCGGTATCGCGTAATTTATTTCAGTGAGTCGATGTAGGAAACTTCCGCTCTGGATATCATAGATGTGAGTCTCTGTCGAGTTGCCTTAATACTAGGGTTGGAATAAATTGATTTTCGTTAGGATCTGGGGCTATTTGTATCCCCAAATGATCGGTTGTATAGCCTAATAAAAGCATACGGCATGGGAATGGAAAATATGAAGTCTTTTAATGAAACTCACCCGGGTTTTAGTCGTGAGGTGTGTAGGCAACTGTTCCCGCATCATTGTTTCAATAGACTTGAATACGTTCTTAATGGCTTTCACCTGAAAATTTTATGAGCTTTCCGGGTGAAATGTTAAGTATCATTCGGATTCACAATTGCGATTTTGTAAGCAAGTTGAAAATGACATGAACATGCACAGCACGACCATTCGGGATTTACATTTAGGCACACTATGCGTTAAAGTTGCTAATGGCATTGAGGGGAGAGAAAACGGAGAATCTGGAGCACAGGTGCAGAAGTCGGCCTTGTGCGCAACACGACAGAGAAACTGACTTGTGGAGAAGCTATTGTTTGGGCCCCAGATCGCCAAGACCGGGCGATCTGTCGCTCGCCGCCCTACATTTGGGAAATACATGGAATTAATCAAACCGATTTAGAATCAATTTTACCAAGTTTCAACATTATTTATTTCTTTTAACATTTCTTTTCGCAAATTTAAATACAAAATTAAAAATTCATTTACCTTGCTTTTCTAATGCAAAATCATTTATAACATTTTCAAAATCTATTTTGTTTGTTGGTCCATGTGATGTTTCAGGATGTCTTAGGCTTTGTCGCTATACTAAAAAAAACTAATAGTCGATTTTGGTATTTCGACGATTCATGCGATATTGAGTGGAGTTTAATCATAAAGAAAATAAAAAAGAGCAATTTTTCGCTGCAGAAATCCATTTGAAAATACATTTATGTGTGAAATATCATCCTTTTTGATTCATCGGGTAAATTTTGGGGCGATAATACTCCATTTAGTATCGTGTAATAACTCAAAAGAATTTTTTTCTCTAAATATGCTACCAGGGGTGAACCAATCTCTTCTTTCGGGTGGCCCACCACTGAATCTGAGGTCTCTGTCCTCACGCTACCCCTGGGCTAGCGAAGTGCTTGTGTAGAGAAATACTTTTCTAACGTAAAAACCTTTCATTATACGAACGACGTCAGCTAAACTCACTTATATCAAAGTTATTTACCTAAGTTATTACAGTCTTTCATCAGCGTTATTTACGAGACTTGATGCCATAACACCAAGAAAGACATAGAAACGTTTGTCGGTGACTCAGCAATTCTCTCAATCACTACAATTGCCAAAGGCTATGTACATAACTGTGACATTAGCAAATTAGAATTAATTTGTCATTAAATCCGAATCAGTCCTAAAAATCATATCTGTTAAATCACTGTAAACTCCCTCAAAAGTATATAATACATCTGAATTAGGAAAGTTTTCGGATTGTACCATAGGAAGAAAATGATGAGAACCTTTTAAAACAAATGATTAGCAATTTTTACGCGTCCAGTTCGATTTATTTTCGTAACAGTTGAAAATAAAAAGTGGGTTTTCATTATTTAATTTGAGATGATGAAAATTTCTGAAGATCCGTTAAAGTTAACTTTTGCCTTATAGGTATTGCGCTTCTGTGCCTATTTTTGGAGTATGGCGATATGGTACCGAATACGTTCATAAAAATTGTTGTTTATTTCGCCGTTCTCCTTCTAGGCATTAAAATAAATAGCTACTCACAGCTTCGGGATATTGCATAGCCACCAATACAAAAACAAACATGGCTAGACTACGCGGATGTGACTCTCAATTTCAGATATGCGTGGCACTTTGCGTAATCAGGAATATTTTCAAATAAATTTATCATAAAAATATCATATCTAAAAATATCTTTCATTATTTACTTTAAAGAATATTTTCCATGAATCACTATGTTGTAAAGTGACTTTAAAGAGTAGTTCGAACGGTGTTCTCTTTTTAAACGAATACATTCGGGAGTTACTTAAGTTTGCCTTCAATGATATGTCATTATATATTAAGTTAATTAATGAGAAATTTGCAGTAGTAAGTTTAGTCATGTAACACAAAGTTTTTGCATCATTGAAATTATTTGATCTTTGATAAGATGTTCTTACATCCACTTGGATTAAAAAGAGAAATAGGAAGACAGCCTCGATTATGAATAAAGAAAGGTCTTCCTCTATCTTTAAACTCTTTTCACGGATCACATCAATTGATTCTTTTTAAAAGTTTTCGATCGTCAAACTGTGGGCTGAAATCGGAAAAAGCTGGCCAACATTCCAAAAATGGATATTTTTCAGTCTGGAAGTTGAAATTTGGCATAGTGACTCTCCAGTTATTGGTGCTTATTATGTGAGATTTCATTTTTCATAGTTTTTGCGCATTAACAATATGCAAGGACTCAAAGTTGAACAACTCTGTTCAACTTCAGACGCGTAAGTAAGTGTACAAGATCGATAGCGTCGAAGATTAGGTGCGATTTCGCCAATCACTTAGGCTCTATAGCACCCCGTTGGGTCTGGTCCCAAGCTGAGGAAACAGGTACCTGAGCAAGTCCTAGCCTAGTGAGAGCTCCGTACTGGCGTTGCATATTTCCAAATTGTGGCCCCGTCGCGAAAGGTTTAATTCGGTAAAATCGTAATGTCCACGTAAGCGGCGGCTGATCTTGGCAGGATACACGTAAATTTCCGTAATTTTTCCCGTAGATAAAAATGTCTCCACGGGCCGGATGACAGGGCCTCGCGGGCCGCATCTGGCCCGCGAGCCGTAGTTTGGAGACCCCTGACTTAGATGACAAAAGTTGCTAAGGGTAGCGTTTTTTATTCCCCCTAAATATTAAACAAACGGGCAAGGTTTCGACGTTTGTCACCATAGGGTACATTTCTAAGACTTATAGGGTAGATTCCTAAATTCAATAAAATGCATGAAATTTAACTGAAATGATTTTTATATTTGTATAACAAAATATATTTCGCATGACTTGACCTAAGTCGTGCAAGTATTACTTTTTTATTGATGACGAGGGGTGTGGATGCAAGGAATGGGATGAACGAGATCAATACACTTTCGGCCTGAGGTTTTTTTTTGTCTACATGTCATGGGTAACCGAGAATAATTGTTTTCGGGCTATTTTCAATGCGTATTGGCTCTGCATATATCAGAGCAATTGGAGTATTAAATTAGCACTTAAGTTAATTCATTAAATATCAATCGATCCCCCATAAAAAATTCGTACCCACGTCCCTAAGGATGATAGGCTATTTTTAACCTCAAAATATGCCTAGACTGCTCAGCATTCTTCGAAATTAGTTGAATTCTTAGCCCGGCAGCGGCGGCAGGCGAAAAGGTATAATCCACCTGAAAGTCGTGCCGTTTTTCGCGCGCGGAGTTATCGCCGCGAGAGGCAGAGCATCGCAACGTGATCATTGCGCCGTGCTGTTTGTTCTTCCTTTTCCTTTCCTCGCCGATAAAACCGGCTGGGATTGAACTCGAGAAGGAGTGCAGGACGATGAACTTATTTTGCATTTAACCTTAACCTTTTCTGAGAAACTGGTTTCATCTGATAGAGCAGGTGAGAGACTTTTTGACCTAACAAAGTATACAAGATTGATAGCGTCGAGGATTAGGTGCTAGTTCGCCAATCTTTCAGAGGAAAAAAGATGCTAAGGGTAGTGTTTTTAATTCCATCTAAATTATCAAACAAACGGACAAGGTTTCGACGTTTGTCATCATATAGGGTACATTTCTAAGACCAATAGGGTAGATTCCTAAATTCAATAAAATGCTGATGTTGTCAGCCAGGTAGAAGGTATGCTCTTACAATGAATTAGCCACGATATAAGAATATGTGGACATCAATTTTTGGAACGTTTTCTTGTTTTTCATATGCGAATATAACATATTGTGGCATATTTCCTTTGAAGGAATGCGCTATACACTAGCATTTGATATTTTTAAGGCAATAATAATCTTATACGAATAGTCGCATCACAAGTAAAATGCACTGAACGGAACCATGCGATGTATTTTTACATGCGATAATTATCATGGCGTTACAGATTTAACCCCCGAGGCAGCGTGATGTTTTTTGCCTTGGCCACGACAGTGTCCAACGAGATTCGATTCTCGTGGGAGTAATTTTTTTAAAGTATCTAACAATTTCAAACGTATCAGGCGAAAAAAATGAGTCAAGTTTATGACTTATGTTGATAATTTCATTTAATTACTAAGAATTCCAGCCGTATAAAAGTATTGTATTGCACCATTAATAATACAATATTTAATTCATGTGTCCTGTAGCTGGTGAAATTAAAACATATAATTCGAGTATGGTCTCCATTATGACTAGGGGCTAAACCACTAAAACTACCTTTAGACGTTTGAAATGTGGGTGCGTAGAAGAATAGAAAGTGTGGTGAGGGGAAAGGAAGATGAACGGTGAAGTGCTTAGTATGGTGGGTGAGGAAAGGAAACTTCTGGAGAAGGCTAGGGGGAGGCAGAGCAGGTGACTTGAAAAGTTATCGAGGCACGAAGAGATTTTAAAGGACGTGATGAAGGCATGGCTTTTAAGCTGTGTCCAAATTCGCCATTTAGGCAGCTACTAATCGGCAGATTTAGGGAGGACGCCATCTTGAAGTGTGTCCCAATTCATTAGGCATCATGGGGGAGCGGATTTAGGTGCCTTTCTCGGGGGTGAAATTTAGGGTAGATGGAGTTTATCCTAAATCCACCTCCATATTGAATTTCCCATCATGCAATGCGTCGTACAAGGACACTCGTACACAAGGAAGTAGTTGAAAAGTGGCAAACATGGCCGGCAAGAATTTTGTCTGTAAGTGAAATAATTCTCTAATACTTCGCAACCCAACACCCGGCTACGAAAGAAAAATTCTACTTAGTACAGTTAAAAAAAACGAATTTAAATCCCAGAACACCTACACAAACTGAAATACCCCGAAAACTAAAAACTAACGAATCTCCAAACAACGAAATGGATGAAAATATGTTATTTCACTTTCCAAATCTCACAACGCGTACGAAGGTAGCCACAGGCGCCAAAAATGTCTCAATTTCAGCTTTCATTTGTTTCATTCGGTCCTTTATTAATTACTCATATGTTTTTCATTCGTTTCCAGCTCGGTAGACGGCAACACTAGCGAAGGATGTCCCAAATCAAGCTCCCTTAGCGAAAGGCCTCTAAATATTTAGGTAGCTAACCGCACCCTCCCTAATGCCTAACGAATTGGGACACGGCTTTAGTTTTGCTTGGGATAGGAAGAAAAAGAATACGGTTTATGGTGAGATGATGATTGGTAGAACGCATGCCAGGCTGAAGAATAAAGTGGAAGAAAATAAATGGAGACAAGGACCTTCAAATTTATAAAATTAGTGTAGCTATTCCCTCTTCCATCTAAACCTACATTTACCGATAGATTACTCATAGTTATGATCAAGCCTAATGTGATTAAACTTGTGCATAACTATGTATTGGATGAGATCACAAATAATTCGGCGATCGGTAAAGAGCAGTAATAAGACGGCGATCGGTAAAGAAGACCATTCTATATTAGATTCTAATTTACATTCTTACTTAAGATATTTGAAATGTAGGTGATCGAAATAATGGTTTTAATTCCACCTAAATTTATCAAACAAACGGGCAAGGTTTCGACGTTTGTCATCTTAGGGTACATTTATAAGCCTAATAGAGGAGAAGCAGGTTGTTTTCAAGTTTCTGCTATATTTGACGCTTTTTTTTGTGTTGGAACGTTCCGGTAAATTTCGTAAGTGAGTCCATAACAAAAGAGAGGTTAATCTCTAATACATATCCCAATTAAGTTTTTATTTTCTTTTCCATTTTTTCCTGAGCCCTGAGGATGAAAGTAAATGAAAGTAGCCCTGAGGATGTCGGCCCCGGTGGCGGTGGGGTAAAGTCCTCTTAAAAGTCGTCTTAATTTTTTATTTATTAGAATCAATAATTATCCGCATCCCTGGAGAAAACTTGGGTAAAATAGTGTAGAATTTACGACACTAAGCAGCGAATGTATGATTCAAGAGTTACTTGTCTGATATTTCAAACAGATGGTTGATATTCTTGCTTTGTATTCGCTAATTCGTCCATTACGTCGTGCCATCCATAGGAAAGTAAGTTAAGAGCAGGGTTAAGCAATATGTTGTCATTTCGTATCTCAATGGTTAGAAGACACTGCTCAATCAGTTCGTATCGTCAGAGTTAACTTCACAGGTGAGAGTCATATGTATTTCATCACCAGGACTTGTTCCTTCATCAATAATTTAGAAATTTTTGGCAAAAATGCATTAGGGTAGAAGGAATTTTCCCTGCGTAAAAATGGATGTACCACAGTAAGGTATCCGATACCTAAAAATTAGCAAAAGAATAAAGTCGCACCATGCCTAGGTGTACTGAAGCGTGTAAATGCTGAGAATCGGTCAAGCCGGTGGCGGTGGGGTGAAGTCCTCGCCTGCTAACCTGAGGGTCGCGGGTTCGTGTCCCACCTGAGTAGAATGTTTTCTGCCTAGGACATGGGTGTGTGTGTTCGTCTACTATCAAGGTTAAAATACCCGATGTAAAATGCCTCTATTGTGCTGTTTTCGCGGTTGTGAGTGTAAATAAATAAATGTTGATGTGCCGGGAAGGAATATTTAGTTAATTTTCAGGCCTAACCGTGATAAACTGATGACTGTTGGATGTACCATGCTCGCCTCGGTTTGAGAGATTCGGTGTTCCGACATCGGGTATTCAACAGTCATAAGTTTATCAAGGTTACGCCGGAAATTTAATTAAATATTCCCTACCGACATATTGGACTTCAAATACTTCCACCCTCAGGGCTTATAATGAAATTGAAAATAAAAAAAAAATAATTGGGACATGTTTATTTTTCAAGCTTACTGAGAAAGAATGTGGCAATACGGTACAACCGAGTAGAATATGTAGATTGAATCCAAGTACACCCCAGGGTATTTTCATATCCTTCGTTTCTGCATTTGGACGAATGTACCATTGATAGCGTAGTTTTTTTTATAACTCCTGTGGATGGAGTTAATTAAATTTTGAAAATTCGAGAAGGATGATTGAGTTTCGAAATACCCGTGTTAAACTATTGCCGTCTATAAAAAAAAACTAGAATCGAGTCTCGCGGACTACACTGCGTCTAATATTCGCCCAAATCTAATCCTCACCTTATCTTTCGTCCCCTCTGCTAACCCTTTAGCGCCAGGTAATTAGTCCTTGAAGTAACTCTCCGCAAATTCCTTTGCCACTAGCTTTTTCGAGTCTCCTACCTCTCTGTCATAAGTAGGTATATCACAAAATCGCCACCATTGCTGGGCTTCGCGCCCGGGACCTCGATATGAGAAGCCACCGTACCATCCTGATCTTTCGTAACCAACAGCTGTCACAGTCACCGGCTGCCTCGAACCTCGATGGATATATTAAATTTATGCGGAAGAAATCCGGACTGTAGTTTTACAACAATCTCTACGTTTATAAGTAGTTCACCTTGTCGATAAGTCTTCATTTCTACATTTAAGATCCATAACTTAACCTAAACCCTGGAAAATGCAGCATCATGACTCTTGCTCTGAAAACAAAACCCCTGACTTTCAACTACACAATTAACTCAACTCCCTTAAACAAAGTGACAACCATGAAAGACCTAGGCGTTTTAACCGACCAAAAGCTAAATTACTCCGACCACATTCAGACTGTAAAAAATAAAGCGATGTCCCTATTAGGCCTTCTTTACCGCTTCACAGAAATTAAAGATCCAATAGCACTCCATTCCTACTACTCAACAATTGTCCTTCCCATAGTATCATATTGTTCCCCAATTTGGTCTATGTCAGCCCCAACAAATCTAAAATCCCTCGATTGCATCTCTCACTTCTTTGCCAAAATAGTCAAGCACAGAGTCCCACATTTCCGTAATATGTCCTCAAACGCTGTGCTGTCCTCTCTTTCCATTTCTAACCTCGAAAACCACAGACTTAAAATGGATTTAAAACTCCTCCACAATACCCTTAACTCGACCACTGATTGCCCTGAACTGCTTTCTCTCTTCAACTTCAGGATACCAACTCGATCCACCCGCACTCATACTCTACTCCATCTGCCTATTCCTAGGATATCTCTCACCAAGCGCTCACCTTTATTTCGCCTCCCATCCCGTCTAAATTCACTCCCCCACACTATCGATCCTTTTTATTTACCATGTAACTATTTCACCACCCAAGCGATATCCCACCTGTCAACAAATTAAATATTTTCCCCTTTCCATGTTGGGCTCTCGTTGCTTATTTTTATGCTGTTATTGTGTTTTTGTCCTCTTTCTTGTTTTTTGTTATAAGTTTACTATAAATTGGCGCTATTGCTGTATGTGAACAATTTTTTAAATAAATAAATAAATAAAAATATAGCAATAATAATATACATCTACATACTACCGTGCGATCCGCCGCATAGGCCTGAGGGAGGGGGTGTAATGACACCAGCCGCGTAAAGACGTAAGGTATAAGGTTTTGGGAGGTGAAATGGTGACGTGTATTATGGGAGTGTATTTAGTGGAGCTTAGTTTTTATGGTGGTCGCTTATTGTGCGCGGAAAGAACGAGTTTTTATACCAATCTGTTCGGCCACCTAACTCATCGTTTCATCGTTTCTGTCAGGCCTAGAGATGTAGTGTGGCGTATTAGAAAGTTGAGTAGAAAGTAAGGACGAGAAAGGAAACCAAAATAACACCAATATGGGCTAAAAATTGGACAAAGATGTAGAATGACCACATACACAGAACGAAAGACGACGAGAATATAAAGATTTGAAGAGATGAGTGCTCTGATGGAAAAAGAAATACTGGACGACCCAGAAAGAGATGGAGAGAATACATGTGAGGAGAGTGAATTGGTAAAGAACTGGTCTAGAGCCTCAACGAAGATGAAGTGTCATTTAATCTCGCTGTCGTTCGTCGTAGAATATTAAACTCGAGATAATTCCCGCGGGAACTACTTTCGTAAGAGTGAGGAACGTTCCGGTCCACGTCATTCGTTTTAAACGGTTATGGAGGCACTGAGAGGGCACTCGACCGTGACTTTATTAATTCTCCATGACGCTAGCCGACCAAGGAATCTCATTATGTGAATAGGCTCCGGCTGGTGAAGTCGTCTTGAATTTCCTCATAAAAAGCGGCCAAGGTCGCGATTGTCGAGGAGACAAGCGAGTTATAAATATTTGATGATTCCAAAAGGGCCATAACGTAATGTGACGCGACACCGTAGATTTCTAAGTTTGGCTATTTCGGGTTTATAAAGAATGATTAGGGTATCTATGGCCAGTAATCTTTCAAGACTAGCTCAAAAGCATCGAGCGGGTCAACAAAGTTATTTTCATCCTCCATTGTCAAAGTGAGGCGGAAATAAGCAACGGTACGGAAATCAGTCGTCAAAGATAAGCTTATATTCCCTGAGGTTGCTGTGGTCTGGCTCTAATACATGGGTCTGTGGTTTGCGAATACTCCAAAAACTATGAAGCGGGCGTCTAATTGGTTGCTGTGTGGCGCCGATCGACGTCCGCGCGATGACTCGTTAGGTTTCATATCCCTCCCTCTTTCGACAGAAAGTGAAAACTGCTGAAGGTCAGCGTGAATTATTAATGAAGCCGTGAGAAAAATATTCATCCACAGGCCGTAGTCTCAGATATAATCATTAACCCTTTGAGTACGGCATGACGTGATATCACGCCATGGTTTTTTTATGCTGGCGCAGATGACGTGATATCACGTCAAGGGTGCCGTGAGTGTTCCAGCTTTCACTAGGGAACTTTCACTAGGCCCCCTAATGATAGCTGGAACACTCGCGGTACCCATGACTTGATATTACGTCATCAGCACCAGCGTAAAAAAACCATGACGTGATATTACGTCATGCCGCACTCAAAGGGTTAAGAGAAGATAGCATAAACCATATCGGGTGGAACAGTTTGCATACCCGCGGAGGATTGTAGACTGCAGAGGACAATAGAATAAGTAGGTAGGGCGTGAAGGGAAGGGTTACGTGAGTGCGGGTCAAATTGCGAAAGTTCTGGATTCAATGAGGAAAACTCGAGTATTTACGTCTGGACAATATGGGTAGAAATTCTGATAGGATGCGTGGCGTGGGGTGGCTCATAAACTTCCACTGGAAGCTGCTTTTAGGGTGAAGGTTTGTAAAATGATGCAGAGAAAAAAAACGTTACATGAGTAAAGATCTTCGATGCTCAGGTTGGATACAGTAAGAGAAGAATGGAAACGAATTGGAGGCATTGTAAAGGTAGCAAAAGTACAGAGAGGATGTCTTGAGGTAGTTTAAGCGAACAATAATTTCACCAAGAAATTAATGAATTTAGTCTCAATTTAAATAAAAATATCTCACCCTTCCGAAGATACCAAAATATTAGTTCCTTCCGAAGATACCAAAATATTAGCCCTTTACCAAACTACTTTCCGACATTTTTTCCAAAAATTACAAGGCCTTATGCATGGGAAATGATAAGAATATGCACTCCAGAGAGACCTTAAATAAAAAAGAGGAATTTATGACACCTAGATCTCGTCAAAAAATTGCGTGTGTATTTTATATTTTCTCTCAACGATTGTTGAAAATAAATCATACAGCTATGGCAGTAATTTTTTCAAAATCACCGAAAAACATCCGTTGTGAAGGAGTTGAAAAATAACGCGAGAAAAAAATTAGTCAAGTTGTAGACTTATGTAGATATTTTTGGTTAACTACTTAGGATTTCAGTTATACAATAGTATATTTTTGTTCTAATAGTAATTAAATATTCAATTCATGCTTCCTACAGAACTCCTTCTTGAAATGAAAACGTGTCGTTCGAACATGGCCTCCATCTAGGGAACTATCCCGCTCAAACTACCTGAAGAAGTGACAGCATGTTGAAGTGAGTAATGCCTGAATCACACGATCATTTTTTCCGTCCCTTTTAAGGGATGGCTCCAATGATAGCTCAAATGATCGCTCGAAAATGATCGTGTGACTCGAACAAAGCCAGGGATGGCTCCAGCGATAGGGATCCCTATAGCTTTTTCCATCCCTGGACTCAACCATTGAGACTCATCCCTATGACTCAACCATTTAGCCAATCAGAGTGCTCGGCCGCAAAGAGCGACTCTAACACCACGGAATCATTCAATGGAATGAGAGTAGTTAACATAGAAATGATGCGAAAAGGGACGGAAAAAATGACGGAAAAAGGGACGGCCAAAATGACCGTGTGATTCAGAAAATGATAGCTCGAGCTATCATTGTCACGGTCCCTGAAAAGCTATCATTGGAGCTATGCCTTAAAAGGGACGGAAAAAATGATCGTGTGATTCAGGCTTAACAGATGGGAGAATGTTGGGCACTTGTAGGTGAAGAAGGAGATGAAAAGAGACTGTGAACAGTCCGAAGAAAGGAAAGAGGTTGGGAGACGGCAAACCCAATGTTATGATTCGAATTGGATAATTTTGGAAAGGAAGCTATGAGATTTGAGTAAAAGTTATGAGGGATATATCCCTGCGGTTGGGTAAACTTAGTGACAGGAAGTTTTGCTAAGGAGATGTCATGGAAACCTCAGGTAACTTTTAGGTTGAATTGCCCACGGACCTTTCTATTACTGCGTCAATAACGAATGAAGATGTTCGGCTATTAGCAAATTGGAAGCCAGCGAGATATCAACACGTCATTTTTCCAATTGGAAGTGGCCGTTGACGAAATCTCTCTCACATTGCATTGATAAACTGTGTAATGAAAAGACCATTAGATTTATGATCGGTGCACGAATCTGGCTCGTGAATGTCCCAGGTGCGCAGGCGAAAATCTTTGATTTGTCAGTTTTATCACCCAATAAGTCCCATTTCCCCTTCATCGTTTAATTTTATTATCGCAATCACAGACTAAATGTTATTCATGGAACGTTTTCATGTATGGATGTGAAGCGTGGACATGAGGTAAGAGGGAAAGGAATTGAATAGAAGCTTATGAAATGTGGGTGTGGAGAAGGATAGAAAAAGTAAGATGGGTAGATAAGATGAGAAATGAAGAGGTTTTGAGCAAAGTAAAAGAAGGAAGATCGCCCCTAAAAGAAATAAGGAAAAGGAAACTGGTTGGGTCATGTGATGAGATGGAAAAGTATAATAACTGCGGCACTTGAGGGTTCAATTGAAGGAAAGAAAAAGAGAGGAAGGAGAAGAATTAAATTGGTGGATCAGGTGAAGAACATCAGCTATGATGAAGCAAAGAAAGAAGCTCGGGACAGAAGCGGATGGAGACAGCAGTGGTGTACGGGACCTGCCAGCAGGCAGAACACCAGATGATGATGAATCACAGACTTAAGCAATAATTGCCATTGTTAGGAGCTTACAAGTTTGGCAAACGCCGAGATTTGGCTCTAATTTATTGTCGAAATCAAAAGTAAACTGAATGTTGAAAAAATCATTCTAAATAGTTGTAGTAATGTTTTGACTCCATCGTTTAGACAAGACATAATTAAATTATGACGTAAAAAATCTTCCTACATGGTGAAAGTAGCGTATTCAGAAAAGTGAAGAATATTAATTCAATTCTTGGATAATGGATTTTCAGCGTAGCCAAAAGAGCTGTATGAAGTCCTGTTAAATCACTATCCGATGTTTTTGGTTCTTTAATAATTTTTTCACGGGACTTTTAACCGTCCTCTTTTAAGGTAGTTTGAGCAAAATAGTTCCATAGTCACAATAGAGACCATATTTAAATTATAAGTTTCAATTTTACCTACTGTAGAACGTATGAATTACATATTGAGTTATTAATGATGATATAATGTACTTTCATATGACTGAAATTGTGCGTAATTAAATGAAAATATCTAAATAAGTCTTTAGCTTTACTCATTTTTTCAAGGGGTACGTTTGAAATTCCTTCAGAACGAAAGGTATTTGTGATCCCGAAGAATTTATTGCGGTGACAACATGATTAATTTTCAAAACTAGATGAGAAAACATGCAAACTACTCAATGTTAATTTTTTGACGAGATTCAGGCGTTTGAAATTCCTTATTTTTAAAGTAATGTCTCTTTGGAGTGCATACACGCACCATTTCCCATGTACAAGGGCTGGTGATTTTTTTTGGAAAATATCTCGGAAAGTTGTGTGGTACGGGGTTGAGTTTTTGTCGTCACTGGAATGGTGAGATATTTTTCTTTAAAATGAGACAAAATTCATCGATTTCTAGGTGACATGATATTTCGCTCAAACTGCTTTATCACATCATCCTTGGGCCATCCAAATCCATCGTTGCAACTCTTTATACGCGTTGCAGATACAATAATGGCGTTTAAAATACGCGCGAATAGAAGGCCACTAGTCTGAGTCTGTTTCAAAGTTCAACAAATGAGAAAACGAAGAAATTATTCTACCTGAGATCCTAGAGTAGAATAGAAACCCTGAGTAGACTCTTCGTAAGAGCTTACTTGTATTCACTTTATTTCACTCCCATCGTGACTTATAAAAATTTGATTAAGTAAGCTATGGTCGGAAGGGAACGATTCTTAGATCCGAAAACATGGTTAAAATTTCTGTTTTTATCAATATTATAAGAATAAGTAACGGAAAATACGTAATCTTTTGGATTTCATCCATCCTTTTTCTCGACTGGAATTAGATTTGATTTTGGCACTTTTTCTTTCCACACCTTGTGCCTAGATTCCAAAACTAATATAAATCTTCATGAGGTTCCCTGAGAAAAATGGTAAGCACCAGAGAAGTTTTCATCATAATATCCTCAAAATCGATAAGTTTAGGCAAATGAAAGAATTTATAGCCTGCTAATACCTCGAGAAGCTAGTGTTTGCTCTGGTATTGAAATAGAGATCCAGAAACGTTCACGGGTTGTCAAGTTCCATGGAATGTTTATTCTTTTGATCTTCCATGAATTATGGGCCAGTAGTGACAATAGATTTAAAGTTATTGTACATTGTATTGTACAAAAAATGTATGATAAAATGTACAAGAAATTGAATGGAATTAGAGCAGGTTCTATTTCCCGTTAAGGCATTCAGACAATCATACAGGAAGGAATTTGTACATTTGTACATTCATGAAGAAATTTGTACATTTGTTTGTACAATAAAATCTACCGTGTAAAGCGGCCTTAACGTGGTTTCCGCAGAGGAAATTCGCGAATATGAATTCTTACGCAGAGTTTTATTTATACTTTGCATCCAAATCATAGCTTATTATCGTCCCTCATTTGTCCTTCACCTTCAATGGTATCGTTTGCCCTGTCTAACCGCCGATTAGTACGATCTCTTTAGCATTTAATGCATTTTCATCCCTTGATGTGTTGAAAATTTGAATATTACAGAAAGCTCACGTCGTCTTTGGGAATAGCTTTCAGCACGACAGTACTGGTAGTGCTAGTTAGACGTAATAACAACTAGAATGTGGACAACTGGTACCAATAATTAGACTTAATGACAAGCAGACGTAATACCAACTAGAGAGCTTGGGACCTGCTGTCCACAGAATCAGTTTTATCTGCAGCAACCGTGACTACACCGCTGTTCGTGACCGTGTAGGCAATTCACTCGTCAGACGATCCTGAGTTCGCTTGATATCATTGTCTAATTTCGCGCAGTAGGCTCGCTATTTCAATAAGCGGTGTCATTTGTTTTAATATCCAATATTTCAACATTCCCCAGCCTTTGCATTTACTCCAATTGTCCTATTCGCCAGCATTCCTTCGTCCAATCGGTTTCTCGCAGGAATTTCTCAATTCCATCCTGCCTAGTTCGGCGTCGACGTTCTTCCTCTTCCGTCTTTTCTCTATTTTCAGAATGATTTATTACGTCACACGTGGGTGTGGAGAATAATGGAGAAGGTTAGATGGACGGAAAGGAAGACTGACGAGGAAGTGCTAGAGATGGTGGGCGAGGAAAGGAATCTTTTGAATGAAATCCGGGAAAGGCAGGGTAGATGGCTGAAGGAGGCAATAAAGGGTGATGGGCTGCTGAAGAGTGTGATAGAGGGATGGATGTTGGGCAAGCGGGGAAGGGGAAGAAAGAGAATAGGTTTCATGGACGGGATGAAGAAGGATAAATCTTATGCAGAGGCGAAAAAGGATATATTAGAGGGAGATAGACCCCTGAATGTGTAAAAGACCGGGAGCGGATTCTCTGACATTCAACAAAACCTTCCTTTACCGGTAGAATACCTAATATTAATAGCTTTTCAATACTTCTCGTTACCTTATATCCTCTCATTTTCTCTACCGCTATTATTATTCTAGTTTTACACTGTTCCCATCTTTCCTCAGTTGTTCACCTTGTTTAGCCTGTGCTCATGTCTAACTACTCCCAGTGTCCCGTCCTTTTCAATCCATTAAATTCCTCCACGTTCCACCTCTTCACCCATCCTAATCTAACCTAGCCATTTGAACCTAGCATCACATTTCATAAACACTGCATTATCATGTGAGTCCACATCCGCCTCCGGGAAACTTCACGAGTTTTCGGCGCTGTTCCTGACCTTGATATAATCACTAAGATATCCCCTATTTTCCCCCCGGAATTTTCCATGTTTACCCATGAGCGTAGCCAGGGAGGGAACTGGAGGGACACTTCCTCCCCTGAACGAGACATTAAATTTCAAATCTACCATACGGAGCCAGACAGGATGATGCCCTGCCCCCCAAACATAAATCTACAGCTACAGGTGGGTGTCCTGTAACCCCCCCCTTACAAAAATCCTAGCTTCGCTCGTGTGTATACCTATACATTAGGTATTGTACGTACCAAGTGTTTATTATTACTTAATATTTATTTCTACGGTAATAGTAACCTGCATTCTCACCGCGACCATTTCTAATTCCTTTCCCACTTCATTTCCTCCTCTCCCTTCTCTCAATCCGACATTCCATTCCCCTCCATACTTAAAAGAGTTTATCGCACCATTCTCTATACTGTTGCGCTATTCACGCAATCTCCCTCTTGCTCTCTGTCATTACGAGCTGGCAGTCATACGTTATCCCACGAATTTTGTTTTTTTGGTCGTTTGGTTTTTGGAATTGCTTTTATTTCAACCACTTGTATAGTGTCGCTCGCTTGTTCTTTTTTTTGTTCAGTTAAAAATTGTCTCTTCGATATCCTCTTCCCCAATTTTGTATCCATTACCGTAGCTGCTTCGTTACCATAGCAGTCTCGCATCTGCCTCTCTGATGAATGTGAGGCGCTAGTATATCATGTGATGATCGAAAAGGCCTCGGTTATTGCATGTGAATACACCGCTGAACCGCACAAACCTCGCACTGCTCTGGCCCGAGTCCCATAAGATTCAATACTCTTTCAAGATTTACTTACGTTCTTTCTTTCTTTCACGTTCTGTTGGAAGGTTTTCCATTGCTTTTCCCCACGGTATTTTTACAAGACATCATCTCGTGCACTATCTATCGCCTGGCCACACCCTTCGACTTATCTAGCTAGAGCAATAATTACAGCTCCCGCCAGACTCTAGGGGTTATTGGTACCAACCTCTCCACCGCGCCGAGGTCTGTAGTCGAAAGGAAGAGAATTCATTGAAGGCCGGCAGTATTTAAGGTTACAGAGACCTTAGATGGGAAAGCATTTAGTAGGTGTACCACTTGTAACCCACGAAATGTGTGATTCAATTGTAAGGATAATTAAGCCTTTTAAGCGAATTAAATGACAGTAATCGTAGTATAAATATTATATCTATCTCCTTAATACATAATTTTCCGTCTTCTCGTCATTCCATTAATTCATCAGCATTAAATATACTTAAGCACACTACGAGTTAATGATGGCACGAAGTCAAAAACCGTGAGTCGAACTCTGAGCTTCAAAATTTATATCTTTATGATGTTCATATGTAATGACATTTTGGAGCTTTTCTCGAACCGCGCGTTCGAGCGTAGGACAGCGAAGGACATGGAAGGTTAGCTACCGTAAAAAAACCGGTCCGCATAATTTCAGGAAAAGGCCTCGGGTATATGAGGGAGGAGGACCTGACGTCAGCGGCATTTCTCTTCCACTCATCTTCCTCGGCGGATTCTGCTGGGTAGCTCACCAGGCTTGCGCCGCAGGAATCGGCAAGTCGACAAGTGTTTGGATCGACTCTCTGCTGTAATTTTTGGGAGTAAAGTGTTGGTGTCTTTGGAATATTATAGCAACGAATAAATGCGAGAACGATGAAAGTATGTATGTTCATGCTCAACTCTCCCTATTAATATTTTATAGGATAGCAGGATGAACCCAATGCGTTCCTTCACAGCAGAACACCCAATGCGCATTTTGATTTTTGTTTTGCTTGCCGTAGTTTCGTTTGTCAGAGGAGCGGCGGGACAATTCGTAGGTAAGTAAACTCTTCTCCTGTGTGTTTTCATCGTACATGTATTGGTGTACAAACTTTTTTGTGGTTTATTATTACTTTCTTCCGTCATTTTTCTCAAAGGTGATTCATGTTCGGCTGATAATCGAGGTACTCCTGGAACATGTAGGGTGATTGGGAATTGTCCAAGTGTATTGGATGGTCTTCGTAAAGGACGTGTGCCAGTGTCTTGTGGGTTTCAAGGTTCAAGCCCAGTAGTTTGTTGCCCTTCGCAAACTGTTCCAACAACAACCACTGCAACTGCAACTACAACACTCCGACCAAGATCTACGACCAGGCGGACGACTACAAGACGACAAACCACCACTCCGATAACCACCACCACTCCGATAACCACCACAACCACTGCAAGGCCTGTTGTCAACCAGGGTGGAGGAGGAGGAACAGATCCCCAGTCTATTGCCAGGAGAAGTAAATTTTTGCGTATTAAAGTGCATGCGATGATCGTTGAAGCTATTTTCACATGCTGTGAGAAGAATAAAAGCATGCGTCCCAAGTAAATGTTTGCGTGTTGATTGGCATGCCGCTCATTTTGAAGTAATGTCACTGTTTAATGTGTAGAGTATCCTGTTCTTCAGAGTGCTTACAATGGAGTTGCTGTGAAGTAAAGCTAACTCATCGTGTGCATATACGCATACTTTTCCAATCGTCATAACTTGCTTTTGTTTCATTTCATATTCTGTTATACCATCAGTAGTTTTCTCATGTTTCACCTATATTTCACCTATATTTCACAATTGAAAAAGTAAGCATGTTTTTATAGAAGTATTTAGATTTGGACGTCAAAAGTTTTATGGCATCTTATTTCTTCAGAATGCCAGGAGTATTCGAGATGGGTGTATACTGTGGAAGATGCCCCCATCAATTTGCCTGGGAGTGTTGCACAAAAAGAAAGTCAGTGTGCCATAGAGGAAGTCCCGCTCATTGTTGGAGGCGTAAAGGCTAAGCCAGCGGAGTTTCCTCACATGGTTAGTATATTTTTCATGATTGTCATTAATATGACGAAGTCGCATAGTTTTCAAGCCATAAGCCTGAAGGAAAAAATGTTTTAAAGTAGGTATATCATCTGAAATTGGTGATTTTTGAGCTTGCAGAAGTTAACCTTTAGGTATACTTGTATTATGCTTAAAACCACATTGGGAATCATTTGATCAAGAGATAATTTTCATATGCAACATCTCATTCTCATCAATTATAAATGTTTGCTTGAAAAATCTAAAATATTTCTATTGATAGCCTCTTATTTTAAACCTATTTTTCTTTGGCGTTAATTGTTAACTGAATTGAATGCATTTAAGGAAATGAGGGTTCCAAATTTGGATGTCTTATGCGTGAGATGCATGCTATACAGTCCCTTTACTTTACTTTAATTATACTATGTACTGGTTTTGGTCAGGGGAAGCCCATGGATTCCAGGTTGCCAATGGATGCCCTTTAAGTCCCCTTGAGACACTTATAAGACATTTTGGACAATCTAAATTTTAATTAGGAGTTCATAGAATAGATTGATATAAAATAATTCACTGTTTTTTATTAATGAACTATTGGCTTTGCACAAGATACTTGCTGTATGGCCTATTAACCTCTATTATTTTTGTTTGCCTCAGAATATGATCTGCCCTTGTTCATCCCATCCATAAAATCTTTTCTCTTTCTTCCCTTTCCCCGCTCGCCCAACATCCTTCCCTCTATCACACTCTTCAACAACCCATAGCCCTTAATTACATCCTTCAGCCACCTACCCTGCCTATCTCAGATTTCATTCTGAAGTTTCATTTCTGTCCACATCACCTTCTCCAAACCCACATCTCGAAAGCTTGCAGACTATTCTCGTTCTCCTTTCTGTGGGTCCACGTTTCTGCTCCATACAACACTACATTCCATATCAAGCTCTTCACCAGCCTCTTCTTCACATCCTTACCCAATGTCATCAGCTCCCTTCTTTTACTAAATGCCTCCTTGGCTTACACTATTCTCCTCATGTCCTTGCCACTGTATCCTTTTTCTTCTAGCATTCTGCCTGAGCATTATAATATAAAGATATGTACGTTTATCTCTTCTGTTTTCCTCTATTTTCAATCATTAAGTTTATTAACATCCTCAAATCCATTCCATCAAATGCTGCCTTTAAGTCAGTGAATCAATGAAAGAAAGAAAGGTATCCTTCGTTTGGTGATTTTATTATTTCATTTGTCTGTGGAATCATGTACTCCTTTTCCTTTTGTCTTCTCAAGATGGTATTAAACTACATAATCCTTCTCTCATTCTGTTATCCTTGGTTAATCACAAGATCTATGTTATTCCTTATTTGAAATTTACAAAATGGCTCATGGTCCAACTTCATTGGTTGGAAATTGTTTTCAGAACAGTTCTACAAATCGACTTTATATTTTTGCTGTGAATTGGATTTTTTATCTTTATGTTATTGCAGTATAAATGTTCCTTTGAAATTTCAAGTTATAAATCTTAATAAAATTTGTATTTGGTCACTATGCTATGCCTTATTCACATAAGTTAAACATGAAATAAATGTGACAAGTCTGTGTAATTTCATAGGTAAAAACGTTTTCCAGCATTAAGTGTTACTCTTTTTTCATGGCTGAGCTGGAGTTTGCCGCATTAAATTGTTTAATTTGACTCAAGAATACCTAAAATTGAAAAATCTTGTACTTTCTTTCCTCTTGTCTTCTCAAGATGGTATTATACTATTTCTTTTATCCGTAGTTACATAATTATGAGAATTATGTTATAGAATTCCTCGCTAAGCCTTGAACATCTTTTCCTTAAAAATGTCATTTCCTCTCCTTGTTAACCTCTGTACAGGGGTGCCTCTGTGGGGATTACATGGCACAAGTTGCAAAATTGAAATTGGGGGGTGGGGGGGGCATTTTGAAAAGTTATTTTAATTACAAAGACGGAAAAAATGAGTAAAATACAAATTAAAAGTCTGGACGAGCAGAGTGACAAACACTGGGGCATTTTAAATATAATTTTTGAGGCAGGAGGGGTAAGATAAATAAAATATTATGCTTAGAAAGATATATGATAGGATTTTTTTATTAAAAATAAAGATTTTAGTTCTTTGTTTAGTATTACCTTTTAATGATACTGTTATTTTATTTATTATTCAAATTTAAAACAAGGAATCCAGAAGAAATAACTGAATTTTAGGGGGGGATAGGAATTTTTGAGGGGTTTAGCGCAATAGCTTTTGAAGAGGATGACCTCCTCTTCCTCTGTGCAATACAGATGGGTAGGGATAGAACTTGCTCAGGATGTGACAGATTGTGAAAGAAATTATTACAGCCACTGTCCCCTCTGTACGTCTCTATCCCCTCTGTACGTGGTCTCTGGATGTCAAATAAAATTCTTTGTACTTCTTGGAGCAATACTTGTTCCATTTGCTTTGGAAACATACAACTCACTACATTTTAAGCTGAATACATATTCATTCCGCGTTACCTATTTAAAGCTGTTTTTCATACTGATTCTGCATTCATGAAATGCAAAATTAATTGAGGGATGTCCATGTGCATACATTATTATGCATATTTTGGAGTTGTCCCTTTGTATCCATTTATTATGAATGCTCTATGAGCTGAAGGTAGAATTGTACTCACGTCTGGTTCTCTTAACCAAAAAAGAGACAGGGTATTTAATAATTTTTATTCTTTAGCTGTAGAAGTGTATTTATTCAACTATTTATGAAGAATTTTTGCTATGAATGAGATTCTAAATGCTATTATGGTCATTATTTTCTCTGTATTTAAGGTATCTTTTTTTGAAATTTTTGTTACTCATGTTGAAGAATGAGAAGCTATTATAGACCATACTAAATTGAGCATATATAATATATATTTTCAGTAATGTAAATGCTTTATAAAGTTGAATTATTTTATATAGAGTCTGTTTTACTTCAAAATTTTCTTATCTTCATCATCATCCATTATTAGCAGTGTGGCTGTGATTTACATCTCTTCCTATCCCTACAGTCTTCAAGTTGAAATTATTTCATTTCATGTGCATGTTGTTCATGCAAAGACTTGTTGGAATACTTTCTTTGCTTGGTTTACCCCTTTGCAGCTTATGGAGATAGGATAATAAGGGGTGGTTGGTTGGTGAAAGCTGTGATTGATGGGAGGATTTTGGGTATCTAAGTGGGGATGGGTTAAGAGAAAAGGATTTATGGGTGGGATGGAGTGAGGTGGGATTTATGCTAAGATGAAGTTGGTGGTTTCTGGCGATACTTTATGGAATTTGCTAAACATTTTGAATGAATGGGGCACACTTTGTTTTTCCACCATGAATTTGATGGTGACATTATTCGTCGAAACCATGGTCGTAAGTCATTATATTCATTGTAGAAAAACAAAGTGTGCCGTATTCATTCAAAATGCTAAGATGAAAATTGCAATTGTGTTGCCATAGAAGGGTCTGTGCTTGTTAAAAGCCTCAAGATTATGATAAATTTTATAAATCTTGACAATTATCGCTCTTTCATTTAAACCTACCATAATGGGTAAATTACTGTAATGCTAATATGCATCAGTTAGGGGGGATGGACATGCATGGTGGCTAAATTGCTGGCATCTCATGCCAGTGGCTCTAGTTTGAGTCCCTGCTATAGTAGTGATAAAATCCCAATTCATATCAGGAGGCACTTCATTTGTTGTACACACATATGTCACCTGTTAAATGCAATATTATACTGTGGACTTCCTGTCAACTTTTGCTGAGAGTAGGTATATGTCAATGTCTGGTTTCTCACTACCCTTCCTGAGTTCCACAAATAGTCCTTTCATTACCAAACTCCATGTCTATCCTGAATGGTGCAAATGTCCTCAATTTTTGCTCCCCTCCCCTAATATCCTGTCATTCAAGTGTGCATTTTTCACCAACCTCTGTTGTCTGTCTATGTGAGTCAAAAAAATTGATTCTACAAATAGACTAGTGGTTGAATTGTATCGAAAGGATCAAAGTTATCTGCATATACAAGACCTGATCCTGTCCTTAGTTTGTTGCTGATGTTTGAAGAATGGGAGAAAACATTTCTTTGGGGTTGGATACCTCCTAGGAGCCCCAGGTTCCCCGTTTGGCTAATGAGCTCAAATGCTGGCAATTCTCCTGAATGAGGGGTGCTAGCTTAGAGTAAACTTAGTGTATCAAGCCCCCTGGATCTCAGGTCTTTTCTGGGTACCATTGCCTCATTGGCTATGCGCTCAGACTTCATGCATTCAGGCATAATGCCAAAGATGTTGCACTATCAGCTGCTGGACTAAGTGAATGAACCTGTGGTTCATCTCTCTGCGTATTTTTAATGAAGGAGAAACTGTTGTTGCAGAAACACTGACATTCATGAGATCTGACATATTTTAAAAGTGCCCAAACCTGTGGTTCCTCTCATAATGAGCAGGATTACTACTGCAGCAACTACAACAGCAGAAGTCAGTGGGGTAAAACTATCCTGTCTCTTAATGATTCAATGTTATGATTTTAATATGATTGTATGGACCAGAGTGGAGGTAAATTTTTACGTTGAAATCAATGTGCTAGTTCAGTTAAAATGTCACTCCTGCCATGATGGTAATGGTAGTTAAGAAAGATCAGACTCTCTTTCTGTAAGATTTGCCAAGTTGTCGGGAAAACTTTGGAAGATCTATCCACCTGTTACGATTCAAATAATTTGCTTAAACATGTGCATTGAGATCAAACAATAAATTGGGAATGATTCTTGGTTGTGATGAGGGATTGTATTAGAAATCTTTTCTCTTGCTCGACAGTAATAGTCAAGGTAGGAGATGGTGAAATGGAATAGGCAACAATTAAATGGATGTATCTTTATTTTTCAATGTTTCCTTGAGAAAAATGGTTTAAGATGAATAGTTGTAAAAGATGGAGGTAATAAATGTTGGAGGGAATCTGATGAAGCTGGAGGGATTGGTAGATGGTCAAGTGTTTAGCTTCCATTTACATTTCCCAAGCAATATATATTACTATATTTTAAATAATTATTAGATATTTCTTTACATAAGCTCTGTGAGCATTTTTAATGAAGCAGAAATTGTTGTTGCAGAAACACTGATATCCATGAAGGTGAAATCCGACATACGTTAAAAGAATGCATCAACAAGTAATTCATGAAATCTGAAATGAATGGCAAAGATGCTACGTGAATTTCTGATCATCTTCTGTCGGCATTTCATGAGGTGAATTCATCATAATATGAACCACTCTGAAATTGGGGATGGGCTGTATATTAGACAACTGAATTCTTTTGCACTTGAATAATTGTGTAATCCATTTTATAGCATTTTTAATTTAGGGTGGGTTTCCAAAGTATGATTTTAGTGTGGCCTGTAATATGATTTTAACTGGCCTGCCGAAGATTTTTGCAGCACTGCACCTCAGTTCCTGCTTGGATGGGTGCTGCTTGTGATAAAAAAATTCGTGTTTCAAAATTTGAACCTGTTTAACAATGTTTTAAAGACATTAAGTCAATTATATCATTCACCTCAATGAATTTATTCAAATTAGTCATGAAAAAAAGAACATTTGCTGCTGGTAGTGCAGGTCATCAATAATAAAAGATGATAGACCTTCATATGCTCTGTAATCATCGTATAAAATTTTCTGATTTTGATAAAACTCGCTATTCTAAACGTACTCATTTGGTATTTTTAACTATCCCACTTGACAGTGCTGCACTCCTCAATGTGATCCTCCTGGTGATAAGTTTGGAGACCTCTGATTCAGATGTTTTTGTGGTATGGTTACACAATGATGATAGTTCTAAATGTTTGTGTATGAACTTATTGTTCTATAATTTTGCTATACTTCATCTTAATAATGGTTCCTTGTGTAGAATGGGAAGGAAGGCATGTAACTGAACAAAGTCAGTCACAACTGTGTCACTTGTGATCAGGAGTAGGAATTCCTAAGGTTTTATCTTTTTTTGTTTCTAGGTTTCAATAGGGTATGGCTCTGAATCAAGTCCTGCATGGCTTTGTGGAGGATCACTTATCAGTGAAAACTTTGTCCTGACAGCTGCACACTGCACTTTTGGACAGGGGTAGGTATCAAAGGCATTTGTTTGGCTTAATTTTGGCATGGTCTTATAATGCTGGGTTTTCCTTGATTGCCAGATGACATTGCCTTTTTGTTTATCTGGTGTTCCTGGAAGTTTAGATTTTATGTCACATCTGACTATTGGTTTGTCAACATGAGTGTTGATGGGGTAGCATATTTACTTCAATATTCATTCGGAGAAAATTTTAACCAGAGATTTGTTGAACTTGAGTGATATTTTTTCTTTCTTTGTGTTGGGTCTCATGATAACTGATAAAAGCTGAGGATTGTGAGAATTTCATGCTAAACTGTGATCACCAAATAACTCATTTATGCCGAAGCACTATCCATGTCTGTATCAGTAGGCAATATTTTCCTTAATTAATTTTTGTCGTATTTTTGAATTTTTTTTGGAATTTATTTCTATTTTGCAAATTCATTTTGCTTATCATTGCAAAGAATTTACATAAAAAAACGTAAAAATTAAATGATATGATTGGAAATGATAACAAAGTTCTTTTGCGATACATAATGGTTTTGCTGTGTTTTTTCTTAACAAATATTAAAGGAGGTATTTGATCCTAATGAAACAGATTTGAAAAGATGATAACATTTTGCCAGTATAAAGATAAGTCAGAATAGATGGTGATGTTGCCAAAAGACGATAGATTGCTTAGATTAGTTTCTCATTATAATGATGATGTCATTATATATGAACCATGGCATCAAGATCCATTATTCATTGGTTCACAGTTTGGAGATAAGGGGTGCCATTTTATGCTAACTTATCGCAGAAGTTACAGAAATAACTACTCATATGACAGAATCTCAAAGTGCTCCATCCTTAAAAATTGCTAATATTAACTGTCATATTTTATAAAACGTCTTCTTGTGTGAAAGATCCTAAGAATTGAAGACAATTAAGCCACAACAAAGACTAAGTTTCCACAGAATCTCTCTTTTTTTATAGTTCTCGGACTGTTTCTAATTGTTAAGCCAAGTCTGGGGAACATATTATTTATTGTTGCCTTTTTCTTGTATGCATTTTTATATTTGGAATAGCGCTGTTTTCACTTGTGTTCAAATTTTTTGGAAATATTTAAGAGCATTAATCAGGGAATAGGTATATGCTGTTGTCTGATGCATTTCGAGTCTTTGTTTCCTCCTGAAAAGCTTAGGAGACACTAGGACAAATTCCTGTGAGCACAGGTGGGATCTGGTAGTAGTGCTTATACCTTAACCTCTCCAAGCATGACCCTGATATAGCCTCTGCAAACATCCCTCAGCCATTGCTATTGTATGTAAACCAGATTATTTGAAATGAATTATTTTTTGTTAGTATTCTATCGTCAAAGGTAGGTTTAGTTGAAAGTCAGGGGAACTCCTCCTAGTTTTCTTCACTTTCAAGGTCCTATCTATCTCTCGTATTTCTTTCTTCACCTCTGTTTACGATCATCCCTTCTTCATCCCATTAATAAAAGCTATTCTCTTTCCTCGCCTTTCGTGCTTCCTCAACATCCTTTCCTCTATCACAATCTTGAGTAACCTGTCGCCCCTTATTAATTCCTCCATTCATCTACCCTGCCTATCCCAGATTTCATTCAGAAGTTTCCTTCCCTCACCCACCATACTTCCTTGTTAGTCTTCCTTTCTGTCCATCTCTCTTTCTTCATCCTTCTCTACACCCACATCTTAAATGCCTGCCATCTATTCCCATCCTCCTTTCTGAGGGTCCATGTTTCTGCCCCATACAACGCCAAGCTCCATATCATGCTCTTCACCAGCCTCTTCTTCACATCCTTACCCAAGGTCCCCATCATAAGCTCCCTTCTATTACTGAACGCTTCCTTAGCTAACGATATTCTCGTCCTTATGTCTTTGCTACTATGCCCATTTTTTTCGATTGAAATTTGATTAATTATGACAATAAAATCTTGCCTAATAATCATATCCAAGACTACTTGATTCACTAAGAGCAGCTCTTGAGTTGGTTTAGTGATTGCAGTCCAGTATTCCCTATCTCGTTGCAATATTCCTCACCTCCCACATAATCAAGCAGTCAGGTTTAGTGTGAGTATCATTGCTTTAAAAAAGTCTGGTGCAATCCAGTTACTTTCAGGTAATATGTAAATTTGTGCATTATTACAGGAGTGAAGCTAAATGGGTGCAGATTGGAGACTTGAAATTGAGTCCTACAGTCACAACTGGGATAGTTGGTACAAATGGAAGGATCCTGCGAGTAGTGGAAAGAATTAGGCATCGAAGTTACAAAACCCCAGCTAAATACTTTGACATAGCCCTGTTGAAAATAGATGTTTTGCCTGGGGATGATATTACTCTGATACCGCCACAGCCCATTTCCGAGGGAGGACAGCATCCTTTTTTCAACAAGTTTATCCGACCTGCATGTCTTCATACAGAGACACCACTGCCATTCCGTAAGGCCCTGGCCACTGGATGGGGTCGTGTTGGCTATGGTAAGGATTTAAACAAGAATTGCTTGGACTGATATCAGTTGCATTTGTAGCCCTTCTTTTTCTTTCATGTTTTTAAAACTAGATTATAAGGGTTTTTAAGTCCTAGGGGTAGTATATTTACTGAAGAATACAATCATGGATTTTTATCCACAACATTTTCTTTCAACTTGGTGCAGCTTTTTCACCAACTTGCATCGTCATCAGGTACAAATGTACATATAACAAAATGTACAATTATATATACACAGCCCAGTGGGGTTATTATATCTGGATGGAAGGTAGGAGGTAGAGGGTGTTGATGAGGAAGGGTTTGAGTAAAGTAGGTGTTTTGTGTGTCATACTGTAACTTAGTGGGGAGAGATGGAGTAATATAGAGAAGGAATGACAAATAAGGGTAGAAGTGCACAATTAGATGCACACTGATGTTTTGCTCTAGTAGGGTTTGATTTAATGTTGAGGTTCATGACATTTTTTTATGGCTTCTATCTCACTTTAGATGAACATTTCATGTTAGAAAATGTTGAAATATTTTTTTTATTTTAAGTGGGGTCATTCAATGTTATTTGAGCCACGAATCACTCTGGACCTGTCCAATTTCAACCAAATTAGCTGGGCTTATTCCATATTAGTCCATTGTTCACCATGTTCTCTTGTTTTGCAGAATATGCCAGAGCATTTAGAGCAGAAAACCCAGAGTTTCAATGGACCTAATCACTACAATGCTGTTTCAGCGATGTCTCCATGTCGATGAGTCAAACATTTGTTCTCGCTCTTTCCATCATTGGTAGACGTTTTAGCTTTGTAGATGTTTTCTCACATGCATCCATACATACTCTTGGAATTCAGCTCCTGCCCTCAGTTCCCCGTTCATACCGCCTGGAGTCTCCAAGATATATGCCAGAACTGCCACCCCTGTGGCCTCCGAACGGAAGGAGCAGTGATGTCAGACGTGTCCAATCTTACCACGCCCCCTTTTTTGGCCATTTTTCACACCATTGGAATTTTGACAACTTTGAGACTTCTTATTTTGGGAACTAAGTGTTAGGTAATTGGGCATTGTGTTTTTTGCATTAGGCAAGATTCATCATCTTCTACTACCTCTTATTTTTTATTTCAAAAAATGGGCAAGTTCTTTAGCAACTTGAAGAGACCCGTAGCTGTATAATTTAAAGATCGGCTGTAGTGTACTGATCAGTGGTTATTCAATTCTTAGATTGGTTGTTTACCACCTGCCATCCATCCATATCTTATGGTAATTCCCAGACTCCCTGGTAGCTCTTCTCCTACCCTCACTCCTTGCCTAGAGACTGCCTCCAGCAGCAGGTTTTAAAAGCTTACAGTCTTTTCTGGTATTCTTTTCCAATGGTCTATGTGTCCAATCCAGAGAGAGAATCATACCCTACACAAATATTTTTAGCACTGTTTCTTAACTCAGTAGTTGCCTTTTCATTATAAATGCTTTCTTAGCTTTGGCAATTCTGCATCTGATGTCCAGTGCATATATTCCTCTTCATCTAATTATTCTTCCGAGCTAGAAGGAATCCACTTGCTCTAATTTCTCTCCTCCAAGAGTATCTTCTGCATTAAGCTTCTCTGATGTGATGATGTTTAATTAAATAATTTTGCAGTGGAAAATTTCGATTGAGACCTTTGTTCTGTGAATAGAAATGTTTAATATATTCTGAAAATTTGACATAAGTGTGGAACCTACCATAATGAGATTGTAACTGTAAAACTTTGCAGTCAACCTATTTAACTGGAATGGACCTTTTTAATGGGAATGACACACCTCTATGATGTTTGTGAGGGGTTAAGCTAATTATATCTTCTGCATTCAGCTTCTCTGATGTGATGATGTTTAATTAAATAATTTTGTAGTGGAAAATTTTCATTGAGACCTTAGCTGTGTGAATGGAAATGTTTAATATATTCTGCAAATTTGACTTAAGTGTGAAACCTACCATTATGAAATTGTAACTTCCAAACTTTGCAGTCATGCTATTTATCTGGAATGGACCTTAGTTTAATGGGAATGACACACCTCTATGATATTTGTGGGAGGTTAAGCTAATTATCTTTCTGCTTTTTCAGGTGATGATGCAAGTCCTGATCTTCTTAAAGTTCAGCTTAGTATCATTTCTGCTGAAGTATGTAATGATACTTACAGAGTGGAAGCAACAACTAGCAAGCTTGCTCAGGGTATTGTGGGGACACAGCTTTGTGCTGGTGAGCTGGAAGGAGGCAAAGATACTTGTCAGGTTAGGGTGTATTTTTTCTTCTCTGCTGACATTTTTGAGTGCACTGTGTGATATGTCCGGTGGACTATTCATTTTATGAAATGACGCAATGTTTGTTTATTTGCTGAGGTAAATCTTTGCATGTTCTTTCATTATAAAGTGAAGATTGTACATTTTGCTCTTCAGATTAATTACTCAAGTTTTTTCATTACTTTTAATTGTATGAAACCTAAATGGTCTATAATTTGAAATCATGTCTTTTCAGGGTGATTCTGGTGGTCCCTTGCAGTATGTTTTGGAGGACATATATTGTATGTACAGTTTGATTGGAGTGACGTCCTTTGGAAAATTTTGCGGATTCCAAAATTCTCCAGCAGTGTATTCCCGGGTTTCTGAGTTTTTACCTTGGATTGTTCAAAATGTTTGGCCTCAGGGATGAGTGCATATTTGGTGATGTGTTGATATCGTACTAACTTAGGCTCTTTGTTCAGAGGCCCACTGAGAGGACAAGAACATTCTGTGATTGAGAACAATACTGAATGATTATTAAAAATTAATAATTTAATTATTAATTAATGGTTATTAATTAATTCTATTACTCACAGTAGACACTATTAGGGCGTGAAGGACCAATTGAATGAAAATACTCCTCATTTCATTGAATTAGATTTGCTGATCACGGATTTGATCATAACTCGTGTGCAGATTTCATTGTTTTGAAGATAAAAGTAGTTGGGAGTTGTTGATTTTCAGCAACTCTGTCACTTACTCCCCCTAGTGGATATTACGTCAAACATAATGTACAAGTATTTCCATCAACAAGGAGTTAATTATAAATGATAACTATTTCATTCCACTTATTATAACTTTAACATGGATACAATGAGGACTATATTTTAGTTGACTTGACTGTTTGAAAAATTAATTTTTTAATTAAGGAAAAAATTTAATTAAGAAAAATTAAGTACTCTTGCTCTTATGATCGTAAAATTATGTTTTATTTCAAGGCAACTGTCAATGTTTGGGTGGCTAATTCTGCTTGTTCCACCAATGAAATGGACTTGTAGAGAGACTACTTTTAGTCTATGTTGAAGTGTGTATTTTTGAAATTTTTACTATGGAAATCATTTACTTCTAATGTATCACATTATATTGTACATGGCCTTATTCATATTTGCTCAGTTTACGTGTCGTTGACTTTATTAAAAAGCATTTCAACATATAAATGGCATTGAGACTGCACTTAAAGCACAATTCTTTAAGTATTTTCATTCATTTGGCTCTTTGTTATTTAATAGTACCTTTGTTATACTAAGTCTTTGACATTAGGCTCTTTGATTCCAGTGGATTTAATTAATGTGGCCTGTAAAACTAGAATGTGTGTGATTATGTTCTCAATCAGCTTTTTGGATTTATAATTTGCAGTACATAACTGTTTACAAAATAACAGCAGTTTTCATGTAATTGATTTAAGATATATTTTTAAAATTGCCAATGAAATGAAATGTTTATACTATGAATGTTTATACAATGAAATGTTTATACTATGAAATGAAGGATTAATTATATCAATCATAATTGACTTGGGGAACAAATTACCAAAATTTTATAGTCCTTAAATATCATAAGTAGAAATTTATTCATATTATAACTTGTTTTCACAATTGTCTTGTGAGAAACCTGTCAGTTCTTCTGTTTAGAAGGGAGAGATACATTATTCATGTCTTAAACTTTGTGTGTTCGAAGAGATGATCAATAAATCCAAGCAGCATTAATTATGCTAAAATTTCTTAATTCACTCTTTCACTACTAATATAACCTTGCATACACATCACAGATTTTCCAAGACAGGTCATTAAATGCTATTTATAAATGGTGTAGACCTTTCCATGCTTGAAAAATAACTATGTCAACATGACTCTGTGGCTAAGCAAGATGCTAGCAAGCATACAAAGTCCCAGAGGTAATTTGGAGCCCCACCCCATGGGACTCTGGACCCTGTCTTAGCCTACAGGTAGAGGTAATCTTGATGGTTCATCACAGTGTGAGTCCATGATCAATTATTTGTATTCTGAGTGGATTTACTAAAGGGTCATTCAACGTCAATTGGAACATCAAATTGCCCGTGACCTCATCGATTTTGACCAAATTTGCAGGATACTACATTGCTTTACTACATTGCTGGCCATGCGCATTTTTTTTGTAAAATTCACAATCATTGCCTAGTTACGGGAGTATGAAAAATTTGGCTCCTCGAAAATTTGTGTTTGATCTATCAATGATATCTCCAGAAGTATCATACCTAGGATTAGGAAAAAAAATTGTTTGAAAGGAAAAACCACAGTGCACGAGACAATAAAAATTAAATATTGTCCATACTGCTATTTTCATTTTGAAAACTTCACACGCATTTTTCTCAAAATATGTACCCCCTGATTTTGCCCATTTTTTAATATTTTGTAGCCAAATACCGTGGCTGCACTATATTAAAAAATTGTACTGGTAGTTTACCTTTTAAGGGAGAAATTAATTTTTTCCTGTCGGCATACTATCAATTTGTGTTGCACTTTCGCAACACCTTCGGCTGTGGGGTGGTGAATTTACATTGTAGTGTGATGAAATATCTCTACCTTATTATTCAAACTGAACGTGCCTATTGAAAATGAAATTATCAGAAGTGTGCCTATTCGAAATGAAAATAACAGAAGTATGATACATACCACAAGGCGTATCAAGGTAACTTTGTTTCCACGAAGATCTCCCATTGTTATAGGAGTAGCATTGCAACAACACCATTGTTGAGCATCTACAATCATGGGTCATCGGTGAACATGCAGTCTGAGTTAATAGCTACTTGGTTAAGAAGTCAAACACTGTTGTGCTGCTGCAGTTTACTGTTTTACCACCATAAATCAAAATGATGTCTCGACAGTGCTCTCTTGGTAGACCACTACTCAAACTGTGCTCAAGTGAAAATCAATTTGTTTTGAAAAGTGCCTGCACATCTAGGGAAATCCAGTTATTAGAAACTTGTAGTGGAGTGAAAGACATTGTGTCTATGTGTTCCCTACATGAGATGCAGTGCCATATTTTTAAATCAGGGCATCAAAACTTTTGCTGCAATCCATTGAATTTGCATTCAAGTGTGCAAGTTTAACACTTGCATCCATTTACACCAAAGTTGCATGAAGAATGCAGAACAATCCTTGAAAATGTCGTTGTTGGGAAAAAAAACTGTGTAAAGTGCAAAATTGGTGCACAAAAATATTTGAGGCAACCTGCTTCATCACCATGGATTCAGACTGATAAGGTTCTCCCCATTGCTCAGCTGAAATTAGGCACCAATTCGCCCCCTCATCTCTTACATATGCCTATAATGGACACTGCCTATTACAGAGAGCCAGAACATAGTTCGTCAAGCTCAGCAGAACAACCGGAAGTCCACCCTCAGACCTTGATTGCGGATTCGCTGATTGCTACAGAGACAAAAAACTTTTCTGAAAGTATCAGAATCAAATGCTCACTGAAGAAAGAAGCAGTTGTAGCATTATTGCTGAGGTAACGCAGCCCTTAGGTCATAAATGTCCTTTTAATTTCCTTAGGATAATATATAATGCTTTAGTACATTCCAGACTAAGTTATGGCATTTTTTGTTTTTTGGTGCTTATTTGACCTTAAAACCTGCCATTTTTTTTACAAAAAAAAATTATTCATGTTATTTTGAAAAAGAACATATTTGAAAGATCCTTCCCACTCTTTCTTCATTTAGGTTTGCCTCCATTGAGGCATTTATATATTTATAAGGTTCTATGGTGTTTTTATACTAGAAGTGGTAACTCTGGAATATTTCTGTGCCTGCCTTCTCCCTTTAGCTGCATAAAAAAGTATACCCCTACCCAAACCAAATTTAATGATATTTAAACGATGTTTTATGTATGTAGGACCAAAGGTATACAATTTATTACCCCATTCATGCATTGATTCTAAGGCTGCGAAAATATTTTCGAAAAATGTACATTCTTGGCTTCTCTCCAAAGAGAGTGTAAAGGAAATATTGTTGTAAATGTGTTATAAATAATTCCATAAAGTGTTAGTATAGCTTCTTAAGGTATGCACTTAAATTGTTTAGTAATTGTCATAGTCTCACTACATGAGCTTTATGTAAGTTTAAAGTGGAAACCTAACATGTTATTATTTAATGGTAGCCTTAAACAGGTTCTCCTATTGAAAATGTAATGTAATATGCGCAAAAATATTATCGAAAAATGTAGTGTCTTGGCTTCGAGCCAAAGAGAATGTGAAGGAAATCTTGAAGTGAATGTTTTATAAATAACTCCATAAACTGTTGGTAAGTAGCTTCTTAAGGTATGCACTTACATTGTTAAGTAATTGTCTTGGTCTCACTACATGAGCTCTATGTATATTTAAGTTTAAGCATACATTTTATCATTTGATGGTAGCATTAAACAGGTTCTCCTTCAAGGCTACCTAACTTTACTCAAAATTTGCTATTGAGAATGTATTATGTGTTGGAGTAATAGATTTATTATTATTACTTGGGCAATCACCTCTGAGTGTTAAAAAAGTGAATCATTCAAAATCATGCCTGGTTAATAAGTTGAAGCGGTCTACATTGGTTCTGCAATAGTCCATAGAAAATGGATTCGGAGATACTCTGCCTTCTTCATGGGATCTCAAGCACTTGATAAGGATTTCGTGGCCAAATTGTATGAAGATGCGGGAAGAGAGATGTTTCGTCAAATGAAGGAAAAGTTAGAATCCCTTTCAAAGTGCAGTGAAAAAGTGAACTTATTATCAGTTCTTTCAAAATCGTGGGGTGTTCCCAAAATGCAAAATGTGATCCATGCGTCTGCATATTTTGTTAGGAGAAAAAAGAATGGTCTTGGAGCAAGGAATATTTTGTACTCCTAGCAAAGAACAAGGTAAACTACTGTCTGACGATACAGTTACAAAAATATGGTCTTTTCACAGGGACTCTAATGTTAGGAGGGAAATGCCTGGAAAAAAAGAATGCAAAACTGTTGAGGTGAGGTGTAAAAGTTATTAAACAAAAGAGATTAGTTCTAGGAAATTTATGGGTACTTTACGGAGAAACACCTGATTGAAAAGGTGGGTTTTGCTAAATTTGCAGATTTGAGACCTCTCGAATGTGTACTTGCCGGCGCCTCAGGCACACACACAGTGTGCATGTGCGTGGTACATCATAATTTTAAGTTACAATTTCTCGGTCGCAGTCTATATCAAATTTTGAGGAAAGATGGATCAGTTATATTTCCAACTTTTAGATTCTGTTTACAGACTACTATTACTAGCGAGCCACTGACAGAAGCCTGTTACTTGGGATATTGCCCAAAGGCTTCATGCGGAAATACTGATATGTAAAAGATATTCTCAGTGATCACTTGAGTGAAAATTTAGTGAACACAGTGACATTAAATGATGAATGCAGTGGGTTTGGTGCAGCTTAGACTCAGTTATTACAGATATGGACTCTTTTTGTGAATCATTTGTGGAAAATATAGCAATAATGCATAAACATGATTTTATCATGCGTAAACAAGCGGAGATGCATTCTATCATTACAGACAGTATTTCAAATACTGAGGTGGCCATTATCACAGACTTTTCGTAGAACTACTCGATTATTCTTCAAGGCAGTGCGCAGGGATTTCACTGGAATAATGGTCAAGCCACCGTGCATCCCTAAACTGTAAACTGAAGCAGCACAACAGAATTTGACTCCTTGACCTAGTAGCTTTTAACTGGGACTCTATTCATTTAACAGCATTTGCGCTGATGACCCATGATTGTAGAGGCTCAACAATGGTGTTATTCCAACATCACTCCTATAAAAATGTGACATCTCGGCGGAAATAAATTTTTAAGATTGGTGGAGTTTGTAACTAAGCTGCCTCGGCATTGTTGGGATTTCATGCTTCTTATATTTTCATTTCGAATGGGCACTCTACTAATAATTTCATTTTTAATAGGCATGTTTGGTTTAAATAATAAGGTATAGGTATTTCATCACCACACTACAATGTAAATTTGCCACCCCGCAGCCGAAGGTGTTGCGAAAGTGCAAAGAAAATTGATGGTATGCCAGCAGAAAAATATTAATTTCTCCCTTAAAAGGAAAATTGCCGCTGCAATTTTTCAATATAGTATAGCCAAGGTATTTAGCTACAAAATATCAAAAAATGTTCAAAATCTGGGGGTACATATTTTGAGAAAAATGCGTTTGAAGTTTTCAAAATGAAAATAAGAGTAATAGTTTGGACAATATTTCAGTTTTATTGTCATTATCTTGTGTACATTATCTAGTTTTTTCTTTCAAAAAATTTTGTTTTTCTAATCCTATTTATGATACTTCTGGAGATATCATTGATAGATCAAACACAAATTTTCGTGGAACTCAATTTTTCATACTCCTGTAACTAGGCAACACTCGCGAGTTTTACAAAACAAATGCACATGGCCAACAATGTAGCAAAATGGAGTGTATCCTGAAAATTTTGGTCAAAAGCGGTGAGGTCAAGAGCATTTTCGATCATTTTTTGGTCCTTTTGACATGGAATTACCCTAAAACTATATTAACTAACTAAAACTATATGGTGAGAGTATATAAAATCAGAATTTCATTCATTATACTTGATCTGTGAATTTCCACATTTTAACCTAACTCTTCCATTATTATAAATAAGTGTTGGAAGTGTTCACTGCACTATGACTTAGATAATTATAAAGGTAAAATTCTGTTTATAATTTATAAATACAGAGTGAAACTTAATGAATTCACATCTAGGCTAAGGTGCCGATATCAACATACAACCGACTAGTTTGGTCACACTACCACCATCAAAGACACCGTCCTTGGCACTGTAGCATCCATGCAATAACTCATATTTCAGTTCATGTGTTTGATCCCATAGTGATGCCCTTGCATCGGGCTGCAAGTGGACTTCCTATCATTTAATGTTTTGCCGACTTCCTCCCTCATACTGCCAGCTCTGCTGGACAGATCGCATCATTGACGTTTTGCATGGGTAATCTCGGCCAAGAGTTGTTTGGTGGTATTTTGGAAGACTCAATCTGAAGATGTGGAATAGCAAGCAGCTCTTATTCAAGAAGCAGTTTTGTCTTATCTGTTATCCGATGTGCCAAATGGAAATATATAATATTTCTGAAAGCATCAAAAATGTAAAAAGAATTAAAGGTAAGTGGGGGTGAAATAACTGGAAACCCTCATCTCTGTACTTCACATAAAAGTAAAGAGTGACATTAGCAGAAAGCTTGCCCAAAGTGGTTAGTATTCTTTTGTGTTACATGTTTTTAATATTCCAAGAACATGAAAAGGCTATCAATGGTGTGTTTGTATGAAAAAACACACAAAAAAATACCCACAAATAAATAATTTTGACTGGGGTGACCCATATGTGTAGTCCTTAAACTCTCATCCCAATTAAGAACACTGGGAAGCTGGGTTCTCCACAAAGACTTCACCTCGTAACAATTATATTTACAATTATTGTGACTCAATGTGTCGGAGGATGGCACTGTGCTTTTTCCACTAATGGGAGTGTTGAGTTACAATGGTGTTTGATGGCTGTTGTATTTCCTTGTTTTTAAAAAAAATGCCTTATTAACAAAGCACTCACACTCATATCATAAAAGGTGGATTATAAATGTCAAAAAATTGAAACCTTGGTCAGCATGGGAAATCTTGAGGCACATCTGACAGCTGTGCATGGCATCCATGTTGACAACAAACATATAAGTTGATATCTCTATTTATTTATTATTCAAATGAGGATTGGCACCCTTGGTAGGAATAGATGACATATATTCAGGGTTTCCATTTGCAGCATGACATACGAACAGCAGAGGTGCTGCAGCAGTACGAGGGGAGTGCTTTGGGCACTCGCATTCAGCTACGCACGTGGTTGGATAGCTATACTATTGTGGAACCAAGAAAGAATTTAGAATTATGAGTTATAGACAGAGTTGGGCAGTATCGAAAATACATGTATTTTAAATGCGTATTTTCGATACATCTGTAATTTGTATCGAAAATACATTTTAGGTGATGCAATTTGTATTTGAATTGGAAATACATTTTACGAGTATTTTGTATTTTCCAAATACATAGAATACTTTTCACGCCACTTATGAATACATATTGTCGGAAATTGTTTTTGAAGAAATTCCTGCCCGTGGTAAGGTTTTGACTCAACCTTTTATCCCAACTCATGGCGCTAGAGGGGTAAAAGGGAGTAGCCTATCAGAGGCCCTTCCACCTCAGTTTTCCCTCCTTCCCAATTCATGCAGCCGGCCAGCGTTGCCAGACCTAAGGAATAAATGCACATGGGGCGTCAAGCCTGGCTTGAGGTCTAGGCGACTGCTCGGCGCGGCGGGTATTTTTCCACGGCAAAGCAACATTGCTGGTGCTGTGAAATAACTGTGGCAACACTCACTACATTTACCAATGGAGCCCAGATCGATATAAACTCGGACCGATCTGAACATTCTAAATCAGCTGACATGGATCACGTGGTTTATCGGTGCGAAATTGATTGAAATATCAATTTGAATTGGTTCATATCAATTTGAATCAGTTCATATTGATTTGAAATCTCTGACCGGCAGAGAAAGTGGGTTGAGTTAGCCTACTTCTCATATTGATCCCACTACCCCGTCGCGTTCACCATACCCAGCTGAACCGACCAAATCGATCTCAGTGCGATTGGAAAATGTAGTGACTGATGGTTGGAGAACGATGTGATCACCAAGGAAGCAGGGCGCTGCAGGGAAGCAAAGTATTTGTGTTTCTAAATGCATTTCATGCTCTTGTGAAAAAAATAATTTTGGAATTAGACATAACTTGGTGATAACTAAAAAAGAAAGATGTATTCAGTAAAAATCTCTTCCCTGACGGAAGTCGGAGACTGACTAAATCCCCCCACCCAAGCAACCTTCATGATTTCATTGTCATGATGTGTGGAGTGAGTATAACTTTTGTTTGTTGAGCATGCTTGGTGTGGAGTCGCACCCTTCCATGAGCCATTATCATGGCTTGCAGGGTATATCGTTTATGTATTGCATCCTTTCAAATGTATTTTGAAAATATTATTTTGTATTTTCAGAAATTTTGGCATGGTATTTTGTATCTACAATACATTGAGGTAAATATTTTGTATCTAAAATACATTTTCCATGTATTTTGCCCAACTCTGGTTATAGAAAGAATAAAAAAGACTATAAGTGAAAAAAAAACAAAACATGAGCCACAAAAATATGAATTTTCCTACTTACCACGAACATGGGATCTTCCAAATGTTATACGAGCATGTTACCCACTACACTACACATTCCCGCCGGTATTGAATGATACGGCTGAAGTATGGATTGGTATTAAGTGGCATACTTGTTGCTGGTGCCAATCTTGCTTTGGTGGAAAATATCTCTGTATTATTTCTGAGGGTTGCCAGTGTATGCAGAAACAATTCTTATTTCCTGAGGGCTTTTGATTTGGCAGAAAAATAACATAAGAGGTTACATATCAGCGTAAATACTTAGATGGTTTCCCCTTTTGCCTGTTAAATCTGTAAGTGAATTTTATCCTTTAAAATCTTATTGTGCCTACAATTGACTCTTCAGTATGATTTAACTCAAAAGTAGTGATGTTTAGATATACGAAGATCATAATTGTATGCCAAAATAACATGAGGAAGGTTATTCTGAAATATGACATAATAGATGGCTCCTATTTCGTCACGTCACTTTACTGCTAAGTTAGACCTAAATATGCCTCGTAGTCCTTCCCTACTCCTTTCTTAAATTATTTCATAAGTACTAGGAAATATACTATCAGCTGCAATTTAACCTTCCCAGCTTCGTGTTAAGGGAGGAGTGAAAGAGTCGTGGTTCTTTCATCAACGGTTTTGTGAACACGTGTTTAAGTGCATTCGCAGCATGTTGCAGGCAAGCATTACACATTTGCTCTTGATGCGCCACAGCAGCCTGCTCAAACAGTACACTGCACACTCACGGTGGCGGTGCTTCACTCAAGGGGAGTTACACGTGCAGCAGTGACATTCACGAGTGGCACTGCAGCAGCTTTTTGTGTTTGCAGAGTTATTATGTTTAAAATAAAAATGAATCCATCAGAGGTTTTTAACAAAAAGCGAATACCAGCAAAGAATTTACATTGTTTCTTTGTGAAATATCCACTCAAAAAATAACAAAGCGCCAAGTTGTAATCCAGTTATTAGTAACATAAGTGCACATAAGAGCATCTCAGGCAGCTGCTTGGGGACTTGAAGGGGAGGTAACTCAGGAGGTAACCAGGCTCCGATGGAGAGGAAGAGCCATATCGTGCACCCCCTTATGAATACGGAAATGAATTCCAGGGACTACATCGGAGGGAACAACCATAGGACGTGAAAGACCTAAGAATCACTTTTGACACACCAAGAAATTTTGCCAAGACATGTCGCGAATTGTTAAGAATGATCATGGCCCAGGAATAGTGAACTCACACTGTGTTATCATATTATGATATAGATTATACTTTACATTAAAATTTCCTATCCGATTTTAAATAAAATTTATTAAAGAAGTAATTAACTACCTACAAATCATTTATATGATATTCCACCCCATTTGGCAATTCTGATTTCAATCAACTTCCAATTCTATGAAGGTAGAGGAGAGTGAGAGGTAGAAGATACAGAGACAATGATCGACAAGACATTCTGCTAGTCACGAAAAAAGCAAGATAAAATTATGAAGGAATTGGTTGTAGCCGATGCCAACTGTTTTAGGATATATTAGCCGAGATATGTGATCTTGTGATGTTTACAACAGACTATTTGCACACTGTGTAACAAAACTATAGTTAGCAGAACCTGAAATGTAAATACACATTTTGAAACCGATCAATACCATCTCTCGTCATAAAGTAAGGATGAAAAGAAGGAAAAATTTCAGGGTTGCTCTATAAAGGGCAATCCATTTAATTACAGGGCGCTTTTGCCAAAAAATTAAAGGATGACTTTCATCACAATATTTCCCTCAACTTACTCTTGTAAGACCATATTCTCAGCTATAAATAGTATTTAAACCTATTAAAATACAGACTGAAAGATGAGGAAAGAAGCTTGGGCTTGAAGTGTACGAGATACATTGTGAAGATTTTCCAAACGAAATTCATCAATGAAGGAATAACTAATGTAAACATTTGTTTTGCTAATTTAAATAATAAAGATGTCAAAAATAAAACTCTGTTTTCTACTAATGCCACAAATATCACCAAATTATGGACATATTAGGGTGTGACGCGGCACCCGAGTTGAGGTAGTTTGAGCGAGAGATTTCCAAAGTATACTCCTGTCCAAAAAACTTACCACCTCAGAGCCAAAAAATTTTTAAGTCATGTGTTGACGTCGATGTGACAATGCCTAACCACACCCCCTTGTGAGGGAAAGCATAAAACGCACGGGATGGTAAAGAAACCTTTGGAACGTACTTGACGAGAGGCAACACCCCTATACAACAGCAACCTGATATAGTACAGCAGAAACAAGTATACAATAGCAAACATTACATGATAGTATTACATTTCTCACTTGAGAACTTCATTCTGTTTTCATTCATGTCACAGGAGTCAATGGGTACAACAACCTTGGCAGAGAGAATATGAGTAACCTTTAGATGGTGATTGTGACACCTCTTCTGAGCACACTCATCTCTATGTCATGCAAACTTTATATTATCACCAAAGCTATTTATCCATACAGTAAAGGTCAGCAAATTCTCTGTTACCTCTATTTTTTCATCATATTTATGATTTTTGGTCATATGGGAGAAGGACTGGAATTGTCATTGAAGAAAGTACAGAGGGGAGAAAAGAAATTTTGATATGTATTTGCATAATTTAGGGTTAGAGTGACCGTTGGTATTTTAATCTGATGGACTGAACAATAGAATCAGTGGAAGGGGTGATGTATTTCATAAGAAATATAATTGATGAATTTTCTTTTCCTGGCTATTTTGTAGTTAAATTTGGCACGAGAAATAACAAAATAAATTAATCATGTAAGCAGAATTACAAGCTAACACAGGGTCTAAAAAGAAACCTTTGAAGACTAGCAATCATTATAGTCTGTGAATTCTCTTTTTAATTCGCCCACTTGGGGCTATTTATTAACATGTAGAGTGATGCCATCAGCTTGTCTTTACAAATTGTCGGTATTCCATTCTGTTTTATCAAATCCTTCACTTTAATGATTTCCCTATTATCTACTCAGTGTTGTGCTTTGCACACATTCTTTGTATTGGGTTCATAAATACTCATTTAAAGAAGAATACCAGAAATCAAGTATGCAGTGTCTTTTTGCCTTTATCTTTGGCTTCTACTCTAGTAACTTCACTACTGACTTATTTTGTTGCACAGGCTGTTTCTTACAGTAGAATATGTCCATAGGTCATGCAATTGTTTACCACAATTGTAGCACCATTTTTACCAAAATCTAGCAGCCATATATACATACACATCTTACATTCATCATCAAAACAAAGCTGTTATATAAACAACAATCTCCTCAGGGATGTATGAATCAGGAGGTATGGAGTTGAGGGTTCCATCATGTCCCGCGCAAGCTATCCACATCCCACGTCACACCTCAGGTAGAGGAATGTTTTTCTTGAATATAATAACTTATTTCAAAAAGTTCAAATTGGTCCTATATAAGAATACAGCATGTACACTGAGAACTAGAACAGGCAACCTCAATCGGGATGCCCATGAGCCTAGCGTCATATGCCTGTGGGTGGCGTTAGAGGACTCCAGGAGTGGTTGGGAGAAGTTCCCTCCGTTCCACCTCCACTGCCCTCTCCGTAATCTTCGCCGGCCTTCTCGAGCGCATCGTACGGAGGGGTCGAGGGCAGGGGAGACCTCTGCGTCACCGGGGGAGATGAGGAGTCCCCGTGGTGATGGTGATGGTGGTGGTGCACGGCTGCTAGGGCTTGCTCATACTCTTCTGCCGTGGTCTGGTGAGGGTGATAGTGGTGCACTGAGTGGTGGTACAGGTGAGGTAGGGTCATTCCAGGACTCCCAGGATGCCCAGGGGAGGCGGCAACCGGTCCCGTGTCTGGGTTGATGACAGAAACAGCAGCGGCCGTCGATGACCAGCTCAGGTATCCTTCGCCCACTCCTTCATGATGGTTTGACCCACCTCCCCTTGGTGGTGATGGGCTTGATGGTGCCGATAGCGCTGCTGGGTGGAGGGATGGAGCCGAGGAGGGCGATGGTGCAGGGGGTGAGGTGGATGACGAGGAGGAGGAAGCGGGTACCCAGCTGATTGTAGAGGGTGCTGTTGGGGAAGGGGACCAAGCACCACCGCTCAACGTGTAGGCTGTGTGCCCCGTCGAGGCATAGGATGGTTCCTGATGTGCATGGTCAACATACGACGCTGAAAGAGGCAGGAAAATTTGGCAAGGTCAGTGTATTTTCATTATTTTTTTTCAGTTAATCAATTAGACTCTATATTCTATTGGTTAGTCTTTCAGAGGAAGAAAGTAAAACTCCTCTACAAATTTTACACATGCATGGCCTTATCAATCAACAGAATTTCTGTCCTCATCTTGCCATAAGTCCCAATTTTCTTCTTCCTGTCCATAAAATCTTTTCTGTTCCTTCTCTCATTCTGCTTACCCAAGTAAAGGTCAGTTATGAGTTTATCTGTTTATGAAAATTTCAAAATATTATTACCTTGCATGAGCAACATTTGAGTTGTAAAGATGTATAGGACAAAAAATGTTTGTGTATGTCCAACAGAAACATGATATGACCTTGCCAATTTCAATCAATCATGGGTTGTTATTCCCTCTATCAAAGCATTGAGCGCTTTAGCCCATTATCACCCCTTGCAACTTAGCCTCTTCCTAATCTCCTCCAGAACTTTTCATTCCTCATCAACCATGCTAAGTACTTCCTCATTTGTCTTCCTTTTAACCTGCCCCACCTTTATCATCGTCCCCAACTTCTCAACCCCTGCAGCCAATTATTATCTCTTTCTCAGGGTCAGTGTTTTTTAAATCTTTACTACCCCAAATACAGAACATTTGGCCAGTTTATATCAGGTAATAACGACAACAAACACCCATGCTCTGAGATGTGATAATACCACTCAGGTGGGATTCGAACCCATGGCCCTTGGGTTAGCAAGCAAGTGCCTTAACCCGCCACCACCAGGGCTGGCAAAACTGATTTCTGCACTACGATGCATTTCAACTTTACCTAGGGCAATACTTAAATTTTTTTATTTTAAATTTAAATTATTAAATATTTAATTTAAATAATTAAATTTCATGAAGATATTGAGGACCATCTATGTAGATTCCACAAAATTTTGGTTTACTATGACCTAGGCTTTAACTGCTTGTATCATTATTTTTGTATATTTCATGTGTATGTATTTCATTTCATGAAATGTATTTCATTAAATTAACACTCACAATGCTTACTGTTTGCCGATGATATTAAGGTGTTCAAAAAAGTGAGTAGAGTTGATGATTGTTTAAAATTGCAAGAAGATTTGGACAATCTGGTTAAATGGTCTTATGAAAAAAAATTGTATTTTAATGTAGAAAAATGTTACCGATTGACATACTCTACGAAGAAGATGAATGTTAATTATGAATATAGAATGGAAGGTCTATCATTAAAGGAGGTACATCAAATAAAAGACTTAGGGGTTATATTTGATTCTTCAATGTCTTTTGCTCCACATATCTTTGACATAGCTCTCTCAGCTCAAAGATTATTGGGTTTTGTATACCGAATGTCAAGGTACTTTAAGTCTGAGAGATCTATCAAAATGTTGTACTTCTCCTTTGTAAGATGTAAGTTGGAGTATGCTTCTGTAGTATGGAATCCTCACAGTAAGAAACATGTTCAAATATTGGAGAGGGTACAAAAAAGGTTTTTATGATATCTATATTATACCCAATATAATGTTTATCCAATGTATGAAAATTATGTTAGCTACGAAACTTTGGTAAAAAGTGTTTGATTTTCAATATTTACAAAAAAAAATCATGTGTGATCTATCTTACTTATATAATTTACTTAATACTGGAGAAAATAGTGACTTAATTAGAAAAATTAATTTTGTAGTGCCTAGTATCCATGTGAGGTTATCAAGGAAATTTAAGTTGAGCATGGTAAAGTCAAACTACTGTAAAAACTCACCACTGAATAGAATGTGCCGATCTTTTAACATGTACTGTGATGTAATTGATTTATGTCAAAAAAGAAGTCTCTTTTGGAAATTGATAAATTGAAATTGATCATTGTCCCATTGGAACTCCTCAAGTAAATCATCAAGTGAAGTGAGTCTTGGACCTACTATTTGACCAATCTGGCATGGTTGGCTCCACCAGGGTCACTAGGGGTCATGGGAATATATTAGCCATTCCACCACCTCAAGGTTCTCATCTATAGGACAGGGCAGTTCATTATGGAGTATCATATAAAGTATGGAGGCATCAGACTTCATCTCACTACATTTTCCTATGTGGGATCTTGTCTCTGATTCATCTCATTAGCCAAAATATATTCTTGAATCCAAATTACTCCAAAAGATCATGAGCAATTTTCATTCAATACACTTAAAAAAAATAATGATTGGTTTCACTCAGTGCAAAGCAAATATATGTACTCAATCATATCATATAGTATACAAATTTATGCTACACATGCTCATGAAAAGCTTTAGATTGTGGAAGAAAATTTGTTTTATTTAGTACATATGGTAAACTCAAATCTATATATGTAAACTCAAATCATGTTCTCTGAAAATTCCTTAAGCCTACAGTTACTCCTCTGCAAGCATTCTAACTAATTTGTCTGAGCTATACATTCACTATATGTACCATGATCATTTCTATATTATATTAACTCACACATGGGTGGTGACTGTTTAAGCCTTTGCTGATGGTGCATCTGATGGTGGTGGTGTATGGAGTATGGTGCCGGCCTCAGCTGAGATGAGTTGTGAACTTGACTGACACTGTTCCTCATCACTGGAGAATACCGGTCACCGCCGCAGTTTGGGCTGGATGCCATGGAGAGGGGAGGAGGGGGAGGTGGTGCCAGGGAATGGTGTGGATGGTGGTGGTGGGTGTGGTGAGGGGATGGGGAGTGGTGTGGGGAGTACACCCCTTGGTGTGGAAGGAACCAACTCCCATCTGGAATGAAGCATGAGACATCATAAATTACCATATTCAATTATTTTGTAACTCAAAATTTTTTATGTTCTGCTTATTTATTTATCATGGAAATTTATCTGACTTATTCTTCCTACCTATATAGAATAAAATATGAGATCATTAATGAACATGCTGAATTATTTTGTATTTCAATAACTTTTTGTAATTTGCTCATTTATTTATCCATCCATCTGATCTGGAAAAACTCTGGCTTATGCCAAATGTTTCAGTCTATGTTCTTGAAGGGTAGGCTCTTACACATTACATAGACAATTGATGTAGGTGCCCAAATATTTACTATAATTAATTTTGAATCCACATGAGTGTAACTATGAAAGGTAGAAGAAATTTCAAGTTACATAAAAGAGGCAAGTTTTTTATTGCGGGTGATAAATGTTGCCATGAAATGATAAAGACAGAAAAAGCAGCTTAAAAGTCATGGCAGGAGGCTTCTTCATAAATGGCAACCACAAGTCAACTATAAATGAGTCAAATAAGCAAATTGTAGAATTCCAGCATTTTGGGAAATACTGACAGAAATCATGGTGCGAAATGGTAAATCAAAATTTGATAAACTATTTTAAATACTAAAGAAGTATTATTTTAGCCCATTTTTGCTAAATAGACTATTTTCACCCAGTACAGACAAAAATTCAGTTCTGATTGTGGCACAACTGTTCTGGCAGATTAACAATTTAGCCAATGAAAACATTCAGGGAGTTTTTGATAAACCATTTTTTTGTGCAATAGAGCAACATGGAATAAAGGAGCAAAAAGGAAGAAAAGAAAACTTAATATTTATAAAAACAAAACTCCAAGAAAAGTCTTTGATCCACAAATAAAAATGGAATTTGGAGAATCAAACACAACAAGGAAATTCAAGATCTTTAAAAGGACTATGGCATAGTGGCATGTCCAAGAATGAGAAGAATGAGATGAGCTGGCCATATGATGCAAAGTGAGTAGGGTACACCATTAAAGGAGGTAGACCTGGGAAGACCAGAAGGAAGAAGGCCATGTGGAAGACCGAGACAAAGATGGCGGAATGGAGTCACATTGAATGTCAACCAGCTGGGGGGAATAGTGGATTAGGCAGCAGACAGAGTTAAATGGAGGTCACTTGTGGACAAAGTCAAATCCCAGCTTGGGTATAAATATCCAACAGAGTAAGGGTGAGAGATATTAGTTTTGAAACAGATAGCGGGTCAAAAATGATCCTTTAGGCACAACAGCATAAAGCATTTTTTGCTATTTTTATGAATATAGAAGCAAAACTGACAAATAATTTTAACAAAAACACCTTTATGCCTGAAATAGCATTCTTTCATTCACATTTTACAAAAAATTCAATCAACTTTTTAAAACATTGCTAAAATAATAAAATTTTGCAATAAGCTTGCTGCAACTGTGCAAAAATTGGCCATCTTTGCAGGAAGATATGTTAGTGTAAAGTTTCCACAGCATTGATCAAGTCCAATTTACACAGCATTTGCATGGGTTCCAGGATTTCTCCTCATTTAGAATTCCCGTGAGCCAAGCAGATGCCATTTGCCATAAGATTCCAAACAAATTCAATCTTGTCAATTTAATATACTGTCAGATATGATGAGAAATCTACACATGTTGAGGTAGGTACAGCAAGTTTCGAGGAAAGTTTCTTTTCATGACTAGGCACTGCAAGATTCCTGAAAAGCTCAATCCTGTCATGACAGGGTGATCTAAAATTCCTGAAACTTATGGTATCTTCCAGGAATCTTGATGAAAGTACAATCAGTATTGCATTAAGCTTGCAGTGGCACTGAACTGTACAATGGCAAGCTTACTCTGACAAGTTTGTGACGAGCCTGTAACAGGATGTTGTCATTTCAGTTATCTTGGACGTAGGAGGAAGAACTAACATTTGTTGGGGTGAGTGAAGAGAAAGCTGCTCATCACGTGACTTTCCCAGAGCCAATCAGGGTACAGTAGACATGGTGAAGAGCCTCGATAATTCAGTTGCTTTCAGACCTCTGATAGGTGAACTTCCTGATTCTGCTTCCTGTGTTGCCAAACCTCATCACCTCACTCTCATTGTGGGCCAGCCACAGAGTTTTTCCAGCTGAGGGATAATTATCTTGGCAACGTTGAGCTAGAACCTCACCCCCCTCTCCGTTGCAGTTCTCTGCCCCCCCTACCCAGTTCCCCCACAGTGGAGGCCTTCAAACAGTTCCAGACTCACACGAAAGGCACCTGCTCCGATATGTTTGAGGCCTACCTCCTAATCCACAAGACATTTAAAAAGGATATGGTATATAGTGGGCTCTATTCTCTAGATGGAAAATTTGAGGAAGCAGTACATACACTGAGTGAAGGCTTGTGTCTGTTGAGTCATAGATGATGGCTGTGCAGACTGGGATGTGGGTGAGTAATTTGTGGCTGGCAGGAGGTCGGGCCTCTGAGGAATGTGGTGTGGGTGGAAGAAGCTGCTGCCAGATGAGTTATTCATCAATGGACCACTGCCACCGCCTCCCCCACTGCCATCTGGTCTGTCTTTGGCATCAAGGAATGCCTTGGCAAAAGGATTGTACTTGATCTTCAGGGATGTCACCTGGAAAAAGGAGAATGTTTATTGAATTTGAGACTTTTTTGAATAATAAAATTAAATAAAAGTAGTTACACTGGGTAATGTATATCACATAGGTACCATTAATGCATATGCTTCAATTCTCTCTACCTGATTGGAAAACTTTGGCTTAAATACTTCAATATTCTACTTCTTAATCATTACTTACACCAATAATATCATTGAACAGAACCCACAAATATTACTCAAAAGGTTTTGGAAATAATTGAAAAAACAAAAGCAAAGGTATCCTGTGAAACTTCATGGGATTGGTACACTTGACTGAATGAATCTGAATGTAATTTTTGTATTCCATGTCTAAGCATAGCATTTGTGGAAAATAGAAAGTAGGTAAAGTTCATTTTGTTACTTGACATGAACACAGTAAATTCTTGAATTGGTCTTCACCAAACGAGTAAAGAATGCATGGGCAGCATGAACACATAGTATTTCATACCTCTAAATAATAAATAATACAAGTTCCTTGCTAACTTTGTGGTATTCCATATTTTTTTTCAGAGGATTTAATGGTTACATTTATAAAACCACATACTTAAAAACACACACGACCCGGGTTTCAGCGCTTAAGCGTCATCTTCAGACCTGAAGATGATGCTTAAGCGTTGAAACCCGGGTTGTGTGTGTTTTTAAGTATGTGGTTTTGTAAATGTAACCATTCCATACCTCTCATGGAATTTCAACAAAATATAAGAGAACAAAATGACATATATCCCTAGTATCAATAGGTTTGTTTAACAATTTATTTACATTAGTTTGTCATTGTAAATAGTGTATGATGGATAAAAAAGTTTGGCAGCATCGACTAATGCCACGTTTCACTGGCATACTCCTAATACTCATATGATTCAAATTCACCCATCTCTTTAATTGATCCAGTTGTCAATTATTTTCCTCCAACTTCTAATTTTACCAATCATTATTTCTTGCATGAAGGCATTTAGTATCTCTTGCCTCCAATAGTCACATGAACTAGCCCCCTAACCCCTTACTCTGCATCCTCTAAATAAACTTCCTTGCCTAGCACTAGTAATTTTTCTTTCCTTGAGTCTTGAGTCCTTAGATTGACATGCCAAACTGCAGAGGTTCCTAAATGTCACCAACTTGATCATGATGCTAGTCATTTCATCAAGGAGGCATGAATACAGCTAATTGGCAAGAATTTATCATGAGATATTAATGTAATGAAAATATAATTACTTTGCCGAGGAAGTGCTTCATCACCTTCAAAATGAGGTATAAAATACGGCTGTAAGTGGTCAGGAAGGGCAGTAATAGCAGTTTTGGTAATGACCCACCGACTCCATAACTACTCACATTTGTTTTCTAGGCCAAACAGCAGGAACTAAGGTCTTTGAATTTGTAAACACCAGAAGAAATGACATGATGGGAAGGTATGCATACATAGCTTTAAGGAGAAATAGAGTTGACTGGAAACAATTATCTTTTCAATCATTTTTTGTATTTACAAAGATCTTGATATCCATCAAGTGTTTCTCAAGATGGTTCTTTTTTTCATTTACACCGCCGAGTAGGTATTTCTAAATGGAGAAGGTCTCCTAATTTTTTCTATTTTGGCATAAATAGGAAATTACTCTCAGTCTCTCACCTCTTCATTTTGGTAGGCTGTCACAGCAATGAACTGAGTCTCCGGGAAAGGATACGTGAGGATTCGCCGCTGAGGCTCAGTTCCCACTCTCACTACATGCACTCGCGGTTCATACTTATGAAGAGAATTCAACATGATCTGAAAACAATCGGAAAAAATGCAAAACATAAATTATGTCCAATTCTTGCCACACTTCTTGATAGGTATACTATAAATCACCACAACACTAATACATAGTTAAATGCCAAGAAACTGTTTTCTGTATATAAGTATGAGAACAATTGATGAAACAAATTAAAAGGCATGAGGGATTAAATTTGAAACGATACTCAATGAGTTACATAGTTGAAGTTAAAATTGAGGGTAAAGTCGCGAGAGGAAGACCAAGGAATAAATTTATGGACAAAATAAAGAGGAAAGTTCATAGGAAGAGACACTAGGAGGTAAGAGAATGAATATTTGATAGGGATGGGTGGAGGGCTGCAGTCAGCAAATGTTAGGATTGGTTGACCGATGAATTCAATAAGTTTGCACAACAGCAAAAATTTCAAACATTTATAACTCTCAAAGTACCTAGTTGAGAATGACACACAAGGACAGAATTTATTATAACTTTTAAAAAGACCACATGACTGAAATTGAAAAGCGTTTTAGGCTGGTGATAATCCCTGAAACTTATTTCTCCCTAATTTTTCAGTGTCGTTTCTGCAATTTTTACAACATTGCCATTAATGAATGAACTCATTTCAGGGAGGACTTATTCAGTCCTCCCTGATACAATTTTCCAGCCTACTAAAACTAATTCGTTTGATTAAGCACCTTCCTCCATTAAACCATTCAAAGTTAGGTCTTTATCTAATCAAACAAGCAACAGAAGTGAGTAAACCCTGAATAAATCATTAAGATGAAAAAGTCTCACCCACATGTTCTCTGACCTGTCCATTTCCATTGGATTTGTTGGTGAGTTTGACCTTGGCAAATGAAACAGGTTCTTTCATCCAATGAGCTCCAAAGTTGGGCGACTCAGGGTGAATGTATATCGGGTTGGGAGGGGCCACTTCTGCTTTTCCCCCAGCCACCCATTCTCCGTTCACATACTTCCACCTGTAATTGAACATTTTGCACGCGTCCATTAGTCAATCGAGTCACATATAAGTCGTTACACAGTCAATACAGGTAGGTATCTACAGTCAGAGTGAAGGAAATGAATCTATAACATTTCAAGAAAAGCTTTCCTATAAACAGATTATCATGTATCGCAGATTTGTAAAGAAATGAATCAGAGTTTTCGTAGAGCAGATTTGGAAAGAAATGTCTCATGTATGAGGTAGAGGGGTAGCTGTATTCCCCACTCCTGCATCCCCCAGGCAACTCCCATGATGGTCTTAACAGAAATGCTGGGCCAAAGAATGTTCATTGTATTTGATGAACCTCCGGCCGTAACCTTAATAAATATATGTGTAGCTTACATATCCACGTCCGGCCCTGTGGATAGACTCTCATATTTTTTCTCATGATGATAATAAAAAAATGTTTTTTCTCATGCACATCGTGTTTAGACCAACTAGATTTTCCGATGTTCAGGGATACGGAATGGGACCCATTTCTCAGGATTGATATTTTTCATTTTAATATATGGAAGGGATATCGACAATCTTAGTTTTTGACATTGCATAGGAAAATTGACCCCAATGTCAACAATCAGTAATAGGAATCCCGTTAACCATCACCGAAAGCCCATTGTTGGAAGTCTTTAGGCTAAATCTGACAAAAAACTTCATCGTATTCGACAAAGGATGGGTTTCTACAGACTTTTTCAGATAAATGGTGCATATTATGAGCCATAACATACGGAATACAAATTATCCGTACAAAGAAATTGGTTACATTCAACGCGAAGCGCGCTCTTCTTTTGCGTCTCCGCCGGGTATGGCACTGTGTGGTTAACAGCGTGGCCGTATGAAGATTTATCATATGTTTTTATACTGAGATTTGAACCGTCATAAGCATGACTCGCGTACAGTCCAAGCCCAAGTTTTTAGCCGAAATATTTGCTCTCAAAACAACAGACTCTACACTAGAAAGATCATGTCATGACGTTACTAAAACAGAAATCAATTCGATGTCGATTCAGTCGAATGACAACAGGGTTTTCTCAGAATTAATTCTATAGACATTTAAATTTTTCGAAACGATAATCCCAAGTATCTTTTACTGCCTCGTACAGGTCACTCTTCAATAAATATTGCATAGTCAAGATTTAAAGTTTTCTTCCATGACTACTTAATGGCAAAGAAAGCAAACACTACATTAAATTTACAGCGTAAGAAAACCACAAAGTTTATCATAAATAGAGCTGTAAAGACTTACTTTGAGAAGTTTAAGAGGCATTTGAATAAGACTATCTGTCAGGGAAAATGACTCTTTCAATGTGGATTCAACGTGTTTCCTTCATTTCTATCATTTGGTCGTGAAATCCGAGGATTGAAACACTGCACTCCTCCACCCTTCCCTATCTAATGCTAGTTCCATTACCTCCTGGTATCTTTCCCTATTTACCGTCTTCTTTATTTGGTCAATGAACTTATTCCTTGGTCTTCCTCTGGGTGCTTTTCCCCCTAGTTTACCTTCAATTAAGTTTCTCACAAATCCATTTTGTCTGAGGGTGTGTCCAATCCATCTTGCTCTTCTTTTCTCTTTAGTGTTCTACATGGTCCTTTTCTCTTCTACTCTTCTGTACACTTAATCATTTCTTAATTTTCCGTCCATTTTATCTTCAGCATCTTCCTCCAGCATCCGGTTTTGAAGGCTTCTTTTCTGGTCAGCTTTTCCTATGGTCCATGATTCCGATCCATAGTGTGCTACGCTCCACACAAATGTTTTCTCATACTGTTTCCTGGTTTGTAGCCCTGTCTTTTTTTTAGCACAGCAGTTGCCTTTTCCCCATGAACGCCTTCTTAGCTTGGCCCATGCCTCTGACACTTCCTATTGTTTCCGTGTTGTGATTTGGGCGTTCTTACTGAAGCTGCGGAATTCTTGCGAACTAATTGCGCTACCGTAACTCCACCCACGTAAACTCCACCGTATCCCTGCGATTAGCTGTGAACGTGTGAGCCGGTGAGAAAGAAGACTTAAGAATTAACCTTTTACGCGCTTAATTTTCGCTTTTTGCTATTATAGCAATCTAAATTATAGCTACATTTCTGTGTAAGTTAGTGAACGGAAGTAGGCATCGATTTGATGGTGAAAAAGCGAGATGCCGCGAAGCTGTGTTGCTCCTGGCTGCAAAGAAGGGTATGGTTCTACAAAATCGAACCTTCCTTCTTTTCTGCGCCTAAAAACCCCGAGAAAAGATCCAAATGGCAGCGAGCACTATCGAGAGCAGATTTTGAGCTCAAGCCTAGTCATGTTGTGTGCGAGAAACACTTTTCGCATTTCACGATATCATCAGGAAGAAAATCTTCAAAGATGGCCATGGCAACATCATCGCCGAGGTAAATATTTATTTTCCGTTGGTTGATGTTTATTCATCTTTTGTGTTATTTGGCTTGGGCTAATCTCCGCTTGATGCCCGTTGTATACACTGCTTCCGTCCCACGTGACGGTGCTTCCGAGATAGATGAAGGAATCAACTAGCTCTAATTACTCTCCTCTCAGGGTGGTCTCTACATTCAGCTCCTCTCTTCCGCATACTAGGATTTTGGTCTTCTTCTTACTTATTTTCATGTAGTATTCCTGGAGAACTCGGTCCATTACGTTTAGTGACCCTTGAAATCACCGCAATTTCCAGCTATGACTGCGATTTTTTGTGTTTCCTCTGTGGGGTGAATTAATAAATTAACTATCAGTGGCTGTTCAAGGAAAATGTTCGGCGGCTGGGAGCGGCTCTTTCCTACACCCCCAATTTATCCTTTCAGCCAAAATACTTAAGAGGAATATAAAAGAGTACAACAATTAAACATTTTAATATACCTGATGTTCTGCAGCTGACAGGTAGAAGGAGAAAATAGCAAACGGGAGAGCATATGCTAGAGAAAGGTATATAAAGGTAAAATAGCCCGTAAATCCAAATCTCAAGATAGTTCTGGGTGATCAAAGGATTGTGTTTCAATCACTACGAATTTTTCATAAGCAAATGAAGAATTAGGTAGAAATTTTGTTAATTGATGGAGACTTTTGATTAGTTATGCTATAATGAATGATTTGTTATTTTGCGGTGACAATAGTACATTAATGGTTAACTGTATAAAAAACTGCCTTTTTTTACCATACTCTGGAAGTGGGAAGCTGATTCTTCCGCCACAAACATCTTTGCAGGCCGTAGGCCGTCAATAAAGGCCGTTACGCGGTACATGTTATTTATTGTACAAGCGAATGTATGACAGATTGTAAAAGAAAATGAAAGAAATTAGAGCAGACTCCATTTCCCTTCAGTCATACAGACAATCATCCAATTTTCCGTTTTACACGGTCCACTTTTTCACATGAAAAAGTTCATGCAGTCGTTTGCACAATAAAATGTACCGAGTAAAGCGGCCTTAAGAACATTCGGCTGGAGAAGTAAAATTTTTTAAATACAAGCCATGAAGAAGGCATGGGAGATGTGTGAAAATAATTGGAAGAGAAATAGGAGAATGAGTGAAATACATTTTGATTGATATGAGACTGTCTAACGCTATTTTCATTTTCGTCATTACTCTTTATAATTATTCATCGAATAGGTTGTTCATTCACCAAAATTAGAGAAGAGTAAAGTCTCTCATTCTTTTCACAAAAATTAGTTCATGATAGAAACCGGATATGTGTAACATGTTTTGCAGAGTACAAAAGTACCGAAATGTTGGAAATTTCATGGGCAATGGTGCGTAGATTTCAGGTCCCTGGTGAAAATAAAGCGTGACAGACAGTGTGCCAGAAACGTGCCAAAAGTGTGATGGAAGTGTGAAGACACTCTGCTTAGAATGTGACAGCAGTGTGACAAAAGCGTAAATTGGGACTCAAAAGCGTGCGGAAAGCGTGTAAAACAGTGTGACAGACAGTGTGAATACACCGTGACCACAGTGTGATTACACCGTGACCATAGTGTGATTACACCGTGACCATAGTGTGAGTACACCGTGACCACAGTGTGAGTACACCGTGACAACAGTGTGAGTACACCGTGACAACAGTGTGATTACACCGTGACCACAGTGTGAGTACACCGTGACCAGTGTGAGTACACCGTGCACATAATGTGAGAACACTGTGCTCAGTGTACAGACACTGTGTACATGTGCTCTCTCCCCTCTCTATGACAAGGTTCTCCCCATCATTCAATGTAGTAACTTGCTTCACCACCAAAAAAACCATTCAAATGTTAACCTACTTCTGTTTCATTTGCTCATCTAGATTTCAAAAAAATATTTTAATAGTTCCTATAGATTTCATATAATAATTAATAACAACAAGTCCAAGAAAGCTGAAAACAGCATTATGCTTTATCACATGAATGATTGAATGCCTCATGAAAACAGGAATGGAATGACTCTGAATGAATGGAATGGAATCAACTCCAAATGCACACCCTAAAATATTGATAAATCAACCTTGAAAGTTTCAAAGTGAATTATGGTTGGTAAATGATAAATAATTACAGCTAGGTATATAAAAAATTACTTCACTTATTGCAATAAACAGAACAAAATGTGTGAACAGTGTGTGTACACTGTGACTGATGCCCTCGTACAGTGTGCACACATTTCTGTCACACTGTCCAGCACGCTTTACATTGGACACAATGTGCGAACAGTGTGCATACACTGTGATTGATACCCTCGTACAGTGTGCAGCACACTTCTGTCACACTGTCTATCACGCTTTATTTTCACTAGGGGTGTCATTACTTAAGGTCAAAACTGAATGAAATAGAATAATGCTAATAACTGGCTTAAGCATACTTTTCTAACCTGTCATCCTCACGTTCAACTTAGCACGGCTATGTGGACCGCAAGTACTTGTGTTTCCACGAGCTAAATTTTTAGTTAATTAATACACTATATTTTGGTAACGTTTTTAAGGAACACAAAGGCAACTTATTACACGTTAGGTCGAATAGAGGTAATAGATGAACGCAGTTCAAGCTTATAAAGTAGCTAGAAGTGCGGGCTATATGATATAACTTGGCGGGCCGCCAGTTACCGACCCCTAGGCTAATGCATTTACAATGGCTTCCGATTAAAACGTTGACCAACATCTACGGGCAATGATCGACGGGCTTGTATGTGACATAGGATCAAGGAATATTTAACCTAAAATTAAACATAGGGTGATTCACAAGTGAAATGAGATGTTAGTTATCAGATACGGTCATTGAACTCACCTATGGCTGTCTATTTGGACAAATTCAAGGAGAACTGTGTACATAGCCGTAGGATCCAACCCAGAGACGCTGACTTTCACCACGGGAAACATGCGCCTGCGACAGAAAAAATAAAAAGGCATTTTAGTCGCTAGGAAAATTGTAACATGGTGTGATTAGGTGCTAAATTAATCCAGAAAACATTACATGTATCATTTAAAAAGCAGAGATATTTATTTGTAGTTAGTAAACAGCGAGGTAACTAGTCAACCGCCGGACAAATGTTGATTAACCTCGAACTATGTATACATACATGCATTTCAGCACCTTGTCAAAGCCAGGAAGTCCTATATGTGTACTTTTTGTTGACTTTGGAGCATATATATTCAATATCTTGTAAATATTAACTACTAGTTTATTATAAATACTTACCCAAATGATAAATTTAAATGCAGAAACATGGGAGTAATTACATTAAACTACAAAATATTAGTGTGTCTAAACAGACCCATAGACCATGTACGTGGAATCAGAATAAAAAAATAGTCTTGACAAAATTTTTTAGCTTCATATATTGATGGGTATTAAAATGTCCAGAAAAAAGGGAAGGAAACCAGTCAGATTCATAATTACTTTTTATTATAACCCCCAAAAATAGCACAATGGCCTTTTACATCGGTTGATATGATACGAAAATATTTACAGAATCAGCAAAAACAAGTCACACAAATATTAACAGATAAGGTTCTTAGGGGACAAAGTGTTCGCAAAGTGTATTTACAAAACAACGGAGTTAAAGCTGGGAGGTGAAGAGAAAAGGTCGACGGAGGAATTTTTCGCTGCAAGGAAATTTAATGCGGAGGGTAGCCTGTAGAAAAGAGTGCGTTGGGATACAGAGAGACGGAATTTCGGCACGTGTACGGGGTTGGTGTTACGGGTGAAACAAGGAGGCACTCGGATTGAGAAAAATGAAAGAAGGTAATTATTCCGAAAAGAACCACTAAACACATCATACAATAATTTCATGTCTGTAATCAAGCGGCGTTGACGTTGATCGCGAATGCCAAGGGTGAAAAAAACTTCTTTACGGGATAAATTCCTGTAATTCATATGTAAAAGGAAAGTACTATTCATGAATACATGCGCAAATTTATTAAAAGAGTCCACTTTCTCAGGCGAGATATCGTAGAACAGCATAATGAGTAATGAAGCTCAAAAGATTTCGTATTGTCTACTAATTTTTATTTCACCTCTTGCTACACGTGTTTCGACTGACTAGCAGTCATCAGTCTTGCCTGATGATGACGACAGATAAAGAAAACTAATCGACCCAATTGATGAACACATTATCATCATCAGTTTTTAGCCACTGGCCAGGTCTGCTTCGTTTTCATTGTTCATTTTCTTATACATTTTATGATACATCCGTTTTTACAGTAAAATGTAACGTTGAAAGTGGAAATAATGCTCCTTTTTCCCATACATTCCATCCCTTAAAAACGTATCTATCCTATCTTAACAGCGTGTAGAGAATTTCAGTTGACAGTCGACTCCCCTGAGAACGTGTATTTTAATTGCGGTTCAAAAGGTTAAATCAACCAAATGGCACAACTACGTATTTCTGAGGGGGGAAAAACCTTATAAAAGGGAACTTCGTTCACCTTTACTAAGTTTAATTTGTCAAATAAGAATGGACTCCCACCCAATCCCGCTGTCCTGACGAATATTTGCTTTTAGCTACGTCCTGGTAATATGGTGTCATTTCTGCGATTTTGGTCCGATTTTTAGTGAAAATACACTAGCAATGAGTTAATTAGAGTAGGCACAGGACAAATATAAGACTAAAAGGCATAATATCTTTTGCTCGATGATGAACAGGATGGTCTTTAAAAATAATGAACAAAATGAATCCATATAGTAAGTTTTACTCCCGATGCAAATACGAAGTAAGCTTTGCTTCGGTTGCAAAAATATTATACATGAGAAGCAAGTCCCTGCGATATTATGATTGAACCCTTTGCACTTTCCCCGACTGGTCCATGGTAGCCATTGGCGTAAGCGAAATACATCTGCGTTTATTTTATGACATGTGAGCACGTAGCGAATTCTACAGTGACATTATCAGCATTCGACAGAAATTGCGGCGTTTTCATTTCTAAATTACATGTTTCACCCTCTCTCCCTCTCAAGCGATTAGTACGAATGAGTGGCTCGGCGTATACAATGCGCGCGTCGCCCGTTGGGCACTGTAGTCGAGAACGAGGCGGAGAAGGAACTGCGCAGCCTCCGGCAACTCCCTATCCTTACCGTATTGGCTCCGCTCTCCCTTATTGTCCTATTAGTTCCTGCTTTGGTCGTTGGCGCGTTGGAACTGCGTAAACAAACAAATGCAGCGCGGCGAGCGTTCGCGCGCGCGCCGAGTCCGAAAAACCATCCTCGTCACCCCATTCATAATTTTTCTGCAACCATTTCGGAATTAGAACCGGCCGTGACAGTCAGTAGCGTCGGTGTCATAACAAACGATGTAAATATAGCGACATTCCGGACTTTATTTTAGCCATCCTGTCGGCAGGCTCCCGTTGAATGGTTCGACAAAGAAGGGCGCGTTCACGACCCGACAGAAGCGACGCACGCGACTCGAAGGGGCGCACCCGAAGCAATCGCAGAGAGTGAAGGAACAACGCTTATGTGTCCGACGCCTATGAATACAATCAACTGGGCTATAGATCACGGTCCAGTCAATTCAAAAGAAAAACAGTTCGACCAACTTTTGAGAGTAAAAAAATATTATATCAAAAGTTAACACATGAATACACACCCATCATGCCATTTTCTTTCGGGGTTGGCAAGGTAAAAAACAATTTGGTTATCAACGATTAGCTTGTAAATCTGACTCAAAAAATTCCTCGGTACTACCCTGTGCTTTCAAACCTCTTTCGCTTAAGTTACGAACCTACATTGCTTAATACCCACCCTTCTATTTTTAAGGTAGTACGAGCGATATAGTTCTCTAGTCATAATAAAGACCATATTCGATTTAATTCGACCAAATTCGTTTTAATTTCACAAGGTGTGAGACACACTAGTTACATTTTTCATTATTAATGGTGCAATAATAGAGTTTTACATGACAGAAATTGTAAGTAATCAAATGAAAATATCTAAATAAGTCTTTAACTTGACTCATTTTTTTCACGTGGTACGTTTGAAACTCCATCAAAACGGAAGTTTATCGTGATTTAGAAGTATTTACTGCGGTGACAATATGATTAATTTTCCAAAATAGTGGAGAAAACACATAAACTACACGCTATTGACTTAATGACGAGATCTAAGTGTAGGGAATGCCTCATTTTTAATATAAGGTCTCTCTGGAGTGCATACATGCACCATTTCCCATGTAAAAGGACTGCTATTTTCTGGCAAATATCTTGGAAAGTTAAGTGGTAAGGGGTTCAATTTTTGGTGTCAATGGAAGGGTGAGGTATTTATCTTTTAAATGAGACCAAATTCATTGATTTCTCGGTAAAATGATATTACGTTCAAGCTACCTTAGGTCCATGACGTTCCTTCTCTGAGAGGCTGCACTCTAGGTAAATTTTTAAAAATCAGATTACTTGAATAGCAGTACTCTCACCCCTGAATCCAGGATCGCCGCGGGCATCTGAGCATATCGAGCTTTGTTGAAGGTAGTTTGTTGAAAGTCACAAAACCTAAGATGGAAATTAAAAACAAAGGTTTATCAAACTGAGGTTAGACCTGTGGTTACATAAAGACAAGAGGCATGGACCTTGACCACGGCAGAAGAGGAGCTTCTAAATACATCTACATCTACAAAGTACCCTGCAAGCCGCCTCAAAAGGCGTGTGGCGGGGGGTGTTAGGACACCAGCCGTCAACAAAAAAAAATCAAAGTTCCGCCTAGCATTTATTAAAGTCCTTAATTGTTCGGGGGAAAAACGAATTCCCATACATATCCGTTCGGCAAAATATCTCTCTTAATTTATCGATTCTGTCGGACCTGGAAATATAATGTGGTTCTAATATGATGTTCTCCGTGTCGCTCTGAAAGATATTCATTCTCAATTGCTCAAGCAATCTAAGCCTAGCGCGTAGCCTCCGAGTCTCTAGCGGCTCCCACCCTAAATCGTTCAAAATCTGTGTAACGCTTTCTGTAAGGCCGTAGCAGTTTTTGACGAATCGCGCAGCTTTCCTTTGTATTTTATTAAGTTCATGGACCAGGTCTTTCTCCGCCGGATCCCATATGCTCGCTGCATATTCAAGGTGAGGCCGGACGAGTGCGAAATAGCACCTCTCTTCCACTTTCTCATCCGAAGATCTTCCTACAACACGCTTGACAAATCCTAAATAGATGAGAAAGGAAAGTGCTAAGGAAGATTTTTGGTGCAACAAAGGAAGGCAAACAGTGGAGAATACTGAGCAATAGATAACAAGAGGGACTCTTCGAACATCCAAACTTGGCGTCAGAAATTAAGGTAAAAAAAGAGTAAAAGGTAAAAAATGGTTAGAGCATGTGGAGGGAATACCTACAGATAGTGTGGTGAAAAAGATTTGAAAAGCTGTGTGGTAATAGAAGACGTAGAGGAAGGCCCCGAAAAAGATGGATGAATGATGTTGAGGGGAATCTGAAAATATGATAATAAGAAGATGGAGCATGCATGTAACAGATCGTGTTAACTGGGCTGACATCGTCGGAGGGAACAAGGCCCGACAAGAACTGCAGGGCCAAGGAGTGAGGGAGTGATGGGTTTCATGCATCAAATTCACCAATAATTTCCTCATTTCACATCTCAGATTTCCGCGGAGCTGGAGTGGTGATATATGCATTATTTCCTGGTTTTCTTCGGCGTAAGTTGTTCAATACTTACGCGGAATAAAACCCGGAAAAAAATGCGTATAATTATTGCCTCAGTGTAATCCTTCCTCTTTCAACATTTATTCCACTCTCGTATATCTATTTCCTCAATCAACTTTCGTCCATTTTTCCAACATATTTTGTGGTTAAAAAATCAACTTACATTAGGGAATAGGAGGGCTGAGGAATAAACGGATCGGTGTACGTGGTATTTTCTTCAATTAAACGCATCGTACGCGGTAAATGAACTCTAATAACGATAATACGTTATCTGTACGCATGAATGTACATATTTGCGATTGAGGTTTCCTTTATAGATAAATCAATCGCATTTTGTAAATAAAAATAAAAACCTCCTGATGGCGTAGGCTGCAGATAAAAAGGCTGCAGATAAAAAGGTTGCAGATTTTAAAAAAATAAAGGGTAGTATTTTCATATTATCTGTACGCATGAATGTACAAATTTGCGATTGAGGTTTATACCTTATAGATAAATCAATCGCAATTTTGTAAATAAGAATAAAAACCTTCTGATGGGGTAGGCTGCAGATAAAAAGGCTGCAGATAAAAAGGTTGCAGATTTTAAAAAAATAAAGGGTAGTATTTTCATATTATCTGTACGCATGAATGTACAAATTTGCGATTGAGGTTTATACCTTATAGATAAATCAATCGCAATTTTGTAAATAAGAATAAAAACCTTCTGATGGGGTAGGCTGCAGATAAAAAGGCTGCAGATAAAAAGGTTGCAGATAAAAAAAATGATAGTATTTTCATAGGTTGCGGTCCGATGTCAATCCGCGATTTCAGGGCACAGTTTTGTTGATATTCTTAAGCCTGTTTTACATGGGGCACGAACTAGCACAACTTTAAGGAGGTTCCTCTGCCGCTCGGTGCGTCAAAAGCCAGTGAAAAATCCATCTTCTTAAGTGTTTTAAGAAGTCGATTTAAAAAACATTACCTTACGTAGTCACCTATAGTATTTAAACAAGTACTTAAAAACTTTGTGAATAAGTTGTATCGAAGCACTTAAAAGTGGGAAACAATTTTTAAAACTCATCAATAGCTTATTTTGATCTCGGTTTCTGGCTGGCAACTCGTTGCCACGTTTAATTGCTCTGACAATAAATTTGAGCTCATCAGCGCACAAAGTCACAACAAAGACCATTGGAAAGAAACATAAATAAACCTTCTCATTATTGCGATCGATTTTTGTTTTTCAACTGATTCACTAAAAAATGTTGAAAAAAAACAATCTTAAAATTGATGAAAATTCAGCGTTTTTGGTACGATGTCCCCTTGACGACCGATAGCATTGTTGATGCAGAACCTCAGATGGATATATGGTGAATATAGCCCCAGAACGTATCAATTGAAATAGTAGAATCTATACAATCCATGAGAAATACATTGTACGCGATATATGTCGATATATTTCGATTGATATCGATAGTATAAATTAAGTTCAATGTTTTTCTCTTCCGTTGAATTTCAACGGGTATCTTCCGCTTGTATTAAATAAACCAATTGTAATGACGACTAAGATCCCTGATTGCGTAAAGGCAGGGACACAATCAACGTGTACGTGTGACGCGAGACGTTAACGGAACAACGGGAGACGGGGAACGCAAGTCAGCGGTCACAATCGACGTTAACGCGGCCCGGAGAAACAATTGACTAACGCAGGCGCAGCTAAGAGATCAGGTGTAAACAAGTGTGGAAGTAAATAAGTTGTCTTCGCCAAGAGCAATATTCAACAGTTGGATGTATCTGTCGACAGATGGCTCCCATTCCCGGATTCTCAGGACTATTCTGATTGGTTTTCCGTGTACGGGACACGGGAAGTGATGAAAGTTGCCCATCTCTCGCGTACACGTACTCCCCGTACACGTTGATCGTGTCCGTTAGCTATACTTTCCCGTCAGCCATCTTTCCCCGTATTCCCGTTAACGGCTCACGTTACACGTACACGTTGATTGTGTCCCAGCCTTAACTCAAATTGGCGAGCAATGTTGGTAAGAAATCTAGTCAGTAGGCATTTTAGGTTGATTCCTTACAGCTCGTATTTACTCGCTTCAACAGTTCGTTGCGTTTGCAGAGCCGGATGAGTTTATCAAAATTCCATCAAAACCGAACTATAATGATAAAAATAAATCTAGCGATGATAGTACGACTGAAATTTCGTGATCTCGCGCTAAACAGCACCAAACGTGTAGCACTATGGCGGTCATCACCCACACTCAGCGAATGAGGCGGGAGCCAAGCATCCACGCAACCCACCGCTATTGAATGGACTCTTTTTCCAGGCACGCCCCATTCCTTTTTTCAAACACCTTTCTCCGGCTCACTTTTCCTCTTCATTAAGTTTTCACTAATGAGTTTCCGGTATCTCCCAAAATTGGAAAAATTTGACCATAAGAATGAATCTTTCATTTCATTTTCGCGGAAACTTTTGAGAGGGAAAGGGTGGGAGTCAAAAGTCGACGGAAACTATTGATTTGTATGAAAGAAAGTTAGTCAGGCTCTCCCATTCTGGTCGGAGAAAATAAAGAGAATATGAACCCGTGGAACACTATTTAAAGTGAATGAAGAGAAATGTGCTTGTTTAACGGAGCTTATGGTATTTTTTTAAAAATATTTGTATGACGAAGAGCCAGTCAATTGATTTTTATCATTGTCCTGGGACAAAGTCCCTTGGGACATTGAATTTTTTACATGCCTTCATGAGGAATGGAATACAAAACAAAACAAAATACAAAGCCTTACAAATATAGGAAAACGAACAAACAACTTTCAAGTCAGCAGACTTCATGTCATGACTTTCAAGTCAGACGGACAGAATGAGCAAGGTAAACAAAAGTGTACAAAGAAAACAACAAATGATTATAATGAACAAGTAATGAACAAGTAACAAGTAACAACGTCATCTCATATAATTTTGTCATCTCATATATTGGCGAGAGAACATTAAGGAGACAAAAAGTCAGCCATACTTCTTTTAAATTGAGTGACATTCCTAGTAGATTTAATACTATCAGGCAACGAGTTCCATAATTTACAGGATGATATATGGAAAGTATTTTCATATTTTATTGTACGGTATTTGGGGATGTAAAATGTTTTTGTTATACGGGTCGATCTCTTGTTAGTTTGGGCATTAAAAATCAAGTTTTCATATAAATAAGAAGGGGTTTTATTTTAATGAACAAGTAATGAATGAAGGTTAATAGATATCTTTAAAGACAAGCCTAGGAAATATATTTCAATCGTTTGTTTAAACATGTTACGTATAAAATGCGAGATACATTCACTAATTATTACCGAAATTCAATAAAAAAATTCCAGCTAAAGGTTTCATTTATTCATTCTTAATGAAACAAAAGGTTTGGATTTGCTTCCAGTACTTGCGAACAGACGAAATCAAATATCTCTTACAGCACTGAAAAAATTATCATGACGTCCTTCTAATTCCTCCGAAAAACGGGAAATCCATCATAAACAGTTTTATACTTGCTTCGTCGGCATATCGCTTTCGACCATTGATCTTGTTATTGTGAGGTAGTGTATCGTCTATATATATTCCATGCATGCACTAGGTATGTGAATGATTATATAGTACCTGAAGATAGTCGATAAACAAGCTAACTATTTTGTATATTCGCATATCACGGGAAGAGCATCTCGGATAGGGGAAATCCAAAGGCCCGCATTTGATTGACACTGGTCCTGAAACTAGCTTTCACTTGCATTAGTGACAGACTTTTACCCAGATAGTGGAAAGCATTATCTACAAATTACTAATTTAGAGAGATGAGCCTTTGTCTAATGAATCAGTATATTCACCGATCATGCACAAGCTATGACCGACTTCAGCCCGTCTCACGAAGTCCGACTGTCTTCAAGGCCTTATAATTGCATTCCTAATCATTGAAACTTACTCTAGGATGCAGAGGAAGTAGTGTAGCTTTGCCCATGCATCCTTTACTCAGGTGTAATTAGCATAGGCCAGTTTTTTTTTAAAGAACCCGACACACTCATACGCTTCGAAGAGTCTTGCTTTCCAATAGCTAGTGAAATCAAATAAGTTAAAGCTTTTGTGGTTTTTATCCATTTCTCGCATTCAAAATATCTAAAAGCCTTTCAGATATGGTGGGGTCTTCGAAGACATCGTTTGTAGATACGATGATAGCAGAGCCAATGCATCTGCTTAACTTTATTCACACTATGTGGACAACGCACAGATGGAAATAAAGACAACATTCGATCCACGAGGATGGTTTGCTATGCCCGATGAGCGAATTGTGGGGGTGATAAACACACATTTTCCACTTCGCGGATGCCCGGCATGTCATGATTCGCAGAGAGTGGGTGTATCTGCAGCGCATGAGCTCAATACATTCCGAAGCCCACAACGAGGCCGGCTGTCAGTTTTCTATCAAAAGTTCTTTCTATCAATAATATCAATAATTCGTCAATCAAACTTTGTATGTTTTCATTAATCCCATGCTCTGCCTCATGTACAGCCAGTACAGCCAGTACAGCCACTACCATATAGCCGGAAACTGAGTGATCAAGAGGCACTTGACCTCCTAACCCACGGGGAATAATCGAGACACGCTTTTCGAATCTTCTACACAATATCTCCTCTTGGAATTGCCTTTTTTACTAAACCAGTATGGCTCACCACTCTCTATGAATATATCCTCCAAACCTGAGATAGTACTTCTGAAAGGCCAAGCTGTTTCCACTAACTAAGTTTCACCTATTAGTCACGGAGTCACCGTAATTACTTATGAGGATAAAATAGGTGAAGTTAATAGATATGTGGAAGTTGAATGCGCACTAAGGGTGACGTGAAGGATGGGAATGCTCGTCTGTAAGTTTTCGACTAAAAAGCGAAGGAAAGAGGACATCACACGGTAGGCAACGCTACTAGCATAAATGTATTTTCTCTATATGGTGGGAAAGTGTGAGCAGCGTCTTCCGACAGAATCCAAGCGCAAAATTCTACATTGGTATACTCTGATATCGTTCGAGTCCGCCTAAGCGATTAGATTTAGATTTATGGATTCATGGGATATAAAGTAGATCTTTTTCTATAAGAAATTACTTGCGCATTTGCAATTTTCCGCAAAGAGTTCAAATTTAATGCACGACTCGGGTTTCGATGTTATACATAATTTTCAGGTAAAGATAATATATAACATCAAAATCTTAGTCAAGAGGGTCGTGCCTTTACGTATTTTCTGCTTGTGGAATTTTGCAAACATCCAGGTCAATCATTATCAATTAGATTTAGAGCGAGATAGAGCTAGAAAGTAGATGTGAATCACAGATTGAACATTTGGAAGTTGGGAAAGAAGGTTTGCGATCCTGGGAACCCTGGTGGTCGGACGCGGAGTCTACCTCATTACCTACGGTGGAGTCTGTCCGAAAGAAGGAACTCCTCCACTTAAAAGGGACTTCTGGTCAGCTGCCATCATGTCCCGCTACCACTTTATGACCTGATAAGCCGTCAGTGGAGAAAGTTTGTCCTCACAGCAACCATGAGGCTCGTGATGCCTGACACGAAAAGTCGGCCAATATGGCCCGGTACATAGGCCATTGTTATCGACGGCTAAAATAATTAGCATTCCCAGGACTATGCAAGTTATCACCGACGTCCGGATGGTGCCCTTTCTTTAAGCAATTAAATGCTAAGCAGTATTTTATAATTGTTTTTCTTCCAAAACTCCTCATCCCTGGGAGTGTTTATTGATACATAGCGCTGAGTAACATGGATTCCATTATTTTAACGTCACAAATCGAACCATTTCTTTAGTCATAAGAATCTACTTGATCGGGCCAAGCAATACACAAGTACAGATAACGCGTACCTATGAATGTTTTCACGCTCGAAGAAAGCTATGTTTGTTTTCTACAAAATGAAAATGAATACACAACAGCGACTTTAATTTCCACCTTTAGGGACATTACTATTCCATCGTTTCTATATTCAGCACACTGAATTCCTCCCGCATCACTCTTTCAATGTTCCACTCCTGGCGCCAGTAGCCACCTCCTTCATCTGTTATGCACAATTATAATCAAACTCAAATGTGTAAAAAATAACAACTAAAAATTATTCGAAAGTCGCGTTATTTATGCTGGATGAAGTCCATTTTAATGTTCTCATTTTCAATGCTGATGTGGGAAATGATTTATGATTTAAGTCAATTATATTCAACTTTTCTCCTCGCGCAACAGGTTGAGGATGACGAGAGTTTTCTGACGGGAAAAGCACTTTTAAATGGCTTGCTCTTTTGGCGCGAGAAAAAGCAAAGTATAATATTCCGAACGCAGAGGCAGCTATTAGTACAATTTCTAATAAGTAAAACATAGATATATAAAAAATAAACTTTAAATAAATAAATCGTGGGTGCGGAGTCTAACGAAGCAATCGCAGAAGCCGTTTATACTTTTCTCATGGTGGTCTTGGTTCTTTTATTTCTGAAGAGAACAGATTTTTCGTGACTGTCAGCTATGCCTAGTCTCAACTAACCCTTAAATTGCAATTTTCGGGTAGATCATATCACCAGCTTTCAATAAAATCACCACATAGCACGTACCTACTCGCTCCTTTTGTGGAATGGGATGAACGCGTTTCCCACTTTCGACCAATTTCCATTGACACTAATCCGTCCAAAATTAAGAATTTTGTGACGGAATGTTATTCTGATTTATTCATTTCAACGACACGCACAACACATGCCTATTTCGAAATATTATAGGAAGAAACCTTGGCAGATTAACTTAAAGCGTATTCAATATTTTTGGGGTAGAAGTTCAAAAAGAAAACAATAACTTCAGGAGCAATGCCATCTATATGCTATGCCGAGAACTTTTCGCCTTACCCTCGTAAATAACTGAACCGAGAAACACAGCATCCTGCGCAGAGACCATCCATCGGCCATCACTCGTAACCATGAGCGTGTTGGGCAAAGGTTAACTTGAAACATATTCAATATTTTTGTGGCACAAGTTCACAAAATAAATAACTTAAAGAGCAGTGTCATCTTTATGCCAGGCCGAGAACTTTTTCACCTTACCCTCAAGTAACAGAACCGAGAAACACAGAACCCTGCGCAGAGACCATCCATCGGCCTTCGCTCGTAACTTTGAGCGTGTTGGGCAACGGGCGTATCCTATCTAACCGCGAGGTGAGGGTGCAGAGGGGAGGAAGACATCAACGGACAGAGACGGAAGAAGGCGGCGGAGCTGAAACGGAAAACTACTCGCAACGCGTTTCAGATGTTTGAAAAACTGGAAAAGAGTCGTGAGGGATCAACTTGGCGCGAGTCACGATTTGGTAATGGAAAGAAACCTTCGCGTGGTTACATATCGGTAATTTCAATCACCGTCTGTATAGAAAACACACGCTTCTGTCGAGTCGGAGCGCGGCCGATGCTTGGTACGATAAGGTAAACACGACTAATTGGATTTGGCAAAGATGTCATGCAAAGTTAAGCGATGCACGAGGGAGTCGTCAGAGGTCACGTTTGTTCGTATTTGATCAAACAGCATACTGACGGCGTCGAGAGCTCGCCCATTGATTATATTACGCTCCAATTGGATTCCGGATGATTTACTTGCGCAAATGGGAGCTGATATTCTGCGCACCCGCCGGCAATGAGGAGTGAATATTGAGTATTTCTTTCTTTACTGACGAAAAATCTGCGGAATCGCAAATCATAGAGGAACTTTAAATCTCAAAACGATACGCAAGAGATATCGCCCTGATTCTTCTCGAGTATTCTAACAAAAATGATTAAGTAAAACTTAATTTTTTAAAGAGGAAGAGTAATAAAACATACCTGAGACAGACTGATTACACAAATAGTCTATAAAAATCTCCCAATGATAGTATGTCAACAACTATTACAACAATCTTGCGTACTCTGAGCTATAATCGATCATGTAGGCTACTTCAATGTAAAGTAAATTGGTAAATAAGTGGTAACCATCAGTGAGTATTTATTTATTTATTTATTTATTTATTTATTTATTTATTTATACTCAAAACCCCAAAAACAGCACAACAAAGCCCTTTTACATTGGGTGTTTTAACATTAACAATAGACGAACACACACCCATGTCCCGGGCAGCCCAGGTCTACCCAGGTGGGACTCGAACCCGCGACCCTCGGGTTAGCAGGCGAGGACTTTACCCCACCGCCAACGGGGGCGAAAGCAATTTAATATTGCATCTGAATGATTCATATGAGGATATAAACGAAAGATTTGTAGCCATGATGACCAAATCCAGAGAAAATTGGCAAATACCAAAAAAATTAGAATGGTGAGGAACGGTAGTTGAGGAAAGAGTGGCGAGGTTATTCAAATTCGTCCAAATATGCTTCCTGAGATGTTCAAAAGTCAGATAAAACTTAGGAAATGATAAGTAAAATAATTACTAAGCCTAATCTTGCTGGTAAAAAATTTTATATGCGATCGACATTTTACGAAACTTGATGGTACGAAGGTAATAAGGAACCAAAGCCTTCAATCACGCTCTACGTGCCTTTAGTGCTGAGATTACTATAGCTAACTGTAATATTGAACATTTATCGCGCCATCACAATTTGAAAGCAAAAGTATTACAAAGAGTCGTAAATTGTTCATGATGTGGTGTATGGGCAAATAATGGATGCTTCAAGCAAGGAATTTTATAAAGTTTAGGCGTTTATAAAATCTAGATTGGAAAACTACCATTCAATGAGACGGGTATCCAACGAGATAATTAGAAGAACTGCCACTGATGAGTACTATAGATTTGGTAATAAAACAATAGATTCGGTATTATACATTTGACAGACTTGAACTTGTGGCTAAAATGTAGAATGATCTACCGATAGATTTAAGTCATTTGCAGTAAGTGGTAATAACGAAGATGCATACATAATGTAATAAGTACGTTAATTCCACGTGAATGTAATGGCTCACGTTTTCGGCTATTAATGCTTTCTCGAGGCGCAAGGATAATATAGTCAAGACCGTGGTTTGGTATATGCAGTTTATGTGTAAATATTAGTGGTATAAAGTCCTAACTTAGGTGATTACTTGTGGAAAACTGTAGCAGTACTGCGAATATTTCAGAGATATTTACAGCCGTTGCTATCGCTTCGTACTGTTTGAATAATTAAGGCGAAATTAGCCTTGAAAGAATTGGCATAATAAGAAAGTGATTACAGTTACATGGCTGCAGCACATTTTACAACATAAAAGCATTCCTCTCACATTGATAACTCTTCCAACACTTCCTGTGACCTATTCTCCTCTTTTATCCGTCCTCACCAACCACTGAAGCTACGATTTCATGCATTCGATTTTGCTTTTTGGCTAATTTTGCGCGTCACACACGAGCTCCGTTTTCACGGCAATGGTAGCAACGGATGAGAACAGAAGATGGTGGGAAACAGTAAAGCGTTCAGTCATTCTAATTATTCCAGTGTATAGGGAGTCTATGAAGAAAAAATGGATGTTCACGCGGAGTATTCACAATGAGCGGCACTGCCTAAGCTTGTTTTTTGTCAACAGTTTTAAGTTGACCGACAATTCTTTGGAAAAGAGTCACTAAATCAACAAATAACAGGGAGATGAAGTAGGTCCTCAATTCCTGACGCAGACTAAGTCAAAAAGTTGAATTATGGGCAACTTCGATGGCAAGATCTGCGAGTGAACAACTCGCTTCTGATCAGCTTTCTAGTCTCCGGGAACGGCTGAATGAAAACTTAGCTGGACCAAATTACCTTGCAATTTTCACCTCACCCTGTCTCTCTCGGTCAGTATTTTGAGGGTTCTTGCGACTTATAGCGATGGACGGTGATCGCCGCGCTGCAGCTACATGCGATTAAAGTTCATTTCAGCTATTTCATTTCAGTTGGTCATTTTACCATAGCCATCTGTAGCTATCTATCGCAGGCGACGGCCACCCAAGCAAGCAACCAAAATTTATTATTTCTGATCGATTGAATTGATGAGCAATCATCATCATCCTCTTAGAGATTCCAATGGAGCATGGCCATGCAAATCCACAACCATTCCTTACCAATCATGGCGGTAGGCTTGGGTATTAGGTATTCGAAATTTCTAAAGCTTAGGTTAAAATCGTCCCATCTAATCTACATGTAAGAACGCAATTCTTGAGACCCTTGGCTGGCCAGGATGACGCACAACCAACCGAACTGCAGCGGCCGATTCGATCGCTAGATTCAGAACAGCGCTGATGAGTCCAGTCTCTCCTCTATCATCCGAGAATAAGAAAGAGGAAATGAACGGATACACCCTCGCACCAACCCGGACGGACGGTGAAAGGAGGTGATTGGTTGAGCAAACAGCAAGAGGCTGGCAGGCAACGGACGCCCGCTCCGATGCCTCCTGCTTGTTCTCCTTCAGCCTTAGCTCTGTTGATCGTCCCCCGACTTTTCCGTAGAGCACGTAGCATTGCTCGTCGCCGCATTTGCCCCTTCTTTCCTCCCGCCTCTCTGCAGTGACGCCGCCTTAATGAAAGCGCTCTAAACAGCCTCGGGCGCTCTAACCAAAGCGCTAACTCGCAGTGAGGACACCCCTTGCTCGGCGCTAATGAGGTGCGATGCTTCTAGAGCCAGCCAGCCAGCTCCCCACTCCCCACGCAGGGAGACCACCGATCCCACCCACGCAAACCGCCCCCAACCTCCTCCGCCAGCCCCCTCTCACTGAAGCGTCGTCGCATGAGTAGCGCGGGCATGTTTTGCGAACGTTCGAGGGGAAAAAACAGACGAGAGACTTTCCAAGCGTTGAAGTATCCAGTCCCTCGCCGGAGAATTGAACGCTCGAAAGTCAGCTCCGTCAACTTGATCTGCTAAATGTTTCCCGGCGTAACTTAGTACTACTACCCTTTCCATAATGAGACCTTTGTGTATTCCATTATTAAAATCACTTCGGAAATTATTCGTTAAGACCTTGGTTAGCAAGTAACATAAAAACCTTGTGCGTTTTCCGTTCACGAGGTCGGTTTACAGCGGACCTCCATTGTTGCATATACGATTCTTACGGTCTCCCTGATAATGATTTCCCTTCTAAATTCTTGTTGGTAGAGTTCAACTTGTTTGTTTCCCGGAGTTCCCCACAGGGGTCTCTTCTGTTTTTCCCTCGATTAAACTTCTGACTATTACGAGGTGTCTTGGGATGTAAGAGGTCCGTTCTCTTGGCTCATTTTGTCACAAGATATTCCGTATGGTCTTCTCCTCTCATATACTTCTGTGAACTTCCTGATTTCTTGCTTCATTCTTCCACTAGATCCTCTTAATGTTTTCCGACCTAACTTACACGCAACTCCATTTATTAAGACGTAAGTTTGGGTAATTCATAATAATAGATCTCTTAAAACTGTAGCGGGAAAGTTAAAAAATGCACTCTAAACTAAACAAACTTAATCTCCCTTGATCTTTCGTGTCCACCAATAACATCAAGTTTTTTTCAGAGATGAGCCTTTGACACGGTACTAAGACATTCATCCTCAAAGGTTCTTTGAGAATCTTTATGAAAAAGTTCGCTGTTTATTATTAAAATTCCATAATGAAATTCCTTTATGATGGAATGGATAAGGAAAGCCATGTGAATATAAGTTTAACTAAATATAACCCAGTTAGTTTCTTAAAAGTAAATATACTATAGCATACTTACTTCACCCATATAAATGGAAAACTTTGCCATAATTAATTTCAGATAATGAAGTTACGATTGATATTAAACACGATCTTCACAAATTTTGAAGTATTCCATCACAAATACTTATTAATGCGATGAAACTTTTTAAAAAAATATCCGAAAATAGCACAGAAAAGTGTGTTGTTTTACCAAAATAAGCAAATTTCATTGAGTTTTAATAAGAAAAATTCTCATTAACCAACAAAATCGAGCGTCTCATAGAATAATAGATGGTCCAGTACTGCAGCAGAATTAAAACGTCACGCATTTTAGTCCAATTATGCTTATACTCTAATCAAATAGGTAATCTTTATCTACGAATGGCGTCAATCTTCCACGTAAAAATACAAGCGTCTTTTAAAATCCCATTCTTAAGGTATTTTGGAGGTAGAGTTTTTACGACAATGCTAATTTTACGGCAGTAGCAATGTTTCAGAATGATAGGTCGACAAGCATCGAGATCGAGTGGCATAAGGTTTATTTGAGGATATCCAAAAGACTTCCAGTAAGATCCCACTCTCCAATTAAACACAACAAAGCGGCCAATGTCATGTCCAAATACCTTTATTGCAGGAGTTTAAAAAAGGAAAAACGGTGAGTCCAAGAGAAAGGAGCACTCCCTTCGTAAAAAAATCCTCGGTAAAGGGAAAGGGAACCCGACTCTATTTTATTAACACAGCAAGAATATAGTCTTCTCCGAAATACAGTATTCCTTCTCGCTATCTCTCTTTTGCTGTTAATAATAAATTGATGAAATAACAACTTCAACGTTAGATAAGGCTCCTGCATTGGCCTTCCGAGAAGGTTGAGGGTTTAAAAAAACAACTTTGGTTCCTCTTTCATTGTATATACTATAGCGACCGGTTTCAAGGATATCCTCTCCTTAACTTTTTGACTGCCCGCCTACAAATAAATTCCTCCTCGGTCAACACTGGTAGTAGCCCCAGGAGAGGAAAGACCATTCCAAACGATCTGGCCTACCTTTAAGCACTCCCAACCGGGGCGGCGTTAAAATAGAAATAAAACAGATGCGGAGGGAGATAATGGATACATTTCGGATGAGTAGCGGGAGGAAATTAGTGGTGGGCATAAACGTTAAAAACACCGAACACAGTTCTGGCCGGCGATGATGATAGGAACGTGCACGTGCACATATATTCTATGCGCACAGCACTGTTCACCGTCGCATTTCTTTGCTTCCGCTTTCTTTGTCCTGCGTACGCCCAAACAAGTAGATTTAGTGAGGTCTTTCCCGTTCAAGCTGACAACACATCTAAGGATGCTGAGTTGGCAGATGCCCGAGTCAGACATGTATCACACGCACCAATATAGATTTTTCTATGATTATAGATGCTTTGTTCAAAGAATAGAGGACTACAAACTGAAAAACAGTACTTGAGAAAATTCTAGTGAAACGTGGCGCTCTGTGGAATGGAAGCATGGCCCATTGGAAAAAAAAGACCAGAACGGACGAGCGGTCATCGAAATCTGATGCTGGGTGAGGATACTGAAGATAAAATGGTCGGAAAAAATTAGAAATGATGAGGTTTACAGAAAAGTAGAAGAGGAAAGGACCTCATGGAACACAATAAGGGAAAGAAGAACCAAATGGATTATGCCTGAATCATACGATCATTTCTTCCGTCCCTTTTAAGGGATAGCTCAAATGATAGCTCAAATGATCGCTCAAAAATGATCGTGTGACTCGAACAAAGTCAGGGATGGCTCCAGCGATAGGGATCCCTATAGTTTTTTCCATCCCTGGGCACGTCCCTTTTTCCGTCCCTGGAGGCATCGCTCGCTGACTCCACCATTTAGCCAATCAGAGTGCTCGGCCGCAAAGAGCGACTCTTAACGCCACGTTCGGCTTTCAATGGAATGAGAGTAGTTAACATAGAAATGATGCGAAAAGGGACGGAAAAAATGATGGAAAGAGGGACGGCCAAAATGACCGTGTGATTCAGAAAATGATAGCTCGAGCTATCATCGTCACGGTCCCTGAAAAGCTATCATTGGAGCTATCCCTTAAAAGGGACGGAAAAAATGGTCGTGTGTTTCAGGCTTTAGACACACTTTGAGGCACAGTGGGTTTGTAAAAAAACATAATTGTATGCAAAATAGACGTGAAATTCCCCAGACATAGACACAGGAATAAATTCAAGGACCCAACAAAGTATATATGATGCATATATACGGAAAGTATATATGATGAATATATACGGAAAGTATATATGATGAGCTACCAGAAGAGAGACCCAGCATTAAATAAGAAAGGTAAGAGGGGTGCATTTGACTTTTATTAGGATTGAACGGCTAAAAAATGAAGGAACAGCTTGCCCATACACATTAACTCTCGAGCATGACTAGATGTCAAAGAAAATTAGGATTCCATCCTCCCTTTTTGTCGTTTTGAAACTTTCAAAATTCTTTAAAATGCAAATAACACTGCTCTTCACTCATTTACGAGAAAGATACTTTAATATGCTCCAATTTGATCACCTAATTTAATCCGTTTCTGCTTCCACTGTCGACGCAAGCACTTCATCAATGTCCGTTAACTGCGTTAGGAACTATTAGTCAATCGTTAACTGACCTGCCTTCATACAGAATTTAGCGCATGCGAGAGAACGAAGGACTGTCGGTGTGTCAGTTGTTTGGTTCCACTCGTGCTTGACATCATTCTTTCATTTAGGAATTCTTCACTCGCCATTCCTATTTCCATTGTTTTACCGTCGATATGAAATCATGATTGTAGAACCAACCTCATTCGTTATTGTTCAATAGGCCCTTTCCAAAACCAAATTCCGCAACTCCTTGAGTAATGACCTAATCTGTCTTACATTAAATTGATAGAATGCCAAGGAGTGAACACCCCGTTGCGATGTAAGAGATCCATAACAACGAGAGGATCAGCCCTTTGAAGTTCCGATTTCAAAATGGTCGAAAGTTCAAGGCCGACCTTGATATTGAAGGTTTGTAATTCTTATGGCTTCTAAGGTTTGTCCCAATTGAAAAAAAATCGCATTTCTTAATAAGATGACTTTAAGTTTTGGTTATACTGTGGACTCAAGGTTTTAAAATTGCAATTTTATGAATGAGAAAGCAGGAATTGCGCGGGGGGTTATTTTCTAGTCGGACGATCTAGAGGGCGATTTCCGTAATTTTTTACTAGCTTTTTCTTGATGATATTTATAGCGCTATACATTCATACACTCATATTATACATTTATACATTGAAGATACATGTTTGAGCTGTATTAAAGCGCATTTACGTAAACTTTGGATTTCTTTAAAGTATTTAACGCCAAACCGCCCGTAGACGGAATTTCCTTGCGGTGAATAGTATATCCGGCAACGGGAGTTGCGTTGCCACACCAAACTGTAACTGGTCTAAACTGGATGTTCGGCATTGATAAAGAATTCGTCCTTCGAATTCCCGTGTTATATTTCATCAATGAGAAAAAAGAACAATGCAGAATATTACTATCCTCGTACTGTAGGGAGATACCTGATATTTCGTTAACTTTGTTTCTTAACCACGACTGAGGCGGGAGAGGAAGATCTGAGGTAAGAGATGTAGGGAAAGAGTCGGCGTGCTTAAGCGGGTTTATTGGTTAATGGAAATATTAAGTAGAAGGCGAAGTTCACGTCTGCCTCATTTTGAAGTCACTGTCTCTGTTGAAATGTTATTAACCATTCTAAGTTTAGAAAGCTTCGTAGATTAGTCGGAGCCTTACTGAGAGATCTTGGCGCAGGCTTAAGCTCCGTCCAAATCCATTTTGGAGTCAATGGCTCTAAGGAGCTCATTTAAGTGAATTAACTGCCATAATCTAGCATATCATTTCACCATTCTCACCGCTACTTAAATTCTACATCTACGTGCTACCCTACGAAGCACTGCGTGGGCAGTGTCTCAGGACACCAGCCGTCTTCAAGGTGAAAAGGTTTTAGGAAGTGTAATGGTTGAAGTGTATTATGGGAGTGTTTTAAGGGGAACTCAGCTTTTATAATGGTCACTTATTAAGTGGAAAAAGAACTAATTTTTCATCCCATCTGCTCGACACTGTTTCTGTCTTATTTTATCGCTTATGTCTGACCGAAGGATGCATTGGGGCGGATAAAAACATCTCCGCGATACTTCGGCGCTAGTCTTTTGTAGAAGCTTCTAATTCCGTGAATGAAGCAAATTTTATCGTCTCTCCAACTCGAGATGAATAGCATTTTTTAATGAGCGGATCTTAAGTTTTTGTTTAACCGTGGACTCAACCGTTATTTTTTTCAAGGTCGTAAAACTAATTTTGATCGAAGAAACCTTCGAGGATACCGACGCGTTTAATAAATTGCAGAGTGCAAATAAATTGCTAGCCAGGTTTTCTCATTCACCTTATGACTATATCGTAGTCGAGTATAGTGTAATTCCATGCACGTAGATAGGGAATAAATAAGGAGAATCATCATATATATTATTACATAAAGGTCTTTTTCTGTCATTCCGTATATGCTCCGTTAATACTGCACCTACAGTGATAAATGAGGTATCATTTTAAACTTTGAATCACCGGCTTCTGACGAAAAATACAATCACAATCTCAAATTTCACTATTTACCCATTGATTTGACTTAAAAGTTTCGATTTTTCCACGTCGATTACTCGCTCGAGGTATATCGACTCCACACATTTTTTTTATTCTAAACTTCAAAAAAAGGTTTAAAATGAAAATAGTACGAAATGCACATAGTGCTTGTACATGGGTGAATGGTCATCTGGTAAGTCAATGCAATTAAAACTTTTTGCTTTCATATTTATCATCATCACATATATTATTTCTCTAAGGTGTTTTTTTGTCGCGACGCCATAACTCCCATAATTCTTCATCAAAATTAACTATTCAAACATCGTTTTAAAGCTTATGTTCCCCGCTTTTGACGAAAAGTAGACAAATGGTTTACAATTAAAGTTTTTGTTAAAAAATTTTAAAAATGACCAAAAATGAACAGTGCCATTTGTTAACAATATAATCAACTAATATGTTGGCTATGGTTACGTGCTTAAAAGACTGTATGAGGCGCCATCTATTAACACATAGTTTAGATAGATTGTTTACATTCTACATGCAATCAGTGTGACCGTTTGCCGTTTACGTTATGTATCTTTATCACAAACATAAATAACATAATCGTCCATGGGAAGAAACAGGTAGAAGAAAGAAGGAAGAAACAGGAAGAAGCTGCATACTGTGCGAAATATTCGCACGGGTCAGCTAGTTTTAATTATTACGATGTTGCTTAGGCATTTCTAGCATTGTTGCGCTTCAAATGGGCAACACAAATGTATTTTAACCCATTCTAACTGATTAATACAAGGGAAAATTAGATGACTTTCTTATTCATTGAAAGCAAAAAGCGAAATGAAAGTAAAATGATGCAACTACACTATCAAGTTGTGATAGCAGTGGTTCCATGCATGAACATTTTTAAATCTATAATTCGGATACATGGAAGGATCAACTTTCGTTTCCTACAGTTGTAGGTGATTTACGCATGTATACTCCTGCACTTCTTGAAGTTATTTCAATAAAGGGAAAAAGTGAAACCACACGGTAAAACAGCAGGAGTGTTGAAGACATCAAAGTACGCAATTGGCTCTATCAAAGTGATTGTAAGTAGTCAGCACCCCGAATACATGCCATTGGTATTTATCGCGGTACCGTGATGTACTGCCAATCATAACAATTATGGAAATAATTTCTACTTTAAAACAGAATTTTCATAAAATTGTGCCGAATTTTCAGCACAAATTTGGCCATAATTTCGCCGCGGACATTTTCGCTCGCGGACATCGTCGCGAGCCGGACATAACGCGAGATGTTCTAAGTGCGGTAGGGAGATTTCAAAGTGCGCACTGTCGGCGATATTGCGCGTTGTCGGCGATATTGCGCGACAAGAACAATGTGCTCTACTTTTATAGTGAATTCGCATCTGGCGTCCTCTTTTCGGAACTTTGTGGCAATAGTGCTCCTCTACGCCGCCGTCTCAACCAATGGCTGGACAAACAGTTCCCCTACTTCCCCCTTCTCCACTGATCCAGAGCTACCTCCCCTCCTTTGACTGCGCCGACCGGACGTTTCATCGCAGCGGCTCTCTCCTCTGCCGGCCACCGAAGTGTGTACCTCGTCAGCAGGCATCGTTCGTCAAGTTTCGGCAGCTAGCCTGCGGGCCTCGTCGTGTAATCATAATTGTAATTTAGTATATTAAATATAGTGTGACTGTTGGAAATCATTCCGTATTGGTCATTTTTGACTCCTTTCCCACTGTGTCAATTCGTTTTCCCGCGACATTCGTCGCAAAATATATGAACAAATTACGCGCGAAGGTAATGTAGGGTCAATTGTTTATAACAAATATGAACACATTTCACTTCCGTGCGAAAGAAAAAACTCTTCGTTCACCCATTGTAAATAAAATAAAAACACGACTGAAAAATTATAAATGGCTCCTGCTGATAAGCCACGAATGGCTTAGCAGGACCATGAAGTTGTAAAGTTGTTTAATAGCGTTCATTTTACAAGATTTATATTATACTGCATTTATATGAGTTTCCTTTTATATCTAAGGTATTGAATTTGTACTTTTTTTGTAAATTCCATGTAATAAAGGTAATAAATATGTGGGAAAAAATCATCTTTCATCAATATCTTTGCAATGGCACCTTTGGGATGAAATTTATCACAATTAATAAAAATCACAAACACACTCCTGAGGAAGAAATCAAAAAGGTGATTGCAGAAAAACAAAATCGAGAGGACGTGAGGAGCCCGTCCTTTTGCTAGCGTATTTTTTTTTGAGGAAAACTTTTTCTTGACGTACCGAACATTTCCATTTTGATGGCACCCAGTCTCATTCGCCTTGAAATTTATAATGCTGCGCTTCTGACGCAATATCCATTGCAAAGCCACTCTGGAGTGAATGGTGTAATTATTTGCCTTCGGTGATTGATTCTAAATGCCATATCAACCTTTTCGGAGGGTATGCGTGTACTTTGAAATTCAATCCCAGTGAGGTGTTTTTCTTTTTCTAAAGTAACAATTTTCGAAGATGCACCAACAAAACGAAGAAACACGCGTTCAAGAACATGGAAAGGCTTCGTGAAGATAGAAGCTGGTTGTTATTTACGGCCAACGCTGATGACACAGTAAGATCGCAAAAAAGATCATGAATCAAAGACAGAGAGGAATGAAGAAGCTATTCACCATTAGACGGAAAACCATATTTTTATGGTTCGTTGGACTCGCGGGAGTGACATCGTTTCCGCTGAATACTGCCTTCTGGGAAATTCTGAGGGTGGAATGTGAATCATGATGTGTCGGCCCCGGTGACAGGCGGGGTAAAGTCCTCGCCTGCTAACCCGAGGGTCGCGGGTTCGAGTCCCGACTGGGTAGAATATTATCTGCCCAGGACATGGGCGTTTGTGTCTCGTCCGTTGCTACTGTTATCCACCCGACGTAAATTGGCACATTGTGCTGTATTCAGGATAGTGAAGATATATAAATAAATAAATAGATTTGCATGGAGAAGAAAGTTTGAACGTGCTCTGAGTTATGCATCAAAATTAATGCTACTTTTCGTGAAATGTACTCTAACGGTAAAAGGTAGGTTTTGTTGAAAGTCACAGAAACTCCTCCCGGTTTTCTACACTTTCAGGATCCTATCTAACTTTGTCTCGTTTCATTGTTTTCGCCTTAAAATACGATATTTCCTTCTTCAGTCCGTTCCTTGAACCATTTCTTTCCTCCCCTTTCCTACTTGCCCGACATCCTTCTCTCTATCACACTCTTCAGCAATCCATCGCCCCTCATTACATCCTCCAGCCACCTACCCAGCCTATACCGGATTTCATTCAAAAGTTTCCATTCCTCGCCCATCATTCTAAGGTGTATATAATCAAATGAGTAACTCAAACCAGAAAAAATATGTATTTTGCCTCTTATTTTTTATTTTATCTTCACTACCCCGAATACAGCACAGTGGGCCAATTTACGTCAGGTGAATTACAGTAACAACGGACGAGGCACAAGCACCCATGTCCTGGGCAGATAATATTCTACCCAGGCAGGACTCGAACCCGCGACCCTAGGGTTAGCTAGCGAGGACTTTACCCCTCCGCCACCGGGGCCGACGATTATGTCCTACGATGACTTACATTTTTTTAGCGTTAGGAATGGCAGTCATGGCGAAAGTGGATATTATTTGTATATACGTGGGAAGGTTTGTGTGGCATGATATGTATAGGCTTGCACCCCTAAAAGTGGAATATCTCACGCTGCTGAGATTGGTGAGATGCCATATAACTATCAAGTTATCAATTGCCTAATAATTTAAACCTAAATCCAAATTAGAACTGTATTAAAAGTGTCCTAAGAATAAGTTCTATGAAAACATCAATGGGAGAGAAAACAAATCGAAGAAAAAATATTAAAAAACTGATAAATATTGAGGCACAGGTTAGGAGTAAGTTATTTACGCTATTTTATGTTAAAAAGAGGGCATACAATCAGGGGATAACTTATTCCTCAGTAAGAAAATTCAATCCCTCCAAAATCGCTAATTAATAGACAGAGATATATTTTTAGTATTTTAACTTAAGTTTAATGCCGTTTATTCAAGATCCTATAATTTTCCACAGTTCACGTTTTTCCTGAGATCTATTCTGGAAGTTGCTTTCAGGTATGGGCGATGTGAGAACACTACTTCATGAGGAACTCGAATTGTACAGGATCCATCTACCTTAAATTGTCTCGAAAATTATATCTAACGAGTTGTAATAATAATAATAATATTTATTGTTCAAGGACTACATACCCTTTGGAACAAAGTACAGTTTAACTGAAAAACTCTGTGGCAAAAATACTATTTTTTCAGGACACTACAGTTTACAAATATGAACATTCAATAAGCATACATTAAGCATTAATACAATTATATTTACAATTACTATAGTGCAAGCTAATAAAATATATAAACAATTAGTAAGGATGAGAGAGAAATTTTTTAAAATGAAAATAATGAAAAATGAGATTTATAGAAATTAACAAAAAATGAAGTGTACAATGAAATTCACACTGCGCTACAATAATATTTTTTATACGAGAAAGATAACATTTCCGATTTAAATTTATATACATTGCTTGAGTTTATAATATTGTCAGGAATACCATTCCATATTCTTAGGCCATAATTTGTTGTGGATAACTGATACATATTAGTTCTACACCTTGCAATTTTAAATCGTCTTCTTCCTCTGACTTGTCTCCCTGGAACACTTTGTTTTCTAATAATATAATTATACAGATAATCAGGGGTTTTAGTTGATAATATTTTGTAGATGAACACAGATAAATTAAATATTTCAATTACATAAGTACTGGAAACTTTGCTGGAAGAATTATTAAAAATAAGAATATCCCTGTTTTAATATTAAATAAGAAAATTCCTGTCCAATGTTGTAGGGACAGATCCAGGACATCAAATGTCAAAACAAACTCATTTTTAATTTCAATAAATGATTTGAATTCTTTGAACTAAAGTAACTTAATCAAGTAATTTTGCCGGACAATACAGAGCACTGATCTTAGAGCCATGGAAAAGGAGCATGATGGAAAGGAAAAACCCTCGTCACATGAGGGAGAAGTCTACGAGGCGGTGCCCAAAGGAAGTCGTTTAAGATTTCGAGTATTTATGAAAAAGAATAGAGGTCGAAAAAACCCGTTCTTAATTTTGAGGCGCTGTTAAAAACTTAAGACTCAAGCTTCATTTAGGCGCTCCTCGAGGAGAAGCCGAAAGCAGCAGATTTGTGTTACGCTACGGGCTCGCTCTGTGTGTGAAATTTTTATGAACTGGGTTCTCTGAGTGATGTGAGATCATCGGTCGGCTACAGTGGTGGCTTTTAGCACGGCAGTAATGTTTTTTAACCTCAGAGTCATGCTATCTTCCCCGACAAAAAAAAATGATAAAAAAATGAAGATTGTTCCCGGAGTCCCGGACTGGAGTCCCTTAATTTTTCTCACTTCATTGACGAAAGTAATTTTATTAACCGAGCGAATATGTGAATTCTTAATTGATAATCGGCAACCGTTAAAACACTTACGCGTGTAAAACACAAAACAAAACGCGTATAAAAAACGTTTAAAAAGTATGCATATGCGGAAAAGAAATCAAATATGACCACTTTGGCTCCACAAGCCATTTTCTAGCAAAAAAAATAGGCTGTCTTACAATTGAATAAATTAAACTGTTTTTCATGCGGCGCTTCTGGGAAACAACGGATGTCCATAAAATCAAGATGAGTTTTACCGTTGGTACGCGAGATAAATTGCACGCATGCAAAAGTACTTCAAGAGAGAAACATAGCATCATCACTAGCAGTCATTTATCCCAAGATTGGTTTGCATCAGAACCCGACTAAGTACCGACATGGAAACTAATTTTTTAGTACTTAAATTTTAAAACAGGAATATTCTTATTTTTAATAATTCTTCCAGCAAAGTTTCCAGTACTTATATAATTTTTCATAGGTTTTACAATGAAAATGTCTTTAAATTTTAGTTGACACTCTCAGAAATAATGAAATAGCTATGTTTCATCTTAGGAATAGACGCCGAAATACTAACACAACAATATACCTACGCTCTGTGTTGTATTTATTAAATTGTATTGATCCCCTGATGATATTGCCTTACAACAAAACCATGGTGATCAATAAAACACAGAGTGGAAATTGCAAGTTTTAGTGTTTCACCTTTCACTTTTTCAATAAAATTTCACTGTGTACCGTAAATTGTGTGCTTTCTAAAGAATGCTCTTGTATTTCGGCCTATTTTTCACAGGGACATTCGCTGGAATCACTGAAAAGGTTAAATAATCAAATAACTATATGTTTCACAAACCAAGCTCTATCTGCCCCTTCCTTCTTATTGCTTAAAGCGCAAATTCCATAATGCGACACACCGCATGATAAGTATTCAACCCAAGCAATGAGGGAACAAACTTATTGGTCATTTTGGTGTCAACATCTGATCTATACGCTCTTTCTTCATCCTTGACCAATCGGCAATCGAAGTGAACGCGTGCACTCGGGAGCTTTTTCAGTCTTACTCCTCTGGAATGGATATCGACTGCCCGTTAGGTGAACACCAGCACCACGTCATTCAACTGAGCATCGAGGAAGTAAGGACTGGGCGGGGTTCATAAAAAAAGTTCCTTTTGACAGTTTCCGTATCAATACCGTGATAAAAGCATACATTTCCCGAGTGGTTGAGGCTATGCATGGCCATAATTGAGCATATTGCAACGAAGGAAAGGATCGTTTCAATTTCTCATGGCGGCGGTGGCGGCAGTGAACGGGGTCGCCGCTAGATTCGCGTGCACTGAACATGCAAGCTAATATTTTTATGTCCAGCAGCAGCCGCCGCCGCAGAGGCCTGTGAATGACGGATTGATAGCCATTCGAACGAATGCGGCGCCACTGAGTTTAAGAGGGAGGGTGTGGGGAATTCATTTCGTAATCCATTCCTCGCCAGTCACTTCTCCCTCTCTTTCTCCATCACTCCCTGGAAAAATAACGGCTTGTAGAGACGCCTTAAAAGATCATTTCGCCGTTAAGTGACTCAAATGCCAATTTATGCATATCCTGTCTACTAATAGAGTGAGAAAATAACCTCAGTTCGACATGAAAAACTGAATCGTGCCTTTTTCACGCCTACATCGGTACACATCTGCTACTTGTTTTCCAATTTTACTAAAAATGACCAAATATTATATGAGAAAACGGGTGAAACATAATTAAGTATAAATTTTTAATACAACGTCAATGCCATTTCCACAATAAAATGTCCACAAGAAGCAATACCTTCCAGGAAAACATATTCAAATGAAAAAGTAGCAAGCTTACCGCCTTATTATTGTAGCCAATGGCAAATTAATTCAATAATTTCAATCAAAATGCGTTAACCCTCTATCACACGTGTGGCGCTGTGTGACCTAGAGGTAACATTAAGAAGAATTCTTTTTTTGTCTCTGATTAGGTTTGTTTGCGTCTATATACCTCTGTGACATCGATTTTCCAGCTTGGCAACGAAAATAAATCTCATTCGTAACTTTTAGTTCCTCGTTCTCCCACAAGTAGGGTAACATATGGAATGACTACACATAGTGGACAGAGAAATTGGTGTATAGAACTCAAATGAATCGCGTTGTAATCTGCTCCAATGCATGACAAAATCATAGATTTAAAACGTTTTAAATGAAGAAACCAGAGAAATATGAACAAATAAATAATAAATCTCCAATGGTCGTGATAATTGGCACCGCTCGTCAAAAGAAAGAAATAAAAGTTTACAACTTTACAAGTCTTAAAGTCTTTACAAGTTTTTAAACTTTTCTTTCTTCCTTTAGACAAGTGGTGCCAAGTATTACGGCCATTGGTGATTTATTATTTATTTGTTCATTGTAAGAGGCCATAGAGCTCACGTTTCCTCGATTTCAGAGAAATATGGTCCTACTTTCGGAATATATTGCAACTCCCTAATGATTTTCTTCTTTTTTCTGAGTCTAAATTTATATGCACAAACCCTTTGACACTAAATATGTGATTGATGAATGGCTAGTGAAAACAACCTTTCTTGTCACCAGTGAAAGCGACATTTTTGTAAATATTGAACAGGAATGTGGACTATAGTATTTGTTTCGAAACACACAGTCACGGTGTAACCATCATTTAACCCTCTATTCACCGATTATTTCGTCCACCATGTGCAGTCATTTCACATGTTACCCCACTCGTGGGAGAATCAGGAACTATTAGTTACGTATTAGAGATATTTTCGTCGCCAAGCTGTGCAATTGATGTCACAAAGGCATGTAGACGTAAAAAAAATCTGATCAGAGAGAAAAAATAAACTCTTCTATTTGTTACCTCTAGGCCACTCAGCGTGATAGAGGGTTAAGCTGTGAGATTAGCGACGCCCCGACTTGCAGCGCCTCGCGGTTCTTGCGGGAGTGAAGAGAGTCTTAAGTGCGCCGCGCAACAGAATTGAGCCGCCTCCGTTGGCAACAAGCATCCAGTGAGTGGCGACCACAGTGCCGATGCGCCGTCTGGGGAGGGCGGGAGCTAACGGAAGGAGGTGGGCGTCGGGGGAGGAAGGCGAGAGGGGAGGGATGAAATTAAGATTTAAAAAAATAATAACCTCTTCGTAACGGGAGAGCCTCCACTCTCGAGGGAAACTTTCACATCCTAAAAAAAAAGTCGAATCATTTTGCACCAAACGATCCAGGAAACATGAAGTGCATTAGCAATAAGAGAAAGAGATAAGAACTTAATGTGTGATCAGATTCAATAGACTAAAAGGTGCGAACTTTTCCGGAATATTAAAAGGGCCTCCGAAAACAAATGTTTACTCAGCAATAAACGGCTAACAGTTTGATTTTTTTTGGAACGAATACAAGATGGAGGTAAATTTATTCCGTATTCATGATGATAAAACAAAAAATATATCCAAGTGAAAGGAAGCAGTGCTTTTTGAAGCAAAACCATGCAATCGTCAGGGAGAAAGTGAGAACATGGAGCAGAAATAATTCTCCTGAAGTAAAAATGTTGAATATAAAGAAAAATTAAGTGGTCTTAGTTGGCTAAGAGATGAGATTGAAAGACGCAAACAAATATAAAGTGATTGGATAAATAATAATAATATATTTATTGAACGGGTTGATATAAAACCCTTTATAAAGTTATGCATTGAATACAGGTATTTAGGCAACAAGGAATAGCAGCTTTAAAGTAAATAAAGGCACATCAAGGATATGAAGGTAAGCTTAAAAATAAAGATAACAGAGTAAGAGAAAAAAAATAGATATGACTTAATCTAACAAGAACATCAGGCATTCACAACTGAGTAAGGCAATTTTAAATAAGAATATAGATATGACTTAATAAAAAAAAAGGCAAACAGTCAAGAAACATTTCTTCTCACATATCTTTTGAAGGTGCTTGAGGAAGAATTAAAAAAGTCAATGTCCCTTGAGACTTCATTAGCATCTCTAATTGCACGGTACAGTGGCATGTAAAATGAATAATTATTTGGTAGATAGGGAACATTAAACAAATTGCTCAGTCTTGCGTTTACCCAAGGTACCCTTAGAGAGAGAAATGGCAATAGAGTTGAGCATTTTATGTAATTGTTCAAAACATAATATAAGAAAATAACACCAAATTGTTTTATTCTACATCGAAGACTAGTCAGGTTTAAGTAATAATAGACGCATTAACATTACGGTTTATACAAAACTGTAACAGCAAAGTAATGATATTGCTTTCTTGGTGACGTTCGGGAAGGGCTACACTGTAGTGAAGAAATACAGTGAGAGGGTACGGGTAAAAGAAAGAAAGGCCCATAAAAATATAAGGTAGACGTCATGAATTTACTGTCTGTAGACTTGAATGAATTGGCTATCGCTAACCAATCCTAGCTTAAATAACCAACGGAAAATATCAATTGGGACATACATATTACAAATTACGGCAGAAAGATTCTAATTCAAGGTAAACTATACCTAGCAAAAAATATAATTAATTTTCTCTACTGATTATAGGTGGGTCTCGGTGGAACCTCTTGATGCGATTTTTCCTTTGAACGTCTGTTTATTTGCTCTCTCTCCCGCTCCTCATGCTTCCTCTCACTGTTAACGCACAGTCATCCTATATATTATTACAGACAGGTCTTTTTCTGTCATTCCGTATAAGCTCCGTTAATACTGCACCTACAGTGATAAATGAGGTACCATTTTAAACGTTGAATCACCGGCTTCTGACGAAAAATACAATCTCAATCTCAAATTTCACTATTTACCCATTAATTTGACTTAAAAGTTTCGATTTTTCCATGTCGATTACTCGCTCGAGGTATATCGACTCCACACATTATGTTTATTCTAAACTTCAAAAAAAGGTTTAAAATGAAAATAGTTCGAAATGCACATAGTGATTGTACATGGGTGAATGGTCATCTGGTAAGTCAATGCAATTAAAACTTTTTGATTTCATATTTATAAGATATTCGCTTACAAAAATAGTTTGTAAACATTTATGAACATAACTTGCTCATGCATACATCCCGTTCAATGTTATCATTCCGAGAATGAAACTCACCCCTTCGGATCCGACCAAATGACAAGAAAACAATTCCCAATCAAAGTGGCCTTTGCAATGACAATTAATAAAGCACAGGGTCAGACTCTTCAGAGAGCCGGATTGTACTTGCCAGAACCCGTTTTTTTCGCATGGACAGTTGTATGTAGCATTTTCTAGAGTTCGCACTTTCCGTGATATTTATGTTTGTGTTAAAGAAACTCATAACCAAAAAGTTACAGACGACAACATTGTCACTTCTAATATTGTCTTTAAAGAAGTTTTGTAAATTGCGTGCCATTATGCAGTAACAGACGTCATGATTGTTCCTACTGGTACCAAACTCTCTTGCCTGTATTGTATTCATATGTTTTGTATATTTTTGCAAGAAAACAAGTATAAAGAAAGTATTTTATGATACACCTTCTTCTCTATTTAAAACCCAATTACACCGTTTCCTTAACATACTTATTCCCTGATAGCGTGAAAGTGCGAAATTTTCGCACGGGTTACCTAGTATCATAAAATTGAATAAATTCCATGGGTAAAATATTTGTTACGACCTCGATTTTGCTAGCCGCAGCATCATCAGGCGCATCACCTCGTGGAATTTGCTTAATTCTGTGATTTACAGTGATGCTTTGTGGTTTCTACACGATATCGACTGAATATTCAGACATTGCACTGTTCATGAAAATCAAAATATCTCTTCTTTTTCCCCGCATAACGTATTTGTGCTACATTTTTCCTACCTCGTAGGAGAAGAATTGCGTCGCCAATAACTATACACTAGACCCAATTACACTGCCTCTTTCTGTTCGCCTATGCACGCCAGTGACGCACTATCCTCGATTACACACCACGCATTGTTTCTTCGTTTGCTTCTTCCTCCGCCCATTGTGTTTCCTTCATTCCTCTCTAAAGACACTTCATTCCATTTGCTCTCTTCCACTCTATCCTATGTTCCCATTTTCAAGGTATTCAAACTACCCCACATGAGGTTTTTGTGATAACATTTGCTAATTTGTCGGCCCCGGTGGCGGCGGGGTAAAGTCCTCGCCTGCTAACCCGAGGGTCGCGGGTTCGAGTCCCGCCTGGGTAGAGTATTATCTGCCCAGGACATGGATGTCTGTGTCTCGTCCAATGTTGCAGTTGTTCACCCGACGTAATATGGCCTAATGTGCTGCATTCGGGGCAGTGAAAAAAATAAAAAAATAATTAATATATCCTTAACAGACAGTCAGAAAATTTCTGTCCAAAATTTGTACACCATAAAAATAGAAAGGAGTTAGACAAATTCAATACCCGACGAAAGATATCAGCGTACAAAGCATACCAATTATCGTGATCGATGTTCATAAAGTGATAATCACAGAGTCTAGGCTATAATTATCCGAAGGTGTTATTCAATGAAATGTAATCTGTAACTGAGGTTTTACATCACTCTCGGGCAGAATGTTTTCCTCAATCTGTGGATGACGCAAAAATATGGTACACTTTAGTTGACTTAAAAAGTCCCAAGGAAAGTTACAAATGAGACACCGAGTTTATCTTGACAAAACTCACTTCATATCACCTGAAAATTTGCCTCTTCGCACCGCCTAATTTTTTTTTCAATTAATTGTTTTTGAACACACTCCTAAATAATTAAACTTGCAAACTTCAATCGGAAAAATATATGATGCGCGGCAGATGTTGAACAAACATTCCACAACCAACACCAATTCTCTATACCAATGTTTGCATTATTTTCAGGTCTTGCATCGGTTATGCGTTGCATCTGTCATGCGGAGTATCCCATTTTCTACTGGAGGGAAGACTATCACAATCAGGTCTTCTGGCGCCTTCGTTTGCGAACAGGCGAGCATCTTTTTAGAATACCTCCCCTATCCTCATCTGATACTCCTATCGTGAAGCTCAATTCACCATTCGCCCGAATGCTCTTCCCATCATGAAGACCATAATATCGGCAGGCCTCACGTCTTTTCTGACTGGCTTGCAGACAACTTGAAAATAAAACCATCATGCTTGCCCCAATGCATTCTGGATGACCGCAGTAAAAGTCGGAGTGTAATAGTTTTGCATTAATGCAACTTCACTGTACAGAAATTACACATGCCCGAGGACGTTCGAAGAGCGTGGGATTGCAGCAATTTTTTTACCTGAAGATTGCGATCCAGTCGCTGGTTTGAGTAATTTAACTACAGGATAGGCCTCATATATGGGACGGAATGAGAGCTCCTAACTAGTATTTCATGTAACAAAGTATGCAAACCGCTTGTTTCATACCCTTTGTAATAAAAACCGACCATAGCTTCGACGCGTTGTGCCGTAATGACGCTGCGTGTGATAACTATACTCGATTTTTTATTAAAAAGAGTGTGGAAATTACTCCCGAGTTTTTTATTCGTATCATCATGGATATATGAGAACCTCAGAAATCAAGTTTTGTTTAGGTTTTCTCAAAACAAAATTATTGTTTTGAAAAAACTGAAGTCAAAGTTGAAAATTTTGGGCACAACCCACTAAGTAGTTAAGAGGCATTACCCTAGATAGCATCACCTGTCAAGAAAATCACTTGGATCCCTTTACCACCTAAAAGATTTATATTTTCACATTCCATTCCTGAACCTAACTTATTTTTTTGTGAATGTCACTTAGACCCCTTGACTTCTAAGGTCCACATATGTTATTTCCACCAAGTGACGCCTGGTACGCTGTTGTATAAACGTTACCTGACCTGACTGCATCCAAAGCAAGTCGTATCTTACTTATTTCCCTAACATTTTATTCACAACAAAAACTTAAGAATCCAAGACATCGTTTAGAAAATTAAATGGTTAATTGGTAGGGAAATCGTGTCACCTTGAGATGATATCACAGTTAGAAAATTTTGGTGATTCTTTGTGTGAAATGGTAACTTTCAAGTAATTTCATCGGTGAAGGTTATGACGTAGAATTGCAGCCATGTAGCATGGGTAATCACATTCCTCTCCTCCGCCCATCGTGCTCATCTACCACTTTTATTCGTACTATGCGTTTCAACGATTATTCGTCATCATCAGGTACAAACCTGTATTATACCTGATGATGACGTTGAAACGCGTAGTACGAATAAAAAAACATGTGGACCTAACAATAATTCCTTTCATTTTTCTGGCATTGAGGATTTGTATTTATTCACATTGAAAATAGCATAACGACTCATTGGAGCCAAGGTCACTTTTATTCGAAAAGCAACACGAAGATAAGTCAATGGAGATAAGGATTACGAGAAAAATATTCGAATTCGACAATGAGCATTGTGGTATTCTCTCTCTCAAATAACAACCTCAGCACAACCAAAAGCAGTCCATCGGTCAAAGAGTGACCTCATGATTAGAATTTGGATAAAAGGTAAACTCACGCAGGTGTCAATGGCCAGAATAGCACCGGCAAAAGAGTTATTGCCGCGGAGAAGTGATAATTATGCGCATAATTCACCTCTGTGAGATAACTACCTACTTACATGCAGATGACCACGTGGAGCCAAAAAAAAAGCATTCATTCGAAGCTCAGCCCGATTAAAGGGATAAAGTTGAGAGGAAAAGTTTCACCTTAGTCCTCTTTAGGTAGCTTGGGCGGATTATAATTTCACCCAGAAATCAATGAATTTGGTTTCATTTTTAAGAAATACATCTCACCCTTGTATAAATACCAAAATTTCCCCGTACCTAACTACTTTCCGAAATATTTGCAGAAAAATTTGCTGATCAATTTTGAAGTGGTAGCAAAATTATTGGTACAAGTATTGTACGAGTATTTTCCATTCTCTTACTCAGGGCGTCCCTCCTTGGTTCTCTTTACACGTGCTTTCATTTTAATGATAACCCTATTTTTATCCATTTCTCATGGGTACATATTATAATCATATATTCTTGCATCATTCCTGAAACGATTCCAGATTGTGATATTTCTGCATTTCTTGAGTTTTTTTTGTTCCCTCGTCTTTGTGAATTTGCTTCATTTTCAAACAAATTTTATATCCCTGAGATGAGTTTAGATATGTGGATACTCTTTGAAAATTTACCCAGAAGAAACAAATATACCAAATCACCTTGATAAAAAATTAACCGCATGATAAGTGCAATAATGAAGAAATAAAAAGAATTTTCCATTTTTTGCCAGATATCTATACTGGTGTTAAAAATATCGCCTTAAACAGTTGGCGCATCTCAAAAAGCACCATGAATGCAAAATTCCTAATGTATTAAAATAATATTGCGAAATGCCGATTTGAAAGCTCAGAAAGTCCAAAAATATTTCTAAAAAACTCTCATTTCATGGGAAATTTTATTTGGTCATCTAAAAATTTGTCCTTTCCGTAACCATTTTATCATTTTTATTTCCACTCTATATTCCCCAATTTCGCTTAGAGACAAATTTTTAGTTTTCATAATCAGTCTCTATATCTTTTTAATGATCGCTAATTGTTTGAACAGGCCGCTGATCTGCTCATAGTAGAACCAAGAGCCTTTGACATATCACGATAGCTTTTGTAGAATCTTTTTGATCTTCTCTATCCGAAATTAGTGCAATCTCTTTATTTTCCTATCAGAAAATTTCACTACGAAATGATCAACGAAGAAAACATTTTCCAACTAACTGCCATGTATTGGTTAATTGAATACTATAGAAGACATGCGCTAAGTTAGGACTGAAAATAACGCTTCCAGTCGATAAAAGTTCTATGATCGCGAGAAACCTTGTGCTACGGTACCAAAAATTCGGAAGTTTGTTCTCAATTTCCAACGCCGGCAAGTTTTGGCATGAAATCTTGTGCTGGATCATGTATCAAGTGAAACCGGCTTAATGAGGTTCTTCCGTGGCTGAGTGAGTCATAGCAAATACTAAATCCAAGTATTTCTTTCAGATAGTTTTCAAAATCCTGCTTACGCTGACGGAATACGTCACCTTTGAAAACCAAAATTAAGGCACCAAACGTGCAGTTATTCCATGACTATATTTTTAATGACCACTTTTCGATTATCATAGAAGCCGACTGCAGCGCCATATCTACGGTATTACTGCATTTTGACTTCAATTATCGTATCCATTGGTTGATAACTCAAAAATGTAGGCAGTAAGATGAACACATTTTATTTTGTATCAATTTTCCGGAACTTCTCGCTTCCAAAAAACAGTATTACATGGAAATGGCATTTATATTTGATAGAAAAATGTGTGTTTTCCGCATTTTTACATTAAATACCATGTAATTTGAAGCTAAATATCGCGGAGAAGGGATGAAATTTCACCAGGGTTGAAATTCGCTGTGAAAAAATCATTTGACTTGACCGGGATACGAACCCGGATCTCCCAATTGCCGGTCAGGTGTGTTAGCCAGTTACACCACCAAGCCACCTTCCTTCAAGGCGAATTTCGAGGGGGGTTTATGCGATTTTTTCATAGCGAATTTCAACCCTGGTGTATATTCACCCGTGCGAGTGACTTCGTACCACATCATTTGTTAAATGCAATGTTTGAAAAAAGGATGACATTTCATTGTTCATTACTAAAATAGGACATATTTGTTCCATAAATATCCATAATATGAATAAAATGACACACAGTGAAACTTTTATTAAGAGACCATAGTCGATTCCGTTGAAAAATGGTCGTTAAGAGGAGTGGTCATTAAAAGGGGTTTCGCGGTACATCCTTTCTCGGTGGACCCACCTCTTCTCGAGTAAGTATCACAAAGTTTTACTCTCAGGGTAATCGCATGATCAGAGCACAAGCTTTGCCTCCGAGGAATATCCGCCAGAAAAAAAAACACATAGAGCAAGTTCCACGAGTAGGGGAGACCGAGGAAAGATGAATTATTACTTAGTTCTCAGATATACTACTAGGTAAAAGCACCACATGGATGCTACCTGCGCCCCTCAATGCTAGACACTAAAAGTTTGTCCGGTGTTGTTACTGACGCCATTACGTCAATTATTAGAAAAGGCTGGAATTTCAGATTATCAAACTATGATTTTCTGGACTTGCGGTATAAGATTTTGCAAGCTCAGAGGGAAGCCATTTTATTTAAAGCATTCTACCAGTTTAGGTATGTTTTGCTGTCGGATGAAGATAGAGAAGAGATATGACAGAGAATCTCCTTTCGGTTTTCTACACTTGCCGGGGCCTATCTACGAGGTACGTTCGGAAAGTAAGTTCCGTTTTTATACAAAAAAAGAACAAGTACAGATACAGCAAAAAAATGTATTGCAAACAAATCTACAACTGTTACATTATTTTTGGACATAGCTCCCGTGAGTTTCCAGGCATTTGTCATAGCGTGGCACAAGTTTTTGTATACCCTCTTCGTAGAATGTTGCCGCCTGTCTAGTCAACCATGATGTAACATGTTCTTTCAGCTCTTCGTCACTGTTTAACCGCTGAGCGCCAAGGAAAGACTTCAGATGCAGAAACAAATGAAAGTCGCTAGGAGCGAGGTCGGGGCTGTACGGAGGATGGTCAAACACATCTCAGCCAAAGCCCAGAAGTAGTGTTTTTGTCACTTTGGCAGTGTGTGGTCGGGCATTATCGTGAATGAAAACCACGCCTTTTGTCGGCATGCGCGGAACTGCGACCACAGCGCTGTCCATTGTGTCTGCTCCTCCGTACAGCCCCGACCTCGCTCCTGGCGACTTTTTTGCTGTATCTGTACTTGTTCTTTTTTTGTATAAAAACGGAACTTACTTACCGAACGTACCTCGTATCTCTAGTCCTATCCTTTTTCGCCACAGCATAGGATCTGCCCTTCTTCATCCTGTCCATGTAACTATTCTCCTTCTTCTTCTTCCTCGTTTGCCCAGCATCCTTCCCTCTATCACATTCTAGAGCAACCCCTTGCCCCTTATTACATCCTCCAGCCACCTACTCTGCCGATCTCGAATTTCGTTCAAATTTTCCTTTCCTCACCCACTATCTCAACTCTCCCTGGCTTGTCTTCCCCTCGGTCCACCTCACCTTCTCCTTCCTTCTCCACACTTACATCTCCAAGGCCTGCAGCCTATTCTCGTCCTCCTTTCTGAGGGTCCACGTTTCTGCCCCATACAACGCTACGCTCCATATCAAGCTCTTCACCTGCCTTTTCTTCACATCCTTATCCAATCTTCCCGTCATCAGCTCCTTTCTATTACTAAACTCCTAAAGCATGCCTTTACTTAAGACATTAATATTCAATAATATCTATTACGACTTAGTTTTTGCTCGCTTCGTACAGCGTCGTTAGATGATGTCAGAAACAAGCAAAATCTTGATCGTAATAAATATTGTGCTCGTAGAATTTCCTCTATTTTTGTGATTCATCAGTGATATTGCGGTTCAGAAGAATATCGCCCAAGTGCATAATATTCTACAGTATCCTTTCTCCACAAGTATTGCCCCAACACTCCGTGGCACACTCTCTTCGCATCGCCCCAACACTCGTGGCACACGGCCTGGGCCTAATGAACATATTCTTTTTTCGTTCTCCCTCTTCACCACGCCGAAGAGGAATCGACTAGGAATTGAGAGAGAGGGCGAGAGAGGGATTGACCAGTTGGAGGGGAATGGATGGAGAACGGCAGAGTGAGGGAGGGAGATCTTTATCGGGTGGTCAAGAGCGACCTCGGTCTCGATATCTGCGAAGGTACGGGGAAGTGTTAGCTGGATCTCTCTGAATACGCCGGCGTTGGGCGGGGGAGGTCCTAAAGAGTTGGGTGGGCCTCCCTTCAGTTTCTCAGCTTGGAGCAAGAGTGGGGACGGGGAAGGAAGGATCCTTTAATACTCCCCCCCCCCATTTGGTGGGGATATTCTCGGGATGGAGAGGGCGGGAGGCGGGGTCGGATTCAGTGGGTGAGAGGAGTGCGCGCGTGGTTTTTTTTTATGGCGGCGATTGTTCCTTGAACTCGGAGATGTTTCGGAAAATGAGCTACGGCGGTGCGATTGTCGATTGGCTGCTCATCACCCTGCCCACCTTTCCAATCCCATCCTCCACACACTCTTCACAGCTGGGATGGAATGTGATGTACGGCCTTGAAATACCAGGGTTACCTTAATGGTTGTCGCGATAAATGTCATCGACAGGTATAGGTATAGCCCCATCAAATGTTCTTGGCTCTTCGCAGTTCACAATTGTGGGACACGGGCTACTGAACTTTAAGGATTGGATTGGATATTTGGGGAGGCGACCGACAGCTAAGGTGCGCCATAAGGGATAGGTAAGGGAGGAAGGGTGGATAGAAACCCGGCGTCGGCATAAGTCTGCTCTTAACGAAAGGAGCCAAGGGGACCACGGTTTAACGTCTCATCCGACAGACGGAGTACTGTACGTGAAGTGCCCTCCTCAAGACTCTCAGGTAGGGATCGGGTTTCCAATGGAAAACATCCTCCTCTGCAGGGATTTGAACCCTGACCGTCCGTGTGGTTAGCCAGTACTCTAGCCACCACACCAACCCGATACCCCTGCACTTTAAGGGAATATGATGTACGACACTGAAATACCATGGCCACCTTAACGGTTGGCACAAAAAATGCCATCGAAAAATGTAGGTAATTCAACAGTTCCTGACGTTGCAAAGTGGACAATTTTGGAACATGGGCTACTGAACTTTAAGGGAATGTGATATACGACAGTGAAATATCATCGTTGCCTTAACGGTTGTCACGATAAATGTCATCGACGAATATAGGTATAGCACTATCAAAAGTTCTTGGCGCTTCGCAGGTGACAATTTCAGGACATGGGCTCTGAACTTTCAGGGTATGTGATGTTCGACCCTGAAATACCATGGTCACCTCAACGGATATCACGACACTACTGGCATAGCTTTGGTAATAGTTCCTGGCTCTACTTTGGTGGACGATTTTTGGGACTTGAGCTACAAAACTTTGATAAGGGTCCTTAGATAAGGGGCAGGAGCTTTTTCCAGTCTGAAGGCTTTCTGATTGTTGCCACCACAAGCACATCGGGAATTGGGTTGACTCAGAAAAACTATCGCTCTGTTTAGACTCATCTCACAAGAGTCCTCAATATTAGGCTCCTGAGTTAGTCACGGCGAAGGTTAGTTGATGGAACCACTTGCCTGATAGCCGTGCGATCTTGCGTATTTCGCGTGGTTTGGCTTCCCGCCTGGCTTTTTCTTTCTTAGCCTCCCTCTTCCCCTTCTCCAATTTGCCCCCGCCACTTCTGACTCCGCCTCTTGCCACCCAGGTCTGCGCCATGAGCTTTTGCGGCAGGCATATCTGTCAACCCTCGGTTGGATTCGATTCATTTTTTCACAATAATGCAGCTAGACCGATTTTAGTCCAAGCATAGCGTATTATGGGGGTAGACTTAGTGAACGAAAGGCGCCAAGGAGACCACGGCTTAAGGCTGGGACACAATCAACGTGTACGTGTAACGTGAGCCGTCAACGGGAACACGCGAAAATATGGCTGACGGGAAAGTATAGCGAACGGACACAATCAACGTGTACGGGGAGTACGTGTACGCGAGAGATGGACAACTTTAATCTCTTCCCGTGTCCCGTACACGGAAAACCAATCAGAATAGTCCTGAGAATCCGGGAATGGGAGCCATCTGTCGGCAGATTCACCCAACAGCTGAAGATAGCTCTTGGCGAAGACAACTTATTTACTTCCACACTTGTTTACACCTGATCTCTTAGCTGCGCCTGCGTTAGTCAATTGTTACTCCGGGCCGCGTTCACGTCGATTGTGTCCGCTGACTTGCGTTCCCAGTCTCCCGTTGTCCCGTTAACGTCTCGCGTCACACGTACACGTTGATTGTGTCCCTGCCTTTTAACGTCTCATCCGACAGACAGAGTACTCTACTTGAAGTGCCCTCCACAAGACACTCAAGGAGGGATCGGGTTTCCTCTGAAAAACATCCACCTCCGCAGGGATTCGAACCCTGGCCGCCCGTGTGGTAGGCGAGTACTCTAGCCACCACACCATCCCGATCCCCAGTACTTCTCGCTCCAGCCACTTCAAGCTGCGGACGTTTTGCTATGGATACCAAAAGTGAGGGACGGTGGTCAAAGTGATCGATGCCTGTGTCGTGCGCGCGTCCTTGGACGAAAGCGCAAGCACATCCCTTCGCCGCCTTTATTACCACACCTGGGGAACGACGTCTAAATTTTTATTAGCCCTCCATTTCTGCCTCTCCCCCCCTTCCCCCGCCACACCACAGCATTCCCTCCATCGCACACCCCCCCACCCCCTTCATCTACCCCCCCCCGTCGTCCTATAGCCTCCCCCTTCGAGCGAAGACCAAGTCCAGGCAAGAAAGAGCGAGAGAGATTGAAGAAGAGCCGACTTGGAGCGGCGGCTATTGCCACAAACAGCATCCCTCACTAAACCCCAACAACACCTGCGCGATGGCAGCATCCGCCTTGCGCGCGGCCCAGCAAAGTTGCAGAGGGACGAGACATTGAGGTGCAACCGACTTTGCGACAATACTGGAAATATATCATTCTAGCGAGTCTCCTCGCACTTGTGCTGGATCAAGTACCAAGTGACAATGATTTTAGATACGGAAAAGCACGCAATTATGATGAGAAGGAGGGACCTCAAGTTCTTCCCGATGTCCTCGAAGGACGATAACTTTGTTATTCCACAAAGTTTTAGTTAAAACGACCCGGGTTTCGACGTGCAATGTCTTCAGTTAACGCGTTCAACGTCATCTTTAGGTAACAGGTGAACGTCGAAACACGCGTCGCTTCGAATAAAAATACGTGAAATAACTGAGTTAAAAGTTATCATCTTTATGTTAACAAAGTCCATAAAGTTACACCTCAAATCGCTAATTACGTATCCTTACTGACATATATTTAAAAGTAATTTGGTGACATGCCTATAGATTTTATCCTAACGCAAAAACGCGTTACATTTTATCACAATGGTGCTTAATAAACATCAAGATAACTTGCCGAATAACAAAAGATATTTACATACGATTTCCGCTTACATTTCGGATGCCATGATATATCCCTTAGTCATAACAATGCTTTAACTGAGGCAATAATTTTAATACATAATCCTTGCATAATTTATATCACAACATATGGTCATTTTAAACGAATAAATAAATTTACTTCGCTGAAAAGTGATACATTTTTTCGACTTACTTGAAAATGTATTAAAGCGATCACTCGACGACTCACGATTAGCGCACCAACCACCTTAAAGATACCGCCGCTTCTTTTCATACTCCTCCCCGCAACTCCGTTGCCTCGCCCCTCCTTTCGGCCCACATCTTGATCATCCTCATGTCTCGTTTCATAAACTAACATTCTGCAATGTGTTCAACGAATAATAGACAGTATGGTCACAAATAAAGATCCGTTTCATGAGTACATCTCCTGAAGGCTGAATGTGCGATGCCGACAAGAGCGGCAACGATACTTACTGCACAACTATAAAAAAGGAGTCTTCTAAAATGCAAATAGTACTTCCTAAAGTAAATCTCCTAAATTTCGCGCCGTACTTGGAAATAGTGACCTATGTGACCTAGAGGTGAACACCAGGAGCATACGTTTGGCCATAGCGTTTTCCACATGGCCCATTATGTCTACGAAATATAGAGCGCATTGTATATACCTCGGATATGTTCACACTCGCATCCTTGAAGATTAGCGAGGGAAGAAATCACGTCCAAATTAATGAAGGATACGTTCAATGGTATCAGGCTCTATGTGGAAGTTGATATTCACAAATGAAAAAACGACTTCGTTTTCTTCCACTGATTTATTTTTTTGGTACGACATGTTTCGACACATAGAGGTCATTTTCAGGTACAAAAAATTTTAAAATTCAAGCAAATATATATCTGGAAGGGTCTTGGGGGAGGTTGGAGAGGGGTGGAAGAATGGGTGTTAGGAGGAGGAATGGGTGTTTCCCCCCCCCCCTAACACCCATTCTTCCACCCCTCTCCAACCTCCCCCAAGACCCTTCCAGATATATATTTGCTTGAATTTTAAAATTTTTTGCACTTGAAAATGACCTCTATGTGTCGAAACATGTCGTACCAAAACAATAAATCAGTGGAAGAAAACGAAGTCGTTTTTTCATTTGTTAATGAAGGATATTGTTTATATGGCATCCCGTTCCTATTTATGCTCCCCAGCTGGATAAAACTTGAAATTTTTACACGGGCTCATATGAAGATTGCTCAGATAACAGCAATAAAACGCCAATTAGAACGAGGAACCATATTCAAGCTTTACATAAAATCTCTTTATAAGAAGCAAAAAGTCCTGGAGAACGGGTCAAAAAATATATTAAAAACATCAAACCACCTGATTTTTAAAGTGATTAGTGAAGTACTGCCGTAATTTTTAAATCCCTGCAAACTTATCACCAACTCCTTCGCACGTATTGTTAAAATAAAGAGCCAAATCTCTGCAACCTACCCTCTGATGCTGTCTTGCCTTCACTCTCCGTAAATAAACGTGATAATATCTCCCTTAAAACTGTTCTTAAAATCATCCATATCACTTTGAACTCAACTATTGACTGCCCTGACTTCGTTTTCTTCATAAATTTCAGAATACCGACCTACATACCAGGGCTCACTCATGGCTCCATGTCCATGCTCCCAGATTATCACTTACCAAACGCTCCCTCATTTTTCGCCTCACTTCTCCTGTTAAATCACTTCCAGAGAACACCGTCCCTTGCACCTTATCTTCCAGCGTTTTCGTTAGCCTAGCCATACGTCATTCCCATAGATTAGTAATTTTTACTATCTCCCCAAGTTAGATTATTATTTGTTACCTTCTTCCTTCTTCTTGTTATGTTTTTACGTTTTTGTCCTTTTTTAGTTGTTGTACGTTCTCTAAAAAAGGGCTTCATGTTGTACGTGATCTTTTTCTCAAATAAATAAATAAATAAAATGAAAACGCGGTAGTTCTATTCAAATATATTAATCAAATTAATTAAAATCAAATGCTGTCATTAAAAATATAAATTCGTGGAAATATATGCATACTTTGTTTAATTTTGGTCTTCAATAGGTAACTAATTCCATTACAGAAAGAAGGATTATTTAAAACAATAAATTTAAACCTACACCTTAGTACGTGTCTTGACTCTTATTGCCAAGCAAGATGATGAATCAGATGACGAGTAGGAGGACTCAGAAGAGAACGGATGGACAACTTGGGCATCAGGTAAGAAGAGCAGGTCACTATCCTCAAATGGGAGAAGCCCGAAATGCCGAGCATTAGCGATATCCTCGGCTCCTTTTTCTGGGTCGAACACGACACACTCGACAACACAGGACCGCATCTACGAAGCGTGGCTGTTTCTCGTTCCGTGTGCCGGCCAAGTGCCGTTTTCTGGGGGGGGAGCCGAATTATGGTCGAAGTTTATGGCCACGGGGTTTTTTTACACTCTCTCTCTCGGCACACAAAAGGACAAACTCCCTTCTCCTTCCCTTCCCAACTCCGATGGAAGAAGGTCGTCCTCATCCTCCACAGTCAACTTTCTTTCCCAAAGGGGACGGGGAGATTTTTTACAGAGGGTGGCGATAGGAAGGGTAGTGAGCAGCCGAAAGACGCTTCGGGAGGCCGACGGAGAGTGATGCTCAATTGTTCCTGGGTCGATTTGTTCCTCGATTGAGAGGAGAAAGGAGGTGAATCATTTCATTGGATCCATCAGGTAACAATTTACCCGTATGGCAAACATCCATTTACACTGAGCAGTTGATCTTCTTCTGCCACCAGGCAGAGTATCACTCGACGGGTGCCAAATTTGGCCAACCTTATCTCAAGGCAAATATTCAGCTGAAGGTCAATTGATGATGATTGATCATGATTTGGGTAATCTACCGGTTAAGGTGGGATTAAATGGAAGAGAGTAAAAGTGATCAAGATTTTTACTGGCGCAGACCCCTGTCCACTATCACATTTTATGTCTTCATCTCTGCATACGTCACGCCTCTCTTAACCCTGTCAATAAAACCAATTCAGTTCTATTCCCACATGCGCAATATTCTTCCCTCGGTCACGTCATTCAGTAACACTTTGCGTCTTATTATTACCTGCTCCAACTACTACTCATCCTCATCTTCTCGTCCACCATTACAAGCACGTCCTTGTCAGTCTTCCTTTTCGTCCGTCCAACCCACTTTTTCTATACCCCTTCCCGCTCATTTTTTTCATACGCCTGCTGCGTATCCTCGTTCCCATTTCTCAGAATCCACCTTCCTGAACCTTTCAACGCTATACTCCATCAGGGCATATCACAGCCGTCCCTTGATAACTTGACACTTGAATTTGAATCCATATTGAAAATAAACCGTGTACTTTACCTCATTTATTGTAAACGTATATGCGTTTCGCAGGTTGCTGTATCTTCAGGTGCAGTTGTTTATCTTTTATTTATTGATCGTTGCGATAGTAACCTTGTGCTAAGAAGGGAGGGGGGTGTGGAGAACAAAATTCTTTTGGGTGGAAAGGCAGGGTAACATAGGTCAGGGGCTTCTGAGAAGGGAAATGTTACCAGAAAGGAGTGGGGAAGGGTTCACTATGTTACCCCTAACCTATGTTACCCTGCCTTTCCACCCAAAAGAATTTTGTTCTCCACACCCCCCCCCCTTCTTAGCACAAGGTTACTATCGCAACGATCAATAAATAAAAGATAAACAACTGTACCTGAAGATACAGCAACCTGCGAAACGCATATACGTTTACAATAAATGAGGTAAAGTACACGGTTTATTTTCAATATGGATTCAAATTCAAGTGTCAAGTTATCAAGGGACGGCTGTGATATGCCCTGATGGAGTATAGCGTTGAAAGGTTCAGGAAGGTGGATTCTGAGAAATGAGAACTAGGATATGCAGCAGGCGTATGAAAAATGAGCGGGAAGGGGTATAGAAAACGTGCGGAAAAAGTAGTTCGTTGCAAAGGTTGCTTGACTCTCTGATAAATTCCTTTTGCTCTAAAGCATCCATCTTTAAATCTTTTGGTAGAACATGTAAAATGTCGGGAATAAAATCATTTTCGTGATTTTTATTCAGCAGATGCTTGGCAAGTTGTGAGTTGGTATCCGTTAAAGTAACTACGTGAGTGTTCTTTGATGCGTGTCTTAAAATTTCGTCCAGTTTGACCTCTGTAAGATATATAACAATTATTACATTTAAATTTGTAAATACCCGACCTGGATAATTTATCCACTTTGTCTTTACCGTTTACTAAAAATTTCGTAAGCGTTAGGGGAGTGTAGAATGCTGCCTTAAGGGACATCGGAAGGCGGTGTGAAATCCTATAAGAAATTTTGCCAAGAAAAGGAATAGAGCGCACTTGGTCTCTGAAGGTCTTACTGTTTGTGTGTGGGAAATCTGTTTTTTTAGCTAAGGATTGTCGTTTTTTACGAAGAACTTTGTCCACTAAATTTGGATTGTAGAATCCAATTCAATTCTGCAGTCCATATTCAGTGGGAAAATTCTTCATAAAAAAAACACAGATTTGTACTTAAAACGGTGGGCCCCGGTTGCGGCGGGGTAAAGTCCTCCCCTGCTATCTCGAGGGTCGCGGGTTCGAGTCCCGCCTGGGTAGAATATTATCTGCCCAGGACATGGTTGTATGTGTTTCGTCCGTTGTTACCATTGTTCACCCGACGTAAAATGGCCTAATGTGCTGTATTCGGAACAGTGAAAATAAATAAATAAAACAGATTTCTAACACAAAAACATTACGATAAAATGTATAAGAGACTAAGTTGAGGTTCCGTCACATATACGCGTTACCTTGCGGATCTTGAACTAACAAATACCTAATAAGAGTTTCCAATTTCCCCGGCATTATATTGAGGATATTCCACTTTTATGTCCCAAATTGACAGTCATTTGAGAGAACAATGGCATTAAAGGGCCGAGATGACAGGTATCATAAAGATTGCTGGTATTGGTCGAATGACTTAATAGCAAAAAAATTGTAGAATTAACACACATGAGGTCAAAAGTGCCACCAAATGGAGAGAACCTAATTAATGAGTACAATGGCTTTAACTCTAGAATCAGCACTAAGCTTTGCTTCCACGAAAGATGTAGCTTAATAAGGGAACGAAAGAAATTATGAATTTTCACATTGATCGTGCCTATAGCAATTATATACGACAAGCGAGGAGATCACCTCAGCTGACAGTCAGGATTTCGGGCTCATATAAATTAGAAGATTCATCAATATCTACACAATCCGTTTCTTATAATTAACCGTGAAGGTTTTATGAAGAGGGAAATAAATCTGGGCTTAGATCATCACGCAAGATAGCATCTGATCTAAAATCTGATCGCATTGTTGGCTGTTGTGCGGTATCCATAAGAAGCTTGAAGAATCTCCTTTATGTTATCTTTGCTGGATAAAACAGTATTTTCATTTTGATTGTTTTTAGCTGAGAATGTGACGCGCAAAGTGAATACCTCAAGTAGAAAAAGTTACTTTTATTTTCGATTTCATTAAATAATTAAATTAATTCATTAATGAGAGTTTTCATTTTTTATCGTATTATGGATTCCAGACGATAATGCCATTAAGTGATGACTTCTCGGCAATTTTCCGCTTCAAGCACGTATAAGTGAAATGCTTTTTAATTTATGCCTGGAATCAACGAGATGCTTTGAAGCGATAAAGATAAAAATAACAAAGGCCAAAGGTAATTTACCAGTGAGAGAATTAATGACCGATTATAGAGAAAAACTCATTATAACTACTGGAAATAAGTGGATAAAAATAAATGCGAGAAGTGTTTTAGTGATTCAATCAAGGTTGAGAAAAGGAACCATGAGAAAATCATGCCACAAGGGTAGATAAATTAGACGCACTTCTTTCCTCATAACGACTGAACTAATGGACTTAGGATTATTTGAGCAAAATATCATTTCACATAGAAATCAATGTTTTTGGTCTCATTTTGTAGAAAAATCTCTGACCCTTCCAAAGATACCAAAATATTAGGTACTTACCGAAATACTTATCGCAATATTTGCCAAAAAAATCCAGCCACTTAGATTGGAAACGGTACGTGTGTTCACTGTAGATAAACATTAAAAAAAAGGAATTTCTAACACCTTGATCTCGTAAAAAAATTAAGTTTCTAGTTTTATCAACAAATTTTTTTAAATAAATATTATTGTCACCGCAGTAATTTTTCAGGGTGGAAAAAATAATCTTCCGCTGTGGAGGAGTTTCAAACGTACCGCGTGAAAAAATAAGTCAGGTGAAACACACTTATGGAATTAAAAAATCAGCATTTTACCAGTGAAGGTAGGTTTTGATGAAATTCAGAGAATCTCCCCCAGTTTTCTACACTTTCAGGGGTCTAACAACCTCCAGTATTTCCTTTTCCGCCTAGGCATACGATCTACCCATCTTCATCCTGTCGATGAAACCTGTCCTCTTTCTTCCCATTCCCCGCTTGCCCTACATCCTTCCCTCTGTCACATTCTTGAAAAATCCCCTTACTACTTCCTCCTGCAACCTAATCTGCCCATCCCGGATTTCACTAGTAAGTTTCATTTCCTTATTTTTTTTACCTTAATCCACCACGTAATACTTAACCAACTTAACCCACTCGTCAAAATATCACGCAGCCCTTCCGATCGAGTTTTTCTTGCGGGAGTATTGCTGATGCGGAGATGAAAGTCGCGATAAACAATACATTAGACACTAAAGCCATCCATTCATGTGGCTAAAACCATTGATGTATATGCAGAGGGCGCTACGTCATCAATCTGTAGCCTGATATCCGAAATAACAACCATATTGGTCACCCGCTCTCTTTCCTAACTTTCCTATGAATATCTCGACGGAATGGAATAATTATTGGATTTAAAGCTAGAAAATCATTTGTTTGAAATGAAAGGTAAGTAACTCTTGAAACTTATTGGATACTTGCAAAGGATTCTATTCAATTTTACTTATGTTTTTACCGGGAAGGCGACTTATTATTAATTTAAATAAATAGACAACTGGCCCTAAAAGAAGGATGGATAGGGTCAGGAATGAGTGGGTAATAAATAAATGTGGGTTAGACTCTCCTATAATAGACATATATGAAAGGAGTGTGCTTCGTTGGTTTGACAATGTTGAGAGAATGGATGAGAGTCGAATAACGAAACAGAGATATGAGTGAAATGAATGGTGTGAGAGGTAAAGTTAGGCCGAGAAAGTTGTGGTTGAATGTGGTATAGGAAATTCTTAAGAAGAGGAATATTAGGAGTCTTAAAAACAGGAGGGCGTGTACGAATCAGTGTATGGGGGTAGATGAGGCAAAAGAGGTTTGAAAGGATAGGTCAGTTTGGAGGAAATTATTAAAGCAGAGTTAGGTGTAGAAATATGTATTTATGAGTGAAACTTTGTGACTGCCTACCCCGGAAGAGAACGACGTGATTCATATGTATGTATGTAAAAATAAATATAAGGATAATTCGTGTTAAATTAGTAAATGCATGCTGATTTCTACAAATATATCAAGGGAAAACATAGAAAAATTGGATAATCAGTGCATCAGTCCATTATCGCTAAAAGAAAATTGGAGATAAAAAAGATGGCGGACTGCCCATGTAGGTACGTCCACGTCACAGCTTCTAGCATTGACTGCCATAGCAAGCGCCCTCTCCATCCACCTAAATGCGGAAAACTAACCAAAGTCTCCGACCGTTCGTTGTTTTCCACGTGACTCCTTAGTTGCCCACTCAGAGTCATTTCGATTGGTTTCAAACACAACCCCTCACAGGGATGTCATATCGCTACTTCGGTCGTGAGTCTTTTCTCTAATAGGCGACGCGCGGACTAGTGTGAGAGCACGAGCAGCCGAAGAGTGGCACGCGTGTAATGGCCGCCGTGGAATGCGACCGCATTTGACCCCTCCACGGAGGTATGAGCGCGTACGTAAAGCACCGCAGACGTCAGACGCGGCGAAACAGACACGTCACCCCTCAAGAGGGGCGCGACGCGCGAAACAAAGGGCGCCTTTGATTCCGAGCGCCACAGCTGCGTCCGCTTCCGAACAAAGACGAGGAGCAAATTATAGACATTTCACGTTACAGTGGGCGACATTCCCGTGCCAAATGGTGGTAGAAGTCCAAAACGAAGAGTTTAGCAAAAAAGAGGAAATAACAGGAAGGTTTAATTCATCATCATTATTGGTAGACTGCTGTTTAGCAGATCCTCAATAGTCTCTCCTCCAGATAACTCTGTCTTGTGCCTTCCTCTTCATTCCCGCGTGGCCTGTCTCCTCTTCTAAATCATTCGCCATTTTCTTTCTTCTTCTTTCGCGTTTACCCTTTCCTTCCACCATCCCTTCTAATGCCTCCTTCATCAAACAATCTCATCTTAATATGTGCCCCAGCCAGTTTTGCTTCATTGCTTTAATTGTCTTTATCAGTCCTCTATCTTTCCCCACTCTGGTCAATACCTCTTCATTTCTTACTCTGTCTGCCCGACTAATATTCAACATTCTTCTCCATATCCACATCTCCAATGCCTCAATCCGTTTTATGTCCTTTTTCAAAGCCGTCCATGTCTCACAACCATACAGTAAGACGCTCCAAACATAACACTTCGCCAACCTTTTCTCAATAACCCAATAACCATTTTGCTGCACAACAACTTTTCTTTTCGATAAAAGCGTCTCTGACCATTGCAATTCTACCTTTAATCTCCTAGTCACATTTCCAGTCCTTTTGTCATTTCCGTCCCGAGATACTTCCGTTCCTAGATAGATATCTTGTCACTTGTCCCAGTCTTTCCCCTCCCATCGTAACTCTTATATCTTCTTCTGTACATACTTTCATCACTTTAGTCTTGTTTTTATTTACCGTTAGTCCATATTCTTCTTTCACGTTATTGAGGTGTTCTAACATGATCTTCAGTTCCTCCTCACTTTCCGCAAACAATATCATGTCGTCCGCAAACCTGATGAACACAATCTTCCCTCCTCCGATTGCAACCTCTTTATTATTTATCCAACATATCCGTACCATATCTTCGACGTACGTATTAAAAAGGGGGGGAGACAACATCCCTGCCTCTAGTTTCAATTAGTTTGAGCAAAATATTTTTCACCTATACCTAAATCAATGACTTTGGTCTGATTTAAAAGAAAAACCTCACCCTTTCAAAAATACCATAATATCAGCCCCTTACCGAACTACTTTCCGAGACTTATGACGGAATGCAATCGTCTTCTCGACGAAATCTAATCGTAAACAAAATCTGATATTTTTCTCAGCACTCGTGATTTTTCTCATGTCGGAACTCTGACGATCTCCCGTCTGCTACGGCACGGCGGTAGATCTCGGAATGTGGATGGCTTTTCACCAAAATAAAACCCGTGACAAAATCAGATATTTGGTGTTGAAAGCTACAACGGTAACTTGCAATTACAACCCATCCCTAAGTCAAATATTCTTCAATTTAGAAATGTGCGTGAGAACCTGGGAAGGAAGACTGTAGGGGATATTTGATACTATTTGATCATAGCCATAGTGTCAGTCACCCGATAAGGACCATGCAAGACTTTTATAATTTATGCTGTTGTAAGAAGCAAATTAGTCAGAAAATGACGCAAAAACCTAGCTTCTATGGCTGATTTTAGCAGTAGGTACTTTACTAAATACGAGTATTTGAAACATCGTGGTAATAATTTGCGGGCCTAATCAAGAGGGGTTCAGGAAAAACTCTCTACCAGGGTGAAAGGGAGATAGCATTGAATAAGGGCAAGTATAAGGAAGCCGTGAGCCAATCAACGAATTGATGCATTTATGTGAGAGAGGAGTGCGTACACTGAGAGAGTTGATGGCATCACAAATCCCTTTCCACGGTGAGTGTGCGGGGGAGCGCCGGCTGTCGCGATGCAAGGAACGCCTCACCCCTCGACTTCACCGCGGACAAAGCGTCGCGTCATGCGGGGGGAATGCGTTTTATGGAAATGAGGTGATCGATCAGGCTTCATTCCCGAGTGAGCGATTGGAATGGCGCTCGTCTTCCCCCCGACACCGCAATCGCCCCGAGGAGCTCCGAGGGCGACGACATCCGCCGTTCCAACGCCCTCTCTGGGAAGAGGAACGATACCATGGGACATCAATGCCTCGTTTCCTTCACTGATAACACTCTACCCAGGTAACATTTGCCCTTGTAACCCACCTGCATTCCAATTAGCTACGTTATAGAGGTAAGTAACTCGTGCCGTGACGTAGAATATTCCACAACTTTTTCGCAACTATTCAGCATTACACGCAGAGATACATTTATTAAAGGCGCACAACTTACTGCCTAATTCTGGAGTCAAAGCATGTTCAATAATTATCACCATCGCTATAACGTTAAATCGTTCTTCTTTCTACTGTCGACCTCGCTCTTCACACACAACAATGCATCGCGTAAGGAGATTAGCATTTCAACATCGCGTATCTGTCTTGAGCTCCCCAACCGCCATCTATGATTCAGGTTGTCGTAAGCTTTCCCGTCGCCTTACCAACACGAGAGCTGTTCAAAAAGTAATGATAATAGTGACCCTGAAGAAAAATGTGTAGCGAAGTGTAGCAATACTGCTATAGTGCTCGCAGAGTTTCTGTGCACTGGAGAGTTCCTCCAAGCCTAGCTGCCCATGGCAGATGAGCAGCGATTGGCTGCCGGCGTCCAATCCCGTAAACCGGTTCTTAGCTCAGTGCGCGCCGCGTACGAATACTGTATTAATACTGACTTAAAGTTTTGTTTATTTATCGTGTAACCACGGTGACCTGCGCCGATGGGGATTACTTTCTGACCTCACTGAGATGACTATTACAATCACTGCAAGTTTTGACTCGATATCTATGGTAGTTTCTCGTCCAGAGTATTCCTACTCTAAAGGCCCTCGCGTCGGCGAGGCATAGCGTTAGTTTTCGCCGATTCTTTTAGGTCGCCACTTACAGTATTCGTACGCGGCGCGCACTGAGCTGAGAACCGGTTTACGGGATTGGACGCCGGCAACCAATTGCTGCTCATCTACCATGGGCAGCTAGGCTTGGAGGAACTCTCCAGTGCACAGAAACTCTGCGAGCACTATAGTACCATCGTTTAGCCAATTCTTTTAGCCTTGCGACTTTTGGCTGTTCCGTTAGCGGAAACTTGACCTTGGGACGGAAATTCAAGACCAAACACGAGGTCATCAAAGCTGTGGAGGTGCGGTACAAGGAGCTCGATAAAGATGGCCTGGCGTCCGTGTTTTAAAAGTAGTAGAAACGGAGGCAGTACTTGAACCGAGGGGGGTTACTTCGAAAAAGAACAAGTAGATTTGGAAGACTGAATGACTACTTTTTTTCCTGTGGAGCGTTTTTATCATTTTTTTTGAACAGCCCTCATATTTTGCTGATCTAGCGTCCCAATTAAAAAAATAATACCACAGTTGACGAATCACGTGTTGACTTTTCCAGACGGGCGCATACAGTGAGCATAAATTAGTGTTCGCCCGACTCCGCATTTTTAAGAAAATAACGACTCTCTTGTACTTCTGAGCAGGTTTTTGCAATGAAATAAATGTACATGTAGCATTCAAGTACCTTTATAGATTTCATGAGCAATATAAACTAAAAAAAATGTTATAAACTTCTTAAAAAATAACAAACAAAAAAATATTCGTACATAAAATGGGGATCGTACAAATACTTTCTGTGCTTTTAATATAAGACACTGTCTCCGGCGTTACTCTGTGGAACTCCTTCATTTTGATAATAAAAAGCACTTGTTTGAAATTGCGAATTGTTTGAAATTGTGAATTGCCCCACTAAACTTTGTAATGACCATATGTTCCCCTCCCAGTCACCTTTACTTTATGTCACACTACCATCCCTCCACGACCCTCAACCTTAATTTCCTCATGCTTTTAAAACCTTTTGGGAAACCTTCCCCCTTCCCCTTCCTTTGTTGTTTTTTCTTATGCAAGCAATTCCAAGGCCATCGGATTCCTATATAAGTGTAAGCCACCCAACCATTTGTACCTGAAGATGGCATGACATGCTGAAACCCGGGTCGTTTCCTTACAATAAAGAGTGGAATAACAACCAAGTGTTTTTTACTATCAAAATACTTTCTGTGCGTCTCAAAACGAATACTTTATGTTTGTTATTTTTTTACAAGTTTAGGACACTGTTTTCTTTTTATATTGTTCATGGAATCACTAAAGATACTTGAATACTACACGCACATTTTTTTTACTTGCAAACACCTACCCAGAATTATGAGAGTTGTTATTTTCTGAAAAATGCGGAGTCGTACGAATACTTTTTACACTCACTGTATACGTGTTTCCGTTATTAGCATTACGAGGGTGGAGAGATATCATAACAGGAATACCAGTAATGGATAGGATACAATGGCGTTCCCAATGAAGAACCGAGGGAAGGGAAGCTGAGACTCGTGAAAACGGCAAAGTAAGCCAGATAAAAACATTGGACTACATTTCAATTAAACGAATCAGTTCATGCTTTGAAGCTCACCTCAAGCTGTACTTGGAGTGCCGCGTTGAATGGGGCAGAGACGTGGACTCTGAGAAAGGAGTAGATGAAGCGACAACTGGCGTTCAAACCGTGGGTGCGGAGAAGCATAGAGAGCTCTGCGCGGTAAAATGATCACCGGCTTAAGATAAAGTTCCGCTCACAAAGGACATATGAATAAAAAGCTTACTCATGAATCTATATCAATTACTAATACTAACATATACTAATGAATAATAATATATAATGAATTTTCACAACATATACTAATGAATCAAAATGAAACTATAATGGACAGAAATGACCAATAGTGTTTTGAGAAGTCGTTAATAAACGGATGAGATACAATATGATTTGTACTAGAACTGTCTGGTATCCATACCTCAAGGATCGTGTCATTCATTTTGAGAATTCCGTAATATCTTTCTTTACTTGCATGTAGCACGCAGGCTTGAGAGCTTTCATTGGTTTTGTAAGGATGATGCATTCATTTTTTTATTAAAACGTTATTTAAAGAGAATAATCAAATACAAACTCCTCCCTTGCTTGCAAACTGCAAGCACCCATTTACTCGTTAATACTCGTAGGTATATAAGCGAGCGTTGAAATGTCCCCTCTGGCTTCCTCCTTCGAGTGAACGTAACGAGACCAGTGATACTTCCCTACGCAGGAGCAGGGTAATGGATGCTGGGTCGGCTTCATTTCTCCAATATAAGTTTGTAGGAGATAGAATGAAGATTATTTACACCTCATATTTGATGATTCGCGTGAAGTTTTTTTTTTCAATTTCCAGAAAACTCGCGGACAGAAACGAAGCAAAACTCAACTTATCTCGTCCTAAAAATAAAGTGGGAAATCAGTATATTTCTTTCGCATTTTTAAAAATAAATAATTTAATCGATGAACTGATTTCATTTTTTTTAAATATTCAGTCATGAAGGCGTTTCCCTCATACGGCGTGAAATAAATGAGTCAAGTTAACGACTTACGTATGCTTAATTAGTTGTTCTTAAAGATTTCTACAAAATAAAAAATATTCCGGAGCCAATGATATATAATAATTTGCTGCTGCAGAATTTGAAAAATAAAAATCAAATATGATCTTTACCACCACTGAGATGACTCCCACTAATACTACCTCACAGGTTCCACTTAGGTGAACGTCCGACACGGACGTCATCTCCAAGTCAGTCAAAATTGCCCTGAAGATATCGAAATGTTGGGCTTCTTGGAACATTTCATCCGACTGGAAACCCGATAATAGTTCCCACATTTCATTCACCGTGAAACCACCAGTTACTACTTTGACAACACATATAACGCTAACCCTAAAAAACAATCTGATTCATATCATGTCGCTGGTGTAAAAATCACTTGGATATCAATTTAATACCCAGGTTGGATCACGGCAATCAAATGTCGTGGAATTCTGCGCGGGATAAAATGCCACCAACTCGAACGCTTCAAGGTAACCAGGTATTCAATAAGACCTGAGCTGCGCAGGCGCAGTTGCGGGCAGACGCGTGGCCCCCACACGGCGGGTGGGGACGGCGCGGGGGTGGGTCAACGACCGGCCGCCGCCCCCAATGGCCGCCTATTCTCCCAGTCCCCTCTCTGACTCCCGCCCCCATCCGTGCCACCCATGGTATACAAAGCGCGCACCTGGGCCAGAAACACCATTTCGTGCGAGTGCGAAGAGAAGGTAAGTCCATGGATGTAACCCCAAGCCCTTGGTATTTCAACGAACGATTCGCTCGGACATCCAATCGGGAACGATTGTGAACAGTGGAGGGGGGGGGGGGTACACCACGCCCCCTCCCCCCGAAAAAAACCAACCACAGCCAATCAATTCCACAACCAATTACGAGATGATTCAGCAACTCTTCGTAATTACGAGTTTTCGACCGATTATGGTTGTTCGAGCGAGATTTTCCCCGGACCATAATAGTAACAATATTCATATGTACTTTTTTTGAAATTCCGCCGGGCGTAGGATGCATGAAGTAAATATTGCAATATTAACGGCACCAAAATGGATGTCTATGAGACGGAAGTATTCAGTTACTAAATTTATGTAACTTCGTAATTCTTTCACTTGACAAATATTTTTCACACAATGCGGTGAGGACGAATTCACTGTAGATTTCATTTTTGATGTTGTAAAATTTACTGAGCTAACAACTGATTCAGTAAAATAACAATTGAGAAAACGCACATACTACACACTGAAGAAACTTTTCAAAAAATCTTTATTCAACTCCTAATTTTTAAAAATAAAGGTAGGTACTCTTGAGTTCATGAGCGAGTCATTTCCCATTGTAAACTTATTTTTTTAGAAACGAAACGATATCACGATAAGTTATCGGAAATTGACAGATTATTTGATATCATCGAAAAGTTGAGATAATTCACTATTAAAAATTGAGCAAAATTCATTAAATTCTTTAAGAAATGACACTACGCTCATACTTCCATTAACTATTATCCATACCATTATGCCTCCATTATCCATTATGCCTCTGTATTAATTTCACCAATATACTTGTATTTTTTTTGTTACCACTATTATATCATTTGTTGCATGTTTCCAATTTTTCTGTGTAATCGAGCTCTGATACTAATGTTCATCTTTTGTATGTTCTTAGTGGACCAAGTGGTCCAAGAACAATAAACATTTCTTTATCTTTATCTTTATCTTTACCACTTTCTATTCAATACACTTGCGATTTCAATTATTCCACAAAAGCATAACTATTTTCTCATCTATCATCCCCGCATGTCTTTCTTTTCTTCAACGCCCGCCATCTTTAAACAGCCGAATATATACATATCTACAGCTGCCTCTAATTATCTTTTCCCTCAAGCTACTTCTGGCTTTCCTTCTTTTAAGTATATGACAAATGTTCACAAACATTTAGGGAAGAAATGACAATCACAACAAATTAACGCATAAAAACGCCCTATTTTTTATCATCCTCCTATTATCTACTCGAATTTAACAGCGGACATCATCCCTGTAGGTCAAAGCAGTCTCTTAGCGAACGATGAGAACGCTTCGTTGTAAATTAGGTCCTCGTGTAATTAAAGCATCATAGATTCCTTCCCAACGTAAAGTTAGTTTAGTCTAGTTCTGGCCATTTTTCCCTAGATCACGATTATTGTTCTCCTAACCTTTCCTTTATAAAATGGAAAAATTAAAGGAATTAAATCCTTTCAAACTGTAACAACGTCTTCCTTGGGGTTGGGTTGAGGCCGAATAATCCGTCTTTGGGGATTTACTCAGCATCCCATGCTATTCATAAAAATTATCCTGTTATCCTTCACTCTTTTCAGGTCTAGGTTAAGTTACCTAGTCAGACAATCATGGGATACCAGAGAGAGAGAGAGAGAGTAAACCCTCTCTCTAAAAGTTCGTCTTTTAAGAGATGGAGTGTTCGTGATTTCTTACTAACATAATATATATTTATTTATTTATTTATTTATTTATTTTCACTGCCCCGAATGCAGCACATTAGGCCATTTTACGTCGGGTGAACAACAGTAACAACGGACGAGACACAGACACCCTTATTGTGGGCAGATAATATTCTACCCAGGCGGGACTCGAACCCGCGACGCTCGGGTTAGCAGGCGAGGACTTTAACCCGCTGCCTCCGGGGCTGACCCATATGCATATATGTACATATGCATAAGCCTTCAAGATCAAGTCTTTTGTAAGTACCTATCCTCATTCCATGGAATACATAGATAACCATCAAAGTGAGGAAAATCCATATATAAATTCAAATAGCGCTTGAAAAAGACATGCGCAGGGCTAGACGAATAGGAAACTATCAGATCCATATATACCTACATATCGTTTATGTTCCAATAAATACCGCAAGAAATAAAAAAGCAAAGCTTTCACTATTTGGAAGGACCCCTTAATGATTGACGAAACGTTTGTGACTTCCACAATTTATTTACAAATTACGGACCCCATTTCGACCGGTTTAGGACCGCATGATGGCTGGACAGCCAAAACCGTTCGGTAATTAGTTAATGAATGGTGAAGGCCACAAATGTTTTGTCGATCAAATACTGCACAATCAATTTACAACTACCACAACATAGAAAACAGCCACTTACTAAAAAAGAAAAGTTGGTTTAGCTTTGATCATATTTACAATCACAAATTCATTGGCATAGTTAACCTCTATCACTCTGAGTGGCCTAAAGATAACATATAGACAAGTTTTTTTGGCTCTGTGTTTCTGTACGTCTATATTCCTTTGTAACACCAATTTTACTGCTTGGCAACTGCCCCGAATACGCCTCGTCAGTAGCCTAGTCAGACGTGATTTCTTACTAACATAATATATATTTTTTTATTTATTTATTTTCACTGCCCCTTTTAAATATATGACAAATGTTCACAAACATTTAGGGAAGAAATGACAAGCGCAACAAATTAACGCATAAAAACGCCATATTTTTTATCATCCTCCTATTATCTACTCGAATTTAACAGCGGACATCACCCCTGTAGGTCAAAGCAGTCTCTTCCTCTTGACGATGACATCATTCATAATTTTTAGTTCCTGGTTCTCCCACAAGTGAGGTAAAATGTGAAATAACTGCACATGGTGGACAAAAAATAGGTGTGTAGAGGATTAAGGGTAAAAATCCTATGAAATAGCGTAATGGCTGGAAATATGATGAAACTTTCCTGCGTTGTTTTTTTTAATTTGTTGCGAATAAACCATGTCACGTCCTGGTATTGATAAGCCTATGTCGTTTCGACCTCTGGTCAAAGTTACTATTGTAATATAGCCTAATGGTGGAATTTACCATTCGTCACGTGATAACCTTCAGAAAAGTTCTCAAAACCGGCATAGAGTCATGACTACATTTGGAATGGCCACGCTTTAGCTCGTTGGGAAATTCCTACCGGCCGTGTGGCGTTTTTTGTTTCAACATATTGATACTTTCATCGAATAACGCAGCCTTCCTCCGGATTTTGTTTTACTTGCCAATTAGCGCCTTCAACGGTGAACCTTAAAACGCCCAAGGGCTAAGTCCAAACTACGCAACACGGCTAAATCTCTTGCTTTCACTGTTGCAAACGTCAGTACCTTTGGTTCTTTCGAAAAAATAATGAACGTGCTTCTTCGAATACTATTATACTGAGAAATACTATTCCAAACTATAATTAGGCACTATAGAATAGCATACTAAGAGTATTTTCACCGTGAGATTTTCAAGTCGCATCGGCCAAAATGAGGCTGCTATTTTACATCTCCAAAATTTATGAGCGTTATTGTGTTCTTAAGGCGCGCACTGTGAGTCGTTGAGTGCATGTTTTAATATTCAAAGTCGAAAAAAATTCTTGAAGCACACTTCAATTTAGTACATACAGTAAACTCCCGTTTATCCGAAATGATCGGGACGGCGGCCGGTTCGGATAATGAAAATTTCGGATAAACCGAAATCCCACGTGAAACACCCCGATTTGCATCAATACTGCAAAATATTATCGTAAAATGTGCGTACATAAAATGCTATTAATATGGTTGTGAACAAGCCTACATGTCTTTGAAACTCTATTCAAGTTAGCGTTCGTTCGTATGTTTGCATTCCGTGCGATCCATCCGTCCGTCCGTCGGAATGAGCGGGTGCATGTGCAAGATTGGTACGCGTTACGGTCGGACGGACGGATGGATCGTGCGGAGCGTGAACATGCGAACGATCGTTGACTTGAATAGCGCCACTGCGTAATTTACGTGGTTGATAGAGTATGTAAATATATGAAGAGGTGTTACCACCAAATAATTAACGGGTCGCCATGGTATTCATTGGATGAAGATCGGGTAGGGGCAGTTGGAAAATTTTGTTCGGATAAAGCGGATTTTGGATAAACGCGATTCGAATAAACGGGAGTTTACTGTACATCAATTTATACATTTAAAATCGTCATACGTGTTGTAGGAATTATCTTTTAAAATTTTCGTATAAATCTAAGCATTGTACAGAACAGATAGGTACAAAAACTCGTTCTTATCGCGCACAATAAGTGGCCACAATAAAAACTGAGCTCCACTAAATACTCTCCCATAATACACGTCACCAATTCACATCCCAAAACCCTACATCCTTAGATGGACGGTGTTCTAACTCCCCTTGCTGCACGCCCATGCGGCGGCTCGCAGGGTAGTTCGTAGATGTAGATGTTATGACTGTGTAAGATGAGATATTTTTAAAAATAAACCAAATTCATTAATTTTTAGACGAAATGATATTTCCACCGACCCTGCAAAAAAATTCCTCAGAAGCTGTTCTGTAGAACGTAAGGAATTCTACAGAAATTGACTCTTTTTCTTTAGAACAAGTTCCTTTTCTAAAGATCTGTACGGAACATGAGAGCCTGACTCTACAGAACATTGTTCTGTAGAGTTGTTTTCTGCAGAGCAACTAACTCCTTACAAACTGTTCTGTAGAACTTCAGCAACTCTACGGAAATATGGAAACTCTGGAGAAGGTCGTGGGGAATTCTGCAGAACGTCGTAGGGAATTTTACAGATCGTCCTAAGGAATTCTGCAGAACGTCGTAAGGTATTCTGCAGAACGTTTTTCTGCAGAACGTTTTACTATCGTTTTTTGCATGGTTTATTTATTTGTCAGTAGCCCCAACACAGGTTATTCCTTAGGGGCTATCTATGTTACTACCACTCTGTAATTCCTGAAAAGGAATTAAATTATTATTATATTATAATTTTAAAAAAGTAATCTTTGTTAATAAAAAAAAGAACGTCCTTAGGTATTCTGCAGAACATCCTAAGGTATTCTGCAGAATCTTGTAAGGAATTCCGTAAAATGGCGTTTCAATACTTTAAGGAATATCTACAGAACTTTTCAAGAAATTCTGTAGAATTATTTATAAGGAAACTGTACAGAATTCTCTAGCAGGGAAACAACCTTTTAATTTTTGAACCTCGTCCTCGGCCGGTCCTCATTCGTACCCTAATCCAGCCTTGAAAGCCAATACTCCAGCCACGAAGTGACCCTTCTCCTCCAAAGCTACCGAATAGAACTGTATGCAATACTTGTCGTGAGCAACGGCATTGACCGAGATGGCGATTTCCTCCACCATATTTCATTTCCAACGGCCGGACTAATAAATGCAGTTCCCTTCGCTTCGTCCCGACTGCTTTTTCCTCGAGGTCGGTGGTGACCTGAATATATCTCCGAAGGCAAATACAGATATAGGCGGAAGTGTGAGGGGAGCGATTGTTTTCAAGGGGGGTGGGTCAGGAGGAGGACGGGGGGGGGAGGCGAAGCTGGGGGGTGGAGGAGTTGGACTCGACCTGAAGTGGGAAGAAGGAGGCGGAGAGACAGCCTCTCGCCGTGGAAAGGGAAATTTGATTTCTCCGAGTCCATAAAATGCAATGTGTTAGGATGCTAAGTCGGAATCATAAAACCTGAAACCTTCATTGATGAGGTCCTTTTCACTAATAATTCCCTAAACCACCATCGCCAGGTGGTGAAATGGCAGCAATCGGAAAACTAATTTGAGAGAAAATGCCCAAGTTGGTGCATGGCCACTGCACGTACGAATTAAGGTAGTTTGAGAGAGATAGTTCCCTAGTCATAGTGGAGACAGTATTCGAATTATGCGTTTTAATTTCAGGATCTGTAAGAGGCGTGTATACAAATATTTCATGATTAATGGTGCAATAATATACTTGTACACGACTGAGATTCTAAGTAATTAAATAAAAATATCTACATAAGTCTTCAATTTGATTAAAATTGTCACGCGATTCGTTCAAAACTCTTACGCAACAATGTTTTTTGCGATTCTGAAAAATTTACTCCCGTTTCAATTTGATTTATTTGAAAAAATAGTCGAAAAAACACACAAACTACACAATTTTAATTTAACGACGAGATCTAGGTGTTATAAATTCTTCATTTTTTAAAAAAAGTTCTAAATGGAGTGCATACACGTACCATTTCCCACGTTAAAAGGCTGGTATGCTTAGCAAAGATCTCGGGAAGTAGCTCGGTAAGGGGCTAATAATTTAATATCTGTGGAAAAGTGAGGCATTTTAATTTAAAGTCAAACCAAATTCATGGGATTCTAAATGAAATAATATTTCGCTCCAACTACCTTTAGGTGTATTGAGCGAGCTATTTCCCAGTCATAGTGGAGACAATATGTGAATTTTCCGTTTATATTATTTTTTCGCTCTAGGAAGCATTTAGTAATGTAATATTTATGATCAATAACCTACTTTTATGCGACTTTAATTCTCGGAAATTAAATTAAAATATCCAAATTAGTCATCAACTTGACTCAATTTTTTCACGCAGCAGATTTAAAACACCTTCACAATGGAAGGTGTATTTTGAAATTCTGAAATTAATATAGAGGGGAAACATAAGACTGATTCGTCCTTAAAAATAGTTGAAAAACATATAAGATACTAAATGTTAATTTTTTTGCGAGATCTTTATAGTTGAAATCCCCCATCTTTTCAAAGAATTTCCCTCTGTAATGCATCCACGCGCCTTTCCCGTATTTAGGTAGTTTGAGCGAAATATCATTTTACCTAGAAATCAATGTATTTGGTTTCATTTTAATGATAAATACCTTACTCTTCCATTGGTCCCAAAAATGTAACCCCTTACGACATTACTTTCCGAGATATTTGCCAGAAAATACCTGCCCTTGGGAAATGGTACGCGCATCCACTCCAGAGAGACCTTATATAAAAAATGAGGCATTCCCTACACTTAGATCTTGTCAAAAAATCAACAGTGTGTAGTTTGTGTGTTTTCTCAACTACTTTTGAAAATTAATCATATTGTCTTTGAAGAAAATTCTTCGGGATCGCAATAAACCTTACGTTTTGATTTAGTTTCAAACGTACCGCGTGAAAAAAAGAGTCAACCTAAAGACTTATTTAGATTTTTTCATTTGATTAGTGATTTGTAGTAATTTCATTGAAATTTTCCATCATGTAAAACAATTTTATTGCACCATTAATAATGCAATATTTAATTCGTGTATCTCACAGTTGGCGAGGTTAAAACGTATATATCGAGTATGGTCTCTATTATGATTAGAGAACTATCTCGCTCGCACCACCTTAAAGGGCTGGTATTTTTCACAATAATCGATAAAACAATGGTGACTTCCACAGCATATTTACATGTTAACATTCAGTTTTGACTTCCAAGCCATCATCTGGTACAAAATCTCTGTTGTCAGTCATTTATATGTTTCAGGGGATCAGGGTGGAAAATTAAAAAAAAAACAAACGTTTTGTCGATCATTATAACGTCCTATCACCGAACGAAAACATCGCTTTTTGATTTTACCGGTATTTTTAGTCAAACTTCTCGGAAATTATATCGGCAAGACGCTGTCATTTTTGTGTCTTTGGCAGGATGAGATATTATTCTTTAAAATGAGACAAAATTTATTGATTTCTAGGTGAAATGATATTTCACTCAAACTCCCTTAATCTATTTGGTAGTTTCAGGCGTAACTTGGTAGAATATGTAAACATTATAATTATGACCTGTAGATACGCCAATACTCTTTCTTTACTTGCCAGTCGGAAAGAATGCGAGGGCGTCGACCCCGGTGGCGGCGGGGTAAAGTCCTCGCTTCCTAAACCGAGGGTCTCGGTCTCGAGTCCTGCCTGGGTAGAATATTGCCTACCCAGGACATGGGTGTTTGTGTATATACTGGGTTAGGGGAAGAGAGGACGGTTCCGTCTCATCCAAACCAAGATAAATAAACACAAATAATAATAAATTAACAAATAATAGATGACGTTGAACGTCGAGATCCGGGTCTTTCCGAATAAAGTTTTCCTTTTTTGAAATCAATAACACATCCAAATTGTATGTACTTTTAAATAAAAGTAATCAAAACAAGCATGAGGAGATTACTGTGACAATCATGATGCTAAAACTTTCGTACGATTGAAATTGTTGGTAACTAGCAAAATATGCATGCATAAAGTTTCACTTGACTTTTTTCGCGCCGTGCGCTGAAAACGCCTTAAAAAAATTAAGAATTTCTTGTGATTCTTCATAGATTTCTACATTTACAAACTATCTTGCGAGCCGTCGTTAGGACACCAGCTGTTAAAAGGTGTAAAAAAAAAGGTTTTTTGCGGTGAAATGGTGGCCTGTATTATGAGAGTGCTTTAAATGGAGCTCCGGTTTTATTGTAGACACCTATAACGCATGGAAAGAACGAATATCTGTACCTATCTGAACGGAAATTCATCTCTCCTATTTAATAGCTTCCGTCTATTGTATAGAGTGTAGTGTAGAGATGTAGTGAAAATGAATATTCTCTGTGTCGCCCTGAAAGACACATGATATGAATAACTGAAGCAAAATAAGCCTACCGAGTACCTTTTAGTAATACGAATAGATGAATAGGAAAAATGCATATTTGAAATTCAGCGCAATTTTACACGTAGCCTAATGACAATTGACCATTATTTCGAAATTTATCGATGACATATTCTCAAATATTTCCCTAACAGCGTAAATGTACCTTTCTTATTACTGCAATGCTTGGAATTAAATATCGAGGCATCATAGAATAAAAAACAAGCATTAAATTACATTTATTCCTTACATTTTGAATTTCGCGTCGCAAACCCCAAGCCATAACACAGCTTGAGCCAAATTGCTCGGAACAAAACTTTTGAACTGTAATTCTTTCATCATTTATATTACAAAATAAATGGTTATTTACTATGTATAAACAGTAATGACTGAATAAAATGGCTTTGTTAACTTCACTTAAGGTTTATGAGTGCAAATAATCCTCAAGAGGAGTTACAAAATCATTATATTGAGTCCATAATGGATAACTTCCACAAAGTAAAGCCTGACACCATTTCCCTTGTGACGCGTAAATAGATTTACTCACGTTTTCAAGTCCAAGAATTTTTCTCGGCATACTTGAGAAGATATACAAATGCAAAATTTAAATTAAATAATCCCCAAGCCTCAAATGTCTCGCTGACTTGACGAATTGCTCACTTCGAGACATGAGCGAGTGTAGGCGAAAGCGCGGACATTCGACGAAAGGCGTCTAAAATCCACATTAGGGATTCGAATCGGAGAAAATTTGGTGCCCGATTCTTCCTTATTTCATCGCCGTATTATTGTCCGCGTTCTCCCCATTTTCTATCCTCTTTTCCTCGTTGGGCCAAGTGTTTTACTGCTTTTGCTCGGATGCGCCCAGTTCTCTCCGCGAGAAATTCATTCCCGTGAACTTTGGCCGCGCGTCTCGAAATCTCGCCGGCAATAAAAGTCGCAAGGCATGACCACTCAAGACAATTCAGTGTTGCAATTACTCGGTAGAAAAGCTTTCTCTCTCTCTCTCTCTCTCATTCCCTCCTTGAGTCCGTGTCTTGGTCTGCAGGAGAAGGACGAGGATGAACGAGAAAGTGTTTGATATGGTGGGTTAAGAGGAAAATACTCGAAGTAATTTGGGCTAAGTACCTACCTCTACCGTTCAATGACCCAAAATAATCAATTCTGAAAAAAGGGATCAATAAATAAACAATAAGAATCAAACGAATTTATGGGGCTGTACGCCACGGAAGACGCTTCCCTCGACGCCTACGCGCTTATACTTACGACTCTGCTGTTCTAATTAACGTAAATCAGTTTATGCAGGCTTCGAGGAAAGGGATAAATATTTACAATAAGTGACAAAACTTTAGGCTATTTTCTTTCTAAATTGCGGTTTCGACCGTTGAAGAAACGTGAATTAGTCCAAAGTCAGAGATGGATTCCTCGTACCTACACAGGGATTCGAAACGCACAAATGATGAAATGAGTTTCCATTCCTTGCCTACGATGCGGTTCCAAGTAAATAAAATATTCTATTGTGGAAGTAGTGCAAAAATTTTAGATTTTCAAGCTTAAAAATCCAATTTGAGGAAAAAGCGAAGTGTATACGATTGTCGAATGCAAGATTTAAACAAAGGCAAACGAAGAGACCACTGCACCAAAACTTTTCTACGTACAAATACATTACGTACCTTCTCACTCAACATATGTCTAGCTGATATAATTCTGATGCAAGAGATATTATGTCTCACTGATAAGATTCTGATTCACGTGATTGAGCGACTCGTAAACATTCTGCTTCGTTGCTTGCTAGTCGTTCCTCGCTTGTTTGAGAAGCGTCCGTGCCAACACTCATTTGTTGAAACGACTCACGCTTCACCTATTGTGCAACGGATTTAATAACTCAGAAACCTTTGTGGGTGCGAGCACAATAACTCACCAAAGTTTCATCGTGATCTGATGAATGGTATTGGATGATTGGTACTCAGTAGCAATATATGGTTCATGATCTTGGAAAAGTTAGCGGCCTTCCGCGGCAGAAATCTATTAAATACCCACGGAGCCACATTCACGGGCCATGATTAACGAGGGGACAGTGACTGGAAACTTCCCCGCGGATAGCAGCCACGTCGATCGCGGCAAACGGCGTCGTCCCTCCCTTGTCTCGCTCGGACACGAAAAAGGAGAGGAGATGCGATATTAATGTGAAGAGCGCTCGAGGTATGCGTGTGTCCCACTGCGGTCCGCTCTTCACCGGTTACTCGGGATGTGGGTCTTGCTCTCGGGCGGCGGGGAATGGGAAAATGGAGGGGAGACATCTCTTTAGTTATCCACGCTGTTATATCCACGTGTGTGTGTGTTTTGTGTATATATATATAATTCTCTGTGTGACTGAAGAAGGGATAACACCCGAAACGTCTCTAAGTAAGACTCTCTCTTTACTTTCGTCTTTTTACCCCCTGTAAGTTTCCTCTTTAATTGTATATTGCGGTATATCCCGAAAAATGAGGGAGATCAACGTAGAGCACTGCAAAAGCCTTCTTTCTCACACCACATATCAAACGACTGCAGCCTATTTTCGTCCTCCTTTCTCAGAGTCCCCCTTCTGTACTCTAAAATTCAAGGTTTCTTATTAAACTCTTCGCTGAATTTTTCTTTGCCTTATTGCCTAAGGTCCTCGGAATCAGATCCGTTCTAACACTGCCACACGCTACTTCTCTAACACGCTGATATGCCTCTTTTCTTCCAATAAAGCTAAATTGCTCTACTTGTTTTAGTTTTTTGCCCTCCCACTCCTATGACCAACGTTCTTTAATTCCTTCGAATTACAAATGCAATTGATTAAATTCTTCTACTTGATTCCATTAGAGAGCTCAGACTATTACAACCAGATGCACATTCTTCGTTCCCGCGAAAAACCTTCCTATCTAACGAAGACCGCAGGTGGGTATATAAAAAATCAACGGTTAATTCCTTGAAAAACGATAGAGGCGAAATAGTAACTTCCAGTTTAGATAAGGCAAATTTTTTGAATTACTTTTTTAAGAGTGTTTTTACTCAATCTATGCATAGTTTCCGCGAAACCATACCAGACCGATTTCAACAACCAATGCCCCCAATCGACGTAGATTCAATTAAATACTTAGGCGTCACCATCACTGAAGACATGTCATGGGGGAAACACCTCAGGGAAATAACTAGTATAGCAAACCGTAGATTAGGATTCGTAAATAGGGTTCTAGGCAAATGCGATGAGAGAGTACGAGAAAGAAGCTATTTTACACTTGTCAGGCCTCATTTAGAATATGCCGCTAGTATATGGGATCCGTACGAGGAAGGTATGATTAAAGAATTAGAGCACGTGCAAAGGAGATCTGCTAGGTTTGCTAAAGGCCGTTATGATAATTGTATAAGTGTTACGAGTTAAATAGAAGAACTAGGATGGGAATTACTATCAGAACGCAGGTTAAAATTTAGGTTAAACCTTTTAAGTAAATTCGATACCGATTTGTTCACAGATGACGTTAGATATATATTGAGAACCCCTGCGTATTATGCTAGATTTGATCATATTATCAAGATTAGAGAGATAGATTGTCGTACCGATAGATTGAAAATGTCATTTTTCCCTCGTACTAAAAGAGAGAACAATAGGCAGCGTAGCAAAGGGATAGGTAGGTGAAATATAGTTAGAGTAGTCTGTAGTGCATGATGCATGTAATAGCAACCAATAATCCCTTCCTTATTATGTAGATACTAACCATCTAGCTCCATGTGACCCTATTATCTAGCATATCTCCCTAAAATATCCTACTTGCATGTCAATAGTGCATGTTTGGTGATCATCACCCCCTGCCACCACCCTCTTGGTGGCTCGCAGGGTATCGCGTAGATGTAGGTGTATATCGTCGATCCTCTATCAGACTGAGTGACCGAGTGGTAACATATAGAAGAGTTTATTTTTTTGTCTCTGATCAGATTTATTTACATCCTTTGTGACAGCTTGCCAACGAAAATATCTTTCATTCGTAACTTTTAGTACCTGATATTCCCGCGAGTGTTGTAACATGAGAAATGACTAAATATGTCGGACGAAAAATCAGTATGTAGGGGATTAATTCGCTGGAGGTCAATTTTTTATAACTATGCGACACGCTTGGGGATGAACTGTTGGAACCAACCACCACTGTTAGGATAATACCTCTGGAACTGTACATTGCCAATGTTAATTAAACTAGTCATGAATATATATCATGGATTGTTATCTCGTCGCCAAAAACTGCTGTCAAGAATTCCGAATTAGAAATATTATTCACAGCATCAAGTAATTCATACCTCCTCGATAGTTATTGTATATTCACCACAGTCTCACGTGAATAACAATTAAATACGTCTATTTACGATTCAACTGAAAAGACTTTTTTTCTAAATGGCGCCAAGGACTGGGTGAACTAAAGGTGGAAATTTAGGCAACACGTAGCCTTGGCAACAATTTCAAACATTTAAATCCATAATATATATTCATGAAACTAGTTATTGAGCAGAATTTGACCAGAGGGAGATGCCTGTAAACCTGCCCACTAAAGGTGTAGGTATGAGTAGCAGATGAAGAATTAGGGTGGGCCTAATAGCCATAAAGATGAGAGAAGGTTTTCCGTTATTGCCAGCGTTATTAAACTCACAGTGAAGAAGGAGCGTGGGAGAAATTGAGGTAAGGAAAGTAGGCGGGGAACTAAAGGAGTCTCTTAAACTTTGAGATTATCGAGAGTTAGTCGGCCAGTCAGCCACGAGATGGAGTAACTGCTAATTACGATAAAGAAGTTAGAAAGTTATAAAACCAGATCGTAAATATGAATTATTAAACGTATTTCATTATCAATTTACCAAGCCTTGAAAAACGTTTCTTAAAAGGTGTTTTATATATTTGGCGTCTATTGTTTTTAATACACTGTCGTAAAAAATAAGATAGTGTAAATACTGTGATAAACTCTTCAAAAATTATAAAAAAGTTGATCACTTCTCAGACGTTTGAAGTAAAGATGGGCTAAGTTGATCATTTTACTGATTCGATCATTTTGATTCGAGTCACTTAAAATATTCAATCAACTGATTCAATCATTTGATTCATTATGACTCGTAAGTCAGATTGATTAGATGAATCACGAGACTCACGTGAATCGAAAGACTCGAATAAATAAAGATTGAAGAGACTCAAAGACTCGAATGATGCAAATTGATGGCATCCATCTATTTGAATAATTGATTTCGAATAATTACTATCGTGCTTAGAGATTTAGGAAGGCTGATTGATTTCCATATTCCACAAATTTTGGATCCGCCTTAAATTGGAGATTTCCAAGTACTATAATCACGAGAATATTTAGAGAGGCAAAACTGTCACAGACTCTGAATTCAAGAAGAATGACGTCAAACTATGTACATGAAAATGAAATCACTAGCTCAGACTACACAAATTTATGTGCATGAATGTTTTCTGATCTGCAGTATTAATTACATTCATTTAGGAGCCTTCAACTGAGCAGGTAATTAAAATTCTTATCAAGTTTACCAACTGTAATGATGCGCTGGTATTGTAACAAGGGTTAATTTCATCGTTTTTTAAATGATCGCCTTGTCTCTAACTATGCTACACAAACATAAACTCACTGACCAAAAATTAATGGATTTATGCCCATGAAGATATCTCTCTGAAATTTCATGACTAGACATAACGGATAACGTACATGTGAATGTTTTTCCACTTAATATCACATTCAATCACACGGCAGACGGAAACACAAAATAATTGATTGATCGAATCATTTTCCCGAAATGAATCGAGTCATTTGACTCACTTGGTGATTCAATCATTTTGAACGAATCGATCATGAACGACCCATCACTAGTAACCACTGCAATGCCTTGCTTGTCAACATAATTAATGCTAAATGGCAAAGAGTTTGTTGAAGTGACAAAGGCTCAAATCTGGTCCTATTGACAATCAAGTCACTTCAACATCCTTGCTTTATTATTGCTTTTAAATGTACATAATGAATGTATTGCGGTAGCTAAAAACTTCAATAAAGTCAATCACTTCTTGAAGGATCACCCGAGTGTCGAAATGTAAATAAAAATATGATGTAATATAAGAAAATAAATGTAAAAACAAAAATTAAAAAATTGGAAAAACTCCTACACGTACGCTACTGATATTTTGACAGCCGCACTGTCTTCTTCAGAGGCAAAGGAGAAAAACATTCCTCTTTGCCTCTAAAAAAGTACGACAGTACGGCTGTCGAAATATTAGGATCCTACGTGTTTTTTAGCCTGCGTCACTGTGTTTTTTGTCTGCCTCCCTTTGGCCAGACATTTAAATGCGAGGGATTGTATTAAAGCGGTGTAAGTAGTTTACGTGCCCGGGTAACATTTGAGACAGATTGGAACAAGTTAAGTATTCCTAAGATTGGTTTGACGGCTAGCTCTCTCAAACTTTCCTGCCCCCTGATGACTCCATTTCCTCATAGCTCCTCCATTTCATGACCCGTTTCAGCTTGCCTGAGTTATCATCTCTCGGTCTTCTTCATAAGGCTTCCCTTTCTAAATATTTCGTTACCAATCTGTCGCGTCTCTTCAAGAGTGGACTATCCATCTGAAAATTAACTTCCTGATAGGGCAAATTGCAATTTTTTCATCTTCTTTCCTTTTTACGTATCCTCGTTTCTGATGCTATCAGTTTATTTGTTCATTAGTATTCACCTCCAGCAGCCATTGTCACATTTTCCATATTCTCTAATGGTCCATGTCTCTCAGCCACATTGCGCACCATTCTAATCGAATGGATTGGATATTTGGGGAGGCGACTGACAGCTAAGGTCAATTGCGCCATAGGGCAGGGGTCGGCAAACTTCGGCCCGCGGGCCTAAAGCGGCCCGGGAGGGATTTTTATCCGGCCCGCGGTTACATCCCAAGACGGTACTGACGTGGTAAAATATGGTTTCAAATAAAGACGTTCCCTCGCCTTAAAAAGTTTGTTCTAATCCTAATCTAAATATAAGTACGATAATTTTACCCGCAAGTACGACAATTTTCATCCCCACGTACGATAGTTGGTTTTCAAAATGTGGCAACACTGGTGGAGACCTTGGACGGTCATTACTCCTCTGTCCTCCCGGTAGTTGAGTCACGCCGTGCAGTATAGCGCTAGATTAGTGTGTATTGCGTTAGTGTCGATAGATTTTATGATCAGTCAAATTAATTAGTGTTGTTTGTGGAACCGACGAGAACTTAAAATCAATTCTGAAAGTTGGTGGAACGAAATTTGAACCAAAATGGGTTGAAATTTTGAATGGAATGCAGTTTCACAAATCCCATTAAGGACGTTTTAGTTTGTATGCAGTAACAATTGTAACTTAAAATTTAGTTTTAATTGCATATTCTTGAGTTTTGTTTACTAAACTATATTAGAAGTTCATCAAATAAAAGGTATTTCTACTAAAATGTGGACGTGGATTATTGTATTATAACCATTACAAACACACCGGCCCGCCAAGTTGTTAATATTTATAAATATGGCCCAACTGTTCAAAGGTTTGCCGACCCCTGCCATAGGGGATAGGTAAGGGAGCAAGGGAGAATAGAAACCCGGCGTCGGCATAAGCCTGCTCTTAACGAAAGGCGTCAAGGGGACCACGGACCACGGCACGTCTCATCCGACAGACGGAGTACTCTACTTGAAGTTCCCTCCACAAGACACTCAAGTTTCACAAGTTCCACAAGACAAGACAAGTAGGGATCAGGTTTCCTCTGAAAAACATCTTCCTCTGCTGGGATTTGAACCCTGGCCGCCCGCGTGGTTAATCAGTACTCTGGCCTCCACACCAAGCTGATCGCCCCTAAACGAATGGTCTCTGGTATTTACTCCCCATCGTTAATCTCATTTCCTTTGGACACGAGGGTTGTCTTTTCACCATGAATGCTTCGAAGGCGTGACCAATTCTTCTCCTTGATATCCGTGGAATTTCTTTCATCCCATTCCATACAGCTTCCAAGGTAGGTGAAAGATTCTACCCTTTCATGGGAATACAGAAGCAAAGACGCAAGGAGAGGATTAGCTCTGGTCAAAAAAACATATAATTAAGAAGAGAGGAATATTTATGAGGTAAATTTTACGAAAAATTTGAAGAAGACATTAGTGACGACTCCAACACGCAATTGATTGTTGCGTGATTCCGGAGTTTTCTCATGCGTAATGACGACGAGCATGAATTGACGGCCACAGCTCTATGAGTATTGGATAAGGACTGGATTCGATAAGGATAGAGAAATGAACTTCTCCCCGAAAGTGAGAGAAAAAAGAACTCCTCCCACATAAAATTACGACTGCTGTGAATTAACAGCTATTATTTATATGATTTTAGTATAAGAAGAGAGAAAAATGAACGGATGAGTACTCAGTAAGGTGGAGGAGGAGAGAAAGTCGCCCAAGAAGACATGAATGAGGCACAAGACGTGAGTGGAAGCCGAATAAAGAGCGAATGAGCAATTGAAGAGATCGATGGAGGGGTGGAATGTTGGATAGGGGTTAGATAGGTGGAAAAAACACAGACTTTTGACAGTATGCATAGCCTGTGAAAGCTGGTAGGCAACATGAAGTAGTCTTTAGTAGTAGTAGTCTTTGTATCCCTTGCATGTTGGAACGATTGAAGATAGAATTTTTATTGGGTATTAGATTTTTAATTGGCGCTTTACATGTGTGGTACGCGGGTTTTAACGTAATGTCGGTGTTCTACCATATCATTCATGCATGCCTGGTGCGAAAGCACCCCCTGCCACACACCCTTTGGGTGGCTTGCAGGGTATGACGTAGATGTAGATGTAGATGAATGACGATTTGAACTAGGCTAAATGTAGTCATAGGGGGCTGATAGGGTTATTATTGAGTCAGCGACTCTCTATCCAGCTTCAATGGAAATAAGAATATGATTGATGAAAGAAGATATCCTAAGAAGTTTTCTGCTTCATCGTTGGTCGTTCAATCCTAAGATTGGTTGACTGCAGCCCTCTATCCTTCTCTATCTAGCGCTAGTCCTCTTACCTCCTGGTATCTCTTCACCTTTATGTGGTCCATGAACTTATTCCTAGGTCTTCCTCTGGGGAATTTTTGCCTTCAGTTATGTTCTTCACAAACCAATTGTGCCTCAGAGTGTGTCCAGTCCATCTTATTCTTGTCTGTGTGGTGTTCCATTTGGCCCTTTACTCTTCTATATACTCCATCATTTCTTATTTTTCCCGTCCATTACGCCTTCGAAGTCGTCGGTTTTCTGCTTATAATTACAAAAATTCGACCTTTTTTATTTTCTGCTTCATTATAAATCCCCAAAAAGGCTAGAAATTGTAGTTGAACATCCATATCAGTCGCATTGACTATTCCTCAGGGACAAACTGAGATGATTTCCCCTTTCATCATCGAGACGTTCCACCACATCAGGCTTGAAACAACAATTTTGAGTATTTGAGGGCTCTCTTTACACCCCTTTTTAGTTAGACGTTGATTTTCAATAGAGATCTGAGGCTCAGCTGCGCCAGGGACGATTAGAAACTTTACCAACAGGAAAAAAGCATAATTACAGAAAATGGCCAGAATGGTAATTCACCTGCCCAGGAAAACTTCAGCGACTCCCTCGGCCAGTCGCTTAAGACGTCGCGTTGCCGAAATTACAATAATTATGCCCTGCATTTGCCTAACAGGTGCTTTTCTCTCTCTCTATCTCTAAAAAAAATGAACCAGAGGCCTCAAGAACCATGCATCCATCCAACCAGGGGACGACGAGTGACGGGGGAGACCGGAGGAGGGGCCAGGAGGGGGGGGGGTGTTGGGTGGAGTTGGGGCGGAGTCTTTGGGAGGAGAGAGAAAGAGAGAAAAAATTCCTCAAAGCTAATAAACTTTTGATTAGCCTTGCGTAGGCAATAAAGCAAATTGGAGGCCCAATAAAAATACTACCACGGGAGATACCTCTTCTCTCCCCTTCAAAAAATATAAAAAAAAACAAACGAATGTAACGTATACACACACACACTTCTAACTCCTCACGAATCTAAAAGGGACGGAATTAAAAAAAAAATAAAGTTCAAGCCCGTGGTATTCCTCCACCGTCTACTAAGTCCGAGGGAAGCAACATCCATTAAAAAAAATTGAACGACGCTTTGGGAATGAGAATTAACGAGTTCGGGAACGGACAATGGACGGCATGATTTATGCGATCTGAAGATTTTTTTTTCGGCTCTCGACTTTCATTTGGAGTGCAGAGGCAAAGGGGTGACTGGGTGGAATTCCTCCGGCACTGCTTTTGAGGCGCGCACACGGCGTGTCGATCGGAATTCCCAACAACCGACAGAACAAACAAACAATCCGGCCCATCTTATGTGTCGATCGAGGCGAGAGAACAAGGAGTGGTAATTATGATTAAAAATTCGATTAAATTAAGGCGGTTGTGGACTAAGACATGTTTCACACGAGTAACTTCAGAGATAGCGTAAAGCTGCGTCTTAACGGGACACTAAAATGTCTGACACTCGGTGTCAGACACCGAGTGTCGCCGTTGAGACGGCTCCGAGAGCTGTGTCGCGACACTAGTGTCTCTGGCCGCAGCGTCTCGTTAAGACGGTCCCGATCCGAGCGGTCGCGACACTCCGGCACTGCTCTACGAATTGTGCAGTAAAAATGGAAAAGGATGTAAGTCCCTATTAGGCCTTCTTTACCGCTTCACAGAAATTAAAGATCCAATAGCACTCCATTCCTACTACTCAACAATCGTCCTTCCCATAGTATCATATTGTTCCCCAATTTGGTCTATGTCAGCCCCAACAAATCTAAAATCCCTCGATTGCATCTCTCACTTCTTTGCCAAAATAGTCAAGCACAGAGTCCCACATTTCCGTGATATGTCCTCAAACGCTGTGCTGTCCTCTCTTTCCATTTCTAACCTCGAAAACCACAGACTTAAAATGGATTTTAAACTCCTCCACAATACCCTTAACTCGACCATTGATTGCCCTGAACTGCTTTCTCTCTTCAACTTCAGGATACCAACTCGATCCACCCGCACCCATACTCTACTCCATCTGCCTATTCCTAGGATATCTCTCACCAAGCGCTCATTTTTATTTCGCCTCCCATCCCTTCTAAATTCACTCCCCCACACCATCGATCCTTTTTATTTACCATGTAACTATTTCACCACCCAAGCGATATCCCACCTGTCAACAAATTAAATATTTTCCCCTTTCCATGTTGGGCTCTCGTTGCTTATTGTTATGCTGTTATTGTTTTTGTCCTCTTTCTTGTTTTTTGTTATATGTTTACTATAAATTGGCGCTAATGCTGTATGTGAACAATTTTATTAAATAAATAAATAAATAAATAAAGTGCCAAAAAATAAAAAAATGACTTTTTCGGTGAAAAGCTAAGTACAAGCCAAGCGTAATAAGATAGACAAGGTAGGAAGTGTAAGAAAATTTTTCCCTAGTTTGTAGACCTTGCGGACTTGTACCTTGTATACGCGGAGCTTGTAGACTTGCATCCTTTTGTTAAAACTAACCCTTCACTTACATCATTTTTAAAAATAAAGCAAGGCACTTACATCCTTTTCCACAAAAAACCAGATGGCACATATCTTTATCCACAAAAAACCAGATGGCACATATCTTTATCCATCTTTTTTTGGTTTCCACTTAAATATTTAAACAAAATTGTACTGTATGTTATTCCTATTGCTTTTCTATTTTTATAAATATATAACAAATTTTTTTAGTAAATATTCAACGTTTTAGACTTATTTTATTGAATACTGAAAATTTTAGGTTCTGGCACTTACAACCTTTTCCTTTTTTTCTACACAATTTCTGGCAGTCCGGAATTTGTGTCGGAGTGTCGCGGCAGCCGGCGGTGTTTCAGGGGCGCGCTGGGTCGAAGAGCACGGCTACAGATTCCCTTCTACCTCGCAAAGCGTAGAAATACGGTTAAGTGGTTTAATATCCACTAACATCTATGAACAAATGCTCTTTAGGAAAATGAGACATTACATATGAGGACCCCAGAAGTCAAGGGGTCTAAGTAACAAATTCGTTGTTTTGAGAAAACTGAAGTCAAAGTTGAAAATTTTTGGTAGGTTTGGTACAACCCACTAAGTAGTTAAGAGGCATTACCGTAGATGGTATCCCTTCTCAAGAAAATCACTTGGATCCCTTTACCACCTAAAAGATTTATATTTTTACATCCCATTCCTGTACCTAACTTATTTTTTTCAAAAATGTCGCTTAGACCCCTTGACTTCTGGGGTCCACATATATACGCCCTCTCGTTTGACGACTGCTGTATTGGCTACAATTTTCTCACTTAAAAGAAAGAGGAACAGCAAAAAAAGAAACGAATACCCACAAGTGAGGGGCTAGTAATTAAAAGTGAAATCGGTACCTGCGAAACCTTGATTTGAAAGTGGGCTGCAAAAGATGGAAAGGCGTGTAAAAACATTCTTCGGATGTGCACAGAGGATTTCAAACATCTTCTTGACAAGGCATCGCGAGCAATAGCGATGACTGCTACGAATATGCAGCGATTTAATCTGAGGTGAGATTGGCCATCACACTTCGGTTTCTTTCCACGTATAATTCTGCTAATCATCTTTAGCAGAATAAAGAGCCAAAATAACCCTTGACCTTTTTTTCATATCGCTAGACGTGATAAGGGTGCAGTGGTGGGAATTATCTTTTTTCGGTATGAAATTTCATCCTAATTTTGATAAACAAAAGCGTTAGTGGACTCTCGACAAACTATAGAGTTTGATTTCTTTCGAGTAACGTTTCTTATCTCAATTATAGATAGTTTTTTTATTTCACGAGTGAAGTTCACCTCAATAATAATGAAACCATTTCTATGCACAGGATATATCTTCCTGCATGTTATTGTTCGACTTTTGCGGAAGAGACAAGAAAGGGAAATAAAGAAAAATTACTAAAATAAGATTTTTGTGGAAAAATTTCCTCCACTTACCACCTTACTCAATGTTTCTACGCAGGCCGTCGAGGATCCAGCGACGAACTTCAGCCTGGCGAAAAATTCTCACAAGCTACCTCCTCTATCTCCTGTTTCAAATCCGGAGTTTTCCTATTGTATTTTTCGGAGCTCATCGTTGAATTGGTACCGGAGGTTGGGCAATTTCCGCTGAATCTCCTCTGCCGACTTTGAAAAATCGCTGCAAATATTTTTGACCACAGTACTCTTTTTAACACGATATTTATATTCCTTATTCGTCACATCCCACAATATTGGCAACCCTTACACACCATCGATTTATGATAGGGTTTCTACCTTGGTCCAAAACTTATTTCTGCCACTATTTTCCATGATTAGATAAGGCGCAAGCCCATCCTTATTCATTGTGAACCCTACTGCTGCCTTGATATAATGAACACCACTGTCGCACTTTTCCACATGTTTTAATAGTAATAGTAAGCGTTTCAACACACAGAGTCACCAAGAGGTTCTATACATTGAGAAAAAGGAGGCATCGCATATATATGGTTGAATGGAGGGGTGGGTATAGGAAAGAAGGTAGAGGTAGAGAGATGTGGAAGGTTATGCCGGGAAAACCAAGAACATCGAAAACAAGGAAACGTGGGAGACCAAGGAAGACGGAAAATAAAGGAATAAAAATAGGTAAGGAGTAAAGGGGGAGGGGGCAGAAAAAGATAAGCCAGCGAGGTCATTAGCAAGGGAATGGTAGAAGGTAGCCGGTATAAGGATATAGGGTAGGGAAAGTGAAAAAAATGCGAAGTCCGCAGAAGGGTTGGTCAGCATAGTGAGTGTCAAGAGGGAAAGGGATTGTGATCAAAGAAAGAAAGGTGAGGGAGGACACTAAATGGATTCTTAGAAGGGATTACCGACGCAGAGTAAAGGCAGGGACACAATCAACGTGTACGTGTGACGCGAGACGTTAACGGGACAACGGGAGACGGGGAACGCAAGTCATCGGACACAATCGACGTTAACGCGGCCCGGAGTAACAATTGACTAACGCAGGCGCAGCTAAGAGATCAGGTGTAAACAAGTGTGGAAGTCCGTGGTGGAAGTAAATAAGTTGTCTTAGCCAAGAGCTATCTTCAGCAGTTGGATGAATCTGCCGACAGATGGCTCCCATTCCCGGATTCTCAGGACTATTCTGATTGGTTTTCCGTGTACGGGACACGGGAAGAGATGGAAGTTGCCCATCTCTCGCGTACACGTACTCCCCGTACACGTTAAATGTGTCCGTTCGCTATACTTTCCCGTCAGCCATCTTTTCGCGTATTCCCGTTAACGGCTCACGTTACACGTACACGTTGATTGTGTCAGTGGAACAAAAGATTGAGGGTGGAAAGGAAGCGCGCGTAGGGTGGAGTCAACTGGAGAAGGTTAAGTAGGAGTACGACCGTTTGCTTTAGGGGAGAAAATATCAAGGAGAGGAAGTGGTATAAAAACAGTTGTTCATTTTAGGAACATTCACGTTAGATTGTAATTTCAAATTGTATGGCAATGTCCATTCTTATGCTCTTGCTTCCCAGGTAGAGAATCTCGGGACTAAATTGACAAGAATGAGAAGTTTGTAGCAGTTGTTTTGCCAGCAGCGACGTTTCGTCATCGGTTTTCCTGCATCTTTCTTGTTATTTTTCTATTGTGCAGAAACTCCTACCAGCCTGGACCACCTGCCATTTTTCACAAGAGTTGCGCTTCACTTAATACCACATTGAAGGAGGAGATATAATTCATCTTTGTCATGGCAAAGGATTCTACCAAGAGTAGTGGGATTATAAAATGACATTTCATTTTTCTATGGGAAACTGTCGAGCAAGTAAACTACACTCACAAAAATCAAGGTTTCACAGGCACCGAATTGACTTCTTTTTAATAGCCAAGAAATTGCTATTGTTGCTATAATTGCTTGCTAAGAAATTGCTAATCTGTGGACACTGATGATTCGAAGAGGGCTGATTTATTTTTTGAGAGAGAGCAAAACTTATGATATCAAGTTAATATTTTTGGGAAGGCAAGGCTAATTTTTTAAAGGGTTTTCAAAATTCCACAAAATTACAAAATTCTCATATTGATGTGCAAATGGTATTAAACTACTTATCTCTCTAGCACGTTTAGCATTTGAAACATATTTAAAATAAATAAATTAGAGTTTCAAATGATACAACTGTTTTTTTGTAAGCCAAAACCTATGAGACTCACTACAGCCCTAAAATTTGATAAAACGGCTACTTAAAAATTGAGCTGAATCTGATGTAACATGAATGATATTGCAATCTTTTCAATGGTTAGTCACCGAGCCGAATTAATATTTAAATATCTTTCTCGGGCTTCGCACCGGGTAATGTTTTCATAATCCGCCGACGTTTCGGAAAACGACTTGTTTTCCATTTCCAAGGCACGTGTTATTTCCGCCGCGACCACTATAACGTGTTGAAATGGAAAAATGGAAAACAAGTCGTTTTCCGAAACGTCGGCGGATTATGAAAACATTACCCGGTGCGAAGCCCGAGAAAGATATTTAAATATAATACACCGGGAAAATCTGAAATCGAATTAATATTGTTTACGAAAATAAAGATATAAATAAATTATGATTTGAAATGATCCTACAGCTCTTCTTCCGGCAAAGATCACGAGACTCATCAAAGCCCAAAAAGTTAATACACCTGTGATTTTAAAAAATCGACTTTGCTTAATGCAACATGCATGATATTCAATTGCATTCTTTTCACTGGTTACTCATCGAGATGTATCAATACAGTAAATAAAATGGTCATATCTTCGACTTTTTACTCGTACTTTCGATGATGATTGAAACATTTTGCTTTTCTTTAAATAATTCATCCCTCCTGACCTACTTTCGGCTAGTATTCGCAGTGTATATGAAACGGCGTGATAGGCATAATGACTTAATGGACTAGTTTGTTGATTATTGAGCTAACTCGGCCACCTAATGGCTTTGTTTTCTCTATCTGCACTCATGCCGTGAGTCTCATTCCTTAAAATATCAGTGGACCTCATCGGGATGAGAAAAAATCTTTGTTTCACTGAGAGCGCTATAAGCTGGTGCAATAAAATTCCATTGTCTCTGTACTAACAGCAAAATTTATGATCATGGTGGCAGGTATGCATGCACTCATCGCTGCTTCTCATTGGCGTGTTTTCTGCCGTTGTTGTCTGTACGCTGGTTAACAAAAAAACTCCGACAGACAACTGACTCCTGTTTTGAAACATTAACCTTGAAACAAACGGGGTCGTTGTCTTCATTGGTGCGGAGAGCCAAAAAAAAACACTACCATGGCACTTTATACTCAAAAGATCTTTCAAAAAAATGCTTAAGAGCCTGGAACTTTGACTTTACCGAGTAAAATACAGTTTAGAACCCTAACTTTATGACCACTCGTCGCGGTAGCGCGAGGATTCGACCTTGCATATGAATAGGACCACAGCGTTTCTTATAAAGTGAAACATGTGAGGCATAACGCTTTGCCTGCGCATTAATGGACATATTCTCCGGAAGGAGAGGGATGTATCCGGTCCCTCCTACCTGTGTGCGTACGTAAATACAACTGCTACCCTGGATTGTTGCTGCTCTACGCGCCCCGCGGGGAGTTCTTGCTTTGTCTCACGCGGTGGTAACCTGATCGCCCCCTTGTGGGCGTGCTATCACCACCTCGATCGTCATTTTCGAAAAGGTTGATTATTCGCCGAAAACCTCCTCCTAAGGTTGTTCTCCGGGTAGAAATTCAAGAGAGAGATCAAACAGTCAATCTCCAACGCCCTCCCCAAAACACCCTTGTCTCGCTTGCTCGGAACATATATAGACACATAAAAAAGAAGCTGCAACAAAAATTTCCATGGACGAAAAAAAGTGAGCTACAACCGCATCGATTCAATTCTTCTTCCACCGACCGGATGTCGGTGGTGCATGAATATTTAAATCCGTTTTGGAGGAGAGGAAGAAGGGAGAGAAGAATTGAATTTTCCCCCAGTCGATTGAGCACCATCAGGCGGGAGGATAAAGAGGGACGTACTTCACTGCCACGAAGATTTCCGAGCGTGATATGAGTTTCCTCTTCCTCCGTCCTAACTCCGTCCGATGCTAATTAACCCGAAAGGTTAAAAAAAAACACTGACACCAAAGCTCGCTATCTCCACCTATCGCAGTGATGAGGCGGCTCGTGAAAGACTTCTCCCCATCATTCCCTCCTATGCAAGTAAAGCTATGAAAATTAAGGCTCTGACCGAGGTGGTTTTTTTCTAAACGTTCCTCGGAAACGTTAATTAGTGATGGAAAAATAAAGGAATTAGGTCGTGAATGGATCCGTATTAAGCAGAAGTTGGACTCGGTGCTCACTCAGAGGGCAGACTACATCGCATGCGGCGAGTCTACAGGCTGTAATGGGACATCCCGGGATTTGGCCTATTTGCCTCGTTGCCTTATTAATTGGGGGGGTCTGAGACGAATAGTGCGAGATCCCAGAAGGCAGATAAAGATCCTGCGGAGGATAGACATAGACCGAAGCCCTAGGCGAAATGAGGGCATAGGGAGTCTGGGAGAAGGAGAGGGGTTGGACAAGCCTCGTGGGACACTCGCCGCCACGTGGTCACTTAGGAGAGAATTCTAGGATTCCCAATCCGATTCATATGCATTCCGAGGCAGAGATAGTTGTGATTTCTCTCATTGAGTTATCAATCACTACGTTTACCAATCGAACTCAGATCGATTTGGCCTGTTTAGCTCGGTATGTTAAACGCAACGGACTAGCGAGATCGATATGGGAAGCGGGCTAACTAGGCTTGCTTTCTCTGCTAGTACCGCGTATAATATAATTGAGATAGTTGGAGAAAATGTCATTTCACCGATAAATCCATGAACTTGGTCTCTGACATGACGGAAAAAATAACTTTGTATATCCTTTTTTTAATAGTCTTACTTTTTCGTCATGCTTGTGACAATTTTCCATAAAGTTACGCCTTCGACCATTAATTTTATTCCAATTTGGCCTCATTTTAACGAAAAAATTTTATTATTCCAAGGATACCAAAATATTAGCCCCTTACCGAACTAATTTCCGAGATTTTTGACGAAAAATACCATCGCATTTACATGAGAAATGGTTGGTGCACGCAGTCAAGAGAGACTGTATTTACATACTAAATATATATATTCATATATATACTAAAAATGAGCAATATATAACACCTATGTATGAAAAAAATTACCAGTGCGTGGTTTGTATGTTTTTTTTACTATTTTTTTAAATAAATCATTTTTCACCGCAGAATTTTTCCCAAATCGTAAAAAAAACTTCCGTTGTGAGGGGAACGAAGAGATGAAGTTTTGAACGTATCGCGTGGAAAAAATGAGTCAAGTTAAAGACTTACTTGGAAATTTTTTATTTGATTACCAAATTAGGTAATAACCTAACCATTTTCTCTTCAATTCATATAAATGTATATTGCTTAAATCATAACGAATAATTCGAATATGGTCTCCATTACGACTAGAGAACTACCTCCCTCAATCTATCTTAAGTAAGGCGTTCTAACTATTTCATATTATATAGGGTCCAGTTCGTATAAAATATTCAGAACGAGAAGAAGAAAATAGCTCCTAATTAAAAAAAAGGCAGAGTAATTTCAAACATATTGCGATATATTCGATCCCATCGTCGGGGTGGAAAGTTAAAATGGACTTACGTGGAAAAATTTAAAGGAAATATTAAGATTTTGGAATCTCGGAACTTTCTTATAGAGCCGAAAAATACCACTTTGATCTTTTCTGTCCCTCTTGAAAATTCGCGACATTTGCCAACCCTCTATTGCATGAGATATTTGTATTTTAAGTGAATGCTCAGAGATATCTCGCATACATTTTGATCAGGTGTACCGGTCGGGGGTCCCGGCGGCCGGGACTAAGGAGTAGAAAACCTTAAGAGCACTTGGCCGCTCCTTGAGTAAATAGGAACGCAAAAAAGTCGCTCTTCCGCGAATGGCTCTTTTTTCCGTCTGCTGGACTCCTCAGTGGAGATTTTTTTTGCGTAGGTGGAAGTCCGAGAAAAGCTATTGAAAAAAAACACGGGAGATTATCAGGAGCTATAGGGGAAAACCCTTCGTGGCGTCATGTAAGGTCGTATATATTCCAAAACGGTCATCTTTTTCCCCACATTGTTTATGGCCACCGCCTTTGAGGTATTCGGGGACTTTTACACGAGGATTTCTGAACGACATCCTCCCAACCGCTGGGTGTCCAAAGAACGAAGGGACTATGGGAGCACACTGGTTAAGTTAAGTTCAAGCGGCGATGGCAATCCACGGGTAGATTTTTAAGGCAGAATGGAGATCTATGATACCAGTATCCACTCAGCTGAAGCATCTCACTATCCAGAAAGATGGTGCATCTATCGGGAGGTTAATAAGATTAATCTCTAACTAAGGTCAGGTTTTTTCTTGATATCTGAATATGTAGATATGTGATACATCTAGATTCACGGTAGATGAAGGCTTCTTTGAATTATTATATCCCTAAATAGCAACTAAATTCTGAAAGAAATCGTGCACTGCCAGTGAATGCTACTGATTGTGTTATCTCGGGATTTTGTTCCATTGAGGTGATGAGCGGCCGACGCTTCAATGGCTGTAGACTACCATCGTCTCCAAGAGAATCTTCTACATCAATATACACTGAAAAACATTTCTAGGGTTTGTGGCAGATGGTGACTCTTCAATGGGCATGCATTGATTAGTGTGTCCATTTCAGGGCTTATCGATGGTTCGGTATCTGAAGTTGCAATTGCAATTAAGTATACAGAAAAGTTGTGCAAACCGTAGTTTTTGTAAAAAAAACTCAAAAATGTAAAAATATCATTTTCTTCATAACTTTATATGTAGGGATATGATATATGAGTGATATTTCTGGATTCATAGTTATTGATACCTCCTTCGGATATCTCACATCCACCATAATCCCCTGACTAAGTGCCAGAGTCATCTATATGCCGCCTCAACAATTATAAAGTAATTTATTCTAGCGATTACTTAATAGTTGTTGCGGCGGCATGTAGATGACTCTGCTACACGGTAGCGCTCCCAATGACAAGGAGTTCAAACCCGCATTACGGTGGTTGGAGTGCTAATCACGGGTCGCTGAGTTCACATTTAGATAAATTTTCAAGGAAGTCGACGAAACAAATTCTCCAACTACACGACACTTAGGGAGACATCACTTTATACGTTTGAACCAACCATACATGTTGCAATATAAATTATTCAACAATTGTAATTTATATATTCGTCTCAAGTTAAGCATTGTATTGACATGGGTATACTGCGCGGAATCCGAAATATTAGCGGAAACCGAACATAAATACGTGATTTTGTTCGGCATGATACTTTGATATTTACTGGTAACCATGTAATAAAATGAAACTTGTTTTTCCCCGCTAAGAAGAAAAATACATGTCATCGAATTATTTCAAAATATATGCCAAGATCCATAAGACTACGCGTTAAAATTGCTTTAAATTGCCATGAAAAATCAAATCTGTAAAATGAATTTTTGTTCTTCCATCAATTCATTTTACTGATAAGGACATGTACGAAAAATTCACAAAATCTGGGCGTGAATAGTTCCTTACCTAGGAATAGCACCTTAAGGAAGTGCGAACGAGATAGTTTCCTAATCATAATAAAGACCATATTCGAATTATACGTTTTAATTTCACCAGCTGAGAGACATACGAATTAAATAATGCATTATTAATGGTGCAATAATATAGTTTTACATGGCAGAAATTGTAAGTAATCAAATTAAAATATCTAAATAAGTCTTTAACTTGACTCATTTTTTTCACGCGGTACGTTTGAAACTCCATAAAAACGGAAAGTTTATTGTTATTCCGAAGGATTTAATGCGGTGACAATTGATTTTCAAAAATTGCTAAGAAAACACACAAACTACACACTGTTGATCTTTTTACGAGATCTAAGAGTAGGAAATGCCTCATTTTGTAAATAAAGTCTCTCTCAAGTACACGCACCATTTCCCATGTAAAAGGGCTGGCATTTTCTGGAAAATATCTCGGAAAGTAGAGTGGTTAGGGGTTGAGTTTTTGGTGTCAATGGAAGGGTGATATATTTTTCTTTAAAATGAGACCAAATTCATCGATTTCTTGGTAAATCGATATTTCGCTCAACCTACCTTAAGTAAGTGATTGCTGGTAAAAAGGAAGTGAATACTTGAACAATTCTTCCCCACAGGGACATCTTTTCTAGAAAATACTTTCTCCAACACCTGATCTTTGCTGGCGAGGTCCAGCTCCATCTCTTAGCTGGTCTTCCTTGCAGAGAGTGACCTTCTGGAATACCGCGTAACGCAATCTTCAAAATCCTTGAGTGATCCATCCTTTCCACATGGTCTCTCCAAAAGCATCGTTTCCTTCTGACCCAACTTACAATATCTTCCATGTAGCCAGTTTTAAGCATCTCTTCATTCCAAATTATGTCCCTTAGTACTTTTCCTATCATTGGACGCAGTGTCTTTATCTTAGCGTTTCCAAAAAGATTCATTGTCCTCGTGGTCTCTGCTCTGGTTTCGATTCCGTCAGTCATGATTTTTTTAAAATAACGTACCTAGATGTATCTCCAGGAGTACAACATGAAAATAATGAAGAGTATACAGAAGAGATAAGCTGAATGTAGAAGTCACCCTGAGAGGAGAGAAATTAGAGCAAGTGGATTCCTTCACTTATCTCGTAAGCGCCATCACGTGAGACGGAAGAGGTACAACGGACATCAAGCGGAGAATAGCCCAATTAAGAAGGCGTTCTAGGGAAAAAGACAACTGCTGAGCTTAAAGAAGATAGGACTACAGACCAGGAAACAGTATGTGAAAATATTCGTGTAGAGCGTAGCAATCTATGCATCGGAAGCATGGGCCATTGGAAAAGCTGAACAGAGAAGAATAGAGGCCTCCGAAACATGGTGCTGGAGGAGGATGCTGAAGATCAAATGGACGCATAAAATAAAAAATGATGAAGCGTACAGAAGAGTAGAAGAGGAAAGGGCCATACGGAACAGCATATTAATTAATTTATTTTTGTTTATATATCCTGGGTTGGATGAGACGGAAACGTCCCCTCTTCCCCCAACCCAGTACATACACAAACACCCATGTACGGGGCAGATGATATTCTACCCAGACGGAACTCGAACCCGCGACCCTCGGGCTAGCAGGCGAGGACTTTACCCCGCCGCCACCGGGGCCGATATACAGAAAAGAAGAACAAAATGGATTGGGCACACCCTGAGAGACAATTGGTAACATAATTGACTGTAAAATAGAGGGAAAAGTCCCCAGAGGAAGACCCAGGAATAAGTTCATCGACCAAATAGTGAGGAAAATACATAGTCATAGATACCAGGAGGTAAGGGAACTAGCATTAGATAGGGAAGGCTGGAGGGCTGCAGTCAACCAATCTTATGATTGAACGACTAATGAATGAACCTAGGATGTTTTGAATGTATCTCGGTAAAATTAAAGCTTCAGGTTTTTTTTCTGTTTCCATCGGCCAGGTCTTTTTTCCGCGATTCGGCCGCCTGTTAATAGGTGCCTCAGGGCAGGGAACCGCAATTTCGGGAGGGATCCACCGTGACCAACCAAACAATGTTGCATTCCTCTGTCGAAAGGGTTGAAAGAGGAGAGATGAAAGCCGTCCCGCAATCTCTCCATCCTTTCCTCTCACCGGCATCACAAGCCTGGAACCTCCACCTTCACTCCTCCTTGACAGAGCGTTTTAACAGCCTACACCCTCGCCCTTTCCCGTTTACCGACTCGTCTTCCTTAGTTTTATGGCAGGGAAGGCACGCCGAACACTTTCATGCCCTCGTCCCCTCTTGCAACTCTTCGCCTGATTAATTATGTCAACAACTTGGGCGAAAACTTCTGAAGAGAAACAAAATACTCTGAAGTATTACCATAGTCTCATAATTTACAGATGCGACACTTATTTTTAATTACCCTACGATGAGTTGCAATTGAGGATGGTGGCGCTTTTACCATTCAACATGTAAAACTAGACACCCCATACACCCACTTGCTCACAGCATTGTCACAACATACCCCCATTTTCGAGGGCATTTATCGAAAAAATCAGGTAATCCCCATGACGCGTACGACGTATATTTCGTAAAATATTTGCACTTATTTTTCATGGGAATCCTTCTATAGAAAGGATCGTCAAAATTTTGGAAACTGTGTTTTGCAACGTCACTGTGAACACTCTCCTAAACCCTTGGAACGCATTTTCCACGGTTCCACGAGTGGCGAGGTTTCCCGGGGTGGGTAATGGAGGGGAGAGCGAATATCTCTCCTAGGGTGCGGCAGAAGCCGGAAATAAACGGGCGCTTGCTGCCATGACATGCCCATGAAATGCAGGGGTTGACGAGAACTACTGAGAGGAGGGATGTACTCACGCTTTGACCAGAATTGGTCTGAATTGACCCTCCATGGGTCCGGTGATCCCCGACTCGAGGACGTACTTCGGCAGACCGCACGGCGTCAACCCGTTAAGTGAGTCAGAGAGATACCTAATCCCAAAGAATTGGGCAACGGGCTCTCTCGGTTCACAAAGAGGTGCGGTAGGTCTTTCGCGAAAGCGGGGCCGATGGTCACTCTTCTCAGTTGTTTGGGGTAACCAAACTAATACGAGCACTTCGGGGAGGCGGTGGCCCAATTGAGGTCCTTTTGACCTCAATCCGCCTCATCGGTGTCGGCCTCGAAGGGGCTGCGGTTCCGCTAACCTTCCCTACCCATCCTTTCCTTCCACCTCTTCCTAGCCTCGGTTATAAGCGAAAGCTTGAGACCAGGGCGGAAGTTGCAATCCTGCGGCGGGAGCCGAATCACTGCCATGACATGCAGAGGAGTATTGAGATGACGGATGTACCCACACTTCGACCAAAATTGGTCCGAATTCATGGGTCCGGTGGTCCCTGATTTGATGACGTACTCCGGCAGACCGCACGGCGTCTACCCGTAAAAGGGAGTCGGGTGATACCTAATCCCAATTTTTTTTAGGCAACGGGCTCCTCCGGTTTTCATTAGATGTGCGGTAAGTTTTCGCAGAAGCGAGACTGACGGGGACTCGTCTTACGTTGTTGGGGTAACGGATACGAGCACTGCGGGGAGGCGGTGGCCCATTGACGTCCTTTTGACATCAATCCGCCTCGTGGTGTCGGCCTCGTAGGGGCTGTGGCTTGCTAAACTTCCCTTCCCTTTTCCTTATCCCACTACTTCCCACTAGGGTATAAGCGAAGGCTTGCAGACCTGGTGGGGGGGGGGTTAGATCCGCGGGGAGACCTGGAACACCTGCCATGACATGCAGCCCCCTTAAGCTCTTATCCTTTGAAGTGAACAGTTAATGATGTATCCGGCAAGTAGCGGTGAAACATCGTTTCCGACAATGAAAATTAATAGATACAGGACTGTCCGCCCTATTTCAGAGTTAAAAACTACCGTTTCGGCTGGGCAAAGTAAATCGGCGGAGCAAAGAAATATTTTACCAGATGACGGCGATGTACTACGCCGAAAAAAGAATTCAAATTGTGTAATACCTAAGGTCATACATCTTTTAATGTACATTTTTTTGTCGTTTTTCGAATGTTCCCACCCACCTGAGATGTTTAAGACGCTTTCACTACAACGTGTGTGGAGAGTCATTTCGTCGTACCCTTCGCGATAATTAAAGCAATTGAAATGACGTATATATTCGTGACGTATAGGGGTATTTAGAGATGTCGATATCCGTATGCCATTACAATCACGCAAGAGTGGAGGTACAATCTAATTCGTAATTCAATCAGGCCCGCTCGTGAAAATAACATACATGATAGGAGCGGTATGGCTGTAAGAACATAATAGGGGAGGTTCTCAAGTCGAAGAATACTAGAAGCCTTGGAAGCGTGAAGTCTGTGGCAAAGTCACGCAAGAATGTCACAGAAGAGAGGATACGTGCATGGATGGGAATTTGTGGGAAGAAATTATTACGGCAGGGCCAATTTCACAAGCCCAAAGTCACTAATTACACTTTTTACAGTGCACATTTCCCTAAAGGGAACAGTGTGAAGGGTGTGCATGCATGTAATCACAAATAATTGTCATTTAATGGTCGAGTAAATATGTTTAATCGCGTCAAATCACTGTCATGCCAAGTAAAAAAAAAGGAAGGTACGCACTTGACTTATATAATTACAGGTCCTCTGGTACGCGAAAAGTTAACATGACGCATTTGCCTTCTGCAATTACGAAGCACCGTAAAAATCATTCAATTATTTTGAAAGAAGGTGCTTCAAAATCCATCAATACTGTTCTCACGCGGTTTCCCGCATGTGATCTCATGAAAACGATTCCGTTTTCATAACTTACTCCAAGGCAGTAAAAATTAATCTTATTTCAACCATTAGAAATGTCTATGAGCGGTGAAATCATGAGTTCGGCCTGAAATTATTCTCAAGCCAGTTTTTTTTTAATTTTTTTTCTCTCGTAGCGTGTTTCTCTCGTATGCTAGTTGACAGCCAGACCGAAGAGATTTGAATATTGGACTACAGAAAACATTTAGACGAAAAAAATCATCGGCACGACGTATACTTAGCGAATCATATATAATAGATCGCCATCTGGGTCTTACACTACGTTTACCAATCGATCTCAGATCGATCTGACTTCGGACCGATCTGAAAATTCAAAGCGAGCCGACTGAGATCGCCTGGTTTACCAACACGGACTGAAAATATCGATATTGAATAATCGAATCAATCAGATGAAGCACGATTCACCCGGTACGTAAACAAGCGCAGAGTTGGAAATAATCAGACATATTCCAAGCGAATTAAATTGTCCAATTGGAGGGAGAATTGCGATGTGTTACAATATCATCAATTTCACATCATTTATCAGTACTGCACTCTCCCTTAATTGTTACAATTGGTTAAAACACAGGCCTTGAATACTAACTTATATTTCGTTTCCCAATGACAAACAAAAGAGTAACGAGAGCAGCCACAGACCTGATGGTTCAGATCGATCTGAAATCTCAGACTAGCTGAGCTAGCGGGCCGAGCTGACTCGCTCTACAGATGGTCCCACTAGTCCGCTACGTTTACCATACCGAGCTGATCCGATTAGATCGATCTGAAGTCGATTGGTAAACGTAATATCAGTTAGATGGAATAAGCTGTGATGTTAAGGTGGCTTTGGCCTCACGGTCACGAATTCCAGATTTTCTGAAAACTTGAGTATATAATCTTCAAAGTACATTTTTTTAACTGAAATGAAAATAAGATAGGTTTTTAGGCTAGTTATAATGTAATTCAGCCATGAATGTGGATATTTAACATGGGCTCTAATGAAGATAGCTCAGATTACATCAGAAAAACGTCAGTTTGAAGAGGAAATCGTTCTAAGGCGCTTAATTGACCCTTTACTGTAACTTATTAATTATTAAACCATTTTTATGAAGCAATTAGCCCTAGTAAATAGAATAAAAGTAAAGATATAGGTATTCTACCGACTTTTTAAATGTAATCAGCGAATTACTGCCGTATATTAAGTCAAAATGTGGTAGTTGAGTACAAGTGTCGCGATCGGCACCAATGGCTGGACTAATGTAATCAGAAAAGATTAACTTTGGAAAACATCTGTATATTTTGTGCAATAATTTCGTATTTCAAAAGGGAACAATTAAATCAACGAAAGCGGGATTTTTAAAAACAAAATGAATATAAATGTGAGGGTCTGTATTCGGTTGGACTCACGTAGTCACACCAGACCGACCTTAAGATTGAATGATAGAGGTAAAAAAAGTCGCATGTCATAAAATCAACTATTTCCTATCAACTTCGTTTTCGACCTTCCCTGGTAGCTTTTAAAAAATAATCGCACTCATCAAGTTAAGAACTATTTCTGCAGGGGACCAAGTATATAAAATAAGACCCTGCAAAACATTCGGGTGGTCGATCATACTCGAAATAATATTAAAAATCTTATAAAGTCAACTATTTACAAAATAAGGAACGTGTTTCTATAATATTTTGACCATTCTCGGTGGCTTTAAAAACAAACGCACACATCAAGTTTAGAACTACTTCTACCGGGAAATAAGTTAATAAAATAAGACCCCGCGTACCATTTGGATGGCGGAACATACCTGAAATAATATTGAATATTTCATAAACATCACCTATTAACAAAGTAAACAACGGTATTTCGACCATTTTCGGAAGCCTTGAAACTGCAATGCACACTTCAAGATTATATCTCTTACTACGGGAAAATAAGCGAATAATAATTATTTTCTACGTTTTAGTCTTGCTGAAATGGAAAATTGTTATACCCATCTACCAATAGAATTGTACAGTTCAGCGGATAAAACAAATGAATACGTCAATAGTATCGCATTCGATGACACAGGCTTCTCCATTTTATGTTCCTCTTATATCCCCTGGCGCTAACTTTTATTGAACCGCTTTTCCCCATGGTGCATTAATAATTTATTATTATCATTTAGTATTATATTATATACGTACTTTTATTCCATATTATTGCATTACATTCCAGTTCATAGCCATGTTTAAAGTTTGAAGTCTATGGCTCATTGAAAAATTAGTGCAAATTTCAAACGAACAGACAAACAGATAACAAGAAAGCGAGTTAATAAAAACGTGAAAATTCAATAAGGTCCCGCAAAGCATTCGGATTATCGACCATACTCGAAATAATATCAAATTTTTTGCGAAGGAATAAAAATAAAAAATGGAAAATGGTCAAATATAGGGTGTAGCGTTGTACTTCGCACGGATAGTGACTGAGAAAAGATGGGACGAGAACAGGCAGCAAGCGTTTGAAACGCGGAGGAGAAAGTGTGGTGTACGGATTGGATGACAATCGATGATTTTTCGGTGAACAACGAGAGGAAAATTTTGTGGAAAACTAGACGGATTGACGTTTGGGTGGAATAGATCATGAGAGTAATATTGGATGTGGAGTTTGCAGCTGAGGGAAGGGTTTTGGGTTAGCCGTGAAGAGAAAAGAAAGAGAACAGGCAATCCCTGCAGACTGCAGGGGAGGAAGTTTTTAAAAGGAAACCTGATCCCTGATCCACTTCAAGTACAGTAATCCGTCTGTCGGATGAGACGTTAAACCGTGGTCCCCTTGGCGCTTTTCGTTATGAGCAGGCTAATGCCGACGCCGGGTTTCTATCTACCCTTCCTCCCTTACCTGTTCCCTATGGCGCAAATGACCTTAGCCGTCGGTCGCCTCCCCAAATATCCAACCCAATCCAAGAGAACAGGCATTATTAACGAGGCGAACAGAGAATTTGGACGAACGTTCATCTTAAAAATGCATGGAGATGAGGACCATTGGCAAATATTAGTTTAATGAGTTGGAGCTATCCGTGGATGCCTACGCCCGCATTACATGTCGGCTACTTTTTTTCATAATATGTGCGTACATAACAAAATTTTTTGAAAAAATATCCCATGTCAATTCTTAAACGCGCTTATAAATATGTTTTAAATTATTATGTTGGTTCAATGGCGAAGCTCGCGGAGGCAGGCGTGAGAAAAACGCAAATGCCTAAAATGTTTTATAAGCGCGATCAAGTATTACCAGGCGATTATTTGTTTCAGGAGAGTTAGTCAGAAACGTAAAAGTTGAAAAGAAAGTGTTTCGGCCGATTCTGAGCTGGAGATGTTATCAAGAGTTTTTAGAAAATTTTATCGTTAAATAAAATAGGAATTTAAAAAAATCGATTTCAATCGGTAGCACTATTGTGAAACGACCAATTTTTAAAATTAGGGACATAAAGTTGCACTGCAACAGTTTAGAAGTAAAGATATAAGTAAAAACAAAATTCAGGGCACGCATTTTTTTAGCAAAAGTGTGAAAAAATGTAAATGCCATAAATCACACGAAAAATTGTTTTTTCAAAATTGTTTCAAATACCTTCGTTCGAGGACACGGGCAACCCATGCGCTAAGTATGAGCAAAATCTGAGACACTAAAGCTGCGTCCCAATTCGCCATTTAGGCTGCTAAATCGGCAGATTTAGGGAGGACGCCATCTTGAAGTGAGTCCCAATTCGTTAGGCATCATGGAGGTGCGGATTTAGGTGCCTTTCTCGGGGGTGAAATTTAGGGTAGATGGAGTTTATCCTTAATCCGCCTCCATATTGAATTTTCCATCATGCAAAGCGCTGCATGCGTCGTCCAAGGGAAATCGTACACAAGGAAGTAGTGGAAAAGTGGCAAACATGGTCGGCAAGTATTTTGTCTGTAAGTGAAAGAATTCTCCAATGTTTCGCAACCCAACACCCGACTTCAAAAGAAAAATTCTACTTAGTACACTTAAAAAAAACGAATTTAAATCCCAGAACACCTACACAAACTTAAATACCCCGAAAACTAAAAACTAGCGACTCTCCAAACAACGAAATGGATGAAAAAATGTTATTTCACTTTCCAAATCTCACAACGCGTACGAAGGTAGCCACAGGCGCTTAAAATGTCTTAATTTCAGGTTTCATTTGTTTCATTCAGTCCTTTATTAACCACTCATATGTTTTTCATTCGTTTCCAGCTCGGTAGACGGCAACACTAGCGAAGGATGCCCCAAATCAAGCTCCCTTAGCAAAAGGCCTCTAAATATTTAGGTAGCTAAACGCATCCTCCCTGATGCCTAACGAATTGGGACACGGCTTAAGGAACAATCATTTGTTGAAATCAGGTGGAATGACCCGTTGTGAATTTTTCTCGGGTTTCCGTCTGGGTAAGATCCCGAGGAAACCCGAGAAAAATTCACAGCAGTCATTCGCCGAGAGAAAGTGAAATCCTACATGGAATGAACCGTATTTATAATGCCCTCCTCCTCGACGGGAAGACGATGGACATAAAAAGAGAAGTTTCAGGCTTGATGTGGTGGAAGGATTCCATCATAAAGAATGAAAGTAATGCAAGTTTACACTTAGATAAATTTTACTCGACCTAGGTTTCGATCAAGAGGAGTATATATATGTGGACACCAGAAGTCAAGGGGTCTAAGTGACATTTTTTTAAAAAATAAGTTAGGTACAGGAATGGGATGTGAAAATATTAATCTTTTAGGTGGTAAAGGGATCCAAGTGATTTTCTTGATAGGTGCTGCTATCTAGGATAATGCCTCTCAACTACTTAGTGGGTTGTACCAAACATTTTCAACTTTGATTAAGTTTTCTCCAAACTATGGTTTTGTTACTTAGACCCCTTGACTTTTGGGGTCCTCATATACAAAAGGTGAAGGAAGTTGGGATAGGGAGGAGAAGGGGCGGGAAGAGGAGAAGGAGAGGACAAAGGGGGGAGGGACAAGGGGAGGAAGGAGAGACTCCATTCTCCCTCCCCCCCCTTGTCCTCTCCTTGCCCTCTTCCCGCCCCTTCTCCTCCCTATCCCAACTTCCTTCACCTTTTGCATATATAACTCCTCTTGCTCTGTTATTTGTGCCTGATGATGATGTAGTACATACATCGAAACCTAGGTCGAGTAAAATCATATATATTATTACAGAAAGGTCTTTTTCTGTCATTCCGTATATGCTCCGTTTATACTACACCTACAGTGATAAATGAGGTATCATTTTAAACGTTGAATCACCGGCTTCTGACGAAAAATACAATCTCAATCTCAAATTTCACTATTTTCCCATTAATTTGACTTAAAAGTTTCGATTTTTCCATGTCGATTACTCGCTCGAGGTATATCGACTCCACACATCATCATCCGTATATATTATTTCTCAAAGGTTTTTTTTGTCGCAACGTCATAACTCCCATAATTATTCATCAAAATTAATGATTCAAACATTTTTTTAAAGCTTATGCTCCCCGATATTGATGAAAAATAGACAAATTGTTTAAAATTAAAGTTTTTGTCAAAAAAATGATACAACGCCATCTGCTGACAATATAATCAACTAATATGTTGGCTATGGTTACGTGCTTAAAAGACTGTAGGAGGCGCCATCTATTAACACATCGTTTAGTTAGATTGTTTACATTCTACATGCAGTCAGTGTGACCATTTACTGTTTACGTTATGTATCTCTAACACAAATATAAATAACATATGATTGTCCATGGGAAGAAACAGGTAGAAGAACAGGGAGAAAGAATGAAGAAACAGGAAGAAGCTGCATACTGTGCGAAATATTTGACAGGTAGAAGAACAGGAAGAAAGAAGGAAGAAACAGGAAGAAGCTGCATACTGTGCGAAATATTCGCTCGGGTCACCTAGTTTATCTTAGTGGAAGCTTGCATTACTTTCATTCTTTAAGACGATGGACAACTGAGCAATACCGTCCCTTAACGTCACGCAAAGAAACGTCATGCTCCATTTCACCCTAAGAAACAAACCGAGATCACGGAGATCCAGAAACAGATTATCGTACTGAGATCACAAGAAGTCACAGGGATACAATATCCTCAAGTCAAATTAGGAAGGCAGTAAATTCGATCGGGAGGGGGGCGAAAAATTTTCCTCGGCCCGTTTCAACGTCTCCGCCACTTCATTCAAGAATGCCGTCCTATTCTTCGTTACGCAAGCGCGTCCCGCCAGAGAGGGAGGGATATAAGAACTTAAAGATACTTTTGGAAGGGGGAGGGATACTTTGGTACACTTGGAGAGAACAATTTTTTTTAGTTCGTCTCCGGTAGCAATTAAAATCCAACCTTACACTTGGGGCAGGAAACGACTTACCTTTGACGTTTAGTGCCCGAAAGAAATACATTTAAAAGCTTCGCCTCCCGAGAGTTACAATGCTATGGAGGCGGCATTGAAGAGTTTCAACGTCTTCTTCGAAAGAACGGGCTCAATTTCGACCACGGACTTGGGTGTGCCGTTGGTAGTGTTTGAGTAGCTGTTTTAAAAGACTCTCTCATACATTTCGTGATTCTAAGGTAAGTTCCACAATAATTTTAAACTTTCCCTTAACGATGATATGTACAGAAAAAAAGGTTCGGCTATCAATATTTAAAAGATGTTATGTTCACATTGGCATAAACTATACAATATGTTGCCACCTACTCTAAAAGATCATAAAAATGAGTTTACATTCTTAAATAAAACTCAAGAAATGGCTGCTTGCTCTTGAAAGTGTAGACTTTATTTTCGGGTCAAAGAAAAATAAATAGTTTTTTTGTTTGTTTCAGTTTTGTAAAAAAGATTATATCTTATTATTGGAATTTTTTTGATTATTCACTGTTTAATTCTCAAATCTGGCATATTTCATCTAAATTTGATGATTAGCTGTACTTTATATCATTCATACTTGTAATGTGTATTGTCTTTGTACATTGCGTGCATTGTGACTGAAGGATGCCATCAAGGGCGAGGTGTTGCTCAAGAATGTGATAGAGGGAAGGATAGGATTGGCCAAGCGGGGGAGGAGAAGAAATATAGTAGGTTTCGCGGACTGGATGAAGAAGGGTAGATCGTATGCAGAGGTGAAAAAAGATACACAAGTACTAGGGGGAGAAAGGCCCCTGAATGTGTAGAAAACCGGAGTGTGTAGAGGAGATTCTCTGACATTCCACAAAACATGAATTTACCGGTAGAATACATTTTAAAAAATGTAGGTCTCGTTGGTCTTCTTTCTGCTATCACAGTATTTGAAAATTATACCTAATCGTAATCCTAAAATATCAAGTCAATTCTATGCTAATATTTTGAAAATATGTTTCCCCACTATGACTAGACGGTAAAACGCTAGGGCGAGTAACTGTGCTCCCACCTGTAGCAGAAACCGTAGCGCGACATAAACGGCGACATTGTTTAGCACGGCCCGTATAGGGCAGTTGCAGTGGGCTGTCTTCGACCCACAACCAGCCGAGAGCCCCTGGGGCCATTCAAGTAACACGTAAGACGTTTTTGGAGGTGGGTGGTTGGGATCATATTACGTTGTCTTATGTAAGGGGGGGGAGCAAGGGGTCTGAAACCAATTAACGAATATTCGTAAGATTTTTGTCCGTCTTGAAACAGTGTATCATTTCCAACTATCCTGTGTTATTTACAAATATCCTGGGACTGTTCATAATTTCATCAGCTGTGGTACTGTTTCGCTCTTAATGTTGATGAATGTGGTACTCAAACACTGCATAATTATACGATATCCAGAGCTCAAAACTGTTAGATGGCTTCTATGAAAAGATGAAACTGCAGAAATCGAGCATTTAACGAAGAGTATATACAAATATATAACGTCTTACGTAAGACTGAGAGGTAATGGAGAGGGAATTGGGAAAATCTTGCATTGTCTTATATAGGAGGAGGGGGGAGGTTAAAAATGGCACAAATCGTCTTACGCAATACTTGAACGGCCCCTCTCCGCTATCCACCGCGGAACACCACCCCCAAAAACGATCACCGACCCCCAAATATGGTAATCACCACCAATAACTACGCCGCGGCTGTTCCAACTTCCGAAACGGAGAGAATGAAGTCACATTCCGGTGCAGGGCGGTTCGATGCTTCCGTCAGTCATCAAAAAAACAGCCTCCGGATCGGCTTCCTCAGTGCCGTGAGTGTCGCGGGCGGCGAAATTATGTTATCTCTTAGCTAGAGGACGACTCGAAACTACCCCACTGTTCACGCGTGACGAGTTTTATTTTTTTTTATTTCCTTCCACGCTTCCTCCCGTTTTAAAGTTACGAGGACGCGTTTTGTGCGTCCGAGAATGCGAGCGTTAAGATCTTCCGGCGAAGATAGAGAGACGCGTTTAACGCACACGGAGCGTTGAAAAAAAAAATCTCACGCACATTTTCCCTTAAAACTTTTATCTCCGTGCTCCTTCCACTATGCGCTCCCGGCCGATTTTTCTCTCGCCGACGCACCTAGTACCCCAGTGGGCCATTAAAAAAGCTGAAATTCTCCCAATAAAAACAAACCCCTTCGTGGCGGGGCAAAGTAAGAATTAAGGGCGCAGTTTAGTATGTTTAGTATGAAGAGAAAAAATAAGTAAACTTGATCACCTTATCCAGTCGTTTAGAATAATTACAGAGGGCGGTAAAAATTTTCCCTTATTACCAAAATCACTGTGCTTAAGGTAGTCGGAGCGACAAATGATTTTACCGAGAAATCTATGAATTTGGTCTCATTTTAAAGAAAAATATAATACCCGTCCACTGACATAAAAAATTAAACCTTTTACCCCATTACTTTCCGAGATATTTGTCAAACAATACCAGTCCTTTTGTATGGGAAATGGTGCGTATGTGCACTCCAGAGAGACCTTATATTAAAAATGAGGCATTTCCTACACTTATATTTCGTAGAAAAATCAACGGTGTATAGTTTGTGTGTTTTCTCAACTATTTTTGAAAATTAATCATATTGTCACCGCAGTAAATTCTTCAGGATCACAAGAAACCTTCCGTTTTGAGTTGAGTTTCAAACGAACCGCGTGAAAAAAAGAGTCAACTTAAAGACTTATGTAGATAGCTTCATTTGATTACTTACAATTTCTGTCATGTAAAACTATTTTATTTCTAACCCGAGGGTCGCGGGTTCGAGTCCCGCCTGGGTAAGATTATTCAATGCCCAGGACATGGGTGTTTGTGTTCGTCTAATGATATATTAAAACACTTGTAATTGGGGAAACCTGTAAGTGTTAAAGAAATTTATTGCACCATTCAATATTTGACTCGCGTGTCTCACAGTTGGTGACATTAAAACGTATACATCGAATATGGTCTCTATTATGATTAGGGAACTATCTCGCTCGCACTACCTTAAGGAGCGTGGGAGTAGGCAGATTTGGTGACCATAATTTGGTGATGTAACACTGTGTAAACACCTCACCTTCCCCTCCGCGGCAAAACAAACAGTAGGTACACTCAAATAAAGCCAAGGAGACATTAAAAATATCGACCATTTAATGTGAACCCGAAACAGATTAATGAAATGGCGCCATAATATTTTTATTAAAGGGAGCCTATGTGCAGTAACTCATCCTACCGTGATACGCTCATTAAACAGTTTAATGCATTCCGGAGACGGGCGGGTTACTTCGCTCCCGTTAAAACAAACTGAAATTCCGGAGTGGGCGCCGTAAACGGTCACGTGAGTTTACGGCGATCGGCGCTGGCGCTGGCAGGTAACGAAGCCAAATGGGTTGGTGAGTCGGAGAATGAATGCTGGACTACTGTGTTCGTGCGTGAGGAAGTGAAACAACATCCTTTGACGGAATATGCGTATGAATATTGATTCAGAATGATAAATATGCTAATGCTAAACATTTGCTGGAGGAAGGCGCATTGAAGTCATGGTTGAGACGAAGGAACGAGCCATAAAAAAACTCAGGTGGCGCAATCGTTATGCCTTTCTCCCATGCTACCAACGAGCACTTAAATTAAAATTAACGACAGCCTTGATGATTGAATGGATCAAATTAGTTTATGTCACAGGCATAGATACCACCGCAAGTATGGTAAAGAACGATAAAAAAGCATTTCATGCATAGTTTACCGGAGGCTGTTAATATGAATACCACGTTTACGAACTTCATTAGTGTAACAATATCTAACATATTCGTTCCGGCGTAACCTGCAAACACTCCTAGAGAAACTATGCCCATTTCAATCGATACAGAAAAAATAGCGTTCGACAGAAATTTCGTTAACGAGCGGACTTGACGAGGGAAAGCAAAATTTGATTAAAAATATCAGCTGAACTTTGGTCGAATTTGCAATTATTTTAAATAAATCCTAAATTATTTGAAAGAAATCGCTGTTTTCTGCAATGTATGCATACGTAAGTTACTTTTTTGCAGCTCGAAACACACTTGAGTATTTTCCTGTTCTGGAGGCGATTTCTGCGATATATCCGAGTTCGAGGGTCTATGAATTCTCCAGCAAAAGAACTGATCAGTATTTAAGCTTTGTTAAATCTTCCCTTGGACCAAGGCTGGTGCATATTCCGCTGTTTTCAAATAGATGGATGAAAATAAAAAAAATTGGTGAGATGTCGCAGTTGCTTCCGAAAAGTGTGCAAATAAACTGAAAAAAAAACTTGAACAAAAACTTTTCGATCCCTTCGGATTATAATTTTTTGTATTTCTATTTATTTTTTGTATTGCTTAATGTCGCTTTACTTCAGCACCTTCAGGAATTAGCGGAAGAATTGTTTCCGGCCCGATTATTGGACATTTTAGCAAAAATGGTTCGAATAATGAAACTGTTTTTTTGAAGTTTTTTTTACTCGTGATTGAATTCCCCAAAGATTCAGTTTCAGCCGTGGCTCACTTTGTTGAGTAAACGTATCGTGACAACAGACAAATGAACACTCCATATTAATATAAATGAATCCTTAAAAATTCGGAGGCCGTATACGGCCAAAGACGAATCCACCGTCACGAAAAGCACGTTGTCATCACAGAAAGACGTGTTCAAGCCTCAAGAGAGTGGAAAAACAGAATAATCACCTGACTGTATCTTATAGATGAGTATAGAGAGCCATCATGAAGTGGGAAAAACCCATTTGAAGAGATTTATATGCACATTAACTCACGTTGTACTATGAAGCTCATAGAATCAATTACTATATATTTACTGACCGATCTAAAATTAAGTGGCATTTCGAAGACAACTGTGTGCTCAACATACTCCCATCGGACATGTCCATGTATAGAATTAAGCCAGAGCAGTTCCAAGCATTTACATGCGCACTCGAGAAATTAACGACCGATAGGACAGACCAGAGGTAGAGTTACATCAATCTCCAGCAGGATACTTCTTCGTCACGTCAAGGTATACTCACCGCAGAGACGTTCGCGAGTCTCCACTTTGACCACGCCCGCTGTTCAAGGTAAGCCCTGCCATTTGTTGAGAAAAAAAGAAACGAACACGGAGGCGGTTTCGACGAGCACAATGGCAGATTTCCTAGAGAGCGCTTAAACATTTCTCTAATCGAATCCTTGAAGAAACCTCATCGCGACGACTAAGCAAATTACATGGTTCTCTGTTATCGATTTTTACATGTTAACTTTGTAGCGTGTCAGTCATTCTGTATCCATTTTGTTTCTTTCTCTGTCAATTTTTGAGCTCAACTCCTTCACAACGGAAGGATTTTTTGTGATTCTAAAAAAAAATTACTACGGTGACAATATGATTTATTTTCAAAAATGTTTGAGACAACATGCAAACTTCACGATATTAGTTTTTGGACAACTAAATGTTAGAAACTCCTCAATTTTTTAAATGATACCTCTTTGGAGTGCATTCACGTACCATTTTCCATGTAAAACAGCTGGTATCCTTTGACAAATATCCCGGAAAGGGTGTAGTAAGGGGCTGACATCTTGGGAGGGGTGAGATATTTTAAAATGGAACCATATACATTGGAATGATATTTCGCTCAAACTACCTTAATGTGGCTCTGGCAAGACTACGCGAGTCGATACCAAAACTCAATTACACATTTTTATTTATACAGTTGTATAAAAAATACTGATTTCGCTGATGAGATGGGTGACCTATTGCAAACTGAAAGAATGGAACAAAATTTGCGGATTATAGCATCAATTAATTTTTCGTCGGAGCAGTTTAACACCATTACCCGGCTGGAAACCCGAGAACTTTTCATTCTTAAGTATCATCTTCAGGTGCATAACAAATCGGGAACTCTCTTGTATATCGGGGCAAAAAGGAAAGAAGGGGGAGGTGATGATGGGGGGGGGGTGGAAGAAAGGAGAAAAAGGGAGTGAGGTGGCAGGTATCAACGTGCAACTGCTTCAAGGATCGGGGAAGGGGGAAGGGAACAAGCATATATTGACAACAAACACGTCAGGGTCATTAATTTCCCCCAGGATTTCTAATTGCTCGAGGGCATCGAGCTCACGTGATAAGAGAGTTCCCGAATTTGTTATGCACCTGAAGATGATGCTAATGTATTGAAACCCAGGTCGTGTTTTTGTGTGTTTTTTTGAGGTTAAGTAAAAATAATAATTGAATATACCTTCAACTAAACAAAATTTAGCGCGTTCTTCGAAATGGTAGTCTTTGAGGAAAACGAATACATGGAGCTTGGCAACAGCACGTTCTCGTTTTCCACAAGGCCCACTTGGTCAACTAAATTTGGAAAGCTCAGCAGCACAGGCCATGATTTTTATGTGCCCAAGATTTATCGCGTAAGGAAGGAAATGTGTACATAAAGCTCACTCGGCGGGCTGAACTTGTGAGGGGGGATAAAGGATGGGGAGGGGGGCGATATTGAAACCCCCAAGACCGTCGTGGCCGACTCCCTAAACGGCTAAACCCTCAGAAGGCACGAAATGTGCCCGCCTTTCATTAGGCCGACTCTCGTGCCTCAGGCGAACAAAATCGACCGTTTACATGATAGCCGTGCGTGAGCCGCTTATCTCGTTGCCAAGCAAAGGAGTCGGAATGACAAATTGGGTTGGGACTCAATTTAGTCGCCCGAATAATTGGGTTCGTCATCTTATGGCGGCTGTAAATAAAAAAAACTCGAGCACGCACGAATTCAATTTCTGCCGCCACTCACCGCAGTGTGAAGGGGCAATTTTTGACTGAGAAGCGTTGTTTACATTTCAAAAAAAGTGGCGGGCATAAGTAATGATAAACATCCATGAAATGGACCGCTGGTTTTATAATTCATCAGAAGTGTTCTATGCAAGATCTCTCCAATCGCTGAATGGGGAAAGATTATTCTAATCCCAGATCGTTCTGATGTGTAACTTTAAATAAAGGCATATACCTCAAGAGTTAAGATTCGCCATGTAAAAAATCATTTGACTTGACCGGGGTTCGAACCCGGATCTCTAAATTGCCGGCCAGACGTATTAGCCAGTTGCACCACAAAAAAAACAAAAGCTGGTGACCGGCAGTTGAGAGATCCGGGTTCAATTCTCGGTCAAGTCAAATGATTTTTTTCATGGAGAATTTCAACCTTCGGTGTACCTATATGCACCCCTGCGAGTCACTTCGTACCATATCAATTTTATACTAGCAAAGTTTGGAAATTATTTAAAAAAAGACAAGCAAAATTTTATGCCATAAGATGAAAGCAATGAAAATGTAATAGATAAGTTACCTTTCAATTCCAGTCAGTCTGGGATGCAAATTTGAGGGAACTAACAACCCTGGAACTCGTAAAGTAAATATGAGAGGACGATTGCATTTCAAATCGTCTCAAGTACTAAAACGCATTTATGTGTAAGATGAAGTCCAAACTTCGAGAGAATACTTCATTATGATAAAGGCGGGTTTAAACACACAAGTCACTTCCCTGACAAAGTAGCCTTGGAAGTCGCTTATAATCGACGCTTCGATGAGTAAGCACGGACTTCCATGGCAGTAGGGGCCGATAGTGGTAGTAATCGACAGAAGTTTGCGCTTGCAAGGGAAATAGAACGGCTTGTATTTTGCTATTATTTTTTAAGATATTTAAAATGTAAATAACGAATACCTTAGCTGGATGACTCATTGTTGCACAAGCAAACATTTCTTTGTAAAAATTTTAATTGCTAAACAACCGCCAAGATATAGGGATACCTCACTATCTCTGATCAAACTGATGAATGCATACCAATCACGCCGTTCCCTTCCAGGGTAGGCACAGTCACTACGCTCCACTTATAAATACATATTTCTACGCCTGAATCTTCTTCGATAATTTCCTCCACACTGACCTACCCTTGCAAACCCCTTTTGCCTCATCAACCCCCATACACTGCTTCACACGCGCCCTCCTGTTTTTAAGACTCCTAATATTCCTCCTTCTAAGAATACACTCAGCCACATTCAACCACAACTTTCTCGGCCTACCTCTTTCTCTCGCACCATTCATGTCTCTCTTATATATCTATCTATCTAGGGAACGGATCTAGGGAAGGAAATATTAAAGCCCAATTTTGTGGGGAAGAATGACCACCAATTTAAGATTAAGTGCCGACCACAAAGGACAAACGTTAAGAGGTTTTCGTACCTGAATAGAACGATACTTGACTGGAACGATCTACCAGCAAAGCTTCTCGAACCCTTTCCAAAAAAATATAAACATATTTAAGAATAAGTTGAAGAAGGATGTTTTTATAATCTAACTGTAGGGTATTGTTAACCAGGGTTAAGATATATATTGTTCATACTATGTTTATCTATTACCACCGGGCCAATTGCCCACTAGTAACATTATTGATATAATAATAATAATAATAATATATCTGTTTCGTCATTCGACTCTAATCCACTCTCTCAACATGGCCAAAACAACGAAGCACACTCCTTTCATACGTGTCCATTACTGGAGCATCTAACCCACATTCATTTATTAACCCGCTCATTCCTGACCCTATCCATCCTACTTTTGCCGCAAACACTCCTCAGATAACTCATACCCACGGCGTTTAGTCTACTCTTATGTCTATCCTGACGTATCCATGTTTCACTACCATGCAACAAAGTGGGGAGTAGTACACTTTTATACATGGCGATTTTCGCTTCCTTAGACAGGCACTCATTCCTTGAAATTGCAACATTATTTTTTAACGGAAATCAAAAACTTTTAAGTAATGGTCCACTAATATATTAATATTAGTAATATTAGTGGACCATTACTTAAAAGTTTTTGATTTCCGATATGAAGAGGTTCCACAAAGTGAAGGCTGAATGTATTAGTTATTATTTTTTTAACCCTGATCTCTCCTTACTTTCCTTTGGATAGCACGATGGAATGGACGAATTAGTGGATGTAAAGCAAGAATATCAACCATCTGTGTGAAAGCTGAGGCAAATAACTCTTGAAAAATATATTGGCTCCTTAATGGTATGGACTCTACTCGATTTTGCAATAGTTTTCATCGCGTATGCGGATGATTATCTATCTTAATAAATGAAATATGTGCGTGTAATGAGATAATGACAATAAAAGAGTATGCGGATGCTGATGATATCGATGGAAACCACAGTAGATTGCATCATAAGTGCGTAAGCCCGCAAACCCTCTGGGAAAATGAGGGTTAACGAAGATGGCGGACTGGCTTCAGCTTCTAGCATTGGCCAGCATAGCAAGCTTGGGTAAGCAATCGGCCCAGGTGGCGGCGGGGTAAAGTCCTCGCCTGCTAACCCGGTCGCGGGTTCGAGTCCCGCCTGGGTAGAATATTATCTGTCCAGGACATGAGTGTCTGTGTCTCGTCCGTTGTTACTGTTGTTCATCCGACGTAAAATGGCCTAATGTGCTGTATTCGGGGCAGTGAAAATAAATAAATAAATAAATATATATGTCTCATCTCTCAAGAGATAATAATAACAATTCACATACTAAATAATATGCAATAATGCACAATTAATGTAATTTAATACAATTTTTATTATCACTCGAATTAATCGAACACCCTATTATCTAGCATATCTCCCTTAAATATCCTACTTGCATGACGATAGTGCATGTTTGGTGAACTTCACCCCCTGCCATACACCCTCGTGGTGGCTCGCAGGGTATCACGTAGATGTAGATGTAGATGAATGCACAGAGGACTCAAACAACGCTGTACGAACACCATCAATGCCAAATTTAAGCTATTTTAGTTATCACCATATTCATTGTTTACTTCTGTCATTAATTTGTTTGGGAAAAGCCGGAAGCTATGTGTTAGTAGAACGATTCCCTGAAAAGTGGCGATACGATTCGAGATATGACTACACTCGATACTTCCATCGCAGTCAACTTCCACGTTTAAAGCCGCCTTGTCAATACCCCTGGTGGGTAAAATAACTAGTTCTCGTCTGCTAATCCGATGGTCGCGGGTTCGAGTCTCGCCTGGGTGAAATATCTCTCCATCCAGGACGTGGGTATTTGTGTAAACTGGGTTGATGGAAGAGACATGGGTTATTGGAAGACATGGGAAGTTTTGCCTCATCCATCCCAGTATGAATAAACTCGAATGATAAAAATATTCCGGAGAGCGTTCTGATAGGTGAATTCACATTTTCCCTACAGTAACCATGACTAAAAGATGCGGCCGAGAGGATCATAGATATCGTGGGCGAAGGTGCTAATTCACAACTTTAATGGTTTATGCAGAAGATAGCGGGAGAAAGCAAGCAAAAGAAGCCGTAAGAGGTCAAACATGGATGACGTCACTTGGGTGCTGACCGAAAGAATTTGTTTGCATGAAGAATCGGCGAGTGTATCCAGTGAACGGAGAGTAAAAGAGCAGAGTGATGATGACAATCTTCCATATCGACACAACCAGTTTTCATAAATCCGCATACATCTCCATGCTTTTTTCCCACGAGGACGAGTTGCCGGGCGGCTTAACACCCACCGATACCCACGAGTTATGATATTTATGCACATATCAGTGAAGTTTCTCGGGTTTTAATTGGTTTTATGGTTCAATGCCGACGTTTCGCCAATTTTTTTGGTATCTCCAGGACTTTGAATTCGGAAAAGTTCATATATAACCGGAGAAAATTTCAACTTAAGCCGAAGAGTTTTTAGTCAACGGAACGACATGATCATTGGAGTTCCCGTTGACTAAAAACTCTCGGCATTTGTTCTGTTAATGTTGAAACTTCGCTAAATTCAAAGCGAGTTTTGCCCTATTTGTTTTATAGTTCAATGCCGACGTTTCGCCAAATTTTTTTGGTACCTCCAGGACTTTGACTTCGGAAAAGTTCATATATAACCGGAGAAAATTTCAACTTAAGCCGAAGAGTTTTTAGTCAACGGAACGACACGAGCATTGGAGTTCCCGTTGACTAAATACTCTCGGCATTTGCTCTGTTAATGTTGCAACTTCGCTAAATTCAAAGCGATTTTTGGCCTATTTGTTTTATAGTTCAATGCCGACGTTTCGCCAAATTTTTTTGGTACCTCCAGGACTTTGACTTCGGAAAAGTTCATATATAACCGGAGAAAATTTCAACTTAAGCCGAAGAGTTTTTAGTCAACGGAACGACACGAGCATTGGAGTTCCCGTTGACTAAATACTCTCGGCATTTGCTCTGTTAATGTTGCAACTTCGCTAAATTCAAAGCGATTTTTGGCCAATTTGTTTCATAGTTCAATGCCGACGTTTTGCCAAATTTTTTTGTCTCTTCAGGGCTTTGAATTTGGCAAAGTTTATTCATAACCAGAGCCAATTTCGACTTGAGCCATAGAGTTTTTAGTCGACGTAACGATTGTGCATTGAAGTTCCTGTTGACTAAAAACTCTCGATATTTGCTCTGGTTTTGTTGGAACCTCGTTCAATTCAAAGCGAGTTTTTGCCTATTCGTTTTATGGCTCAATGCCGATATTTCAGAACTAAAAAGTGAAGAGAATGAAATCAATATAAAATGAAAGTAATGTCATTATATGATTGTGCTTCACATCGGGTTACAAAAGGCGGAGAGCCCATTTATTAAACTCGAGCTGTGAGCGGTTTTTGATCCTTCGCCGAAGGTGGTACCGAAGTGGTTTAGTAACCATTGATTGATGGACAGTTACTCTGTAGAAAAGGACAATCCCAATCCCATTTCATGAGGGCCCATTATTGGTATAGTGGTATCAAAACATGATGGCAGCAGCGCAGAAGTTTCCTCTCAGTCGATGGTGCAATTTGATTCGGACAGGCTAGGTAGTCTCCGTGATTGACAATTTGAACATGAGTACCCAAGATTGTGTACTCATGTTGTTATTCCGGCTGAAACCTTCATATCCGCTTTAATATTGAAATAATCACTGGTCGTTTTATCTTAAGATTGGTTGACTGCAGCCCTCCACCCTCCTCTATCTAAAACTACTTCGCATTCCTCCTGGTAGCTCTCTCTATGAACTTTCCTCATTATTAAATCCATTAACTTATCCTGGGTCTTCCACATGGTATTCTTCCCTCATTTTTCCTTCAATAACACCCTTCAAAAACTCGTTGTACCTCATGGTGTGTCCAATCTATCTGATTCTTCTTTCCTGTATGGTGTTTCATGATGGAGCATTCAACTCAATGATGAAAAATACTTGGGGGGGTAATACTGGTATAATGAGGTCTCGGTGAGGTTGAGGGTGCCAGGCCCGAAGACCACAGTAAGTGCCGAGAATTGCCGTCCGTCTCCGACAGGCTCCGCCAGCAAATCCAGCCACAGAGTCCCCGTCGCGCCCCCCAAGTAACGCTAATTGTGGAAGGGGTGAAAGGCGAGTTTTCGGTGCCTTAAAACCAGAACAACCTGGCTAAGGGAGCAAATCCTAACAGAAAATTTAAGGTCCTCCAATGTAGCGGGGGTTGAGCGTGAGGCCAATAACCTCAACACGGAAAACAAACAAATCGTTACGAAAAATGTACTAGAGCCTCAGATAACGGACGGGAATAATTGGATGACCACATCAGCGAACAATACGGAATATGAATAAGGATCTTAATTTTGAAACATGGAATGTTAGGACAATGCTAAAACCTGGATTGAAAGAAATTACGAGAGGGACGTCCTAAAAATGGATGGATCAATTGCAGAGTGCGACCTCAATAAGATGGGAATTCGTGGATGGCGAGACAGAACCTCCGACCGGAATGACTGGAGGGCAACAGTGCAGCAGGCCAAGGCCCACAAACGACTGTAGAGCCACTAAGAAGAAGAATGAAAAATACTTTGCAATTCCAACAGTTTTCAAATACATCACAAACAACCGGTTTGGTAAAATCACATTTTCAGCTAATTCCGTAATGGAGACGATGGTTTCAGACCTCACTCGGTGGAATTCCTTGATATCAGGGATAGAAGGATTAACTTAGCAATTCCACACTGTAAAAGATTTATTTACGACCGGTTTCGCCGCAGTGCAGCATCATCAGGTACTACTTACTTACTTCCTCGGCACTACAGCCCGGTATGGGCTTTGGCCTCCCTCAAGACGCCTGTCCATTCTCTCCTGTTCTGCACTTTCTCCCACCATCTGACAATCCTCGTGGCCTTTATGTCTTCTTCCACATCCTGCATCCATCTTTTCCTCGGTCTTCCTCTTTTTCTCTTTCCATCCATATTTCCATGTAGAAGCTTCTTAGGCATCCTTTCTTCACTCATTCTTTTTACATGACCTAGCCAAGCTAACCGTTGGGTCTTCACAAATCTCACTATGTCTTCGCCTCGGATAATATTTTCTATTTCCTTGTTTGTTCTTATTCTCCAAGTTACCCCATCTGTCACGGGGCCATATATCCTTCGCAAAACCTTCCGTTCAAATATCCGCAGAGCTTGCTCGTTTCCAGCGGAGATGGTCCACGTTTCTGCTCCGTATGTCACGACCGGTCTGATAAGTGTCTTATAGATCTTGAATTTCATCTCCTTAGATAGAAGAGTTGACTTCAGGAGCTTAATATTAGCAAATAAAGCCCTATTTCCAGCCATTATCCTCTTGTTGATCTCTTCTGTCATTGAGTTCTTGCAGTTTAAATTAGTACCGAGGTAGCTGAAATATTTTACATTTTCAAAGTTGTACTGCCCAAATGTAACGTTTTGAGTCCATCTTCTGTCTTCCGTGGTCGACATTTTCATGTATTTCGTTTTTCTCTCATTGATTCTGAGCCCTATATTCTTACTCTTCATCAGGGACAGCATCATCAGGTACACAGACACATTTTCCACTCTAAATATACGTATGAAATTCTATGGATGAAGGAGAGGAGAGTGGCGGGATAAAGGGGAGGGAGGGGAAGTCACAGGTAAGGCGTTGGGAAGGTATTGGGTTGGATGGGTGGGGGTGGGAGGCTCTATGTTTGATTGGATGGGGAGGGGTGAGGAGCTAGGGTATTGGACATAATCCGGGAAGCGGACGCTGGATAGGGCGTCGTGGGAGGAGGCAATGGCCTCGGCCCCGAGGGGGATTGGTTTCTAAAGTCAAGAAACGCTGCGTCTACCTGTACATTACCTACATTAATGTCAACATTTATGCATTTACATTTGTAGCATAATTTAGGTATTCCTTTTCAATGCTAACCCCTCTTGAAATTGAATTTACCCTTGAAAACGCTCAGAGCCCCCATCCTACCCTACTGTGGCCAGTTCAACCATTAAAATCAATGTCTAATGAAGCTTTTCTTTAACATCAAACAGTTATGACCGATGATGGTGTTTCCGCTATATCGGTGAGTTTTCTACTTTCAATGATAGATGGCGCTTAGTTTTCTATATTTTTGATTTTTTTCTAGAGCCTGTAAGCATTTTCCTCGAGAAAACTTTAATAAGACTTTGTTAAACAATTGTTGACTAAATCTCTGAATAAACCACTACCTATACTCACAGATCTGTCTATATTTTATTTTCTGAGCTATAGACTGAGTAAAAGTGTGAATATACATTTCGCATGTGAGTCAGTGAGCATATAAAAAAGTGAGAAAATTGCTAACGCGTAATAGCATTTAAGCCGTAAAAAGCTAGGAATGACCACTGACTGATATATTAATTGTTACTCCTGTGACGCCATTGCACGTTATTTCATTCAAAAAGCATGTGCATCACTTTTAACCTTATATTCTACATAATTCCATATTCTAACTTGGGCGACTTACTCATGTTCCGCGTAATCCCTTAGAAAAGAAGATGCAGGAACTTGAGGCTCGGGTATTTTGAAGATATTCCTCGTGTTATGAAGACAGTGTGTATAGATTTTTTTCATCGGAATCAATGAAAAGCCATCAAGCCAGTTTAGCGTCTCGTCTATCGGGCGGAACATTGTACTTGAATCGCTCTTCACCTAGCACCAAATTGAGATCGAAATTCAAAATAAAACGCCAAAACTATCAGGATTTGATTCATTCAATTTGGATGGTAATCTATTTCTTTAGGCAACTCACCAACCTGATCTACAGTTTTAATATTCGTTAAACTTACTGTCAATCGCGGGTACGGCGCGTGATGACTAAGATGGGAAAGTTCGTGTGAAAGGTGTCGGCGAACGAGCTGAGGAAAGAGGACAGCATATGGTAGGCGACGCTGTCAGCATAAGTGAATTTAACGTGAGTGGGGGGGGGGGGAAATCCGTCACGCTAAAACATTCACCATAAAAAATTTATCCAGATCAAGATATTTTGTTCACAATCTATAAGAGAAGAACATCAGCCTAAGAGATCTGGAGAGTTGATGAAAATAACAGGTTGAGAATTTTGAAGTATGTGATGAAGTAAGAAGCCATCTCAGTTTCTACTGCGTAGAGTTATTTCATTGCGTCATGAAAAAGTAGTTTGCAATTCCACTGTTTGATCAGACATGCATGCATTAAGGTAGTTTGAGTGAAATATCATTTCTCCCATAAATCAATGAATTTGGACTCATTTTAACCCTCCGAGTGCGGTATGACGTGACATCACGTCATGTATGTCTAAACGCTCCTGCTGATGACGTTGTATCACGTCACATGCACCAGCGTAAAGACTACCATGACGTGATATCACGTCATACCGCTCTCTAAGGGTTAAAAACAAATATCTCTCCCTTCCAATGGCCCCAAAAAGTTAACCTCTTGCCACATTACTTTCCGATTATATGCAAATACGTAAACGTTTATTGGCAGATTAAAATTATATGGAATATAAGGTCAAGAGTAATACACCTGCTTTTTGAATGAAATGACGCTCATTGGCGTGAAAGGAGTAATAATTTTTATATAAATCGGTGGTCATCCCTAGGTTGTTACGGCATAAATGTTATAACACAATGGCAATTTTCTCACTGTTTTATATGCTCACTGACTCACATGCAAAATGTATATTTACATTTTTAGCCAGTCATTAGCTCAGGAAAAAAATTTAAACAGATCTTGGAGTATAGATAGTGTTTCATCCAGAGATTAGGTCAAAAATATTTAAACAGAATTTTATTAAAGTCTACTCGAGGAAAATGCCGATGCATCAATGGAATTTTCGTTAAAAACTGCTACGAGAGAACGAATGGAACGTTATATCACGTCAACGGTACTGTGAGTGTTCCAGCTTTCACTAGGGAACTATTACTAGGCCCCCTAGTGAAAGCTGGAACACTCAGAGTACCCATGACGTGGTATGACGTCATCAGCACAAAGAGAGATTAGCCCTTAGGGTTCGATTCATAGTCCAAGCTGAAATAGCTCTCTTTACAAAGAGTCTGTTTACGATAAAGTATGACTTTATCTAAAGTGTGTTCCATAGATGCTTAAAATGTGTTACTTTATAAAGATGAAACAACCGCCCTCCAGTAGGCGGTTGTTTCACTTTGGGAAACAATGGACTAAGGGTTCGACTAATTCGCCTTGAAGGAGGATGACTTGGTGGTGTAACTGGCTAACACACCTGACCGGCAATTGGGAGATCCGGGTTTGAATCCCGGGCAAGTCAAATGATTTTTTCTTAGTGAATTTCAACCCTGTTGTTATCAAATGAAAGTTTTGTGCGAGTTTTATTATAAAACGAGACATGAATTCACATTGCTCATTATGTGTAATATACTTCATCGCCATCATTCTAGTTTGTATTGTTTCAATACTTGTGAAGTAAACACATGACATTTTGAGGGTTGGAACCATTTCCAGAAGTGAACTTAACAATCATATATTTAACAGGAATAATAATTAGTTGAATCAACGGTAGCCCGGCAAACATTTGGTGTCTATATATGATCCAAGACCCCGACAAACAATTACCGTATTTCGACGACGACAATTTATGGAAATCCATACTTTTTTGGGCCAATCGCATTTGTGTTGTATGTCATTTTCATTACGCCCAATGATTTCCTCCTCGCATTGACTTTCCACGGGATTCTCATTATTCCTCACATAGTACATTCGGGAGTGATTCATTACCGGTATTTCCAACGCCTTCGCGAAATCTGTCCATTCCTCTAGCTTTTTGATGCCGTCAATGTCAGTCAACTTTTGCCACTTTATATACCTTATAAAAATTTTATCACTTTTAAACTAAGCCCTGATGATGCGTAAATAAATCTACGAAACTTTGGCTGAAAGAGTTGAGTGCACTCATTCAAGACTATTCCTGCATAATCCTGCTAATATGTCAATGGCAAAAAATTCTCTTTTCACTCACTTTACGGTCTAAAGTCAGCTTCCATCCCGTACTTTACCTAAAGTCAGACTTTGGCATCATTTCGTCTAAAGTTAGGTCTATGTAACACGCAAAGGTCACTTTAGCCCACCTGAAGTATACTTCAGCCTAAAGTCTCGACTATGTATCGAACCCTTAGTCCATTGTTTCCCAAAGTGAAACAACCGCCTACTGGAGGGCGGTTGTTTCATCTTAGGGGGCTGCAAGGGTGCACTGAAGTCTAGGCCCATACCAAATATATGTACCTGTCCGGGGATGAGTAAACTATTTCTGTCTTGGATTTAAAATAAAAAACAGTTTAATCGCTTTAGCTTTATTCTTATAAACATCTTGCTTTGTTCATGTAGTCCATGACTTTCTTTATGCTTAGCTTATGGTTGGAGGCGCTGGGTAATGGTTTGTGAAAAAAAGGGGGCGGTGGCTCGAAAAAGTTTGGAATACACTGCCTTAGTCCATTTATTCAATTCACGGGATGGGATAAAATGCAGTCGTCATAAAACAAGATTGCGCTGTGCCTTTTCACAAATATCGCAAACCTCAATCTGCACACGAACCTGCGAGCCGCCGCATGGGCGTATGGCAGGGGGTGTTAGGACACCAGCCGTGTAAGGGTGCAAGGGATAAGTTTTTGGAAGGTAAAATGGTGACGCGTATTAAGGGAGTGTATTTAGTGGAGCTCAATTTTTATTGTGTTGTTATTGTGCGCGGGAAGATCAAGCTTTTGTACCCATCTCTTCGGCAATGTATCTCTCTTATTTTATCGCTTCTGTCAGACCTAGAGATGTAGTGAGGCGTCATGATAATATTCTCTAAGTCGTCCTGAAACACACGAGTTCTGAATTTCTCAAGCAACCTAAGCCTGGCGTGTCGCCTCCGAGTCTCTAGGGGCTCCCACCTTAATCCCTCGAATAGTTGTGAAACACTATATATTCGCTCGTATCAGTTTTTAACGAAGCGTGCAGATTTCCTTTGTATTTTTTAAATCTTTTTGGTTAAATTTTCATGACCAGGGTCCCAAATACTCGCGGCGTACTATAGGTGTTGCCCAATCAGAGCGAAGTAGCATCTCTGTTTTAAAGAAATTGCCATGAGAAAAATTCGACCTGGACCGGGAATCGAACCACGGACCATTGGTTTGCCGGACCATTACTGGACCATGCTGGACCATTTTTATCTCTGTTTTACCTTTTCATCTGAGGACCTTCCTATTATACGCTTAACAAAAACTAATTTCTTTAACCTTTTGAGTGCGGCATGACGTGATATCACGTCATGGTTGACTTTACGCTGGTGCTTATGACGTGACATCACGTCATGGGTACTGTGAGTGTTCCAGCTTTCACTATGAGGTCAAGTGAAAGTTCCCTAGTGACACCAGAAACACTCACGGTACCCATGACGTGATATCACGTCATCAGCTCCAGCGTAAGGACAACCATGACGTGATTTCACGTCATACCGCACTCAAAGGGTTAATGCTTTGCCGCATGTGTTTTGTATGCGTGTTCCCCACGATGTATAATAAGTAATGGTAATCCCTCTTAGCAAGATACCCTCGTAATGAAATAACCAGAATGAACGTGACCATAGCATCACCAGATAGTCCATATCCTTAAATTCCTCTTCGTCGCACCCTATCGGAGTAAACTCCTCAACGCATTTTAATGTTCAACGCCTAATATTCCCCTGGCACTTCCCTTCCTCAAAACCAGTCTTCAGGTGGCGCATTCATAATGGTCCCTGACATATTTCAATAAAAACAGGATTCGATAACAATCCCGTAGTGGTTATTTTCGGAAATTAAATTCTAATGACATCCATCAATCAAGCAAAAAAAACCATAAGGAGTCAAAACGATGGGAGGAGACTCCGGAGGAGCCGTTAAAAATTAAAAGTTCGTCCATTTGGCAAAGTGCAATTTCGGTCGGCCGTCTGCGGCAAAAAATTTCGTCCCACACCAACCATAAAGCGCGAATCTGCCCTTCGCAATTGAGGCATTGCCAAATCTTATATATATTGCTCCTCTCACACGTCATGCCAAATGAACCTCGTCTGGCGATCCGTCCTCTGCGGTCCGGTCGTCGCTCTCTCGCGGTGAAAAGTGAAAAATCTTTCGAAAATGATTTGACGGCAGACGAAAAAATGCGGACCCATGAGGGGGAACGATGGTATACAATATATTTCTTTTTGGGGCAGCTTGCTCGGTTAGTCTCGCAGGAAACCGTAACCAGTGGCGCCTCAAAGTTCTGGCAACTGTGCGTCTACGCCGCGCTATGGGGGTGACCAAGACCTTTATCCCCAGGTCATGACACGATCCCATAATGCACTCTGATTTCTTCATTTTGGATCGGGCTCGATGTTCCGTAGCACTGGTCACTCTTCATTGAGTAACCAAAAGTGTTTAGCCTTGATCATTGTCACAAATTCTCTTTTAAACATGAAATTGAATTTTATCTTTAAATTGTAAAAAGACTAGGTAAGCTCTAAGAGGTATATTTTGTGTTCATTACAGATAAAATATTTTTTACGACGAAGCAAGAACTCTATCTCGCCTCGTATTTTGGGATAACCTTCCTCAGCGTATTTTGGCGCACAGTAATTATGTATGCATGCTAATTAATCACTAATATGGTGCTTAATTATAATTAAGCGTCAATTGTTGGAAAAATAAGAACTTAACGGATAAATTTTACTCAAAACCTTAACAGGCAAGAAGCGGACACCGTCCTTTAGTATTTAAGGTAATTTACGAATTTTGAACTAGTTTCCTCCCTATATATGAGGCCAAAATGGATACATACAAATACTAATTGCTGTTGTGTACAAATGACACCATCGGAAGGAATATATAGATACTTATCCACCAAAAAATGGGCAGCAACAAACTTAGAAGCCCAATGGAGCCATATTTTGAAATTCTATATGTAATTTCTACGCCGAATAGCATGTTCAGCGTGGCGTAGTGGTTAGCGTTTGCTCTTGTCGTCGGCATGGTCGGCTTTTATTTTTGGCTGCTAAAGTTTTTCATCCTACCAGTTTGTTTTAGTTCTTCTGATTTCCACATACGACTCCTGAAAATTACTGTTTTGGATGCATAAATCAATTGAAAGAGTTTGAGCATGCTTAAATTAGTTAGTCCATGCTTGAATTATTCCATCGAATGCAATAATTGTAACTTTACTGAAGTCAAACGGGAGGCCCCAGGCCGGCAGTTTAAACAAATTCTGAAGCACCTTAGTTCTTTCTATTATCGGCAAACGATGTATTGCATTATCTCGTTTATAAATGGAAATAATTGTGGATCAAGTTGCCTGTGCCCTAATTTGAATTATGAAGTCGTAAGCATTGTTTACCATTTTCCTGGGGTCGAACGGGAGGCGTCAAGCCAAAAGTCCAAACGAATTCTTAAGTTGCTTAGTATTTTCTGTCAACTTGAAAAGTTTCTCAGGACAGCCCAGATTATTCAGGTAATTTTGCGTGGATCTTTTTCCCTAAGACCATGTTTGAATTATGGAGTCGGAACCATTGTTTACCACTTTCCAGGAGTCAAACGGGAGACGTCAGACCAAAAATCTAAATAAATTGTAAAACCGCTTAATATTGTCTGTCAGCTCCAATATTTTCATGGCATTATCTAAATTATTCTGGGAAATATATGTGGATCTTTGTCCCTATGACCACGATTGAACTATGGTGTCAGAACCGTTGTTTACCACTTTCCTGGAGTCGAATGAGAGATTTGAGGACAAAATCCCAAACAAGTTCTAAAGCCACTTAGCATTGCTTATAAACTCAAAATGTTTCATAGCATAGGCTAAATTATTCAGGGAGATATTCGTGGATCCTATGACCAGGGTTCAATTACGGAGTCGGAAGCAATGTTTCAGACTTTCCTGGAGTCGAACGGGAGGTCTCAGACCGGAAATCCAAACGGGTTCTAAAGCCTCTTAGCATTGTTTTATTAACTCAAAAAGTTTCATAGCATAGGCTAAATTATTCAAGGAAATATTCGTAGATCTTTGTATCAATAACACCCATTCATCTGCATGCAACATTTGAACCCCGCCAAAAATTCGATCCAAGATGGTATATTACATTAGATAAGTGCGTGTCGTGACCTGGGTATAAGGACCTTGGGGGTGACTACCACAAGGCTTTACATCTACATCTACATAATACCCTGCGAGCCGCCGCATGGGCATGTGGTAGAAGGTGTTAGGTCACCAGCCATGTAAAGATGTATGTTTATGGGAGATGACATGGTGACATGTATTATAGGGGTGTATTTAGTGGAGCTCAATTTATATTATGGTCACTTATTGTGCGCGGAAAGAACGAGTTTTTGTACCAATATGTTCGGCAGTGTATCTCTCTAAATGTTTATACTTCTATCAGACCTAGCGATGTAGTGAGGAGTCATGATAATATTCTCGAAGTCTCTCTGAAAAATATCAGGTCTGAATTTATCACGGTGGTGATGGTGAAGGGAGAGAGAGTGATATATTGTGGTCACTTATTGTGCGTGGAAAGAACGAGTTTTTGTACCTATCTGCTCGGCAGAGTCTCTCTCTTATTTTGTCGCATCTGTCACACCTAGAGATGTAATGAGGAGTCATGATAATATTCTGTCTCTCTCTGAAACTCACCAGTTCTGAATTTCTCAAGCCACCTAAGCCTAGCGGGTAGCCTCCCAGGGGCTACCACCTTAATTCCTCTAAAAGTTGTGGGACACTATATATACGCTCCTAGCAGTTTTTAACGAAGCGTGCAGCTTTTCTTTCTATCACTGTTTCCTTTCAGAATAGGCAGAGTCAAAAAAGTCGATTAATTCTGGCTTAACTTTGTGAAAATCCATTCAAAAGAATTCAAATGCGATATGGTACTTTATTCACGGTTTTTTATTTCAGGTCGACCGGTTTCGTCACATAGGCGACATCATCAGGTCTGATCATCAGGTCTGCAGGTCTGTCAGGCCTGATGATGTCGCCTATGTGACGAAACCGGTCGACATGAAATAAAAAACTGTGAAAAAAGTACCATATCGCATTTGAATTCTTTAGAGTCAAAATAGTTTAATTCAAGGAAATAGGCCACCAACATCACTCTGGTTAACTAAAGTGTTGGAAACGAACTAAAGTGTTTCTTTTAATGCACGAATTTGCGTAAAGGTCTGGTTACACTATGCATTGACCCGTACAAGTTAATGTGCAAATCCATGAACGCGTGAATGAACGCCAAATATTATGTGTAACCACACCAACTAGTGCGAGCGCATGAATTCGTGAACAGGAAAATAGAATCTACTCAATTTGGTTCATGCATTCGTCCATGAACTTGTACACGAACACGTACAGATTAATGTATCGTGTAACCGGGCCTTAAAACTCATGCGTGCTCTGATTAGTGATATCAATATACGAAAAAGAAAAAAATGCATCATAACCGCTTGGTTTTTTGCAATCCAAACACCATTTAAACTCGCTCCTTTATGTCTCTTGACGTATATTTCCGAATAATTGCAATGTACATGCACAGGTTTAATTCTAAACACGAGATATTTTTAAAATAATTATTGCTGACAAATATCAAGGTGTAAAGGCCTGGTTACACGTCACATTAACCCGTACGTGTTCAAGCACAACTTCATGCACGAATGCATAAACAAAATAAAGAAGGTTCTATTTTCCTCTTCATGCGTTCATGAATACGTACAAGTTGGTGAGGTTACACAGTGCATTTTCGCGTTCATTCACACGTTCTTGCATTCTTACATGAACTCGTACGGGTTAATGTATCGTTTAACCAGGGATTTACATGAAGTCCAAAATTCGGAAACAAACACAATTCGTCTACATTTCGGATACCACACCGGAAACTCTAGTCATGACATGGAATGAGGAAAAAAATTGAAAATATCATTCTTGTATCAATGACCAGACTGCCTGCGAGACGGAGAGTTACAACGCATAAACAGATAAGACAAGGCACTAGAATTGTTCCGAATTAGTTTTTAACGACTAAAATGTGAACAAAATAACCGCCCCAGCCACTTCAAATTCCACCATTCCCAATTATGTTTCAATGTCCCATCAGGTTCTATCACACTTACACAATGACTCCACTAAACTTCTAACAGATTTTCGAGATCGGCAGAGTAGGAGGCTGGAGGATGCAATAATGGGCGATAGGTTGCTCAAGACTGAGATAGGGGGAAGGAAATTGGGCAAGCGGGGAAGGGGAAGAAAGAGAATAGGTTTCATGGACAGGATGAAGTAGAGTACATCATATGCTCTGGCGAAAAATTATATACTAGAGCGAAATAGGCCTCAAAACGCCCTACTCTCACACGTTTCCTCTCTCCAAATCAGCATCGTGCATCAATTCTCTCGACATGGCCAAATCAACGAAGCGCGCTCGTTTCAGTAAGGATCTATACTGGAGCGCTCGTTCTTTCTTTCATCAATTTTTTCATCACCCACTTGATTCCTAACCTTTAAAAAAAAATTAACGCAAAAAAGAAACATATCAACCATATTTTTCTACTCTTGATAGTAATTTTCATGAATTAGTCGTATATACTATTTAGTAATTATGCTGTATTCATATTTGGCATTTATTTCTCCTATTTCAATATTTAATTTACTGAGGTCCCCACTCCATGCTTCCGCTCTGGGTTCCAAAATTCATTTGGACTATGCGACGACGCACTGTTCGACACCACTTACCTCAACCAATTTGTATTAGACCAGCCATATACCATGTCAATAATTATTAAATAGATATTGTCTTCTGAATATTTGACAACACATGAATCGCAATCATGGACACGCGACATGCCAAATGGGTTGAGGCGGCTGCTTCCTCCACAAGCAGCGAGAACTGAGATAAAGTTTTCCCGCGAATAAAATAACACCATCGAAGAAGTATAATATTGAAAAAAACGTTTACTATGGTTGGAGCTTTCTAGATTTGTGCTTTACGGAAATGGAACGCGAATTTTCGTATCAATCACCGAAAGTCGGTTTTCGCTTCGCCGGGGTAAGAAAAACTCATACACTTCTTGAGCAGCCAGTTTTCGGTCAAAATGATAATCACGCACTTTATGATTAAATGAGTCTGTTTGAAATTGAGGCAAATGCTCACCCAGCAGGATCTAACGAATTTCCTTTTCAACTCCGCTCCCATAACACCTACAAACATCGTTTGTACCTCATTTTACATCTTGTACTACGGGATTTACCAACTTGTGTTAAAACTGTGTCTAATGTGAACGATATTTGTAAACTCACCCGAAGTTTGGTCAAAATAAGCGAGAAATGCACGCTCCCAAGCAATTGGATGCAACAATTCAGAGCACCCCCAACATATCCACAGCAAAACCCTCGCTTATATTTGAGCAAGAATTACAGGATACATCGGCCCTAGAGCTAGCGGGGAGCAGTCCTTGATCAGGGGTTCGAGTGCCGTCTGTGCAGATGTTTTTCAACATCGGGGCGTGGTTGAACCCACCCTTTGTCACGAGTATGCTACCCGGATGCAAAACATTAGGAGTTCTTACGGTGGTTTTGGAAAATGAGCAACTATTTCGTATTTCACACAGGGTCATGACTGCAATATTTTTGGATTTCATCAAAGTAAAGCGTCCTAAAAACCAATGTCTGACGAGCCGTTACGTCTGTTGGACTGAATGACTCGTCAGTAAACTGATTGTAACTTCCGCGAACTATGACACTGATTAAATCAATATGCTCCGCAAAGATGTGAAAACTTGGTCAATAATTGTTTTTATTGGAAAAAGAGGTCGACCCCGGTGTCGACGGGGTAAAAGTCCTCGCCAGCTAAACCGAGGGTCGCGGATTCGAATCCCGCCTTGGAGGAAATATCATCAGTCAGGACATGGATGTTCGTGTTCGTGTGTCGTTGTTGTTACTCACACGAAAATAATTGGTCAAATGGGCTGTATTCGGGGAATGAAACAAGAAGCCTCCTGCATTGAAGGGGAGACGTGGCACTTTTAAACATTATCGACAAGTGAAATATCCAGGAGGTATGATTTTTAATCGGTGTTTGCATTTTTTTCCACGACATTATTAATAAATAGTTAGAACTCCACCTCTACCACATCAGGATGATTTTTTTTCTCATAATGAATATTCTCATAATTTACGGCTAAAGAAAGCTGGAACGCTAGATACACAGCGCCTCGTGTGCTCGCTCGGGTGAAGGTTTTACCCAAGGGGAACCCGGGGTTTCCCGGCCCATCCCTGCCGCCAACGCCGCCGGCACTCACCTCCCGTTCTTGGTGACGATCATCTCGTTGGTCAGCGTCTGGAACTTGGTCCAAAGCTCCCGGTCGTCCAGCGACACCTCGAGGTCCCGCTCGGAGATGTCGTCGGCGACGCCGCCCCCGGTCGCCCCGCCCCCGCCGCCCTTGGGACCGCCGCCGCTCCCCCGCAGGCCCCCGGCGCCCACCCCCAGCTCCGTCTCCACCGCCGAAAGTATGTGGGACTGAGCCATCCCCGGCGCCGAGGAGTGCGTCGTCCACTTTCGCACAATGGTGGCGGCTTGCGAGCGTCTCAGCGGCCGCGGAAGAGTCGAACGCGAGTCCCGGCGAACGGTTTTCCTCCAAGCGGGCTGAAGAATAACCCGCGGTCGTTGTCACCCCCTAAAAAACGCTCCACACACTTCCGTACAGGTAATGCCGGAAAAATAAACTCGAAGTATCCCTTACTCGGGTGATCTCAGGTTCAATTATCAAATTACGAATAAATTCAGAGGCACCAGCTCATTTCCTTGAGGAACGCACACGCCAAGTCTTGTCACCGGAAAGTCAACAGCGGGTGAAACACAACAAGTTGGAATGTTGTTTGCAGTCTTTTTAAGGTCCTGCCATTCCTAATAATCCAGGGTCACAAATGAAAGATAGGAAGAAATATTTTTCAGCTGAAGGATAAGTAAGGTATCCAGTTTCTACCTCGAAGCCAATGTCGATGTTAGAGGGAAGGATGTCAACACAGAGTTTGATGAAACCACTTAGCGCAGCGGGGAGCTATACTGCCCAGTATCTCCTGAAGCCAGAGAGGAACTGTTCCCACACCTCAAGTGAACACGCCTTCGTCCTCGGACACGATGGTCACAGGAAACAACAGGATCTATTCTCACTTGCCCCTCGTTCCGCTACACTGCGAGTCACCCCATCCAACTCCGAGTACAGCTTCTACTGAGTCTACTGCGATGGAAGTTTCCCCTGTTGGATCCTGGCTCCTCCTCCTCCAAAAGTATTCTCCCCCCCTTTTCCAGGGGTTTCCAAGAAAGACCATTCCGGCCCCTCCCCCCCTCACCAATAGACCGATCTTCTCTTCGTCAGAAATTGGACACGCCTCCTCCCACCATTGGCCCGAGGGGCGTAACCACTCTGGCTCGCCGTTGGCTCCTGTTGGCCGAGAGGAGTAAGACACGCCCCCCCTAACTCCAGAACCCCGCCTCCCATAGGCTCAAACCCAACCCACCGAGGACGATATTCTTCGGCAGCCGCTACGTTAAGAGGGCGGAGCCGAGGGCAGAGAAAGTTCAGTTCCGGGAAGGAGGTTGTCTGGGGCAGAAAAAAAGAAGACGAGGCCTTAAGAAATGGGGGGGGGGAGGAATGGGGGGGCGTGGACATTTCTTTAAGGTCGATCCAAGGATGATGCACCGCTGGAGCGACTGGAAATAAACGGTGTTTCAGGTTTAAAATGCTGGTGCGTTTGCGTGTTCGCTTAATAATTCCTTGCACATGAGTGCTACGGGCACGGGGATGATTTTAGTTGCTTTTTCAGCAACCGCTGGCTATTTGCATAAGAATTGGTCCATTGAAATCATGCTATGAGTTGAAACAACGCTGAAGAAATATTGAATTGGTTACAAACTCCCTGGGTCTCTTGAGCTCAACATTCAACTGATGCTTTTAAGGGTAGATATGTGAAACGCAAATTTAGACATTAATGGTCCATCATCATAGCGATATTTTGGCTTATCATTGGGATCAAAGCAAGCGACTGGCTGACCGATCTACTTTTAGAATCGAATCAGTAGAATTTAGCAAAAATGGCCGCTAAAATTTAAGAAAAATTATGCCAAATAATAAATGGTGACTGACAGTCGATTTAAAAAATTACAAGATGGTTAAAATCTGATAAAGAATTTAACTACCCCTTTCTATATGGAAATAAAAAGACAGCCTTTAACTCATTAATCAATCCATAATACTCTAGTTCTCTATAATATTGAATTTTTAACGAATAATGAATAAGTCAAGCAAAGAAAAATAACCAAAGCAGACAAAAACAAAGTATAGAAAATAAATTTCCGAAAGTAAATCTGTAACACCTTGTGTTGGAAGTGTAGAGCCGAAGAAGATCGACTTAAGTGCCAAATTATTGTGGATTTTGTCAGGTCAGAGGAAGGTATTGGATTAATGAGCAAGGATTTAGACCAAGCGAGGTTTTATGGGTAGCTTTTCGAGAACAAGATATACTAAAAATCACAATTTCACAGTCTTTTCGTAATTGTTTGGATAAAGGAGTAAGTTCAATAGGGCTGGTAATCAAAGCGGACACAAGGGACTCATTAAGTTGTTGTGAAAGCTTCCGCGGAGTGATCTTGATATATTTTGGCTTTCGGGATATCTTATACTGATACTATAGACCAAATATATACATTACCGAAGAGATGCTACAAAATCTTGTTCTTCCGCGCACGATAAGCGATTACAATAAAAATTGAGCTCCACTAAATAGACTCCTATAATACATGTCACCATTTCATCTCCCAAAAACTTACATCTTCACACGGCTGGTGACATAACACACCCTGCCACACGCCCATGCGGCGGCTCGCAGGGTATTTTGTAGATGTATATTTCGGGGCTATGTATTGCTGCCAAAATGCATCGTGACCTGAAGAAGCGAGATGGAATTCTAGCGAAATTGTCGTCATAAAAATGATATAACCCGGAAGCTACCAAAAAAGCCGTTATGCATCAAGGAGGAACTTATGGTAAGAGGGTTTGATGGTGAAATTCATAGTGAAGTACCAGTAGGAGGTGGAATTCAGAGTATCCTGAGAGGTCGCCGTGTCGGAGACTGTTTCGTATGAAATGTATGCAACCATCAACATAGATAAGATAATCACAGGCCTGTGAGAGAATACATTCAGGTATCTTACAAGTATGACGAAAGAAAATAAGAGTTGTGTAGAAATTAGATTGAAGAAATCGACAGTCTGGACTGGGAATCGAACTCAGATCCCTTAATTTTGCACAGAGTATTAGAACCAATGAAGCAACCTATGCGTCCTCTTCCACTGTGAATCACATGGAGCTTTTAGGAGCAAGTTGTCCTCACAGGTACCGTGCATGTAATGGCAGAGGTTAGAACACTCGACGTGAAGTCTAGGGACCTGGATTCGATCCCCAGTCCAGGCGACTGATTTTTCCACAATGAATTTCACATTATTGTGTGATCACTTGCGGGTGACTCCGCTAAAGTTACTGCGCGGTTAGTTTCAAAGTTCTTTGGAAATGTCAAAAGTAAACACATCTGTGTTTAAAGTTGGGCTTTACCCCGTCGATCGCATATTAGGATTTTTATCTTCTTCTTTCGAGTTTTTAAGTATGCAATGAATTCTAAACCGTCCCAAGTAAAGAGTAAGATCTGAGGCTTTCATTGCGTGAGATGATAAGAAGTTCTATTCTGGAAGCCCACCGGGTAATAGACGCCATGGATGCCGATGTTTCGACGGACGACTCGGCCATCGAAACGTCTTTATCCTGGATCAACCATCTTTTTCCCCTGTCGGACATCCCGAAAGGATCCTCTTATGCTACCAGGTTATGCGGAAACCTCTGATAGTTATATGTATACTTGGTTATACTAAAGGACCCGTGAAAGCACAAACTTAGCAAATTTTGCTGTTTTCCACTGAGACCTTATTAGAAATCAGCCTGCATTAATTCTTTATATCATTTGCCTTACATCCTACTCCTTTCTCCAATACAAGGTAGGCTTAGCTTGCTTCAGAAATTCAGAACTACTGGGTTTCAGAGCGGCACAGAGAATATTATCGTGACACCTCACTACATCTCTAGGTCTGTTAAAAACTGCTTCAGGCGAACATATGGTGTTTCACTACTTGTAGAGGAATTAAGGTGACAGCCCCTGGAGACTCGGAGGCTACACGCCAGGCGTAGCTCGCTCAGATTCAGAAATTCAGAACTGGTGTGTGGCAGAGTGACACAGAGAATATTATCATGACGTCTCACCACATCTCGTAATCTGACAGAAGCGATAAATGAGAGAGATACATTGCCGAACATATAGGTACGAAAACTCGCTCTTGCCGCGCACAATAAGAGATCACAAAAAACTGAGCTCCATTCAATACACTCCCATTATACACGTCACCATTTCTTCTCCCAAAACCCCTCTTATCTCTTACTTTCTTACACGGCTGGTGTCCTAACATCCCCCGCCACACGCCCATGCGGCGGCTCACAGGGTAGTACATGTAGAATAGAATATCAATGATAGAAACACCACCGCCGTGACAATAATACATCTTACCGCAGACTAACGCCTTAGTTAAAGTTAACCGATTGAGGGCAGTGGGCAGAAACAGTGAGCCGAGTGAAACTGAATGGACGTGGAGAAGCAAATTCCCCTGAAGTGACTCCCGACTTCTCAGACGTCCCTCATCGTGGGCACTGCAATTACGAGAGGCAGCCACAACGCGGCTGATAACAGCGCTGTCTGCAGGGTAATCGGTGCCAATCAGGTGAAGGACCTTAGCCGGACATCGACACCGTTAAAAAGCAATAAAATCCGATGATTTTTTTCCGCGCAAATTATGGGTCGTTAAACGTCCCATAGATAGAACAATTTGGTCTCCATTTCAATTTCCTTCAAATCGTTTGACTCACTTCCATCGCCATCTTTATATTCTCTCATACTTCTATTCAGACAATTTAATGCCTACATATTCCAATAATTAGGTATCTGGTCATAGTCAAATCCGTCATGACTATGTTTATTCCATCTTTGAAAATCATATGTAGTAGCAACAACTAGCGTTTAAAAACTTATGGCACTTAATGTGCCTTGAGCGAGATATTTCCGTAGTTATATCAATGGTATTGTATGCAAGGAACTGCATATAAATTAATGACTATCTTAATGTACAGTGAAACCCCTCTTAGTGTAGTTTGAGCGAAATATCATTTGACTTAGAAATCAATGAATTTGGTCTTATTTTAAAGAAAAACACCTCACCCTTCTGATGACACCAAAAATTCTACCCCTTACCACATTACTTTTGGAGGTATTTGCCGAAAAATACCAGCCGTTTTACATGGGAAACGATACGTTTATGCACTCCAGAGAGATATTATTTACAAAATGAGATATTTCTAACACTTAGATGTCGTAAAAAAACTAACAGCGTGTAGTTTGTATGTTTTCACATCTATATGTGAAAATTAATCATGATATTGCTATCGCAGTAGGTTCTTGGGTATTACAAAAAACCTTCCGTTTTGAAGGAGTTTCAAACTCACCGCGCGACAAAAATGAGACAACTTAAATACCTATTTAGATATTATTATTGAATTACTTACAATTTCTGTCATATATAGCTATATAATTGCAGCATTAATAGTGCAATATTTAATTGATGTGTCCTTCAGCTGGTGAAATCGAAACGTATCATTCGAATATGCTCTCCATTATGACTAGGGAACTATCTCTTTCGGACTACCAACACTATTAAGCGAAGAGGAGCTAGGTTTGTGAAACGACGCTACGATAAGTTTGCTAGTGTGTCTGGATTGTTAGAAGAATTGGGATGGGAATCGCTATCACAGCGTAGATTAAATTATAGGCTTAACCTCCTAGCTAAATTTCAGGGAAAACATTTCTCTGGCGACGTGTAAAACATACTATTAGCCCCCTAGTACTACGGCAGATTAGATCGCGTGGGATATTCAGAATGAGGATAGACGATAAGAAAACGAAAGTAATGATATTCTCTAGGACAAAGAAAGCGAGGCCTGTGATTTAAGTTGGAGGATACAAACTCGAGCCAGTAGAAAAATTTAATTAATTAGGTAGCACGCTGGAGGAAAACGGGCATAGTAGCAAAGACATATGGAAGAGAATAGCGATAGCTAAGGAGGCTTTTTATAATAGAAGGGAGCTGATGAGGGGGACAATGGGTAAGGATGTGAAGAAGAGGCTGGTGAAGAGCTTGATATGGAGCGTAGCGTTGTATGGGGCAGAAACGTGGACCCTGAGAAAGGAGGACGAGAATAGGCTGCAGGCATGTGAGATGTGGGTGTGGAGAAGAATGGAGAAGGTGAGGTGGACGGAGAGGACGACTAACAAGGAAGTGCTTGAGATGGTGGGCGAGGAAAGAAACTTCCGAATGAAATCCGGGATAGGCAGGGTAGATGGCCGAAGGATGAAATAAAGGGAGATGGGTTGCTGAAGAATGTGATATAGGGAAGGATGCTGGCATGCGGGGAAAGGGAAGAAAGAGAATAGGTTTCATGGAAGGGATGAAGAAGGGTAGAACGTATGCAGAGGCGAAGAAAGGTATAATAGAGGGAAATAGGCCCCTGAATTTGTAGAAAATCGGGAGGAGATCCTCGGACATTCGACATAACCTACCTTTACCGATCGAATACATCAAATTGTTTAAAATCTCCGGAGTGTACTCACGTACCTTTTACCACGTAAAATATTTTTCGGCAAATATCTCGGAAAGTAGTCGGATATGGGATAATATTTTGGTATGTTTGGAAGGATGAGATACTTGTCATTAAAATGAGACTGAATTCATCGATTTCTAGATGAACTGATATCTCGCTCAAACTGTCTTAAACACTCAATGATTAAGAGAAATAGTCCTTTATATTTTGAAACGGGGTATTACAATAATTATGGGAAAAATGGGCCGAATATTAAAGTAACCATGTCGATTAGTATTTTACCTGAATGTCAAAAGACCTAAAAATGTTAGTGAGATTAAATTAGATTAAGATACTTCCTAAATGCAACGTAATATTCAAATAAAGAAAATAGTGTGTTTTGTGAAAATCAAGAACCTGCATGTTTATATACGTGTTTTTTATGATGTGTGCCTGGTATTATGCCATAATTTTATACTTCCAAGCATATGTTCACATCGTAAAGTAGGAATGAGCATATTAATTTGAAATTACTTGTAAATTTGAAAGCATAAATTAGGCGCGGAGCCAAAAATTGAGTTGTGTAAACACAAGGGATCCTGTCACCAAACTTTACAAGATTCGACTTTGTGAAAAGCGAGATTTTACATTAAAATCGATGTTTTGTAGAGAGTAAACCAACCCATTTAGCAGTCACATTCCCTAACCTATTGTTTACTACCTAATCCACTGTGTTAAAAGCTGTTTTTGCAGTCGTCAGAAAAAGATCGGCTCCTGATTCCATTGAAATTTTACTCCAAATTGTAGCATAGGGTCAGAATCAGATTCCCATCCAAGCAACAGCAATTGGCTCATGGCACTAACAAACTCTCGCAATATCCGTTCTAGGGATTGTAAATTTAAATCCAGAATCGATTTTCGATTAATCGACCTTCGATTTCGGTTTTTAAAATCGATTTTCTAAAAATTCGATTTTGTGCCCAAAATAATCGAAAAATCGAAATTTTTAAATAGTAAAGTAATTGTCTGCTGAAATACGGATGTGCTGTTCTAACAAAATGCGAAATATGGGTTAATGGAAGCACTAGGGATAAGAACTGAATACGGTTAAATTTATTAATACAATATATTATTTTAAAGATATTAATACGGTATGCAGGAAAGTAATAATCCATACCAGATACTTATATACATATAGGTAATATAACAAGTAAATTACATATAATTTAGTAGCCCATGCGTAGAAACGATATTCGGACTGGGCGAATCTACTTTGAACAAGACGAGTGCTCTGAAGCGATTTATTGAGAGAACGTTTACAAAAAAGACACAAGGTCAACGCGTATTATCATTTCGAATCTTCGTCTCGCGGTCTACAATGTATTACTTCCGAGCGTGAGTCCCCGCCTAGACTGGAATTATTGTAATAAAAATCCGCAGCCCTACAGTTGGCAACTCCAACCTTCCGGTGTCCGAAGCACTTTGCCTCTCCACCAAGGTTCCGCAGAGCAAAGCGAGGCGGCAAAATTCAAATGCTGTATCAAGCTAAAATCGAAAACCGATCCGCTAGAATCGATTTTGAACGATTTTTCAAAACAAAAAGTCGACTACGATTAAATCGAAAATCGGAGTGTGATTATCGATTTTCGATGAAAATCGAAGTCGATTTTCCAATCCCTAATCCGTTCTGATACAGCTTTTTCCGTTCCTCCTTGCAGTTTGAAGAGTCGATCGCCGATAGTCTGTGGTTTCAGGCCTAATAGGGTGGAAACGGAACATTACTACCCCACGAAAAAATGAGTGACTTCTACTCTGATAATATTTACTACAACCGGTTTTACTTTTTACAGCATCCTCAAGTGACACTTCCCTAGTTTCAGATCTGACCGCACATTGTTATCGGCTGACTGCTATCGACCTGCACCTAGCGGCCGGGGGAAAGTGCGCGGTTCTGATTTGAACTGGGTTGAGTGCTGCATGCCAGGTGTGAAATAACTCCGTGTCACACATCCTAGTGGTGGCTTTCACGGCATTTCGTGCATGTAGAATAGTTAAGGTGGTCTGAGCGAAATATCATTTTTCCTAGAAATCAATGAATTTGGTCTCATTTTAAAGAAAAATATCTCACCCTTCGTAAGACACCAAAAATTCAACCCCTTACCGCAATACTTTCGGATATATTTGCCAAAAAATACCAGCCCTTTAATATGGGAATGGTGCGTGTTTGCACTCCAGAGAGACCTTATATTAAAAATGAGGCATTCCCTGCACTTAGAGGTCGTTAAAAAACTAACAGCGTGTAGTTTGTATGTTTTCTCAACTATTGTTGAAAATTAATCATATTTCTCCGCAGTAAATTATTCCAGTTAACAATAATCCTTCCGTTTTGATGGAGTTTCAAACGGACCGCGGGAAAAAAATGAGTCAAGTTAAAGATTGATTTGGATATTTTCATTTGATTACTTACAATCTCTGTTATTACAACTATGTTATTGCACCATAATAATGCAGTATTTGATTCGTGTGTCTCAAAGCTGGCGCTTAAATTAGAAGGTATAATTTGAATATGGTCTCTATTATGATTAGGGAACTATCTCGCTCGGACGACATTAAATAAATATTTTTGCCACTTTCTCAATTCAAAAATACTTAAACCCAAATTGTCCGGTAATCTACAACCCAATGCCGCACGACCTTCTAAACGTCACCCGGTGCATCGGAGGCGTGTACATGTGGACGGAGATGGAATGCCGAGCGAGAGGGACGGGGGGAGGGATAGCCGCTTCCATGGAGTGGGCGATAGGGGACGAGAGGGGCGACTGGCACGGGGTGCTCGTCTCCTCATCTCCATCCAAACACGTCCCTTCTCGGAACGAGTGTACATAGCGTGCATACCTCACGAAGACCTCGGACACGCCCCTTTCCGCGGCGCCGAGACGACGGTCAAATAGCGCACGGGGGGGAGTGTTTGACTCTCGTCCACTGCGCCGGGATGGCACTTTGCGTTTTCCATTAGGCGCGAATGCAAGCGCACCGCCCCCCTACGCCCCTCCCTCCCCCACCTCCTCATCCTCAACATCACGTCAGCCTGACTCCTCAACGAGACGAGCAGAGATGCAGAAATATAAAATTCTTGACCGGGGCGTATGGTTAGCGACCGAGTCGGGGTAAAACACTGTTTACCCTTAAGGGAGAGAAGAGGCGCAGTGAATGAGGGATTGAGTGAGGGAGACATATTTAAAGAGGAGGGTGTGCACAGTTATCGCCACTTTGTTTCGCAGACTCCGGCGTCATCTGAGATGCGATCCTTGTCGTCATACGGCTGTTCCGCGCCCTTGCCCAACCGTCGATACGTTGCGACGCTATTCACGTCTTGAACGGACGCGGAGATTATATTGGTAAGACGGCTTCGACATTGTTACGAAGTTCATCATTGGTCGTTCAAATCCAAGATAGGTTGGCAGCAGCCCTACACCCCTCCCTGCCCTGCTAAAAAATTCCTTAGAAGCTGTTCTGTAGAACGTAAGGAATTCTACAGAAATTGGCTCTTTTTTTCAGAACCAGTTCCTTTTCTAAGGATCTGTACGGAACATGAGAGCCTGACTCTGAGCCTGGGAACTCTACAGAACAATTGTTCTGTAGAGTTATTTTCTGCAGAGCAAAATAACTTTTTACTAGCTGTTTTGTAGAACTTCAGCAACTCTACGGAAATACGGAAACTCTGCAGAACGTCGAGAGGAATTCTGCAGAACGTCCTGAGGTATTCTGCAGAGCATCCTAAGGTATTCTGCAGAACGTCGCAGGGATTTCCGTAAAATGACGTTTCAATACTTTAAGGAATATCTACAGAACTTTTAAAGAAATTCTGTAGAAGTATTTATTAGGAAACAATGCAGAATTTTTAGCAGGGTATCTAATGCTAGTTCCCTTACCTACTGGTATCTCTTCCTATGCACTTTCTTCTTTATTCGGTCCATGAACTAATTCCTGGGTCTTCCTCTGGGGACCGTTCCTTCTATTTTACCTTCAATTATGTTCCTCATAAATTCATAGTGTCTCAAGGTGTCTCCTATCCATCTCGTTCTTCTTTCCTGTATGGTGTCCCATATGGTCCTTTCCTCTCCTACTCCTCCATACACTTCACCATTTGTCATGTTTTCCGTCCATTCTATCTTCAGCATCCTCCTCCAGCACCAGGTTTCAAAGGCTTCTATAGTGCTCGCAGAGTTCCTGTGCGCTGGAGAATTTCTCCAAGCCTAGCTGCCCATGGTAGATGAGCAGCGATTGGCTGCCGGCGTCCAATCCCGTAAACCGGTTCTTCGCTCAGTACGCGCCGCGTACGAATACCGTAAGTGGCAACCCAAAAGAGTCTTCTCTTAGCTCACTTTAAATTATCCTGCAGCGGGTGCCAGGCTTTCTTAACTGAATTAAATATGGTTCGATAAATTCTGATATTTTTCCCAGCGATAAAAATATTGGTTGTTATGATAATTAGTCGCAGTTTTCGTATTTGTATTTTTCAAAATATTGGTGAAGAGGATTTAAGTTTTGTTTATTTATCGTGTAACCACGGTGACCTGTGCCGATGGAGATTCCTTTCTTACCTCAGTGCGATGACCATTGCAATCACTGCAAGTTTTGACTCGATATCTATAGTAGTTCATCGTCCAGAGTATTTCTATTCTAAAGGCCCTCGCGTCGGCGATGCACAGCGTTCGTATTCGCCGATTCTTTTGGGTCGCCACTTACAGTATTCGTACGCGGCGCGCACTGAGCTAAGAACCGGTTTACGGGATTGGACGCCGGCAGCCAATCGCTGCTCATCTACCATGGGCAGCTAGGCTTGGAGGAACTCTCCAGTGCACAGAAACTCTGCGAGCACTATAGTCTATTCTGGTCAGTTTTTCCAATGGTTCATTCTTCCGATCTATACAGTGCTACGTTCCACACGAAGGGTTTCACATTCTGTTTCCTGGTTTGTTGTCCTATCTTCTTTGAACACATCAGTTGTCTTTTTCCCAAGAACGCCTTCTTAGCTTGGGTTATTCTCCGTTTGGTGTCCGTTGTACTTCTTCCGTTACGTACTTTTTACGAAGGCTTCCGCGGTTTTCTTGTTTTTTGAATTTTCTCGGGTTCACCCCTCATTGCATCATTTTCATGGAAAACCGTTTCGCCGGCATTTCAGTCGGCTTTATCAGGTCCTACACTGACCTGATGAATCCGACTGGAATGCCGGTGAATACCGGCGAAATAAAAATGGTACAACGCGGGGTGGACCCGAAATATACCAATATAAAGATGGCTGCCATTACTAGTTTTCCATACTGCGTGGGTTCGGAGTCGAATCTCGTCAGAGCTGAAGATTTTAGGTGGGATTCGTCGCGAGAGCCTCTGACTCCTGGGATTATTCTTCAGTCGTTGCAATTAAATACAATGCTTTCTAGCAATCTGGGTACCTGAGAAATGTTTGCTTCTTGTCACCTGTCTCTTAAGGCAGTTTGACTGAGATATTTCCCGAGTCATAATAGTCATATACGAGTTAAACGTCACAATTTCAGTAGCTGTGGGACACCTTTACTAAATATTGCCTTATTAATGGTGCAAAAATATAGTTGTATGTGACAGAAAATGTAAGTAATCAAATGAAAATATCTAAATAAGTCTTTAGCTTGACTCATTTTTTTTTCGCGCGGTTCGTTTGAAACCTCTTCAAAGCGAAAGGTATTTTGTGATAACGAAGAATTTACAGCAGTGACAATATTATTAATTTGCAGTTGAGATAATATGGAACTAGACACGGTTAATTTTTGACGAAATTTAGGCGTTGAAAATTCTTCATTTTAAATAAAATAGCTATCTCTGGAGTACACATTTAGCATCCCCCTTGTAAAATGGCTGGCATATTTAGGCAAATATCTCGGAAAATAATGTGGTTAGTGGTTACATTTTTGGTATCATTCAAAGGGTGAAATATTTTCCTTGAAAATGAGACCAAATAATTTTTTCCAGGCAAAATGATATTTCGCTCAAACTACCTTAACTCTTGAAAATATCTTACTCACCTATTTCAGTCTTCCCATCTTTCTTTCTGAAATTTCCCTTTTCTACCATCCGTTTTTCTTAGATCCCGCGTTGAAACTTTCAATGGTTTGTTTTTCCAGCAGGATTCTCTCTTATTTGTTCTTTCACCATTTGCACCTCTTAACATCTTAGACATCTATCTATTACCACAAGAGTAACTCTTACATTGGTTCCATAAACTCAATCTGAAAAGCATGTAGTCAACATCGCATCTATCTCCTCTGATCCAGGTCTCTTCCACGTATATCATCTGCCCCGGCATTCCCCGAAGACGGTGTTCGCTACAACCCCATTCTTCTCATTGCAGAATTTGACCAGGCTCTCTATTTAGCCATTTTGTTTCTCGATCCCTTTATGCCATCCACCACTTTCTGTCTTGCTCTTGCCTATTACTGCGTTCCAATCGCTAATGATGATTGAAGGTTCTTCCTTTCCTTAACCGTCCTGGGGACTTCTTCAAGTTTCAGATCTTCTTCTTCTATCACGCTGACATGCCAGTAGATATACGATTTCCCTTTTCTTCCACATTTCTTTCTTCAGAATGATTACCACTCCTCCTATTCTCGGTTCTCTTCCCCCAGTTTGCTCCAGAGGTGTACCTGCCCCTTCCTCTTCTTCTTCTCATCAACCCTAAGATTGGTGGGTATTCAAATCTGCCTTTCCAGATTTTGTTTCTTTACTTCTGCACATCTTTTCCCTCGTCCAATCCCATTCCAGCAATTCCTGCCTAGGCCTTCCTCTTCCCGCACGTCCCTCCACCATTCCTTCCTTCAAGGTAGTCATCAAGTTATAGTGCCGCATCAGATGTCCAATCCATCCTTCCCTCCTTGAGATTGAACCAACCAGTGTTCGCCCCTCCCCAACTCTTTCAAGTACCTTGATGTCTGTAGCTCCACCTGCCCATGGAATCTTTAGCATTCTTCTCCAGCTCCACATTTCAAATGCCTCCAATCTGCTCTTTTCTGCTTCCCTTGAAGTCCAAGTTTCTGAGCTGTATGTGCACATACACCATATACAGCTTTTCACACATTCTTTACGGGTTAGTATTGAGACATTTTTTTTTTGAAGTCGAGAGAGTTTCTTGATGAAAGCTTGTTTCTCTAGTGCTATCCAGCTAGTCTCATCTGCTGAGCATCTTCCATCAGATGTTATACAACTACCAAGATATTAAAAATTATTGGCTCGCTCATACTTCTCCCTTTCCACGTATACCTACCGCAGCTTCCTGTGTTCCGTCTCTTGTGCATTTCATTATTTTGGTTGTGTTCTTAATAATTTTAATGCGCCACATATTTTTAAAAATTTGGTTCATTATATGTAATGCATCTAGTAGCTCATGGTCACTGTTTGTTAAAAGTACTATATCGTCTGCAAATCGGGTCCCTTGTCCCAGTAAGTTCTGCAAACCCCGCGAATGTCTATTCCCTTCCTGTCCATATATATCTTTGCTTTCTCCAACTCTCCACTCATTCCAAGGAGTCACACATTCAATCTTCCGCCCCTTCATCCAGCCACCTTTACTAATGCTACTTTCGATCAATTCAAATCCCGGAAATCCTGGATTGGGGGACTATTTTACCTCCAGAATACCTTACGGGAGGGATACCATCACGCCCATGGCACTAATACATGTTTTACTGCCATGATCACGCCTAAAATGCAAGGGGTTCGTCCAAAGTGTAAATATTCCATCACCTTGAATTGCATTTTCAAGGTAAAACAACTTGGTTATTTACCGCTGCATTCCTCTGCTTTACTAAGAGTTTCACTTTTGCCCTCAGGTGTGATATTAAGTGCCGGAACTTCTTGATTGGCGACGTCACAGGGTGTCCAGCAGCTGAAAATTTGAAAATTCCCTGAGATTTCCAGGATTTCCAGAGATAATTTTTGTTTTTCCGGAGGAAATATTGATTTTTTTCTCGTTAATTACAAGAGAATGTTCGGTATATTTTTTGGGTGGTTAAACGTAAGGATTATTTTTAAACTTGTATGTTTGGATGAAAATAGACCCAAAACTTTTGAATAGTTTGAGAGAAAATCACAGCACCACCCTTTCTTAGATTTAACATTGTCATGCTGGCGCTCAGGAACAAGGTTATATTACATCCAGACTTTTCTATATAAAAATACATAAAATGATCAATAACTTAAAGAACTGAAGGAATTGCCATTTTTCTTTATTTTGCTGAATGCGACAACGCAAGGGAAATTTGACTTCGCAACTCGCCGATAAAGGCACGTTCTTTACGCCACTGATTTACAAACTATGACCGATGGGAACACAATGTCCATATATAGAAAACATTGTACCTACTTTCGGTGATTACAGGAATGCGATAATGCAAGGGAAATTTGACTTAGCAACTTGCCGAAAAAGGCACATTGCTTCCGTTGCTGCTTTATATATTGACACCACAGAAAATTCCAAAGTTCAATTGGATATTTCCCTGAGGTTCCCCAGATATTCCCAGTGAAAATAAAATTCCCTGAGATTTCCCGGTCTTCCAGAGTGCTGGAAACCCTGCATCAGAGCTTTCTGATGAGACTGCTGACTTTCAGAACTAATGCACTATGGCAGCGGAATTGCGTCTCGTACCGAGATATTACGAAAAATTTCTCCACGCCAATTTATTTGAAAACTTGAGCATTTTAATTCTTTTAGGCTAGTTTCTACTCGCATTGCTTGGTTTGCGAGGCCATTGGGGGGATGCGTGCGTGTCGTCGCAAACGATGTTGGAGGTAATAAGAAGCTCGCGGGACAGGTGGTGAGAGCAATTATTTCAAGCTGAAAAAATTGCTGGCGATGAATTGGCTGAAGTCTTCCCATAAACGCTGAGAGCAAAACCCAGGCAGCACGATATCTAGCACATGGTTTACTCAATGGCCTCCACTCAAGGGGGAAGATTTCCCGGGAAAAGCGCAGACTGCTACCGGTCGACCTTCTACGGTGTTGAGACGGTGAAATGCTGTGCCACATCCCCTGTTTGGAGCGAATTGCAGTTCACTCTGCCTGTATTTGAGAGCCAGGAGAGATTACAATTTGCTTCAATGCGAGGTTTTACCTGGTAGAGATTTTCAAGTGGTTTTTTTTCCGATGTATCAGAACCCCACTCGCAGAAATCTCTATTTTCATAATTTTTATCACGAAAGAACATTCTAGTGATTCCAGAGTTGAAGAGCTTCCTCGACTCATGTGATCGTATTGTACGGCAACTGATGAATTCCCCTATACTACTCACATGCTTTACTGCGTTAAGTAGCTTTAACAGTTATGGCTTTCCAAGCTAATCCAAATCTATCCTCATTTACGGAGATACTTTTTGCTCTTCCAACCTATTACTTTGATTTTTAAGACTTTATATTGGGTGATCTAACGGTCGATGTAGTTTGAAATGGAAGTGAATAGTTTAAATTTCTCTCGATATTTACATTCGCCGGCCTCTGTCAACCGATGTCCCCGCTTTTTCATCTCCACGTGAGTGAGTAGTGAAGGGTACAGTTTAGTACCCTGCGATTGTTGCTACACTGGACAAATACATATTCCTTTGTACGCTCCTCAAGTTACCCGCGAATTGATTTCAAGGTTTCGCAAGCATCTTCATCTCTACATCTATCTTTCCATCTCTGGTAGACATTTGACATCCGTATGTATACAATCATTCATTTGCTCAATAATATCTGAACATTCGCCCTCATACTGTTAAGCTCTCCATTCTCCTTGTTGATGTCGACTGCTTTAGTCTTGCACGCATTCACCCTCAATTCCGTCATTCCTTTTGCTTTACAAAAGTCAACCAAGAGATCATTAAGTTCTCGAGAAAATATCTTGCATTAATTAACAAACATACTCAAGCTGAGGAAATAATACTCAGTTGTTTCAGGCGTGACTTCAAGGAATTTACTATACATTGTAAATGAAGGGACTTTGTTGTTTCACATACATTATATTTAGGACTTAATACCTCTATTTAAGACTCGCGCAGGTCTTGAATTCAATATATGTGGAATAACAAAGTTGCTTCACTTACAATACAACTGAGAAATTATGGACAGAGCTTTTAGAGGTTTAGCACAAAGGATTAATGGATATGGGGTATGATTTACGCCGCGTATTGCAGTCAGAGTCAATGGCATGAAGTTTTGCAAAATATTATGGGTCAGATGACCATAGAGAGATAAATTTGGTGACTAATTCAGTGATTATGACGACGATAATCTAATGGTAAAAATTGGAGGCCATGTATCTATTCGGTCTTCTCTACGACTTCACGGATATCTCTAATACTCCAACACTACAGTCCTACTTCTCAACCACTGTTTTTCTAACACTCACTCATTGCTACCCGATGTTGTCTGCGTCGACTGAAACAAATCCTGCCACCTAATAGTGTCACAACTTTTTTTCGCTAAAGTAGTGAACCACGGAATTCCAAATTTCTACAAGAAAACTACAGAATCCCAGAATTCAAAATCTTTCCTCTCCATTATTAGTCTCTCCCATCACATATTTAAATCTGACTTAAACCTCATTTACAATACCCTTTACCCTTTCAATGCGGCATGACGTGGTATCACGTCACGGTTGTCTTTACGCCGGTGCTGATGACGTGATATCACGTCAAATGTACCGTGAGTGACTTAAAAATTTAAACGGAACTTTTACTAGGTCCCCTCGCTCACAGTGCCTATGACGTGACATCACGTCATCAGCATCAGCGCAAAGACAACCATGACGTGATATCACGTCATGCCGGACTCAAATGGTTAATTCTTACATTGGTAGTCCTGAACTTACCTCTTTCATCAATATTAGACTGCCTTTGCGTCCTACCCGAGCTGTCTCATCTCAAAGATTATCACTAATTTGTCGTCCGCTCTTCTTCCGTCTCTTCTCCCTAATAAATTCACCTCTTGTTGATATCGATTTCATCTTTATATCACCAAAAGAACTTCAAAATCTTGGTCACAACACATTTTTCCGTAAATAAACAGCGAACCCGGGCAGTGATGAACTTGAACGGCATCTTCAGGTCATCTAAGTCGAGTTGTTTTTGTTGCTTATGCATTGCGTGTTTTGTGTGTTCACTTGGAGTTTATATTTTAATGAATGAAAAAACACTTGGTTATGATTCCACACTTTATTTGAAGCGCGACCTCGGTTTCGGCATATTATCCACCGAGTAATGCCGGAGACATTGGCTTATATTTTTTTTGGAGTTTATATTTGAGTCCATTTGTAGTTTATATTTTTTACACTATAAATTGATAACGTAGTTGTATGTGGACTCTTTTATTTTTATTTATTTCCACGACCCCGAAAGCAGCAGCTGGCCTTTTATATCGAGTGTATTAACAATGGGCAAACACATTCACCCATGTCCTGAGTGGTGAAAAATCCACCCAGGCGGGACTCGAACCCGCGACTTTCGGATTGGCCGGCAAGGGCTGTACCCCGTCGCCACCGGGGCCTAAAAATAGTTTAACAATATTAAATATTTTATATTTTAGATAAAATAAAATAAACACTAAATTAAATCAGGGGTAAAAAAATACAAAAACTGCAAAGACCCACAGGGTATTATGTAGATATAGATCACTTCTAAACCCTTTGTCCCCATCCAATCATATTAAGAGTCTTGGGAGAGGTCTGAAATTTTTGTGTTCCGTAACCTCCGACTAACCAAAATAATCAAATACACGCACAATTTCTGTGAGGATAAACATCCTTTCCTTTTACCTCCCAAAATGTTACACAAACAAGACTTATGAGGTTTATTACGGCTTATATTACCCTCACTATTCACTTTGAAATTTGCTTATTTATGAGTTCCCTTGAGTTCTGAATACCGTTTGCTTTGATCTTCACCTGAGTCCAATGAGACAAATGGCAAACTTCCTGTCCAGTTGATAGCGGTGGATATCACTTTCCCTTTGACGTTTGACTGATTGTTTTTATGATTGAAAACAATAAAAAAAATCATAAAAAAGTGAAGCGTATCGCCGGAGAATGTATCACAGCAATGCGAGACTTTCATTCACTGAGGCATGCGCTCTGCTTTTACAAATTCGTGCGAGGGATCGTGCAGACAACACACGGCCCTCGCAGACGACGTATCATAGCTCGGTAAACGAAGTTTCTTAACAGAAAAAAACTGAAGAAATCGGAGTTTCCATCCTATGAGAGTACTACACTATCTAGTAGAAAGTCCTAATTTAACAAAGTACCCAGACACATGTTTCTTCCGGCGGTCTCAAACCGTAATTCTTGCCAAGAAAATCAAGGACGAGTTTAGCTGAACTAAGGCAGTTTTCGAACTTGGCAAACGCCTAGTTAACTTGATATCTTGATTCCTAGACAGGCAAAGTGAAATCCTTACTCGACACTTTCGTAAGCCCTTTTTACGATGGAAGACACCATGCGGCCTTCATCTCGTAAAACATACGAAAAGCGCCATCCGTGTCCATCATTATTGTGGGTCATTGAAGAGGATTGCTTCTTTAAAATGCTTCCCAACCTTATACGACAAATTAAAAGAGAATATTATATTTAAAATCTTACTGCTTATCAATAAAATAATTCTCATATACCTTAATATGGTGATTAACTATTATCCTCTGATTACTTGGGGCTGCTAAAGTGGACGACATATCGCTCACTGTATTTCACCACAATCAACGTCTTTATGCAAAAAAAGGCACTATAATACTTTTTGCCTATATGAAAAAACATGTAACAATATATTAATACAATACACTCCGAACTAACTACCTATGATCTTCGACTGTTGACTGATAATTACGCGTGTTGTAGCTAACATAATTAAGCTGAAAAGAAATTATATTTACTCTAATGGTTTATTGTCCCCCTTATTTGATGAATGCAGTGAAAATCTCTCCAATGCTCAACGTTATTAACAATTATGATGTTCATTAGCTAAAATTCATTCTGCCAATAAATTATGGCTACCTGAGAGTACTTTCCATCGGACCATAATTTTTTCAACGGGATACTTTTTTTTCCTTCCAGAGCAAGGAAAACAGAATTTGTAGGTTCAATGAAGTAAACAAGGACGGTACATCTACAATGTATGGAATTATTAACACAACTATTAGGTACCAAATCTTTTATCAGTATATTCACATTTTAAAAGCCTTTAAATATAGCGAATTCATCAATTTTTCCGCAAAAAAATAATAAATATCACGCAAATATACGTAGTAATGATAAAATAGTATCCATTTGAAAGTTTCTTCACTTCTATTCTCCATACAAGCCCATATTATCACACCCCGAGTTCTAACTTAAAACCTAGCAAGCATAACAAGTCTCCTTTTTCGTTGACTTGGTATCTTTCCTCGATAGCTAGTGAACAAGCTCATGGTGATGACGCGTCCATGACGTCACAGCTTTCGATGCGTACTAGGTTTCAAGGCAAGAATGCTTGATTTGCCAAGTTCGAAAACGGCCCAAATCAACCCGAAAAATATGTTATGAAAAAAATGAAATGCGGATTCCTCATTGAGTTTTTTCCTAATCATACGGTGACTTTGTATCTAAAAACAGGTCACACATATCTTTTGGTGTAATATATCTACTTCTACATTATACCCCGCGAGCCGCCGCATGGGCATGTGGCAGGGGGTGTTAGGTCACCAGCCATGTAAAGGTGTAAGTTTTTTGAAGATGAAATGGTGACATGTATTATAGGAGTGTATTTAATGGAGCTCAATGTTTATTGTGGTCGCTTAATGCTCGCGGAATGAAAGAGTTTTTGTAATAGGTGAACCTCCTTTATTTTATCCCTTCTGTCAAACCTAGAGATGTAGTGAGGAGTCATGATAATATTCTCTATGTCGCTCTGAAAGATATAAGTTCTGAATTTATCAAGTAACATAAGCCTAGCGTGCAGGAGTATTCCATTAGTAAGCATTACTGGATGCGTAGTGAACCAATTGGGAGTTTAGATACTTGATAACCGGGGTTCACACCTGGTAAGGAACTCGGAAAGCTGGTAAGGGAACTAGCCAAATCAAGAAAGGGGGTTGCAGAAAGGCGAGTGGAGCTTGAATTTCAGAATGATAAATATTGCTTCCGTGTATTGTGTTATTGGCACATTTCATTATATTTTCATATATTATATTTATTTGCACATTTCATTAATAATTCGCCGGCCCCGGTGGCGGTGGGGTAAAGTCCTCGCCTGCTAAGCCGAGTGTCGCGGGTTCGAGTCCCGCCTGGGTGGGGTTTTCACCACCCAGGGCATGGATGTATGTCAAGTTCTGTTGGTCCGGTCAGCAGCCTATAGGGATTCCGGGGACATACGGGCCAACAGAATCGTCCGGCAGCAAAAAAAAAATATATGGCTATCAAAACAACAATTTCACTTACGAAGAGAGATAATTCGATGATGATGGATTAAAAATTGACCGAGAATAGTATAATTATTCATAATAATAGTAGTAGTGATAGTCATGATAATATTCTCTATGTCGCTCTGAAATATATCAGTTCTGCATTTATCAAGCAACCTACGCCTAGCGTGTAGCCTCCGAGTCTCTAGGGGCTCCCACCTTAATCCCTCCAAATGCTGTGGGACTCTAAATATACGCTCGTAGCAGCTTTTAACGAAGCGTGCTGCTTTCCTCTGTAATTTATTAATTTTTTTGGTCAAATTTATTTGACCAGAGTCCCAAATTCTCACGGCATATAAGAGATATGGCCTAACCAGAGTGAAGTAACATCTCTCTTGGACTTTTTCAACCGAGGACCTTCCTATCATATCTACGTTTAACAAAACCTAGTTTCTTTAATGCTGCGCCACATATGTTCTGCGTGTGTTATCCTTGCGATATTTCAGATGTCAAGGTAGTCCCAAAATATTTTACTGTATCTGAAGGTTTTATGTCTACTCCACCCACAGAATAAGTATGGCATTTTCGTGATGATTTTCGCACCAAGTGACATGTGGTGCGTTTGCTGATATTAAATTCTAATCCCCACTCCTGACACCACGAATGAACGTTGTTATGGTCTGATGACAGAGCTTCTAAGTCCGCGTCTTCGCTCATTTCACAGTTGATAACTGTATCGTCTACAAATGAAGTTAATTTACTGCAAACTCTAGAACTTCAGTCATTAACATAAATAATGAATAAATGTGGGCCGATCACACCGATATCTGGTAGGCAACAATATTGCTGCCATAAATCTTCTATTCTTCTATATATATAAAAACGAATGTATGTCTGTGTGTCCTGTATGCATTACTACACTGTTCATCCGATCGCCAAGAAACTTTAAGAAGTTGTTGAGTACACTCTTGCGAAGGTTTAGGTATAAAATTTTTTTAAATATCGCCCTCCCCCCCCCCCCAAGGCCCTCTTAATCTTTCGAATACTTTCCGCGCAACAACGCCCGACGGGTAAGCTAATAATCCTAACCTAATTTTTCCCCTGCTCGACTCCCTTCTGCACAAGGACCCGCTTTTTCTTGGGCCGGCCCTGTTTGGATATTTATTATTACTATATTATTTTATTATTATTTACAGGTTAAAAATAAATATATAAGACAGTTGTCACATGTGAGAGTTAAACCCCACAAACGGAAATCGATTAGTCGATCTACAACTGAAGCACGAAAGAAAAAGGCATTACGAGTTTCAGAAACAGACGAGCAACGAGAATCAAGATTGGAAACCGATCGATTACGCACTGCTCAAGCCCGCTCAAATGAAACAGAAGAGCAACGAGAATTAAGATTGGGAGCCAATCATTTACGCACTGCTCAAGTCCACTCGAACGAAACAGAATAGCAAAGAGAATCAAGATTGGGAGCCGATAGAGTACGCATTGCTCAAACCCGTTTACAATTGGATTTTTAAGCTTTTAAATCTTGAACCTTTGCACTACGCACTTCAACAATAGAATATTTTATTTACTTGGAAACCGCAACGTAGGCATGGAATGGAAACTCATGCCATCATTTGTATGCTACGAATTCCTGTGTAGGTACGAGGAATTCATTGGACTAGGTCTCAAATTCTTTTAGGGCTCCGATTTTGAACCCAGAAAAAGGCATTGCAACGCATGCCGGGTACAGCTAGTATATATATAAGCGAGTTCTATACAGCTGTCGGCCGTCTCTCGCATCCTCTTCTCCAAGCCTCCTTGTCTCTTCAGTCTTCGTTCTCTAATTGTCTCCTTTTCGTATCTTGGGTGACTTGATTTGTCCATTCTTCTGGTGGTCGTCCTCTCTTCCTCCTTCCGGGTGGTTGCCAATTTAATATCTTTTTTGGCCAACGTTTCTCCTCCATTCTTTTTACATGTCCATAAAATTTTGCCGTATTTTCTCTATTTCCTGTATGATGTTTTCTTCTACTTGCATAATTTTTCTTACATTTTCATTTCTTATTCCTTGTAGTTTAGATTTTCTGCTGCTTCTTCTTAGAAAATCCATTCCTACGACCTCCAGTCTCTGCCTATCCCTTTTGGTCATTTCCCATGTCTCTGCTCCGTAAAGGAGTATACTCTGAATAATTGTTTTCTAGATTTGCAATTTTGTTTTCCTACTTATGTCTTTTGACCATAATATGCTATTCATTTTATTTATTGCGAGTTTTGACTGATGTATTCTATTTGTTATCTCTTTTTTACTCGTTCCTTCTTTTCCAATCGTTACACCTAAGTATTTATACTCACTACAGACTTCGATGGCATTTCCTTCTATTTCCAGATTCTTTGCCTTCTCATTAATTACCATACATTTAGTTTTGTTGAAATTTACTTTCAGGCCCGCCTAACTGTATGTTTCTATCAATTTCCTCATCATATATTCCGCATCGTACTTATCTCCTGCAATTACTATTTGATCGTCAGCAAAAAGTAATGTATATAGTGAGTCTCCGTCTATTTTTATTCCTATTTCAACACATGCTGCCATAAATACAAAGTAAAATACTTTTTGACTCTTCCCAAACTATACGCGTTGTTAAATTTTCTCCGTTGAACAGTCTCCGGCTACCCTTCGTGGGTTTTTCCGCATTTTTTGAAGATAAAAGAATACCTGATGATGACACCGTTGTGTCGAAACGTGTTGTACCAGGATAAAAAAATTAGTAGAAGAAAATCAAGTTATTTTTTCATTAGTAAATAGTAATACATTTAACTTCCACAATGTGCCGAGATCGGGTTCACAGTTACTACCCACGGATTTACGAGGTCACCAGCAATGTACAAATGTGAGAAATTCCACAGAGGAAACTTTATTTGTCGACAACGTTACCATGTTTTTATACGTCATGTCATTTCACGTCAAGATAATGTTTGCCCAAAATATGACACTCATGTAATATCGAAACTGCGGTGGAAATACATTTCATTTATATATTTGAAAAAGACCCAAAAACGGCACTAAGGCTTTTAACATTGGATGACTACCAAACAAATAAATTATAAGCCTTAAAAAAATATAAAATAATAACAGACATATATAAAAGAAAATAGTATAGATACAGAAGAACATAAGAGTGGGGACTTAGCGATGAGTTAAAAGGGTAGATGGGACTAATTTGCAGACCTGATTAGTAAGGAAGGATTTGAAAGCGGAGGGTGGCGAGAAGAGGTCTAGGGAGGGTGACTGCGAAGAAAGACCATGATAAAATATAACACAACAATAGTAATATCCACACTTTAATAAATTACTTCAACACCGACCATGGTTTCGACATACTATGTCTAATATCTGTAGATATTTTACATTGTAATGACAAAGGGCTTAAATAGGATTTTATGGAAAAATTTGAAATTGTCAATAGCCCGGATGAACTTTGCAACGATGTTTTATTCTGTTCTGACTCACCTTATGTTAAAGCTAAGCGTCCCTATAACAAAACCCTGACCTTCACCCACACCCCTTTTTGTCCTCTGTTTTACGTCATCGACCTTCATATGTTCACCCAATCTGTTCTTTCCCCCTCCCCCCCGCGCCTCTTCCATATACCCCCTCCTCCTACCTTGGCTCTGGTCGCTCTGGTATAAATACTTGTGAGTGTGTCTGTCCCATCACCTTGAAAATGACATAGTATGTCGAAACCATGGTCGGTGTTGAAGTAATTTATTAAAATGTGGATATTACTATTGTTGTGTTATATTTTATCATGGATATATCGCATTTCCACCATGTTAAGCCTGAAACGATTTCATACGTGCGAAGAAAGAGTTAAAAGTTTTTGGAATGCGGTAGAATAGGGAACGCTGAGACATTGAAAGGCGTAATTTGGGGATGTTAATAAGACAGCTATTGCGTGTGATACGGGGAGGAACAAGAAGTGGAGAAAGAGGAAGAAGGATATTTGTCCAGGGAGAGCCCCCCCAGATGCGATGAAGGAATTACATGTCAGAGAGCACATGACGGAGAGAGAGGTGGGGGATTCCAAGTGAAGACATGATAAGTTTTTGTGTACAATTTCTGAAGGAAGGAATTCGATGACGGGCAATGGCGAGAAAGAAGTTAATAGGTCGATTAAGTAGTTTCAAGGTTGTTGGGCAGGCGGTTGACCAAATTGGGGCTCAGTATTCTGAAATGGGGAGACAACAGCCAAAGAATATCGTTCGGAGAGCAAGCGGATCATGAATGTCGGTGTGGCGGTAAAGAAGGCCGACAACTGACATTGCCTTCCTTGTATTGTGATTAATATGCTCGTGAAAGTTAAGTTATCATCATTTTTTCTTTAAGAAAATAGGTATTGGTGCCGTGTTATTCTTCCTTTACATACAATTAATACACCCGCGACGATGACATTTCTGTTTTGTATGCATAGATTTCATTTGGACCAAACTTCTTCGAAATTGCTGCGGTGGAAATAGAATTCACCGCGGTACTTCGAAGCGGGTAGACTCGTCTCGCTACTGGTCCTGAGCTGGCAAAGATCGATGCGGAGGCGTCGCCACAGGAGAAAGCGAGATAACGAACCAGCTTCTGACCCCGCGGCCATAAATTTCACCCCACCTTCGAGCGATTCGAATCGGCGACTGCGCGGAACGAGACAAATTACCACAATCACATAAACGTTCCCCTCTGCGCGGGGAGCAAGCCCAATTGACGAGGAAAAAGTACACACACATTTAAGGGCGGTGGCCACGATAGGATCTGGACTCCCAAAGCATTTTCTGGCGATGAAAAGGGGGCTGAAGAGGGTGGGAGGCGAAAGACGTTGACCACTGCTGCGTCTGTCTGCTGGCCCGGGGACGTGTCCCGCCCTGAGTGGGTGTCTAGCGCACGCGCCCTGGGCTTCAGGGTCTCGTGGAATGAGCGGGTAAGAAATGGGTAGATGTATTTTAAACCTTTCAGTAGTGAGTCTATTTTTCGTTTTCCCTGACCTCAGGAGTGAGTTTTATTGAAAATAAATTAAAAAATTACATCCGATTAAGATTTTAATACCTTGAACACAATTTGTTTGATAAGCTATCGATGAAAACAAGAAGATCATAATTACAATGCACGAGCGAAATAAAATAAATACAACAATTTAACTGAGTAAAGTCCTAAATATTGTGGTATATGATCAAAAATATTAACTTATAACAGGTCAAAAACCAGCTTTGAATGCAAAAACTTCCGTCAATGGAACCAACTACATGTGATATGCACATGTCTGCACAAGGCTGAGCGCAGTTAGTAGAATAATAGAATAGGTGGCACAAATCTTCATAGACACTTTTAAGTGATTATTGGGCTCACCAGCCACCAGGATAGATAGAACAACATGTTACAATACATGTGATTGGAAGAAGTGAGCTTACGCCTTTACTGCTCCAGGGAAAATTTGAAAGACGTACATGTTTTGATGGACCAAAAACTCAACTACTGCGACCATATTCTGCCAGTTAAAAATAAAGCTATGTCTCTCCTTGGCCTCTTCTACCGCTACACAGAAATTACAGATCCACTTGCGTTACGTTCATAATTTTCAACTATTGTCCTTCCACTCATCAATTATTGCTCCCCCATATGGTCCATCTTGGTTCCATCTAATATTTTAACTCTTAACAGTGTTACTAATTTTTTCTGCAAGATATTAAAATACAGAGTGCCCCATTTTCACGATATGGCAACTGATACCATTTTGTCAACAGTCTCCTTTCCTGATCTCCCGAAACAAATGCTCAAAACTGACCTTAAGCTCATTCAAAGCATTCTCAACTCAACTACAGACTGCCCTGAACTGATCTCTAGCATCAGTTTTCGAATCCCATCTAGACCCACCCGCACGCACTCTCTACTCCACCTGCCCATTCCCAGATTATCCTTGAACAAACGCTCCCTCCACTTCCGCCTCTCCTCCCTGATAAATTCTCTTCCTACCAACATTGATCCGTTTTTGCTTTCATCCAACACTTTTACACAACGCGCTCTTTCTCATTCCGCTAGCATTACTTAATCGCTTCTCTCCGCTGGTCCCTTAAAAAAATGTTAATAAATTGTTATTGATCTTAGTTATGTTTTAATTTTATGTGTCTATCTTCTGTGTTTGTTATATTGGGCCACTGTAAATTGGAAAGTGTGCTGTATGTGGACAAATTAAGTAAATAAATAAATAAATGTACCGTCATACTCTGCACGGCTAGGAGACACGAGGACGTAAATGAACGTCTTTACTGCTCAAAAAATTAAAAAAATGGAAAGGACTGATGGAGTGAGAGAATATGTACATGTATTTACATGACGGGAACACGCGATCTGGGGTGGCGTGGTGGGAGATTCGTTGAGTGGTCAAGAGTGAAACGGGTCTATATCAGTCTGGAGATCGGCTCAAGGAGGTGGGTTGGGTCACTTAAGGGTCATAGAAGGAAGGAAGGAAAAGGGCAGAGAAGTATAAGGGTTTATACGGCGGGGTTGGCTTTCCTTTTTCGCACGAAGTTAGCGAAATGCTCTCCAAATAAAGCTCGTTCACCTTTTTTTTTTATTTTCAACCGCAGTATCTGATTCAGACTGGAAAACAAAAAGGCTTGTATGTTTTCGTTCGCCCATAGTATTCCTAGTTTCCGAAAACGAGGGGGGCAATCCACCCGATAAGATAGGTTTAAATGGAAGAAAAAATATCCACTTGTTTTTTTTTGCAAGGGAAGGTGACTCTAATTCCTTACAAGCTTTCTTTCTCTCAGCATACGTCCGACCTCTCGCTTCATCCCGTCTAAAAACACGGTAAATGTTCGTGAGACAGCTCCTTTGACTCTCCTTCATAACTCACTTCCCATACGTTCAAAATAAGTCATTTATACTTTAGTTAAACTTTAAACTTTGCATTTCCTTGGCATATCTCTTTCATAGCCGTACTTTTACAATTATGGCGTTCCAAACCGTTTGTAATTGCACGTAAAACACGTTTCAACTGCGCTTCGCGCCATATTGCCTAGTTTCAACAATATCCATCAGATGGATACCTCATTATTTCACTTCTTATATAAAATGCACCCGTAAACACAGGGGTAGCATTGAAGCTCCCTCCAGTGGGGAGAATTGAAGCCGCATTTTGCGCATTTGGCCATGTTGTGATTATGAAAACATTGGGTGATCCTATGAAAAAGCATTGAAATCTGATGACTTACGTGGCTTTGTTGTGGCTCAGTTGTGGATTTATTGAGTCCATCGAGGATTTTAGCAAATAAAACGTGCCTGTGGCTGCCTCCAACATCAACACAAGTGCCGTAATCTCGCGTTTTATATCGTAAATTGGGGAAAAAAGGCGAGTGCCGCGAGCGGCCATCTGTGCGTGAAAAATGGCATCGTGTCATGGCTGCAAAAACAGAATAAATATATTATTGAAACAGCTACTAATATTATTATTGAAGCTAATATTACTGCCTTCCCCAGTGTGTCTTGGTATGGAACGTATTTATCTATTGCATCAGTCGACTGCGTTCGATTTTATGTATACTTTTAGCTTTGGTCTTGTGGGGATGAACCTCATGAGGGACTGAACGTCTCTATTTTCAATTGAGAGCTCGTTAAAATTAATGATTATAGGTGCATTTTAATGAATGTTTATAGCTGCAAAAGGAAAGCTAATAAAACAATTGTTGCCCATTTGCCGTAGAGTTCTTTTTGCTGTGAGTAGACGATATGTTTCGGGCAGCTATTGCGTTTCATTATTACATTCATCATCTGTAATCCCAAGGTCCGAACAGTTATGTTTAATGAAAAATAATCCACTGTGATGGACTTTCTGCCATCCATGTCCTTCGCCTCTTTTTGTCAGGCCATGTCAAAAATTAGTATGGGAGAAGACGAGATTGTATGCATTTTTGATATCCATTATTACGCACTTATGTAAAAAAATATTTACACCCAGCAAATTCTATGACGACGATTGAATTGACTAGGAATTCGCAATGGACACAATCAGTGGGTATTCGCTTTTATTACACATCGTAGCAGACGACAGTTAAGGCATTCCTGACATTCGTAATCACGTCCATTTGTGATAAACGGAGACAAATATAAGCTTTAGAACTGACATCTATAGACATGGGTTTCCCCAACAACACTGGAATGTAGTTTCCATGTAAAATGGGATTATCTGTAAGTATTAGGTTTCCAATGGCATCGAAGCAACGATGTTGTAGGCATATGTTATTTTCAACATTGCTACGAACTCTCGCAAATTGAAGAATCGAAGCAAGCATTGTTTTAACGTACAAAGGTTAATGTTAATATGTAAATACATTTCAAATGTTATAGTATCTCTTGGGACTCATATTCGATAAAAATTGCACCGCTAATATACGCCGAGTTACAAGGAGGATGGCAATGTTTTCATAGTCAGAACATGGCTTAATGTGCCTGGCTAGTGGCCTCATCTTTCTCACTTAAGGTTATCCCTGTGCCCGTAAATATATTATGAAATATCAACTGCCGGGGTCGCGCCGAAGGGGCGGGTTGGCTAACGGGGGGCGCGGTTTAGTTTTCCTTTCTATGCTAAATTTCACATCGTACGCACAATAACAACCTCGGGAAAATAAAAAAAATCGAAAAACCTAAGATGTGAAATTCACGCCACCACTACGCCATCTGTTGTCCATTTCCATAAGATTCAAGATGGCCTCCGCCGAAAACGTTTCCGGAATGTAACATCTTCTAATATTCATCATTTTTAAGATGTGTCAGAATTTTGTTTACCAAAAAAATTTTCATTTTGAACACATTACTTTTTCTTATTTATGTTGAAAAACAGAGGTATTTAAGGGTGGAAATAATGTTTATCGATGGACCTGTCTCACGAACATTTACTAAAAAGCCCATTCTCTTTCCTTAATTCGTGCCAATCACTTACTCTGCCTTCCTCTAGTCTCGTCCAGAAGTTAGGTACATCTCAAGGTGGCTGGAGAGCAAATCGTGAGTCATTGAGTACAGACTTTATTATCTTTCAAAGGAAGTAAAAAAATTCTTGGATCGCTCTTCACGTAAGTGCATTTAATTACAAGTTAGAAAAAAGCATGCATGTTATAATACAATTAATGCAAAAAATATGCTTTTTAATTTTCGTCTCAATTAAAGCAATGTTATAACTTTGTATTACGGCGTGGAATTCGAAATTTAAGCAGAAACCATATAAAAATTTATGTTTTCTATTCGGCATACTGCGATCATATTTCATAGGAGCAAATTTAATAACATGAAAGGTACATTTTCGCGTATAGGAGAAAGCCTAAAAATATGTCATGGAATTATTTCAAATCCACTTCGAGATGTGAAGTCTATGCGATAAAATGCCATTAATTTCGCAAAGTGGATAAAAAAAATTGCATATCAATGACGCAAGAATTACACGTAAGTGCGTCTTTTCAATCGCTGTTAAAGATAAACTTGTAACTCAACGTAATTTATTTTATAAAAATCGCGAAACGTTTTCCGCGGGAGAGCTGAAATAAAGTAATGGAGTAGAATCCTCAAATGTGCATTTGCAGTCAAACAGTCAGAAGTTCAGTCGAATAAGACAGCGTTTTGGCCTCATTTATATTCCCGCGATGACTTCATGTTTCATTAAAAAAATTGTACTCTACCGGTTAAGGTCATAAAACTCCTAAAAATTACAAATTGAAGCTCGAATATCGTCTGGATCATAGGCTTTTACAGGGATGCGAATCTTCTGAGAGAGTTCCGTTACGTCTTTCTTTGCTGCTCTCTTGTTTTCGCTATCGGTACTGGCAGCTTCATTTGGAATTAGGAATCTCTCGTTAGTTCTGGTAATAATGCCCGCGGTGGTAACGGAATCTCAAGACGAACAAAAAAAGGACAGTAAAGCGCCAGAATAATCTTCCCTAAGTTGAAAATGGCTTTAAAAAATTTCATTCGTACGCCCTTTCCTCAAGGTACTTGAAGCGCGAACCGTAAGTCATTGAGTGCACATCATATTAACTTTTCAAGTAAGTAAAAAAATTAGAACAAACTTTCCATAGTTAGGTACATCCGTTTATACGTTGTAAATAACCAGCCATATTGTAATATACACAATGTATGATTACATTTTTAAAATTTCATCTCCATTAAAGAATTGTCACTACGGGCTATGGCGTGGAATTCTAAATTAAAGGTAAAGTCGTATGCAAATACGTGTTTTTATTCGGTATTACACCTTGATATTTTATAGGAAGTTTTACAATAACACGTAACTCATGTATCCGTGTTTGGAAGAAAATCTGTGGATACGTCATCGAATTATATGTGAAACGCCATACGGCTATGTGCTAATATAGCTTTCAATTGCCAGGTGAGCAAAACGGAAACATGAAATCCTTTTTGGTTTTATCTATACCTATTACAAGTGAGTACACTCACGCAAAGTTTCACGCGAAAAAACGAAAACAGCTCCAACCAACTACTTCGTCGCATCAGTGCCTCCTCTAATGTTTGGTGATGCCATACGGCATCAAGATGTATACTTACTTATGCACTATCATGGTTGTGATTTATACTATTTATTCCACGAATTCAACTTTACAAACGCTTCATCTTCAACCTTCGAATACTTAAAAAAGTTTCATATAGGCCATAGTAAAGATGTGTTTTTAAGTGAAAGGAGTAGACGAAAGCATGAAGAAAACATCGTAACATCATGGTTAGAAATTGCTGCAACTTTCAGTAATTAACTAAGTGTAACCTACATAAGTTTTGGAATTTGAATAATAGATTTTGGCTAATATTTGAGAAAGCGCGTAAACTTCACTCTAAAATTTCTGGCGAGATGCACGCGTTGGAATTCCCTCAGTTTTAAAACAGAATCGCTCCGGATTGAATTCACGGTCTAGTAATCCAAATGGCTGATATTTTTGGCAAATATTTCGAGAAGTATGGAGGGAAGTGGAAAATATTGTATTCTCATCAGAGAGATGAGATATTTTTCGTAATAATGAGGCCAAATTTACAGAATATTATATAAAGCGTTATCTCGCTTAGATAACCTCGACGCTTGAAAAAGAAAAAAAGTAATTATATTCTCATCAGAAAGGTGAGATATTTTTCTTAGTTATGAGGCCAAATTTACAGAATGTTATACATTGCGATATCTTGCCTAGACTACCGTGACGCTTGAAAAAGAACGAATGTAATTCCGGCCTTTCTAGGTTATCCCGAACGGTGCGTCGACACATGCTTCGTTTATCAATGCATACGCTGCTCGACTCTCTTTGCCCCATTTATTCCTCAAGGGTCGGCGACACGTTCTGCTGCGAACGCGGCGCAGGCGAGGAAGCAATTAGCGCGCGAGAGAGGTTGACGCTCTGCATGCGGCCCGTTGGGTGGGGGCGTGCGGCGTGGGGGCCGAAAAGGGGGCCGGGGGCGTCGTAGTGGGTTGAGGGGGGGGGGGGGGCAGGAAGGAGCGCGGACGGGGGTTTGAGACGATACTTCCAGACCCGCTGCAGAGTGCGAATACTTACTCGACAGCCGCCGCACAAACAAGGCAAAGCGAAGAATGCAAACGATGAACGTCGCCAGAAATTGAAACTAGCCACGTGATAGTTACCGAAGGGGGAAACAAATGAGGCATGCACTACTCGGAGCGGAATCATAAAATGCTGCTTGATAGGCAAATGCTACGTGACCTTCAAATATCTACATCTACGTGATACCCTACGAGCCACCACGAGGGTGTGTGGCAGGGGGTGGAGATCACCAAACATTAACCATTGACATGCAAGGAGGATATTTAAGGGAGATATGCTAGATAATAGGGTCACATGGAGCTAGATGGTTAGTATCTACATAATAAGGAAGGGATTATTGGTTGTTATTACATGCATCATGCACTACAGAGTACTCTAACTATATTTCACCTACCTATCCCTTTGCTACGCTGCCTATTGTTCTCTCTTATAGTACGAGGGAAAAATGACATTTTAAATCTATCGGTACGACAATCTATCTCTCTAATCTTGTTAATATGATCAAACCTAGGATAATACGCAAGGGTTCTCAATATATATCTAACTTCATCTGTGAACAACTCTGTTTCGAATTTACTTAAAAGGTTTAACCTAAATTTTAACCTACGTTCTGATAGTAATTCCCATCCTAGTTCTTCTATTAAGCTCGAAACACTTATACAATTATCATAACGGCCTTTAACAAACCTAGCAGATCTCCTTTGGACGCGCTCTAATTCTTTAATCATACCTTCCTCGTACGGATCCCATATACTAGCGGCATATTCTATATCCGTGCACCTATTCGACGGTTCGGTTAACAGCCAAAGTCACATGATGCACAACAACATTTGAATGTTAAGCACACACGAGAAGATTAGAACTGGCGAGAGGAATACATGCACAGACATGCGGGGAGGTTTCCAATTAAAATATTCGCATTTGTTCCTCCTAGTGTTCAGTACCTACCCACTTCTGTGCCAAGGTCTCCTACCCTCCAAGGTCGTTTACGAACTTGGCAAATCGAGTAATCTTCCCTTGAAACCTAGAGCTCATTGGGCGGATATGACGTCAAATTCAAGTGACTGCGGATGCCATATTGTCTATATACCTCATCAAGAAACCGAGTAAATGAAAAAGCAGACTTGTTATGCTTACTATGAATTAAGTTGGAATTCGGAGTGTGATAATGTGGGCTAGTGTGAAAAATAGAAGAGAATAAACTTTCAACTGGATATAATTTTATCATTACTGCGTATATTTGTGTGGTTATTTATTAATTTTTTGCGGAAAATGATAAATTCGCTATATTTAAAGGCTTTTCAAATGTGAATATACTGATAAAATACTTGGTAGCAGATAATTCTGAGAATAATTCCATATATTGCAGATGTTCCGTCCTTGATTACTTTTTTGAACCTACAAATTCTGTTTTCCTTGCTCTGTAAGGAAAAAAATGATCTCGTTGAATGAATTATGTTCCGAAGGAAGGTACTAGGGGGGGGGGGGACCAATACTTTGTCCAATCATGGAGCAGCAGCGTGTTTGCGCGGGAGTTTTATCACTCTTTTCCATGCTCTGTGTATAAATAAATAATTTAAAGCATCAGCCATCTCAGAGCACGCATGGAGTGAACCGGGGAACACCATAAAATTCGAAGACGCCAAAATAATAGCCAAGGAAAATAGGTACTTCCCGAGAATAATAAGAGAAGTTATAGAAATCATCAAAACGCCAATGATTTCGACGGATAAGATGGATACCCCTAACACAGTGCATGGAAAAGAGTAATATGACTCCCGCGCAATCGCGATGCTGCTCCATGATTGGACAAAGTATTGGCTGTTTTTTGGCGACTAAACTTGCCTATATAAGAATGAACTAAGTCTTCTCGCTTGTGGACGCCAGCAGGATTGCTGGCGAAACTGTTGTGATACCCAAAAACATACGCGGACGAAACCCGGAAAAATGTTGTTATCATCCAATCGGTTAAATATAAAATGCACAATAAATTATAAAACAAATCATTTACCTCTAGAATACTTCTGGTTTGTTATTTGGTTTATATTTAAAAAGACTGAATGGTAAATTTGGGTTTGGGTACACATGGGTACATTTGAAAATGTACCATTCAGGTTTTTTATAAATAAAAAGTATCCAAAACAGTTTTTGATTTCCCATCCGTCGCGACGGCTGCAAGCATTAGTTGGCGTAAATGTTTTGAATAATGCTAAGTAACACAATAGGAATGGCAAATGGCAGTGTTACCTTTTACCAGTTTACAGTCTCTTGCAAATTGATAAGACTAATGATGGCTTCAAAACCTCATCTTAAAAATTGAAAATTTCAAACAAATCGAAAAACTCAGAGCGACGCGGCGGCGCCATGAGTCCGTTCGAGGGTTAATCCTGTCCCGGAGGTAGTGCTTAGGCGTTGTGGGGAGGGTGCTACCAATAAAGGCCCCGGAGTACTTCATCGCTCTCTCCTCTTTCAAGCGCGGTGTCGTCCCACGGCACAGCAAGAGGTGTGCAAACACGATTGGCCCTAAACATGAAGAACAGCCGTAGGGTGGGGGGGGGGGCTGAGGAACACGGACGGAAGCAGAGACAGAGGGGGCAAGGGAATGGTTGTCCCGGCCCTGTCAGACAATCCGAGGGGCGCTCACCGGCAGAGGGAGGTGGCGCCGCGCCGCCGAGGATGTATTAGGCCCGGGGCACAGAGTGTATACTCTGTGCCCGGGGCGAAGAATAGCCAGGGAACCCCAAGCCGTGGGGGAGGGAGGGGCAAAGAAGGCCCGGGGTTTTCCCGAGCAATAAACCACTGCGCGTGGGAGCCATCCCGGAAACGAATCAGGGTCTCCACAGGGTGTCCTCTTGCGAGAGACCCTGTCTCGAGGAACGGAAGACGCGAGGCGCCAGCGGCAATCCACTCATGAATGGAGAAGGAATTAATCCTTCCGGTGAAATCCTTAACGGCCCTCTTCTCTCCGGTACTAGACGAAAAAAAAAGGATTCTCTCCGTTCGGGAGTGGAAATTCAGACGAGCGTGGTCTGTTTTCTTTCCCCTCTTGTCACAGTTTCCCCGTCATTTCCATCCCATAATGCTAGCGTCCCATCCACGAGGAGTGGTACACGCATTCAATGCAGCAGAATATTGAATTTAAACAAGAAAATAATAATGGAAGGGATGGACATCACTCATAGAAGACTATTAATTAAATTTTTTGCCAGATGTTCACAATATATTGCTAGAGCCAAACTATTGTGGTAGGAATGATCACAGGAATCGTAAGGATGTAGACTGCAGAACTGATAGATTTTAGATGTCATTTATTCCACGTACAATAAGGGACCATAATAGTTGCGATAGATCAGTTCTGTAACACTGACTAGGTTAAATAGGTTTTTTTAGTAGTGCTCAGTATCTTAACATGGATCGTAGATACTAACTTCGCATTCAATCTCCGGCATGATATACTCCTGCATGTCTTAGTACCATGTAGTGCTATTTATTTGTCGCATTAATAATATTAACCAGTAGTTATATCTTAAGTAGTGCGCTGCATGGTAGCATGTTTTCCTAGGTATCACTCTCCTGGTTTGGGGTCTGACATTGTACAGTAGCCGTGACTGCTACTATCCCTCCTAGTAACCTCCTGTATCACCCTCCTAGTAACTGGTTTGAGTGTGTACTGTTGTCCTGACTGCGCCTGATTTTCGGGGGAACGTGAGCAGTTCTGATTGAATTGGGATGAGTGCTATATGCCTGTTGTGGAATCACCCCGTGCCACACACTCTAGTGGTGGCTTGCACAGTATTTCGTAGATGTAGATGTAGATTAAGAAAAATACTGAGAACAAAGAAAGAATAATAATATTTACTACAACGACACAATTTACACTCAAATTAACAAGTTACGAGTAACTTTAGGTTGCCTTGAAGGAGAACCTGTTTATGGCTACCATCAAATGATAATATGTTATACTTTTATCCTTGAACATACTGTAACAATTGTCTTCCCGTGTTACCTTCCTATTCTATCTCGAACCTACTTCTTCGCGACCTATCAGTTCTTATTCACCTCTTTCACTTCACTTTCACAGCTTAAATTGTTCATTTACCTGGCTAGTCAGTGGTAGAGATGGAGTGTGCTATAAGCCTTCATTTAAAAACAATTTATTTACAAATTAAACACATAAAAAACAATTTTAAAACAATTTAAAACATTTAAAAACAATTTATTAACATAAAACACAAACGAAAATATCACTGTAATACAAAGCACGGACCCTTTTGGTTGCGTAAAGAGCAATAAATTCAAAACATTCACAAATTGATGATCGTTCAGTCCACAAATAAAAGGTAATGACTCTGCACAAAATAATGGAACTTAGATAATGAAAGTCACTAGTAAATCATACTGTACTCCCGTTGCGCATAAAAATATATATATGACAAAGTGACGTACATAAAATTACACCAACTCCTCAACACTGAAAGTTTTAGATTAATTGATTCACCAAAGAAAAGTTAAATTGAAGCAAAACTCGATACAGACATACAGCTTGACTACTGCATTCATATCTGTTCACATAACAAAATGAAATTATTGTTCTTCCTTCTAGGATCTTTGACACTAGTTAATGAAAATAAACATATTACATCACCAGTGTTGATTTAACACTTGCACTGATAGGTCGGAAGCCAACTTCCCCGTTAACGTTCCTGCAGCCTTCTGCACGGCTTATTTCCAATTCTCTCTCGATAGGACAGACCCCTAGCTCTCCAGTGATCCTTTTATAGCAGCTGGGCTCCCCTGGGCTTCTTTGAATACACTGCTGTGTCCCAATTCGCCATTTAGGCAGCTAAATCGGTAGATTTAGGGAGGACGCCATATTGAAGTGTGTCCCAATTCGTTAGGCATCATGGGGGAGCGGATTTAGGTGCCTTTCTCGGGGGTGGAATTTAGGGTAGATGGAGTTTATCCTAAATCCGCCTCCATATTGAATTTCCCATCATGCAAAGCGCTGCATGCCTCGTACAAGGAAACTCGTACACAAGGAAGTAGTTGAAAAGTGGCAAACATGGCCGGCAAGTATTTTGACTGTAATTGAAAGAATTCTCTAGAATATCGCAAACCAACACCCGACTACAAAGAAAAGTTTTATTTAGTACACTTAAATAAAACTAGTTTAAATCCCAGAACACCTACACAAACTTAAATACGCCGAAAACTAAAAACTAACGAATCTCCAGGCAACGAAATGGATGAAAAAATGTAATTTCACTTTCCAAATCTCACAACGCATACGAAGGTAGCCAAAGGCGTCAAAAATGTCTTAATTTCAAGTTTCATTTGTTTCATTCAGTCCTTTATTAATTACTCATATGTTTTTCATTCTTTTCCAGCTCGATAGACGGCAACACTAGTGAAGGATGTCCCAAATCAAGCTCCCCTAGCGAAAGACATCTAAATATTTAGGTAGCTAACCGCATCCTCCCTAATGCCTAACGAATTGGGACACGGCTTTATTCTTTGAATGCTATTAGCTTGGCCCTCAGTATTAGGCCGTTAGTTACTTGTGTGGTCGCACGTTCGGACTCTCCCTCTCGACTCCTCGTCCCGACGCTTGATTTCCCCCAACTTTCCCCTTCCATCATCTCAATCGACCCTTCCATTGGTGCTTTCAGCTCCCCCTCCTCCTCCTGACATCTCACTAATTATTGTAACTTCCACCTAACCGTCATTATCAACAATATTCCCCCGAGACAAATTGTTGGGACTTCCCCCAGCACATGGGCGAACTCCACCCAATATGGCTTCCCGTGAAATACAATAAATAAATTTTACTTAACTAAAATTGTTTTGTTACAATACACATAGCTAATGCAATGGGATCAAGACGATTACTTATCAATGTAAGTGCGTGCCTAAAGAACCTACAAGTTAACAATTTATAGAGTAATTTCGAACACATTATAATAATATGTCTTCTACACAGGGTGAATAATACAAAAAACGTCGTAAAAATGAACTCTATGCACCGCAAATCGGAGTGAAGACGGTAAACGGGGTGAGTATGGTACTGACCCGAAAATTTCGAATCCGGAAGGAAATGGCGGACAAACGGAAGAGGGAGGTAGACGAGGGCGGTTGGTCCTTGTACTGGACGCAGTTAACAGTTGCCGAAATTCTGCCCCTTCAATCTGCCCTCTCCTCCGTTCACGTCTGGTGCTCCCTTTGGCAGCTTCGTATTAACGTCTCGAAATCAGCTGCGATGACCTTCTCCTTGAAACGCAAAATCGTACCATATTCTTACACTCTATCACAGAATCCAATCCCTTATGTCAGTTCCCACTGTGATCTAGGCATAGTGTTCGACTCAAAACTTAACTTTCACGAGCATATTAATAACATTATGAGGAAGGCAATGTCAGTTGTTGGCCTTCTTCACCGCCACACGGACATTCATGATTCCCTTGCTCTCCGGACGGTATTCTTTGGTTGTGTCCTCCCCATTTTAGAATACTATGCCCCAAATTTATGGCCGCGGGGTCAGAAGCTGGTTCGTTATCTCGCTTTCGCGTGGCGACGCCTCCGCATCGATCGTTGCCAGCTCAGGACCAGTAGCGAGACGAGTCTACCCGCTTCGATGTGCCGCGGTGAATTCTATTTCCACCGCAGCAATTTCGAAGAAGTTTGGTCCAAATGAAATCTATGCATACAAAACAGAAATATCATCGTGTCGGGCGTATTAATTGTATGTAAAGGAAGAATAACACGGCACCAATGCCTATTGTCTTAAAGAAAAAATATTGATAACTTACCTTTCACGAGCATATTAATCACAATTCAAGGAGGGCAATGTCAGTTGTCGGCCTCCTTTACCGCCACACCGACATTCATGATCCGCTTGCTCTCCGGACGGTATTCTTTGGCTCTTGTCTCCCCATTTTAGAATACTGAGCCCCAATTTGGTCAACCACCTGCCCAACAACCTTGAAATTACTTAATCGACCTATTAACTTCTTTCTCGCCATTGCCCGTCATCGAATTCCTTCCTTCAGAAATTGTACACAAAAACTTATCATGTCTTCACTTGGAATCCCCCACCTCTCTCTCCGTCATGTGCTCTCTGACATGTAATTCCTTCATCGCATCTGGAGGGGCTCTCCCCGGACAAATATCCTTCTTCCTCTTTCTCCACTCCTTGTTCCTCCCCGTATCACACGCAATAGCTGTCTTATTAACATCCCCAAATTACGCCTTTCAATGTCTCAGCGTTCCCTATTCTACCGCATTCCGAAAACTTTTAACTCCCTGGCTTTGCATTCACCCTCCCTTGACCTCTTCTCGTCACCCTCCACTTTTAAATCCTTCCTTACTAACCAGGTCTGCAAATTAGTCCCATCTCCCCTGTCAAAATATCGCCAAGTCCCGGTCCAATTTCTCATGTTCTTTTGTATCTATTATATTTTCTGTTATTATATCTGTTATTATTTTATATTTTGCTAATGCTTATAATTTATTTGTTGGGTATTCATCCAATAGAATGGTTCGCAGCTACCTCCCACCTATATAACGATTTTAATTGCTTCCGGTAGATGTTTTTGGCCCAGTATTGGAGTAAGGCACGACAGATAGATGTGAGGATGTTAGATTCTGACCGGTATGACGCAAGGAGCGGCATGAGTGGAGTAAATTACGCTGCATCACGTATTAGCCTAGCAAAAGAGCTTCAACCTAGGAGGATGAAGAGATAATTTATCGCCTGGGACATCATTTGATCCGGAGATTAATGCGACAATAATACTATACCACGTTACGACCGCGCAAGAATTTTTGACTTTGCTTTGCCGTTACGACAGCAGGGTAAAGATGCCGAGTAATGAATGGAGCAGGGAGGCACCACGACCCTGGAAACCGGAGCGGGAGTACAGGAATGCACAACCCGGAGAATCGCAATATAATAACCAGGGGGAAGGACGCGGAAATGGGCTCTCACGAGCAGATTTTCGGCCATGGCAGGGTGGACGTGAGATTGGGAATAACCCATCGAAAAATTAGGGATACTATCCCCAAAGGGAACGACTTGAAAATGGATTCCCGCCCTCCCAACCGGAACGGCGTCGTGGCAAGGCACGCCGGAAAGAAGCGACCGTCGATCAGCTGATCGGATAAATACCACAGTGGTGGAAGGCAGCGAGGAGCAGCAGGTTGCAGAAAGAAATCAGAGAAACGTGACACGCGACGTGAACTAGGTCCCGACAGGTCGACGACAGAAGAAAGAGGGACTACGGAAGGGGATGAAGAAGAAGAACTAATGCTGATACGGAGTGTATTCCAAACACCACAAGACATATGTGAAGAAACGGAGGAAATGAAGGTGGATCTCCAGCTGTAGAAAACATGAATTAAATATTGTATTATTAAAGGTGCAATAAAATACTCGTACATAACTAAAATTCTAAGTAGTTAGATAAAAATATCTCTAAAAGTCTTTAATTTGACTCATTTCTTTCACGTGGTACGTTATAAACTCCTTCGCAGGGGAAGATTTTTTTCTGATTCTGAAGAAATTACGTCGGTGACGATATGATTTATTTTAAAACTTAGTGGAGAAAACATACAAACTACACCCTGTTAATTTTCTGACCATATCTAGCTGTTAGCAATTCCCCATTCTTTAAATGCATTCTCTCTGGATTGCATACACGTCTCATTTCCTACGTAAATATTCTGGTATTCTTCGTCGGATACCTCGGAAATTCGTTTGGTAAGGGGCTGATATTTTAATACCTTCGGAAGGGTGAGATATTTTTCTTTTAAAATGAAACAAAATGGATTCATGGATTTCTAGGTGAAAATATATTCCGCTCAAACTACGAGGGTGGGTCAATAAGTCCGTGACTTTTTGAATTTCCCGCCTAGTCGCTATAATTACTACAATACCCTCGTTAGTTACCATCTATTAGTAAACAACTGTAAAATTCTGAGCTAGTTCCATCTTTTAGTTTGTGTTTAATACCCATTGATAGCTGACTACCTCGTGATTTGAGAGGAAAATGGAAAAAAGAGAATTTCGTGTGCTTATTAAACATTTTTTTTTGCGGAAAAAAAAACATCACTCAAACCAAGGATAAGCTTGATAAATACTATGGGGTCTCTGCACCATCAGTTTCAATGATTAAGAAGTGGTTTACAGAATTTCGTTGTGGCCGTACAAGCACGGAAGATGCCGAACGTTCTGGACGCCCAGTTGAGGTCTCTACACCCGAAACAATTGAAAAAATTCACGATATGGTGTTGGCCGATCGGAGAATGAAAGTGAAAGAGATTGAGGAAGCCATAGGCATCTCACATGGCTCAGTGGTTTCAATTTTGGAAGATCATCTGGATATGAGAAAACTTTCCGCAAGATGGGTTTGTCACACGATTGCGTTTGTGAGTTGTCACACGATTGCGTTTGCTCACAATCGACCACAAACGCAATCGTGTGACAACTTCGCAGGAGTGTTTGGCCTTGTTTAACCGCAATATGAACGAGTTTTTGCGCCGTTTTGTAACTGTGGATGAAACGTGGATCCACCATAACACACCAAAAACCAAACAGCAGTCAAAACAGTGAGTTTTTCGGGGTGAGTCGGCGCCAAAGAAGGCCAAGGTTGGTTTGTCAGCCAATAAAGTCATGGCGACCGTTTTTTGGGATGCACGCGGTATAATCCACATTGACTACCTTTAAAAGGGTAAAACAGTCAATGGCGAATATTATGTCAACTTATTGGGTCGATTTAATGAGGATTTGAAAAAAAACGACCGCATTTGGCCAAGAAAACAGTTCTTTTCCACCAAGACAATGCAAGGGTGCACACCTGTGCAGTGTCCATGGCAAAAATCCATGAATTGGGCTACGAATTGTTGCCTCATCCACCCTATTCTCCGGATTTAGCCCCGAGTGACGATTTCTTGTTTCCAAACCTGAAGAAATGGCTCGGCTGAAAGAGATTTGACTCCAACGATGAAATCATCTCACAAACAAATACGTATTTTCATGACATCGACAAATCCTATTTTTTGGAAGGTATAAAAAAATTGGAAAAACGTTGAACCAAGTGTATAGAGCTCAAAGGAGACTACGTTGAAAAATAAAATAATTTTTAATCCAAAAACCTATGTTTGATTGAAAAAGTCACGGACTTATTGACCCACCCTCGTACCATATAAACGCTTGAAAAACTCCCCAAAAGCTCCAGTCCTGAACTACCACTTTGTGGCCGAATGGGGAGGGAAGTTTTTTTTTACAGCGAGCAGTGACAACCGGGAGATGGCTGGGGTCGAGAGGGGGAATTTTGTGGGCTCACCCTAAATTTGGAAAATGTGAAAAAAACGGGAATTGTTTGGTGTTCATAAGCGAGCGGCTTTCAGGTCGGGCGTCTCGCAGTGTGGGAACCAGCCCACACAAGAAAAGGAGGAGGATTTCTTCCCCCCTGTCCCCCCCGTTCCCAACCCTTCCTCCCCCCCCTCCCAAATACCTCGCCGTACGTCTCTTAGTAACCCTGCCTTTCTCCCCTTTCATGGAGAAGACACCGCACATCCACTTCTCCCAACAAACACGGTCTGAGACACCACTATTACCATGCACTCCCGTACAAGTGACTTCACTGGGCGATCGTCGGGGAGCTTCGCCCTTCCGTCCCATTTATTGGCTCGTGGGAACGTGGCTCGTCCGACCGTCCGTGTGCGGGACTTTAAAGCTGTGTCCGAATTCGCCATTTAGGCAGCTAAATCGGCAGATTTAGGGAGGACGCCATCTTGAAGTGTGTCCCAATTCGTTAGGCATCATGGAGGTGCGGATTTAGGTGCCTTTCTCGGGGGTGAAATTTAGGGTAGATGGAGTTTATCCCAAGTCCGCCTCCATATTGAATTTTCCATCATGCAAAGCGCTGCATGCGTCGTACAAGGAAACTCGTACACAAGGAAGTTGTTGAAAAGTGGCAAACATGGCCGGCAAGTATTTTGTCTGTAATTGAAAGAATTCTCTGATATTTCGCCACCCAACACCCGACTACAAAAGAAAAATTCTACTTAGTACACTTAAAAAAAACGAATATGAATCCCAGAACACCGACACAAACTTAAATACCCCGAAAACTAAAAACTAACGAATCTCCAGACAACCCATTACAGGGACAATATTTTGATTGGTTACTTTCAATTTATTTTACGAAAAAAGACCATTACAACGAAATGGATGAAAAAATGTAATTTCACTTTCCAAATCTCACAACGCATACGAAAGTAGCCACAGGCACCAAAAAAGTCTTAATTTCAGGTTTCATTTGTTTCATTCAGTCCTTTATTAATTACTCATATGTTTTTCATTCCTTTCCAGCTCGACAGACGGCAACACTAGCGAAGAATGTCCCAAATCAAGCTCCCTTAGAGAAAGGCCTCTAAATATTTAGGTAGCTAACCGCATCCTCCCTAATGCCTAACGAATTGGGACACGGCTTAAGATGCCGCGACAGGTGCGGGCTGGTATAGGAAGCTATGGGTGGGATTTGGAACGGCTCAGCGACTTGAAATATCGGCAACGCTCTTCGGTCATCAGACATCAATTTTGTGGTATTCAACCAGGTGCGAGAGTCATCATACTAACATCCCATTACAGGGACAATATTTTGATTGGTTACTTTCAATTTATTTTACGAAAAAAGACCACGCAAACCACCTCCAAATTAGCAGCGTTCATTACAAAAATACAAACTTTGTTGATAATTTTCAAGTTATCCGGGACTAGCCACGGAGTTCCACTAGAACGGAGTCACCCGAAATGCACGCATGTGCGAATTTACACAGAGAAAAAATCATCCGCATTGACCGGGATTCGAATCGAGGGATCCGGGTTCGAATCCCGATCAAGGCGAATGATTTTTTCTCTCTGGAAATTCACAACCTTTGTTTCTTCAACCGGTTTCGGCTGTTATGCCATAATCAGGTAGGTATACAGAACTTGTTTTCCATTATAAGCAAGTATTTATTTTATTTATTTATATATACTCACAACCCCAAAAACAGCACAACAAAGCCCTTTTACATTGGGTGTTTTAACATTAACAATAGACGAACACACACCCATGTCCCGGGCAGATAATATTCTACCCAGGTGGGACTCGAACCCGCGACCCTCGGGTTAGCAGGCGAGGACTTTACCCCACCGCCAACGGGGGCGAAAGCAATTTAATATTGCATCTGAATGATTCATATGAGGATATAAACGAAAGATTTGTAGCCATGATGACCAAATCCAGAGAAAATTGGCAAATACCAAAATAATTAGAATGGTGAGGAACGGTAGTTGAGGAAAGAGTGTCGAGGTTCTTCAAATTCGTCCAAATATGCTTCCTAAGATGTTCAAAAGTCAGATAAAACTTAGGAAATGATAAGTAAAATAATTACTAAGCCTAATCTTGCTTTTACCCCACCGCCACCGGGGTCGACACGGGATTTCACGGGATTGGGTTGGTGTGGTGGCTAAGAGTACAGGCTAATCATATGGATGGCCAGGATTCAAATTCCTGCAGAGGAAGACGTTTTCCATTCCATTCCATTGAAAATCTGATCCCTACTTCTACATCTACGTCATACCCTGCAAGCCACCCTTATGGTGTGTGGCAGGGGATGCTTCCACATCAGGCATGCATGAATTATACGGTAGAACACCGAAATTACATTGAAACCAGCATACCACACATGCAACGCGCCAATTAAAAATCTACCAGCCAACAAACATTCTATCGTCGATCGTTCCAACATGCAAGGGATACGAAGACTACCACTACAGATTCAAAATATCATACATAAATAAGAACATCAATATTTACATCATGCATAAATAAGAACGTAGAGAATATAAAGAGAAAAATCTACTGTCTAGCAATGGTCACTATTCGCACTATTCATCACGACGCTCACAGATGTTATGGTCCTGAATGGTACGCGGAAAAAATGACATTCTATACCTATCGGTTCTACAATCCATCTCGCTAATTTTATTGGCGCGATCTAATCTGCCGTAGTACGAGGGGGTTAATAGTATGTTTTCTACGTCGTAAGAGAGATGTTTTTCCTGAAATTTAGTTAAGAGGCTCAGCCTACAATTTAATCAACGCTGTGATAGTGATTCCCATCCCAATTCTTCTAACAAACCAGACACACTAGCAAACTTATCGTAGCATTGTTTCACAAACCTAGCTCGTCTTCGCTGCACGCGATCTAATTCTGATATCAACCCCACTTCACATGGATCCCACACACTGGCAGCATATTCCAGATGAGGCCTAACAATTGAAAAATAACAACGTTCTTTCACTTTCTCATCACATTTTCCGAGTATTCTCTTGATAAAGCCTAGCTTCCTACATGCTTGACTGCATATTTCCCGAATATGTTTTCCCCAAGACATGTCGTGAGTAATTGTGACCCCTAAGTACTCAACAGACTCGGCGTGAATAATTTCTGTATTATTAATTCTGTAAGCCCTACCTGGCCTAATCTTCTTTTTCCAAAAGCTGACTGCTACGCACTTTTTTATGTTTAGTTCCATCTGTCACTTTTCGCACCAAGCATGAATAGCAAGTAGGTCGATTGTTAACGAGTCGCTATCTTCGGAATTGTTAATATCCCTATACACAACCGCGTCGTCTGCGAAGAGCCTAAGCTTAATTTTATCGACGTTGCTAATATCATTTATGTATAAGAGAAATAAAAGTGGACTAATGACACTTCCCTGAGGAACACCCGAAGTTACGCTGTTTGACATGATACCGTCTATGACAACCCTTTATTTCCGCCCATGTAAGAATTGATTTATCCAACTAATAATGTTTTTATCTATTCCATATGCTTATAGTTTTGAGATTAACTTAAAGTGAGGTACCTTATCGAAAGCCTTCTTAAAATCGAGGATTATCGCGTGAACTTGAACATAATTTTCACCTGATGTCATGAACGAAGAGGGCCAATTGGGTTTCGCAAGATATACCCTTTCGAAATCCGTGTTGGTTATTTATTAATAATTCCTCCCTATCTAAATGACTCATAATGGAGCTTACGATTATGTGATCAAATAACTTATACGAAATGGATGAGAGAGAAATAGGCCTATAGTTACTAGTGTCTTCCCTGTTGCCGCTTTTGAATATAGGTGTGACATTTGCTACTCTCCAGTCCTTAGGCACTACGTGATCTACCAATGATTTGGTAAATATTAATTCTAAGTAAGGCGCTCTGTCTGATGCCAATGTTTTATATACGCGAGAAGGAATTTGATCTGGACCGGGGGATTTGTTGGGGTTGATATATTTTAGCTGATGTTCTATACCGCGACAATTTATTATAATTTCAGGCATAAATGTTTGGGAACGAACAGGCTGCGGATCGAAAAGATGTGATGTGCAAGTAGTGAAAATGCTTTGGAAGAATGAGTTTAACGAATTGGTTTTTTGTAGACTGCTGGTTAGCTTTTCCTCTTTGACGTTCTCAAGCGTGTGTGCTGTTGATTCATTTCCTTGAGTGTCCCTAACATACGACCAAAATGCCTTGGGATTATCGTTCAATTGTTCTCCCAGTAATTTACTTTTGAAATCAGCTAACACCCTTCGGCGCGCTTTTTTGCTAAGAGTTTAGATATTTTGTAATTTTCGGTGACTGTGTACAGTTATTCGGAGGATTTGTTTATTTTTGCCCTTTTTAACCTAGCATGACATGTTCTCTGGTGCTTTAATGTTCTTCTAACCTCCGCGTTATACCACCTAGGCTCTGCATTGGCTCTTTTCCATTTACTTGGTATGTACTTGCTAACTACTGTTCGTTTAATATTGAGGAAAGTATTCCACAAAACTTCAGCATTACTGTTGGTACTTATTTTTTTGAAAATTAGTTAAATGACTTTTGCAACTCTCGTTTCAATCATTCGTAGTCAGCCTTATCAAACAAGCAGATTTTTCTTTGTGGATTATGTTTCTTGATCATGCTCACGGAAAAATTAGCTTTAACTATCTTGTGGTTGCTTATTCCCTCATCAGTACCTATGTTTACAACCATGTGTGGAATATGTGTCGCTAAAAGATGAAGTGTATTTTTCCCTCTAGTTGGAGCAGTGACTAATTGATGTAGTGAGTGAGATGTGAATGTATACAGAAATGACTCACAAAGGTCTTTGTCTTTCCCCCCAGTGATAAAACTGTACGTGTCCCAGTCTATGGACGGAAGATTGAAATCCCCACCGATTATAATATGACAGTCTTTTTTTTTAGTGGTTAATTTACTGAGTTGACTTTCTAGTCCTAATATTGAGCTTACATGGGTATCTGGTGGTCTGTAATATGCGCACACACAGATTGTTTTTGCTTTAGGATTTTGAATGGAGCACCGTACGCTTTCTACCTGATCGTCGGAAAATGACTCCCTTCTACTAATATAACAATCCTTCACTGCAATAAAAACTCCTCCCCCGGTTCTTTCGACTCTATCTTTTCTATAAACAGTGAAATTTTTCGGGAATACTTCATTATCTGCGATTTCGTTACACAACCAACTTTCCGTCCCTATAATTAAGTCTGCGTCAGTAGTTTCAATTAGATGGTAGAAGTCAGCTGCTTTACTTCTTAAGCTACGGCAGTTTACTACCACGAAGGAAAAAGATTTATCAATGAGCGTATTCCCGGAAAGTGTATTCTCATTACAACTAGCTATCTTAGGTGCATTCCAAGTTAAATTACTGCTATTTTTTGAAGCCGGCCTCTAACTGTTTTCGAGTGTTTAGTGATGGGCACTTCAAGTACAGTACTCCGTTTGTCGGATGAGACGTTAAACCGTGGTCCCCTTGGCGCCTTTCGTTAAGAGCAGGCTAACGCCGGGTTTCTCTCCAACCTTCTTCCATTACCACTTCCCTATGGCGCAAATGACCTTCTGTCGCTGTCAGTCGCCTACCCAAAATCCAATCCAACCATTCCAAGTATTTCACGAGTTCTTTCCCTAGCTCATCTGACATGATTGGTTTTCTCCCTAATTTAACACAGACTGCCTCCTAAGGAGTTAAGCTACAGGAAGCAAGCCTTTGAAGACTTATTCTTAGAACAGAAAATATGTTAGCTGCTTATTTAGCTCTCATCGAATTTTCCGTATAGCTTTTATTGCTTTCTCCATATTTTCTTTATTCCATGTTTGTCTTTTTGATTTTTTCCTTGGCGGATATAGTTGTTTTCGAGAATTTGACATCAGACCGAAATATCGCATTTCAGTGGTAGTACATGGGCACGTAACTGAAACAATACCAGCACAAACATTGCCCTCATTACCACCTTCGCCATATCGGCCATGTGGGCCCCGGTGGCGGCGGGGTAAAGTCCTTGCATGCTAACCCGAGGATCGCGGGTTCGAGTCCCGCCTGGGTAGAACATTATCTGCCCAGGACATGGGTGTTTGTGTCTCGTCCGTTGTTACTGTAATCCACCCGACGTAAATTGGCACATTGTGCTGTATTCGGGATAGTGAAGATAAATAAAATAAAATAAAAAATATCATAAAAAACCACAGGGCACCAATTAACTTAAACAACAAATAACTTCCAAATTACTGCAGGACAATCCTTACTATGAGTACAATATACAGCATGACTCATATGACAAAATTGATCATGTATAATGGTTGTCAAATCACAATAATCGCTTACCATTCAAGGCTTAATTTGGAGCACAAAAATAATACTCTGAGGCAACTCACTAGCTGCCTCTGATGTCGACACCAGCGCCCCTACACGCCTTTCTATCACTTTCTATAAACTACTAAGTACTACAATTTCTTGCCGTTTCTGTTGGAATGCGCATGCCTCTCCGTCAGACATAGAGGATGCCCATATTGCCCTCAGGTGCCATCTTTACCTCTACACTTGATGCATATATAATCGAAGCCGAAACCGGTTACATTCGTTATTAAATAGTCTATGTAAACAAATTTTATATTTTTACAATGTCAACCCTCCAGAAAGTGAGACCTTCAACATTTAAATTTTCAGTGTTTTACTAAAACAGAATATGAAATGGGACATCTGCAAACAAACATGCGGAAAACAAGGCAAAAGATATTACGCATTTAGTGAAAGAGAAAGTTATGCGTTATCTGAGGGAGAACTCGCGTAAGACTAGGTTTGATGCACGTCAAAATCGACCTCATAAGTGGTCTCGTGTAGTTGAATCAACTTCTCTTTGTAATCGCCACCAAAGAACGAACTGGACTCATACCGATCTGAAAGTTTTGAAGCGAGCTGACACACCAACCTCCTCTTTTTCACTAACACGGACTTCTGATCATCGATATTGAACTATCGATACACCAATCTTGATATTGAACAGTTAATATATTTATATTGATATCGAACTATCTATATATTATATCGAAACTGACCTAAATGTACTGAGCTTTAGACAAGCTATACTTTTATATTCAATTCAGTGACTAAGAGTATATCCATATCGATATTGAAGAGCAGATATATTTATATTTATATCGAGCTATCGATATAAAATATCGATATTTATCTGTAGATATATCTATTGAAATTATTGAACTATCGATACACTTATACTGATATGGAACAGTATATACGTTTATATCGATTTAAACCTTCGATATAAATATCGATATTGAACCATCGATATATAAATATCGATATTGAACTAAAGGCACTGATATTGAAAGGCTCTGAACTCTAGTAGCAGCCTATAGTACTTGTATATACAGTTCAGTGACTAATAATATATTACTATCGATATTGAACAGGAGATATATTTTTATTGTTATCGAGCTATCGATAATGAACATTGGATACATATCGATCGATATTGAGCAATCGGCCTCAATAGTTTCATTCGTACAAGTTGATTCCGTCCGGTCAAACGACGTTCTTTCTTAAGGCTCTCCGGACAAAACAACGGAGTCGTCCCGAAGGAGAGCGCCAGTGCTCATCGCTACGGATTTGCACTGGTATAACGTTCGCGTATATGCGGAGTCGTTAGCCATGGGAGTCATTAACACAACAGCGCGAGAATTGCATGACTTGACGCCTACGGAGGGATTACTACATAGTGGCTACCACCTTGGATGCACTCTCTTCCTGTTTTGAATTCCATTCGCTTTCCTCGAAAACTTTTGCCAGTCATTTCTCGAGACCGAGTGCTTTGCAAAAGCTTTTTAAGTAATCTACCAGATGAGTGGTAGGTTCTTGGACTGTGCGTATCTTAATCCGCTTTTAGAATAGAATAGAAAATAGTCTTTATTGTTCTGGGACTTTAAGTTTTTACTCCTGTAACGCATGGTATTTTTACATTCATCAAGCATATGTCATTTAATACTTTCAATTAACATTTATAATGATGTTTTATTTAACGATATTAAGATATGGTGGTTATTTTATTCTTTTTTCTCTGTTCAACAATCCGTATATTGGTTTGCAGCAGTCGTTTTTCGTCTCCATTCCGTCCGATTTTGAGCCAGTCTCTTCAATTCCAAGTAGGAATGGCAGCCCATATCCTCTACAATCCGTTCGATGTATTCCTTTCTGAGTCTGCCTCTCGCATTTCTACCCTGAACTGAGCCCGCTATAATGAATCCTAGTAGTCCCTCATGTCTTATAGTGTGGCCCATCAAGGTGTCTCGGCTCATTCTCACTGTGTTCCAATGACATGGCACCTCATCAGCTGTCAGTAGTACCGCTTCATTAGTCACGCTGTCCATCCAAGATATTTTGAGGATTCTCCGGTAGCACCCCATCTCTAAAGTCTCTCTATTCTCCTTCCTCTATTCACACCAAGTGTCCATGTCTCATTTCCATAAAGCAAACTTACATTTTTGCATTATCATTTTTATTGAAAATTTTCTTAGTATTTTAATTGATTGTTGTTTATTTTTTGAGAGAGAGTTAAAAGGGAGTTCATTGGAAGCGGGGAATTTTGAAGGATTTGAGAGACAGGGTCGTAGGTGCAAAAGGCGACCACTCCAAAAGAAGTTGCGTTAAAAAAGTTGTCTCATTGGAAAATAAAGAATTATTTGAGTGAACTAAGGTCCAAGGTTTACACTTCTAAGGATTGTTCACCTATATGACCCTCTTGAATTCCTCAAAAAAGACAATCATAAAGTGAAGCAGATGATGTTCACTTAATAAATAAGCATAGAAATGTGTCTTTTGCTTGAAACAAAAAACATTTCAAAGCCTCAAAATGCCACAGGAATGCAGGATTCCTTATTTCGATGGCTTTCTCTTCATTTGCTCGTCGCGATGACCTATTGAGGGGGATGAGGGTAACGTTGTACCCCGTACGTCCTCACACGACGATTGTACGTATATATACGTTGATCCGTACGGTGATAGTCTGAACGAATCATCATCACACTAATCTCTACACCAAATGCCTATTCCTCGATTATCCTTCGCTCAAATGCTACCTTTTCTTCCACCTCTCCACCCTGATGAACTCTCTTCTAGACAACAATGACCCGTTTTGCTCTCCTCCTACACTTTTACCTGCCGCCCTCTTTCTCTTTTAACAGGAATTAATTAATCACCTATTTTCACGAATCGTTAAAATTTTTATCAAGTGTCCATGTCTCACTTTCATAAAGCAAACTTACATTTTTTTCTTTTATCATTTCGAATTGAAAATTTTCTTACTGTTTTAATTGATGGTTGAATATTTATTTTTTGAGAGAGAGAGTTAAGGGGGTGGTTCATTGGAAGCGGGGAATTTTGAAGAATTTGAGAGAGAAGGTCGGAGGTGTAAAAGGCGACCACTCCAAAAGAAGTTGCGTTAAAAAGTTGTCTCATTGGAAAATAAAGAATTAATTGAATGAACTAAGGTCCAAGGTTACACTGTTAAGGGTGGTTCACCTATGTAACCCGCTTCAACTCCTCATATAGTCCCCCGCTTCTTATTTCGCCCAGAATTCCTATCCTCTTTCTTCCACTTCCACGCTTCCCCTGTGTTCCCCTCTCAATCACTCTCTTCAGCATTCCCTCTCCTTACATACGTCTACCATCCATCTCTTCTGCCTCCTCCGAACCTCTGCCACTATAGCCGCCACGGCGAAAGAAGTCTGATGACAGCTCGAAAAGTGGAAGGGGCCAGGGAGCTCATAACGGGACTCACGTATCCTAGAGCTATTATGCTAGGTTTGATCATATTAACAAGATTAGAGAGATAGATTGTCGTACCGATAGATTTAAAATGTCATTTTTCCCTCGTACTATAAGAGAGAACAATACGAAGCGTAGCAAAGGGATAGGTAGGTGAAATATAGTTAGAGTAGTCTGTAGTGCATGATGCATGTAATAACAACCAATAATATCTTCCTTATTATGTAGATACTAACCATCTAGCTCCATGTGACCCTATTATCAAGCATATCTCCCTTAAATATCCTACTTGCATGTCAATGGTTAATGTTTGGTGATCTTCACCCCCTGCCACACACCCTCGAGGTGGCTCGCAGGGTATCGCGTAGATGTAGATGTAGAGCCAATAGCTAAACCCCGGTCACCACCCCATCCCCCTTCCGACCCTGACGACGTTGTCACATACCTTTCACTTTTCAGTCTCCCTTGACATCCCTTGAATCTTCTTTCGTGCGGTTTTCGGTGTCAAGTGCTTCAGTCTTTGGGTGTGTTGCGTGCGTATTATTGCAATTGTAATACTTACGCGATTAACCCATTCGCGCTTTTGGGTGTTCACCGTAGGAGTTTTTTTCTACCTTCGGCCTTCATTCAAGAGAATGAGTGGAAAAAAACGAGGCCGTGGTGCGAAATTACCCTCGCGAAATGATCGTGTCCGTCTACGAGTTTTTTGAAAAAGAAGAGGTCAATGGTGGTTCTTTTCTTCTTGCTGAGTATCGAAGTATTAATCAAGGAAGCGAAGTAAATTCAGGGAACGTAAAAATATATTATCTCTAATTTTCGGTATGTTTTCTTGTAATAGTTTCATTGGCTATAAAGATCAAATATCTCAAATTCCGGTCACTCGGCTCCATGCGAGGACAGTAGCCGTAGCGATGGCTCTCTCCCTAAATGACTTGGCAACGGTGTCCCCCCCTCCTTTCTCGGCCAATCTAGTTGTCATCGGACTTCTTTCGCCGTGGCGACTTTAATTAAAGGCCTAATGCTGGATACAAACAACTAATAGCTTACTGGGGATACGCGGCGTATGTATGTACGATGGTCCGTCCAACGATCGGCTGAATATCTAATAAGAATGCACGTCCGCACCATGGTAATCCATAGTCCCTAACGCTGTTATTTCAGTGGTAGCGTAGGTATCACGAGGGGAAGCTGGAAATGATGAATTACGATAATGAAAAAAGACAATCATTAAGGTGAAGCAGATGATGTTCACTTAATGAATAATCAAAGAAATGTGTCCTTTACTTGAAAAAAAAAACATTTCAGAGCCTCAAAACGCCACAGGAATGCAGGATTCTTTATTTCGATGGCTTTCTCTATGTTGTTCGTCGCGATGACCTAGTGAGGGTGATAAGGGTAACACGACGATCATACGCACGTTAATTCGTACGATGATAGTCTGAACGAGCTATCACTACGCTAATCTCTGCACCGAATGTTATGCTAGGTTTGATCATATTAACAAGATTAGAGAGATAGATTAACGTACCGATATATTTAAAATGTCATTTTTCCCTCCTACTATAAGAGAGAACAATAGGCAGCGTAGCAAAGGGATAGGTAGGTGAAATATAGTTAGAGTAGTCTGTAGTGCATGATGCATGTAATAACAACCAATAATCCCTTCCTTATTATGTAGATACTAACCATCTAGCTCCATGTGACCCTATTATCTAGCATTTCTCCCTTAAATATCCTACTTGCATGGCAATAGTGCATGTTTGGTGATCTTCACCCCTTGCCACACACCCTCGTGGTGGCTCGCAGGGTATCACGTAGATGTAGATGCAATGCCCATTCCCAGATTTTCCTTCGCTCAAATGCTACTTCTTTCACCTCTCCACCCTGATTTATTCTCTTCCGGACAACAATGACCCGTTTACGCTTTCCTCCTACACTTTCACCCGCCGCCCTCTCTCTTATCTAACGGGCATTAATTAATCACCAATTTCCACGAGTCATCAAAGTTTTTATCAATATTGTTATTATTTTTATTTGTGTTCGCTAGTATTTGTCTATCTTATCATGCATCGTTACACTGTGCCGCTGAAAATCGGCATTAATGTTGTAAGTGGGCAATTTCCTAAATATATCAGTAAACTAAAAGCTGTGAAGGAACTTTTCCAAGTCTTCATGAAGTTTTTTAAAAATTCAGTTTTCTCAGTTCTGTCATTGTATTATCGTTATGAAATCGAGGTAGTTTTAATGCATCGTTTCCGCAATCGAGCAGTGGAGACCTCCCAGGGGCCCCTTGGCCTCTTTTCCCAAAGGGCTACGCCCTCCGTATAAGGCCCCGCCCACAGCCGGGTGGTGGGCCACCACTCAACGCTCTCGTTGGCCGCAACATGTACTACTCCCGGGTGCAACGCAGGTGGGCTTCGACCGTTCCTCCCAAGGGACAACGGGTGTACACATTTATAGGCATCAACCTGGAGCACATTTATACGCCGTGGTGATGTGCCGCTTGGTTTCGCAGCCGTCGTTAAGAAGCAATACTTCAGAATCGATTAAATTATAATGAGATTAATGGCATCAAAATTAGATCAATTTTCCTACACGGAAAAGATCTTTCAAATCCTTTCCTCGGTGTGTTCAGTGGTTTGATGACTTTTTAATTATATTGAGGCGTATAATGTATTCCACGATCATTCGTCATAACTTTGAGCATTATGCATTTAATTACGTTCGTCCAGTGATTATTGAAGGTAAAGTTTATCGGCAAAGTTAAATATCGCCAAGTATTCCAAACGAAAAATTTCTTTTGAAGAAAAACAAACTTAATATGAATAGACTGGGATTTTTTTTAGAAAGAACAAAGAAAGCGCGGCTGGCCATTTTTTTCAACAAAGAGGGTGAGGCTGGCCATCAAAGGTGGAGGCCACAATTTCGAGCAAGTTGAGGGTTTTAATTACTTATGTAGTACGCTTGAAGAAAACGGACGAAGTAGCAAAGACATACGGGAGAGAATACTTTATTTAATGGGGCGTTTAGCAACAGAAGTGAGCTGATGACGGGGACATTGGGTAAGGATGTGAAGAAGAGGCTGGTGAAGAGCTTGATTTGGAGCGAAGCGTTGTATGTGGCAGAAACGTGGACACTAAGAAAGGAGGACGAGAATAGGCTGCAGGCATTTGAGATGTGGGTGTGGAGAAGGATGGAGGAGGTTAGATGGACGGAAAGGAAGACTAACGAGGAAGTGCTTAAGGTGGCGGGCGAGGAAAGGGAACTTCTGACTGAAATTCGAGATCGGCAGAGTAGGTGGCCGGAGGATGTAACAAGGGGCGATTGGTTGCTCAAGAATGTAAGATAGGGAAGGATGTTGGGCAAGCGGGGAAGAGGACGAAGAAAGAGAATAGGTTTCATGGACGGGATGAAGAAAATAGATCGTATGCTGAGGCTATAGAGGATATACTAGAGCGAGATAGGTCCCTGAAAATGTAGGAAACGGGGAGGACTTCCTGACATTCAACAAAACCTACCTTAACTGGTAGAATGCTTCGTAATCATAATAAAGAGTTTGCAGTAGGCTTGTGCGATGAGTCGATTCATCGACGATGATTTTAGTCATCGCGTTGCGATGAACCGCGTCGATGACAATGAATGTCATCGATCATCGACGTCGATGAATTCACCGACGACGATGAGTCAAATAATCAACTGACGTCGATGAGTTGATAAATAAACTGACGTCAATGAGTCGATGAACTCATCGATGTAGATGAGTCAATGAATCCATCCCCATTAGCTGATAATAATTTGTGTTGCGTCGCCCTCCCGTGCCCATTCATTTAATTAATTCATCGACTTATCGAGGTCGGTGAATTCATCGACTCATCGACGGCGATGAATTCATCCACTCATCGTCGTGACAATCATCGAAACCGAATTTTTTTTCATCGACCCTCGATGGGCAAATTCGTTCATCGCACAAGCCTAGTTTGCAGGCCACTTGGACGTGCGCTAAGCACCACAGTATTTTGAATTATTGACAACCATAAACAGTCATGTTTTTACCATAGAAGTCATTTTGTTAGCATAATTAATTAAATAAAAGCTGCTGAGGTATGATGACAATGCACACTCAGATTTTACATCTTCATCTACAATACATACAGGACAGACAGTGTTTAGCTAAGGATTTAGATGCGATTGATGATTGGTGTGATAGATGGCAGCTAGAATTAAATTTGAAGAAATGCGCGATTATGAATTTTTGGAAAAAGAATGGCTTTCCCCGGAATAATTATTGCATCAAAGAAAACAAAATATGTAACTTAGAGTCAATTAAATACTTAGGCGTCACCATCAGTGAAGACATGTCATGGGGGAAACACATCAGGGAAATAACTAGTGTAGCAAACCGTAGATTAGGATTCGTAAAAAGGGTTCTAGGAAAATGCGACGAGAGAGTCCGAGAAAGAAGCTATTTTACACTTGTCAGGCCTCATTTAGAATATGCCGCTAGTATAAGGGATCCGTACGAGGAAGGTATGATAAAAGAATTAGAGCGCGTGCAAAGGAGATCTGTTAGGTTTGTTAAAGGCCGTTATGATAATTGTATAAGTGTTACGAGTTTAATAGAAGAACTAGGATGGGAATTACTATCAGAACGCAGGTTAAAATTTATGTTAAACCTTTTAAGTAAATTCGAAACCGAGTTGTTCACAGATGACGTTAGATATATATTAAGAACCCCTGCGTATTATGCTAGGTTTGACCATATTAACAAGATTAGAGAGATAGATTGTCGTACCGATAGATTTCAAATGTCAATTTTCCCGCGTACCATAAGAGAGAACAATTGGCAACGTAGCAAAAGGGATAGGTAGGTGAAATATAGTTAGAATAGTCTATAGTGCATGATGCATGTAATAACTACCAATAATCCCTTCCTTATTATGTAGATTTTAACCTGTACTATACTGTAGTAACTAATATTCTATTATAATTACTACTGCAATTACTTGCAATAACTAATAATCTATTGTAGTATTTAATAAACTGTGACCCTATTTTCTAGCATGTCTACCTTATATATCCTACTTACATGGCAATAGTGCATGTTTGGTGATCTTCACCCCCTGCCACACACCCTCGTGGTGGCTCGCAGGGTATTACGTAGATGTAGATGTAGATGAATGCACCTGTGAAATATGGATATCCCTTCCTTATTATGTAGATACTAACCATCTAGCTCCATGTGACCCTATTATCTAGCATTTCTCCCTTAAATATCCTACTTGCATGGCAATAGTGCATGTTTGGTGATCTTCACCCCTTGCCACACACCCTCGTGGTGGCTCGCAGGGTATTACGTAGATGTAGATGTACATTTTTGGATTTTACACTTACACAAAAAATTGTCATCAAGTCAACACAAGCAAAATATCCCACATGAAAATTTTCCTTTGAAGATTTAAAAGAAATGAATAAGAATAGGCTGGGAGTTTTTATGTACAAGCGAATTAACTAAAGCAGGAAAATTGCGGAGAAATCATTGTCTTTTGCACAGGAAGAAGGAACTTGCTGCAGAATATAACTAGGAGAGGTGGATGAAGTGAGCGATTCGGGACGCTGGGACAATAAAAGTTTAGACAGAACAAGAGGGCGATAGGCAGTTGGGGGAAAAGAAAGGGGGCGGTATCCATGGTGAGTGGAATGAAATGAAATGAGAAATATGACCCACCGGATTATTTAACGGCGGAAGGAATGTGCACCAGACGGTTAAAACGGGGCCTTGAAGAGGTTTTAAAATAAAATGATGACCCATGCCTTGTCTCAAAGACAAAATAATGCATTCAAAATGTATATAACACGAAAATGTCCCTAAACTACTATCTCGGTTTTTGGCAATGTGTACACTATTCTCGGGTCTTTTTTGACACGATTTTTCGAATTGCCCGTTAACGGCAACCGTCGCACAGTGGTCAATATGCCCCGAAAGTTGGTAACCATGAGAAATAGTATTCCAATTTTGATAAAAGTTTACATACTTATGTATTTGAGTGTGTCAAAACCAAATCCGCAGTCAGAATTGCAAAAAATATATTTTTGCACACTTTTCGCAAAATTTTTCTTAATTGAAAAAAGAATGGCCTTGATGCAAATAGTTGTGCATGTGCTTTTGAGGTCATATAAAACCAGTCTAGTCGGAGTACGCCAAAATATTTTGGGCAAATTATTCACAATTCCTTTAATTATTATCTGCAATTGTAAATTAACTGCAATAAAAAATGGTGCATGTGTTCAATAATATATAACAAATGAATGTTATGGGAAGTTGACAAAATCATTCATACAGTCGAGTGCAGCATGCTCCAAGCCAAGCTCGTTTTTCGGGACAAAAATCGAACTTTATTTTATTAATAACTATCGAATTAGAGGATTGTAGATGCTATTCTTCAAGCTACGGTTAAGTTTATTAAATTTTTAACAATGTGATGTATCGTTTATATCAGAATTATCCGGAATTCATTAACTTTAGGTTAGTTAAAGCGCGGATTTTCGCTCAAAAACACCATTATTTTAAACGGCCTTGTTTAAAAAGTATATTTAAAAATTGAAAAATTAAATAATATCAACTTGTAGTACTAACTTTCTACTGGAGACTCCATCTTCCCAAAATTAATTCTCTTCACCAAGAACGAATTGGCAGCACTTCAAAAATAAGTTTGCTCTTATGGACGCACGCTCGATGCACTTGTTACCTGTAGGGCGCTCGTTGTGAATAGTGTGCGCAAATGGGTTTACCCAACTGCTGTGACTTTCGACTTTGTAACCTTTCCTCTCACCGATCCAGCAATAAAAATCCTCTACGTAGATACTTTATTTTTCTTACCTTGGCCAGGTTTTGGGGACTTTGGACGACTGTGCGTCGCGTCACCCGCACTGTCTCAAGTTCAACTGGCCTGCTCCCCCCTCTCCCTTACGATTACATTGTAGCCAAGGTTGCTATGAGCAGCCGTTTTACCACTGCAGCAAAAATTAATTACGTCAGGTCAAAAAAAGACCCGACAATAGCAGTTGAGGGTGAAGTGTTTCAAAAAATTGCGATGTAAAAATTGCTTAAGAAATTACACTGACTTTACCAAAGAAACACAGCGGTAAGAAATGGCCTTACTTTAAATCTTAGCCTACCAGCCAATTTGATTATATTAAAATAGACTATGAATTACTCCTGAGCACGAAAAATGAGCTTTTGAATTTTAGAAGCTAGAAGACTTATTTCAAAACATAACAGGAATGGAAAATAGGAAGGTTTTGCCATTCTACTAACAAGGTTATTGATATCATAAGTGAGCGTATTGGCACAAACTTTTTGGAACCTATGGATTTCCATATTTGAAAATAAACACTTGTAAAATTTTCCACACTTTTATTTTCTACTTTCCCACGCTTTTAATTCTTTTCTGCTCCAGCCGTCACTTGCTATCCTCATTTAAACCCCCTTCCCTTTTCCCATCTCTTCCTCAACCCACTATGTAAATATTTAAATGGCAGTGATATTTGGAGTTATATACCCTGGTGATGGCATAATGTGGTGAAACCATTATCGATGACGAAAAAAAAGTGGGAATTTGTGTTTATTGTAAGCGGTCACCTTAAGGGTCCGTCGAGGGTCAATTAAGGGAACGACACTTCTTCGGAACGAAGGGCGTTTATTCTTTCCTTATTCACCATTTCCACTTCCACAACCTCATCTCCAACTCGCCTTCTCAAGACAGCCGCTCATCCGCTTCTTCGTCTTCCTCGTGACCCAGAAACCATGGCTTGGCGTCCCCATGTGACCATCCTGTGTCCATCCCATTGGTCACCAACTGCATACTGCCCCAAGACCACTATCTAAATGACGCCCAGTGAGCTCAGCTATATTAAAAACTAGATTACAGCCTCCAAGATGAGCACCCACACCATGGCCCGAGGAACCCACTGAGCTCATTTCACTAATCTAAATGACCTCATGTCATTCCTTCCTTGGGGAGCAATGAGCAGATAAACCAATGGAATGGCTCAGCCCAGCCATGGTCTCAATTCACTTAGAAGTTTCACTTACAACTATCCCTCCCTAACAGTGAGTTTCTGACTAACTCCAGCAACTCATCTACTTAATTTAATCCAATAAAAATGAATGCTAATTGCTAATGATACAGATATAAACATCAGTGAATACAAGTCACTTAGTCAACTCTCAATAGCTCACCAACAATGAATGAAACACAGTTTACTCAATAGACAGAAAACAAATGAAATAGTGGCACTAGGATAAATTTACCTTAAGTTAAAAATAGTGGAAATCATTGTCCAAGTCCAACTTGCAATTCAATGTTTGGATTACTTTGCACACCACTTATATACATGACTACAATAAGGTGCCCTTTCGAATTTCAATACAACTCAACGCAGTATCCCGTTAATTTCAACAGTTTTTGAATTATACTTTGTTACCACTAACCGACTACCTATTAAATTCATTAAATAATATCAGTTTTTGATCTATGCCCACATTTAAAGGGTGCGTGACTATTCATAATTATGGTTTCTTCATTATGCTTAAAATATCCTACAAAGAACACCACTAACGCATTGCTACATCTACGAAGGACCGTGCAAGCCACCATTAGGGTGTGTGGCACGGGGTTATTCCACACCAGACATGCAGCTCTCATCCCAGTTCAAATCAGAACCACGTACCTTCCCCAGGCCGCTAGCAGCAGGTCAAAACAGTCAGGACTAAAATTAACAGTCTTACCAGACATTAGGAGCATGCATGTTTGGTGATCTTCACCCCCTGCCACACACCCTCGTGGTGGCTCGCAGGGTATTACGTAGATGTAGATGAGTGCTACTTAGATACTGAAACATTTGTGGCAGCTGAGACCAAATTATAAAATACAAATACCTTTAAAAAGTGTCACCCCATGTCAATCGATGATGTACACATTCCTCAAAGTCCGGGGAGACAATTGCTGCTCTCTTCATCGCCCTACTAGCTGCTGAGCCTACAGAATGAGCAGAAGACATCCTTTCAACTAGCCGGTAGTTCAGTCGAAAACATGCTGGAGCCCTTTTACGTCTGAAAAATTACCGAGTGTAATATAAGTAATAATAATAAAATATCACAACGCGCACTGACCTTTATCCAACTCTCCAGAAATAATTCGTAGCAAATTGAAACCTGGTACCTGAAAAACCGTACTTCCAGCAGTAACATTGTCCGTGACGCATCGGCCAGACCGTGAGTTGGTGTCTCAGAGTACTCTCCATGGCAGCGACACCTCAACTGACGTATTGGGTACCCACCGACAAACAATAAAATCAGAGAACCTGCCGGCCTCGCACTGAATTATATTCCTCCGAAAAAAATGAGCGGATATGAGTTTCCAAGGCTTTAGAATCTAATGCTTCCCATAGACTTCAACACAATTCATAAGCAGCGCCGTTTCCGAGTCAAATTCCGGGTTCTCTCTCGAGGAATTAAATGCGTCTGTTGGAGAGAGCTCTTTTAAGTTATATGGAGCCCATGTTTAGCAACGAGCGGAGGGATGCCTATCCGATCGCTTACTGAAGTGTTCGTCCGCCTTGGACATCTATCTGTGAAGGACTATTTGATGCTTATTCATGTATATACCTCTACTTGCGATATCGTCACTGCAGACGCTCGCCAGCATTGGCATGGGGAACGTGTGACCAAGCGCTTTCACTTTCTATTCTACAATCCATTTCCCGCATTTTATCCTCTAGATTTGATCTACCGTAGTACGTCGAAGTACGTAAGATATTGAAAAGTTCGTCGGAAAATAAATCTGTTTTGAATGAACATCTACATCTACGTGATACCCTGCGAGCCACCACGAGGGTGTGTGGCAGGGGGTGAAGATCACCAAACATGCACTATTGACATGCAACTGGTATATTTAATGGAGACATGCTAGATAATATGGTCACATGCAGCTAGATGGTTAGTATCTACATAATATGAAATGGATTAATGGTTGTAATTACATTCATCATGCACTACAGAGTACTCTAACTATATTTCACCTACCTATCCCTTTGCTACGCTGCCTATTGTTCTCTCTTATAGTACGAGGGAAAAATTACATTTTAAATCTATCGGTACGACAATCTATCTCTCTAATCTTGTTAATATGATCAAACCTAGCATAATACGCAGGGGTTCTCAATACATATCTAACGTCATCTGTGAACAACTCTGTTTCGAATTTACTTAAAAGGTTTAACCTACATTTTAACCTGACATGAAAAATTGAGTCTAATTTCATTGCATTGCAATGGCAAAGTGCCTAGGTTTGATTACCGATCCATGCCATTTTTTTTCTTTATGGCGATTTCAATGAAGATAGGGGAAATTATAATACAAAAGTGAGGAAAAAATTAAAGTATTATTCCGGGATTAGCGGTAAAAACTACCTTCTTTGACTATACGCCAGCCTCGAATTGGAAACACATGATGGGTGCGCACGCATGTGAGAGACGTTCGAAAGTGGAAATAAGGTGCGTGATGGTTTGGCCCCATCAAACCCGCCATAATCGGCAGACGCCAATACAAATAACGCAAGTCATCATTTTGCCGGAAGTCATTCGACGACATTTCGCCATTTTTTTGGGAACAGTTTAACACTGAGCAAACGTATTAATTATAAAAGTAATCGCTTGCAGACACCTAAAATTGATTCTCTTGGCTTTTCAAGTTTTACAATATCTTAATACAATAATTTAAAATTTATATCCCGGCAATCTTTTTAATTGCTGTCATTGGCTTCCAATGACAACGTACCCGTTATCTTGAGTACAAGGAACAGTAATCAAGGGGTATTTCAAAAAGTAATAACCGAAGCTCCATCGATACCACTCATTGACCAGAGGCAGTCACGGAAATGGCAAGTATACAATGCATGAGGATTGATTTTCTGTTAAGACGCACTCTGAAATGCCGGATATGGAATAACCTCCTATTTTGGACATTTTATTTTCACTTGTTTAGCCTCCAAACTCGGAATATCAAGCCAAAATTATTTCCATATTTCACAGGTGCATTCATCTACATCTACATCTACGTAATACCCTGCGAGCCACCACGAGGGTGTGTGGCAGGGGGTGAAGATCACCAAACATGCACTATTGCCATGCAAGTAGGATATATAAGGTAGACATGCTAGAAAATAGGGTCACAGTTTATTAGTTACTACAGTAGATTATTAGTTATTACAAGTAATTGCAGTAGTTATTACAACAAAATATTAGTTACTACATTATAGTACAGGTTAAAATCTACATAATTAGGAAGGGATTATTGGTAGTTATTACATGCATCATGCACTACAGACTATTCTAACTATATTTCACCTACCTATCCCTTTTGCTACGTTGCCTATTGTTCTCTCATATGGTACGCGGGAAAAATGACATTTTAAATCTATCTGTACGACAATCTATCTCTCTAATCTTGTGAATATGATCAAACCTAGCATAATACGCAGGGGTTCTTAATATATATCTTACGTCATCTGTGAACAAATCGGTTTCGAATTTACTTAAAAGGTTTAACCTAAATTTTAACCTGCGTTCTGATAGCAATTCCCATCCTAGTTCTTCTATTAAGCTCGTAACACTTATACAATTATCATAACGGCCTTTAACAAACCTAGCAGATCTCCTTTGCACGCGCTCTAATTCTTTTATCATACCTTCCTCGTAGGGATCCCATATACTAGAGGCATATTCTAAATGAGGCCTGACAAGTGTAAAATAGCTTCTTTCTCGGACTCTCTCATCGCATTTGCCTAGAACCCTTTTTACGAATCTCTTTACGAATTGCCATACTCTTGAATCAACCCATTGGTTGATTCAAGAGTATGGCAATGATAAACTAGTGTTAACCAAAAGAAATGACACCTCTTTAAGCAATAAATTATTTTGAATTCAAGAATCGAGCAAGCCACCACCGGTTTAGCAAATATAAACAGGATAAATGAATCAGCAAACAGGCAAATGGAAAGCAGAGGGACTTCAACTTTGCGAGACTTTAATTGTTTACGACGCGCTGGGTTGGGAAAATAGCAAAATTGTACTTTACCGCCAGAGTAAGGCTAACCAAAAGAGAGAGATCGGTAGGATGACACACAGGAAGTTAAAATACATATCATACTTATAAATAAATGACAGAACATTGACATGCATTGAGTATTAAAATACACTATATTTTTCCTTCATTGGTCGTTCAATCCTAAGATTGGTAGACTGCAGCCCTTCGCCCTCCCCTATCTAATACTAGTTGGCCCACTTCCTGGGATCTCTTCCTGTATACTTTCCTCTTTATTTGGTCCATGAACTTATTCTTGGGTCTTCCTCTGGGGGCTTTTCCCACTATTTTGCCTTCAATCATGTTCTTCAGAAAAATCTATTGGGTCTCAGGGAGTGTCTAATCTATCTTGTTCTTTTTTTCTGCATGGTGTTCCATATGGTCCTTTCCTCTTCTACTCTTCTGTGCACTCTTGAAGTATTACTTGAGGTAAATCAAGTATTGTTTTACTCCCTAGGTCAGACAGTGTACATCAGCAAGATTAAAAACACATATATGTGTCACAGAATGGAGAAGAATGTTTAATTTACTCAAATTAATATTTTAAAAAAATGTTTAGTTTTAAAAAAATTCTATAGAAGTATTTTAAGAAAACTGTACAGAATTTTTTATCCAGGTATTCAATGCTAGTTCCCTCACCTCCTGGTATCTCTCCCTATTACTTTCCTCTTTATTTGGTCTATGACCTTATTCCTGGGTCTTTCTCTGGGGGCTTCTCCCACTATTTTGCCTTCAATTATGTTCTTCAGAAAAATCCATTGGGTCTCAGGGTGTGTCTAATCTTTCTTGTTCTTTTTTTCTGCATGGTGTTCCATATGGTCATTTCCTCTTCTATTCTTCTTTACACTTCATCATTTCCTATTTTGTCTGTTCATTTTACCTTCACCATCCTTCTCTAACACTAGTTTCCAAGGCTTCTAGTCTGTTCTGGTCAGCCTTTATAATGATCCATGCTTCCGACTATAGAGTGCTACGCTCCATACGAATGTTTTCATATACTGTTTCCTAGCTTACAGCAAAGGAGTCACGCGGTACTAATCCTAGCGACCCCGAATTTTGATGCGTTTGAAACGCTCGAAATGATCTCACGCGGTCTTTCCTCTCGGAATTATTTCACCTGGGAGACTGAGCGAGTCGAGAATACCGAGTGGCGATAGAGTAAGCAAAATGGCGGACACTATGACGCTGATGCATATACATCACCGATTTGAAGTGGGAGAATTATTCGATGAAAGAGCGGAGAGGGATTTCAGATTTCCAGAAGGCCCCCTCGAGTTAAAGTAAACAGGCTTTAAGACCCTGTTTCATTCGAGCGATATTAAACACGCCTCCCCTGGCAGGAAATTCATAAGAATGTTCGCACTGACGCTCTGACCGAGTCATGCAAATTTACACAATTGCCAGCAGTGAATCTTCCGACTCCGCCGATTTTTCCTCTGAAGGGAAACACCTAGGGAAGAACTTTTTAACGTTCATGATCGACCAAAATGGTAAAGAAATAACTGAGAGGGATAGTCAAGCAGAGGAATTTCTGAGAAGTGCCAAGAGCAACGTCGCATCGTACGTCCTCGACCTTGTACGTAGCAATGCATGAATGCAGTGTAAAAGCAAAAGAGGTGGTCTGGGATCGAGCATCGCGTAAAAAAACTTGAAAAGAGACCAACTGTCCTTGTTTTAACAGCAGAGACTAAGGCCGTTTTCGAACTTGGCAAATCGAGCAATCTTCCCTTGGAACCTAGAGCTCATTAGGCGGATTAGACGTCAAATTCACGTGACCGAAGACGCCATATTGTCTAGATTCACAGTAATGAAACGAGGTAAATAAAAAAAGCAGTCTTGTTATGCTTACTATGTGTTCAATTAGAATTCGGGGTGTGATAATATGGGCTTGTTTGGAAAATCGAAGTGAAGAAACTTTCAAATGGATACTATTTTATCATTTCTATATTTATTTATGCGGTATTTATTATTTTTTTACGGAAAAATGATGCATTCACTATATTTACAGGCTTTTCAATAGCGTATATACTGATTAAATATTTCATAGCTGATAGTTCTGTGAATAATTCCATGTATTGAAGACCTCCCGTCCTTGTTTACGTTGTTGAGCCGACAAATTCTGTTTTCCTTACTCTGGAAGGAAATAAATGCTCTCATTGAAAGAATTATGGTCCGATGGAAGGCACTCTCAGGTAGTCATAATTTCATTGGCAGCATTAGTTTCAGCTAACTAACATCATAATTGTTGATAACGTTGAGCATAGGAGAGCTTTTTTACTGCATTCATCAAATAAGGGGGACAATATACCATTAGAGTAACAATGATTTGTTTTCAACGTAATTATGTTAGTTACAACGCACGTATTTCATCAGTCAACAGTTGAAGATTATAGGTAGTTCATTTGGAGTGTAATACATTGTTATGTGTTTTGTCATATTGGCACAAAACATTATATGATGACGTGACTGTGGCTGGTGGTAGGCGATATGTCGTTCACTTTAGCAGCCCCTAGCGATCGAAGCATAATCGTTATTCGCCATATTATGATATATATATGAATTATTTTATTCATTAGCAATAAGAGTTTTAAAATAATATTCCCTTTTAATTTGTCGCATCAGGATGGGAAGCATTTTTAAGAAGTCATCGACTTCAATCACCCATAAATTCGTCGTCCCCGGTGGCGGCGGGGTTAAGTCCTCGCCTGTCACTCCGAGGGTCGCGGGTTCGAGTCCCGCTTGGGTGGTTTTTCACCTCTCAGGACATAGGTGTTGTTGTTCGTTTATTGATAGAACCCGATGTAAAAGGCCTTTGTTGGTGTGTTTTCAGGAGTGTGAGTATAAATAAATAACAATTATGGCCACGGATAGCGGTATTACGTACGCTTCACGAGATAAAGGCCGCACGATGTCTCTTCCATCGTAGAACGGCTATGAAAGTGTCAAGTAAGGACTTCAATCCGTCTGCCTAGGGATCAAGATAACTTGATAACAAGTTAACTATGCGTTTGCCAAGTTCTAAGACGGCCTAAGATATTCATGGATTCCAAAATGTTAGAAGTAACTGAAAATAAATGAGAATATAAACAATTCCGATAAACATATTAATTCCTAGACCAAATTCATTGCTTTCTAGGAGAACTGATACTTCGCTCAAACTACCTGAAATACATGGTCGAAGTTTTTTATCATGTAACCACCACCCCTCCCAGGAATATTCAACCCATCCCTCTTCCCCATATACTCACGCATTCCTCGCTATAGTTCCTTCTACGTCTTCTCCCACCCAACGTCCGAAGCCGTCCTCCGCATAAGCGGTGTATAAGCGGCCCACGCCACATACTTCCGCAGCTTACCCATCCTTCTCCGCGGCCCGAACTCTAGTGTCCCGAAACCTTCACGAGACCGACCCAACAAGACTAAAAACCCTCCTCCCCCCCACGAAGTGAAAAAAACCCAGGGTCCCCCCCCCCCTCACCAACCGACCAACCCTAACCGCTCAACAAATCCACCGACCCCCTTCCTAAGACCCCCCCTCCCCCCTTCCGCGGAGGAGAGGTGAGCTGCGTCCAATCTGACCGCTTTGCCGACTTCTTCTCCCCGGCGGTCGAACTCTCATCTCCGGGGTCGGTCGGAGAGTGAGGGAAAGGGGGGGATGGGGTTGGCACGGGAGGCGGGCGGGGGTGGTGCCATAATGGACGGGGAGGAGGAGGGAAGATCAAAGGAGACACCGACTAACCTTACTACCCCAGCCTCATTCTCCACCACACACATCCCGTGTGACCGGGTGGTTTGGTGGAGAAAGGGTTGAGAGGGCGGGTGAGGCGCCACGATACAAAGAAACTAAGGGTTGCGAAGGGGGGGAGAGAGAACGGGGCGATAACAATTGGTCCCTTTACCCTTATCCCCTACGCAGGGGGAATTCCCCTCACCACCGCCGCGTTTCAACGGCATTCGTAAAATGTGGATATGCGCATTGTTCCCTCCTATAGCCGCTGGTCACCCAGGCAGCCGACCCCGCTGTGGGCACAATTAATAACGCATAATTTTTCCCGGAATGGGCCGTAATCCTGGGGGGGCATTCCATTCCAAAGCTCCCTTTTTCCCCTTCTCACCTCTCTACGATGCCCCGAAAGCGAGACAGTATGCATTTAAAATATTTGTAGAATTTTCCCCCGAGATAAGGCAAGCGGTAGCACTCCAGGCAATTCAGTGAACACTCTAAATCTATACATAAAAATGTCGAATATAAAATAAAACTCAGAGATTCATCTGAGTTATTATAGGCCAGTGGAGAAAATACGGCACGGACCATAGCAAAGACACGTGCTCACTAGAGTTTACATACGCCTTGACTTAACATATATATATCAACACTTATTTTTTTCCAAATCGAAAAACCCAAATTGTTACGCGAAATTCACAGTTAAAATATATTTCTGTGCATTAAAATGGTTTTGTTAATTAAAGTAAAATATCATGAGATTCACACGAGAATTCGTGGAAGTTCGTCATATTAAAACAGAAACAGAAATTGCACTATTCCACAAGGTATTTTATGCGTGCGACGCGTTTCACCTCACAGAGGCATCATCAGGTTATCAAGACCTGTCGACTCTAATTACAAGTCTTGTACTCTAACTACAAGTCTTGTACTCTAACTACAAGTCTTGTACCTGATGATGGCTCTGTGAGTTGAAGCACGTCATACGCATTAAATACTGCAATGTTTGTGGGATTTAGTGGAATACTGCAATATTTGTTTCTGTTATAATAAAGTAAAATAGGTAGTTAGTATCTATCTGATAGTGGCGATATTAATAAACCCATTTTCAACAGCGCGACTGGTGCAATACAAACACGAACATATTTTGCGGTTTATAGTTAACTTTTAGAAGCTATAAACTATAGTGCGGCTTATAAGTTGGCGTCATTACCCACCCGCGTAGGATAGGGTCCCCTTCGACGCAGAGGCACGGACTTCGAGCTAGGGCCTGAGCGAACCAGTTAAATTATAGAGTCGACCCCTCAACGGGGCTCTAAGAGTAGGAAAGTTTTTGCAGCCTCAGGAAATGGATTTAAACCGAATGTGATCCAGGAAATCTACAAACACTCAACACTTTTATCAAATCAAATGCATCACAGGGCGTTAGCTGATTTCAAAAGAAATATATTGAGTGAATTTCTGTATGAAGTCCTAAATCATTTTGGTCAAATGTGAGACAAGCTCAAAGAAGTAAATCATCAGTACACACGCTCAGTAAGTACAGACCGACAAAAGAAAGATGTTTAACAGTATTTTATACAAATTTAATCATTAAAATCATATTTCTAAAGTGCATTTAGCACAGCACGCTCGTGGGATTTGTCCGGGCCATCACTTGACTCTTTTCAATAAAGGTTGCCTGATGTCGTTACAACTCGTAGTCTCGGTATAAAATGCTAGCAAAAAAGCATCAACCTCTGCGAATCAACCCGTTCCTAACAAATTCCTGCCGGCGTATACCGATCACTGGCACCTAAAGCTGCACCGTAAGATGAGAAAATATCAACTATATATTTTTGTTATCACATCGTTTCGAAGGACTTAGAGAGTAGCTCATTTCAAACCCATTTACTACAGCGGTGATAAAGAAGATCCCAGACATTATTAGCCTTATTCTGTAACATCGATCTTGATTAAAGCTTGTCAGTTCGATCATGGGGCATTTTGATCGGTAGACGCCAGTACTGGTTTCGGATGAGTAAAGTTTGTGAGACTTGCGAGGGTCCTCTTCGTTCACTACATTTCGGGTGGAGACAGTTTTCAAGTTGACTCGATATTCTTTGATTTAAGTAAAAGCTTTCAACAGGGAACATCATCGAACGTTGTGCGTGAGTTGAAAACATATTTTTTTTACTTACGTGAGGAATAGGAACTGAACGAAGCATTTCGCAGCAAAAGCAACAATTATACAGTTATACGTAAAATTTCTTCGGGCTATATCGGGTAAAAGATTCCAAAACTTTTGATTGAGAACATATCCATGGACAGTATTAACGGCTTTGATATTAACTACTCTCTAAAACTCATCTACATCTACCGAAATACCGTGCAAGCCACCACTAGGGTGTGTGGCACAGGGTGATTCCACACCAGGCATGCAGCATCATCCCAGTTCAAATTAGAACCGCGTACGTTCCACCCAATGCCAAAACCAGTCAGGGCAACGGTACAATGTCAGACCCCAAACCAGGAGAGTGATACCTAGAAGAACATGCTACCATGCAGCACACTACTCAAGATATAACTACTGGTTAGTGTTATTAATGCGACGAGTAAACAGCACTACAAGGTACTAAGACATGAAAGATTATATCATGCCAGCGATTGCATGCAAAGTTAGTATCTACAATTCATGTTAAGATACTGAGCATTACTAAAAAACCTATTTAACCTAGTCAGTACCCTAGAACTGATCTATTAAACATATTATGGTTCCTTATTGTATATACGTGAAAAAATGAATTTTAAATCTATCGGTTCTGCAGTATATTTCCTTAATCTTATTCCTGTGATCGTTCCTACCGTAATAGTTTGGCTCTGGCAAAATATTTTGAACGTCTGGCAAAAAATATTACTCAATGTGGGATAGGTATAATATAGCACAGTGGATTAAAGTATTTTACGAGGACGTTAAGGAGATGCATTTTCTACCTTCTAGTTAGGCCCTAACTGGGATAGGTGTCATGAGCTAGGGGTTCACTTGAAGCGTAAAGACTAACCAGACGCATTCCTAGGGATTACATACTATTTAGTATAAGCCTATTGTTTTATACACGTTTTAAAAATTTTAGAATTTTATTGTTCAGCTTAACACCTGAAGTGGCATTTACAACTTCATTTTTTCATCTATTATTTACAGCTTTCAAATTTTATCGGCAAATCTCTGGTTTGATTAGCACTTATTTTCATTTCAAATGCTGCAGAGATCTTAACTCAAGGTTTTGTGTAATATCTGGAATTATGCAAGGGTGTACCGAGAAACGAGCAATTATGCGCAATAAGGCGACTTTCCACTCACCTACACCCTCAAATACCTCCCCCTTCCTTCTTCTTGCTCGCTTTTCCCCGCCCCCTCTCCTTCTCACCACCCTGATTGCAGGCGCTAGCCTATGAGTCAGCGGCCTCTCTAGCGTGCTGTCTTTCCAACGAGCGTATTACGACTTTTACAAGCAATGCACTGTTGTCGAAGCTTACAGGTAAAATGGAGGTGATTCATTTAGGCTAAAGACGGAAGAAACAGGCATATTCTCAGTTGCTTTGTTCGGCACAAGGGTATCAAGAGCAAATGCCTTAGCATAGCTAGAGACATAAAAGCTGAGATGTACCTTTTTGTAAGAAATTCACGTCTTGATATGGATTCGCCGATATTTTACGATATTTGCGATTTTATGAGAATCAACCCGCTCGATCCGTTTTCTAAATGGCAAATCCACTTTCTTTTCACGAGTGTGGATTAGAATCATAGATACTTTTCCTTCTTGCTACGGCCCTGAGGCTTACACAGCTGCTGACGGGTAGCAATTTTATAGGGAGCCGGACGTCCATTTACTCAGTTCATGGCGAATAAACCCGATATATTTGGAAATAAGTTTAGATTTGCTGTAGACAAAGAGTCAAAAGAACATAGCGAATGTTTTACCTTTACTGGCAAAGGCTGTATACATTCTGATATTGAACGTCTCGCCAATTATGTCGTGATGAAACCGAGGAAGCCATACCGAGAAAAAAATCGCGCCATAACACCTGACAATTTTCTCTCAACAATAACGCTTGCAAAGCAATTGAAAGATGCTGGTAAATCTTTTTCGGTAAATGAGCGGAATAAGAAGACAAGTTAAAAAAATTGGAGGCATAAAAAAAAATTTTATCCGACAAAAGATCTTTAGATATGTAGATTATGACATTAAGCTTACTTTGTATCAAGGCTAACGAAATAATAACGCGCATATTCTTAGTTTCGAACATACCAATTAAGAATAAAAAATAACGAGAGAAAAAACACCCAAAACAGTCAAATATACAATGAGAAAATATGAGTTAATATTCCTGAGCAAAAAACTGTACTGTCCGAACACACTCTTGGCGATGACCTGTTCATTATGAATGGAAGTACCATGCATGGGGTTGATAGAGAAGTTAGATAAAGAGCTTGCAGAGTCTTGAATAACGTCATCCAGATTTATTTTCCTAGGTAATACAGCAATGACCCTACAGACTGACGTTACTCAAAGAAAACTTTTCCGAACTAAGGAATCAAGTGAGAGGAATTGGAGTAAAGGTATATGTGATTCATTAAATTTAATATAAATAATAATTATATTATTTTTATTGACAATTATATTATATTTAATAAGTAATTAAAATAAAAATTCAATTTGAGATAGGTGCTCACCTGTCCCCTAATGCTCAAGTCTATCCTGTAAGTTAGGTGTATTCAAATTAACGTCATATGGTTGCTAAACAAAATTCATTCAAACTGTGCAATTGTATTCAAATGCTCACTTACCACGCCATTTTTCATAAATACTTTTTAATATGCACAATAAAACTAATTTGTGCTTATTTGATGAACAAAATGTTTGCCAAAATGTACGATACCACTATAATTTGGTGGCATCAGAGAAAAAATGAAATTCCATAGGTTCTCGCGAATTGAGTGGAATTCATTCTTGATGCAGAAATAAAAACGTGTAATTTTCCACAAAATTAAAATTTCCTTCACCAGACCGGATGATTATGTATAAACTTTGAAACCCAAGTCCCAATTAAACCGAAGGAAAATGTTATCTTTGTGGAAAATAGCTCATTTTTATTTCTATATCAGGGAAAAAGTTGATTTGATTTGCAAGCTGAGTGATCTTGTATGTAACGAAAATACATCATATTTAATGCACTAACAAAAGTATAAGAGATTGAATTAGCAATTGCACAAGATTTTACTGACAAAAAATCACACCACGGGAATAAATAGAGAAAATTCAAGCAAAACATAAATATATTCATCATTAAAATGCCTTTTAATGATAATTTTTGAAAGTGCATTTGCGCACAAATATCATAAATTATACTGAAACACTATAGGGCTTATTCGTAAAAAGGGTTCTAGGCAAATGCGACGAGAGAGTACGAGAAAGAAGCTATTTTACACTTGTCAGGCCTCATTTAGAATATGCCGCTAGTATATGGGATCCGTACGAGGAAGGTATGATAAAAGAATTAGAGCGCGTGCAAAGGAGATCCGCTAGGTTTGTTTAAAGGCCGTTATGATAATTGTACAAGTGTTACGAGCATAATAGAAGAACTAGGATGGGAATTACTATCAGAACGCAGGTTAAAATTTAGGTTAAACCTTTTAAGTAAATTCGAAACAGAGTTGTTCACAGATGATGTTAGTTATATATTAAGAACCCCTGCGTATTACGCTAGGTTTGATCACATTAACAAGATTAGAGAGATAGATTGTCGTACCGATAGATTTAAAATGTCATTTTTCCCGCGTACCATAAGGGAGAACAATAGTCAGCGTAGCAAAGGTATAGGTGGGTGAAATATAGTTAGAGTAGTCTGTAGTGCATGATGCATGTAATAACAACCAATAATCCCTTCCTTATTATGTAGATAATATAACCATCTAGCTCCATGTGACCCTATTTTCTAGCATATCTCCCTTAAATATCCTACTTGCATGGCAATAGTGCAAGTTTAGTGATCTCCACCCCCTGCCACACACCCTCGTGGTGGCTCGCAGGGTATTACGTAGACCACGTAGACGTAGACGTGGGGCAACATGAAATTTAGATTGCAACAAAGAAATTGCAAAATGCTCATCACATGGGGAGAAAAGAATTGTTTCAAGTATTCTACCGGTTTAGGTAGGTATTTATGAAAGTCAGAGTATCTCCTCTTGGTTCTCTACAATTTCAAGGGCTTAACTGCCTCCAGTAGAGAACAAAACACGGTAGTCAGAATGACTATCATGGGCATTTTGGATGGGCGAGAAGTCTGGGCATTCTAGTGCTAAAAGCCGTCATCTATAGTACGATTTCGCCGTTTCAACGTGACATAACACCGAAATCGTCGCGATTGGGCGTTCCCCGAGGAGAAATGATAAAATAATAGATTGGCTTTTGAAAACTGGCACGGAAGTTCCAGCTGGGGCAGAGAGCTTCCAAACTCTAAAGAAGGCAGTCCTAATTGATTACGCCCGTCAGTTTTTCCGGAAGCCTAAAAAAATATTAGAAAAAGTAGTGAAGGAAATGAGGGCTGCCGTAGAGCTTACATGGCTAACAGTAGCTCACTGTGTGCTTAATGCAATTGAGCTTATATAGGCAAAAAAAAACATACGATTAACCCCCTCGTACTACGGCAGATTAGATCGCGCCAATAAAATTAGAGAGCTAGATTGTAGAACCGATAGGTATAAAATGTCATTTTTTTCGCTTTCCATTCGGGACCATAACAGATGTGATCGTCGTCATGAATAGTGTAAATAGTGACATTAGCTAGATTTTAGATCTCTTTCTCTATATATTTACGTTCTTATTTATGTACGATGTAAATATTGATGCTCTTATGCATGAGATTTTGAATCTGTAGTAGTAGTCCTTGTACCCCTTGCATGTTGGAACGATTGAGGATAGAATGTTTCTTGGTTAGTAGATTTTAATGAGCGCGTTGCATGTGTGGTACGCTGATTCCAATGTAGTTTCGGTGTTCTGCCGTATTATTGATGCATGCCTGATGTGGAAGCACCCCCTGCTACGCACCCTTTGGGTGGCTTGCAGGGTATGACATAGATGTAGATGTATGACATAGATGTAGATGTAGGCATATGTGAAGAATAAAAATAGATTGGCTTTTGAAACCTGGTGCGGAAGTTCCAGCTTCACTCATTTCTACCATGCTTCATACAGTACTGCGGTTTTTAGCAGATTTTATGCATTTGACTTATTTCCATGCAGAGACTTTCATACTGATAGATGAGGACTCAATCACATGGGGTCTAATTCTGAATTTTATAACCCGAGTTAGAACGGTAACATCGAAAAAATAACATTTTTAGCAAAATAACTTGAAAAGAAAAAAATGTCGTGGACATTCGCTCGTAAGTGGATGAATTTCAACATGATATGCTATCCATTATTAGGTATGTTTTTAAACTATGGACGAGTGGAATTGAATTCTCAGGCACAACCATGTGCGAACGCTTCAACAAAACTTTTTGAAAGCCGCAGTTAAAAAGTGCACGTACAATTCATAAATTGATCGACACGACGTCATTTAGTCGTTATGACTTCAAAACAAACCTTTTTAATAAATTGAACTTGAACGGTTCCACTAAAAAAAAATGATTTACGAAACCGAGACGACCGGGAGCTATTGACACTAATTACCTAAATAAAAAAAGAGGATTTTTTTTCAAATAGCTTGATGTGAACGGCAATCAGACGTCTGGGAAACAAGTTGACTTGAGAAATTACGAAAACCTGGTTCAAGTGCAATCACAGTATATGCGGGATACTTCGAGAGATGCATGTACATATCCATTGGATTACGTAACGCTGAAAAGTAGTAATAGGATATCAAAATCAATCATTTTCGCGGTAATCCAGATTTATACGCCCGTCATAATCACTGCTAAGTGGCTATTGATGGCTGCATCATTTTTAAAAATGTCAAAGTTCTGGCTTTTGATATAAATGGGAAATATAAGCACTTAATGAAGGGCAGCGCGAATATGTAAGAGGAAGAGAGATACAGACTTAAATTGACGACTGGGTGTAGATGATTGTTCGCAACAATTTAGCTCGGCGTGACTTGTCTAATTCTGGCTCCGAAAGCGAACCAGAGGGCGAAGTTTCTAACCTATCTCGGCGCAAGTCAATCTTATAATCAGTCGATGAGACCTATCGATTGTGTGGGCTTAAAGAGTTGTTGTCAGCTTCCCCGTGACGACCGGGAGTTATTGACACTAATTACATAAAAAGGGAGGATATTTTTCAAACTGCTTGGAGTGAACGGCAATCAGACGTCTGGGAAACAAGTTGACTTGAGTAATTACGAAAACCTGGTTCAAGTGCAATCACTGCTTACGCAAAACACTTCGAGAGGTGCATGTATATATCCATTGGATTACGTAACGCTGAAAAGTAGTAACAGGATCAAAATCAATCATTTTCGCGGTAATCCAGTAAATCCAATAAATATACGCCCGTCATAATCACTGCTAAGTGGCTAATTTTAGAGAAACAATTGCACTTTTTCACAAAATTGTTTTAATGCGTACAACGCGTTTCGGCTCACAGAGCCATCATCAGGTACAAGACAAGAAATAAGAGAGTACAACACATATATATATCTCTTCACAAACCCCCCCCCCCTCCTCTGAAGAGATATATATATATATGTGTTGTACTCTCTTATTTCTTGTCTTGTACCTGATGATGGCTCTGTGAGCTGAAACGCGTTGTACGCATTAAAAAAATTTTGTGGAAAAGTGCAATTTTTTCTCTTAAATTATGAATAACTTCCACGATATCTCGCCTGAATCTGTTGAATTTGCTAAGTGGCTATTGATGGCTGCATCATTTTAAAAATTTCAAAGTTCTGGCTTTTGATATAAATGGGAAATATAAGCACTTAATGAAGGGCAGCGCGAATATGTAAGAGGAAGAGAGAGAGACAGACATTAATTGACGACTGGGTATAGAGGATTGTTCAAAACAATTTAACTCGGCGTGACTTGGCTAATTCTGACTCCGAAAGCGAATTAGATGGCGAAATTTCTAACCTATCTCTACGCACCACCTCCTAAGGCCGTTTTCGAACTTGGCCTAATCTGAACCTGAAATCAAGCAATCTTGCCTTGAAACCTAGTACGCATCGAAAGCTATGACGTCATGGACGCGTCATCACCATGCGCTTGTTCACTAGCTATCGAGGAAAGATACCAAGTCAACGAAAAAGGAGACTTGTTATGCTTGCTAGGTTTGAAGGTAGAACTCGGGGTGTGATAATATGGGCTTGTATGGAAAATAGAAGTGAAGAAAATTTCAAATGGATACTATTTTATCATTACTACGTATATTTGTGTGATATTTATTCTTTTTTTGCGGAAAAATTGATGAATTCGCTATATTGAAAGGCTTTTCAAATGTGAATATACTGATAAAAGATTTGGTACCCAATAGTTGTGTGAATAATTCCATACATTGTAGATGTACCGTCCTTGTTTACTCCATTGAACCTACAAAATCTATCTTCCTTACTCTGGAAGGAAAAGAAATAAAATGAAAATATGATGAAAGAAATTGTATGAAAGAATTATGGTCCGATGGAAAGTACTCTAAGGTTGCCACAATTTCATTGGCAGCATTATTTTTAGCTAACGAACATCATAATTGTTACTAACGTTGAAATTGGAGAGGTTTTCACTGCATTCATCAAAGAAAGGGGATAATAAACCATTAGGGTAAATGTAATTTGTTTTCAACTTAATTACCTATGTTAGTTACAACGCGCGTATTTATCAGTTATCAGTCGAAGATCATAGGTATTTTGTTCGGAGTGTAATATATTAAAATACTGTTACCTGTTATTTCATGTAGACAAGAAATATTATAATGCCTTTTTGTACATAAAGACGTCTATGGTGAAATACAGAGAGTGATATGACGTCCACTTCAGCAGACCCTAGCAATCGAAGCATAATAGTTATCCACCACATAATGGTATATGTGAATTATTTTATTCATAAGCAATAAGATTTTAAAAATTATATTCCCTTTTAGTTTGTCGCATGCGGATGGGAAGCATTTTAAAGAAGCCATCGACTTCCATCAACCACAAAAATTATGGACACGGATGGCGCTTTTCGTATTTTTTACGAGATGAAGGCCGCATGATGTATCTTCTATCGTAAAAGGGCTACGAAAGTGTCAAGTAAGCATTTCACTTTGCTTGCCTAGGTACCAAGATATCTTGATATCAAGTTAACTAGGCGTTTGCCAAGTTCAAAAACGGCCTAAGTCAATCTTATAATCAGTCGATGAGACCTATCGATTGTGTGGGCTTAAAGAGTTGTTGTCAGCTTCCCCGAGACGACCGGGAGTTATTGACACTAATTACATAAAAAGGGAGGATATTTTTCAAACTGCTTGGAGTGAACGGCAATCAGACGTCTGGGAAACAAGTTGACTTGAGTAATTACGAAAACCTGGTTCAAGTGCAATCACTGCTTACGCAAAACACTTCGAGAGATGCATGTATATATCCATTGGATTACGTAACGCTGAAAAGTAGTAATAGGATCAAAATCAATCATTTTCGCGGTAATCTAGATTTATACGCCCATCATAATCACTGCTAAGTGGCTATTGATGGATGCATCCGATTTAAAACTTTAAAGTTCTGGCATTTAATATAAATGGAAAATATAGGCATATAATGAAGGGGAATGCGGATGTGTAAGGTGAAGCGTGAGACAGAATTCAAGTGACGAGTGGGAATACAGGTTGGTTCAAAACTAAATTCGATGTAACATTCCTCATTTTCCCTTCGAAAGCTAGACAGTGGGCGATATTTCTTACCAATCACTACGCACTTTTTCCTACCAAGAATACGCCCCCATGATGGTACTGTAACGCATTGGTGTTTTATTTTATTAGCACATTATTTTCGGTTTTCTAGTACACCTTCTGGCTGCTCCCTCTCCTCTCAAACAATCCCCTCTCTCCAAACTTCAAAAACTCCCTCACAACCGACAACGACAATACAAAATATAAAAATTAAACATTAAAACACAAAAATAAGAAAGAAGAGAAAATACACAAAATGAACAATAAACTTAGTAAACATCAAAACACATCAAACAAACAATAACTCAAGGAGCGCGGCGTTATAGAACCATCACGTGAGGTGGAAGAAGTAGCTCGAATATCGATCAGAGAATATCATTACACACAAATGTTAATAACTGAATGCAAAATTCGTTTTATCTCATGCCAAAATTATGAATTTTTTAATGTAAAGAGTGCATCCCCTTTCCGCGGACTACAACCTTGACGTGGTGGAAGGGCTTGCGCGTTCCAATGACCCCTAGAGCTGGACTGGCGGGAGCAATACATTGGCGGGAGCAATACATTCAATACATTGCTCCCGTTAGGGCAAACCATGCCAGAAAGGTCGAAGGGTAGGAGCCAGACGAAAGGAAGTCTCGTGATAGTGTCACGTGAAACACATTGTTGGGAAGCGGGGGTGGGAGACCCCTCTCGACTATTATACTACCCAGAAACATGAATGTCGCACAAAGAGAATTGAATCGTGGCAACTACGGGACGCCGCCCAATGGGTGTCGGGCCCGGCATCGGGGGAGGCAAGGCCCCCGAGGTCGTCATCACACGAAATCCTTGCGCAACACAGTCATCACAGGATACAAGAAACAAGGAAGATAAGAAGAAAAGGAAGAAGAAAAGGAAAGTACCGATAAACTTAGGAACTTGGAACGTTAGAACAATGGTGAGGGCTGGGAAGCTGGAAAACATTAAACGGGAAATGGATAGAGGGAAAATGGATGCCTTGAGGCTGTGCGAGGTAAGATGGAAGGACAGCGGGGACTACTGGAGTGATAGTTACAGGATAATCTACAGTGGTGGGGTGGAGAGTCAACGCGGAGTAGCCATATTATTAAACGCAAAATTGGGGAGGAGGGTAGAATATATTCAACAGGTGAGCGACAGGATACTAGTGGTAGAAATAAAAGCACGCCCTACACATTTCGTATTGGTCCAGGTGTACATGCCTAAAAACAATCATAGGGAGGAAGAGGTGAATGAGGTGTATGAACAGATAGAGGAGATAATCAGACAAGTGCCGGGTAAGAAAAATCTAATAGTAATGGGCGACTGGAACGCAGTAGTAGGGGAGGAGAGAGATGGGTATGAAGTGGGAGGGTTTGGATTAGGAACGAGAAATGATCGCGGAGAGAAGGCAGTTGAATTTTGTAGGAGAAATAAATTAAGAGTTACAAAGACGTGGATTAAACACCATCGCAGGAGGAGATACACGTGGAAAATGCCAGGAGACACTGGAAAATACCAAATTGACTATGGTTAGACAAAGATTTAGGAACAATGTGAAGAACTCGCGGAGTTATCCGGGGGCTGATGCAGACTCGGATTATAATTTAGTGATGTTGAATTGTAAGGTTAGATTCAAAAAGCTAAATATAAGCAGGAGAATGAAGAGATGGAACCTGGAAGCGTTGAAGATGGAGAAAAGGAGGGAATACCAAGAGATAGTGGATGAGAACATAGGAGAAGCCAAAGAAGCAGGAACAATCGAGGAAAAGTGGGAGAATATCACAACAAGCATTGTAGGAGCGGGTGAGAAAACAATAGGAGCAGCCGATTTGACGAGGGTAAAGAAGCAGTGGGTTACGGAAGAAATGATTAAGAAAATGAAGGAGAGAAGGAATTGGAAAAATGTCAACACCGACCAGGGTAGGGCGAAATACAAGGAGCTAAATAATCAATCACGGCGAATAACCAATCAGGCGAAAGAAAAATTGGTGGAGAAGGTAATGCGAGGAAATGGAGAAACTGCAAAAGGAAGGGGAAGTGGGTGCGTTATACGCTAGGTTAAAATTGCTATCGGGAGGTAAGAGAGGGCAAACGGTACCAAAGATTAAGAGAGGTAGAATTTTAACCGAGCAGGAAGATATCCTAGAAAGATGACTAGAATACGTGGAGGAGCTCTATGACAGCGATAGTAGACCAATTAGTTTAGATGTAGAGGATGAGGAAAACCTAGATGAAGATAACCTCGGCCCAAACATTCTCGACAATGAAATAGAGAAAGCATTAAAAGAGATGAAGGCTAGAAAAGCTGTAGGAGTAGATAACATACCCTCGGAATTGCTAAAGAGTTTAGGAAGTAAAGGTAGGCAAGCTTTTTTCGAACTCATACGCAGGATCTACGAAGAAGGAGTATGGCCAGAAGACTTTGTGAAAACAGTATTGATTCCTATTCCGGAAAATAAGAATGCATCAGAATGCGAGGACTACAGAACAATAAGTTTAATTACACACGCAGCCAAAGTTTAACTTCGAATTATCAATAGAAGGTTGGAGAGTAAGGCCAAAAACTGCTTAGGCGATGACCAGTTTGGGTTCAGGAAGGGAAGGTCAACTCGGGATGCGATAGCGGTGATGAGAACATTTATAGAAAGAAACATGGAGTATAATCAGCTCGTTTACGCATGCTTTATTAATTTTGAAAAGGCTTTCGACAGAGTAAATTGGAATAAACTAACGGAGATACTAGAGAAAATGGGAATAGATTGGCGAGACAGGAGACTAATTCGAAACTTATGTATGACGCAAAGGGAGCAGGTGAGGGTGGCTGATGTTGAATCAGGGTGGGCAACTCTAGGTCGCGGGGTAAGGCAAGGGTGTCCGTTGTCGCCGTTGCTCTTCAACATTTATGCTGAGGAAATGCTAAGACAGGCATGGGAAGAACTTGAGGTTGGAGTCAAAGTGGGAGGGCATCTTATAAAATCGGTTTGATTCGCGGACTATCAGGCATTGGTTAGTGGATCTTCGAAGATACTACACGCTTTGGTAGATGCTTTAGATATGCAGTGTGGGATATTCGGAATGAAGATAGATCATAAAAAAAACAAAAGTAATGAGATTCTCTAGGACGAAGAAAGCGAAGCTTGTGATCAAAGTTGGAGGACACAAACTGGAGTAAGTAGAGCAGTTTAATTACGTAGGTAGCACGCTAGAGGAAAGTGGGTATAGTGGTAAAGACATACGGAAGAGAATAGCGCTAGCTAAGGAGGCGTTTAGTAATAGAATAGAGCTGATGACGGGGACACTGGGTAAGGATGTGAAGAAGAGGCTGGTGAAGAGTTTGATATGGAGCGTAGCGTTGTATGGGGCAGAAACGTGGACCCTGAGAAAGAAGGACGAGAATAGGCTGCAGGCATTTAGATGTGGGTGTGGAGAGGAATAGAGAAGGTTAGATGGACGGGAAGGAAGACTAACGAGGATGAGCTGGAGATGGTGGGCGAGGAAAGGAATGTTTTGAGTGAAATCCGGGAAAGGCAGGGCAGATGGCTGAAGGAGGTAATAAAGGGTGATGGGTTGCTGAAGAGTGTGATAAGGCCGTTTTACACGATGAATGATCGTGCGCAAGGTCATTCGAATGATCATGCGAATGAACATCATTCACCGTGTAAAACGGAAAATTTGGCGAATTTTCCGTCATTCGCGCGATCATGCGAATGAAATTAGAGCATGTTCTAATTTGCTTGAATGCTTCCTTGAATGAAATTTGCGCGCGGCGTCCATCTTGTCCACTGCCACCACCTCGGAATTTTAAGATCATATATAACAAATTTGGAAGCACATTAATCCAAATGATCACTCAAATAATTAATATGTGCTTTGAGACAACGCAAATTCACACACATCAATTCTCTAGGGTGGGTCATTCGGTAAAACCATATGAGATTTTTAATGAATAAAAACGTCGTTTTTATTCTAGATTGCATCGATATTTTGTTAAATTTGCAATTTTAGAAGTATGAAATGTTAAGCGAACACCTAATCTTGGAGTACAAGGTGCAATTATTTGTTGAATCTTGTTTTCTCGGAGGGCAGATTTTGGGGAGTTAATTTTGGCTTCGTGAAGCTGGCTGTTATGTTGCCTATCTTCCGGAAAATCAGGGGTTAAACAGCCCCTTTTAGTTGTCACTCTTAAATGAAAATATTGGCTTTCCGTCACGTCCGATGATAATTAATTAATTTATAGGGAAATGAAAATGCTTTAAAATAGAAAGTTATCGCCAAAGTCAAGAAACTAGTTGTCTTTCAAAGATGGAATATTTTCGCGGCAGCATTTCAAAGAAGCTGGAGGAAACTTCGCCACAACACAAACTTCGACCAACACACACAGACGCTAGTAAACAAAGCAGCTGGTCGGAAATGCTGCGCGATTTGATATGTACTATCGATAGTCGTACCTCTGCGCATCGTTTCTGCGCCGAAAATTCGCCGAATTCATTCACCGTGTAAAGCAGACGTTTCAAGCGATAATGCGAATGAATTTCATTCGCATGATCATTCGAATGACCTTGCGCACGATCATTCATCGTGTAAAACGGCCTATAGAGGGAAGGATGTTAGGCAAACGGCGAAGGGGAAGAAGGAGAATAGGTTTCATGGACGGGATGAAGAAGGGTAGAATTTATGCAGAGGCGAAAATGGATATATTATATAAGACCCGGAATGTGTAAAAGACCGGGAGCGGATTCTCTGACATTCAACAAAACCTACCTTTACCGGTAGAATACCTAATAATAATAATAAAAAGAGTGCATCTTTGGAGTTCTTACACACCCGTTCTACAAGAAGTAGCACATTGCAAAAAAATCTCCAATGAAAATTTGAACTCCGCCTCGTTTTCCGCTATCACAGCGACCATGCACTGAATAAATCAAAAACAGCAGCCGGGGAAAGAAGAAGTGATGAACATCAGAGTTTAACACAGTGTTCAATCGCAAATAGTTACTTTTGTCAGATTAAAGCTTTAACATTGATCGTAATTTCATCCTAAGAGATATTGATTACAACCCTCCATTCAACCTTATTCCATGTGAACTCTTTCTTGATCTTGAACCTTTAAACTTTGACCTTCTTGACTTTTTGTTTAAAGCGATACTTAACGAATTTCGGTATAAAGTTCTTGGAGATCGCATTAGATATTTGCCTAGTTGTATTTAAATTAGCAATTTACTTTGAGATTCAAAACTTTAATAATAACAGGCATATCGTTGTGTCAACAACTACACCTTTAAGCCCCAGTTTCATGCATCATTTTACCTAGCCTGCGTAATTGTCCCACAGTCTTCCTCATGTAACTTCCTCGTTCATTGTGTTCCTCACACATTTGTAGCCTTTCAAAGTTTGGTCCATTCAACTGGGCAAATATTGTTTTATTTAAGTCGATTGACGTTGGGATTCGTACCAGCGAAATGTTTCATAAGTTGAGAAAACACATCTGCCTCGCTCTTCCAGCTGTGCGACCCGCCGTGGCCGAGCACCAGGTGTCAAAGTTCGGCCGGTTCAAAATGCTTTTTCTTTCCTGGGTATAAAAACCTTCTCCGGAGCAAGAGCATATTTTTTAGAAACATCCGTGAGGAGAATCGCCCAAGCATTTTGGCGAATTGAGACGGTTTTTTTAGAGTCGTTGGAAAGCACTTTACTGCGTGTCACTGTGGCGTAGAGTGCATCTTCACCCTTCTGATTCCTGGCGTTTGATATTAACGAAAAATTTGAGCATTCAATGAAGGGAAACACGAATATGTTTCATATAGCGCGTTATTCACAGTCAATTACATCGGAGTCTTAATTGGAACACCACATTTGATCCAGGACGTAGAAATAAGCTCATATAAAACACCTGTCACTGTTTAATTTATACATAGATAGTTGTTGCTTTCATAAAATTTTTATCAATTTTGGCGTCAGTAAAAATGATTGATTAGTAAAGATCGGTGGACGGCGACATCTTTAACTCGCTTACACTGTCGAAGGCGTTGCATGGCAAATAATATATTTTTTGGCTTTTAGCAAAACATCCTAAAATTATGCTAGTGTTTGCGTTGCACTAGTAACGCTAACAAAAGTGGTTTTTTAATCGCTCTTATACGATAAATATTACTTAACTATTTTAAGGGCCCTAAAAAATCCAAACCGCATAAACGTACGTAACCGCGTAACTTAGTAACGGATGAAAGCAAAAAATACTTGGAAAACCTTTAGCAGCAGGCAAAGCTAAAGCGTTTCATGCTGGACGGAATGGTTTTCCACTCAAATGGAAACTCAGCGCATCAATAGGGGAAGGCTTATTGGGCCCTTTCTCAGATATGACAGCCGTTAAAAAAAAAAACTATATTGCACGGTGAAATAAGTGGAAGAAATGCATTGGGAAAAGACCAAGGATACATTGGGGAGATTAATACGGGCATTAAAATGAAATACACGAGGGCATAAAGCGGTTAACTTGGAATGGGAATGGCGTCCAGAACCGCAACTATCAATCATTGGATTGATTATTGCCGATAATGACGATCAGTGGTAATCATTTGGAAAGTAGTGCTCTCCAGAAATATATTTACTTCCAAATATGAATAAAAAATTGTTTTTGGGGGACAAGTTACGTTTATTATCGCGTTAATGTTTCCTCAGATTGGTACCTCCTGCCGCTGCGTCGAATTCCACTCGAGAAGGGTGCTTCTTCCATAATTTCCAGTGAGAAATGGCCTTGGAAACTGTGAGTTTTGGTTTAAGGACTACTTCTTAAGGTAATTTGAGCGAGATAGTTCCTCAGTCATAATGGAAACCGCGACCCTCGAGTTAGCAGGGCGAGGACTTTACCCCGCCGCCACCGGGGCCATAGCCTTTAATTTGACTATTTTTTTCGCACGATACGTTTAATACTTCTTCACAACGGAGGGTTTCTTGTGGGCCTGAAAAAAATTTACGGCGTTGGCAAATGGATTTATTTTCAAAAATCCTTGATCAATCATAACTACACACTGCTGGATTTTAGACGAGATCTAAGAGTTAGAAACTTTAATTTTTTTAATGTCTCTGTGTAGTGCTTACACGTGCCATTATTCATGTAAAAGGGATGGTATTTTTCATCAAATATCTCGGAAAGTAGTGAGGTGAGGGGCTGATATTTTGGTATCTTTGGAAGAGTGAGGTATTTTTCTTTAAAACGAAATCGGATATTTAGCTCAAACTACCTTAAGGCGCTAGAGAGAAAGATTTATCCCCAGAAGGAGAATTGAGTGAAACATACAAAAAGTTAAGGAAAAAACATGCGAGGTAACAATGGAACGAAAACGGATAGAATATGAAGAATTGAAATTAAGGCATAACAGTAATTACTTTTAAGTCCAAAAAAATCTAAGATGACAACTTTTACAAAAACCACTAGATTAATTTAAAAACTTAGTAAAAGTAGACATGTCAAAAGTAGTCAAAAGGTTTTAGTAAAAGTTGCCATCTTAAATTTTTAATGATGGAATACCACCAAGTGAGATTGACTAAAGTGAGTGACTTTTAAGTCCCATTATGTACAGCTATGCTTATTAAGGTGGCTCTGGCTTGACTTTGTGAGTCAAGGGAAGCACTAAGTTACACACTTTTTGTTTTGAGCATAAAACAACTTGACTCCGCTGATGAAACGGATTACTCATTGAAAACCAAAATTATTGCACTATATATCCAGATAATTCAGTACGCTCATATTAAATGGCCACATTTGTCGAGGGATAAATGATAAAGTGGAGAGAGTGATGCAAAAAAGTCAACTCTGAACCAGCTAGGTATTTGTAATCGTGATTTAAATGATAAACTCTGGCCGGCAACAAATCGGGGAAGCGGAAATAGTAAAGCTAGAGAAAGTGGGGTATTGCAGGTTCGCTGGACTTTCATATGAAAATTATATTCAGAGGTGAGAGAGATCCATGCACAAAGCTAAGGACAACGCAGGGAAGATTGAAAAAGAACGAAAATATCCATGATACGCGAAGGAACAGAGTTACTTGATAATAGACATAAAAAAGTAGCATTGTAGAAATGGATATCCAAGGACATGAGACACTTTGCTACGGCTTGGAGAAGACAATTAAATGAAGAATTGAAGGCAAGAATTGCTGTAAGAGAAGGTAATATCCCTTAATGGTTTCTGAAGCATGTAAGACATATTGAAATATATCTATTTTTAGAACAAGTTAGAAGATTTACAACGATAAAATATGAACGCAATACCCATCGGAAACAAAATTGATTCCTATCCTGTAACAGAAGGCAACGTAAGAACACTAACTTACTATAGTAATTATTTGTATGTACCACGCACCTCAAATGTGCTCGTTAAAGAGGTTGTTTATCATGACATTGGGGAAAATGAAGGGAGCAAACCAGAACTAAGGTGACAACCAGCTTGAGTTTAGGAAATGAAAAGCAAACCGGGATACGATGTGGTGATAAGAAACTTAAAATAAACCTGAAGTATATCCAGGACATATTTGCCTGTTTCGCCGAAGACTAATGAATTCGGACAGCTGATAAATTCAGCAAGATTGGCCGAAAATAATGCGTTATTTTTTCAGTCATCCAGATTATTGCTGGTAGTGGTAAATATGATAGAAAGTTAGAGCGAGAGATATGAAATGAAGATCAATCTTATAAAAACTAAATAATGAGGTATCTTAAGGCAAAAAAAAGCTAGGTGACTCTAAAAGTAGGTGGGTGTACCTGGAGGGGAGGGCAGAAATTTTTGATTACTTGGGTAGTACGTGGTAGAAAAAAATAGCTGGAAATTTAGAAGAAACATATATTTGAGTGTTATTAAAGGAGGCGTTCATCAATAGGAGAGATATAATGGAGGGATTATCGCATAATAAAATACTGCCAATGAGTCTAATAAAAAGTATGGCATTGTGTGGTGCACAAACAGGCGTATGTCCATAGTCAGTGGTAGAGATGGAAAGTGCTATAATCCTTCATTTAAAAACAATTTACTAACATAAAACACACCAAAATATCACTGTTTAATCCCACCTTAGAATTTTAACAGAGAAAATGGATACCCATTGCACAGCTCTTGGAAGAGAGTAGTAAGATTCCCGCGCAAACGCGACGCTGCTCCATGATTGGCCGGAGCATTGATCGCTTTTTGGCGCCAAACTTGGCCTATATAAGGACGGACCAAAACCTCAGGGGACCAGGCAGGCGTTGTTATCTCTTTATTGTTATTGATTTTCTTATTTCTGTATCCTTTGTGTCTTGGTGAATAAAACATTTTTGAATTTTTTTAAATTTTCTTCTCGCTATCCTTCACTTGAGGACGCCATCAGGATAGCAGGCGAAACTGTTGCGCTGAATGACAACTGACGCGGATGCAACCCGAGAAATGTTGAAATCATTTGATCAACGCCGCGGAAACCTGCGAACTAACATCAGGCGGATATCCATTTGAAAATAGTTGTGTGACATAGGCTTTGCCACTCAGTGCCTAGACTAGCAACAGAACGTTCTTAATCTTATAGCATTTTAAGTTATTTAAAAATATTTGGAAAAGATTAGATATGAGGGAACACGGATATTTTACGTGATCCTCGGTCTCGCATTTATGAGCATAGAATTATGCGCAATACCATCAGATTTAACCTACGACAGGTGGAATGTAATCAAGGATTTCCAGTCAGTTTTTACGTCGAACGCAAGTGGTGTAAATTATTGATTCGAAATATAGATATAGGAAGCACAGTTAGGCTCCGTTAAATAATCTCTGGTTGAATATTTTCAATATAAGCAGCAATACTACAGCATACCCCAGTTAGTAAGATTCAGCTTAACTAACTGAGAGTTAGCAGTAGTATAGAAACCGAAACTCTCAGTCACCAAGGCCATTTCCTTCGGGCAATTGCAGAAGAAGCATCCCTCTCGAGTGGAATTCGACGCAATGGCAGGAGATACCAATCTGAGGAAACATTAACGCGATAATACACGTAACCTGTCCCCCAAAAAACAATTTTTTATTCATATTTGGAAGTGAATATCTTTCTTGAGGGCACTACTTTCCAAATGATTATTATCGGCAATAATCAATTCGAAGATTGCTTAGTTGCAGCTCTGGACGCCGTTCCCATTCCAAGCGAACAGCTTTATGCCTTCGTGAGTTTCATTTTAATGCCCGTATTGATCTCCCCAATGTATTTTTGGTTTTTTCCTATGCAATTCTCCTCCTTCATTTCACCTTGCAATATAGCTTTTTTTGTGGCATTTATATCTGAGGAAGGGTCCAAAATCCAGCGTCCAGGCGCTTGACAGAGATTCTTACGGCTGCTGATATGCAAAAAAAATTGGAAGTTGGTCTATGCTATGGCCTGTGAAAAACCTTGCTCTAACTACCTCAAGATGGCGTGGTGATGGCAAGATTGGCTATCACACATCTACATCTACGTAATACCCTGCGAGCCACCACGAGGGTGTATGGCAGGGGATGAAGATCACCAAACACGCACTATTGCCATGCAACTAGAATATTTAAGGGAGATATGCTAGAAAATAGGGTCACATGCAGCTAGATGGTTAGTATCTACATAATAAGAAAGGGATTATTGGTTGTCATTACATGCATCATGCACTACAGACTACTCTAACTATATTTCACCTACCTATCCCTTTCCTACGCTTTCTATTGTTCTCTCTCATAGTACGAGGGAAAAATGACATTTTAAATCTATCGGTACGACAATCTATCTCTCTAATCTTGTTAATCTGATCAAACCTAGCATAATACGCAGGGGTTCTTAATATATATCTAACGTCATCTGTGAACAAATCGGTTTCGAATTTACTTAAAAGGTTTAACCTAAATTTTAACCTGCGTTCTGATAGTAATTCCCATCCTAGTTCTTCTATTAAACTCGGAACACTTATACAATTATCATAACGGCCTTTAAACAAACCTAGCGGATCTCCTTTGCACGCGCTCTAATTCTTTTATCAAACCTTCCTCGTACGGATCCCATATACTAGCGGCATATTCTAAATGAGGCCTGTTATCCACACACACACCGGGCCAGTTATTGGGAACTTCGTGTTCAAATCCTGGGTTCTATTCTGTATATCCTCGGACTTTCCGAGTCTCGACAGTGACGAAATTTTGACGTCAGAGCCACGTAAAATTCATAGAGGAGCATTCGAAAGTTGAGATTAGTCGGGGAATTCGACGTCACATCCACGGATTTACCGAGGTTCGACCGCATCGATGTCTTACCGAATACGGCCCCTGATCAAGTCAAATAATTTGATAAATTCTCTTGGGTATGCAGCTGTTTACACGGTGGAATACCCGAGAAACTTTTATCCAGCAGATACGCCCCAATATCATTTTTTAAATTTGTTTCTCGTATAATCACATACACATATGGTAAATATTATAAAATTTCATAGGATAGCATTTTAGAATGACATCCTGTTTGACGTAAACCGACTCTTTTTGTCATAACAAAATAGCATCAATATAGAAAACAACAAAAATCAGTCATTGTGCTGTAAATTGCAAATAACTTTACAAAAACTATTTGTGAATGCAATACTATAAACAATTAGAAAATGAAAATGGAACTAACATTGATAATATTGGAATACACAACAGGATCTGATTAGAATCACTGCAATTCACAGAGATAGTCATAGTTTTACAAGATTATGATGCATAAATAATGTAACATAAACCATTTTTCAGGAAAAATAATCTAAAATGAATTTATTACAAGCAAGCATAACATGCATAATACAAAATAAAATGACGCAATAATCATTTTGACTTGAAAGATCAGATTTCGCCGCGTATATGCTGGATAAAGGTCTCTCGGGTTTTTCACCGTGTCAGTAGCTCCATACCTAAGAGATCTTAGACTTGAAATATCTTAGATTTTCTTCGCGTATATGCTGGATAAAAGTCTCGCGGATACGGTGCTGCGGTGGAGATAAAACCTGAGAGACCTTTATCCAACAGACTGGATCGGATATTTGAGGAGGCGACCGACATTTTTTGTCATTTTCGCTATAGGGGATAGGTAAGGGAGGAAGGGCGGATAGAAACCCGGCTTCGGAATTAGCCTGTTCTTAACGATAGGCGCCGAAGGGACCACGATTTAACACCTCATGCAACAGACGGAGCTCTGCACTTGAAGTGCCCTCCACAAGACACTCAAGTAGGGATCGGGTCTCCTCTGAAAAACATCTTCCTCAGCAGGGATTTGAACCCTGGTGGTCCGTATGGTTAGCCAGCACTCTAGCCACCACACTACCCCGATCTATCCAACAGATACGACGGGAAAATCTAAGATCATTCGAGCCAAAGGATTTTTTTTCATGACGAATCCAATCCTATTTTTTGCGTAAAAAAGTAATGGTTTATCTGTCCGGTGCGAGGGCAAAATTTCGAGCAATTGCCCTGCTAGACAATTCCTTAGAACTGTTCTGTAGAACGTAAGGAATTCTACAGAATTGGACTCATTTTCTTCAGAACTAGTTCCTTTTCTAAGGATCTGTACGGAACATGAGAGCCTGACTCTACAGAACATATGTTCGGTCGAGTTATTTTCTGCAGAGCAAAATAACTCCTTACAAGCTGTTCTGCAGAACTTCAGCAACTCTAAGGAAATATGTGAGGTTTCCGTTGACCCATTTCTTTTTCTAAGGACCTATATGGAGAGTCGTCGGGGATTCCACAGAACGTCCTAAGGAATTCTTCAGAACGTCTTAAGGAATTCTGCAGAACGTCGTAGGGAATTTCGTAAAATGGCGTTTCAATACTTTAAAGAATATCTACAGAACTTTTTAAGAAATTCTGGGTGAAGAAATTCTTAAGAAAGCAGGGTGCACGCGCAATATGTAGCAAACGGTTGAGCCCGAGGGGTAATTATTTTTTTTTCACCGAGGAGAGCAGAAGCTGTGGGAGAGGAGAGTTAGGAACGGGTGTGGGTGGGTGCTCTCGGAAAATGTTTGAGGAGGACCCTGCTAAAAAATTCTGTACAGGTTTCTGATAAATACTTCTACAGAATTTCTTAAAATGTTCTGTAGATGTTCCTTAAAGTATTGAAACGCCATTTTACGGCATTCCTTACGACGTTCTGCAGAATACCTTAGGATGTTCTGCAGAATACCTTAGGACGTTCTACAGAAGTCCTTTGACGCTCTTTAGAACTACTTACAAGCTCAAGGAAAGCTCACATATTTCCGTAGAGCTGCTGAAGTTCTACAGAACAGCTTGTAAGGAGTTATTTTGCTCTGCAGAAAAAATCTCTACAGAACATACGTTCCGTGGAGTCGGGCTCTCATGTTCCGTACAGATCCTTAGAAATGGAACTAGTTCTGAAGAAAAAGAGTCAATTTCTGTAGAAATCCTTGCGTTCTACAGAACAGCTTCTAAGGAAGCTTTTAGCAGGGAGAACATCCTAAGGGAATTCCGTAAAATGGCGTTTCAACATGACTAAAAAGAGAGAACTTTTAGTATTTTCCACACTTAAAACTTTAATTCCCGACCCAGGTTTCGACTGCCTCGCAATCATTTTCAAAGGTACAGGCACTTCAAAAAGTATCGCGACACGCCAGACTAGCGGCTCGTACATGTCGGCTGTCGATGCTCGAAGTACGTTGGCTATCCTGGGTCGTCTCTGGTGGCAATGAGAATTTGCAGGTACACTTTCCATTTTCCATTTGACAAAGCGCCTGGTTAAGTGACATTGCATTATGGGAGTGCTCTTGTTCAGAGGCGAGGACAGAGTTCCTCCTTGACCCGGCCTTGAGGATGTATTCGGTGAAAGAAGTAAGAAGGGAAATGTGGTGAAAAGGCAATATTTAATGGAATAAACGATTGAGTGATTATACGAGTGAAGTCGCACGGAGGTAAAACGAAGAAGAGACGAATGTATAGGAAAACGAGCTCCAACCTATGTATGAAGGAGAATGGGGACTGCTATCGTCTAAGCTCAGCGAACCAGAGAGCCTTTTGGGCATCAAAGGCTGATATTTTAAGTTGACCGCCTAATGGACAATTATGAGATATATTGACTAAAGCCATTGGACAGTATTATTGTTTTAGTGTATAGTATCCTAAAGTTGTGAAACCATTTTCGTCCCATTTATAAAAAATGCAATATAATAACAATTTTGAGGCAGAGAATTGAAAAGGATAAAGTACCGTTTTTACTTCTTTAATTACCAGCAGCTCACATGTTGAGCACATATCGCTATTAAGTCACAAATAAGTAATAGCGTAATTGTTAAAAAAAAAGAAGCGCGGCAATGCATATCTCAAACAACCACAAGTAAAAAGGCGATTAAAATTGTCAGTGATTTTAGTTATCGAGTTCCTCTTGGACGCCACAGGCTAATTTTTCCGTCTCCATTACTCTGGAAAAACTTTTCATCGCTAGACATAGTGAGGTCCCGAAAGGATTAATTATTGGTGATATTTTTTTGTGATAGAATCCAAACGGGCGGCCCTCTGGTCCTCGGTCAATTTTGGCTTCCAGGCCGGACGATAGTGTCGCAGGCCTGCTTCGTGAAATATATTAAGCACTGTTTTTTTAACTACACTCGAGTCTTAAATCCTTTTTAAGAGTTGGTATGCAACCAACCGTCAAAGGAGAAGCCATCATTGAGGCAAATACTGACTCGTCCACGATCTTTTCACTTTCCTCATCGTAAGAGAACTGCCGAGTGTGATTACGATGCCTCAGAGTTGCGAATACCCTTGCTCCCCGCTGTGAATTCATTTCAATGTTAGCCTTCCAACGCAAACGAAGTCCATAGCACTGTCGGAGTTTAGTCCCTTTTGACGTAGAATACATGTCGTAGTGTACCAGACGTTTCTCATAGTCACCCATGACGACCCAGGATAGCCAACGTACCTCGGGCTTCAACAACCGACCTATACGAACCGCAAGCGTAATGTGTCGCGATACTTTTTGAAGTGACTGTACATACATCATACATAGTATACGAGTTAATATATAGATCTGGGTAAGGGGAGGGGTGGGGGAGAAGTGGTTGGTTGACGTCAGAGACGTGCGTCACGGTCAGTGGGAGGTGGTGGGGGGAAAGGTATGGATAATAGGGGAGAGTGGGAGGGAAAACACATTCATTTAGGACATTCTCACTTATGTCTTGTCTTAACTCGCATACCATGTATAATGTACTTTTGAAAATGATTGCAAGGCAGTCGAAACCTGGGTCGGGAATTAAAGTTTTAAGTGTGGAAAATACTAAGAGTTCTCTGTTTTTAGTCATGTCAGTAGTGTCATTCAACAAAGTTACGCCTTCAACCATTAAGTCTATTGGCGTTTCAATACTTTAAGGAATATCTACAGCAATTTTTAAGAAATTCTGTATAAGTATTTATAAGGAAACTATACAGAATGTTTTAGCAGGGTGCACGCGCAATATGTAGCAAACGGTTGAGCCCGAGGGGTATTATTTTTTTTTACCGAGAAGGGCAGAAGCTGTGGGAGAGGGGAGTTAGGAACGGGTGTGGGCGGGTGATCTCGGAAAATGTTTGAGGAGGAGAGGGCATTAAAAGGCGAGGGCGTTTTATAAGCGGTTCGAGAGGCTTCAGAAAGAGGGGGAGGAAGAGAGATAGGGAGAGAAAGCGGGAGAATGTGTGTGGCTGTGCGGCGTATGGGGGGGGGATTTAGAATGCCGACCCACCCGTCCCTCCCACATTCAAACGCGCACCTTTGGAGAGAGAGATATATAGGAGGAGGGGCGTGGGTCAAGGGGTCAGAGCCGAAACGAGCGTCGCTTGAGATAAGACTTTTTCTTTGATTCTCACCGACTGGGGCAGTTGCGGCACACACGCAGACATATACACACCGCAGCGCGGAGGACGCGACCAAACCTCTTTCTTCTTCCTCGCCCCCCCCCCCTTGCCCCCACCCACACCCTGCGCCACCCCAAACCACCACCAACGGGTTTTGTTCCGCGTTTTATTTCTTTATGCTGTTATTATTTCGAGAGTCGACCCGACGGAAGTGTTGCGGCCGCGAAGATGCATGAGGGAGAGATGGAAATGTGATGCGGGGAGGGGAGAGGGAGGGAGGGAGAAAGGTGGAGACGTGGATATTTAAGCGGACGGCCGACCCCTTTATCCCGCCCACCTCCTCCGCTTCCCACCCTTTCCCCGCACTCCTGCTACTCTCACGCCGTTTTGATCTCTCTCTCTCGTGCTCGCCCTCGGGTCGCTGGCGTCCCGTCTATATTCCCTCGAGCCGACGGCGGAGCGAAGAAGCGGTCGGACCCGCCTCCTTCCCTCCCCCCCCCCCCTCACCCCCATTGCAACTAAACGGCGGCAGAGAAATGAGAGGCGCGGTAAAATATCTTAATGTCCCTCTCAAGAGAGGACTCCTTCGCCTCCGTCCGGTCTCGGAACAGTTTTAGTACCTCACATCCTGCGGGAGTAAGTGGTCCTGTAGGTCGTCATCCCCGCATTCATTCCTGCATCTCACTCTCTCTCACTTCAAATTTTAAAAAGAAATATCTTGACTAGCAGGCAGCTAGCCTGCTCACTACGTGAGCGGATGTGTGTACCCCCTTGCCACATGCCCAAGAAGCTGCTCTTTTGGATCTTATTTCAACTAACTAAATACACTCCTTTATAACTTACACATTTGCACGGCTGGTGAACTAACACCCCCTTACACACGCCCAAGCAGCCGCTCTTTTGGATCTTATACTCGCTAAATACAATCCTTTTAATTCATGTCTCCATTTCATCTCAAACTTTCTTACACCTTTGCACGGCTGGTGACCCAACACCCCCTGCCACACACCCAAGCTATAAAAATCCATAACTACTACCAAATCATGAAGACAGAGATTCCACATTCAACGCTCCAAACCTCACTCTTCTAGCTCAAAAATTGGCAGAGAGGGAAACAAAACGGATACAGAATGACTGACACGCTACAAAATTAATATATATAGAAGTATTCATTCATTGGTCGTTCAATCCTAGGGTTTTTTGACTGCAACCCTCCACCCTTCCCTACCCAGCTGAAAATTTCCTCGAAGCTATTCTGTAGAACGTAAGGAATTCTACAGAAATTGACTATTTTCCTTAAGAACTAATTCCTTTTCTAAGGATCTGTACGGAACATGAGAGCCTGACTCTACAGATCATATATTCTGTCGAGTTATTTTCTGCAGAGCAAAATAACTCCGTACAAGCTGTTCTGCAGAACTTCAGCAACTCTAAGGAAATATGTGAGGTTCTCGTTGACCCAGTTCCTTTTCTAAGGACCTATATGGAGAGTCGTAGGGAATTCCACAGAACGTCCTAAGTAATTCTGCAGAACGTCCTAAGGTATTCTGCAAAACGTCGTAGGGAATTCCTAAAATGGCGTTTCAATACTTTAAGGAATATCTATAGAACTTTTTAAAAAATTCTGTAGAAGTATTTTAAGGAAACTATACAGATTTTTTTAGCCAGGAATTCAATGCTAATTCCCTTACCTCCTGGTATCTCTCCCTATGTGCTCACCTCTTTATTTGGCCTATGAACTTATTCCTGGGTCTTCCTCTGGGGAGTTTTCCCTCTATTTTGCCTTCAATTATGTTCTTCAGAAAAATCTATTGGGTCTCAGGGTGTGTCTAATCTATCTAGTTCTTTTTTTCTATGTGGTGTTCCATATGGTCCTTTCCTCTTCTACTCTTCTGTACACTCTTGATGTATTACTTGAGGTAAATCAAGTATTTTTTTACTCCCTAGGTCAGACAGTGTACATCAGCAAGATTAAAAACACATAAATGTGTCACAGAATGGAGCAGAATGTTTAATTTACCCAAATTAATACTTTAAAATTTTTTTTACTTTTTAAAAAATTCTGTAGAAGTATTTCAAGGAAACTAAACAGAATTTTTTAGCCAGGTATTCAATGCTAGTTTCCTTACCTCCTGGTATCTCTCCCTATTACTTTCCTCTTTATTTGGTCTATGAACTTATTCCTGGGTCTTCCTCAGGGGACTTTTCCCTCTATTTTGCCTTCTACTACGTTCTTCAGAAAAATCTATTGGGTCTCAGGGTGTGTCTAATCTATCTTGTTCTTTTTTTCTGTGTAGTGTTCCATATGGTCCTTTCCTCTTCTACTCTTCTGTACACTCTAGATGTATTACTTGAGGTAAATCAAGTATTTTTTTACTCCCTAGGTCAGACAGTGTACATCAGCAAGATTAAAAACACATAAATGTGTCACAGAATGGAGCAGAATGTTTAATTTACCCAAATTAATACTTTAAAATTTTTTTTACTTTTTAAAAAATTCTGTAGAAGTATTTCAAGGAAACTAAACAGAATTTTTTAGCCAGGTATTCAATGCTAGTTTCCTTACCTCCTGGTATCTCTCCCTATTACTTTCCTCTTTATTTGGTCTATGAACTTATTCCTGGGTCTTCCTCAGGGGACTTTTCCCTCTATTTTGCCTTCTACTACGTTCTTCAGAAAAATCTATTGGGTCTCAGGGTGTGTCTAATCTATCTTGTTCTTTTTTTCTGTGTAGTGTTCCATATGGTCCTTTCCTCTTCTACTCTTCTGTACACTCTAGATGTATTACTTGAGGTAAATCAAGTATTTTTTTACTCCCTAGGTCAGACAGTGTACATCAGCAAGATTAAAAACACATAAATGTGTCACAGAATGGAGCAGAATGTTTAATTTACCCAAATTAATACTTTAAAATTTTTTTTACTTTTTAAAAAATTCTGTAGAAGTATTTCAAGGAAACTAAACAGAATTTTTTAGCCAGGTATTCAATGCTAGTTTCCTTACCTCCTGGTATCTCTCCCTATTACTTTCCTCTTTATTTGGTCTATGAACTTATTCCTGGGTCTTCCTCAGGGGACTTTTCCCTCTATTTTGCCTTCTACTACGTTCTTCAGAAAAATCTATTGGGTCTCAGGGTGTGTCTAATCTATCTTGTTCTTTTTTTCTGTGTAGTGTTCCATATGGTCCTTTCCTCTTCTACTCTTCTGTACACTCTAGATGTATTACTTGAGGTAAATCAAGTATTTTTTTACTCCCTAGGTCAGACAGTGTACATCAGCAAGATTAAAAACACATAAATGTGTCACAGAATGGAGCAGAATGTTTAATTTACCCAAATTAATACTTTAAAATTTTTTTTACTTTTTAAAAAATTCTGTAGAAGTATTTCAAGGAAACTAAACAGAATTTTTTAGCCAGGTATTCAATGCTAGTTTCCTTACCTCCTGGTATCTCTCCCTATTACTTTCCTCTTTATTTGGTCTATGAACTTATTCCTGGGTCTTCCTCAGGGGACTTTTCCCTCTATTTTGCCTTCTACTACGTTCTTCAGAAAAATCTATTGGGTCTCAGGGTGTGTCTAATCTATCTTGTTCTTTTTTTCTGTGTAGTGTTCCATATGGTCCTTTCCTCTTCTACTCTTCTGTACACTCTAGATGTATTACTTGAGGTAAATCAAGTATTTTTTTACTCCCTAGGTCAGACAGTGTACATCAGCAAGATTAAAAACACATAAATGTGTCACAGAATGGAGCAGAATGTTTAATTTACCCAAATTAATACTTTAAAATTTTTTTTACTTTTTAAAAAATTCTGTAGAAGTATTTCAAGGAAACTAAACAGAATTTTTTAGCCAGGTATTCAATGCTAGTTTCCTTACCTCCTGGTATCTCTCCCTATTACTTTCCTCTTTATTTGGTCTATGAACTTATTCCTGGGTCTTCCTCAGGGGACTTTTCCCTCTATTTTGCCTTCTACTACGTTCTTCAGAAAAATCTATTGGGTCTCAGGGTGTGTCTAATCTATCTTGTTCTTTTTTTCTGTGTAGTGTTCCATATGGTCCTTCCTCTTCTACTCTTCTGTACACTCTAGATGTATTACTTGAGGTAAATCAAGTATTTTTTTACTCCCTAGGTCAGACAGTGTACATCAGCAAGATTAAAAACACATAAATGTGTCACAGAATGGAGCAGAATGTTTAATTTACCCAAATTAATACTTTAAAAATTTTTTTACTTTTTAAAAAATTCTGTAGAAGTATTTCAAGGAAACTATACAGAAATTTTTAGCCAGGTATTCAATGAAGTAAATCTAGTATTGTTTTACTCACGGCAACATCTGACATATTTTTTAAACGTTGCTGTTTTCAATCCTAAATGTTTCCTTTTCTTGTGACACCTTGCTTGCATTGCCATGCAAACATTATTCTAAGTGAAGAAAACATGCGGACACTTTCTGCGACAGTTGATATATTCATGAAACCTTGCTGTCATGTGCCTTGATACGTATTTTTGCGGCACTGATTTTCGCTCTCTTTTGAAATATTAATTTGAGTAAATTAAACATTCTGCTCCATTTTGTGACACATATTCTTATTCTTCTTAATTCTTAAACGCCAATTAATTACCTAAGGTAATTACTATTACATCTACGACACCACAAATCGTTATTTTTAAATAAACTACTTAAGATTGGAACAAAGAAAATAATAAATTAACATTTAAAATATATAAGTTAATAGGCAACCAATGTAAAAACAACAAAAGATACTCCCGATAATAACCACATCTAAGACTATATAAACAAGAAAAAATCTTACCATGCTGTGAATAAGAATATAAATATAAAGTATAACCAGCTCTAAAAAAGGAAAGAAAAGATAAACCAAGAATTGACAACCAACTTCAAGAAATCAAACTATTAAAAAGACTAATTTCACCTAACAAATTTAAAGTAGGATGGGCTGCCATATTTGATGAACAAAGAAGAAATCACCACAAAGATATACTTGGTATAAAATTAATCAACCCCTTATTTAACAACAATGTTTTTAATCTTGCTGAGGTACACTGTCTGACCTAGGGAGATGTATAACCATTCATGCTCCAAAGGGATAATTTGTCCCGGAATAATAAACATAATTATTATCAATTTTCTTTCTCTTCCAGCTTTTCAGCTCTTCCTCTCGTCACCGACCTTTCTGTCTCTCGCCTCTTAAAGCCTGTTCCCATTTTATACATCGTTGAAATGCTGCCTTGAATATTACGCTCGTATCGCATGCAAAACTAGATCAAGCTCAACCCTTTTTGTGAAAGCCGATAAATATGAAGATATTTTCCTTGTGCCGACGCCGGTGTTGAAATTACGTAAGAATATATCTGGGAAATATTCGCCTGGTCCTAGCATTGGACTACGGACGTTTCTATAAGCTGGCCGGGCCAATGGAGATATCCACGCTACCCAGGCTAATTGATTCCTAATGCCCGGTTCCTACTACTAGGGTCGAATCATGGTTTAATTGGTGGTCCTAACTTACTTAATTCCATGTTGAATGTAACGTGAAAACGAATAAGACAAAGACTAAATCCTAGCGTTCGAAAGAGAGAAGCTGAAAGTAGTGATCGCACTAAGATGAGAGAAATTAGAGCCTTTACTTACATGTAAGATTGAGGAGCCAGCAACGTTCGTCCATTCTTAACCAACTTTTGAACTGCTGAGAACGTCCCTGGCGACGCCTCCTAGTTTCCCCTCCAAATCCATTGACAGGAATGCCAAAGAATTTCCAGAAACTTTCGGCGCACATCGTAAAAATTATGATGCATGAGAGAACGTGTGAGTTATGAAATTAGCCCATCGTCAAGCTACGAAGTCTGTCTTTCTCCCCGATTCAACTGCCCCGTAACCTTAGTCACGCTAACGTATATACGTCACGCCGGGAACATGGTTGTCCCATTCGAATGGGATACCACCAGTTTTTCGCGTGCCATCCAATGGGTCGCTGGGTAACCACCACTCCTTAACGCCCTCGAACAAAGCATTCCAATTTCTCTCCTCGTCCTCTATCCAATTTTTCTGACTCTTCCGCACCTCCGTCGCTGGCTTCCTCTCCTATTACATCATATCGAATACCTCCCAGTTCGTCTTTCTCGCCTCCCAGTCCAACTCTATCCTTCTCCACATCCACATCTCAAACGCCTCACGACTACGCATAATATTAGTAGTTCAAGCGATATCCTTCCCTATTCATACATGTTAGCACGTTCGATACTTGTTTTTTTAATGAAACCGCTGTAAGAAGCATGAGAAAATTAGAGGAAGTGGATTTCTTCACCTAGCTCAGGAGTACCAGAACGTGGGAAGGAAGAAGTACAACGGACATCACGCAGAGGAAAGCCAAAGATAAGAAGGCGTTACTGGGAAAAATATAACTGCCGATCTCGAATAAGTTGGGACTCAAAACTGAGAAACTCTACGAGACAAAATTCGTGTGGAGCGTGGCACTCTATAGCGCGAAAGCATGGACCAAAAGAAAGGCTGACCACAGCAGACTAGAAATCTTCGCAGCGCGTTGCTAGAGGCGGGTGCTGAAGATACAATGGCATGTATCATTTATCAATATCACCCCAGAAGATACAATTTCTAGGGTGCCTAATTTCACTGTTTTAGTGTGTGTTTTGGTGTATACTTTTTGCAGTGAAATAAATATGTTCATATTTTATTATAATTTTAGATAAAATAGAGGGAAAAGTCTATAAATTACATAGGAAAGTACAGATCAAAAGCTACCGGGATGTGAGAGTCAATCATTAGATAGGGAAGGGAGGAGGGCTGCTGTCAACCAATCTCACGATTGGACAACCAATGAATAATGATCATTAACATTACAGCATGCACTACAACCAGACCAACCATCACCAAGAAACGAGTGCGGCGCGCCGCTTGTCTCGTTTATGTAGCTGTAATCTATATAAATTTAGAAGTTTCTACAGCATTTGTAGCATACCTATACATTAGTGCTTTTGTTGGAAATTACTGTTACATTTTAATGCATATTGGTGATTACCCATTCCCTGGCAAACTCCTTTGGGGTGGCTTGCAGGATAAGATGCAAATGTAAATGTTGGTTCCGTACCACTTGATATAGGAAAGCAATTACACTAATAAACTTGTAATTGACACATTAATGAGGTTTCTTCGACGGGTGACAAAAATATAAACGATTTAGATCGGTCGGTACCCATTCTTCTGGGCCCAGGATGTTTTGGCGCGGCCAAAGCATGTCTCGCCGTTAATGAGAAAAATCACGCTGAGGTCCTTATCGATGCAAGCAAAATTTAATGAAACAGAATCATAATGATTTTAGCGAAAAAGATAAGAATCAGTAAGCATTTGTCCAATTTAGTAAATAATATAATTATTGATAAATGATATATGCCTAAAGCCGCAATAAAGGTAGCGTTTCAGAACGAAAAACTTACGTAAAAACTTCTATCAAAGTTTTAGTACTTATTGTTTATACTAAAACCTGGCACCAATTTTACAATTTTATTTTAATTATTTAATTACAATCAGTTGTCATTATTCATAAAAGCATCGTTACCAGCCAAGTGGTAACCGAAACGTCCCTGCACCCAAATGGCCGCGCCCAAATGCCCCTGCGCCCAAACGTCCCTGCGCCAAAACGGCTCGCGTCCAAACGGCGGCGACCAAACAGCCCATTCTCCATTCTTCTTCCCAATATTTTATGATTATTCAAGTTCAAAGTCTAAGAAAGCTAAAACCACCATGTACAAAAGTGTAATTCTCCCCACTTTGTTGCATGGCAGTGAAACATGAGTATGTCAGGATAGACATAAGAGTAGACTAAACGCCGTGGGTATGAGGTATCTGAGGATTGTTTGCGGCATCATTAGGATGGATGGAGAATGGAGAGGATAGCTGTATGTTGGGGGCAAATGGTGTAGTAATTGAACAAGTGGATGATTTTGTGCACTTAGGAAAGATGTTTGCGAAAGATGGACGGATAGATGAGGATGTAAAAAGACGTGCAAATGCTGGAACAAAAGTGGTAGGTATCATGAGAAGCATATCAAGGAATAAGTGCATGTCTAAGGAAGCGAAAATCTCCGTGTAAAAAAGTGTACTTCTCCCCACTTTGTTGTATGGTAGTGAGACATGGGTATGTCAGGATGGACATAATAGCAGACTAAACACCGCAGGTATGAGTTATCTGAGGATTGTTTGCGGCATAAGTAGGATGGATATGGTCAGGAATGAGTGGGTTAATAAATGAATGTGGGTTAGATGCTCCAGTAATGGACATATATGAACGGAGTGTGCTTCGTTGGTTTGGCCATGCTGAGAGAATGGATGAGAGTCGAATAACGAAACAGATATATAAGAGTGAAATGAATGGTGCAAGAGGGAGAGGTAGGGCGAGAAAGTTGTGGTTGAATGTGGTTGAGGAAATTCTTAGGAGGAGGAATATTAGGAGTCTTAAAAACAGGAGGGCGTGTATGAAGCAGTGTATGGGGGTAAATGAGACCAAAGAGATTTGCAAGGATAGGTCAGTATGGAGAAAATTATTGAAGCAGAGTTAGGTGTGCAAACATGTATTTATGGGTGAAACTTTGTGACTGTGCCCGCCCCGAAAGGGAACGGTGTGATTGGTATGTATGTAACAAATTTAGGGATGGATCTATAACCAAGTACCATGTCCAAGGAACGTTTCTCTTGGATAAATAATACAAGTTCTTTGTTAACTTTGTGGTATTCCATTTTATCTCTCAGATGATTTAATGGTTACGTTTACAAAACCACAACTTAAAAATCTTGATACTTTATGTTTTGCAACCCACAGACGTGTGCTTGACTAACTTGAGCAGGTGTTTCGGTTCACGTCGCAGGATTACAACTTCCGCCCCGGTCTGCAAGCTTTCGCTTATACCCGGGGACAAGGAAGAGGTGGGAGGAAAGGATGGGAAGGGAAGGTTAGCACAGCCCCTTCGAGGCCGACACCAATGAGGCGGATTGAGGTCCAAAGGACCTCAAGGGGCCTCCGCCTCCCCGTAGTGCTCGTATTAGTTTGGTTACCCCAAACAACTGAGACGAGTGACCGTCGGCCCCGCTTTCGCGACAGACCTACCGCCCATCTTTGTGTACCGAGAGAGCCCGTTGCCCAAATATTTGGGATTAGATATCTCTCTCGTTCACTTTACGGGTTGACGCCGTGCCCGTCCTCGAAGTACGTCCTCGAGTCGGGGACCACCGGACCCATGGAGGGTCAATTCGGACCAATTCTGGTCAAAGCGTGGGTACAACCCTTCTCTCAGTAGTTCTTGTCAACCCCTGCTCACTCGAGAAGGTCGACATTTTAAAGACATTACATGACCCTGACTCGAAGCTTTTAAATGAGTATTTGTACCCGTCCTCATCTCCCATCCTCACAGCCGCCTCCCGAATTTCCCTCCCCCCTCCCCCGCTAAACTCCCCGCCAATCACTGCTCCTGACCAACCCGCATCCATACCACCCTAATCACTCACCAACCTCCCCCCCCCCTCCTACGAAGCATATATATAAGACTTTGGAAACCCGTAAAAGCACCTGAAGATGACGCTCAAGCGTTGAAACCTGGGTCGTGTGTGTTTTTTAAGTTGTGGTTTTGTAAATGTAACCATTAAATCATCTGAAAGACTTCTCTCGGATAGGAATTCATGCAGCGTCAGCAATGTTTTTCGCGTGCGTGTCGGTTAAATTGATTATGACTTCATAGTGGTCAGGATTCCGGGGCCTCCCAATGGGGGGCCAAACTTTCGGCTACGGGCGATAAAAAAATTGATGCTTTTGTGTCGGGAGAAATGGCGATGCGATAGATATTTGGATGGGTCCATTGAGACCAAATATTACATGTAAACATGATGCCGCTTGTTCGTGGGTAGAATACTTTACTTATGACGGCTGATCTTTTAATTTCGCTACGAGCTTAGGATGTAAAGCCAGAATTCCTGAGAAATAATTTATTGGCCCATATCAAGCGATCCTCTTCGATCTCACGTCGCTCGTTTATGAAGCAATAAAGCGACTCACAAACCTTGTAACGCTAGATCTTTATGGTTCCTCTTCTGATATCCCGAAAAATCATGGCACGATGTTATGTTTTTTTTTAATGCACCCTTCCGCGAGGAGAGAGGATTATCCACTCCTCGTGCGCGCGAGTGAGGATAATATGTGGGCGAATGTGGCGCCGCCAACCGCCCAACGATTACTTCGCCTTCGACTCTGGAAGAATTGAGCGTGAAAAAAAGCTGTGCAGGAAAGTTGCGGATTCAATATAACGTAGTTTTCTCGGCAGAGGAATCTTCAGGAAGATACTGTTATAGCAGTCACCCCCAAAACACTTGTTCTAATGAGTGATTTTTTAAAAAGTATTCTACCGGTTATCTAGGTTTTGATGAATGTCAGAGAATGTCCTCCCGGTTTTTTTTACATATTCAGAGGCCTATCTCCATCTAGTATGCCCTTTCTTGCCTCAGCATACGATCTACCCTTCTTCATCCTGCCCATTAAACCTATACCTTTTATTCCCCTTTTCCGATTGCCCATGGGCAATGTTGAAACATCCTTCACCCTGCCTCCAGTGGCGTAGCTAGTGCGTGTGCCGCCCGGGGCGGTCCTTGAGTTTGGCGCCCCCGGCCCCGCGAAGAAATACATTTTGCACAGTGACACACTCTTTAATTTTTAAGCCTGAATCACAGGATCATTTTTTTCCGTCCCTTTTAAGTGATAGCTCCAATGATAGCTCAAATAATCGCTCGAAAATGATCGTGTGACGCGAACAAAGTCAGGGATGGCTCCAGCGATAGGGATCCCTATCGCTTTTTTCCATTACTGGGTACATCCCTTTTTCCGTCCCTGGAGGCATCGCTGACTCCACCATTTAGCCAATCAGAGCGCTCAGCCGCAAAGAGCGACTCTAACGCCACATTCGGCTTTCAATGGAATGAGAGTAGTAAACATAGAGAAATGATGCGAAAAGGGATGGAAAGAGGGACGGCCAAAATGACCGTGTGATTCAGAAAATGACAGCTCGAGCTATCATTGTGACGGTCCCTGAAAAGCTATCATTGGAGCTATCCCTCAGAGGGACAGAAAAAATGATCGCGTGATTCAGGCTTTATATACGTTAACTAGTTTGTGTACAATTATGATATTATTTTCACATGCTCAAATGTATTATGCTTTAAATACACACCCAACATTCTCGCACTTTAGAGGTAACAGTGTTTAACAAAAAAGCAAAAATTGGATATAAGGGGAAAATAGTAAAAAGTTGTACAAAATGAAGATCATCTTTAATTCCGAAATTAAAACTGCAAATGTCTACAAAGAAATTTTTTCTTGCCTTTTTGTTTGCAAATTCTTCAATGGCCCCGTCAAAATTTATTTAGTCTGTCAATTGTTGCTCTATAGACAGTATGGCAAGATTTCTGAAACGCAAGGTGCTCATAGTGTATCTTAGGTAAAGTGCCAGTTTAGCAAAAGAATGCTTCTGTGAACTGAAAATGCATCAGTATTACAGCTTTCAGTAGACCCCACAGTGCAACCCCACTTGGCAAGAAAGCGACAGACATAGAATAAAGAATGCGAGATTTATCACTTACGCATGAAAAGAAGGCCACGAGTTTTCTTGGGCACCACTCAGTGATAGGACTTGAGCTGAAGTAGGACACCAAAAAACTACAACGGTACTGCGGATACGCTGATACCGTATTGATACCTCTACCTCCGATGGCGGACGACAAACGAGAGATGTATGCAAATCGAATGATTGAGAGACCGGGAAACAAGAGCACCTGTGCTTCGGACTTCATCCACCAGGCCGTAGACCAGTCGGTGACTGCTTGGCATCAATGGTGCAATAAAGCGACTCACTGCCGGACATCGCAAACGCTGTCACAGAGAGTTCCTCGACTACTTATTAACAGTACTTTTTTAGTAGGTTTCACTCCACCACGACAGTCGCCGCCAAGATCATTCGCGGGAGCGGTCCCCTTAGCAGCACGTGCCAGTGTTGCCAAGTGTGTCCATCGAAATTATAACGAGCAATGAAAGAGAAGCACAAAGATGTCTCCCAAACCATGTCACGTCATTATCATTTCAAGTCTCACTCAACACAAAGAGTGGAATGATTGAATAATATATGAACTATACATTGAATGCTTCCTTCATTGCGCGAACATAGTTTATCGTCCAAATGATATCATCATCTCCTCTATCCGAATAGATCGTCTTGATATTTCTATAAAACATCAAGTCCAAATTTGAACAGTCGATCTGAGAGAATCTCCCATCTTAGTTGCTGCAGAAGGCTTGTGAAACTAATGGAACTATATTAGTGACTTTTAACATATCATGCCGAAAACTAGCTTCATAGTTTAATCTGATATCAGCACCAATTTCTTTAACTCGCTTCATCTGAAAATCGGGCGATAGTCTGTTAAAAATTTAAAATAATTGTCTTTTAGAGAAAAATTCATACAGCATGTAAAAAAAGATGAAAAAATTAGATCCAAGTGATGACTGATGAAGCTTAATATCACAAGATTTGTGATACAAGTGACATGCCACAAATTCTACTCTGTTTTGACAAATAAAACACAAAGAAAAAACTCAGTGTAGTAAAAGAATGCTTCGGTGGATTAAAAATTTAATAGTATAATAGCCTTCTACAGACCCCACAGTGCCGCCCCATTAAAAGTGCGCGCCCGGGGAGGACCGCCGCCCCCCCCCCCCCCCGCCCCCCATAGCTACGCCGCTGCCTACCTCACTCTTCAGCAACCCATCATTATTAAATCCTCCAGCCACCTACTCTGCCGATCTCGAATTTTATTAAGAAGTCTCTTATCTTTGCCCACCATCTCAACCACTTCCTCGTTAGTCTTCTTCTCCGTCCACCTCACCATCTCCATCCTTCTCCACACCTCAAATGCCTGCAGCCTACTCTCGTCCTCCTTTCTTAGTTTCCACGTTTCTGCCCCATACAACGCTACTCTCCATATCAAGTTCTTCACCAGCCTCTTCTTCAATTCCTTACCCAAGTTCTCCGCCATCAGCTCACTTCTTTTACTAAGCCTCTTCTAAGCTAGCGCTATTCTCTTCCGTATGTCTTCGCCACTATGTCCGATTTCCACTAGCGTACTGCCTAAGTAAATCAATTGCTCTACTTGCTCGAGTTGGTGTCCTCCAACTTTAATGATCTCTTTAATAAACTCTTTCCTTGTCCTAGAGAACCACACAACTTTTGTTTTCTTATGGCTTATCTAATGAGTGATTGTTACCATTAGAAGATGCGTCAGCTTTGAACTTTCCATTATTGGTCACCTGAATATTGCGTCATTTCTGAGATGAATGCACTTAAATAAAGTAATACGGGTACTTAGACCATGTGGAGTTAATATCATTATTATTGCTAGTTTCGTCTGTTATTTATTTTTATTTTGAGCACTGGATATTTCTGGCTCTCTGCCCAGCGAAGGAGACCGTAACAAAGGATCTGAAAAGAGAAAGTTCCTCTGAGCCACACGTAGTTGCCAAAGTGTGCTTTGTGACTAACAGCATCCTGGCAGCTTATGATTCATGCACTGCTTGCTTCAAAATGTTCGCTTTTAGTAGGCATTATCTTGCTATTAACACTGTGCACTCCATCGGTGCACCATACGTCCAAGAACGGGTTTCTCGGAGACGGAAGTCCGAATGATTGTGAGTGCCATTTGTTTCTTTCAATGTGAAGCAGAAAAAAGTTCGAATAAGCGTTATTCCGTGTACCAAAATAAGTCTGACTGCCTTGGAATCAGCTTGATATCTGTAAAAAGAATCGCCGCCAAGCAAAAGGATTCTACATCTACATCTACGTAATACCCTGCGAGCCACCACGAGGGTGTGTGGCAGGGGGTGAAGATCACCAAACATGCACTATTGACATATAACTGGGATATTTAAGGGAGATATGCTAGAAAATAGGGTCACATGGAGCTAGATGGTTAGTATCTACATAATAAGGAAGGGATTATTGGTTGTTATTACATGCATCATGCACTACAGACTACTCTAACTATATTTCACCTACCTATCCCTTTGCTACGCTACGGATTGTGACATGGAGAACTATAGTGACGACAATTCGATTCAGCGTGATAGGCCCAATTTTATTTCTTCTGTACGTAAACGACTTAAATAGTGTAGTAAAAAATAGCAAGCTCCGTCTTTTTGCCGATGATGCAGTAGTGTATAAAGAAATTAGAAATGAAGAGGACAGACAGTGTTTAGCTAAGGATTTAGATGCGATTGATGATTGGTGTGATAGATGGCAACTAGAATTAAATTTTAAGAAATGCGCGATTATGAATTTTTGGAAAAAGAATAGCCTTCCCCGGAATAATTATAGCATCAAAGAAAACAAAATATGTAACGTAGAATCAATTAAATACTTAGGCGTCACCATCAGTGAAGACATGTCATGGGGGAAACACATCAGGGAAATAACTAGTGTAGCAAACCGTAGATTAGGATTCGTAAAAAGGGTTCTAGGCAAATGCGATGAGAGAGTCCGAGAAAGAAGCTATTTTACACTTGTCAGGCCTCATTTAGAATATGCCGCTAGTATATGGGATCCCTACGAGGAAGGTATGATAAAAGAATTAGAGCGCGTGCAAAGGAGATCTGCTAGGTTTGTTAAATGTCGTTATGATAATTGTATTAGTGTTACGAGTTTAATAGAAGAACTAGGATGGGAATTACTATCAGAACGCAGGTTAAAATTTAGGTTAAACCTTTTAAGTAAATTCGAAACCGATTTGTTCACAGATGACGTTAGATATATATTAAGAACCCCTGCGTATTATGCTAGGTTTGACCATATGAACAAGATTAGAGAGATAGATTGTCGTACCGATAGATTTAAAATGTCATTTTTCCCGCGTACCATAAGAGAGAACAATAGGCAAGTAGCAAAAGGGATAGGTAGGTGAAACATAGTTAGAATAGTCTGTAGTGCATGATGCATGTAATAACTACCAATAATCCCTTCCTTATTATGTATATTTTAACCTGTACTATACCGTAGTAACTAATATTCTATTGTAATAACTACTGCAATTACTTGCAATAACTAATAATCTACTGTAGTAACTAATAAACTATGACCCTATTTTCTAGCATGTCTACATTATATATCCTACTTACTTGGCAATAGTGCATGTTTGGTGATCTTCACCCCCTGCCACACACCCTCGTGGTGGCTCGCAGGGTTTACGTAGATGTAGATGTAGATGAATTCTACCACAAAGAAGAAGCTTCGTGTGATGGGAGGGCCAAAGGTCTCCATTGACAACTCCACAATAGATGTTATGAGGAGAACAGTGTATAGTTTTTACTTAAAGAACATGTTCCCAACACTACGCAAGTTGATGGATGACTTGTCAGAAAATGTACCCGATTGTCCGCGTTTCTCTCTCCCTAAGTTAAGGTCAGCTCTGTTGGACATGGGTTTTAAGTATAAAAAGTTGAGTAAGAAGCCGATAATGATGGAATCATAGACCATTTCAGCAACCCGCCACAACTTTAATAATGATACTAACTCTACATGATCTAAGTACCCGTATTACTTACACTATAGAGGACACAACAGTCTCAATCAATTTTCAATTTTGAGCCATTAGTTTCGAAGTAAGCAGAGGTTTGCGTTGTCCGTAATGACATGATAAATTTTAGAGATATAAGCAATTTGTTTTCTGTAAACAGTTAGGAATAGACTTGGCTTTCTTATATTAAAATTGCAAGTTATTGGAACGAAAATTACGGGTATCCCAAGCGCTCAAAGTTGGACAACTGGATTTTACGCGCAAAAAACGGATACTTTTTTGAGAAAAATTGAGTACAGGAAATGCTAACGGGCGGAGGATTTTTTAAAGTACATCATCCAACGTAGAAATAAACAAGCTCTCTTATAAATTTTACTGCATTGAAATCGGTGTCCTCGTTTGGACGATAGAGCATCTCAAACTCAGGTAGATATCTTGTTTTTCTTTACCGACAGTAGATAACATGATTTAGTTGAAAAATGAAACGTGATACGCCGAATGAGATCGTATATAATCTTCAATTCTCAATGAGGATGTCTCTCAGACATTTGTTTATCATCTGCGAATGTGCCGAACTCAATCAATGAATCACAACTCGCAGGATGAGAAAAAAATGTTCCTCGAACGATCCGAACGGATCTGCTCCTTTTCGCCCTTTAATCCGCTTGAAGTCTTTAAGTTAATTGATTTCATTCCTAATTTTCCATGTTTCAACCTGGCTGCGCACGTGAATCACGGTGAAAGAATTAATATACATATGCAAGCATGTTCTACGAATGCACTTACTATCATTTCCTATAACCATAATGGAATACTTGCACTAACAGTTCTCCGATTCAAGATCATCTTCAAATTATGATTAAGAGCATGCGCATTATCAGTGAATGCTTTAGCATCGAAAATAGTCCATAAGCAATAATAAGTTTTGAATATTTGGCCATTAATGTATATTTTATGGTTTATGATAATATAAATGTTGGTTTTTTACATATTTCTTTACTATTCGAAGTTGTTATTTACTTTGTCATCTTTCAATATTAAGCGCAATGGTAGGTAAAATTTCGATTCCTAAACTTATTAAGAAATATTTTTATAATTTCCTGGATGTATGTCTCTTTGTTTTTGCGTGGCAAAGCCCTTAGGATGCAAGTATATTTGGAGAAACGTTGGCTGTGAGTTAAATATATTAATGACAGATATTCAAGAGTTTTACTATTATCTGTATTATATTGGTCGAGAAAGTTAACATTGATTAGTCCATAATGTTCTTATTGCGTCCCCAATACAACTGTCACCTACCAGGCACTGTACCAATGGTTAATAGGAATGTACAGTTTGCAGTTGCTATCCAGCGGCACTCGAAGATTGATAATTATTCGAAAGACAAGAGAGAAGAACAAGCTTCCTACAGAATGTGGTTGTGGGGATAACGATAGGCGTAAAAGGTGGTCTAAGATTGCCTTCAAAGGGCAAAAACTTCGGCAAAGACATCGTTCCTCTTTCTAAGATTGCCTCCTACAATTGGAGAAGACCACTTCGTAACCATCTGGGAAAAGAAAAGGATACTGAGACAGTCATAAATGTGAAATGTAGATGGCACTAGCAGATAATGACATTTTCAAATGACAATTAACGTATTAGACGATGGTTTCATGGATAGATAAATGCGCTCACAATTTTAGAAAATTAAATTAATAAGTAAAAGAGCAGCATGTTATTCAGAAGAGCGGAAAAGTGACATGTTGAAGCGTAGCAATAGATATAATTAAGATGTTTTAACTGGGTAATCAGTGCGCTTTTAGCTATAAATTACTAAAAATCCGAATTTCTCAACAAATTATATTTTTTTTTCGACAGCAGGGATCAAATCACTCTTAAGTCCTTTGCTAAACTTTTAGTCCTCGGCTGAAGTCATGAAAAGCGATCGCTTTCGTAGCATTAGAATTAATCGGTAGAATTCAACATGGACATGCGTAGTGACATTATTTCCTAAACTGTTCTGTGATATCATGGGCCGATTTCTTGATGTGGCTACGCCTTGGGGTATCTTTACCAGAACTATTTGGCACTTCGATAAGTGAGTTACAGTATTAACAAGGAGTATCTACGTAGAACAACGTTGTTTGCCAGCAAAAAAATCTGCTCGACAATTATTTTATTCACATTACCTGAAAACCACAAAAAATTGCAGACCAGGAAAGATTAGGAGAATATTCTAATCCTAGAGCTGGAGGAAGAATGGACGGATAAATAAAAAATGAAGAGGTAAGCCGAAGAAGGAAGAACCACGAGGAAAGCGAAGAAAAGAAAGTGATGATGAAAGATCTTAGTTTTTCCGGCATATCTGCTGGATCAACGTTTCTCGGGTATTCCACCGGGAAAGAAGGTCCATGTCTACCGACGTTTCGGAGAATGTTGGCATTCAGAACCCTTGACAAAGGAGAGCAAGCCGTTCTCCAAAATGTCGGGAGACATAAACCTTCTTACCCGGTGGAATACACGAGAAACATTTATCCAAAGAAAGAGATGGTTTTGGGGAACTCTGAGGCAGAATGGGTTTTAAGGAATATCATCACAGAAAAAAGAGACATGAAAGACCCGAGAGGAAGGCCAAGGGATTAATATATCAACTAAAAAATAGAAAGACGAGAAAGAAGAACTACCAGAGCGAAAGAGATCTAGCATTAGACGGAGAAGGGTGGAGGGCTAAAGTCAAGCAATTTTTGGATTGAAATACCAATGACAAACTCTTGAAAACGACCTCAAGTGCCTCTTATATTTGATATTTAAAAAGGCAAAACTTCTTTTAACACACAAATCCATTGCTTCGGAGATGAAAATCCTGCCCAGGCGGGGTCAGAACATGCAACCCCTTGGTTAGCAGGATGACTTTACCCGGACTATTCAAAAACAAAATTCACGCATGAAGTCTTTCATTAGAGTATGCAAATGGTCAAAAGGTAGCTTTCATACGAAGACAGAGAAAATCCACCTGGTTTATCCACGTACAGAGCCCTTTCTACCTCTAAAATTACTTTCTTCATCTCCACATACTTCCAACACCTTTTCATTCCGTCCATAAAATCTGTTCACCAATGTCCCTGTAACATGAGGGGGGGGGAGTCTTAGGAGAGACGCAAAGAAAAGGCTGATGTGAACTTTAATCTGGAGCGTGGCGCTGTATGGGTCGGAGACTTGGTCATTGCGAAGGAGAGATGTAATAATAATAATAAACACATTTATAGTTCTAGGAGTGAACTCCTATGGAACATAGGAATGAAATACAGTGGTGTGCAAGACAATTAATATGTGAATAAGCCAATCAGGAAACAAAAAAGGGAAGTTATCATATAAATTGCTAGCAATAGACATATACAACATTATCATTTAGCAATGTAAAAAATAACTGAATTTCTATGTCTAACAGAAAAACGAACATTAAACATATCAATAAACAAATAACACAACTTTTAAAAATAAAATTTAGCTTAACAAATGAAAAGAAAAAAAGGAACTGAATTGTTTCTTCTTACGCAACAATGGGCATTAATCACATCAATGAACTGATAAATGAGTTACATGGTCAGCATTCATGGTCAGCATTCAGAAAGTAAGTGTGTGATAATCTTTCTCTTAAATATTACCAGTGATGCACTATCTTTTACCAGTTTAGGCAAGTCGTTCCACAGCTTTGATGCAACAACTGTAAACGATTTCTGGACTGTAGCTGTCCGGAACTGGGGGGGATACAAAAAACAGGGGTCTTGTCTAGTAACAACATTAGTGTATTTACTACTTGGGAGAAAAAGATCCATTATGTACTGAGGGCTCCCATATTTGAGGAGGTTGAACATGAAGCAGGCCATGTTATATTTTCTTCTTGATTTAAGATCAAGCCAGGAGAGCCTTTTAAAATAAGGAAGGGTGATGTACGTAGACTTGAGGCACTTGGGATGTGGGTGTGGAGAAGGATGGAGAAAGTGAGCAGTGTGGCGAGACGGACGAATGGGATATGGGGAAAGAGGAGAGGAAACCAGTGGCGGAAGTTTGGAGGAGGCAGAAGAGATGGATGGATGAGGTATTGAAAGAAGAAGGAATGTTAAAGACTGTATAAGAGGGTAGGAAAATGGGGAAGCGTTGATGAGGATAGGAATTTTGGACGTAATAAGAAGAGAGAGACGATATGAGGAATTCACGAGGTATCTAATGGCGGGCCATCCATAGGAGTAAAAACAGAATTGTGAGTCAGAATTTGGGATGCCAGCTTAAATCTGTCCAAAAACCGAACAATCAGATGGCAGAATACTCGAGAAGTACCTCTTCCAGCAACCTACTCTACTTACCCGTGGTATACAGAAATTACCTTACTTCACCCACCACGCCAAGCACTTCCCGGTCATCCATCATTTCTTCTCACTGAACCTTTTCCATCATCCTCTACAACCATATATCTAACATCAGGCGTCTTTCTCGCGAAGGTTTCCGCGGCGTTAAACATTACTTTGTAGAAATGTAAATGTAGATGGCACTGACAGATAATAACATTTTAAAATGACGATTAACATATTAGACGATGATTTTCTGGATCGATAATTGCTCTCACAGTTTAATAGATTTACGTTAAGTAGTATCAAAGTATTACATAATTCAGAAGAGCCGAAATGTGATATTTAGAAGCGTACAGATAGAGATAATAACGATATTTTAACAGGGTATTCGGTGCGCTTTTAGCTATAAATAAGTATCATATTTATGATGGGTGTATTAAATTGAAATGAAACCGGCTCTGAACTTAAATGTTAAGTAGAGTCTTACTTTGTATTTATATCCAAAGAAATAATTCATGTTGGAAGAATAATTGTGTCCATACAAGCACTCTTTTGCTCAAGACAAAGAGTGCTGGAACTGAGGTCCTGACGGTGTGGAAGTGTGTATGTGGGAAAACCGAGAAAACTAAGTCAAAACGCGTTCTGTAAATAACGAGAAACCGTCAACTAGTGGTGGGCTGAATGGTTACTTTGGAGTATCCGTCACTACTCTTTCCTTTCCAGGATGGCTACCGAAACCGTTGTCGGCCAATGTCAACGTACGCGGTTGGAAAACCCGAAAACAACGAGCAGTAATCAGGCGTCTTTTTCATCCTCCATACACACAGTTTAACTTCTGTCTGATACAAAGCTATATATCTTTAGTCATTTATATAGACTTTATATTATTAGTCATTATTCGTCATATATATTAGTCATTTATATAGACTTTAGGAATCATGATATAATATCTTAGAATTTTCCCTTCAAACATTACACGAACGACGACGTTGATTACAAAAATAAAATACATGGAACGGCTTAAGCAGTTTGAATGAGACATCATTTCACAAACTATTCAATGAATTGGTCCTCTTTAGGAATAATATCCTATCTTTCAAAAGATGCCAAAATATCAGACACCATGATAATTTTATAGCTACATATTTGTAAAAAATAGAAGAGATTGTACACAAGATATGTTATTGCATGATCCACAAATAAACTCGCATCAGAAAATGAGGAAATCACAATCCCTTGATATTGTCAGAAATGCTACAGCGCGTAGTTTAAATGCTTAAATTGGTACTTCCGAATATTTAACACTACCCGTTCCTTTGAGCGCAGGAATTTGTTTTTCTTGAGACGTTACTGGTTATTTGTTTCAAATTTGCAGCATTTAATGACGAGCATGTCGACCGAACGCTATCGCTGACGGTAGTGATGGGCGAATAGTAACTAGATACTTTTGCATTCGTTACTCACCCAGATCCGAAGTAAAGAGTACTGATTGTTAAATCTATTCGTTACTCACTACCTATCGTTTCTTAGAGGATTCCAGCGTTCAGATTCATTCCAGCAACTACTCGAATGTTCGTTTGGGTACTTGGATTCGAGTGAACAATCAGATTCATTTGGGTACTCAGTCAAGTAGGTAGTACCTATTCGTTGGATTCGCTTGAGTACCTGGATTCGTTTGAGTACTAAGATTCGAAAGTATTCAGATTCGTTTGGGTACTCGGTCAAGTAGGTAGTAGCTATTCGTTGGATTCGCTTGAGTACCTGGATTCGATTGGGTACATAGACTCGAAAGTATTCGGAAAAGACTTTTGACATCATTGACAGAAGAGCAACGAATAACTAGTAACTATTACCTCCAAACTGAGGAAAGAGTAGTGACGGATACTCCAAAGTAACCATTCAGCCCACCACTAGTTGACGGTTTCTCGTTATTTACAGAACGCGTTTTGACTTAGTTTTCTCGGTTTTCCCACATACACACTTCCACACCGTCAGGACCTCAGTTCCAGCACTCTTTGTCTAGAGCGAAAGAGTGCTTGTATGGACACAATTATTCTTCCAATATGAATTATTTCTTTGGATATAAATACAAAGTAAGACTCTACTTAACATTTAAGTTCAGAGCCGGTTTCATTTCAATTTAATACACCCATCATAAATATGATACATATTTATAGCTAAAAGCGCACCGATTACCCTGTTAAAATATCGTTATTATCTCTATCTTTACGCTTCGAAATATCACATTTCCGCTCTTCTGAATCATGTAATACTTTGATACTAATTAACGTATATATATTAAACTGTGAGATCAATTATCGATCCAGAAAATCATCGTCTAATATGTTAATCGTCATTTTAAAATGTTATTATCTATCAGTGCCATCTACATTTCATAATTAAGACTGTCTCAGCAACACTTTTAATTCTTTATGGTTTCGATGCGGTCTTCCCCAACTGTTGGCCCTTAGGAGGCAATCTTAAAAAGAGGAACAATGTCGTCGTCGAAGTTTTTGCCCTTTGAAGGCAATCTTAGACCACCTATGTACGCCTATCTTCATCCTCACTACCAAATTTTGTAGAAAGCTTGTTCTTCTCTCTTGTCATTCGAATAATTCCCAATTTTTAAGTGCCACTGGATACTGCGAACAGTACATTTCTATTAATCATTGCGATCGTACTTGATATGTGACAGTTGTATTGAGGGCGCATTAAGAATTTTAATGACTAATCAATGATAACTTTCTCGACCAATATAATATAGATGATGGTAAGATTCTTGAATATTTGTCATTAATATATTTAACTCACAGTCAACGTTTCGTCAAATATACTGGCATCCTCATGGTTTTGTCATGCAAAACAAAGAGACAGACATCCAGGTAATTATACAAATATCCGAACAAATGTTGAGGAATCAGAAGTTCACCACCTCTGAGCTAAATATTGAACGATGACTAAGTAGATAACTTCATGTAGTAAAGAAATGTGTAAACAACCAGGATCTCAGTTTAAGTACGTCTTGCCTTGAGCAAAAGAGTGCTTGCACTGACATAAGTATTCTTCCATTATGAAATAATTATTTCATTGGATCCATATTTAAAGAGTACGATTTCATACTTTTCCACAGAATTTTATTTTGTGTTACGACGCGTTTCACGGACTTGCGGCATCATCAGGTACCTTCTATTAACTTCCTAACTATTAACCTGCATGAAGAGAATCCTGAAACTGTAGAGTGTATTTCTTTGGATTGTATTCAAAAATAAAATTCCGTTTCACTTTTAAAGTGCAGAGTTGGTTCCATTTTAATGAATTAAGCTACACAGGAATATCCTACAAATTTAAAACTAAAAGTGCTCTGATGATTCTGTTAAAATATTGCAATTATTTCCATCGTTACGCTTCTAAATGTCATATTTCCACTCTTATGAATCATATAATGCTTTGATATTAAATAACGCAATCTTATGAAACAGTAAGTGGAATTATCCTTCCAGGAAACCACCGCCGGAAATGTCAATTGTAATTTTTTAAATTAATTATATGCTCATTCCATCTACATTTCATATTTATGACTGTCATAGTAACATTTTCTGATCCCTGATGGTTACGATCAGGTCTTCTCCATTTATTTGCCCTTTCGAGGCAATCTTAGATAAAGAAACCCACCTATCTTTATCCCCTCTACCACATTTCGTACGAAGCATATTCTTCTCCCCTGCCAATCGAATTTTTCATCAATATTCCAGTGCTTCAGAATAGCGATCTTGAACTGTATTTTTCACTGAATCATTTCCACAGCGTTTGAAACAGTTGTATTGCGAGCACAATAAGAACTTTATGGACTGATTTCGATGCAAAAACATTAACTGATGGTGCGCATGCGCTTAAACATATGTTGAATACGAACTTGAATCGGACAACTGTTGGCGCAAGTGTTTGTTTGCAGTCAGAGGAAATGATAATAAGTGCTAATCGTAAAACATGTTTGCATAGGTATATGCATTATATCACTGTAGTTTACGTGCGCAGTCATATAAAATAATAGCTCGTAGGCTTCCGCGGATGCAGTGTTGACTGTTCCTTATTTTTTCGGGATTCATTCCGCGATGTATGTTTTTTTAAACAACAATATTTCGCTGGTCCTCCTGCCAGCTTCATCAGGTTCAGTTAACCTTTAACCGACAGTTACACAGTTTACCAGTTAACAGTTAACCGACAAAATAAGGAACATATAAAATAATAGTTTCAATAACTACTACACTGCAACCGAGCTATTTTAGTAATGGATTCATTAGTATGAGATCCATAAAGTTATAGCTCTCATAAATACACTCTGATTGCAGGAACACATCTACTAGCTATATAACTTATTTACCGATAGATAATAGCTTCGAATATTTGACCTATTCTTCTACTACCGGATAAAATTTGCGTAAGCTTACAGTGTAAATAATTGCTAATGCACGTAGTAATTAGTCAGCAAGAGAAAAAACTTGTTATCTGTCTCAAAACAACTCTTTTATCAAGTAATTAGGTCTCGCACTCACTCGTTCATCGCGCATTCACCATCTTTGCTCCTTATGGAACTCATAACTCCATGCTATAAGTTATGAAACCAATAAACCTATCGAATATTTATGCAACACTTAATAAATGATAATTTTATAGAATACATATGTATCTTTACTACAACTGGCCATTAGTGATCTTCTTATTATACATTGGTGATAACAAATTTGTTGATTTCTAAGTGAAATTATATATCCCTCAAACTGCCTTCAAACGGATGATCCTCATGTGCGGAACCCATAGCGATCTCTTCAAAAGCTGAAAGCTACATCCCCGCGAGAGTTGCAGGACACTCCAGCGACATGGCTTTTTCTTCTCCGCCGCCGTAAACGGAGGAAGTCAAGATATGGAGATGAGGATTCACGCGCCGAAAAGAAAATAAACGGTCGAAATGCAGGAATGGGCTGGGTGTGGGTTGGAGAAACGCCACATGTGAGGGAGGTTGGGTGAGTTTTTTTGTTTGCCGGTCAGCCAGCGGGGCGGAAGGGTTGTACGCGCAGTTTGTGTCCGTGAATACGACACGAAAGTCGCTATAAAAAAGCCTTCATCTTTCATCTCCTCCCCCTCCTTCCCTCTGCCACCCTCCATCTCTATCCCACGCCCTCTTCTCGTTCCTCCCCGTCCTCCTCCTCGATGCCTCCCTTTGCGTCCTGCAAACTCGTTTTGCTCCAGGGGAGGGTGTCCGTAATGGCGGGACGTGGTAGGCTCCCTCCCTTCACCACCCCCGATTACGCTCCCAGTTCCTATCCGGACAAACTGAGAGTCGCCAAATATATTTTTCTCTGGACTCACCAAATTCAAGTTTATCTAACCCAATTAAATACCGTTAAGCCCCGTTCACAACAATTTAACTTGACTTAACTTGGCTTACTTGGCGCGACTTATATGGATAGTAGCAATCGATTACTTCCGCACTATCGATAGTAAACCAGGCCTTGCTATTGGCTAGAATCAAGAGAAAGTAGAGAAATGCTCAACTCCAAGACCACGCCAAGTCGAGTTAAGCCACTGTAAGTTGTTGTGAACCAGTGTGTTGCTTTCTCACGGACTCAACTCCTAAGTCGCGCTAAGTTAAGCCAAGTTTAGCGAAGTTAAGTTGTTGTGAACGGGGCTTTATTTACTCAAACTTGAAAGGAATTCGTGCATTTGACATAAAATTAGCTCTAATCGCATGCTTATTAAAAATAAAATAAAACAAAGAAAGTCTCCAAATCGTCAGAAAGCACCAAACTTACTGTGTTGGTATGCTGGGAGTGCTAATTGTTTACGGCTTTTGGAGAATTTCTTTGTTTTATTTCATTTTTCTAGCCGTATGAGCTCACCTCATCATTGCAATAGCTTTCCATGCATGCTTATTGACATATTTTAATGACAAATTTTACTTAACCACAAAAAACACATAAATACACGACCCGGGTTTCAATACAAGGGTGTCATCTTCTGGTATTGAAACCCAAGTCGTGTTTTTATGCTTGTTTTTTGTGGTTAAGTAAAATATATCATAAAAAAATGTCTACTGAAACATACCACCGAGTTAACAAAGATACTGTTTTATTTGTGCATGCTTATTGGCTTAACAATACAAATATAGTTGTGCCTTTTCCATATGGAGATAGGCGTTGTCCAGGCGGAAAGTATATACAATCTTTGTGGTGATCGGGTACCCGAATAAATTTGAGTACCTAGTTGTGGATGCAAGTAAAAAATATGAGGACAATAACAAACTTGCATTTTTTAATTTGATGGTAAATTTAAGGCTAACAGGCAGTGATGTTTTTTTACGCATTCTACTGCTAAAAGATAGTTTCTGCTGAAAGTCAGAGAAACATCCCGATTTCTTCTACGTGTGGGTCCTATCTACCTCTAGTACGAGGGGCATTCAAATATAAACGAGCCTTTTGCAAAAAGAAATTTATTTTACATTTAAGTAGAAAACACACTTTATAGGTATTTTTCTACATAGTTTCCCTCCTTATTAATGCATTTTTCCCATCGTACAAGTAGTTGGTTCATGCCGTTTTCGAAGAATGACTTCGGGCGGGTATCCAACCAATTGCGCACAAACTGTTCAACCTGTTGATCGTTCGCAAAACGCTCTCCTCCAAGTGCCGCCTTGAGAGGCCCAAACATATAAATAATACAAGTTCTTCGGTCACTTTCTGGTATTCCATTTTTTCTTTCAGATGATTTAATGGTTACATTTACAAAACCACAATTTAAAAACACACACGACCCGGGTTTCAACGCTCAAGCGTCATCTTCAGGTGAAGCTTAAGCGTCATCTACGCTTAAGCGTTTAAGCGACTTTTTTTAAAGCGTTTAAGCGCTTAAGCGTTTAAGCGTTATCTTCACCTGAAGATGACGCTTAAGCGTTGAAACCCGGGTCGTGTGTGTTTTTAAGTTGTGGTTTTGTCAATGTAACCATTAAATTATCTGAAACCCAAACATATGGGAATCACAAGGTGAAAAGTCAGGGCGGTAGGGAGGGTGATCAAGTGTAGTCCAATGCATTTCATCCAATTTTCAGGGTTGTTAGGGCTGCAGTGTGGGGTCTTGCACTGTCGTGCAAGAGCAGGACGTCTCGGATGGGTTGACGGCGCCTTTATAACCGATATGCAGCTCGAACCTGATGGTCGAGAAGTTCACAGTAGTAAGCAGCGTTTATTGGGTGACGATCGTGAAGGAAATCAACGAGTAAAACTCCTTAAAAGTCCCAAAAAAACCCTCAAAAGTAAAAAGCTCGTTCATATTTGAATGCCCCTCGTATTTTAGTTTTTGCGTCACCACACGATCTACCCATCATTAACCATGTCCATGAAACTTTATTTTTTTCCCATTCTCCGTTGGGTCGCGCAAGTCAAAAAAATTCGCGAATCGAAGGATTAGTAGATTCAAGCGGATAGGCTCAAAGACAGAAGCTACTAGCAAAAGACCTGGCTCTCTTACATCAAAATTGGATGACATTGGGATGAAAATTAACCAAATTAAATGAGCTCAAACATGGGCGACTTCGTCTAAAGCGCTGAAAACCGAGACTTATTTCAAATAAAATAATAAGAAAGAACATCCCTGGCAACAAAGACCTTTCAATGCATATAACAGATATAGAATTGGACATTATTTCAGGAAAACTTTAGAGTGTGAAATCGATTACACTGTTCGCACAAATGTAATTATCGCTTTTTGTTCCACACACAGCATGGTGTAGCTAATACAAGGTAGGACGTGGAACATCACAAGCGAATCGATATATCATTTGGTTCAATCGTAGCGACATAGTTTGGATCACATCATGCGAATACTAGACATGGAATTTTCGGTGTTTTTTTAATATTAAAGTAGTATTTAGAAACAATGACAATGAGAAAAATCATATGTAGGAAGTGAATTATTAAAGTCAGAAAAACTCTTTCTGATTTCTTCTGCGTCAAGTTCCTATCTACATGTAGTAATTCATTTTTTGCTTCACCACTTGATTTACCCATCTTCAACCCGTCCATGAAACTAAGTCCCTTATCCCCATTCCCCGCAGGGTGGCGCGTGTTAAAAAAAAAAAACTCGAGAATTGAAGTATTAGTGCATTCAAGCGCATAGGCTCAAAGGCACTGCAAAATTAATAAAAAACATTGGATTGGCAGGGGAGAAGAACATGCTGCTGTATATACAATTAACATAGAGGGGGTAGAGATAACACTCACTTTCGTCAGTCTCACTTGGTGGTATTCCATCATTAAAAAATTTAAGATGTCAACTTTTACAAAACCACTCGATTTATTAAAACAACGACCCAGGTTTCAATGTGCATTCACATCATCTTCAGGACCTGAAGATGATGTGAATGCACATTGAAACCTGGGTCGTTGTTTTAATAAATCGAGTGGTTTTGTAAAAGTTGACATCTTAAATTTTTTAAGGGTAGAGATAAGCGAAAGTGAAAGTTCCCCAGTGAAAGCTGAAAAACTCACGGCACCCTTGACGTGATACGACGTCATCAACACCAGCGTAAAGACAACCATGACGTGGTATCAAGTCACCACGCCGAACTCAAAGGGTTAAGTAGACACACACATACAAAACGGACACATTTACATATACAAAATAAATGAAATGCAATAATTTTCTACGTATACTGCTAATTCATTTGTAATAATATCTGGACACCGATCTATGATCGGCTTGTAATTTTTCTCAAAGCAAATTAGTAGAGAAATTGCACGTCCTGAACAAATTAATTTTCGGACGAGCACTGAAAATTACGTAGACAATCCTCCAATCGCCCACGTTTATATCCCATCATTAATTTAGTTCTAAGCTTCTTGCTTTCAGTTCATTTTGTCATACTCTAAACTCGCCAAATAAAATACTCTATCCTAAAGTCCCCGTTGATTTCCATACTTTTCATGGTTTGGCCGAAAAATCTTTCCTGGGTTTCCAAATCGGTCCCTAAACGAATTTGAGACACAGCCCTACGAATTCCTCGTACCTACACAGGAATTCATAACGCAGAAATGATGGCATGAGTTCCCATCCCATGCCTAGACTGCGGAAAAAGGAGGTAAATGGTGACGTGTATTATGGTAGTGTATTGAGCTCAGGTTTTTTTATTATCGTATGTTGGGCGCGTAAAGGACGAGTATTTGCCTGTATACATTCGTAAATGTATCTTTCTTGGCAAGAACTACTTTATTCAAGCGGATTGGCTAAGAAGCACTGAAGGAAATATTCGATTTTCATAAGACAAGAACATGCTTACATGCATACAAACATAGTGCAGTCGTTTCCAACCTGAGATAAGTGTAACCCTGTTTAGGAGTATATCTACAAGGAAATCGGAGCCGTAATAATTTGATTTGATGCTATTTTATACAACTAAGGAAAGCCACACAATGGCCAGTAAATATTCCAAGTTTTGCAGCAAATTTAAGGGTAGTGAGTAGTGATGGGTTGTGCAAGTTAAAAAGTCGAAAATCTCAGGAGTAGTATATTCAAGCAGGATTGGAGCAGAGGGCGTGGAAGATTAATGAATAATCAATAGGCAGGGAAGAAAAACATGCTTTGTTATACGTGTGGTAGAGGTGATAAAATCGGCTTACATCGGTTGTTTCCTATATCTAAGATTGCTTCCAAGGGCAAATAATTTGAGAAGATATTCTACGTGGGATTTGAAAGCACTACTGAGACGGTTAGATATATAAAATGCAGATGGCTCTAGTTGTTACTGAAGTTTGCAAAGGATTATTAGCATTTTCAGCTATTCTTCCCTGGAAGGATAACTCCACTCATAGTTTTATCACATTACGTTAATATATATCATAGCAGAACGTGATTAAAAAGAGTTAAAATATAATATTTTACAGTATCACGATGAAAAATATTGTGACATTTTATCAAGATACTTAAAGCGCTTTTAGGTATAAATTAGTACGATATTTCTGTAGGTCATAAATAAATTCGATGAAACCGGCTCTGAACTAATAGAGTAAAGAATATTCAGTATTTTGAATGAATTCCAAGGAAACGTCATATTGTATGGAAATGTATGTGTAATTGAGAGTACAGCTGAGATTTTCGATTCATTTCCATGATTCGATTCATGTGAATGAGTCGTTCTTTCAAATGGTTCATAATGAACCAAATGACTTCGTGAACCATTAGCGATTGAACCGACTATATAAAAGGAATGAAAACGACATCCACCGAAGATGTGATTACTCGGATATGTCGGGGACAAAGTAATGGTTGCGAAGTATGGAAGTTTTACTTTGTCCTTGAAGCATCCAAAAAAGTGAAAGTATGAAATTCCCTTCGTGCAATCTATAAAGATGAAATTTAATAAAAATATCTTAGTTGCTTGCTCAGGAATTTCCAATTTTCCACCAAAGATATTACAACACTTTAACTATTAGACCTGTCGTCCACAGTCCGATTCAAGCAATTCTTGATTCTTTTCAATTCCTTTGGTTCTTGCGATTCTTTACGAACCACTAGCTTGAAGAACGTGATTCAATTCATTCGGTTCATACCAATGAATCGTTCATAAAGAACGATTCACTCATGAACGACACAGCTCTAATTGAGAGCACAACTTCGCTCAATGCCAGTAGTATGTAATTGAACTGACATCCTGAAGATACACGAGTCTCTACGTGGAAAACCCGAGAAAACAAAATCAAAAAGCGTTCATTTTTTTGCTCATCAATTAATGTAACAGAATCGCAACGAATAACCAGTGACAATTCAAAAGTATCGAATACCTAATTCAAAGTAGCGATGCCACATCGACCAGTGTCGATTTTGCGATGTTTATAAAAGTATTCACCACTCACTCAATTTTCATCGGATTACTATACTACTCGACGTTTTAGATGTCTCGGCCAAAAAAAATCGAGTAGTACGATACATCGATTTGGATTTGCCATCCCTAACTCAAAGGAACGGATAGTATTAGACACTCAAAAATACTCGGGGGCCCCACCAACGCAATGCAGCATCCTCTATGTCACCCTCTAAAATTAGTCACTAACGTTCATTACTTCATAAGTGATTTGAAGTAAAGGAGTCATGAGCGCACATACTAATGATTTAATGAAAAGCAATGGAGTCTAATGCCCGTATTCATAGTCGTATTCCTAGGGGTTACCTGGGTATCCCCTAGCCAGGTAACACCTAGGGGTCCCCAAAGCTGAGCGATTCATAAACCTTACCTGGGTAATACCCAGCCAGGGGACGCCTGGGTATGAGATTTGGCAACAATCCCATGCAAAAATACATATGAACGGTTCCGCTGAACGGTTCCTTATGTTTTCGATCCTCATTTTTCACTGTAACCAAGCAAGCTATAAACAAGAATACAGTATACTGTTACAAAATGTTGATGAAAAATGATTGAAGGAATATGAGAGAATGCTTACAATATTAATTGAATATTTATGTAATATGAATGGTGAGGAATATGAGATTGCTTCAGTGAGTACCCGCGTTTGTAAACAGAAGACGTTACTATGGAAAGTTGTTGATATTATCGTGTCCTGCCATTAATACAGTAGTATCAATTCATCCCACGCGTAGGCAGCAGTACTGCGTTAGGGGAGCTTTGGGTAAGCTTCATGTCTTACCCAGGAAATCGACGGCTTGGGGGAGGGTTAGGGGACAACAGTCCCTTGGGTAACGACTATAAATACTATTTCTGAGCTAAGGGGCTCCCCCACACCTGGGGGACACCCAGGTAACGACTATGAATACGGCCCTAAATCGTTTCTACATCTACATATCACCCCACGTACCGCCGCATGGGCGTGTGGCAGGGGGATGTGAGGATTCCAGCCGTGTACAAGCGTAGGGGATAAGGTCTTGCTCGGTAAAACAATAAAGTGTATTTGTTGAATGTTATCAGTATACGAATGAAATGCTAAAAGTGGTTACTTAGTGGAATTCCATGTTTTAATAAATCCACGTTATCAGTATAGTTTGGGTTTTTTATGGTAACTTATTTTCCACAGATTGAATGAAATTTCATACCTATCTGTTCCGCAAAATATCTCCCTTCGCTTACGTCGGCACTAGAGATGTAGTGTGGCGTCAATGTGATATGCTGTTTTTTCCTGCCGCAGAACTATTGTAGACAAACTTGAAATTTTTCAAAACAAAAGCATCCGCGCTCTGCTGAAGCTTAGCAGATTGATAACATTGAAGGAGGTACGATGCTACTGCTCACTACCAACCATCAATACTTATTTGCAATCAATAGACTCAAAATTTAAATGCCGCTTGAAAAAAACCAAACACCCCCTCCTGTCTAACATTTGGAATTACCCCATTAAGCCAGTCACATATTCACTGCCTCAACATATCACTCTTCTATGAGTCTTTCCTATGTCTAGCGTTTCATGTAGGTTAAGCCTGTGTTCAGTGAATTGTTCTCTTGAAAAAATTATAATAAAAAAATAAAGATAAATAAATAAAAATATAAAAAATTATTACAATAAACAGTTTTATTATAAAGTCAATAAAATAAGACTAAAAATGAAATTTTCTTTCTCTCGCTGATATTTGATTCTTCGTAGTGACATCATTCATCACGTTAAATCACTCATCGCAGTCATTTGGTTCTCCCATGGTTCATTTCGTTCATTCTGAAGGATTTAAAAGAACGAGTCATTGTCATGAATCAAATATTCGAAATGAACTGAAGTTCCCACCCCTAATCTCAAATAAAGTATTACTTGCCCTGATTGAAGGAGTTTTTATTTACACATCTATACTTCCAAAAATAATTATATTTCTTTGGATTCCTTCCAAAAAATCAAGTTCTCTAGTTCAGATCCGGTTTCATAGGATGAAATAATTCTTCTTAATAATTTCGTACCAATTTATATCTAAGGTCGTTTTAATTACCATGTAAAAATATTAAAATTATTTCCATCGTAACACTCCAAAATTTCACATTTTCACTCTTTTAAATCACATGCCTCTCTATTTACTATTAACGTAATCATCTAAAGCTATGACCGCAATTATCGATTCAGAAAAACAATGCCAACAATGTTGATTTGTTGTTTGACAATTTCAATGTCTGTTAGTGCCATCTTCATCTCATAGTCGTGACTGTCTCAGTAACGCTTTCGTATCCTAGATGGATACGATGTCGTCTTCTCGAATTTTTTTGTCCTTTGAAGGGAATCTAAGAAAGAGGAAACCAACTAACGTGCACCTATCTTTATTTCCTACTCCATATTTCGTACAAAAAATGTTCACCTCTCTTAACAATCGAATATTTCTGTCAGTGCATCTGAGCCAATCCTCTCTGAATGCACTAAACATTACCAAGAGAGATACACTTCGGATTTTATATGACAAATAAAAATTTTCGGCATCAATTTCCTGGAAGGATTATAAGGCCGCAGTCTAAAAAAATGACGTCATTAAATAAATATAAGGATGTATTTGGAAAGAGCGGTGATGTGACATTTTGGAATGTAACAATGTAAATAATTGATTGATTTTAAGCGAGAGTTCAAAGTGTTTTTAGGAATAAATTAGAACGATAATTCCACACAGCTCATCGGCAATCTATTAATTCTGCTCTAATCTGTAGTTTTCTTCAATCTAAGGATCCTTCATCATTAAGTCCAGCTCCTTCAAATATACCTTATGAGGAATACACACTATAGATATATAGATTCCAGTGGATTCATAGTAGACTGGGTAGCTTTGTGGTCTGAGCATTGGACGCGAAATCCGTGATTGGTTGGCTTTTGGACAGTGTTATCATTCATGCATTCATCGGTCGTTCGATTCTAAAATTAGTAGACTGTAGCTCTCCACCCTTCCCTAGCTATATATAGCTAGGGAAGGGCTATATATATATATATATATATATATATATATATATATATATATATATATATATATATAAATACGTTGATGGATTGGAGTCAGCCATGCGGCGATGAACACACGATGTGGATAGGATGGAGGAGATAGACACACAAAAAAAGAGACGATCACACTTACATAGCTAGCTTTCGGAACTAGTCCGTCTTCAAGGCGTATCACGGAACCACGGAATCACGGTATGGTTCCGTGATACGCCTTGAAGACGGACTAGTTCCGAAAGCTAGCTATGTAAGTGTGATCGTCTCTTTTTTTGTGTGTCTATCTCCTCCATCCTATCCACATCGTGTATATATATATATATATATATATATATATATATATATATATATATATATATATATATATATATATATATATATATATAATCGTTCGTTCATTCACTCAGACCGCTCAGCGGCAAGTACTCACAAATACTTTTATGTGTTCCTATCCACTTTCTTTCTACCTTTCCGTATAAACATTTATATATATATATATATGTCGATTCCCGGTCCAGTCGAATTTTTTCTGCTTGGAATCGGCCATCATTACATCTTCACACCACCATTGTGTTCGTCAATTTTATGTGTTCCTATCCACTTTCTTTCTACCTTTCTGTTTGAACCAATAAATAAATATATATATATATATTCCCTGGCTATATACAGCTAGGGAAGCTATATATAGCTAGGGAAGGGTGGAGAGCTACAGTTTACTAATTTTAGGATCGAACGACCGATGAATGCATGAATGATAACACTGTCCAAAAGCCTACCAATCAGCTGGTAGAAGACTCAAATGAAAACAATTGGATAGTGGGTGCACCTACAAAATCTGGCTTTTCTAGAAAAGTTTATACACTTAAAGAACAATATTAGTCTTACTGATATTTTCAAATATTTCCCTAAAAGTATTCGTAATGCTGGCATTCTTGAGCACACTGCGGTCCGACTCAAATCTCATAACAAACCCTTATAAATAAGCCAAGTTTCATACTTTTATATACCACTCGAGCAATTTTCATAACGAAAGCACACTATTTACTGAAAATTACTAGTAATAGATCTGGATTTCTTACGCTAATATTGCAGGGATGCAGGATGAAAATTAGCAAAATAACAGAAGCTCAAATACGGGCGACTTAATCTAAGGCACCGAAAACCCTGACTTATTTCAAATAAAATTTATAATATCCACGATTACAAAGACCTTTAAATGCATAGAGAAGATCTAGATTTATAGCACTAGTTTAGCACGAATTTTTAGAGAAAAATCGATGACATTGTCAACAAAAGTGTAATTAACGTTTACTGTACCACATAAAGCATGGTACAGCTAATGCCAGGAAGGACGTTGTGTACCACTAGCGAATTGATATGAGGTTGGTATGAATGTAGCGACGTAGTTTGAATCACGTCATATTTTTGCTATGGATGGATTTTACGGTGTGCTTGATATTTGTGTATTATTTCGAAACAATAGCAATGAGAAAAACATATGCAGGAATAGAATTATTACAGTCTTTCAGAGAAACTCTTCCCGATTTCTTCTACATCAGGGTCCTATCTACCTTTAGTATTTCATTATTGCTTCATCACACTATCTTCTCATCTTCAATCGGGTCATATTCAAACTGCAAAAAGAGGCTGTTTGCATCATTGCCTCTAGGCATCCAACTTAACCTTCCTTACCAATCTTTCAAGAGATTAGCCTCCAACCATTTCCATGTACATGTATTATTTTTGTATAAATTTATATGAAACACCACTTGTCATATTTCATCGCAAATTCTCAGTACCACAAACAACATACCAGGGCCAAGTCAAACTTGCATGTCAATTACAATCGAAACGAAGATGCAAGCCTAGGACCTAAGTCAGTAGGAATACATCCATACGATAAATTGCCTCAGAAATACAAAGATAATAGGACATCACTAAGTTTAAAAGGCAAATAAAAAATCTTTTATTAAGGAGAATTATCACAGAGAAAAAGTATAGCATTTTCTGAATTTATAAATGATTAAGTATGACTTGGGCATGTAAAATAAGACCTCTGTGAGTGGAACATAATGTATGTAAAATATAATTTGTGAAAATGTGACTATAAACGAAGTGTGTAATTACGCTGCGCTTGTATATGTTTGTCACTAATTTATGTATACTTTCTCAGAACGTGTGCTATATTGTAGTTATATTTCAATCCTTGGATAACTATATTGTTAGCGGCAAGAATTCAAATCCGCGCGGACGCACGAACATCACAGCGGAAGGATACCTTATCAGGGGAGAACTATCTGGCGCAGCGGAGTGTGTGCTACGGCCCTGAGTTGGAGAAGAGGACCTACCTTGTCTGGAGGCGATACATAGCTGTATGAGCCCTGGCCTGGGAAAGAGTTCTTGGAGTCTCAAAGACCAAATAAAGTTCTGAAAAGATACCAGTCCTTGGCTTCCTTCTTTTTTGAATCTAACAATATAGTATCATTATTGTACCATAAACTCGTCCGTAAAAATTAGTCCCATTATCCTCATTCCCCGCTGGGTAGCACAAGTTGAAAAAACTCGTGAATCCAACGATTTGTGTATTCAATCGGATTGATTCAGATGCACTGGAAGACTGATAAAATATTTGATTGGCAGGGAAGAAGATGATGCTTATTAAATAATTTGGAAGATGGGATAAAGATCGGAGTATGTTGGTTGGTTGGTACAGTATCTGAAAACAGTCTGTGAAAACATTAGTGTGGAACGTGGCACTCTATGGATCGGAAGTATGGGCCAATTGGAAAAGCTGACCAGTAAAGACCAGAAGCCTTCGAAACCTGAAGGAGGATGCTGAAGATAAAATGGGCGGACAAAAAAGAAATGATGAGGTTTAAAAAAGAGTAGAAGAGAGGACCATATCGGAAAACATACAGAAAATAAGAACCAGATGGATTGAGCACAGCCTAAGACACAATGGGTTTGCTAAGAACATGATTGAAGGTAAAATAGAGGGAAAATTTCCCAGAGGAAGACCCAGGAATAAGTTCAGGAACCTAATTTAATAGGATTTATAAGTTCATTGAAAGAGATACCAGGAGGTAAGGGAACTTGCATTGGAGAGGGAAAGGTGGAGGGCCGCAGTCGATCAATCTTGGGATTGAAAAACCAATGATGACGCAGGTGGATTCAAGTTACTAAGATTGCCTAAAATTGGCAAAAAACTCGAGAAGATCGCATCGTAAACATCTGGGATTTATCTGCGTTACCGAGACAATCGAAAATGTGAAATGTAGATGGCACCGTCAGATAATAAAATTTTAGATGAAAAATAAAAAAGTTCGGCATTTGTTTCCTGGAAGGATTATTGGGCCGCAGTCTAAAAAAAATGACATTATTAAATAAAGATAAGGACTTAATTAGAAAAAGCGGTGATATGAAATTTTGGAGTGTAACAATGAAAATAATTGATTGATTTTTAGCGAGAGTTCAAAGTGTTTTGTGGTATAAATTAGAACGATAATTCCACACTACTGATCTGCAATCTATTAATTCTGCTCTAATCTGTAGTCTTCTTCAATCAAAGGATCCTTCATCATTAAGTCCAGCTCCTTCAAATGTACCTTATGAGAAATACACACTATAGATATGAGTAATTAGAAGTTTATTTAATATTCGCAAATATATCGATGTTGACTAAACACATGTGAAAACCTGTGTCTTAAACCGAAGGAAAGAGCATAAGTTATTATTAATAATGTGTTCATTTGTTCTATCATCATAGATATTGAATACAGTTCTATATTGAATACATTTCTTTATTCAATATACATAATCATTTGACCTATTTGTTCTGAGGCTTTGAAACAACCCTGCTCTGAATTTCCCCAGCAAACCAATCCTAGAGTGTAGCTTCTGAGTTTCTAGTGACTACAGAAAACACTGGTATCTAATATTCAATCGATATATTCTATCAAATAAATAATACAAGTTCTTTTTTAACTTTGTGGTATTCCATTTTTATATATCAGATGATTTAATGGTAACATTTACAAAAACCACAACTTAAAAAATATTATTTAATATTCGCTTAGCGCAAAGCAATGGATACCCATCTCACCTTATAGATAAACTAGTGGTTAAAAAGTCCAAAAAAGCGGCCATAAATCTAATATTCTCCGGTGATCTTTCCTCCAAAACAGTTCAAAAATGGTGCTTTCTGAGATATTTAGGTCCGATCAGTGAAAAGATCGCCAAAGTTTTCCCACGAGAAAAATATCGTGTGTCATTTAGAACCCCAAGAAACTTAACAACTCTATTCGACAACCCGTTCGATCCTAAGAAGAGAAGTGGCATATATGCTTTAAAGTGTGGTGACTGCCAAGGTGTATATGTGGGGCAAACTGCCCGCAACTTTAATGTTAGAGTCAAAGAGCACCAATCAGCCTATTTTAATAATTATGAACTCAAGAGCAATGTTTCCAAACACCTTTTTTTTTATATTTCCTGTATAGTCCTATATATATATATATATATATATATATATATATATATATATTTCTTTACATCTTCACACCACCACTGTGTTCGTTCATTTTATGTGTTCCTATCCACTTTCTTTCTACCTTTCTGTATAAATATTTATGTGAGTATTTGCCGCTGTGCGGTCTGAGTGAATGAGTGAACGAATATATATATATATATATATATATATATATATATATATATATATACACACACACACACGATGTGGATAGGATGGAGGAGATAGACACACAAAAAAAAGAGACGATCACACTTACATAGCTAGCTTTCGGAACTAGTCCGTCTTCAAGGCGTATCACGGAACAATTCCGTGATACGCCTTGAAGACGGACTAGTTCCGAAAGCTAGCTATGTAAGTGTGATCGTCTCTTTTTTTTGTGTGTCTATCTCCTCCATCCTATCCACATCGTGTGTTCATCGCCGCATGGCTGACTCCAATCCATCAACGTATATATATATATATATATATATATATATATATATATATATATATATATATATTGGTATATATAAATATATAGAGACATAGTTTACTATGACCACCACAGTGATTTCAATCTTGACATTTTATGTTTTGCAAACCACAGACGTGTGCTTGACTCACTTGAGCAGCTCGAAATTTTAAAGACTTTACACGACCCTGATTCGAAGATTTTAAATGAGTATTTGTACCCGTCCTCATCTCCCATCCTCACAGCCGCCTCCCGAATTTTCCTCCCCCCGCTAAACTCCCCGCCAATCACTGTTCCTGACCAACCCGCATCCACACCACCCTAATCACTCACAAACCCCTCCCACCCTCTCCTTCCAAGCTATATATAAGACTTTGAAAACCCGGAAAAAGCATCTGAAGATGACGCTCAAGCGTCGAAACCCGGGTCGTGTGTGTGTGTTTTTTAAGTTGTGGTTTTTGTAAATGTTACCATTAAATCATCTGATATATTCTATCAAAATCAATGTAGTAGTGATGGGAGGATAAGAGCCATTGGTACACTTTTTATGTTCTAATCACCCAGGTCAGTAAAACGAGTACTGGTTTTTTTAATGCACTTGTTACTCTTTACGTGTGACCTGGTTACATTTTACCGGATTGACGGAGATCCGATGTTAGGATCCAATCAATTATGCACGTGAGAAGTTAGCCAGGTAATTATTCGTTGGGCTCGTGGAACCCATTGGATTCGTTTGGCAGGGTAGATACAAATGAGTAAGTAATCGGATGCAGTGAAACGGTTAAATGAGATATGGCGAGTGATATCGTTAATAATTCTCAGTTTTCTCAATTAGGATGTCTCTCAGAAATTTAAGTAATATCTTCGGACGCGCGAAATTCGATAAATGGTTTAAAAATTGAATAAATAATTCTCGGGCTTCTAGCCGAGTAAGAATTTTGGTGGCTGACGTTTCGATGGATAACACTTCCATCGTCCTCAGAGCAGTAATGAAATGCAGGCCTTCCTTCCTGCGTTTATATAGCCGCTTAATCTGGGGGGCATTGTTGTCTCCTTCTTTCCGTTATTTTTTGAAATAACGGTCTCCATTCCCTGCTTAGTATGTACCCAGAGTCGCGATTTAAGTTGTTCTTCTCCAGCCTGATCTCAATGGCTTCTTTAAGGAGACGATCCCAATACATATGGGTCTTAGAGACCACTTGAGCTTCATCAAAGGAGATGATATGATCTTCTGATAAGCTATGCTCAGCCAGGGCAGATTTCTCCGGGTGGAACAGCCCGGTTTAAAAATTGTAATACACAAATCTCCGACTCATATAGAAGCACGTTCCACATCCCTTTGAGAGCGGCATGACGTGATATCACGCCATGGTTGTCTTAACGCTGATGACGTGACATCACGTCATGGGTACCGTGAGGGTTCCAGCATTTGCTAGGGAACTTACACTGGGCCAGGAGTGGCGAACCTTTTGGCGATTGAGTGCCAAAGGTTATGACATAAGAGTATACTCGTGAGCTAACCCATCGAGTGAGATTGAGGTATCCCTTAGCGCCTTCCCAGCACCGCGTGGCGAAATAATTGCTCCGCGTGCCACTTTGGGCACGCGTGCCATAGGTTCGCCACCCCCGCACTAGGCCCTCTAGTGAAATATGGAACACTCACGGTACCCATGACGTGATATCACGTTATGCCGCACTCAATAGCATATTAGTGTTCTTTCTTCATGCCTTTTCATTAGCAATCCAGCAGTATTTTCTTCAGCACTCAAGAGGTTACACGCTACTGTCCATGCAAAAAGTCGAGATACTCGAGTTTGAAGTGTTCTATCTCGATGACTTATTCATAGATTGCAATGAAATAAACTGAAAATGAAAGAACATTTATTTCTACGTTCTGTAACTACCATCAGCGATTCCTCACCGTACCAACATTTTTTTTATTTGGATTGGTATTTAAATAAATCTCGGTTTTTGGCGCTCAGAAAACGGTAGCTTCACTTTGAACGCTATTTTTTCAAAAACTTTTCAAGTTATCATCATGATACTCCATAAGGTGTTAAACCAATCTTTTTCAAATGCATATGCTGAAGCAGAACCTCATAAATATTAATTTACTACCATAAAGTTGTTGAAAAAGAAAACTCTGCAATTTTGAGAAGTTTTTTGAAAAAATAGTGTTCAAAAAGGAGCTACCGTTTTCTGAGCGCCAAAAACCGTGCTTTTTTCATAGAAAGCCAAATAAAAAATTTGTTAATATGGTAAGTAATCGTTGATGGTAGTTACAAAACGTAGAAACAAATTTTCTTTCCTTTTCAATTTATTTCATTGCAATCGATGAATAAGTTATTGAGCTAGAACACTTCAAACTCGAGTATCTCGACTTTTTGCGTGGACAGTAGGCTTAGTTTGCTTGAGAAATTCAGAACCAATGTTTCAGAGCGGAACAGAGATATCATTCATATCGTTCATAAAGAATCAAATCAAGCTGTTCTAGTTCATAGGTCAAGTGGAGTGGATTGTGAAGAATCACGCGACTCATGAGTGATCGAGAACAACTTGATTTGATTCAAATTGAACCAAAACACGCCGCCCATGAGTGGAGAGCGACGTGATTGGGACAAACTTCATTCAAAGCATTCCATAGTCTTTTGGTCACTTATAGAATTTACTGATAAAAACGGAGGAATTATTTCATAGAGGCGATCATATAAAGTTGATTGATTATAACACCAAACACAACCATTTGCACCCAAACACCGCAAGTACATAAGATTCCTAATATATAATCTCTAATCGCCGTGGCAGTATGAGCGAGTTTTTAGGTTCACAACTCCAGACATCATGATTTATGCCGTTCTAAGGATAGGCACTTTCAGGTTCCTCAAGTCTCCCAATATATGGACAATAAAACTAAATAAATCTGAAGAACAGATATCATATCACGCAATATCTCCGTGTCGGCAGCCTCTCAATGGTATGAATTGGTTGGATTTGATTCTTCGCCCTTAGGTTGGTTCCTCGCAAATATTTGATTCTTCGTAGTGAAATCATCCATTGCCGTTGCCAGTCATTTGGTTCTTCCATGGTTAATTTCGTTCATTTTGAATGAAGAACGAGTCATTGTCATGAATCAAATCTCCGAAATTAACCGAAATTCCCTCCTCTAGTGGAAACCTCTAGAAGACTTTATTAGTAGGCTACTAGTAGCATACTCAGGAAATAACCAAATCATGAAATAACGTTTCATATTTCATTTGAAATAACAAAGATTCTGATACTCTTATAGTTCAGAGCCGGTTTCACTAAGTGCAAATATGCTGATTTGGAATATCGTATAAATTTATGCCTAAAGACGCTTTGAATACCCTGTACAAATATCACAATTTTTTCCATTGTTACACTCTCAAATGTCTCATTCAAACTCTTCACCATCAAATGTAGGTCTTTTTCTGAATAGCTTAATCTTCTAACACTGTGAGTGCGGGTATTCCTCCAAAAAAACAACGCCGAAAATGTTTATTTTTCATTTAAAATTTTCATTATACGCTAGAGCCATCTATATTTCACATTTGTGAATATCTCAGTAACGCTTTCTAATACTAGATGGTTACATTGTTGTCTTTGAGATTTTGTTGTCTTTTGGAGGCAATCTTAGAAAGAGGAACCAACGTTAGTACACCAACCTTTATCCCTTTTTCCACATTCTGTACAAAAGAAATGTTCTTCTTCCTTGCAAATTGAATATTTCTCTCAGTGCATCTGTGCCAATCCGCTTGAATGCTCTGACCCTAATCAAGAGCCAGTTGCGTAGTCAGGGGGGTAGCAAGGGGCGGGGGGGGGCTAATTTTGTGTTCTGGATCCCCTAAGTCTGAGAATGTTTCCACTCTTAATTCCCAAATACGTGCGTGAATCAATTTCATAACTTAATTATCAACAATAAATTCTACAAGGTCTACAAGTTTGGGTAGTATATTACAAGAAAAATAAAACAGTAAAAGTATGAAACAGTATGTTTAGTAAACTGGTGAATTTGTGAGTTGGCGCCCCCCAAAAATTTTGGCCCCCGCTCCCTCACCCCCCTCCCCCGGGCGCCCCCTAGACCCGAAACCTGGCTACGCCACTGTCAAGAGCAATGCATTGCCGAACAGATAAGTAAATAAACTCGTTCTCTCCACTAACGTAAGCAATAATCTTAGCACTACTAATACTTGGTATTAGTTATCGATAATTAAAAAACCTGACCTCAACTCATTACAATCCCATAACACACGTCACCATTTGACCTCCAAAAACCTTACCCTTCTCTTTGTATATATTTTTAACTCCAGTGCTCGCTCAGGATACCACAGAATCCCAAGGTCATATATTTTAGAATTTCTAGTTTGTAAAAGGATTTAGACTCCTCACAATGACGATACCTTCCAAGCATAGCTTTCTCATCCACCCGCTGTCGCATCAACTCTGATACTTTGTGTATATCGTCAGTGTCTCGCAGCAAAGTCGTTTGTGACACCTGAGTATCCCACACGGCCTTTAAGGCGACAGTTTTGTACAGAACACAAGAAGTTTTCTGTTCGTCGATATTAGATGAGCTTGCTATGCATTGCTGTTATTCCTGATGATTACTTTTGACAACCTTATAGGCCATAAATTATTGATGTACTTTCAATATTTAGCTCATTGTATTTATTTTATTCTAACAGTTATCTTGTATCTAGACAAATGTAGTAGTTTTTGATAAGGAGAATGGGGAGAATAACTGTGTGATGAGGGCGAATGGTGAAGTAATTGAACAGGTGGATGATTTTGTGTACTTAGGTAAGATGTATTCGAAAGATGGAAGAATAGATGAGGAGATAAAGAGACGTGCGAATGCTGGAAGGAAAGTGGTAGGTAGCATAAGGAGCATATCAAGGAATGAGTGCTTGTCTAAGGAAGCGAAAATTGCCGTATACAAAAGTGTACTTCTTCCCACTTGGCTATATGGTAGTGAAACATCGGCATGCCAGGATAGACATAAGAGTAGACTAAACGCCGTGGGTATGAGTTATCTGCGGAGTATTTGCGGCAAAAGTAGGATGGATAGGGTCAGGAATGAGTGGGTCATGAATGAATGTGGGTTAAATGCTCCAGTAATGGACGTCTATGAAAGGAGTGTGCTTCGTTGGTTTGGCCATGTTGAGAGAATGGATGAGAGTCGAATAACGAAACAGATATATGAGAGTAGAATGAATGGTGTGAGAGGTAGAGGTAGGCCGAGGAAGTTGTGGTTGAATGTGGTTGAGGAAATTCTTAGGAGGAGGAATATTAGGAGTCTTAAAAACAGGAGGGCGTGTATGAAGCAGTGTATGGGGGTAAATGAGACAAAAGAGGTTTGCAAGGATGGGTCAGTATGGAGGAAATTATTGAAGAGGAGTTAGGTGTACAATTATGAATTAATGAGTGAAACATTTTGACTGTGCCTATCCCGGAAGGGAACGGCGTGATGGGTATGTATGTATGTATCTTGAATCTAATGCATAGGAGCATCTGAATTCCATACGTGATATTATTTCACTGACCTCTTACACCACCAATATTTGTGTCCTCTCGCCCCCCTTATTACATCCTCCACCCTCCTACTCCACCGATCTCAAATTTCATTCAAAAGCTTCCTTTCCTCGCTCACCATCTCAAGCACTTCCTCATCAGTCTCCTTCTCCGTCCATCTCGCCTTCTCCATCCTTCTCCACACCCACATCTCATCAAATGCCTGCAACCTATTCTCGTCCGCGTTTTTGAAAGGCCACGTTTTTTGCACCATGCTACGCGAAGTTCAAGTTCATCAAACTCTTCACCAAGCTCTAAGTTTAGCGCATCAAGCTCTTCACCAGCCACTTCTTCACATCTTTACCCAATGATCCCGCCATCAGGTCTCTTCTGTCACTAAACTCCTTAGCTAGCGCTATTCTTTAAGGCGACGCATCACACCCGCTCGACCGGCCGAATTTGTGATGATTTCCGACCACAGATTTTTTGTTTAAGTCTTACGTCATCAACTTGAAATTTTTATTTTATAAAGAATAAACCTTTGCCAAGGGAGAATCGTATCTGAAATATGAATAATTTATCCCAGAGCATAATTAAACCATCGAGAAAACGGCAAGATGTGGGGCATATTTTTACAAAAACTATTATTATTATTTACATATCTTAAACTAATGGAGGTGTATCAATCTTTCTTCTGTCAGAATGATAAGTAGCAGTTGTCACGGTTGTAAGATGAAATCTGTAATTGGTATCTTCCGACAAGCTACCTGAATGGTTTTCGGCCATGGTGTGCTCGGACGGTGTCGCAAATAATTCAGTCTTCTCTCACAGATCTTATGTCAGCGCTGCCTATACTTACGCGCCGGAGACTTTGCTACAACTTACAGACAACTGTTTCCTTGTACGAGAGTTATCCTGTAGTAAGAGACTCCTGACGCCAAAACGCCTCGGTCGAGTGCGAGTGACGCCATCTTGTGGATTTTTGCCAGAACTATTCCTTACCACAGGGTATGATGCGTCCTCTTAGCGTGTGTTTTTACTACTGTGTCCGTTTTCTTCTAGCGTGCTACCTACGTTATTAAAATGCTTTACTTGCTCGAGTTTATGTCCTCCAACTTTAATCACAAGCCTCGCTTTCTTTGTCAAAGAGAATCTCATTATTATTATATTACTTAGAATTTTGGTCATAAAAAGTATCTCGTTCAATTCGGATGATTTTTTTCTCTGGGATTTCGCATAATAACGTATTGTGGGTGACTCCGTAAAGTTTAATCCATTGCTAGTCCTGGGTGACTCAAAATCAGTCATAAAAAGTATATTATTCTACCGTTAATCCAGCGCTAGTCACACCAACGGTCGTGCTATGGTCGATTCCCCTTAATGAGGGAGCGAATCTTGTGGTAGAAGTTTTATGTCAAATTTCTGTAATGAGTAAAAAAAAAGCCGTTAAAAATACTGTTTTATATTTTATTCACTAATGTAATTTAAAATATGGGTACATATTATTGAACATTCAGAAACTTGTCGTCGAGATTGAAACTTACAAAAATTATCAATCTTCTTCATTTTCAACAATAGCGCATCCCGTACATATTACATGTGAATGTTCCTTGCATATATATGTATCACTTCTCTTGCACTTAGTGTGTTTTACGGTTTTTGACTGAAGGACAGAATCCACATCTCCCCGTTACCTCACGACGAAGTATCTTCGGATCACGTTCAGACAAACCTGAATACCGCCTAACTTGACTGCTGAGGTTGATAGGCAGAGTAGACAAGGAAGATCTCTCTAATATGAAGCCATTCCATTAAGAAAACCCTGGCTGTTTCAAATAAGTACTTTCTTCAGTTCTTATTTCAGTATTGTAAGCACGTATCACGCGTGAATTTATTCCAGCAACGTCCATCAAAGCGAAAAATATTCGAAGAGGCCAAATCCTCGAAATCCTGGAAACCGTGCAGGCGGCCTTCATCTCGTCCACTGTGTCCACTCCTCCCTTTGTGCTGTTATAGAAACTTATTATCTCGGGCTTCTTCATGCTTCCTATTGCTGCTGGATTTCCAACGGATCAGTCGTATATGATCTCCAGTATGACTAGCGAACGATCTCGCTCAATCTACCATAATCCACATTCAACCGCTATTCCGCGGGCGATGCTCCCCTCACCTCTCCTCTGTGGAACCCCGCCCCCTTCCCTTTTTTTACGTTTCTTCATCGTGTATACCTCCGGAGGAAACGGACGTGGGAAACCATTGCCCTCAACCACTCAGTTTCCTCTCACCTTTTTTTTCACCCAGAAGAGGTTTCATTAGTGGAACCAGAAAATCCCCGCGGAAAGGCGACTACAAAAAGAAGTTATTATAGCTAAACATACACGGGAAACGTGTGGTAAATTAACTCGGAGCCATATGCATATAATATATCAAGCGAGAGGACAGAAGTAAAAAAGAAAATTTATGGTACTGAGCCGAGAGAATTTGAATTTGGTAAGCATTGCTTGCCAGCGTTTAATGTTTTCGGGAGACACAAGGCCTCGTTCAAAATTTGTAATACGAATTAAATCACCATTAGAAATTTCTCTTGCGAATCACTCTGAATTCGAATGACCACATATTGTTAGAAAACTCGTATTTAATCCCTCGGTGATAAAAAATCTGATAGACTGGAGGGGAAACCGTGGGTCATTCAGTGCGCATTTTAATATGTACATTCTCAAGAAGGTCGTAAAACAATACTAGGATTACATTCCATGGTTTAAGGCTCAAATACGTGGAAGTTGTTTTTCACAAACGAAAAAGTAACTTTGTTTCCTACCACAGATTTATTTTCCTCGTAAAACATGATTCGACACAGCAGTGTCATCATCAGGTATCTGACGATGACATCGCTGTGTCGAAACATGTTGTACCAGGAAAATTAATCTATAGAAGGAAACCAAGTTACTATTTCATTTGTTAACCAGGATTACATTTCATTTTGGGCCATCTATCCAGGATGTGAAGAAGAGACTGGTGAAGCGTTTGATATGGAGCGTAGCGTTGTATGGAGCAGAAACTTGGAACCTCAGAAAGGAGGACGAGAATAGGCTGCAGGCATTTGAGATGTGGGTGCGGAGGTGTGGTGGACGGAGAGGAAGACAAACGAGGAAGTGCTTGAGAAGGTGGGCGAGATAAGGAAGCTTCTGAATGACATCCGGAATAGGCAGGGTAAATGGATGGAGGATGTAATAAAGGGCGATGGGTAGCTGAGGAGTGTGATATAGACGGAAGGATGTTGGTTGGGCAAGCGCGGAAGTGGCAGAAAGAGAATAGGTTTCATGGACGGGTTGAAGAAGGGTAGATAGTATGCTGAGGCGAAAAAGGATATGTTATAAGGAGATAGGCCCCTGAATGGGTAGAGGACCAGGAGGAGATTCTCTGGCATTCAACAAAACCTACCATCACCGGTAGAATACTTAAATAATAATCTAGGGAAATAGACTTTGAGACAGATAGTTATAACATGCCTTTTTCCCCGCGCTCGGTATGAGACCATAATGACTCCATTAAAACTTTGAAGCAGGTAAGCTGGCAGGTAGTGTAGCTTATTATTTCATTTGCTTCCAAATGCTAGTTTTTTTATCTGCCATGTGGTACCAACAATATGTTTCCTGCTTGACTATCACATATCGTTAACGTAGTTGAATTACGGATCAATTCAATACTTTCTGTAGTATTTGTAACATACCTATATTGTAGTGTATGTTGGTGAAAGTAAATGCTTACTCTACAGTGTAGGTTGGTGATAAATCATCTACTGCCAAACATCCCTGAGGTTTTTTACATGATAATACGTTAGTAGATACAGATATCAAATCGGTAGGACTCATCACCCGGGAAGTGATGGAAATTATATGCGAATTTTTTAACATTTTTGCCTTAATTAAATCTTCAAATAGTTAAAGAAGTTGTAGATTTCGGCGCGATGTCCGACATTTACGCGAAAATAACTTTAAATATGCTTGATATCGTACAACACTTACATATATATTTTCTAATACATGAAAATTAATCGAATTTTTTATTTCGCATCAGGCAGAAAATCGAAACTTGATATGGAGCGTAGCGTTGTATGGGATAGAAATGTGGACCCTGAGAAAGGAGGACGAGAATAGGCTGCAGGCATTTAAGACGTGGGTGTGGAGAAGGATGGAAAGGGTGAGGTGGACGGAAAGGAAGACTTACGAGGAAGTTCTCGAGATGGCGGGTGAGGAAAAGGAACTTATGAATGAAATTCGAGATCGACAGTGTAGGTGACCGGAGGAAGTAATTAGGTGCGATGGGTTGGTCAAGAGAGTTATGGAGGGAAGGATATTGGGCAAGTAGGGAGGCGGAAGAAAGGGAATAGGTTTCATCAGCTGGGTGGAAAAGGGTATTTCGTATACTGAGGCGGAAAAGGATATACTGCAGCAAGATGGGCCCCTGAAAATCTATAAAACCGGGAGAAGATTCTCTGAATTTTAAAAAACCTGACTTATCCGGTAGAATACTTAAAGACGAAGAACAAAATATGCGCAGCAGTGGGCACCATCGGCTGAGAAAAATGTTATTAATTATATAACCTGCATATTTTTAATACGTATATCATATTTGGATGTACCTGAGACAATTTATCAGTTTACTCATCAGTAAAGGCGGCATATTTAAAAAAATAAAAAGGGAAATGTGGAAGTTAGTACTTGTTTTGACCTGCGCAGTCGCAAATGGGAAAAAACTACCATTTTTTTATTTTAAATATGAAATTTTATACCAATACTGAAAACATGTAATAAATTAGCACTAGAGCACAAATTACTGTTCACTCAGTTCTAAATTTGGCTCGTGAAGGCGTTCCACAGGATAATTTCCCCGTCCATTTTAATAAATGCAAAGCAACATTTTCTTAACGACCTCCAACTGGTATCATTTATACGTCCAGTGACAATGTTCCCTGCATTCATTTTAAAAAGTAACATTTCCGTATTATCATACCAGAAGATAAAAGTCGGAACACCTCATAATTACCGCTCCTTGAAAATAAGTTGCATATTTAAGCTTCAAGTTTCTTCTCAAGTAGTTAACCCATAGGTTGGTTTGCAGCAATACTGATCAAATCTCTTCAGCTACGCGTACGAGTGGCAGCTTTGATTCCTTACGATTTAATCGATGAACTCCATCCTAGATCCTCGTCTCGCGTTTGTTCTTTACACAGAGCCGTAGAGTAATATGAACAACAGTCCTTCGCGTCTCAGAATGTACCCAAATACTGAAGTAGTGAAGTTTTCTGACTCTATTCCACAGACGAATGACCTACCCAGCTCTTCTCAAGACCTCCTCATTCGTGATTTTATTCCTCCAACTGATTCGCTAACTAGGAATGTCATATCGACATCAAAGGACCCGAGGTGTGTGTGAAGTTTTATGTATTTTTTCGTATTCTACCGGTAAATTTAGGTTTTGTTGGATGTCACAGAATCTCCTTCCGGTTTTCATTTTTCGCCTCGGCATGCGATCTACCCTTACTCATCCCGTCCATGCAACCAATTCTCTTTCTACCTCTTCACTGCATGCCCAACATTCTTCCCTCTATCACACTTTTGAGCAACCCATCTCCCCTTAGTGAATCCTTCAGCCATCTACCCGGCGTATAACGGATTTCATTCATAAGTTCCTTTTCCTCGCCCACAATCTCAAGCACTTTCTCATTGGTCTTCCTCTCCGTCCACCTCACTTTCTCCACACCCACATCTCAAATTCCTGCAGTTTATTCTCGTCCTCCTTTCTCAGGGTACACAATTCCGCCCCATATAACGCTACGCTCCATATCAAGCTCTTTACCAGCCTCTTCTTCACATCCTTACTCAATGTCCCCGTCATCAGCTCACTTCTTTCACTAAACGCCTCCTTAGCTAACACTATTCTCTTCCGTATATCTTTGCTACCATGTCCGTTTTCTTCTAGCGCGCTACTTAAGTAATTAAAATGCTCCTCTTGCTCGAGTTTGTGTCCTCCTTTTTATCTTTTTTATCTTTTTATTAGTTAGACTTTTATTACAGGCCTCGCTCATTTTGTCCTAAAGAATCTCATTACTATTGTTTTCTTGAAGTTTTAATATGTAGCCATATATGTATTTAAATTTATCCATATTTTGTCTCATTGTAATCTATGTAAATTTCGATCTAATATTTGAATATCGCATTCTGTTCTTTATTCCACTGAGATTTATCTATGTTGGTATTTAATTTCTATGCGTTTGAAGTTTTATTATGTAGCCACACTTGTGTTAAAAACTTAAAAACTTTTTTCTTATTATGATATAAGCAAATGTCGATGCAATATTTGGTTAAATGACAGCAAGCCCGTTATTAAAATATATTATTACTGTAACAACACACTTGAAAAGAAAAAAGAGATTAATTATATATTTGCCGAGAACAAGTTTAATGAAAAAAATGTTCGCGTATAATTTATTTAGATTTAATATCTGATCTGATTTCTGCGGAAATTTTTAAATCTCAAGCAAATTTGAAATGAAAATAAGTATGATATATATAATGCAGAACCTCAAATAAGAAGACGATAGCCATTCGATGCATCGAAACATCGATATTCATTGTCGATACAAATTGAGTGAGTGGTGAGTACTTTTAAAAACATCGAAAAATCGACTATTCGATGTTTTTTAGTCGATGTGGCATCCCTACCCCGAACACTGTCCGGTTTAGGGATGCCAATTAATATCGATGTATCAGACTACTCGATGTTTTTGGACCGAGATATCGAAAATACAGAGTGGTAAAATAATTCGATGAAAATTGAGTGAGTGGTGAGTACTTTCATAAACTTCGAAAAATCGACTACTCGATGTTTTTTAGTCGATGCGGCATCCCTATTGCTAACACTGTAACCTAAGCCTCAATTAGTAATATTCAAAATTTTACGAATAAGCTGTCATTGTATTCTTTTTCAATTACATAAATCAACTCATGAGAATCGTAACAGCATCTGCTTGAATATGTTGCGACGGGATGGAACACTTGAAAAATTAAGTAACTCGAACCTTCCGATACGCGTTTTCGCTATGAAAAAGCGAGCAAAAATTACAAAGGTTTTTTTTAACGATCCCCTCGAATCGCAGACTCGGATGAGGTGAGATATATATTCATAGTCTTTTATTCGTATTCTTTTTGTCCCCGGAAAGTTTCCCCCGTTTACAGCTGAGCGAGTTATAAATTAAATAAAGAAGAGCCGCGAAGGCACAAAATACATAGAAAAAACTACTTAAAGAGATCGACTACATTGGTAAGTATTTGGGGCGACATTGTAAGCGAAAGCGAGCATTGCAGGGCCGCAAAAAAATGTGTAATCTGATAATGATCTGCAGAGGTTTAATTTTATATCTCTCTTCTTCCCGTCGGAAGAGAGAAAGGCCGTTAATCACGCTCTCCTGTCAGTCGTTCTGATCGTAAAAGTGTAATATCCTCATCTCAGTGCCAATTTGACGATAGCTGAACAAGTGGCCCTTCCTAATGACACCATTTTATGGGTATATGACGGCGGTAGGTGACCCGTCGTCTAGGTTCCGGAATGAAAACAATCTCTCTAGTATGCTAGAGCGAAATTCGCAAGATATTTGATGGATAACTCACGTCACAATGAGGGCATACTTCGCCTCCACATTTTCCTTGCAAAATGATAGGATTTATTGCCGTTATAATCCTTCAAATTCCGTTACTTCGGTTCGTTAAAAAAATAAGGTGGCTATCTCGAAGAAAAAGCTTGTATCGCGTTATTTTTTAACCAAACGAGGTTACACCGTAAAATGAGATAAACATCTAATATTGATTGAATATAACAAAATTAGTTACCAACATTCCAACTGCATGCAAGCGCGTTATTTCAAGCATTTCAAACGTGTCTTTTCTGCAAAGGAAGTGTAGATCGACGGTTTTTGCCACATGTTTCTCTCCCGTGGTCATCTTTAAAATGTTGACAAAAGAAGCACCAGTTCGGAGGAGCCCATTTCCAATGCTCCTTGTGAACAACTGTTTTTATTGTTAAAATCCTCAATAGAAATTACACATCCACAATGAACAGGAGTAATTAGGCAGACTGAACGCATGACGGTTTTTCATCGTCATCCGTTTTCATTCGGTGCTGCCGCTGCCAAGGAAAGAGTATAACTGTGACAATTGAGGTAGATGGAGAGGCCATTACGTTATCAAACTATAGCCTGAAGACCGAAATAACAGTCGCATTCAATGTGTCTGTTCTTTCCTCAATTTCCATTGGATAGGACGACGGAATGGAACATTAAGGTATATAGAGAGGGCATTACGTCACCAAACTGAAGCCCAACAACCAATATAGCAGCCATAGTGTTCATCCCCGCTCTTTTCTTCCTTCCCTTACGTTAGCCTAAGGTTGTTGAATATAAAAGGACCAAAAAATATGAGTTAATTATATTCATAAAGTCATATTTTTTTATTTAAATATTTTCTTATAGCTATGGCTATAGTGCTCGCAGAGTTTCTGTGCACTGGAGAATTTCTCCAAGCCTAGCTGCCCATGGTAGATGAGCAGCGATTGGCTGCCGGCGTCCAATCCCGTAAATCGGTTCTTAGCTCAGTGCGCGCCGCGTACGAATACCGTAACTGGCGACCCAAAAGAGTCTAGTCTTAGCTCACTTTAAATTATCCTGCTGCGGGTGCCAGGCTTTCTTAATTGAATTGAATATGGTTCGAGAAATTCTGGTATCTTTCCCAGCGATAAAAATATTGGTTGTTATGCTAATTAGTCGCAATTTTCGTATTTGTATTTTTCAAAATGTTGGTGAAGAGGATTTAAGTTTTGTTTATTTATCGTGTAACCACGGTGACCTGCGCCGATGGGGATTACTTTCTTACCTCACTGAGATGACTATTGCAATCACTGCAAGTTTTGACTCGATATCTATAGTATTTTCTCGTCCAGAGTATTTCTATTCTAAAGGCCCTCGCGTCGGCGAGGCATAGCGTTCGTTTTCGCTGATTCTTTTGGGTCGCCACTTACAGTATTCGTACGCGGCGCGCACTGAGCTAAGAACCGGTTTACAGGATTGGACGCCGGCAGCCAATCCCTGCTCAACATGGGCAGCTAGGCTTGGAAGTACTCTCCAGTGCACAGAAACTCTGCGAGCACTATAGTCGTACTTAAACGCGGAGTTTTATAAATGATGCAAATAATCGAAGTGATGGAATTCGTGAGGAGAAAGAGGCCATCCGTCATTTTCCACACGTTTTTAGCGAGATTGATTGAAGTTGGGGGAAAGGACAAACTCCGCAGTAAAATGGGATGTTGATTTTGATAGAACAACAGGAGAACACAGAAGGAGGATACGAATATAAATTTTGGATTGCCCGAAGGAAGCTTACTGATGAAAATAGTTCAGAAAAGATTTCTTTGTTGGAAAAGAGATCAAATTGCAGAGAATTCTTATGCTAGCGGAGCTGCTCTGGTATCGGGGAAATCATATATAATAGGAATCAGTATTTTTTTTACTCAAGCAGCCACTGAGGTAATTATTTAAATTAGCCGCGGCTTAAGCTGCTGAAGTAAGTCCCTCATTTTAAGATCACTGCTTTTTCAGTATCAAAACACGCGGTTTTGAGTTTTTTAAAGGCCCGCGGCAAAAAGAATGAAAATAAACTCGCTATAATAATCTAATGCGAAGAAATATTGCCGTACAATAAATGCACGATCATTAAAAAAAAAAAAAAGCCTCGGAAAAATTCTAAAACCATCAGTTTCCCGTCGTAAAGAAATGATCACATTACCTAACTTGTGGGTTTATTTGGCCAAGCGCGAGTAGACAGAGGTTAGCCGTTTTCGCACGTTTTCAGCGGTATTCATTAAATTTGGACGAAGGACAAACTCCGAGGAGTAGTGGTACGTTGAATTTGATAAAATGCTTATAAAACACAGACGATGAAGGATAAGACTTGGGATGAATGATAAGAAGAAGGATAAGAATAGACATTTTGGATAACCTGAAGGGTGGCTAAAGGTAAAAAATAGTTTAGAAAGGACTTTTTCCAGGAGGAGAGACAGAACAGCGGAGAAAATAATAGCAGAGGTACTTTAAAGTCTGGGAAACCATTAGCAGGTGCGTCCATGGATCTATATCACTCCCTTTATAAAATAGACACTAAAATATTCATACATACATACAAATAACGCCGTTCCCACAGTCACAAAGTTTCACTCATAAATTCGTAATTGTACTCCTAACTCTGCTTCAATAATTTCCTCCATACTGACCTCTCCTTGCAAACCTCTTTTGCTTCCTTTACCCCCATACACTGCTTCATACACGCCCTCCTGTTTTTAAGACTCCTAATATTCCTCCTCCTAAGTATTCCCTCAATCGCATTCAGCAACAGCTTTCTCGGCCTACCTTTCGCACCACTCATTTCACTCTTAGATATCTGTTTCGTTATTCGACTCTCATCCATTCTCTCAACATGGCCAAACCAACAAAGCACACTCCTTTCATACATGCCCATTACTGGAGCATCTAACCCACATTCATTTATTACCCACTTTTGCCGCAAACACTCTTCAGGTGACTCATACCCTCGGGGCTACTTTTATGTCTATCCTGACATACCCATGTTTCACTACCACACAACAAAACGAGAAGTACTCTTTTGTTCACGGCGATTTTTGCTTCTTTAGACAGGCACTCATTCCTTTACATGCTACCACTTTCCTTCCAGCGTTCGCACGTCTCTTTATCTCCTCATCTATCCGTCCATCTTTCGTAAACATCTTACCTAAGTACACAAAATCATCCACTTGTTCAATGACTTCACCATTCGCCCACATCATACAGTTATTGTCCCCATTCTCTTTATCAATAAAATGTGCAGAGAATGCACATTAATATAGTTGATGTTTATTACTTCCAACAAGAAAAAAGTATTAAACTTCTTTAAACATAAAAAATGGAAAATCTACGTAGCCTTAAAGTTAATACGTGTGTAAAGGCTACCTTTAGTTAACATGGACATGCGCGGCCAACAGACAGATAATCAACAATAGCTCCGAAAAAAATAAACATATTACACCAACAATCTCCAACAAATGTTTTACTATTCTTATACACAGAAAAATGGGTATATTTTATTAAATACATAATATATTGCAAAATTTATACTCTTGCGTCAAAGAGAGTTTCAATATTGTACCAAGTAAACAGCCATGATTTCACTAATTCAAGAAATTTTTGTAGAACTTACCATCTTTTTATATTTTCAGGCAATAAATTGTATACCAGAGGGTCCATATACGAATACAAAAAAGTGATCTTTACGAACAAAATTATCTATAATGATGGAAACTCATTTATTAGAGAATACCACCAACTAGTTAGTAAGTTTATGGACAGCCCTTATCTTAAAATCTCAATATCGCGAACATTGTCATATTTTCTATCCGATAGACGACCCAACATCAGAACCCTTTTAGAATTCCTCATATCGTCTCCCTCATCTTATTTCGTCCAAAATTCCTAACCTCTCCCTGCCTCATCAAGGCTTCTGCAGCGTTTTTGCCTCCATCATGCCTCTTCAACATGCTCTAACCGAACTGTACGTCCTCGTGCTATCCTGTTTGCCTTCCACAAACATCCATCACCAATTTCGTCTCCTCCAACGCCATATCAAAATTCGCCATTCGGCTGTTGGGCTCAGTCAAGAGAGCTTCTAGCTGAGCATTGGTGGACATATCTAGGTAGATGACAGCATAGTCTGCAACAATCTAATTTCTTAATTTTCTCTGGAGTTAATGTTCTTTATGTACTAAAATCAAGAGTGCGCGGCTGAATATGAGGGTGAGAGGACACAAAATAGAGCATATTGAGCAGTTTACGTATCTGGGAAGTATTGTGAGGGAGAATGAGTTTTTGGTACGGACATATATATATTAAAACTAAAAAATCTTGGTCTAATTAGACAGTCGGACGAATCAATCGTAAATAGCCTCTCACTAAATGAATTAAATAATTATTTTTCAATGAGTGGTATTCCTTCTTTCAGTCCAACCGATGGCCACCTGATCAATATTCCTTTTGTTGATGCTATCGTGCCGTATGATGATAATTTTTTTTATTTTCACTACGTCACGCCTGATGCTCTGCGTAAGGTACTCATTGGGTTGAAATCAAATTCAGTTGGAATACATGACATCTCCACTAGATACTTGAAAGTGGTGTCTGAAGCTGTGACTCCTGCTTTACTTGAAATATTAAACTCTTCTCTGATGTCCAGAATTTATCCAACACTTTGGAAATCGTCCCTAATTCTCCCTATTATGAAAGTCCCTCCTCTCCTGGCGATCACCGTCTTATATCTATACTTTGTGCCACTTCTAAATTCCTAGAAAAGATAACTTTCCAACAACCTGTAGATTATCTCACATTAAATAAATTATTTGACCCATTTCAGTCAGGCTTTCGCAAAAATTTCTCTACTCAATCGGCCTTAATTAAGGTTTCCGATGATATTAGATCTGCCTTTGACAAAAAGTTGTTGACCATACTGGTGTTGTTTGACTTTAGTAAAGCCTTTGTATGTGTAAACCATACTTTGCTCTTACAAAAACTGAGAAACCTCAATTTCTCCTGTTCCTCATTAAACTGGTTTTACTCATAACTTAATGGACGATGCCAATCAGTAAGACTCCAACGGTAACTTGTCTGAGTGGGCTTCTATCTCTAGCGGTGTACCGCAAGGGTCAGTCCCAAGGCCATTGCTGTATTCGTTGTACGTGGGTGACCTTTTGGCACGTATTACTAGGTGTAAATATATGATGTACGCTGATGCTCTCCAAATTTATATACACTGTCACCCCCGCGATTTCCATGAGACCATTAGACAAGTAAACGATTATGTATCTGCCATCGTCTCATGGGCACAGGACAACTTTTTGGAAATAAATAGTAATAAAACTTAATCCATGATAATTGGGCACATTGGAATTTGTATACCTTACTCCATGATGGCTAAAAACTTCATCTTCAGCAATACTCTTTCTTGAAAAGATCATATTTTGTATGTTTCAAATAAAGTTAGTGCTACTCTCCATCGACTGAAAATTCATAAAAATCTGCTGCCCATCCATGTAAGAAAGCAACTTGTCACCACCTTAGTTTTTTCCAAATTTTTATTACTGCTGTCTCGTGTTTTATGATCTCACAGCAGAACTTAATATTAAGCTCTATAGTGCCTGATGAATTCCTCTGTAAGTTTCACTTATGACTTGCAGAAAGATGGGCATATAACCCCATATTTAAACAAGCTCTCTTGGGTGGACACAAAAACAAGAAGAAAATTCAAATTGGCCTGCTTCATGTATTCCCCACTCAAACACGATTACCCACATTAAATCATCGACGTTTTTCCCAAGAGAACCATTTTGCCAAATATAGTTACCAGAGCCGACCCTAACTATCTACATGTCCCACACTATAGATCGTCCATATTTCAAAAATCATTCACCGTTGCCTCCTCTCGAACTTGGAACAACCTTCCTAAAACAATCCAAGACTCCTCGTCGCTGCCCATCTTAAAAAATAAACTATATTTATGCCTAACGTGCCCCCAATAAGCTGTCCTTACCTTTTTCAATGATTTATAACAAAATATGAGCTGTATTATTGTTGTATACATTCAAAATTTCAAAGCGGGACTGAACAATACCGATTGGACTTGTGCTTTTTCGGAGAGAAAGAAACTCCACAATCGGCCATAACTAAACAAATTCACCGTTGAAATAAGGTATTTGAAATGGAAATACTATCCCTGCTCTAAAATACTTAAAATTGCAAATGAGACACAAAACGTTATCCCGCAAAAGGAATCCAAACAAACAAAGCTAACTAATATACACCACGGACACTATAATGGAATATAAATAATAATGATAGCTACTTAATCAAAACTCTAGAATAATGAAAGAAATGAGTACATGAAAATTTTAAAAAATCCTTACACTACTGAAGTTATAATTTAAACCATACCTAATGGAATCAAATTGAAAATTATGAAAAGCTCTACCACGCTGCAACCCCAAATAAAAAACTAATCTAAAGACGCAAACACTCCTAAAGTTATCGAATGAAAGACAAAAGTATATGCAATGAAATGAAGTTATAAAGAAATATAAAACTAATGAAGAATAAAATTTAAATTGAAAAACTACGAAAAGCTCTACCACGCTACAAACACAAATCTCAAACTAATCTAAGGACTTATAAAAACTTTAACACTCCTAAAATTATCGAATTAAATAAAAAATGGCCATGTGCCATCATCCATATTGTTGCCTCCTTGGAAATCATGGCCATGTGCCAAGGAGGGAACAATATGGATGATGGCACCATTTACGGTCGCCACAAAAATGTCGTCAAAAAAAATTTCCTAGAACCCGATCGCAGCGCCACCTACCGGGTCCATTTGTAAATCTAAACCATCCAGGGACCCACTCAAACACACAAAAAAAAATTTCATCAAAATCGGTCCAGCCGTTTAGGAAGGGTTCAGTGACATACACACGTACAGAAGAATTATCTTCTTCTTCCGTTTCAACCCTTGAGTTGGTTGGCAGCAGACCTCCATTCATCTCACTTCTCAGCTTTTCGCTTATGCTCGAAGTATGTTCTGCAATTCATATCCTTCATAATTTGGCTCATGAAGTCTAATCCTTCCTCTGCAGTTTTTTCCATCAATTTTTCCTTCACTTATCCTTTTCACTTGATTATCGTGCCGTAGTAGATGTCCAATATGTTTAGCTCTCCTTTGTTTAATGATTATTACTATGATTCTTTCTCCTTGAGCTTTTTCAAAGATTTCTTCAATCGTTTTCCTTTCTATCCAGCTTACTTTCAGCATTCTTCTGTAACACCATGCTTCAAAGGATAACAGTCTTTTCAATTCACTTTCCCCTACAGTTTCGCATCCATATAGCGCAACACTCCAAACGTAGGTCTTCATTAAGTTAATAAGAAGTTAATAGATTGAATAGAAGAATTAAGTTAATAGATATGACTATTGAGGAATAAACAACGAAATAAATAGAAAAAAAAACGACTACAAAATCGCTCAAACTACTGCCTCTCAACGTGCTTCTGCTCGGTTATCCTGCTACCTAGGGTTCTCAATTCTACCGCTAGTTGGCGTCTCCCTGGTTTGGATTCACAATATTCGAAGTTCTTATACTCTTGGGTCCGATGAGGTTAAATTCGGTTTGCGGTATCCGGAATTTAAGAGATAATCGTATGTAAAGGAGTGTTTTTTACTCGGCTTCCGTCCTTGAAATTTGTTGGCAATCATTTTAAAAACTTTTGTATTTAAGATAGAATATTTACATATGTAATTTGAAATATAAACGAATTTATTGAAATGTATGTCTAATAATTAGGATTACAGGTTAAATTAGCGTGAAATTACCAAGCAAACAAATCAGTAACATGCAATTTTTTCACTTTCATCATCTAAACACATGACTATGAAGCCCACGCGTGCAGAGTTTCACGCAAATCTGGACGTATACATACAAAGAAATCGCTGCGAAGGCCTTAATTGCCGTATTTACTCGTGTCTGGTGCTTCGGTGAGGCTCGATGCACGACACGCCGTAGGGCGGCCAGCCGTCTGAGGCGGGGTCGGCGGATTGTGGGTGGTGGGGCGGGGAGGTGGAGGCGGTGGTGGCGGGGGAGGCAAACCCGCCCCCTCCTTCACGGGACGGGGGGAGGGGAGGGATAGGGCCGGGGCATTCTCCCCACCCCTTGTTCCGCACGGAGGGCCGCCGTGGGGATTTCTCGAGGTCGCTGCGTTTCCACCGCCGCACATTACAAATTTATGGGGTTATCTCGTAAAAATGTACGGAATGGAATGAAATATGCATGCATCTGCGCGTTCGGGGCCTTAATCGGGGGGGGGGGAATAAAAATCTGACTATCAATCTAAAATTCGGGCATTATTTATGGGCGTGCCTGTTATCTTGATGCATTCTGTCATTTCAATGTAACAAAAATACGCCCCTCGCATTTCAACCTCTTCCTTAATAGCTCACTCCTTTTGGTAACGAGTCACGCTGGCACGAGAAACAACAGATTACACTCCCAGATGGTATCGCGGCACTGTGCACCACGTATCAATTTAGGGAATTCCCTAGACCTGGAACACATTTCTTGAACCTTGGGTTGGATTTCTAGAGGCTAGGATTAAATTTGACACGAGTTACTTCTCCGAAGGCGGAAAAAACATATGAAAAACTCATAACTACTTTGGTAACTAGGAGAAATAAACGACCTGAAATGAAACACGGTTTTTGACCGAAGTATATTTTTAAGCACTGCTTGTACCGGAGCAGTAGTACCTACGCAACATTATCGGCTAACTGACATATTTTAATGCATGTACGTAGCTCGGGGTGAAGCTGGTATTGATAATAAGGTATTTAGGTTACCTGTATTAAACTTTATTTTTTCAATGAATTTCTTACCGAGAATACTAAATCTATCTACTAAATGTTTGGAAACTAGAACTCCAACTGATATTAGCTAGCAAGTCCACACTACTACTCTGTACCAAGAAGAGGTGATAAGCGAAGTGAAAACCTGTCTCGATAACCAGAGCGAGGACTGGTACAGGGCGAATTTATGTACCGAACTGTGTGTAAGAAAAATGCCGCTGTAAGAAAAATGTACCGACAGGGCGTACACACTCTAGTGAATCGCTGGGGGAAGGCAATAAAACTTAAAGGAGATCATGTGGACAAATAGAAAGACTTGATAAAACATCATTATTTACATACATACATTCACACCGTTCCCTTCCAGGGTAGGCATAGTCACAAAGTTTCACCCATAAATACATATTTGAACACCTAACTCTGCTTCAATAATTTCCTCCATACTGACCTATCCTTGCAAACCTCTTTTTCTTCATTTACCCCCATACACTGCTTCATAAACGCCCTCCTGTTTTTAAGACTCCTAATATTCCTCCTCCTAAGAATTTCCTCAACAATATTCAAACACAACTTTCTCGGCCTACCTCTACCTCTCGCACCATTCATTTCACTCTCACATATCTGTTTCGTTCTGTGAGTCTCATCCATTCTCTCTACATGGCCTAACCAACGAAGCACCCGTCAGGTGTGTTATCCAGTTACACCACCAAGCCATCTTTATTTAAGATGAATTTCGAGGAAATTGGGAGATCCTGGTTCGAATCCCGGTCAAGTCAAATGAGTTTTTAAAGGCAAATTTCAACCCTTGGTAAATAATGAATCCCTGGTGGGAGTAAAAGAGCTCTTGGAAAACTGAACGCATATCCTTATTACAGTATTTCACTCTACTGCACTCACTTCACTTGAGTAGTCTGCCAGTTGATTGGTAGGTTTTTGGAAAGTATTCATCCTAATGCCATAATTTATGGGATATCGTATTGATGTCCCTCCTACAGGTGGTCCACCATAAGATCCCTCTTAATTGGGTTGGATTGGATATTTAGGCAGGCGACCGACGCACAGTCGTCCAAAGTCCCCAAAACCTGGCCAAGGTAAGGAAAATAAAGTATCTACATAGAGGATTTTGATTGCTGGATCGGTTAGGGGAAAGTTTATAAAGTCGAAAGTCACAGCAGTTGGGTAAACATTTACCCACTTGCGCACACTATTCACATGGACAACGAGCGCCCTACGGGTAACAAGTGCATCGAGCGTGCGTCCATAAGAGCAAACTTATTTTTGAAGTGCTGCCAATTCGTTCTTGGTGAAGAAAATTAATTTCTGGCAGATGGAGTCTCCAGTAGAAAGTTAGTGCTACAAGTTGATATTATTTAATTTTTCATTTTTTAAATATATTTTTTCAACAAGGCCGTTTCAAATAATGGTGTTTTTGAGCGAAAATCCGCGCTTCAACTAACCAAAAGTTAATGAATTCCGGATAATTCTGATATAAACGATACATCACATTGTTAAGAGTTTAATAAACTTAACATTAGCTTGAAGAATAGCATCAATAATCCTCTAATTCGATAGTTATTAATAAAATAAAGTTCGATTTTAGTCCCGAAAAACGAGCTTGGCTTGGAGCATGCTGCACTCGACTGTATGAATGATTTTGTGAACTTCCCATAACATTCATTTGTTATATATTATTGAATACATGCACCATTTTATATTGCAGCTCAATTACAATTGCAGATAATAATTAAATGAATTGCGAATAATTTGCCCAAAATTTTTTTGGCGTACTCCGACTAGACTGGTTTTATATAACCTCAAAAGCACAACTAATTGCATCAAGACCATTCTTTTTTCAATTAAGAAAAATGTTTCGAAAAGTTTGCAAAAATATATATTTTTTGCAATTCTGACTGCGGATTTGGTTTTAGCACACTGAAATACATAAGAATGCAAACTTTTATCAAAATTGGAATACTATTTCTCATGGTGACCATCTTTCGGGGCATATTGACCACTGTGCGACGGTAATTTGCGTCGTAGGGGATAGATAAGGGAGGAAGGGTGGATAGAAACCCAGCGTTGGCATTAGCCTGCTCTTAAAAAAAGGCACCAAGGGGACCACGGCTTAACGTCTCATCCAACAGACGGAGTACTGTACTTGAAGTTCCCTCCACAAGACATCCAAGTAGGGATCAAGTTTCCTCTGATTAACATCCGCCTCTGCAGGGATTTAAACCCTGACCGCTCGTATGGTTAGCCATTACTCTAGCCACCACACCAACCCGATCCCCAGACCCCTCTTAAATTACCCATAACAGATCCCTCTTCTTTTTTCGTCCAGAATTCCTATCCTCCTATTTCCTTTTTCCCGCTTTCTCAGTATTCTCTCCTCTGTTACTCTATCCAGCATTCCCTTCCATTTCAAAACGTCTATCTCTCATTTCTGCTTTCTCCAACCGTCGCCTACCAGATTCCTCTCCACTCCAACCATAACCAACACTCCCTCGTTCATCCTTCTCGCCACCCAGCTTATCCTCTCCGTCGTTCTCCACACCTACGCCTCAAACGCTTCAAGCTTACGTGATTACCACATTCGCCATGATCAAGTCTCCGACTCTGCAGAGCTCCATTTTAGAGTTTTCAACAGCCTGTTCATTACGCTTCAACTCAGACCCCCCTAATCAATTTCCTCCTCTTTTAAAATTCTTTCTTAGACATGGCTACACTACACCTTATGCCCCAACCACTAAACTCATTCTCCTCCAAAATACTATCCAGATATGCAAACTGCTTGAATGCTTTATTTTGTGCTCTCCCACCCTTATAATCAGCCCCACCTTGGATGGTATATATTTTCTGTGGACCCAAAGCAAGAGTAGAGGAAAGGAGAAAAAAATACCCACACGTCTACAAGTGGGGAAATATCAACGAATTAGGTGTAGTAACTCTTAGTCCAATTCTAAACAGACACTCATTTGAATCCTAACCCGTCAGCAGGTTCCAGTGAAACTTGCGTGATCCAATCGCTACACCCTGAAACGAACAATTACTCAGTTTGTTGGTGGACTGTACCCACAGATATTCCGGTGAATTTTCCATACATCTATGCGCGACGGACTTCAGGAGTAGCTATCAAATATGAGGTTGTTCATCTTTCAGCCGACGGTAAACGTCAAGAAATGCGATCGGAAGGGACAAGAAACGTTGAAACTGAAATATTATTACATTCATGAGGAGAGAAATCCGTGTCCACCTGAGACAACGATATCGTTCTCGGAAATCTCAACCGCTACGCGTTACTTTAAGGGAAGGACATTAAGAAATAATGAGTCTTCAAATGATATGAGAAGGAGGATTAGCCCAAGAACGTAAACTTAAGCGCGCAGGGAGGATGGCTGAGGATTCACGAGAACTCTCTCGCGTTCTCTGACTAACGGTTTGTTATGATCATGGGAGATGGAGCGAGCGCAACTCAATTCAACGGATTTTTAACAGTTTGAATCGGATTACGGTGCTGAACCAAGGCCAAAGGCAGGTCATTTATCGATTGACTGCCAAAAAAAGTGTAGGGGGAATTCAAATCGACTGAAAAGCGAGTATTTCTTTTGCACTATTATTTTTTCCGGAGGATGGAAAATCCTGATCTGCCCCGCGGACCACTTGAGCGGACGCCTCAAGGATGACTCAAAGAGTGGCGATAAATAGGGCAGTTACGATCCGCTGCAAGAAGAATTAAAATGCTGGTGACATTAAGGGCAGCTGAGCATTAAAGGAGGAAAGAAACCATCCAGTAAAAGATAATCGAGGAATGAATATTAATGATACTTCGAGCAGCCGGAGAATCCCGGCAACTCCGGTTCTATATCTGGGATAATAACTTCTCAACAACTCAGTTTTATAGCCGCGATAGCCAAGAAACTGAGAGAGAATGGAAAAAAGCAGCAACTTTGTGAAGGAATGGGCGAGGCCTTTAACGTATCTCTTTTTTTGTAAGGCAGCGGTAATTGATTCGGATTGCATACTTCTGCAGTAGAGCACGGGAGGGACTATAAAACCTCGACCGTTCTGTAGAGCGCTCCCTCGTTCGCCGGGAAATTCTTTCGTTTCTGCCGTCGATGGTGTTTAATTTCACTTAACTGGCCGAGGTGGCATCCTGAGTGCGGCTATATCTTATCGCAAGAAGAAGCAATTTATTTCATTGATGACGAATAAAGATAAATTGAGGTGCAGCGTGGTGCATTTTCAAGGCACTTGCGTACGCGATCGTCCCTATTAAGCTTATGGCAGTCTCCGGACGAATACGACTGTTTTTAATGTGACTTTAATTACAGGCAGAAGAGAAAAATTGGATACTACGGGCTGGCATCGCATGATTTTTGCCACATTGCGACGCAGTCATCCGTAATATGTGCAGCAGAAACATTGTACTTCGGTGCAGCAGAAACATTGTACATTGAAATTCGGCACTAAATGCTTTACTGTGAGAGGATTTCATGCGAATTCTTCAACTCCCATAATTTCTAGATCGACGCAACAAGGATTACCGGCCTTGTAGGCGGCGGGATTGAGTCCTCACCTGCTTGAAGGTCGTGGGTTCGAGTCCCCCTTAGCTGAGTTTCTCTTCCACTCAGGGCATTGGCGTAAAGCTCCCATTTCCAACGTGTATCCATTGATGGCACCTCTTCCTCTTACCTACCTGTTGCGTCTGGTGTACCACAGGGTAGCGTACTTGGCCCTCTTCTGTTTTCACTCTATGTGGATGACATCACAGAGGGCATAATCCCTCTCGGCTGCAATATTCTGCTGTACGCGGACGATTGCAAAATTTTCAAGCAGGTTGATCGCCCCTCCGACTCACATTTCCTTCAATCCGCCATCAACTTTGTTTCCGAATGGTGCTCAACTTGGCAGTTGCGAATCAACCCCTCAAAATCAGCTCTAATGACCTTTTCATTAAAAAAGCAAACCCCATTCACATTCTTACACTCTCTTAAATAACCCTATCCTCCTTGCGACCTCCCACTGCGACTTAGGAGTCATTCTTGATACGAAACTCAACTTTCATGACCACATTAGAATGATTGTGCGGAAGGCGATGGCTATAGTTGGCATGCTCTACCGCCCCATTGACGTTCAGGACCCTACGGCTCTGAAAACTGTCTTTTTCGGTTGTATTCTCCACATCTTATACTACTGTGCACCAATTTGGTCTACCGCCTGCCCCACTACCTTGGATTTGCTCAACCGACCAGTCAACTTCTTTCTCGCCATAGTTCGCCATCGAGTCCCCACCGTCAGCAACTCAACCCGTGACCTCATCCTTTCTTCCCTTGGCATTTCTCACATAACTCACCGCCGCATCCCATCAGATATGATGTTCCTACACAGAATATTCAGCGGCTCTCTACGGACCAATGAAACACTCCCTCTCTTTCGTATTCATGTTCCTCCCCGTCCATTACGCAGTAACTGTCTGCTGCATACTCCCCGATTCCGTCTTTCCATCTCCCAGCGCTCTCTCTTCTACCGAATCCCCTCCTTGTTTAACTTCTTGACCTCGAAATATCCTTCCTTGGACCTTTTCTCCTCTGCCACCATTTTCAAATCCTCCCTGAAACGCCACTTAAATGATCCATCCCTCTCCAGTCCCTAAGTCCCTTCTTATGCTTGCCGCATTATTGTTTTATTTTGTTTATTGTTTTTGTTTGAAAATGTTATTTATTTATTGATTATGTCAGCCAATTAAAAGCCTTTGGGCCGTTTTTGGTGGTGAAATAAATAAATGAGTTGGGCCGGGGTTTATCGTTAGCGACGTGTGTATAGCCCTAATGTCCCTCTGAATTAAGATCACAGTAAATAAATAATACGCCTCACAGTACAAATATAACGAAGGCATTCGTTTGTACGGGAAAAAGATTAAAATAAAGTACAGAGAAAACTCATACGGCATCCGGGTTGACTTTGTGAAAGTTGAAAACATCCAAAATATTAAAAAAAGTACTATCATATATGCCAGTCTTGTAAGTGACCGGGTAAAGTTGTTGAATGCAAAAGACAGGGCCACGAGTTCGAGTCTCGACTGCGTTAATTTCATCCTCAGTCTGGGAATGGATGCTTATCTAAGTTGAAATGAGTGTTTATTATTGGAGAGTTATAGTTGGAATCCTCATGAGATAGGCTTTAAAAAAAGTGGGAACGCGTGCAGAGAAGATCGGAAACATACCCAAGAGGCCGTTGTGATAATCTCGCTAGCGTTATAACCTTTCGCAACAACTGAGATGGGAATCTATTTCAAATCGTTGATTGCAAATTAGGCTTAATCATTTATGCAAATTCAAAATCAAATTATTATAACCACCCACCCACCCCTCCACACCTCACCCCTCCCCATCCAATCAAGCATAGAGCCTCCCACCCTCACCCATCCAACCCAATACCTTCCCAACGCCTTACCTGTGACTTCCCCTCCCTCCCCTTCACCCGCCCCCTCTCCTTCATCCATAGACTTTTATGTGCATATATAGAGTGGAAAACATGTCTGTGTACCTGATGATGCTGCACTGCGGCGAAACCGGTCGTAATACATCTTTTACAATGTGGAATTGCAAAGTTAATCCTTCTATCCCTGATATCAAGGAATTCCACCAAGTGAGGTCTGAAACCATCGTTAACGTGCCGAAATTTATTTTTGAATCATTGTTTCTAATTAGTATCATTATTAATTGATTTCTTTCATTTTTTGCTGGTGATTGACCATTTAAACAGATGCACTGTGTTATTTTACCGTCACCGCCCGTATATAGCCAAATTGTGACACTCTTGGTTAATAATAGTATTATTAAATTAATAAGTGGGAATAAATATAGGAGTCCGACTGATAGAGTCGGTTAGATTCGCGGATGATCAGGCATTGATTGCAATCATTAGTAGAAATGTATTAGAAAAATACAGAATGATCATATATTTTATGAGAAATAAAGAAAAGAGATATTATTTTTGGATTATGAAGGCGATGCTGGTCACAAAAGTAGGAGGGCATAAACTAGAACAATTTCATTTCTAGGGTATTATTATTATTATGTATTTTGCCGGTAGATGTAGGTTTTGTTGATTGTCAGAGAATCCGCTCTCGGTCTTTTACACATTCAGGGTCTATCTCCCTCTAATATATTCTTTTTCGCCTCTGCATAAGATCTGCCCTTCTTCATCCCGTCCATGAAACCTATTCTCTTTCTTCCCCTTCCCCGCTTGCCCAACATCCTTCCCTCTATCACACTCTTCAGCAACCTATCACCCTTTATTACATCCTTCAGCCATCTACCTTGCCTATCCCGGATTTAATTCAAAAGTTTCCTCTCCTCGCCCACCATCTCGAGTACTTCCTCGTTAGTCTTCCTTTCCGTCCACTTCACCTTCTACATTCTTCTCCACAGCCGCATCTCAAATTCCTGCAGCCTATTCTCGTCCTCCTTTCTCAGGGTCCACGTTTCTGCCCCATACAACGCTATTTCTATGGTAGAACGCTAGAAATGGACATCTTAGCAGAGACATATGGAGGAGAATAGCGTTAGCCAAGGGAATGTTTATTAACAGAAGGGAGCTGATGACGGGGGCCTATATGGGGAAATATAGGCGAGGCTGGTGAAGAGCAGGATATGGAGCGTAGAGTTTTTACGGGTTATATGCGATGACTCTGAGGAGGAAAGACGAGAATAGGCCGCAGGCGTAATTGATGGATCAATTTCTTTATTGCATAAAGCGGACTTTTATATTTTTTGGCGGGCTGCTGAAACATTACTGAAGTAATTACTCCTTTAGTTCGCTAACGCATTTCCTCGATAGCCACCGAGCAGGCTTGAAATGCAAGAACAGTTTTACGTGTTGTAAGAAAGACCCTCACCATGTTTAACCTTTCCGTCTCTAAATTTGTGGATATTCTTATCAATAATTTGGCGATAATAATCAGTTTTGTAGTCGATCCATAGCGTAGTTGTGACTTTCTCTATTAAGCATGCAAAGTTTCGCGAATGTCTCAAAAATGTCGTATCTCACTAGCTGAAAATAAATTACAATCCCGGTACTGTCTAACACATAAATTTACTTATGCTCTTTTACTTGCCCACATTCCCGAAAAAAGTAATAATAAATAGAATTCGTTAGAGGGAATCGCCTGGATAAATTTATTTCCTACATTATGCACAAAATTTACTAAGAAGAGTGTACAGACACAATTTTATAAAACCGTATATTCATGATAAAACCATTATAGTAAAAATGTAGTGATTACTCGAGAAGATTTGAAACGCGCAAGAATACGACATGGCACGCCGCGTCTTCTCCAGTTTAATACATCCGTGCAGACCGCCGTATTTAGGATCAGGTATCCACTTCCTATTACATTAAGTCTACTCAAATATGCGAATTTCCACAGAGAAAAAAATCATCCGCCTTGACCGGGATTCGAACCCGGATCTCTGGATTTCCGGCCGAGTGCTTTAGCCAGTTAAGCTACCTGTGGATTATCCCGGTCAAGGCGGATGATTTTTTCTCTGTGGAAATTCGCACGTGTGCATTGCGGGTGACTCCGTAAAAGTGGAACTCCACGGCTAGTCCCGGATAGCTTGAAATTTGTCAAATAAGAGTGAACGCCTCTCTGTGCTCAAAGTTCGATCTTTCCTCGTGGGCAGTGGCGCTAAGCGCTCAGTAGCGACTGATTGTTACATTGTATGTCCGGCAGTCGAGAACATCTAGTCCCGTAAAGGTCACAAAAATCCACAGGGAAAGAGGACGCCTCGGTAGCTCATGCGCCCCTGGCTCCTGACCATGATGTCTTCGGTGAACGACTCGACGGCGGGCAGCAGCGCACCGATGCAGGACGTGGCTGCACAGAGAGAGGAGACATCGGAAGCCACATACGGGGACCTGCTGCCAATCTAAATATATATATCTATATAAAACAATTCTTTTCACTTCATACAATTTTTGCTAAAGAAATATTTGGACTAATCAATTAATTATCTTCTAAATTTGTTAAACTAATATTTGAACTGATTGAAACTGTAATTGAAATCACATTTTGAAATAAATGCGATTGCACCTAACTGGCTAAAGTACTCGGCCGGAAATCGAGGGATCCGGGTTCGAATCCCGGTCAAGGCGGATGATTTTTTCTCTGTGGAAATTCGCACAGGTGTGCATTGCGGGTGACTCCGTTCAAGTGGAACTCCGTGGCTAGTCCCGGATAGCTTGAAATTTGTCTACACTAATACTTATCGAGGCAAGCCCAAGTGTCGCCAACATGCAGTTAAATGGAAACGAGTAAACTTTTCTGTACTGAAATTTTTGCTTTCTCAGACAATAATAAATTACTTGATACACCCCTTATACAATTAATAACTTTTTTATGTTACTCACAAATCTTAAAATACCATCATCTACCCATCCATATTTAACAATCTTTCGACTCAACTTGGTGAAATATATCACCATCTAACCTCATCATTTTATCATTATTATCTTTCTCTTATATTTAATACTATGCGCAATAATAGACTTGAGGCATTTGAAATATGGGCGAAGAGAAGGATGGCAAGGGTAAGCTGGGTGGCGAGAAGGTCGAACATATTTTATATGATCCGAGAGGAGAGGAAGCCAGTAGCGGAGGTTCGGAGGAGGCAGAAGAGATGGATGTAGGACATACTGAATAGAGAGGGAATGTTGAAGAGGATAATAGAGGGGAGAACATTGAGGATGCTTGGAATAAGATGAAAGGTGATAGGAATTCAGGATGAAAAAAGAAGAGGTAAACAATATGAGGAATTCCAGAGGGATCATACGGCGGATCACCTACAGGGAGGGGAAACGGAGCAGTTTGCCAGAAATTAGGGCGTTACGATAAGTACTCAAATGATGAAAATTATAATAGATTTGACAGTAAGTTTGGCAAGGCCATACTAAAAAGCAAAGACAAATGCCAGTCGATGGAGATACTAAAAAACGGTTAAAATACGAAAGTTTTTTACTGCTATTTTTTAGATTTCAAATTGTGAATAGTGTAATGGGGCTAAGGGTTGAAGGCATAATATTACCCGCCCCAAATCTTGTCCTGGATAAAGGAACAAGGAGCTGAGGATCCTATGGCCGATCACCACCAGGAGGGATGACGGACGGTTTGCCAGAAATTAGGGCGTCACAATAAGTACTATCCAAAAATCTACCAATCAGCTGGTAGAATACTTATGTGAAAATTTTGGAATAAATGATAATTGGTCAATTTACCTAATCGGTCCCAATAATTCGCCCCTAAAACCGGCTATTAATACAATAATCGGTTCGGGGATGGTCGATAGAAATATAACCATTAATCGGGAAAAAATAACCGATTATCACCGTGATAATCGCAAATGTGCATCCCTAACACTGACGAAAGAAAAATTCCGTCCGTCTCAGGTGAGTCGAGTGCTGAGTGAGAAACGGCAATGATCCTCACAGCGTCTCGTTCACGAGAGAGAAAGAGACGGGTGCGGCTTCTGATCCCGATTGAGATGACCATTAGAGTGATGTTGGGACGCAAAAAAACGCTATTGGGGAAGGCAACGGAAAACCAACCCAATTATGACTCTCAAGAGTGTCATTAGGAAATCGAAGAGATAACGATCTTCCTCGTAAAGGCCACTGAATCTCACCACCTTTTCCGAAAGTTTTAATCGTTGGTGTGCAGTCGTGTACAGTTATTCCTCCACACATGATCACCTTCTCGTAAGTGACTTTCGACTTTTCCAAGTGGGATAGCAGGCAATAACCTGAAGTAAGGTTCGGGACCTATGGAGGACGAAGGGCAAAATCGGAAGCTCACGTAGCAGAAATGATGGAGGACGTTATGTAAAGAGAGGGAATCTTGAAGTGGGCAATGGGAGGGGAGAACACTGGTAATGGAAAGAAGAGATTACATACATACATACATACCAATCACGCCGTTCCCTTCCGGGATAGGCTCAGTCACAAGGTTTCACTCATGAATACCTATTTGTACACCTAACTCTGCTTCAATAATTTCCTCCATACTGACCTATCCTTGCAAACCTCTTTTGCTTCATTTACCCCCATACACTGCTTCATACACGTCCTCCTGTTTTTAACCTTCCGGCGGGCGCGCCCGCGTATGAATTAAACGGTTTTGGCTTTCTGGTCGGGAAAATATATAAAACGTTATGCGATAGCTGGGACCCATCATTGTATTTCTTTAGTAGTCTTTTGTCTTCCTTTCTAAGAAATTTACAGTGAAATATTTGGTCACGTCTCAATAGCAGAAGAACTTTCGTTGGAGACCGTCACGCGAAGTGAACAAAGTAAACAGCGCGCCTGCTCGTGGACATGGCGAAGGTTGCCAAGTAAGTAATGTCATTAAAGCAAGTCAATGTTTTTCGTATGTTTTTGCAGTTAATTTAGATTAATTGAATTGTTATTCATAAAAAATATGTCAAAGCGATTAATTTAGACGATCATCTGATAAATATTACAATTTCATCGTTTGAATTTATGCGTTCCATACTTATTCGTAGATCCCAAATAGTGACTATTCAACCCAAATACACAAAAAAGTCGAAGAATATATACTCATACTGACAAAAAAGGAGAATGTGAGTAGTTAGTGCAAATGCTGCAACGGCCATGAAATTCTCCGTTTTTTCAAATGCCATTTGTAAAAAGCATTGAAGGAGCGTGATAACATGTACTTTATGTTCAATGAAAGTGATGAAAAAAATGTGATGGATTTGTAATAACTGTAAACAATACAGAGGTGGTTAATTTCATTTTTAAAACCCTTTTAAGTATATAGAAATAAAAAATTAATCACTCAATCAATAAATTCTTGAATAATACATGTTATTTCAAATCGAGACTGATGTGTTTACTTTGTAAACGGCGCTCCCGGTCGTGTACCAAAAAATAGCGCGCCCGCCGCTGGGTTAAGACTCCTAATATTCCTCCTCCTAAGAATTTCCTCAACCACGTTCAACGAGAAGTTTCTCGGCCTACCTCTCCCTCTCGCACCATTCATTTCACTCTTATATATCTGTTTCGTTATTCGACTCTCATCCATTCCCTCAACATGGCCAAACCAACGAAGCACAATCCTTTCATATATGTCCATTACTGGAGCATCTAACCCACATTCATGTATTACCCACTCATTCCTGACCCTATCCATCCTACCTTTGCCGCAAACACTCCTCAGATAACTCATACCCAAGGCGTTTAGTCTACTCTTATGTCTATTCTGACATACCATTGTTCCACTACAATGCAACAAAGTGGGGAGAAGTACACTTTTAAAAGAGATTACGAACGAAATGGAAAGACGGAGACGATATGAGGAGTTTAAGATGGATCTAATGGAACGATATGCCGGTAGAAAAAACTGTCCAAAAACATTCCAATCAACCGGAACAATACTCTCATAAAAAAACTGGATTTTGCACAATAAGCGCGAGGATTTTAAAGGGGAACTAATGGCAGTGAGGGGTACTAAATGAAGGGAGGAAAAAAATGGGAATAGCCTAATGGAATTATGTTGACGTACAATATTCATCAATTAATTTGTGAACACAAAAATGAAATATTTATCAAGTTTTAGAGGAGAAAAACTTAATTATGATTGAGACAACTCGCAAAATCGGCAATTCGGTGTCGATTCAGTTCCCATGTTGTGGAGGTGCTACTTCACTCGATGGTGGCTAATTGGCAGCATTAATATAGTCCTCAAATTGCTTCCGTTCAATAAAAGAAGCATTCCTCTTCTATAACTACAATGTTAGCGGTCAATTAACCTTTTAGCTTGCCATGGACCTTACTCTAATTGTCGGATCGCAAGACACTAAGCAGTATCCCACTGCTTGATGGCTATTCAGCGAGTAAAATCAGTACTGTTGAATTGGATTTTTGGGGAGGTAACCGACGGCTAAGGTCATTTGCGCAATAGGGGACAGGTAAGGGAGGAAGGATGGATAGAAACCCGGCGTCGGTATTAGCCTGCTCTTATCGAAAGGCGCCAAGGGGACAACGGCTCAACGTCTCATCCGACAGACGGAGTACTGTACTTGAAGTAGCCCTCCACAAGACACTCAAGAAGGGGTCGGGTTTCCTCTGAAAAACATCCCCCTCTGCAGGTATTTGAACCCTGACCGCCCGTATGATTAGCCAGTACCCTAGCCACCACACCAACCCGATCTCTTCGGTACTTTTGAATCTGCGCCAACTGGACTACGGTGAATCCGCTTTATTGGACCATTTTGCAACAGTTATATCCGACGATCAGATTTTGCTGCGCTTTAATCCACTCTCCTATCAGCTAAATCAGATATCATGCATGCATGATACAGATGCATGTAATAGCAACAAATAATCCCTTTCTTATTATGTAGATACTAACCATCTAGCTGCATGTGACCCTAATATCTAGCACTTCTCCATTAAATATCCTAGTTGCATGTCAATAGTTCATGTATGGTGATCTTCATCCCCTCCCACACACCCTCGTGGTGGCTCGCAGGGTATTACGTAGACGTACACACAATGAGGAATAGAATAATTTTAGAAATTTTGATTAGTTATATCTATCGACTATTATTTATTATGACTGATATTTATGAATATATACCAATCTTATTCCATTAAATTAGATATATTTTTTACCAAGGAAATGTTTTAGCATTGCATTTAGTAATATCTTATAACAATCCATCGACACTCGGTTATGCAATGTCTAGTTGACGTTCACTGAAGGCTGACGTGGCCTTTTCAGCAAACAGATATCAATTCAGAAGTTTGATTGTATGTATAATATCACATAATACCATAGCGTTTTTTTTTAGGATACGGAAATATCAAATTTCTGAATGCAATCCGGGATATGCAGGGTCAGTGGCCGGATGAAGTAGTGAGGGGCGACGGGTTTCTCAAGAGTGTGATAGAGGGAAGAATGTTGGGTAAGCAGGGAAGGAGATTATTGGTAGAAATTGTAGAAAACTGTAGAAAACTGGGAGGAGTTTAACCCAACTTACAACAGAATTTGCCTGTTATCGGTAGAAAACTTGAAAATAAATCGTGCTTATATTTGACGTAATAGATGAGAGACCTCAACAACTTAGATATTTATTTCAAAGATATGTAAAATCAGAAGTTCTTCATCCGGGCCTAATGAACCATTACATTTTTCTTGATTTTTTCTCTGATAATCGTTCCTTAACATATTTAAGTATTCATTTTCTACATCATTTGTCATAGAACACCGGTTAATCGCTTCCCCATAGGTACATTTTTACGGTCTCATTTTTACAAACTCCTGTTTTTGTTCGTGTTTCGTGAATATTAGCGTAAGCATTGTTGGATGACGCACAATGGAATGAGAATGGTAACGTATATCGAGAAGGGAGAGGTGGCAAAATTTATGGATCCGACTGATTTGTGAGAAGAATACATTTCTGCAGTGATGTAATGCCCAAGCAAAGCTTTCATGATGTAGAAATGTTTTTGAAAATTGGATATAGAATGCTATGAGCAGATAAAGCTATTCCAAGCGAAAAAACCTAGATGAAAAATAATGTTTACTGTGAGTCAAAAGGTAAATAAATTTCTAACTTTAGCTTAGTTCCATGATTCAATCCTATGAGGATAAATTGACGTAGCAAAATGTGGCTGCTTGAAACCAGAAGAAAGGAGAGGCCACATTTTATTGTGCCTTGATTACTACAGAAAAATCATGGGAGCTGAAGAAAAGCCACGCTGGTCCAGTTTTGAGGGGTCAAAATTGTAAAAATGTAAGATTTCTCTGAATATATATGTATATCATAGAGCCATAAAGTACGCCATCAACCTCCACTTTTACGTTTGGATGGCAACTTTTTATCACAAAAGAAAAAACTTGGATCATGTCCATGATCTTCACTCTGATGAGCCATTTATTATCGCTCCATAGAGTGAAGAAAAAGTGCAATTGAAAGGCACCGCGCAATCTTCTCCCTTTGGATAACGGTCAGCTAGACAATGAACATGCAACAACTTGAAGAGAAAAAGAGAAAACGAGACGCGAGAAAGGCGGAATTGCAAGGTAAAGTTGCAATTAAAGAAAAGAAAGGGTGGAAGTGGAGGAGAGAAGGCCGGCGCAGTGTGATGCGTTCGACCGCGCAAGGCATTGGGCAACAGCCGGACGGAGAGGAGGAGAGCCATTAAAGAGGCGTTTTATTGGGCATTAAATGGAGGGGGGTGAGTGGGGGAAGCCTCAGCCATTCCGGAGAGAGAGAGGCCAACGACGGGCGGCCATCCGCCGGCAGCAGGCCTCTTAGGGAGACCCCCCCGCCCCTCCAACCTTGTGCCTCCAGCGAGAACGAGAAAAGAATCAAGAGAAAAAAACTCACCCAAACTTCGACAGCACGTAATGGATTTTTACGAAATGACGTGGCATGTTGGCTCCACGGTTCATATTAAAAAAAAAAAAATAAGTTTCCTCTCGAACCTCTGCAATCAATCTCTAGACGCTTTAAAAGTTGGGATTATTACTGATAATGAAACGAAATTCTCAGGACTTCTGAGAGAACTCGATTTCCTTATCTCCGAGATAAGATAACGGGGTAATTTTGACGAAATAAAATGGCAGAAAAAAACATCCAAATGAGGGTTTCGTCTGGAGAAATGGAGATGTTTGATCTCGGAACGAGGAAAACAAAACCAACGAGGTTTTTTTTTCCTGACCATCCACCCGTCTGCATATTTACCGCGTGATTTTGGCGAAAGGAAGACAGTAGGTAAGTGCCCTCGGCGTATAAAATCATGCCATTAGGGCCCAGAATTCAAATTATTAAGAAAGGCAGTCTCGTGAGAGTTAAGTTTTGTAATAGAGATGTTTGTGAATTATGTAGCTTAATTATATCCGAAGAATATTCTCGCGAAAGTGCTCATTTGGTTTTTTTTAGTGCGGCTCTTTCATCCCGTCAAGCACAGAATGGCGGGGACCCTCGGGCCGCATTGTTAAGATACGGGCATGACTTACGGAAAAAAATCTCGCATCCTAATTATTCTTAATTGCCATAACGAGACGAATGCCTTCGTTAGTTTGTTTAGTAGGCAATTACGTGACCATGAAGCTCTTTGTTATCATCAGAGGAATCCCAGGATTTCTCCCGTCTTTATCTCGGCATTAATAGAAAACTTTAGTGATGTGAATAAAATGCTCTCACTTTGTGAGAAGATACGGCAACTATTTCCTCCGACCACTTTTCTTATGGCTGTCAAGTGAAAAATGGGTCTTTTCAAGAATTAGACGCCTAACTTTTACGATAGAACGAACTCAATATTCGTAGAGCGGTGATCAAAATATATTCGTCACCTATGAATTCAAATAGAAAACAATTAAGTTCTCAATTGTATCACCAAAAGTCTATAGTTAATTTTGAAAAAAATACGTTAATCTCGCCCTCCGACATTAGGATTACTAAACATCATATATAAATAAAGTTCTATGCAATGATTGGCTAGATTTGAATATAAATGCCACGACAGATATCCGTGGTGAGCTGGGTAGTACTAAGAAAATTTCTCAAAAAATATAAATTTGATTTAATTAAGTACTACGCGGAAAAAACACCGCAAACGATATATAAAGCTATGGGTAATGATTGACTAGGTTTGACGGTAAATACCACTAAAGAAAACTGTGAACTGCTCAACAACTGAGGGAAAATGCCTCCAAAAATAAATACTTGATTACAATAGATATTGCGCGAGGAAAACACCACAAAGCAGAACGGAACCAATGTTTTGGTAAGTTTTTTATACGTACATTTGGAGAATGCAGAGTGAATTGGTGGCGAGAAAGACGAAATAGATGGCGTTGGTTTTAGCGGGTGAGGAATGGAAGTTGGCGGTTGATATTTGGAGAAGGCAGATGGGATAAATAGAGGACGCTTTAAGAGGAGAGGGCATGCTGAATAGAGGGAGACTTTAAAAAAATTATACGTGTGTCAGTGGGTAACATATATGCAAGGTCGTTCATTAGGAAATGGTTGCGGAGACCTATATCTAAGGAAGATTACAATCGATATTGAACGACCTTGACGTATATGAAATCTTCCTTGCCATCTATTGGCGCACATCTGAATTAAATGCCCCGCAAATGAATTATACGTACGTACGCGTAGCCTAATACATACTAGATGACCTTGGTTGTTTTAAGACAGTGGCGGAGGTTAAGAGAAGGCAGAAGAGATGGATGGAGGACGTTTTGTAAAGAGGGAATGTAGGTGAAGGTATGAGAGGAGAGAACACTGGGGAAGCGAGGCAGGTAGGAACTCTGGACAACATATGAAGAGGTAAAGGGAGTAGGAATTTAAGAGAGGAGTGATGGTGAGCCATTTTCACGAGAAAATGTGAGCAGATGTCCCAGAAATTGGGACATTATAAATAGGACTGCCCAAAAGCCTGCCGATCGGATGGAAGAATGCCAAAATTAATGAAAGTCTTTGCAGCATTGATTTTATATAAGCCTCTCAAAATAACTGCGATTTCTTGAATCATTCGTATTTTCTAGTCTTGTCTCGGCTCATGAGTTGGGTTTTACCCATAATCAAGTCAAACTACTTCAATTGTTGGCTGAAAGAGCTGAGAGAGAAAAAAACACTGATTTTTCTTGGTATCACATCCAGCCAAACATTATATCCAGATGCAGAATTTATGGACCACTACAAAATTATTAGCGTGTGATTTTATTATTTTTAATTTTTATAAATTGAATCCAATCGCTCATTTATTATATGTTCACTACCCCCTTCCCTAATTTTTCGTTCAATAAAATGTCTACCAACTTAGAATCTCATTGCGAGATAGCAAATTACCCAATAAATATTTCTTTAATATTTCCTCCATTATTTATTATTTTTATCAATAAAAATCCAATCGCAAAAAGAGTGGAGCGAGAAAAAACTGATTATTTGCGATGGCACATCCAACCAAACATTGTAACCAGACGCAGAATACTTACTAGTCTTATTTTGATATTTCCAGACATATTCATTTTCAAATACCTTACCTTACTCAAACGCCGAAACATCGATTCTTCCTTTTTCCTCTCCTGTTTAATAATTGTCCTTTTTATCTGTCCTTATCATTGTCCAAACATTCCTAGTTTCTACTTGTATACAGTTCCCTATATTTTCTTATACCTGATATCCTGCATGTCAGTATCAGCTGCTCTACAAGCTTCGCAAGGATTTTTAGATTGCAACCGCTGAGGCCTTGCCTCCCCCGCTACCTTCCACGCCCAGGAAAGTATATACATACATAGTTTTATTGGCCTCCCTAGGTTATTTGTACTTTTTATGTGTAAACTTTACGTGAATTTTTTTCTTGTAACTCCTAACCATCAAATTATCCAACGACATCAACCGTGTGATGTTCCTACGTGGCCTTCCAAACGCACACGTCTCTCCACTGCATCAAATTCGTAGGCCAATGGAAGAATCTTCTTACAAAAACATTGCGATCTTTTTTTTTATTTTTTTAAAGAAAAATTGTCTTTTTTTCCGTTTGGTTTTCATTGACATTTATCTTCATGAAATATGGCATTGTTTTGAAGGATTGAAAAAATCTTATTTCGTCAAGCATTGCAGTTTTTATTTTACTTGTCATATATTCAAATGTAATCGTAACAAACAATTCATTGATGCTAAAAATGAGAATTTCGTCCCCTAATAAACCGTACATATTGATTTTTTTATTATTATCCTTGTTCACCCAAAGCTCAACTACATATTTTGGCTGCGTGACACGATTTCAAACGATTTTTCGAAAATAAGTCTCTCGATGTAGTATTTTTTGGTATTTCCAGACATATTCATTTTCAAATCGATACATATCTTTCTCCCAATGCTTTCAAGCCAGCGTTTTTCTTCCGGAAAGAGATATCATGAGAATTTTTAGCAATTTTACTACGTCACGGATAAAGATCTATGCTAAACAGAGAGCGACACATTCATATCTCCGTGAACACACGAGGACAGAGATCCTCATAATAAAATGGAGTGTGAAAAATGTTGATACGATATCGTGAGCCAGAAGAGTAAACAATCACAGCCGAGATTGGCACAATCAGAAACGACCTGTTAACAAATGCAGTATCTTAAACGCTGAATTTTAAGAGAGCCCCCGAGGAAAAAGGCGACCATTCTCGTTTCCGGCTCGAAAAATTCACAAAAAAAATAAAAAAATATGATTTAGCAAAATGGAGAGAGAGAGAAACAAAGAATACAGTTTAGCACCTATGCAAATAAAAAGTTGAACGGGTGAAGGAGGGCTTTTAATTACAGGTAGAATCGATTGGCCTTGCGTGCATAAATGATTCATTATAGACCAAACGTGTTCAAACTATGGAGTGAAAATTCCTAAATACATTCCCCTTAAAAACAGCGGACTGTTTCAGGCAGCCTTTGAATTCAAATGTAAGTTTTATACATGAAAACATACATGTCTATTATGAAAGAAAATAAGATGGCGAATAAAATCCTAGTATGCGGAAGAGTCACCCTGAAAGGAGAGAAATTAGAGCGATTGGATTCCTTCACCTATCCCGAAGTACCATCACGTGGGACGGAAGAAGTACAACAGACATCTAGCGGAGAATAGCTCAAGCTAAGAAGGCGCCACTGGGAAAAATATAGCTGCTGAGATTGAAGAAGATATGACTAAAAACCAGGTCACAGTGTGTGAAAACATTCGTGTGGAGCGTGGCACGGGTGGCACTCTATGGATCGGAAGCATGGACCATTGGAGAAGATGACCAGAAAAGACAAGAAGCTTTTACAACCTGGTGCTGGAGAAAGATGCTGAAGATAAAATGGCAAAATAAGAAGTGATGATGCTTACGTACGGACAGAAGAAGAAAGGACCACATTGACCACCAACGGAAAAGAAGAACAAGATGAATTGGATACACTCTGAGGTCTGTGAAGGACATAATTGAAGGTAAGTTAGAGGGAAAATTCGCCAGAGGAAGAGACCAAGAAATCAGTTCATTGGCCAAATAAAGAGGAAAGTGCATAGGAAGGGATACCGGGAGTTAAGGGGGGAGGGCTGCAGTCAACCAATCTTAGGATTGCACAACCAATGATGATGTAAGTGTCATGAGTTTGGTGGCCCTAATGCCTCTCTGCTTCTTCTCTCAAGTTGAATTTGTCCTAATTTTTAGACAGGATTTGACTGAATAGCTCTCCCATGCTCATCTGTGCTGACTTCCTCAGCTCTTTGTGACTCCTGCCATTCTTAATATCCACCGATATACTCCTTCTTCATCGACATCGTGCCTCAGCAGGAAATCTTTCCTGAGGACTTGTCCCATACTGTTTGCCGTCCACGATGAGTGTTCCAGTATTGAACAATACCCAGGAAAGATAAATGAATCTGAAGGTAAATTATCAATGGAGTACTTGGCTTAAAATGATGACCCAAATAATCACCTTACTCTCAGAGAGGAGCGCATATCTACAGCCTACACAAAATTTACAGTAATTTGGTAATTGCGAATTAGGCATTATTAAAAATTGGCTGAACCAAGCAGGCCCCAACCATCACTTTCAAGGTGCGTTAAGGATGAAGCATTATTATGAAAAGTTTTTAAAGAAAAAACAAATGATGGAAAATCTACGAAAGAAGAGAGACAAATAAATAAGACACAGTTTGCGACACAATCAAACCGAATAAAAACAATAACGGAGAGAGAAAGGAATGGGGAGATAGATCTAGAGTGGAATATAATTTAGACAATCTGTCGGATAGGGTAGATTTTAATAGGAAGAAGAAATTAATAATCCTCTACTTTTTACGTGAGCAGGGCCCAGTCTACCGAAATTTCTTCTTTCATCTCGGCATACTTCTCACCCTTCTTCATCCCGTCGACAAAGCCTATTCTCTTTCTCCCCGTCCCTCGCTTATCCAAAATCCTCCCTTCTACTTTTTCCTTAAGCTACCAGCAGTCCCACATTACCCCCTCCTACCTATCATATATATTACTACAGAAAGGTCTTTTTCTGTCATTCCGTTAATACTGCACCTACAGTGATAAATGAGGTATCATTTTAAACGTTGAATCACCGGCTTCTGACGAAAAATACAATCTCAATCTCAAATTTCACTATTTACCCATTAATTTGACTTCAAAGTTTCGATTTTTCCATGTCGATTACTCGCTCGAGGTATATCGACATTTTTTTTATTCTAAACTTCAAAAAAAGGTTTAAAATGAAAATAGTACGAATTGCACATAGTGATTGTACATGGGTGAATGGTCATCTGGTAAGTCAATGCAATTAAAACTTTTTGATTTCACATTTATATGATATATTCGCTCTTGAATTCATTAAATCCTTCAGGTCTCCCACCTCATAAGTTGTTGGTAAAGAAAAATGCCATAGTAATGTTGATCCGCAACCTCGACACCAAGCAAGGGTTGATTAACAGTGCCAGGTTAATAATTACTAATTTAGGCGAATACACAATCACTGCTAAATTAATTGACTCGGGTAGAACAGCCATAATTCCGAGAATTAAACTCACCCCTTCGGATCCGACCATGCCTTTCCAAATGACAAGAAAACAATTCCCAATCAAAGTGGCCTTTGCAATTACAATTAATAAAGCACAGGGTCAGACTCTTCAGAGAGACGGATTGTACTTGCCAGAACCCGTTTTTTCGCATGGACAGTTGTATGTAGCATTTTCTAGAGTTCGCACTTTCCGTGATATTTATGTTTTTGTGTTAAAGAAACTCATAACCAAAAAGTTACAGACGACAACATTCTTACTTCTAATATTGTCTATAAAGAAGTTTTGTAAATTGCGTGCCATTATTCAGTAACAGACGTCATGATTGTTCCTACTGGTACCAAACTCTCTTGCCTGTATTGTATTCATATGTTTTGTATATTTTTGCAAGAAAACAAGTATAAAGAAAGTACTTTATGATACACCTTCTTCTCTATTTAAAACCCTATTACACCGTTTCCTTAACATACTTATTCCCTGATAGCGTGAAAGTGCGAAATTTTCGCACGGGTTACCTAGTCCTCTTTCTATTTGCATCCAGAAGTTTTGTTACTTCAGCCACGATAAAAAACCCTTCCACTTTTTTATAGATCAGGAAAATTATGAAGGACGTCAGAGTGATTAATTATGAAGGAATTTAGGGATTGACTGAGAGGTGAATGGAGTAGACGGCTGCTACTAACTGATCTTTGGATAGATAACCGATGGTGATGATGAAATTGGACAAATTTGAACTTGAAAATAAATGGTGATAAGAGAAGCATGAGTATCATAGGCAGAGGAAGCCGTTCGAAGTCTTCTGTTTCACATTTCTTTGGTTGAAATAAAAAACTAGTGGTAAACGTGGAAATCTTGAAAGCTCAGGCGATTTTTAAAAAATCAAAATATTGCCGATAAATAAAAAATACAGCAAAATCTGCGACTACGATATTTGATACGCTTTCTAGGTTTTGCATGTTACAGCATCATCAGGTGACCAAGGAATAGTTTCTCAGAGATTTTACACAGTTCTCACAACTACGATATCTTGGTCTTTTTTAAACGCATCTATTTGGTAATAAAGTCTGGAAGCCGTTGTGAGGACGAATATAAGGAAGTGAGGTGAAAAGGACAGTAAAAATTGATTGAGGGTGGAGGAGAAAGAAGATCAATGATGATGATTGGGGACCGTTTAGCAAGGGAGAAATAGGAATGTGAATCGGGAAAATGCACTCTCATCGGAGTAGGGGAGAAGAGAGGGGAAGAAGGTCCCTCTGTCCTAAATTCTCAGTCCAAGCGAAGATGAATCAAATATGCGAGACCAAGAAATCGGTTCTTCAAACTCCCGTCCTTTCTCTCCTCCCCTTAGTCCTCTCCCTCCCTCCCGCCCTCTCCCACTCCCGCCGTTTGGGATGGAGTCGACGCAAGGCGCCAGACCACATTGACCTCTCCGTTTTCATTGAAGTATACTACCAGCTGATTGTTAGTCGTTTGAACAGTACGTATCTTAATCCATTTCCACTCCTATAGATGGCCCGACATTGGATCTCACTTCATTTTCTCAAATAGTCTCCCTATTTGCAAGATTTCACATAAAAAGGAGAATGGTCTCATCGGTAAAAAATTAAATATTGGCGAATCTTACTTCTACTGTTCTACCAATTGATCGGAAGGTTTTTGGACAGTTTTCATCCAACCGGCAAATCATTTTGCTTTGGCTCCGATGCATGACTCGCCATTAGATACCTCTTAAATTTCTCATTTCTCATTCATCTCTTCTTTCTCCTCCAAAGTTTGGGCGAAGGTTTGGAGTCCAAACCTCCACCCCTAGCTTCCTCTCCTCTCCAACCGTATCCAATACCTCCTCGTTCGTCCTCCTCGCCAACCAGCTCACCCCCTTCATCCTTCTCCACACCCATATCTCAAACGCCTCGAGTATAAGTACATTCCCCCTTTGCATAGACCTAGCCTCTGACCCACGCAGCGCCACGCTTCATATTACAGTTATCACCGGCATTTTCTTTACGTCTCTGCTCAGAACTCCCTCTCATTAATTTTCCCCTCTTTGAAAATGCTTCTCTATCCATAGAATGACCTCTCCATGAATTTTTTCCGGCAGTCGAGAACATCTGGTCCCGTAAAGGTCACAAAAATCCACAGAGGAAGAGGACGCCTCGGTAGCTTAACTGGCTAAACTCGGCCAGAAATCGAGGGATCCGGGTTCGCATCCCGGTCAAGGGGGATGATTTTTTCTCTGTGGAATTTCGCACATCTCCCCATGAATGATAAATTTAGTCTTTGTTTCTTCTCTGTAGGTTCATGAGAAAAAGAATGTCCGCGTGAAGTGAAATGGACTTACAAAGACTCGCGTTCAGTTTTCGACGCGACTTTGAGAACCAACTGATAATATGTCGCACTTTTCAGGAGGTTTGAGCCAGATATTCCAATAGTCATAATGGAGATCATATTTCATTTTTTTTAGCAGCTGTAAAAAAATTGAAGCACATATATTTTTATCGATGGTGCTAAAATATTGTTTTACGTGACTGAAATTCCCAGTAATCAACTGCGTATGAATGCATAAGTATTCACTTTAACTCATTTTTTCACACCGTATGAGGAAAAAGCCTTCACATCTGGAGGTTTCCAGGGATTCAGCAAAATTTTTGTAGTGAGCAATGGATTTATTTTAAATGTAATGGAAAAACTTACAAAACTACGCGCTGTTAAATTGATGTAGAAGTCAGTAATTCTTATTTTTTTAAAGTCTCTCTGCTGTGCGTCCCCGTACCCTTTCCCATTTGGATGGCATTTGTTGGTGTTCAGCAAACTATAGCTATCAAAAATTAATTAGCCAATTCATAAAATAAACAATTAAATAACTAGTTAGTAGTAAAATTAAATAACTAGTATTTTATGGCAAACATCTCAGACAGTGGAGCCATAAGAGGCAGATATTTTGTTTTCATTGGAAAGGCACGATATTTTTCTTTAAAATGAGATCGAACTCGTTCAATGATAGGTAAAACGATATTTCACTCAAACCACCTCAAGGGTTTATCTCAATGTAAACCAGCCCCAACACGCACAAATTAATGGCGTAAGGTATCAGCCCTTTACAGTGGTAATGGAAATGGTGGCCGGGAAATGACGGAGGTAAATAGGCTCTGGGACGCAACTCGCTCGGTGCCTGTCACTGCAAGTCGTGCACGGCAGAGCGTGATCCGTTGCCTTAATGAAGACATGGAAATACTCCAAATTAGCTAGAAAATAGTTGGAAAAAGGTGTGCCAGCACAAAAATCAACCGAGAAAAATAAATATGAAGCATCTAGATGCTATACTTATAAGAGTTATAAGTTATAAAAGCAATTAAGTGTTCTATAAAAAAATTATTCCGAAATTTTATAGATGATTTGAAAAATTTTAATGCAATAAGGAAAGTTCAAGGACCAAAGAATGGCTGTTGCAATAAATATTAGTATTCATTCTCACTAACGATTAGTTTACTCAGGCACCTTTTGATGTGTCAAGGATGGCTTAGCATAACCTAAAATGTTCAACTTTTATGTCCAAATGGATATTTTGTTTACGTAAGTTTCCTTTTTTATTATTTAAATAATAGGCATGTACACTTAAATTGTAAAAATTAGCTTGTAACATCTAAAAATAAAGAATTTTTGCCCCAGAGAAGTTCTAGAATGAAGTAACTAACTTGGAGATCTTATTAAATCAGTTCTTCAGAATCGAGACTGGCTCTCTAGCTATCATACCAACCCGATTGACCTGAGCGTCCTGAACGATGAGCGTCTACTTCTACCAATAGCACTCTAGTCATTGATTTATTTTATTTCCCTTCACATTTTCAAAAAAAGTAGTTTTGAGTAAACTTCCTGATGATCATAAAATATATTTGTAATTCTAATTTTCTCATCAGTCGCATATAAAATTAACCATTTTCTTCAGTGTAATTCACTGAGTTTACGTTGAATTTCTGCTCGATTCTTGGTATGATACCACTTTCTACTCGAGCGTTGAAGTTCCCAAGTTTCCCCAGCGTTGAAATCTCCAATCTCCAGCTGTGCTCCCCAAGTGCGGATCCACGTGAATTCATAATTTCCTGACATTATTCGTAAAAGGCTACCCTTTAAGCTTCAGGTGTATATTCTTCTGAATTATAGATGGAAATAATATCAAAATGTTGTTTATTCATTCTTAGCTGTATTACTATGACTCTCTCTCTCTCTCTCTGATATGTACCGACATTCCTCAATGTTATCTTAACAGCTTTTTCGCGGAAGTTCAAAATATCCAACCTGAGATCTTGTATCTTTACTTACTCCACTACTCATGGCTAAGTCAAAACTTAATTTTTACAATGCAGTAGACCCTCGCTTTACGATATTAATCCGTTCCGGAGGATCGATAGTAAAGCGAATTCCATCGTATGTTGAAGCGGCATTACTTCCGGAGTAGGAATCGGTTTAAAGAGCATCAGTGCCAATCCATTAGTGTACGTGACAGAGCCAATGCATACGAAATATCCCGCATTAAAATTATTTAAAATATTATTAAACCAATATTTAAAACACCATCGATATGAAAAACAAAATCAGAGAAATTGGAAATTTTAAAAAGCGCGCGCAAAATCAGCTCAGATTGTAAGTCGAATCCACCGTAAAACGAGGGTCTAATGTACACTTATTTTGCGTTTCTTGCATAGAAAATGATATAATTTGTAAATGTTTCATTCTTTTTTCAGTTCTTGATCTTTACAAATCAGCAATCGGAAAAATAAATTACCCCCAGTAGTGCGTACCAATTCACATTGATAGAACTATATTGAGGAATCACGTTAATGCTGAGAAAATACGGCATTCGAATTTCATTGCTCGGTGGTATAAATGAGGAATTTCAATTTATCTTTTAAAAGATGCAAGATTCACAAACCTGCTTCATACTAACTTGGAACTATCGACACTCCAGCATAGATAATCTATAATATTTACTAACAACTTCCTTTTACGCAAAGCGTTGAAACTATCGGTAATATTAAAACTTGCCTTTTGAAATCTTCTACGTTCTTATTTGTTCAGCGATAAAATTGCTGATAATTCATATCCATCCGCGATATGCTTTATCACTAACTACGAATTATTATGAACGAAATTCTCCCGTAAAATCTATCGCAACTCACAAGATCCGATCCAGTAAACATCGAAAAATATTCTCTCACTTTTCAACACACCCATTTCCGTTAATACTATTTCTCTCTAAGACCTCCGCGCCGGGTAAATAAATAGTTCGATGGGTATTGCGGCATCTGCTACCTTCATGAAGACCTCATTTGTTTATTACAAATATATAAGTCGTGGTTCCAACCTATCTCAATGCTGCTGAAAACCATGACCGGTCTTGGCCATAATTCTCCGCCTACTTCTCAGTATGACCCAGCCATGTAAAGATTTTCGGCGAAGCGTCCATTCCTATTGTCAGACCATCAATTTTCCCCGTCCTCGGTAGCGGTAGGGTTATGAACGTCAGCCTCTCTAGAGGTTTGGGGGTTCGATAGCCGCATGGGTGGGATTTATTCAACTCAAGTTATGACTGTTTGATTGACGTCATCTGAGTTACATGTAGTACTATGGTCTTACCCTCGCTGATGATAAATTTGCATTATATTTTCTGAAATACACCCATTAACGTTGGCCAGATTATTCTTTCAATATCCTTTCTGTCCTCAATGAGATTAAAACACCCGGATCATACATTAAGCATGAGTACTTATATTAGGGATGGTGTTTGAACCAAGTATTACATTACCAAGATATTTCTTTTCCAGAACTCAGACGCTTTAGCCTCTCTTTAATGTCTTGCATAGATGTGAGGCATTCTGAAAATTCCCGTGGCAATTTTCATTATACCATGGTATTTTATGTATTTTCCTCAGCCCCTGAAAATCACGATAAAGGCTTGAAAATGTTTGGTAATATTCACCTCCGTCTCAGATATTTTTCATACCGATGTATTCCATTGACATTTTTGAAGCGAAAAGTATTTATATTCAAAACAATTTTTGCGACAAATAAAGGATCCTGCAATTTATTTGTGGAATATTTTTACTTATGAAATATTTGTGGGGATTCGTTTTCAACGGTTTAACAGAATATTTCGCTAACAAAACAAAAAAAACCCTGAATTGTGAGTGGACTGCCATATTTGTTTTTGAATTTTCTTTTTTTCTAATTCATTAATGAGGCAAAATTAACGGTTTAAATTCAATGAAACCCTTGCTATTGCTTTTGGCTTTCCTCTTAAATCCTCTAGAAAGCTATTAGCAGAAAATTAATAGTTTCCGGAAATTTACGTTAATTTTTATCGTAATTTCACCGTACCGTAATTACGTCAATTTTTACCGTTTAAAAGTTACCGTAATTTACCATGGTAACTTACCCATCTCTAGTTTTGCATGAAGGTTCCAACATATTGAAATTGAGTTGCCGTAGGACTAGTAATGAGTGGAGAAAAATAAAAGCAAGAATTAGATAAGTACAGGAGGCATTCAGAAAGAAAAAGATGATACCGAGTAGTAAATTGGACCTAGAGATGAAGAAAAGGCTAGAGATATGTTTAGAGCGGAGCGTTTTTTCTCTACGGATGTGAGGCGTGGACAATACGAGAGAAAATAAAATGATAGAAAGGCTAGAAACGTGAACATGGAGGAAAAAACTTGATTTAAAGTGGTTCGGGAGGGTGGGGAATGACAAGAACTTAGGGAAAAAGGGAGAGGAAAGAAATCTGCGGAACGTCATCTAACAGATAAAACGAAATTTGATCGGGCATGTTTTGAGGAGAGAATGTTTATTCCGGGATGGGTCGGAAGAGGGTGAGGAGGGGAAAAGCAAAAAGAAGAGGAAGAAGTAAAACGAAGACAGGCGAGGATGAGAAGGCTACGCGAGGATGATGAGAGAAGTGGAAGGCAGATGGAGGCGCCACGCCAGGGACCTGTGCAAACAGACAACATTTGATAATTAATTTCTTGTTTCTGGCAAAAAAAAGTCTAAAACAGACTACATCTTCTTCTTTAGACGGCGCCAAAACTTTTCCTCTTCATTTTCTCCTCTTCTCCAACAGTTTAACGCATTCAAATCTCTCGTGGCAATTAAATATTGATTGCTCGAAAATCTCCCAATTATCTTTTCAAGCTGGTCTTACGACTCACTTTTTCTCCCACCCCGTGACTTCTTACTGGTGCGCAAACTTGGACATCATCTAAGTTGGCCGGTTGAACTATCATACCAAGTAACGGTTACCAAAATTTCTTTTTTTTAGTACTCACGACCCTCCTCCCGCGTCTTGCGCATATTTAAAATTCTACCAAACAATGATTATCATCCCATGCACCAGAAATTACTCCATCATTTTGCGATCTTCCTTTCTTCTAAAACACTTGAGCATATTGATTTGTAAAGAAATTTACCGTGAGGTACTAATAGGCACAGTTAAAATGACTTTCTAAAATTATTGCACAAATGCATGACCAAAAGATAGAAAAAGATAGATAGATGAGTAAAACGGTCCCTTCTTTAACCCAAATCTAAACGCATTGTATCACATTCACTAAAGCGAAAAATAGAGAGGGTTGGCATCTAAAGGAGGGGCAAAAACGTTCAGTGAACACCATTTGCTGATAAAGAAAGCATATTTTTCCTTCAGAGTAATGTGATTCAGTTATCCCAGCATGAGAGCAAATGAATTGTAACTGTTCTCACGATACAAGGGACCGTTTTAAATTCACTCATGAAGCTCCTTCTGACATCCATTTAAGGACATAGACATAATTATGCATCTAAAATGGTAGCCGACGCATACGTTAACTGCATAATCACTTATTTAGATTCCATCAAAACTAGAGCAAGCTTAGTAATTCCACAGCTCAATCACCTACCAATTCATGACGGCTAGCTCTGCATGCCGCTTGGGTAATTATTCGCTCATTCCAACTCTTCCGGCGACTCCTTCCGCGAACAATCTTTGATACATATTCCCACTTTTGTACGTAACATTCTCTTCCCCTTTTTCCATGAGTAAACCAGAGATTATATGTATTTAATTTTCTATCCCATTGAAATTTTCTGAAGCAAGCAACCACTTGTAATAGTAAATATGGGTGCCTGCATTCCCTAAAACAAATTGATACTTATTTTATGATTTCCAGCTATATGACAGAGTTTTATATTTTTGCGATGCTCAACGATCTGATTTCAGGAAGTCAACCTGTTCTAGCAGTCATTAGCTATAATTTAATCCTAAGATTGGTTGACAGCAGCCCTCTTTCTATTCTGGCCCCTAACTGCTTCATGTTATCGTAGCTTCACTGTTTCATGTCCCGTTTTATGTGGCCTATAAATATATCCTAGTCTTTCTTCTGGGGATTTCCCTTCTTTTTTCCTCTATTATGCTCCGAGAACATTCGTCATGTCTCTTGAAGTGGCCTATTCATCTGGATCTTGACTTCCTAATGGTTTTATCCCCTTCTTTTCTTATCTAGCACATGCATAATCGCTTTTTCTTCTATTTATCTATTTCAACTTTAGAACTGGCTTCCAGAACCGAGTGTTGAAAGACTATTTTCCTCTATTATCTTGAAAACAGCCAAGCCCACATAGCGCCACAGTCTATGTGACTGTTTCAAGATAATAATTCATTATTTGTGATACTATTTATAATGAATACCACAGTTGTTTTTGATTTATAAATACCTTCTTGACTTGAGCTGTTTTTCACTTGATGAACATAGGGCTACCTCCTTTCTACAGTTGGCAGCTTCCAAGATAGGTGAAGAATTCCTCTTATTCTATCACTTATCCTAGTAGCGTAGTGTCTGCTGTCACCACATACTACAGCCACATTTTCTGCCGCTCAATTTCTCTCAAATGCTTTCTTTTAGTTCTGAGTGTCCATAATCAATGATCTGTCCTTATCTCCGCCCAGCAAACTATTAAAATTCTTTTCTATATCCGTATTTCCAAAATTTACACTCTGAGCGTATCTTACTTCTGCAGTGGCCAAGTATTTAATCATTCATCGCCATCCTCCCTCTGGATTTTGAATGATATTTTCTGAATTTCATTTCCCATCAACATTCCATTTTCCTGAGAGCCACTTTGAATTATGTAACCCTGAGATGGACGTTTATTCCAAGTAATTCATTTTCAGGAGCATTCCCCAGATGTCAGAAATGTCTCACCTTTACCAGTTTATGTCCTCCAATTTATCTTAGTTTTCCTACATCAGGAGAACCTCCTTGCTTAAGTCATTTTGACATTTACTCTTCCTGTCAAATCCTTCACACTTTGTCTCCAGGGTACTCACCATCGACAACTGTCTATCAGGTGGCAAAATAACCAATGCCAAATAGGTAGCAACCTCACTCCCAAAGCTCCCCTCCGCATTTCATTCCCACTTCTAATCCTTTCGAGGTTTTAATACCAAGGGGGATAGTGGACACATTAGCCTCATTTCCCTCCCAGTTATTATCACATTCCGATTTTACATGCGCTATCCATAAGTAGGCCCTCTGATTCATGGTTAGATTACTAATGAACTGCCGATTTCCCCAATCTGCGACTCGTTTCGGTAATTATCACATTTAGTTAGTCCGCTTTGCACAAAATATTTCATTGATTAATCCCTTCTCCAGAAGAGTTCAAATCCATGGATTTCAGATTTTCCATTGGGAGAGTTTTCCAAAAATTTCAACAAAAAATTAGTGTAAATCTCCGCAGGAGATCTTCTAGTAAATCTTCTCAGTCAACGCTCTCACGGACTATCTGAGAACAATCAATGACGAAGGCGTTCAAATTTTCAAAGCAAGACAAATGCACAATCAGTGCAGATTAAGCTTTATAAAAGGGTTGTGATTCTAAAACTTAGGAGTACGAAGCAAATATCACTCACGAAGCAAGCTTTACTCACTCAACACTGTATATGTTTATATGTAAAAATCTGAGGGAAATTCGACACATACTAACGCCAATTTTTACGAGAATGCGGTATCCATGCGTGATGCCGTTTGTAGAATTAATGAACGGCTCTAAATATTAATTGAGCTTCACTTGAAGATCAGAAACCTTCCAATGCTTTTCCTTCCTCCCATTCTGTCTAAAAAAAACCCCGTAGTGATCCTTCCGATGTGACTGCCAGCTCAATTTATTACCTACCACCGCAAAATCGCCATTCTATTCTAAGCGACTCAATTTTATTTCAGTCTTTCATCCCTTTGCATCTTGGTCACCCCATGCTATCTTTATACCTTCAACTCAACTATTTCACTTTAATCACAATTCTTCCGACAGTTAATTTTCCGACAAATGAAAGCATTGATATCTTATACAAGGATGCAATACGGTTTCATTCAATAGTTTACAAAATAATACAATTAGTGTTTAATAGATAAATGATATAAGATTACGAATGCCGTGAGAGGTAAGTAGATGATGAACAAAATATGATATTTTATCCGTGTTAATATCATCATATTTTCATTTCTGCGAATCTCGTTATTTCTGAAGTCACTGGGTCAGAACCTTAAAAATGTCACTTTCACTGTTAATTCTCTTCTTCCAATGGGCCACAATCACATCCTCTACAAGATATTCAATATTGTCATTATTTTCGATTCAATTCGATTTCGATTTTCGATTTCGACTCTGAGTAATGATGGCCGTACCATAAACTCGCCATAATACATGAGCAGAACCCAGTGGACGTAGTGTGGACCCAGAACGAGAGCCAAGACGTGATTCAGCACTTTTTCGTAAAATAAATCCAGAAAAAAGGGTTTTAACATTGTAAACTAACCACAGAGTATCAGAGATAAAAGTTTCGCGAATGAATGGTAATGATCACAAAACCTCATATTCGCATCACAGTTGCATCGGAGGAGCACAAGGGAACATAGTTCTGTAACATGAACAGGAAATACAATACTGCCAAGAACACAACTACTTGGGTGATGAAATAACTCTAAATGGAACCCTGGATGAGGTAATCTAAGGAAGATATTTGCAATTAAAAAGGGGAATATCAATGTTGATTAGCATTTCATGGAGCCAAAGTATACTCAAAGCTAATAAAAAATGAATGTATAATTCAATTGTAAGAAGGATTATCATATATGGTAGTGAGGAATGACAGACGAAAAAGGAAAAAAACAAATGCTAAATATTACGGAGATGGATTACTGGAGACGAACTGCGAGTATTTCCAGACGGAAAAGAATCGCAGATGAGAGATTAAGAAATATAATGGGAATCAACCACACAATAGTAAATTACAATAAAAAACTGCTTGTGTGGTATGGTCGCATACAACTTATGACGAACGAGACATTACCCAGGCAAGTTATAATGTGGAATCCACAAGGTAGGAAAAAAGGAAGGCCCAGTATTAGTCGAAGAAAGCATAGAAAATTCAATAAGAGAAAAGCAGTTGCAAGAAGGCCTGTGGCTGAATAGATGGAAATGGCGGTTGGGAATCGAATAGCGTAGTAAGACGTAAAAAAACGGAATATATTTATGCATCACCACTCATGATAAAACAAATAGGTTTCTGCTTTTAAAATATGATCAACCTGAGGTTAAAATTCTGAAGCGAAAACTACAAGCAGCGACTTCAAATGTTCATCAGATAAATTTCACTAATATTTTAACTGATAGCTATCCATTCAGGGATGGTCAGGGTTCCAAAATTTATTTTAAAAAATGACGTTCCTTCCTTGTACTTATTGCAAAAATCAGTGCGATTGGAGCATTCCCCACAAATCTTCCGCGGATCGAATAAAACCATATCGCGGGACGTATTTTAGAGATCTTAAATATAGAGCATATCAAATATATTGAGTTGGAACAAAATAAAAATGGAAATATAACGCTCTTCGTGGTTTTCTATCCGAGTTTCAAAAATCATAGCTGAATTTTTAGTATCGGTCCTCTGGTTTTCACCAATTTCTTGGAGCGTTCATGCCAGATGCTAGCTCTCCCACCACTACAGTCCGCAGTCCCACGGCCGTGGGTCGGCGGCAGAGGGGCGCCCGGGCGCCGAGTGCAGGCGTCGCTCAGCGCCTCCCAGCCGCAGCGTCGGCTGGACACCGTCGGCTCGCCGCGAGGTCAAAGCTCGACACGAAGACAGAAGGACCGGTCGTGATAGAGAACGATTACAATTGATATTTAACATGAATATGAGAGAAAATCGTAAGCTAAAGTTCGAAAGATTAATCGCTAGATTTTATCCTTAGAGAAACAAAGTAGAATACCCTTGTTTTCCAAGTTAATTCATATCAAGCTGCTCAACAGAATATAGTTGGAGATATTTACAACCTTTTTTTTTCTTCCCTTTAGCTTTGAAAACAATGATGAGGTACAATTAGGAGCCAATCCGACGTTTTCTAGCGTTTGCTGGCCACTAATTCAGTGGAAGCCAATGCCTAATTTTCTTCAGCATTAACTCAGCGGTCCAGCTCAGGCAAACGTAACCGATAAATGGATCACATAATAAAGACTTTGTCAACTCCACTTGAGGTTTATTAGCACAGCCTTATGCTCACACCTATTAGCACAAACTTTTGCTAATAAACCGCACGTGGAGTTAATAAAGTCTTTTTTATTTGGACCCTAATGGATAACTTCCACTAAGTAAAGCCTGCAACCATTTCCATTTTAACCGATAAAACTTAGATAATCGAGCCAGAATGTTTATAATAACACTGCCTATCACCATGGACACTGTTTTGGGTAGAGAAATGCCATATTATGTAATAAAGATGTATGTTTATAGCAACATCACAAAGAGGTCGATACCTCTTTTTCCATTTTTGTAAACACATGTTACGTATTCCATTCACTGAACCACAATATTTCCCTTGAAAAAGTGGCCAACCAGGGTCACATAGCGTCGGAAACCAAACAGCATGCAGCATTGTCTTCTGTTTCAATCTGCATATTTTTCCCTTTGTTTCAATTCATATATATATTATCATTGAGGCTATTTCATTCGTCTTCATCACACTACCTTTCCTCTACAGGACGTAGTACACATCAGAAAGGAAACAGGAATCTAAGGGCTCTATTCAAATGAATAACAATCCAATCACGGATTGGTGACTTAAAGAACTGGTAGTTGAGCACTAAAAACATTTCATTTGTACAGCTTTTTAAAGCATTAATTCCTCCTCAAATATGAAACGATAACAAAAATCCCTACTCTTTGATTCCCGCGAAAGAAAAAACAATGTAATTTAACACTACGGCTGATAAGATAAAAAAAAGGAGGACGTGAATAGGCTGCAGTCGTTTGAGATGTGGGTGTAGAGAAGAATGGAGAAGGTGAGGTGGATGGAAAGGAAGACTAACGAGGAAGTGCTTCAGATAGTGGGCGAGGAAAGAAAAATTCTTGATATAATTCGAGATCGGCAGAGTAGTTGGTTGGAGGATATAATAAGGGGCGATGGGTTACTCAAGAATGTGATAGAGGGAAGGATGCTGGGCTAGTGGAGACGCGGTAGAAAGAGAATAAGTTTTATGGACGGAATAAAGAGAAGTTTGGCGAACAATTACATATTAGCGGTAAAAGGACCCTGAAAGTTGAAAAAATTGAGAATAGTTTCTCTGACTTTAAAAGAACCAACCTTATACCGGTAGAATATATTCAAAAGAAATAAAATATCGAATATTACTGTTATTTATCATTCTTGCGATGATTTTGCTTCATCAGCCTCAAATATCTTTTAGGGTCGGTTTTATAACGTCTTGTTAAACTTCACGTTAGCATTAACGTCCGGTTAAGCTCCAAAGTTGGTTCTACAATCGATGGTTAAGTTCAATCTGGACGTCTAAGGGCTCGTTACGATAGCGAAGAGTTTTCAATGGTTAACTGAGTTAACGTGAAGATTAAATTAACGTCCACGTTAATTAACGCAAAGTTTAACCAGACATTGTAAAACCGGCCCTCATTGATTCACCACCCAGCCACCATCAATGAATCCATCCGACCTATCCGTAAACTTACCAAATGATGCAGTTTGGTTGCTTAACGCTCTTCTATACTCTCAGCACAGACTAACCGACAGAGCTGACCATCCCTTACCAAAGAGTCTCCTGCACTCTCCTCCGTGATAAACACCTTCCGAAAATGCTTTATGTTGCATCAGTCTGACACAATTGCCTACACAAGTACACCCATGCATCATGCACAAGGTGAAGAGTACAACATTCGACATAAAAAATAAAAAATCCCAATTACATGGGAAAATGAAGTGAATGTTTCAATTTGAATTAATTCATCTCAATATTTCGGGGTCAGTAAAATTATACAAACTTTCCGAAGAAAGTTCAGTAAAATAAAATGTGACATAAGATCAACACAGCAATTTATAAGTTGGGAACGCAAATACAGTAGTTAACAGTTCAGTTAAATCATAATATTTTCTAAATTGCAAAAGAAATGCAAATATTCGTAAATTTGATGTAAATAATAAAAAAAATTGAAACAAACCCTTAGTCAATCATGCTTGTGCCTACCTAAACAAGGTAGTTTGATAAAAAAATTAATCACAGTAATATTACCGTCCCTCGTCACGCGTAAATTATATGATAATCAAGCGATCAAAATTATTTATTTAGAGCAATTCATCAGAAATTAAATTCTCCTAGCAGCATTTCTATGAAACAACCTCTTTTTATTCTTATTCCGCACGAATTTATTTTTTTAATTTTCCATATTAAACTTTGTTTCATTAAAAAAAATGTTTTACATTTAGAGAGTTCTCCGCCAGGTGATAGAATATGCATTCAAATATTTCGAGTATCATAAATACAACAAAAACTGCAAAACACTGAATTCTCAAGGATAACTCGATATTTTTTTCTTAAGTTTTAGTTGATGTCAATGTGGAAAAATCAAACAGCCATAACATGAATAATGAAAAAGAAAACTTTTTTTGATTCCACTAATTAATTTTCAGATACTACTAGTACCTGATGATTACGCCGCTGCATCAAGACTAGTAGTACTCGAAAATAAATATGTGGAATCAAACTAGTTTTCTTTTTCATTATTCACGATGAACTTCCACAAAGTTGAGCCAAAAAACCAGTGAGATCAGCCACAATAAAATGCTAAAAATTTATTTTTTTTAGCTTCAATTATTCAAACCGTAAAAAAAAACAATTTTCAAATGAAAAACGATCAGATTCGGGGGAAGTCGATAGATATTATTAAGAGAGGACTAGATGACCCGAGCGAATATTTCGCACAGTGTGCAGCTTCTTCCTGTTACTCCCTGTTCTTTTACCTATTTCTTCCCATGGATAATTATATGTTATTTATGTTTGTGTTAGAGATTCATAACGTAAACGTAAACAGTAAATGGTCACACTGATTGCATGTAGAATGTAAACAATCTAACTAAACGATGTGTAAAATATGGCGCCTCCTACAGTCTTTTAAGCACGTAACCATTGCCGACATATTAGTTGATTATATTGTCAGCAGATGGCGTTGTATCATTTTTTTAACAAAAATTTTAATTTTAAACAATTTGTCCATTTTTCAACAATATTGGGTAACATAAGCTTTAAAACGATGTTTGAATCATTAATTTTGATGAATAATTATGGCAGTTATGGCGTTGTGACAAAAAAACACCTTTGAGAAACAATATATACGGATGTGTGGAGTCGATATACCTCGAGCGAGTAATCGACATGGAAAAATCGAAACTTTTAAGTCAAATTAATGGGTAAATAGTGAAGTTTTAGATTGAGATTTTATTTTTCGTCAGAAGCCGGTGATGCAACGTTTAAAATGATACCTCATTTATCACCGTAGGTGCAGTATTAACGGAGCATATACGGAATACGGACAGAAAAAGACCTTTCTGTAATAATATATATCATACTATTTCCTTCAGTGCGAACTTTAGTCTACAACAGTCTCCTTTGCGAGTAAGGCAGTGGGGTAAGGCGGTTTCGATTATGCAGATTAGGTGGCATGTACGCACGAGGCCCCTCGGTCATCGCCTTCACAGACATCCCCCGATGCCCATAAATCAGCCTCCACGGAGTGACTCGAAGAGATAGGATTGCGGAAAGGATTAGGACGAGAGCCGATATGATTTGCGTTTCCCGGTAATGGAGATCGCTCGTTTTCTCCGTCGTCATCCCTCGTCGGCGACGGCACTGCCGCATTGAGCGATGAGCGAAGACGGCGAAGGGGAAGAAACTCACGACAAAACAAATGCGTCTCCCCCCCCTTTTCCAGCGCATTGGTGGCACGATGTAATGATCGCCAAGTTTACATTCCATCTAGGTTAAAATGTGAACTCTAATGATTATTCCGGGACAGAGATTCTCAATCACCGGGATGAAATATATCTCAGCATGAACACGGACCGGAATCTTGGAGACATTCAGTACCAACATGTGTAAAACGTAAGAGAAGGAAACCAATATCGATGGTGGTTCAATGCGTAAATGTGTATCTTTCTGCGATACTTTTACAATGCGGTCAATCTATCACAAAACCCATCTGATCAACGCGCGCCTCTAAAAAGCCTCAGTGGTTAATATTATCGGAGGATCATTACAAACACACCAACCATGCCGTTCCCTTCCGGGGTAGGCAAAGTCACAAAGTTTCACTCATAAATGCATATTTGTACACCTAACTCTGCTTCATTAACTTCCTCCATACTGACCTATCCTTGCAAACCTCTTTCGCCTCATTTACCCCCATCACTGTTGCATACACGCCATCCTGTTTTTAAGACTCCTAATATTCCTCCTCCTAAGAATTTCCTCAACCACATTCAACCACAACTTTCTCGGACTACCTCTACCTCTCGCACCATTCATTTCACTCTTATATATGTGTTTCGTTATTCGACTCTCATCCATTTTCTCAACATGGCCAGAACAACGAAGCACACTCATTTCATATATGTCTATTACTGGAGCATCTAAACCACATTCATTTCTTACCCACTCATTTCTGACCCTATCCATCCTACTTTTGCCGCAAACACTCCTCCGAACAAGAAATATAAGAAACAAGTAAGACGAAGATTAAATCCCAGAATTTGAAAGAGAGAAGCTGAATGCAGAAGTCACACTGAGAGAATGGAAATAGGAGCAAGTAGATTCCTTCACCTGTCTCGGAAGTACCATCACGCGTGACGGAAGGAGTACAACGGACATCAAGCGAAGAATAGTCAAAGCTAAGAAAGCGTTCATAGTATAAAGAAAACTGCTGCGTTAAAAGAAGATACGACTATAAAACAGGAGACAGTGTGTGAAAAAATAGACCGAGGCACTATAAGGATCAGACGCATGGGTTATTGGAAAATCAGGCCAGAACAGACCGGAAGACTTCGAAGCGCGGTGCTAGAGGAGGATGAAAGGTATATACAAAGGTATATATGAACGGACAGCAAACAAGATGATGAATTTCACAGGAGTAGATGAGGAAAGGACCATGTAGAGCACGCTACAGTAAAGAAGAATCAGAGTGCTTCTGTCATGTTCTCCTCCGAGAGTACGTTGAAGAGTGCGGGAGAGAGATTGCATCCTTGTGTTTCTCCTTTCACGAATACACACACTACAGTTTCAGGCTTCACTTCGTGGGAGTTAATGGTATCCATATTTAGAGAATACAATTTCATGCTTTTCCACAGGATTTATTTTGTGGGGTACAGCGCGCTTCACCGACTTGCGGCATCATCAAGTACGTACCTGATGAATTGTATTCTCTAAATATGGATATCTTTCTCCTTTGTTAATTTTAGCTTCTTCTGTTCCACATGATGGTACCTCTGATTTAGGTGAAGGAAATCACCTGCTCCAATTTCTTTTCTCTCAGTGTAAATTCTGCATTCAGCTTCTCTCTTCCGCATTCTTGGATTTAATATTCGTCTTATTTCTTGTTGCATTTCATGTTGATGATGCTCAGATAAAGCCGACCACAGAAGCTTCACCAGCCACTTCACTCTTGTACAACTTTTTATACTTTGGAAATAAATATGTATGTAGTATTATAATTGATGCAACAATTATAATTTTAAAATATCATACTATTTAAATCATTGCCCTAACTTGGTCAAACGGCGTGTAATTTTAAATTCACGTAAAGATCGTAAGTCAATACGAGGTTTTTTTTAATCGGCACAATATCTTGATTTTTGTCAACCACTATTTTAATGATGTGAATCGTATTATTTAGCTTTTAAGGAGAAAATCTGCACACATGTAATCGAATTATTTCATAATATATGTACGTACCATAAGGCTACGTATAAAACAGCATTGTATTGCCAAGAAGCTAAAATGGACGCGAAAAATAAGGCATGAAGAAGTTTACAGAAGAGTATAAGAACCATATGGAACACCATTCAGAAAAGAAGAACATGATGGATTGGACACATCCTGAGACACAATGGGTTACATTTCGTCCATCCTTGGCATGGCATGGCGTCCATGGAATTATACTTTTCATAATAAACCCACTTTTTTAAAAATATTGTTGTTTTTTGCGGCCTACAAAATCTTATGATTCTTTTTTTTTTGCCCATGTTAAGGTTTGAGTTTGACACCCCAGGTCTAGAGCGTCTGTGACGACTGGAGTTCAAATTTCTAAAGCAGCACCATATCCATCCCTTCCTATACTCTCATGTTAAGAATGTTCCACTTCATGGCATTAATTGCTCGGAGTAAGAGACATTAGTGCGAAGGAGTGGACTGTATGAAAGAAATGAATAAATATTGAAAGTACTAGAGTTAAAATTCGCTATGAAAAAATCATTTGACTTGACCGGGATTCAAACCCTCCAAATTGCCGATCATGTGTGTTGTTCCAATGATTTCATTCTATAACAATATCATATTACAGTACATTTACATCACCAAGCCATCTTCCTTCAAGGCGAATTTCGAGGGGGTTTATGCGAACTAGATGTTCAGGCCTCAACTCCACATTGTAGCACATGAGACGAAGTCGTGCTTACAAAGCCACTGTCGCGGTGGATAAACCCAACATTGTCGTTATTAAAACGACGAAATTGACAAATTTCCAAACATTGCATGTAACAAATGATATGGTACGAAGTCACTGGCATGGGTGCATATACACCAGGGTTGAAATTCGCCATGAAAAAATCATTTGACTTGAGGCCTGAACATCTAGTTCGCATAAACCCCCCTCGAAATTCGCCTTGAAGGAAGATGGCTTGGTGGCATAACTGGCAAATACACCTGACCTGCAATTGGGAGATCCGGGTTCGAATCCCGGTGAAGACAAATGATTTTTTCATAGCGATTTTCAACCCTGGTGTATATGCACCCGTGCGAGTGACTTCGTACCACATCATTTGTTAAATGCAATGTTTGGAAATATTGTAAGGTTCGCCACAAAGGTAATGCCTGTTCGGATTTTAAAATATAGAAACCTCATCAATTATATCACAAAAATGCACGACACATGACTCCTATTTAAGATGACAGGATGCCATTATATGCTAAATATTGCCATTTAAAATTGGATTCTTTGCGAAGGTTATGTGAAGTAACCAAATGAAGTGCCTTTACATGGTTGGGCCGGAAACTTTATTTGTGATTGCCAGGTGAGAGAGGGCGAGAATAGTCTGCAGGTCTTTGAGGTGTAGCGGAGACTAGAGAAGCTTCGGTTAAAGGAAAGGGAAGCAAACGAGTAAGTGCAATAGTGGTGTAGAGGAGAAGGAGGAGTGGTGACTTCTGGATGAGATTAGGACGAGGGAGAGAGTAGGTGTTCGGAGGGGAATTTTAGGGGAGACGGGATACTTATGGATATGTTAGAGGGACGGAAATTGGATTGCCAGAGAATGCTAAGAAAGAGAATAGACTTTAAGGACGGGATGAAAATAAGCCAGGCGAACGCTGAGATGAAGGAAGAAATATTGTAAAGAGACTGGGCCAGACGCATGTAAAAATGAAGTAATAGTTTTTCTTCAGTTTAAACCTCACTTAATTGGTAGAATAACTCAATAATAATGATCAGGTGTTTCGCTTACATGGCATTACAATAACTGCTCCTATGTAGTATAATTGGAAATAGTTTAATTTTACGCAACACTGAAATTAATAATCTTAAATTAAATACATCCCGATTAATAAGGAATGAGCATTAATCGATAAAAATGCCAAAAGATGGTAATATTGGGAGTACTCCAGGGATGTAAACCATCCCCAATTTGGTGGAGGATTGTGGTGGCAATAATAATTATCACAACCCGAAATAACGTAACTTCAACGTTACAATTCAGAGCAGTGAAGAAAACAACGGCCTAGGATAGGTTGGCTTTGCAGGGGTAGGATAGGGGCCCAGAAAAGTCGAAGAAAAGCACTTTAGATAAAGGAAACCCTAGCTTACATTACTCAGAATTACGTCGAAGCGATAGATTTCAAGGCATCACCCATCCACCGAAGCGGGAGAAACCAAAAAGCCCGATTTCCTCTCTTGCTGCCCTTAATGTAGTATAGAGGGCTATGATTTTTACAGGGAGCGTAAAAGGGCTCCCCCATTTTACAGCCATCGCACCCCGGTATCCTCGACCCAATAAAAGAGTGCGGGGGCTGAACATTTTGACTGCTCTCCGCAAAACCGCATCGCTTCCGATCTTTTCAACTAAGGGCCTGCATACACGTAAAGTCTTCTCGGGTCATCCTCAGGACATGCCCTGAAGACAATAGCGGAGGTAGCCATCGAAGCGTCGGCCAACAATTACCAAACCTGATGGAAAAAATTCCAGAACACTTTATTAGTATCACACGCCGGGAAAAAAACAAATCATATTCCTGCATACACGGCTCAAATGATAAAATGTAGAAATTTATTTCTTCATTTCGTCCTCCTCGGCGGAAGCAAGGATTGTTTTCGCAGCTATCGGGGTGTGCTATCGCCTCCCTACGGAAAAATAGATCGGACGCTACAAGGGAGCAGGAAAGAGGCCGCCCGAATGGCCATCGTGTCGGTCGCGAGTGGAAAAGAGTAGAAGTATGCGAGGTCGTCACCGGGTGGACAAACACTCGCATACAGTGCAAGCAGATAGGGAAAGTGAGTGAGAGACGGACGGAAGAGGCAGATGAGCCCTCATTTAGAGTGATCACTCTAACTAGAGATGCGAGGGAGAGGGAGTAGGAAGACAAAAGGCGACTGCCGCGGGGAGAAGACGTGGATTCTGTCGCCGGCGGCAGTGAAGCGTAGGGGCGGGAGTCTGGTTGTCAACTATAGTCCGTCAAAGGTTATAGCTCACTCAGTTGAAATACATATACTGATTTGGCTTAAAAATAAATGAAAAGTACATAACTTTTTAACGGTCATATGGTTTAAACAAAGACCAACACCATATATATTCTTCGGTCACGTGACGCCCTTCCCTAAAAGTCACCAGACGTGTTTACAAACTGGATGCATCTCTGTCAAATGCGCTAATATCTTAGACGCATACACCATCTAGTTTGTGTTACTCCATTTTTCTTATCACTTCATTTCTAGAGATTTCTTGCAAAATGTAACATACTTATAACCTTAAGGTAGTACAAGCGAGATAGTTCCCTAATCATAATAGAGACCATATCCGAACTATACGTTTTAATTTCACCAGCTGTGAGACACACGCATTAAATATAGCATTATTAATGGTGCAATAATATATGTTTACCTGACAGAAATTGTAAGTAATCAAGTGAAAATATTTAAATGAGTCTTTGACTTGACCCATTTTGTTCACGCAGTACGTTTGAAACTCCATCAAAACAGAAGGCTTATTGTGATTCCGAAGAATTTACTGCGGTGGCAATACGATTAATTTTCAAAATAGTTGAGAAAACACACAAACGACACACTGTTGATTTTTTTACGAGATCTAAGAGTATTGAATGCCTCATTTTTAATATAAGATCTCTCTGGAGTGCACGCACTTACCATTTTCCATATAAAAGGGCTGGTGTTTCCTGGCAAACAACTCGGAAAGTAATGTGGTAAGAGGTTGAATTTTTTATGTCAGTGGTAGGGTGATATATTTTTCTTTAAAATGAGACTAAGTTCATTGATTTCTAGGTAAAATGATATTTCGCTCAAACCCCTTAAGAGTTTTACTGCAGCTACAGAATTAAAAAAAAGAAACTATGAAATGTCCACTCTGTTAATTATTTGTTTGTGCAACACATTCCGATGCTTAAAATATTTCCATCAGGTACAGTGAACTTGTATTACAGATCATATGATCCATTCATTATAAATCCTGATGATGACGCTTTAAGCGTCGAAAAGCGCTGTACAAACAAATAAATAACAGAGTGGGAATTTCAAAGTATCAAAGTTTCTTTTTTTAAATTCAAGATGATGTTCCACAATATCTCGCCTTATACCGTTAAATATCGTATATGTAGCTACTGATATGTTCTTTCGTCCCCTCTATGAGTTAATTCGAGTCTCACTTCCAAATATTTGCATTTAAAAAAATTCAAGAATTTTTATATCACAAGCAAAATCACTGGCTAAAAAGCTAAATGGTGTTAGTGTTTAGGAGAGATGCAGCATAACCGTCACCCACGAATCGCCATTGAATATAACACGAGTGATCATCGCAATGTTGGTGGGCCAAGTGATCCAGCCATCCAGTGCTGGTGGAAGTTACTGGTACGTTATAGTGCATACTGGTGATTACTCATCCCCTGCCAAACCCCCTTGAGTTGGCTTGCAGGGCAATATATAGATGTAGATACTGGTTCCGTGCCACTCAAAAACGGATAGCTATTTGAGTCCCAGACTCAATTATGACAGAATGAACGACTAAAGTAAACAACTTTTACCAAAAAATATGCTTGTCTTGTATTCGTACAGAACGTCCCGAGGCATTTTCAGCAAACGCTATGAAGAATAGCAGCAAAATATTCCACGGACTTTTACTAAAAATAAAGCAAAATTTCTACGAAAAAAAGCTGCGATAATCTGATTAAATTACCTTAAAAGTATTGCAGTGAAAGTATATGCAAATATTTGAGAAATTCTTGCCGACCTCCCTTATGTCTTTCCGGGGAATGTCATCAACAAAATCATTGTAAATGCCAAGGTATTTTAAGCGCGAACTATGGCAATTCTACAGAAAAAGCTAAAAAGGTCTGGCTACATTTCTTAAAAATTGTTTCAATATTTCAAGTAAGGTCTAAGAAAGAGTTTTAAAAGTTTTTATCAAATATCTTAAGGAGTTTATTTTGAATTTTACTAAAAAAATTACCAAAAAATATGCCACGTAACGTTAAATGTCTGCCAAGAAATTTCTTTGAAGAATAATGCAACACAGTTTGTAGAAATTCCTAAAAAAAGTGTTCCACATTTAAAGGCAGTTCTACAGAAATGTATACGTGTAATACTATGAGAATATTTTTTTAATAAAGGTAAATAATTTCATATGCGAGTCAGAGGAATACAATTTGTACACGAGGAAGGAGGTAGCGGAATGAGAGAGCGAAAACTCCAGGGAATAGTTTGCCTAAGCATTTATTGGGCGTTACTTAAAGAGAGACACTCATCGTAGGCATCTGCTCAATCTACCTATAGCATTGTCGACCAACGGAAAGCCTGTTCGTTTACTGGGACTGTTCCTCATCCTCAAAATTCCCTTTTGTTTAAAAGTGAGAAATGCTTCCGCTTAGTGAGAGGGCCTATTGCTAGTAGCGGTGAGTGACTTTTTGGTTAGTGTCTCCGAGGCGTGAAAAATGGTTCGCCTTCACGGTCTCGTGCGCGTGGCTGGAAATTCCAAACGGCTCACGTGTTCGCGTTCGTTCGAAAACCGTCTCATCTACAGTCTCAGATAACTCAAGCCTCCTTTACGCCAGGAGGGGTATTAATTGCCGCGTACATTCTCACCAAAGGTCATCCACCAATTAAAACAGCGCAAGAGACACCGCTGCTATAGATGAGCATATAGATGAGTTGAGGCATTAGATATAACTTCGTGATTTTGGAAATTAAAGGCAGGATTACCCGCGTGTACAAGGTTGGATGAAAAATTGTTTGGAATTTCCATTTTACTCCAAAAATATTTTTCTCTAATATAAAAAGTGTTCCATTCAATGGGCCTTCCATCATATATAATGTATTCACTTAATTAAATTATTTAAATGTTTAAGAAATATTAAATTACTTAAATATCTGTAAAAATTTAAATACTCATGTGCCAGCTCTAATTGCAATATTTGAAGCATTTCTGCAACGCAATTTTCGGTGCGGCGTTTTGCTCCTTCGGCAATTCTGTCGACATTTCCCCAATGTCGACTAAAGGTCGTCCGGTCATGTGTTTTTAACCTTTGGGAATGATAAAATACAGCAAGAGACCACTTTCGTCGAATGAGAGGACTAAAGCATCCGTAACTGATTCCTTCGGGCAAAAATTCCCACACAAGCACCAAAAAGTGAGCAGGTGAATCATTGTAGAGTGATTGCCAAGAAATGTTGTGCCCAGAATCCAGGCGTTTTCTAGAAAATTTCCTCACGCAAGCGAAGTAGAACGGCCAAGTACAAATCCTTATTGGGCAAATGACAAGATGACAAGATGACAAGAATTTACGCCGAGCTTTTCCTTGAAAAGCGAAGAAAATAGTTAGTATACATTCCGCCCTTTTTATCTAACTTTAGATACAAGGGATATCCTGCCAATAACCTGCACCAATCAGTAGGAGACGTGTTCAATGTTTCCTTGGTAACCTATCAGTTTACAATATTTAATCCCATTAACGCTCATATTTTATAACTTTCTTATTTTGTGCCTCCAAAGGCAGTAATTTTGCATAAGAAGGAACAAATATTAATGGAAGAAAGAAAAATTGCAGCGCTCAAAAGTTCATTCCTCCCCAATTTATTGCACTGCAGTAAAATATTGGTATGCTACATCATTGCAATGTGGCCTTCCTCTAATTACCTTGAACATCCCACTGCCGTGCCTTCTCCTTACCTATTCCGGTGAAATCATTTTCTCCTCAATCAGTTATTTCTATCTATCTTTGCCTTCTCTTCTATCCATGTTCTTCACCCTATCACGAAGGATGAAATGGTGTCGTAGGATGAAAATGTAGGTTTTAAAATGATAAGACTGACTTAGTTATTTCACAAAAATTTATGCCAAGACTACCCGGGTTTCGACGTGGTTGACGACGTCGAAAACCCAGGTCTTTGAATAAATTTACATCGGAAGACTAAGTCAATCTTATCATTTTTAATGTTGAGCAAATTCTATCAAATCACGCCTGAAACAACGGGGTTTAAAAATTTATGGCCGGGAACAGAATTTATGAAATTTAGCCGCCATTAATTTAACAGAAACAAACTAATGGAAAACCAATTGACTCACATCAAACAAAGCTTGGTTTTCTGCTTGGAGAAATGGGAGGATTTATTATAAAAAAATGATATGATAGCTAATTTATTTTCATTTCCAACCACCAATTTTATTTGATTTTCTTTACCTTGATTGATTCAAAACGCCTGTAACTGAGTTATACTAAGTTAAATGAGTAAAAGGTGTAAAATGATGGAGAGGATGAAATGACGTCAGAGATCCTAATTAATACGGTGTAACCATTAAATGGGGCCCATAATTGTCTTAGGCCTTCGGCTGATAGCACGCTCAATTAGCACTAAAACGATAACATGCCTCAGCACATTTAATCGTCCCTCAGCGCTTAGACGTTGAAACCAGTTCTTACCCGATTCTAATTCATTAATGATCAGGATAACGCTGGCTGCATCAGGGTAAAGACCTAACCAGAAATGACTATGACGTAGTCAGGACCCTGAATTTCTCTTATTGCTCTCTCGATCAACTGCACAAACACTCTGATACAACATGTGAAAGAAATTATCAACAAAGGACTTTTACGTATGCTTTGCTGACAGATTGCTGACTTAAACTATTCACCCCCTTTTTTTAACGGGGAGAAATATCTTCAAAAGACACCAACCAGGCCTATCGGTAGAGTCACATTTTTACTGACTAAAGAACTCCCTTTTATCTTCTGTACTAAGGCTGGGTCTAAATCTTTCGATCTAATCTTGCTACAGCCTTGGCTTTATCTACGGGCTTCTCATTGTAATAGAACGTTCTGTTCATTTGCAGCCTTTTCCCTAAGGATCTTGGCCACCATTGTTTCAACTAGTTTCCAGTGTTCCTCTTGTTCTACGCATTTGTGGATAATGTTGTCCCTTGTCAGGCATCCCATGGCTGAGATACATTTTCTTCTCTCTTGGTCCCACTGTCTGCAAACTAGCGCCGTATATTCTCCTGTGTCCTCCTCACCACAGTGCCTGCAATTTGATGTTTTCGCTTTATTAGTGCGATGAAGGTACTTACGAAAGACCCGGTGGCCTGATAAAAATTAAGTTAAATAGCAGCTTGTTTCACCGTGGCTCTTTGTAACCCATCTGGCCACATCTGGGATAAGTGATTTTGTCCATGCTATGCCTCCGTATTTCTCCAACGCTCCTGTCATTTTCATAACAGCCTCTCGTGCTTCATCTTGATCCATGCCTCTATAGCGCTCTAATTTTTCTTGGGCCATAAGTTCCAGTGGAGGGTTCTCTCTACTGGCTCTTCAGCTCATCAACGGTATATTTTTTCCAGGAAATCACATTAGGTAATCAACTTAATCCAAATAATCAAATAATTCATACAAATATTTCAGCTTTATATAAGAATATATATAGGGAATTTTGAACTTTTCTTTAAATTATTCCCGCGTTATAGCGTAATGGTGGAATGCCGGTGAAACGGCTCTCTGGTGATTACTGCTTCGGTAACTTGTAGGACATCAAATGTGGAGGAGTTATCCCTTGCGTCTGGACCGTTCTTCTCAGTGTATCGACAGGTTACACATCTCCAGGCCTCTTTCTTCTTCGCCGACATAGACCGGTAGGATGATTCCCTTAGTCCCGAACAGTTGTAGTGCATATGTGAAGTGCATCCGAAACACTTTACATATTCTTCTTGAAGAATAATTTCCTCGCACTCGTTACACCTCACGCGGGAAAACTTCTGCTACCGCTACTGTTCGGAGTGGGCGACTTAAATATATTACAATGTCCGCGAGGCGCAAAAAGTGTGCACGAGTAATGTCCCGATTACCAAGGAAAAACACAATTTTCCACAAATTTAAATGTTTTAACTTTATCAAACGATATTTCACAACTTAATCTGAAATATGTCAGCTAATAATGTCAAATATTCCAACTACACTGTGGGAATAATTAACGTTGGAGAACAACGGAAGCACGTACGTTCGCCACAACGCCTGACTGATGCATGACTCATGAACAAGGAATATTAGTTCTTAAACCCCTAGGCATTAATATTTGTGCTGGAGAGGGTGTATTACCCCTTTGAGTGTTACGAAAATGTAGCAAAACTAAATATGGGCCATCCCCAATTCAAATGGAATCGCAGAATCAGCTGTATAAAGAATAAAAAAATCTCTTTAAAAAATCCATTGACGAAGTATTGGTTTCTTTCCGTTGTAAGCCTCAAGTTTAAACTTGCAAGAATTGAAAAATCTAAGATTTCGTACATCATTGGTTGCATTCGTGATAATGAATACTATTTTAAAGATATTTTCTCAGTAGTTGTTGCATTTTGCAGCACATCTATAGAAACTGGAGTTCCACAGGGATCCATTTTAGGACCAATTCTATTCTTAATATACATAAATGATATACCTTACCATATTAATAGCTGTAAAATATATATGCATGCAGACGACATTGCTTTACTTTCGACCAGTAGATCCTTCGAGATGGCTAGGCAAAAACTTCAGTATGACTTTTGTGCCATCCAAAGATGGTGCCATGATAGTAAATTAGTTATTTATAATGCAAAAACTGTTACCTTGCAATTTCTCAGTGTAAAAGAAAAAAGAAGACTTATAAATCTAACTCTTCATTTCCACTTATGTTTGCATTCCGCTCAGGGCTGCAAAACAAGCAATAGCTGTCGCTTACATTCATGTTTTGTAATTTCCCAGGTTAATCATTTTAATAAATATTTAGGTATAATTTGAGACGAAAAATACAACTTCAGATTACATTTGAATTATTTGTGTGGAAAGCTTCGATACATTCTCTTTCACCTATCACTCTTGAAATATGTGTTACCAACTGAGGTGAAAAAATTGCTTCACCAAGGTTTAGCCGAAGATATCATGCGATATGGACTAAAAATCTGTTTTTGAATGAGGCAATTAAAATCTGAACTAACTAACTAACTAACAATCTGAAAAACAAAGTTTTTTGAATGAGGTAATTAAAAATTCAAAATAAAATAGTATCCTGTCTGGATGTAACTGAATCAAATGTATCAAACATATATATATTAAACTAGGTTTATTACCTATAACTGAACTTTTTCAGTACGTCATAATATGTGACAATTTTTTTCAAAACAAGTTCACAATACAAAGAAATTTGATCAAATCATGATATTCGACTCCGCTGTATTGAAAAATATTCTGTTCCAAAATACTACAACAACCACGGTAAGAGCTTATTAAGGTCATAATAAATAAAACAAATCTCTTAAACTGCTGATAATTTTTCTTCCCCATCAGTTATTGTGCCCTGTTCAGGAACTGTAACCTTGGTCTTCCACTACCTTTCCTCCCGAGCAACTTCCCGTCCATCACATTGACAAAAGATTTATTGTGTCTCAGGAGATGTCCTAAAAATTTTATACTTTTTCCATTTTATTTTTTTTCCTTGATGTTGAGTAGGGTTCTCTCTTCATTTATTTCCTTTAAAACCTCTTCATTACTTTTCTTTTCCGTCCAGCTTATCTTAAGCATCCTTCTCCAAATCCACATCTCTGCTGCCTCTAATTGCTCTTTTTCCCGATTCCGGAAGGTCCAACTCTCGCTTCCACAGAGCAATGTACTCCAAATGAATGTTTTAACTGGGGCACATAATGGCACAATCTGATGTACGCACGGTCGTGCATTTCAAGCTGCATCACGCAAAGCAGTGAATTACAAGAACAAATGTGCAAAAGCGTGTACGCGAGATTGCAAAATAATCCCCGCTTTTATTCAATAATTATCGCACGCTCGATTGAGAAAAACATAACTGCGTTAACTTGTGAAATTTTCTTCCCCTTGTAAAACGTTCTTTGAAGAATAGATTCCGTGAATTTGCACAAAGTTCCACAAAAAAGCCTAGATCAGCGAATTAAAATAACATATCCACGCGATAAAATAGCTATGCGTAAGGGTAAAACAATCTACATCAGAATATTGCAACCATTGCAAACCTGATACTTAAGTATCAAAAAAGTTCAATTCTTGGAACTTGGGTAGTACATTTCGTAGTTACTACCTAAGTTCCAAGACGATTTGAGTAATTCATTTTCGACTTGTTTGTTTGTTCAAGAGTCACAATACAACTGCCGTTTTATTTGAAGCTTAGGTAGTACATAGATGGCTACCATTTGTAAATGTGCCGATCTAAATCTACCTTCGGTCAGGTAGATGTGGGTCACGATCTAAATCTACCTTAGGTAGTTTTAGATCGTGACCCACTCCAATCATTCAAGAATATTCCCAATTCCTTCGAGTCACAGGCGAAATCGACCCGGATGTGAAGTTGATAATGGATATAACGGTCGATACTGAGCATTCATTAATTATTATGTAAACATATGAAGAGTTCATTTTCCAAAATCGGAGGCACACGTAGGGCGGGAGTAAGTTTAGCGATAATCGCAGATGAACCTCGCCTCTTTATAAGATGACGCCAATTTAGACGTGTTTATTTTTGTGACTGAAGCCATTGCCGCTCAATAAGGAGTTAATATAGCCTAAATTTTGGATATAACATGATCATAAAGATAAGGCCAACCACAAAAAAAATACGGGAAATGACTCGGGGAGGCTATGAGGACGGCGAAGATCGTGACCCACTCTAATCAATATGCTGCAACACGGAGAATCCTCACCTCGGGTGCCGAGACGAAATTTTATTGTCTCCGTCGTTAGGCGGAGAAGTGCGAATTATATTCGAAACGGGACTGAGAAATCATTCCTAGTGATTTCCATAGAAGAGACCGTTGGACACACTATAATGAACAAGTCAGTCGTGGAGTTTGGTGTGAACTGCTCTCGTCACTGGCATTTCTCGCTGGGAACTCACGTATTCTTGGGTCTGACGTCAGCTCAACATTAGCAATTATCAATCCGATGATTGGCTCGATTTAACTCTCGTTTCTGCCATTTCACCTTCAAACCGCTTCATTTCCACTTTATTATCCGCTTAGATGTCCCTCATCGTTATTCTGATGCCTTCTATTCTTGGTCATTTCAAATACTGTCCATTAATTTCTCTTCTATTGCTTTCAATAGATCATCGCGAACTCGCACGATCCCCTGACACAAGCCTCTGCGGTATCTTGTTAGGTATTCGGTAGATTTAGATAAACTGGAGAGAATACAAGTAAGTATTATAAAAACTGTAAGAAGGAGATACAAACTAATTGGAAAAATTTAGGGATGGTCTGTTGAAAATAATAGATGAATGAGAAATGATTGGGAAGTACCGTAAACCCGGGTGAAATTGGTTAGCGGGGTAAAGATAGTACTAATGCGAAAACTTCTAATCTGGAAGGAATTGGCGGATTAAGGGAAGAGAGTAGTGGACGATTGAGGTTGTTCAGTGTGCATGACACTTGTTACTATTACCAGACACTGCTAAAACTACGATTCCAAGCTTCTTCTCCAGTTGGTTACTCTATCCTTGTCATGAGAGTTATCATGTTAACGATACTACATCGCCAAATCTCAGTTGCTCTGCTGTCCTAGTTAAGAATACCGTCTAGCAAGTATTTATTTTGCTCAAGAAACCATTTGAGGGTAAGAATCGGCTGAGAAAACGTAAATTTATGTCTTACGCGACGTAAAACTAATATGTAATCGTACATACGTATGTATTTGTTTTTATATGTCCTAAATGTCAATGTCAAAAAATTTAATATGTCAAAAAAGCAGTTAGCGAGGTAATTACGGTACATCGAAATTTTATATTTAGTACATGTTTTCGTCGTTCAAGTCAGAATTACTCTGGATGCTACAGACTTACCCGAGGGAATACAGTTTGATACATCGGGCGATACCTTGTGAAAATGAGGAATTGATAATATTGTCACAGAATGAAAGATTCTTAGTAGATCTCCCCTCATTTTTATTACACCGACCTATGTTACAAACTCATACCGATAGCGTCCGTATATTCCCTCAATTCATCTAATGTTAAATACTGTATTGCAAGCCGCAGCAGAGGCTCGTGGCACGGGGAGTTGGGAAACAAGGCGTGAAATGGGACGGGATAGGGAGGTGGGAGAAGGCAGAGGAGAATTGTATGTTTATAATATGCCATATGCCAGTGTCACACTATTTTGATTAAAATCACTAATCGTGCGTGGAAAGAGGGTATTTAAGTACTATCTCATCGGTAGTATATCTATCTTATTTTGTCGCTGCGATCAGTTCTAGAGATAGAGCACGGGGTCAAATAATGTCCTCCGTATCGCATCAAAACCAAGAGTTCCATATCAGAGGTTCGAGGGGAGTCAACTAGCAACTCTGAGGGTATGGAATACCCATAAGGAAAATATGATCCCGGGAGTATCGAGCAAACGAAATTCTTAACAAACCATGGGTTAGATGGCGCATTTCAAGTAGTTGTGTGACAAACTTTTGCCTTATTAATAGCGCAAGTTTTTGCTGAATACATCTTTCCTTTTCAGTTGCCGCCAATTTTTGACTCATTTCAAAGTTATTTTGATCTGCGGTTGCATAAAATGCATATAAAAGCTCTAATTTAGCTTAAGAGACATGCCCACTATCATTTTTCCCCAGCAAAAAAAATAAATTAGGCTCCTAGTTTTAGGTCTACGAAAGAAATATACAGTACGCCAGGTTTTGGGGTGGGAGCAATTGCCCCCCCCCTCCCCCCATGCGACCATCAATGATCGAAACTCGCGGGATCTTAATATTTTTACGTAACTTAAGCCTTACATGTAGCCTCAGAGTTTCTATCGCATTCTTAGTCCCTCCACTAGCTTTACGAGGGACTTCGTCAATAATCCTTTTCGTCCACAATTTCTTTTTCTCTGCAGCTGTATGGTCCAGGTTTCACTACCTCGAAAGATTATGCTTAAAACATATGTTTCAATAAACTACTTCCTCGCCTCCATGGTCGAGTTACTAGCTTTTAGCGCACTCCTATTGTGATAGAATGCCCTCTTTGCTTTGGCTATTTTGCTCACAGTATTTTTCCCGTTTCTTCCATCGCTGGAAATCCCGCAAGTTTTTGCTGCCAAAGTGATAATTCTGATTCGCTGATGTTTCCCATTCTTCATACCTTGCACAGACAAAATTAAATCGTGGTATTTGAGATGTCGTTCGATCATGGTCCAACGAACTATACAGACCGTTTTAAGCTGTAAAAGGGCCTGCTGCGGACCGTATCATATGCATGAAGGTATTATGGTTCATCTTTCAAAGCGTGGCTGTCGGAGAAATTAAATCCAAAAACAATCCAAGCAAATATTGTTTAATATCAATAGGACTGCGATGAAGAGAGGATTCCAGCAAGTAATGAAAATACAGAAATAAATCAGCATATATAAAGATAGGAGATACATCGCACGGAGGCGTGAGATATAAAGAACGATTGAAGGAATGATTGTAAAGAAAATAATTTTGGAACAAGGCAGACCATAATACTCGTAAACTTTGCACACCGTGTAAGTACTATTTAGATGCTAATATGTGGGTAACATCGTGAAAAAAATGAACAAACGGCTAATCATGAGATAAACAAATACGCCATTAGGAAAAAGAGAAAAATGTATGCAGGAGTATGAATATTTATCATTTGATAGCTGACCTGAATGTATTAAAGATGAAAAGAGAGGCATGTATTCGTCGTGTTTATCCGTTATATTTTCTCTTGCACGTGACTTGATTAATTCTTCGAGAAAAGTTTGAACATTTAAGAGGTCCACACCTGATGGTGCCGAGCAATCAAGGTGAAAGGTATTCATACCCAGAAGTGATCAATTCGCAGATTAACCGCGTGCAGCTCATCTTCCCATTTCCCATTCTGATATTTGTTGCATTCCGTCACATGTCTTCATTTTAACATTGGCATTCGTTTTACTTGATGACTGCTTCGCTGCTCTATGGTATTGTTTACAATATGTTGAATATGTTGCACCTTTCATTCCATGTTGTCAACATGCTGTTACGTCACAAAGTATTTGCAATAAGCTTGTCCTTTTAAAGAAAACACTTTACTATCGGAAATGGATCGGACGCATGGACCATTGAAAAAGCTGACCAAATAAGAATCGGCGCCTTCGAAACCTGGTGCGGGAGAAAGATGCTGAAGATAAAATGGACGGACAACATAAAGAAATAATGAACTGTACAGAAGGGTAGAAGAGGAAAGGACCATATAGAACGCGATACAGAAAAGAAGAACTAGATGGTTTGGAAACACCCTGAGACGCAATGGAAGAACTATGTGAAGAACATAATTGAAGGTAAAATGGAGGGGAAAGTCCAAAGAGGAAGACCCAGGAATAAGTTCATGGACCAAATATAGAGGAAAGTAAATAGGAAGAGACTCTAGAAAGTTACTGACCTAGCATTAGATAAAGAAGGGTGGAGGGCTGTAGTCAACCAATCCTAGGATTGAACAACCAATGATGTAGACACTACTATCCATTTTCTTATTTCACTTCGTTTATAAATGCAAAAAAAACTATATTTGAGTAACATTTGTGTTACTATGGAGGACTCAGTTGGCTGAAGGATTGATTTCGACGAAGTCAAGCCAGAATCGTCAAATATATTTCCCTCTTACTTTGCAGAGTTTACATCACTATTCTCTCGTCCCGATTCTTCGATGGGCTTGGACATAGATGATTCTTTCCGTCAATTTAATCTTTTTCGTCCTTCAAACACCCTGAATTTAAACTGGAAATGTCTTAATTTAGTTTTCCAAGCGGTGACGGATGTAGATGTATGATGTAGACGGGAAAAATGGAATATTTTCCTTGATGTTGCAATGTAAATCCCAAAGTTACATTCCCTCTCTTGAGACGGTTACACGATGCAGAAATCCGTAAGAGTCAATGCACGAAGGTATTTAAATCACATATGAAATCCATCGTGCAACCCCAGCAATTTGGAAATATTCGCGAATGGCCAGAAAAATGTCTCTGTTCTAATTTCGTCAATTCAAGCGGTCGTGCTATCACACAGGAACTCCCGGGTTCATGCATCGTGTAACTAGACCTCCATAGCAACATAAAACCACGCACAATTGCGCTTATATACCTTCTTTTCAACTCCCTTAAATTATTCTCCCAAACTTCGAGTGCCTGAATTTTGGAGTTCAATTGTCGTTCCTAAATGTGTGACTTGTGATGAAAATGCATTGGCGAGTTGAAAAACCTTGTTGTATTAAATATCTTGTAGAAAAATGCATGGAGTGTGATTTAATATGGATTACTTGCATGGACCATTGGAAAGGCTAACCAGGAAAGACTTCGAAACATGATGCCGGAGGATACTGAATATGATATGTACGAACAAAATAAGAAATTATTAAGAGTAAAGAAGAGTAGAAGATGAAAGGCTCATATGGAACACCATAGAGAAAAGAAGAACCTGATAGACTGGATACACCCTGAAACACAATGGGTTGGTGAAGAACATAATTGATGGCAAAATAGAGGGAATAGTCCCCAGAGGAAGACCCAGGAATAAGCTCATGGACCAAATTATGAAGGAAGTACATAGGATGAGATGCCAGTAGGTAAAGGAACTAGCATTAGATGGAGAACGGTGGAGGGCTGCAGTCAACCAATCTTAGGATTGAACGACCAATGATGATGACAATATAGAGTTTTGGATTTAAGATAATTTATTTCAGTAATTTTATTTTTTGCGTATACATATTCTATATCATCATACATGGGCCATTGGTGTTTATTTAATGGGAGATTACAATGAAATGCGTTGAAGTTAAACTAGGTCGGAGCACTTCAGGACATATAAATGATGATGAATGGAACGATATTCGCTAGCGATGGGTTGAGTGATCTTCCGTTTATTAGTATGTCATAGATATTCACCAGTCACAGCTGAATGTTTTGTGCACTCCCTCGAATAAGTTCATGGACCCAGGAATAAGTTCATGGACCAAATAATGAAGGAAGTACATAGGAAGAGATGCCAGGAGGTAAAGGGACTAGCATTAGATAGAGAAGGGCGGAGGGCTGCAGTCACACAATCATAGGATTGAACGACCAACGAGATGAATGGATTCCTTCCATCATAAAAAGCGTGAATCTTAAGAGCCATCACTGCAAATTTCAACAAGTTGAATTCTCTCATCCTACTCTTCCCTGACGAATGCAAACGTGCGAATCAAATTCTGCGGCGCGAACACGGGCGTGCCCGGCACGGAGGAGGCGCACGCGTGTATGTGTATCGCCGCAGTGATTCGCCGAACGGTGGCGCGCGACTGCGGCGTCGGTCGCCCAATCGCGATGGCGGGCCCACCTGCTGCCCAGCTGCCGGGGAGCTCGAGCGCCCAACTCCCGGCTTCCCCTTCCGACAACCCCGGCAGCGCGCCACACGAGAAAAATATTTCGCCGTCAGAACTTCATTTATTCATTGGTCGTTTAACGCTAGGATTTGTTGAATGCAGCCATCCACCTTTCCCTGTCTAATGTTAGTTCCTTAACCTCCTGGTATCTCTCCCTGCGTACTTTTCTCTTTTTTTGGTCCATTAACTTATTCCTTGGTCCTCCTATGGGGACTTTTCCCTCTTTTTTGCCTTCGATTACGTTCTTCACAAGTCCATTGAGTCTTAGGGGGTGTCCAATCCATCTTGTTCTTCTCATCTATATGGTGTTCCATATAGTCCTTTCCTTCTCTCCATATGGATCTTCTGTAAACTTCATCATTACTTATTTTTCCGTTTATTTTATCTTCAGCATCCTCCTCCAGCACCAGGTACCGAAGGCTTCTAGTCTGTTCTGGTTATCTTCCCAATGGTCCATGCTTTTAATCCGTAGAGTGCTACGCTCAACATGAATGTTTTCACGTACTGTTTCCTGGTTTGTAGTCTTATCTTCTTTGAGCACAGCAGTAGTCTTTTTCCCATGAACACCTTCTTAGCTTGGGCATTTTCCACTTGATGTACGTTGTACTTCTTCCGTCCCATGTGATAGTATTTCCGAGATAGGTGAAGGTATCCACTAGCTCTAATTTTCCTCTCAGGGTGATTTCTACATTCAGCTTCTGCATTCCGCATACTGTGATTTTGGTCTTCTTCTGACTTATTTTCATGTTGTATTCGTGGAGTGCCTGGTCCATTACGATTAGTGATCTTTGAAGATCAATCCATATTTCAGAAATGACTGCGAAATCATCTGCGAAGCGGGGCGTATTTATTTCTTCACCATTTATCTTGACTCCGTCGGAACTTAATAACGATGAAAAACCCTATGAAGTGACTTATAGTGCCGGCGAACAGATGGAGCTTTCGGAATCTAGGGAGAGCCTACCAAATTCTATCTCTGACACACAAACACTTTCAAGAAAAATATTTGACAGGCATGCATAACGCCTATTTCACGAATAGATATTGAAATCAAATTGTATAGTCAGGAAAAATTGCATTATGATCGTAGATTCATACATTCTCCACATAAATACGCACTAAATTTTGCATATTTGAATTGTGCATATCTGGTATAATCTTTTAATTTTCTATTAGTAAATCTCCCAGGTTATTTTACGCCCCCTTCTTGAGTGGGTGTTTTGCTGCACCAGGATTGTTACCGAGATACATACCGCTAATCCTGAATTATTCTCACGACTACAGAAATATTCCTTTGAATGTAAAACTTGTCCGTATTGATATATTTTCTACACATATCTTGGGGGCGATCTGAGCTCGAATGGAAAATTTTATTGGGGCCAAATCATGAATAGATTACACGTGATGACAAAATTAATTAGTGGAGATACGTCGTAAGCGCGTTGCAAATACACCAACCGTTCACTTCTTCCGAATGCAACATGTGTCATCCATTCCCATAGATTAATAAACAACGGCTGCAACTATGGAGCTAATCCATTACATTCGATAAAATACATCAAAATTGAGTGTTTGTTCCTAGAAATCGAAAGTGATTGGCTCTTCAGTCCAAACCGAACTCTATAGAAATAAACCTTAAGCTTCTCTCGCGATCTAGTTTCATTATGATAAGCCTACAATTATTTTATCATATTTAGAACTTTAAATTCTTAAAGTAAAATCCCATGATTTTCATGAACTGGCCTGAAAATCTTTTCTAGACCAATTTATAAATATTCCCCAACATTAGACCCCGCCCAATGAAATTGTCGCGCCAAAAAACTCCAAGATTTTGTTTTTCACCAAAATCGTTCGCTTTCCCAATTAGAGACAAATTTCGCAGACTCGAAATCACCACTAGTTCAAGAATTTAAGATCTTTGAATCTAATCACTTTGCAAATTAGCCATATTTTATATCTTGACTATTCATTACTTTCTTGTTATCATATTTATGCTGTTACAATTGTGACAAGTGATAAGACTATGAGACCCTCTCGTGTCTCGCATCAAAATTAAAGACACCTGTTCATTTAGGCGTCTATCATTCACACGGGTGATTCCCCTTTAACATGCAAAATACATATATTCCAATCCCTTATCAAGTGCACCACCTACTCCAATTTCATATCTTTCTCACATACTCAACATTCACTTCTCGAGCTTGTGCTTCAGAATAGCGCAACCACTAAAAACCTCCGCTATCCAATTTCTACATCTACATATACATCTACATAATACCCCGCGAGTTGCCGCATGGAAATGTGGCAGGGGGTGTTAGGTCACCAGCCATGTAAAGGTGAAAGTTTTTTGGAGATGAAATGGTGAAATGTATTATATGAGTATATTTAGTGGAGCTCAATTTTTATTGTGGTCGCTTACTGTTCGCGGAAAGAACGAGTTTTTATACCTATCTGTTCGGCAGTGTATCTCTCTCATTTCATCGCATCTGTCAGACCTAGAGATGTAGTGAGGAGTCATGATAATATTCTCTGTGTCGCTCTGAAAAATATCAGTTATGAATTTATCAAGCTACCTAAGCCTGGCGTGTAGCCTCCGAGTCTCTAAGGGCTCCCACCTTAATCCCTCTAAAAGTTGTGAGATACCATAAGTACGTTCGTAGCAGTCTTTAACGAAGCGCACTGCTTTCCTTTGTATTTAACTCTTTCCTCAGTATTTCTACCATCAGTTTCTGTCCATATCCTACTACAAAGAATACTTATTTGTCATTAGGTGCATCAGCCTCGTCCTCATCTTCTAAGCAGTCCCACCTAAAAATGGTCAGTTAAACAGGATAGTTTAGGTCAGTTAAACAAGGTGGACAGTTAAACCTCGTCCACTCTCTTTAGCTATCACGTTCTGAACTATTCAACGATAAGCCCCTCATGACTGTTGCATTTAACTTATTCACCGAGGCGCCTCAAAATTTATCCATTCTTTTGTGTCTATTAGACAACATTTTGCTATTTTCTCGCTACAAATTCTTACTACTATCACGAAGAAGAGTATCCCAATCATCATTTTAGCATTCTAAGAGCTGATTGGTAGGTTTTTCGATAGTTTTTATACAAATTGTGCATAATTTTGTTTTCGCTCAAATGGATGACACACTATTAGATCCCTCCTGAATTCCTCATATCGTTTCCCTCTTCTTATTTCGTCCATAATTCCTATCCTCTTCCTTTCTCCACGCTTCCCCAATGTTCTCCTCTCTATTCATCTACATCTACATACTACCCCGAAAGCCGCCTCAAAAGGCGTGAGGCGGGGGGGGGGGGTGTTAGGATACCCGCCGTCAACAAAAAAATCAATGTTCCGCCTAGCATTTATTAAAATCCTTAATTGTTCGGGGAAAAACGAATTCCCATACCCATCCGTTCGGCAAAATATCTCTATTTATCGATTCTGTCGGACCTGGAGATATAATGTGGTTCTAATATGATGTTCTCCGTGTCGCTCTGAAAGATATTCACTCTCAATTGCCCAAGCAATCTAAGCCTAGCGCGAAGCCTCCGAGTCTCTAGCGGCTCCCACCCTAAATCGTTCAAAATCTGTGTAACGCTTTCTGTACGGCCGTAGCAGTTTTTGACGAATCGCGCAGCATTCCTTTGTATTTTATTAAGTTCATGGACTAGGTCTTTCTTCGCCGGATCCCATATGCTCGCTGCATATTCAAGCTGTGGCCGGACGAGTGCGAAATAGCACCTCTCTTTCACTTTATCATCCGAAAATCTTCCCACAACACTCTTGACAAATCCTAGCTTCTTCAGGGCTCTGCCACAAATATTTCTTATATGTGTCCCCCACGATAGGTTCGAAGTTATCGTAACTCCCAGGTATTTCACTTCATCTGTCGCATTTATGCTAACGCCATCCACAACATATACATGGGGATAGTTGGACGACCTACGCAAGAAATGCACCGCCGTGCATTTGCTCATATTAAGTTCTAGTCCCCACTCTTTGCTCCACGCATGAACGTTGTTTAAGTCCGATGACAGAATTTCAAAGTCATATTATTAACTATTATTCTCTTCATCATTCCCTGACTTTTCGCAATGCTCTCCATCCCTCTCTTCGGCCTCCTCCGAACCTCTGACATCAGCTTCTTCTCCTCTCCAACCATATCCAGTACCTCCACGTTCGTCCTTCTCGCTATCCAGCTCTCCTTCTCCATCCTTCTCCACACCCACATCTCAAACACCTGGAATCTACGTATATCCTACCTTAGCAATGACCAAGTTTCCGACCCGTGCAGCTAGGATTCTAGAGGATGGTGATTTATACGAAAATTATTACAATTATTACAATACGATTAGTATAAGAAGATACCTATAATCGCAAAGATGGAGAACTTCAAGCCAAAAATTTTCTGCAAAGAAATAAAAATGGAGAAGAGAGAAAAAAGAGAAAAAAAGGAGAAAAATTAAACATTACACTATTATAATAACAAATAATAATAATAAAATACCAGTAATCTTTAAAAATAACCAACGACTCTCCTTCCCGGGGTTGGGGGAGGAGGAGGCAATAGGCGAAGGGGCGCCTCATCCATCCCAGTATAAATAAAATGAAAGTTAGGTCAAATCAAATCCCGTATCTCCCATACCTAACCCAATCACCCACCGCAACCGAATGAACACTCTAGAAAAAACAGCAAATTTTGGTCACAACTAGGCGTAGAGACCGGCTTATTTCCTAGATAAAGTGACCAATGACTACCTCGCATCATACGGCAATGTCCACCTCAAATTACGCTGGGAATAATCGATCAACATATTAAGTCAAATATATGGAATTGGTTAAGTAAGAAGATTTCCACGTTTTTCAAATTAATTAGTTACAGCCTCGATTCAATTCACATTACAATCTCCGTCCAACTCCTTAGTTATCTCTACATCCTATTTATCAATACATCAACGGACCTCCTTGACAACAACATAAAATGATGGCACCGTATCCGGTCGCCACAAATATAATCTTGGATGCACATCACATTGGTTGACAATACTAAATGGCCACTGAGACTTTGTATGTTTAGTGACTTTGAGACAGGGCAGTAAAATCATGTCGACAGGAGAAATGTAAGACTACCTACTTTCAAATACCTTTCAATATATTCCTTCTGACCAATCAAACACGTACTCCAATGTGACCATAATTGACTGTCTGACTAGCCAGCGTATGGTCATCTGCAAAGTTGACAGCTGACTTTAACAGCTCCCATTCTGCAATCGATATTTTGTCGCAGTTATTTCAGGCAGCACCGTTCGTGATGGGAAGTGGAAGTATAATAATAAATAATAAAAACTGCCCCGGATAGGATCAATGGAACTCACACCAACTAGCTAAACGAGAACTGTTAAACGTCCAAGGGGTGGAAAAGATGGGGGGGGGGAGGAGGGTGGATTTAGCCGACCCCCCTCCTCGATGCCTCTTTCACTACCCGCCCCTCCCATCCCCATTGGCCTCCAACGCCGCCTCCGCTCCTTCATCCCGACAGTCGCCCCCAATAAACACGGAGGCGGTGAATTTAGTGCCCGCTGTGACGCAAACGTAAACCGCATCCCCTTTTCTTCATCCCCCGTCTTCCCCTCCTTCGCCTTCCGGGACACCGACTTCTGGGGAAAGAAGGAGCGAGGACGTGAGACGGATGAAGAGATCGCCGGAGAGGCATAGAGAAAGAGAGACGGACACAAAACGACTTCGCTCCAGTTTCCATCGGTTTTCCAACAGTCCTTAGCGTCGCTGCGAGAAGTCGCGCCGTGAGTGTGCGTGTCATCTGTTTTCGGTCCTCACTTAGCGAGTAACCGCCACGATTTTTAGCATTGTCCTCGACCCGAAGCGAGGAAATGCGCATGCAAAACAGACGTAATGCTGAAGATGAATCTGGAGGGATTTTGTCTTCATTAAAATAGCAGAAATAAGGTATATTTAAGGCAGTGCGAGCGAGATAGTTTCCTACTCGTAACAGAGACCATAAAACAGAAATTGTAATTAATCAAATGAAAATATCAAAATAAGTCCTGACGAAGGCTGCCGCGGGGCTTGGATATAAGTTGAATCCGTTTTCCAGGGTTTCCACCGCGTTGATTCATGATGAGGACGATATTTCGCCGACTATCCTGCAGGAAGCCTGGACCTGAGGAAGCCTGCAGGATAGCCGGCGAAATATCGTTCTCATCATGAATCAACGCGGTGGAAACCCTGGAAAACGGATTTGACTTACATCAAAATAAGTCTTTAACTTGACTCTGTTTAACGCGGTACGTTTGAAACTATCAAAACGGAAGGTTTATTGTGTTCAAGAAGAATTTACTGCGGTGACAATATCATTAATTTAAAAAATAGTTGAGAAAACACACACACTACACACTGTTGATTTTAGACGAGATATGGGCGTTGAAACTTGCTAATTCGTTATAAGTTCTCTCTGGAGAGCATTCACGTACCATTTCCCATATAAAAGAACATGTATTTTCTGGAAAATATTTCGAAAAGTAATGTGGTAAGGGATTGAATTTTTTGTGTCAATGGAAGGGTGATATATTTTACTTTAAAATGCGACAATTAAATTGAGAAATCATTTGCAACGTGTCAGGTAAGGTGAAGAAAGAAGTTAAATTAAGCATTGGAAGGAAGTTAAATACGCGGCTTCCAAAACCATATCTCACGTTGTTTAAGTGATCTTTTGTGTATTTTGGCCCTAAAATAACGCCTTACCTGAATCTATAAAAAGTCTAAAAAACAACAAGAAATTTTTGAAATTTTCAAAGGGATGGATATTTGCACATAACAATATTGATAACTTATACTACATCTGTAATTTAGGTACATGTACTCAATGTTGTAATAATTGGTATTTTTATACGAAGGTGAGCAAAATGTATTATAATTATTGCCCCCGATTTTTTATTCACGGTTAAAATGAAATCGTATTTGTTATTAATATAAATGCTTTTGAAAGTATTTTTGTTTAATGCCAGCAATGAATTTAATTTTTGGAAGGTAGTCTCTACACATGCCTGTGACCTTTGAAGCTGTCTGAAGCTCATTGACATTCGTGCAAAACATTGTACCAAAACTGTTGAATATTAAATTATACATACATACCAATCACGCCGTTCCCTAACGAGGTAGGCATAGTCACCAAGTTTCACCCATAAAAACAATATTTGTACACCCAACTCTGCTTCAATAATTTCCTCCATACTGGCCTAGCCTTTCAAACCTCTTTTGCCTCATTTACCCCCATACACTGCTCCATACACGCCCTCCTGCTTTTAAGACTCCTAATATTCCTCCTCCGAAGAATTTCCACAAACACATTCAACCACAACTTTCTCGGCCTACCTCTACCTCTCGCACCATTCATTTCATTCTTATATATCGTTTTCGTTATACGAATCTCATCCATTCTTTCAACATGGCTAAACCAATGAAGCACATTCCTTTCATACACGTCCATTACTGGAGCATTTAACCCACATTCGCTTATGACCCAGTCATTCCTGACCCTATCCATCCTACTTTTGCCGCAAATACTCCTCAGATAACTCATACCATGGCGTTTAGTCTACTATTATGTCAATCCTGACATACCCATGTTTCACTACCATACAGCAAAGTGATTTCTTTGTTTTTTCCTCTGCAATAATATTTTCTCTGTAATAAATTATTATAATAATGAAATCGTTTAAAAGCATGTCTGCTGAATTTTACCTAATTTATTAGTTAGGCGAACCTCTGTTGGAACATTTACCAGTAAAAACAGTATTGGAACCATGTTTCAAAGTTGAAAATGCATTAAAGCATGCGGTATGATAGCACAGGAGAATATTGAAGCCATTAAAATTCGCAAGCGGTCATACTAAAAGAAGCATTTTTGCAGTACACACAGAGAAAATATAAGTATTCAGCAATGCATTTGGTGCAGTATCGCGATAATTTATACAGAAAAATGCAACATTGAAATAATTTCCTACGAGCAATGATTTACTGACAAATCATGGGCGTATTGCGCGCGGCCACCATGTTAAGTGTATAACCGTATTTATCGACGTATAACACACACTTTTCTTCCAAAAATTTTTAGGCATAAAATTCACCCCGCGTGTTATATGCGTAAATTATATTTTTATTTAGACTGAATTAAATAAAAAGGGTCATATTTATTTTTAAATCAGCTAAACGTCCTTTTAGGTATTTTGTGGTATTTTATTTATGTTTACAGTACATATTAATAAACATGAGTATTTATTTATATAAAATATTCAGATCTCCCCAGTCTTTTATCTTGAAGTTCAGTTTTGAAAATTCTAATTTCCGTCTTAAAATCAGGGCGCGTGTTATACGGCGATGCGTGTTATGCGCCGATAACTACGTTATTCTTCGCAAAAATAGACTTCACTTTTCATTCCCCTTTGATTCAAAATGGTGTTCTTTCTGTGGCATTCACTCAGTCCTATAATTTGCGAATGGAAGAATTTTTTTTCAGAAAGGCGAAATTAGTAGAGCGAACGTAATATTAACCTAAGATGGACCAATATTTATAGCTAATCCTTCTCTAGTGGAACTTTCAAAATCAGCACAATTACCCACGATATTTATGAATGATAATGACCCAATTTTTCGAACACTATAGTCTTTATGTCGGAGACGAGATTGGAAGTCGTTTGGAGGGTAATATTTTTGCTCTCGAGGAGCAAACAAAGCGTAAACACCTCGTCACACGGCGTTCTGCCGGCTTGCAGACGATGTCTTGCGTTATGTCTCCTCCCGCTCGCGCTCACAAGGTAAACAATCCTCAATTACTGCGGAGGGAGAAGGAGTTACTGCCGCGGGGAGGTGAAAATGGGCGGCAATTAACCGGCGGCTACGAACCGCGCCCACTCCGCAAACCGCCTCCCGCCCGCGGGAACATCCCACGGACCGCGTTTTTTGGCTAACCGGGTCGACAATGGAGCGATAACGATAGAACAAGTAAGGGGTAAGTACTAAAAGAAATCGCAAGTAACTTTGATAATTGGCACCGCAAACAACCAATCAAAACACAGCCAGGCAGTTGAGCTGGGTTGGAAAAGAGACTGCATTTAATTCTGGAACCTCGTGTTTTCTGCGAAAGTACTCACCAAGCTGTTTTCCGTGCAAATTGGGCTACTTTTTGATGCAATTTTTCCGAGAAATTCGCGATTTTTCAAGATTTTTAGAAAAAATATTTGTTTACTGTACGTATCCTCCTTGAGTATCCAAAAGTATGCACATCCCACATAGAGAAGTTAATAAAACACCCAGGTTAGTTAGTATAATAGCTTCCCCAGGTCGGGAAATAATATCTCTTCAGGCACTACTGCACATGCAAAGTTTTACAAGTGTTCGAACGAGGGATCGGAAGAAAATTAGGTAATGGGCAACCCACACCACTAAGCAGCGCACAATAAAAGGTAATAGCGCTGCTTTGACAATAAATGCAGCATTAAATCAGATCTCTTTGGTTTTCTCCGACGATACTCGCTAAAGATCCTTTCCAAATAAAAACATTACTCGACAAAATCAATATTTCAAGAACATATTCAATTTTTAATGATTTCCCAATGAACGATTTTACATGAAAAGTAACCACCTTGAAGATCCAAACGTATGTACAACCCATATTGAGTTGTTAGGATATCACCCAGTTGGTTACATGAGAATAACCACCATAGACGGTGAGGAATAATCTACTCCATGTCATGTATGGAATTATCACGTTTACATGGTTTTGTGGGCATCGAACACGAGAACAAGAGGAAACCATCCATTGAGGTGGATGGAGAAGGAGCTTGCTACGGTGGCCATTGATAAAAGCTGTTAACAGGGGCCTGTCCGCCATCTTTGTAAACCCCGATTTCCCTCTAGAGTTTACGGGTCCACACGCTAATTTTTGCCAATTAAAGATGACATTTGCTTCTTTAATATGGATTCTCCTTACAAATATTTTAATTTATTTAAATAAATAATAATAATTGGTTGACCGCATTCCCGTAGAATAATATAGTAAAATCGAGTAGAATCCATAGCAAGCAGTAAATTATTTATATCTTATGAGTTACTTGCTATAAGTTTCAAAATAATGGTTGATAATCTTGCTTCACATCTTCTAATTCGTCCACTCCGTCAACTCAAAATAAAGCATGGAAAGAGCAGGGTTGTATGTGCACCGCCGCCGCCGCTAGGCAGCTAGTAATATGTTTGTTATTTCGGTTGTCAGGCTACAGTTTGATGACGTAATACCCTCTCCATCCACCTCATTAAAATATTACAAATATAAAGAGCAAAATTTGCTAATTGGAAATATAAGAAACTATTCATCACCACAAAGAAGATGACAGAGCTGAATTGAAAAAAAAAACCTACTCCATTTCAGTCTGGATTCTTGGTATTCTTTCAAAGATACTGGCAGAGTTGCTGCCCACAAACAAATTGTTACCCTTTGAAGTCATTTTTTTCGAGCAAAGTTTCAATTTTTAGCTGATTTTCAGAACAAGGATTCAATGTGGTGATAAATTAATGAAATCAACGAAAGTATACACCACTTCAAGTGATTGAGAGAAATGAATACTGGCCTTAAAGATTCCACTTGAATATTTAATTGGTATCTAAAGAGTTGGCTCTTCCCTCTTTGATGCATCAATTCCATATTTTTGGGCCCGAAACCGTTGTTTTCGAGCTAATTTATCGGTTTGGAAGGCATCTTGTTGGTACGTAGACAATAACCTCCCTCTATGTTTAGAAATGACCTATCTTCATCATAATAAGGAACGCCTCATAGGCATTATCACATTGTTAAAAACGCAGCTACGATCAGCTTTCAGTCAGCGTCGCGGTGTTTAAAAGGATGTGATGGGAAAGATAGAACAGACCGTGGGAAGAAAGATGCTGACTGGAGGAGATTAACCCGTAAAAACTGAAATCCACCATGGATAGAATCTGGTAATATATTGCTCTGACTGCTTAAGCATTAGAAACAATCAATGATAACTTTTTCGGGTATATTGATATAGATAATAATGATTATTCAATATTTGGTCATAAATTTATTGATATCACAGCAAATGTTTCGAAAAATATATTGGCATCCTCAGGGCTTTGCTACATATAACAAAGTGACATACAGGCAGGTAAATATACAAATATCAGTAAAAAAATTGAAGAATCGCAAATTTACCTACCATTAAGCTTGATATCGAACAACAACAAAGTGAACAACAACTCCGAACAATTACTTCACTTTTTTATTATTCAATATTAAGCTCGATAGAAGGTAAATTTTCGATTCCTCAACTTTTGTACTAACATTTGTATAATTACCTGGCTGTATGTCTCTATGATTTATGTTGCAAATCCCTGAGGACCGAGGAAACTTGAGCTCTACGGCCTCTTGCAAAATAAAAATAAAGAATAAATCTCCAACGGCCGTAATAATTGGAACCACACGTCAAAAAGAAAGAAATTAAATTTACTGCGTTGGTTTAACGAAAACGTCAGTGACCAACCCCTTTAATTTCTTTCTTTTTGACGAGTGGTTCCAATCATTACGGCCATTGGAGATTTTTTCTTTATTTGTATCCCTGAGGATGCTAATGTATTTGGAAAAAAGTTGACTGTGAGTTAAATATATTAATGACCAAACATTTAAGAATCTCATTACTAACTATTAGAAACAATGCCCAAAACACACATCACTTCTGTAGTTAAAATTTGTTAGGTTGGTAGCGTTATATCTGGGAAAGCGAATGACAATGGAGGTAATAAGCGACACAGATACAGGCGGGTAGGCTGCTAAGTAAGGATAATTTAATCCATGGGGAAAGAATTGATGGAAACTCAGGGTCCGCATTAGCCTATTCTAAAAGATAGGCACCAAGGGGACCACAGTTTCACCGAAGGATGGAATAATACACTCGGACTACTCTCCAAATAGTATCCAAGTTGGAAACCCCAATAGAAAACCTCCGTCGCAGCCAGAACTCGAACTAGGGCCGCAGGGATGGGAAGCCGTCTTATCAACCTTTCTGCCGTAATTACATTATTCGGTATTGTATCTGAAAGATAGCTCGCCAAAAAGCACTGGACGCTGGTAATCACTTGGCAACTTCCTCCGACTGTTTACCACCTCGTTTTCCTAAACAAGTTACCAAGCCTTCGCAGTTAAGATAAGCAGAATGAACACTCATCGGGCTTATAATCCGTTAAAGTTGTCTGTCCTCATTGAAGTTTCAAAGGAGACTTTTTTGAACGTCCTCAGGCAACTTGGCGGGCGAAAAAAATAACAATAATGTTTATTTCTCCAACACAATTTATATTCACAATGACAAGTTGCGAGTAACTCTAGGAAGCCTTGAAGGAGAACCTATTTAAGGATACGATAAAATGATAATATATCATGCTTACACTTAAACAGACATATAACTCATATAGTGAGACCGAGACAATCACTGGACAATGTAAGTGCGTAACTTAAGAAGCTACAAATTGACAGTTTTGTAGAGTAATTTCAAACACATTCACAGTAATATGTCCTCCACACTCTCTTTGGTGAGAAGCCAAGACTGTACATTTTTTATAGTGTTTTTACAGATTTAGATTCAATGGATAAATGTGGTAATAAACTGTACACTTTTGTTTCAACATACGAAACACATCGTTTAAATGTCATCAAATTTGGTTAGGGGAAGGGTATCCAGGTTTTACGTACGATAAAGTAAGAAGAGAGGCACGGATATATTCTAGAGTTTCCACTTCTAATATAATAATGCCATAGAAAGTTATACATATATAAATGCATCAATAAAAGCAACCCAATATGAAGAAAGAGTGGGAAGAATCTTCCAAAACAGCTCTTTTTCAAAATTACTCGAATGATTCTTTCTTTTTAGAAAAACGGCAGGTTTGAAGCTATTCAAAGAAGCGCAACCCCAATACAAAATACCATAACTTTGTCCAGAAGTCTCCTTTCAAAACGTTTGCCAGACTGAGGAAATTCGTCTGCTGAGAAATCTGAAGAGAAGAGTAAATTCGCCGGGAGAGCGTCAAAACCTATAATAAAGCAGGATTTTTTCCGCGGTAGTAAATCCTAGATGCAGACGTGCAGGTGACTGCGTGCATCTGCGCCGTCAACGAGCTGAGTGGCCAAGTCGCCTCATCAGAAGGGCAGCAGGCCGAATAAGACGAGACCCCTTAATTGTTTAATGGACGCCATTGCGACGGCAACTAGCCCTGAAACAACCAGACGCGCCTCGAACCCGTTGGCGAAATAATAATGCCTAATTAAACAATAACCAGTCGCATTCATCCAACGGAAGAGAGGATTAAAGGAGCGGAAGCAGACGAGGAAAGGCGGTTAAAACGTCTGCCGATCACTTTCCGCCGATAGCGTCGTAGGGAATTTGGGAAGGGGGTTAACCAGGCGAGAGAGAACGAAAAGGAGGGGGAAGGAGGCAGGTGGATTCTTGCTTTTTGAGGAGAATTAGCGCCACACCAGGAGGGAAGGGGGTTGACTAGCTTTTATAAACGGGGGGGTGCGCGTGAGCCAAGCCGAGACGCCCAATCGGAGCGGGCCCCCTTCACCTCCATTATCGTGAGAAGGGAAGGGGTGGGGAAGGCCGCTGCGGGGATTCCGCCCGCATTGGCGAGGAGTCTCCAAGATTTCGCGACAGTGAGGGAAACGGCGACGTGGGTGGCCACTTCCCTCCACTCTCAGGGGCGGCCGGGAGCCCGACAGGGGCGCGAGATCGATACGGGAATGCGATGAATACTACGTCCCGCCAAGGTCAATAGCGGATGGCCATCGGGACCCATGCTAACCTCTGGAGAAAGGAGCAACGAGTCGTTTTTTAAGTGTTCTACCGGTTAAGTTAGTGCGAGCGAGATAGGTCCATAATAGAGACCGTATTCGATGTATACGTTTTAATTTCACCAACTGTGAGACACACGAGTTAAATATTGCATTATTAATGGTTCAATACTATAGTTTTACATGACAGAAATTGTAAGTAATGAAATGAAAATATCTAAGTAAGTCTTTAACTTGACTCATTTATTTCACGCAGTACGTCCATCAAAACGGAAGGCTTATTGTGAGCCCGAAGAATTTACTGCGGTGAAAATATGGATAATTTAAAAAAAAAAAATTTGTCGGCCCCAGCGGCGGGGTAATATCCTCGCCTGATAACCCGAGGGTCGCGGGTTCGAGTCCCGCCTGGGTAGAATATTATCTGCCCAGGACATGGGTATTTTTGTCTCGTCTGTTGTTACTGTTATTCTCTCAAAGTAAATTGGCACATTGCGCTGTATTCGGGATAGTGAAGATAAATAAATAAAAATAGTTGAGAAAACACACAAACTACTCAATATTGATTTTTTGACGAGATCTAAGGGCAGGGAATGTCTCATTTCTAATATTAGGTCTCCCTGGAGTACATACACGTACTATTTCCCATATAAAAGGGCAGGTATTTTCTGGCAAATATCTCGGAAAGTAATTAGGTAAGGGGTTGAATTTTTGATGTCAATAGAATGATGATATATTTTTCTTTAAAATGAGACCTTGAATGTTGAACTCTTGAATGATCTTGGGTAATAGCGTAGTTCCCTAGATATTAATCTTGTCTCCTCAAAGTTGAAATTATGAGTGGGGCCGCTGAGATGGTGTTCGGCTATTGCAGAAATGCGGTAATTATTATTTTTAATTGCCCATTGATGTTACTATTACCCAAGATTAATAAGGGAGGCTGTATAAATTGCGAAGAGACCGGAGAACGTCAACCGAGAAGACGGTTACAAGTTGAGTAGCAGTCTAAAACGAATTTTTTCAAATTCATATTCCGGCAACAATGGGAGTCCAGACTTATATATAAAGACGAGCGAGACAAATAAAGCAGTTCAATTAACCTGATGAAGCTGGCAGGAGGACCAGCGAAATATTGTTGTTTAAAAAAACATACATCGCGGAATGAATCCCGAAAAAAATAAGGAACAGTCTACCTTAAGGTAGGTTTTATTGAATGTCAGAGAATCTCCTTCCGGTTTTCTTCGCTTTCAGGGGCCAATCTCGCTCGAGCATATCATTTTCCACCTAAGCACATGATCTACCCTTCTTCATCCAGTCCATGGAACCTATTCTCCTTCTTCCTCTTCCCCGATTGAACAACATCCTTCCCTCTCTCACACTCAGCGACCCCAAATGGTTTGTCCCAAAATTTACCCAGGAATACGCATAACATTTAAACATGATAGTCAAATTTTGCTATAAGCCAATTAAATCCTAAATTGTTGATTTAAATACTCTAAACAGAATTTCTCAGATACTGTAAAACGTCAAAGAGATTTTTAACTCTCTATTCAAAGATATGTAAATATAATGACAATTTTCCTGGAAAAAAAGCTTATCTGTCACCACACGTTTCAGTTAATTCAGCCATAATATTCTGGGGACGGTGGATGAACAGACATCTGATTGTGGCAGAGTTTGAGGAAAGTAAGCAGAAATAATCGTGAGAATTGTGTCATTCCTTGAGAAAAATTTCTTTTCATTTAATTGAATTCTACTAAATTACGTCTTTTTAGAATTAGTTTACAGCACCCCAAGCTTACCACATGAACTCTATCTATTCACCCCTGCAATAATCCAAAGAAAAATCTTAATGCCCAATTTACAAGCAATAAAATATGCTAAAGGCGGAGGACGGAATTAGCAATTATCCACCAAAATCACCCCCAGATTTGAGAATACCGGAGAGTATAATGTATTCTACTTCGAAAATGGCGTTTTGATTCATTGACAAGACTAAAAGAAATTGATGAGAGGTGTAAAATACACTAAAAACCTAGAAATTTTCAGTTCATACAAAACTTGCCGAAATTCAGCAAAATGTCTTCAACTCAGTAATTAAACTTTCCAGACTTTTTCAGCCACAAACAACTTGTTAAAATGCAGCAAAATGCCTGTGTCGAACAAATTTTAAGGTATCCAGGACTAGCCACGGAGTTCCACTTTTACGGAGTCACCCGCAATGCACAAATGTGCGATATTCCACAGAGAAAAATTCAGGTAGCTTAACTGGCAAAAGCACTCGGCCGGAATCGAAGGATCCGGATTCGAATCCTGGTCAAGGCGGAAGATTTTTTTCTCTGTGGAATTTCGCACGCCTGTATTGAAGTTAGTCTTGGACACCAGCAAACCAATACATAATTTGTCTCTAAAAAATCTGGATAAAATGACATTATGTTACCCTTCCACTACGTCTCGCTGGATCGCTCTCCCGGCGAATTTATTTTTCTCCTCAGATTTCTCAGCAGACGAATTTCCTCAGTCTGGCAAACGTTTTGAAAGTAATAGCCATTAAAAACCATTTTCGTCAGTTGATTCACTCCTTCATATTTAAAAATTATTAAGTCTTGGGCTAAATGTGTACTAGGTCATTGTTCTTTTAGCCACTCTTAAACCTAAGTACAAGAGAATTATTTTATCATCCAGCACTCTTTTACATTTGCTTTTTAAGTTATAATGAAAGCTGAATGGCATATATTTTAACTTCTCAATAAATATTGTTGGAAGTTACGTTATAACCTTTTTATTGTGAGTATAACCCTAACCGAAGTTTAGGTTAATAATTTTCAGTAAATATTTTCAGCCTTAAAATTTTCAGGAAAATTTGCTAAATTTCAGCAAGTTTGCTGAATTCAAAAAAAGTTGAGGGAAACTATTTTACCGTGTACTAGCAACGCGAATGCAATTCGGTGACGATACTTTTCATTTACTTCGCCATTCCCATACATTTATTTAGATCAGGGATCCTCAACGGTTATGGAAACCCTCTTTGGGGCCTGGATTAGGAATTGAAGAGGAAAAAAATCATTGAATCACAATCAAGTTTCCCAAGAAACCGAGCATTTACACGATACTAGAGAAGAAAGTATAATCGAATTTTACAGCATTAAATCGAAAATAAAACTTCTAGCAAAAATCATAGGATACAATGATCCGATTGAATGAGGTGGCTTAATAGGGTGTGATAGAAAAATTCTCCTCGTCTGCTCTTGGTCATGGAATCGGAAGCGCAAGAGAAATTTCAATTTCACCTCCGGTATTTCCGCAGGAAGGATAGATTACCCCCGATTCTGAGTTCTCTGATTCTTGTACGCATCGCCCAACTCCTTAACATGGCATGATTGATTTCACGGAGTATAATCTCCATACTTTGCGGTTACTTTTCTGAAACGCTGCACGGTTGCTCGCTCTTGGTCTCAGGAAGTGAACTGGAAAGTCACCTTCTGGAAATTGGCTACCCGGGAAACTATGTATAACAAGGTGGCGAAAAAAAGCATGATCGTTTTCAAGGCAAACATTATGCGATAGTCCATTTTCCGGGAAATATCCTCGAACAAAAGATATGGTCGAGCGCCAGCAGACGTTGAAGAATGTGATAGAGTCGGAAGATAGTTCTGCGCGTTTGGGTAAGGGCCTAAGATGTTGCGTGACATCGCAAGGTTAGGGCATCGCGGTATAGGGGTTAGGATACTCCTATGATTTAGAGAGGTCCTTAAGCGCTAAAGGCCAATCGTAGCGGCCATATTGGAAGCTTGGTAGTTTGGCGCTAGTTTCAATTCTACCTCTACCATGTATAATATTGCCGAGGGAAGCTGCAAAGCAAGACAGTGAAATATTCTGGTCACATGATAATCAAACTAAATATAACACACACAAAAACACATTAAATGGCCGTCTTTTCCAGCTTCTATGAGACACATCGCGAGAGCCGTACACCAGCTTTGGCTATTTATTTTGTTAAGTATAGAAAGACTATACATTATTCTGCGATGTTGCTTGCGGTGTTTGGAAAATAAATAAACTATACCTCTAAGTAGTAATTGTTTTGCGGTGAAACTGACAAAAATAATCATTTAGCGAACCATGCAAGCACTCATCGTGGCATGACGTGATTCAGGATGCCGTCATGCTTGGTGCACATACAGCAAATTTTGAGATAACTGTTACGCTAGCACAAAATAATATTATGAATATACGTAAACAATATTGCTGTAAGTAACTCTTCCCAGGTAATGTATAAATACACTCCACAGTTTCAGGCTTCACTTCGTGGAAGTTAATAGCCTCCATACTTAGATAATACAATTTTGTACTTTTACACAGAGGTACCTGATGATGCCGCAAGTCGGTGAAACGCGTTTTACCACACAAAACTAAATTCTGTGGAAAAGTACGGAATTGTATTCTCTAAGTATGGATAATGCATAAATGCTTATAATTGTCTAAAAAATATTTCAAAATATAAAATTAGAGCTATATTGGCGCGGATATCAACCGGAAGATTTCGGGTTCATTTTATTGGAACCACGTGACCAAAAACTCATTTCCGGAGGTCTTGATGCCATATCCGGCCAAGACAGTTCTTATTAGATGCTGGAAAACTATTTGCTCCTTACAAGCCCGGTACCCCAACACCTATGGCTTTGCCATCATCAATGGAATTTAAATAATATCAGCCATATTGTAAACATACCTGCAGTGTAGAGCATGCTGGTAACATTTCATCGTCCGGCGAGTATTTGCAGGTTTTTGCTAATGGATTAAAAGTCGCAGATTCATTACCTTCTTGACGGTATCGAGTAGTGCATGTTGGAGGTAACCCAACCTCTAGCACAAACCCTTGAAGTAGATTTCAGTGCATTATAATTAGATGCAGATAAACAGTATTCGACATCCTCTAGAGTCGAATCGCTTACACATTTTCTTCCTCTTCACTATCTCCTCGAGCAATTTTCTTTCGTCCTTCAACATGATGAGAACTTCTTTTGTCTTGAACATCTAAACAGTACTCTCGGTTCCACCTCAAGGGTACGCGGTAAGGTGCGACTTATCACCAACACATTCAATACTGTACCAAAATAGCGTTAACGGCGCTACCAACATTGGTGTACATGAAAAAAAACATGTGTACACTTATCGGGAAGCGACATTTCGCCGTTCTGCATTCACAACAGAAGTGAAACATGCAGGACTTGCTGTTAATACTACCATAAATCAGATAGGGATGGAAGCATTAGGGAATAATTCCCCTAACTAGCTACCTAACCTATCGACAAAACATATAAAAGTCTCAAATTATTTTATTTCAAACATAAATCTTTCTGCCCTACAAGAAAGCTTACTCCTCAACACCAACATCTCCAAAGCTGGTGATTAATTCACATTCCTCCTTAGCCGGTATCATAATTCCGAAAACTAAATTGGGGTTATCAATAAATTCTTCCTCACTTGCCTATCACGACTTCAGATTAACTATAATCTCTAAAAATTATACGTCAATAGTTTATCCAGACTCAGTTACAGAGCGTGACACTATGGGGCGTAGACCCGGTCATTGCGAAGAGAGGATATTAGTAGACTCGAGGCGTTTAAGATGTGGTTTGGGAGAAAGATAGAGAGAGTGAGCTGTGTGGTAAGAAAGACGAACGAGGAGGAATTGGATATGGCTGAGGAAGAGATGAAGCTGGTGGCGGAGTTTGGAGGAGGCAGAAGTGAAACATGCAAGGTCTTAAACCACCACACATGCTCAACTGTACCAATATAACGTTAGCCATATGGAGGACGTCTTGAAAAGACAGGGAATGTTGAAGAGGGTAATATACGGGAGACCAGTCGAAAAGAGAGTGAAAAAGAAGGAAGAGGATAGGAATTATGGACGAAATAAGAAGAGGGAAACGATATGAGGAACTCAAAATGGATATAATGGCGCGGAATTCATATGAAACAAAACGGATCGATGTTGCAATGGGAAAGAAAACCTATCCAAAAACCTACTAATCAACTGGAAGAATATTCAAACGAATAATTTTTTCCATGGTTCAGCACAAATACTATCCCACCATGAATATTGTTCCCTTCTACAGAGACTAACCAGTGATCTCATTTACCTTCCGTCAAAGTCTTTCGAAAGAACTTTGCAAGGCCCTTTCGAGAATTGTTCTCCCTCCATCATTTCTTGTTTAATATTTTACACCTGCCCTGCTCTTCGCATAGCATTGATATTACATGTATCCGTTCTTCTTGTAGCAGTCTCCTTCGGTGCCTTTTTTATCCGGCTTCATTTTCTTAGATATGCAACAATTGTACGCGGTGTCGACCATGAAGCCCTTCCTCTTTTCCCGGCACAACACCTGCCCCATTGGCCTGAGTCTCGCAGTCGCCAGGATTTATCTCCTCAATTGACCAATCAATCATTAATGGAAATGATAATGGAGGTGGTTCCCCGTTGCCCTCCTCAATGGTGCTTTTAAAGTGACATCATCCGTAGAGAGGCCGCCCCACCGGGATTACGGGACCTCTCACTTCGTCCATTATAAATAACACTCGATTTAAATTAAACGCGCTCATAGATGTTTTGGACAATAACATATTTTAAACGTTCAAGGCATGCCAATAGCAACGAGACCAAGAACGAAATCTTACGATGCCCCAGTTTTGAAATGAAATAATTAAAAAAAATTAATAATAAATTTATTTCTATGTAACATACAAAGCTGAAACTCGCACAATCTATAGCAAACGATATCTATTCTTCATTTAGAGAAATATAATTGTCATTGGAGAAATTGTGTTTGAGTTACAAGGTATCAAAGTCGGAGCTTTTCCCGCGCGCCGTAAATAACCGGTACTTTTTACGTTATAACTGTGGTAAAAGATATAAAAATTCATCAAAAAATTGAAATTTGCCATAACATAACGTAGAAATAAATGAGAAAAATGATGGTGTCATTATGTTTTCTGTAAGTCTTTTCGTTAACTTTTTATTTGTACCCAAACTCGAGTGCACATAATTTCTGCGCCGACAGTAGTCGCCTATTGGCGGCCGACTCACGGAGGAACAGACGCTGCGCAGACTACAATTCGTCTCAATCCTTCTCATCGGTATATATATCTGGGATGGGTGGCACTACTACTCCAAATAGTCCAGCTGTAGGGGTACTTCGAACTAGAAAACAATTCTGCCACGTCAAACTTGCAATCTTTTTTAAATGTCATTGACTATTGTGTGGGTGACTCCCACTGTTTATCTTATTCTCTCATTCATGATTCTTTCCCTTCTGGATATACACGCTGATCGTCTCCAGTAATCCACATCCGTAACGTTTGACGAGGGAATACCTCAGATGACCTAGAAAATAGGCGTGTATACAACAACATAATCCTTCAAAATAAGGGTTGTATAAGAGAAGGATAAATACTGCTCACTTTATGGGACCAAAGTATACTCAAAGCTAATAAAAACAGGAAAATGTGTTTGTCGGCCCCGGTGGCGGTGGGGTAAAGTCCTCGCCTGCCAACCCGAGGGTCGCGGGTTCGAGTCCCGCCTGGGTCAAATATTATCTGCCCAGGACATGGGTGTTTGTGTTCGTTTCTTGTTATTGTTAAAATGCCCGATGTAAAAAAAGGCCTTTGTTGTGCTGTTTTCGGGGTTGTGAGTATAAATTTAAAAAAAAATAAAAATATAATTCAATTTTAAAAAGCATTATCACACATAGGAGTAAGATATGGCAGAACACATATGTTACGGAGATGGATTAGTGAAGACGATCTGCGGGCATATCCAGAAGGGAAAGAATCACGAATGAGAGAACAATAAATATAATGGGAGTCACCCACACAATAGTCAATGACATTTATAAAAATAGCTTACGTGGTATGGTCGCACACAGCGTATGACGAACGAGAGATTACCAGAGAAAATTTTAACTTGGAATCCACATGGTAGAAAAAAAGAGGAAGGGTCAGAAATAGTGGAAGAGAAGGCATAGAAAAGGCAGCAAGAGAAAGGCAGTTGCCAGAAGGCCTGTGAATGAATAGAGATCAATGGCGGTTGGACATCGGATAGCGTCGTAGAACCTTAGAAAACCGATTATGTATGTAAATGTGCATAAATACTGCCCACTGGTGGACTCATAATTAACGTAAATTTTGGTTGAGGAGCGTAGGAGAGTAGGTCTCGAGTAAAGGAAGGCAAAGAAGAGGAGCTTTCCATTTGCTTAGGTTCGCTGCTCATTTGTGCAACACAACACTGCTGCCCTGCTTTCCATTTGTCTCCGACTCTGCGCAATTAAAAACAGATTATATGTTATTCAAAATAAAAGAGGTTCGAAAATTACATCCGCGCTTGTTATTTTTTGAGCTGGAGATTCTCTAGATAGGCGTCCAACATGGAATGCGTATATTTTCAAGCTACACTGGGGGAAAAATTGAATACGAATTTTGTAAGGATGAGAGGGAGTGCACAAAACATTCTGGTGTGACTAGTGAATACTGTAACATAACACTGGCCTCGCCATTTTTTCTTTTACCACCTCATGGTTTATAATAACAATAAGGGACCCACCATATTGTGAATTTTGAGAATAAACAATAGACCTAAGGACCTAAGCGTCGGCAACAAAAGAGGATTGTAGAGGAAACCGTCGGAGTGTACGGTCGTGCAAAGACAGCACGCAAATAGCTTTGTACATCAAACCCTCGCAGTGAACGGACGTGCAAAGAGAGAGCACGCAAGTTTTGGTAGAGGGAAGTTCCAGAGTGTGGCATCGTGCGAGACTTAGCCCACGTAGAAAAGGAGAATTGACAAAGGAGCTGGAATTAAGGAGAGGAACGGGAGATTTTACAACAGGACGAGACCCAAAAAACTGAGGGCCCGCCAAGGACGAACACCACGCAGGCTGAGAGGATTTTCCAGACCACAGAGGGACAAACCAACCTGTGTCGTCGAATAATTGGGTTGTAACAATAAACTTTTATTTTCATATAAGATACAAGAAGCCATAAGGCAAGAGGTTTTAATTGGCCAAGAATTAAGTTTGTGACTGGTATCCCTCTGTATCAAGTAATTGGATTTTGTGAAAAGTTTAAGTGATGAAGTGTGGCAAATAATTAGACGATATACTTAAAAGAAGAAATAATTATTCATATACCAAATTTGTGTCTAAATTAGAATTTACAGTTGGTCATGACCTAAGGGTATAAGGAATTATTTTGATTATTTAAATTGTCTGTAAATTGAATATTTCATTTTGTCAAGTAAATTGCAACCGTATCTCTAAACCTGCAATGTTTCATGTATTTTCTTTCCCGACGAGCAAGCTGGAGTAAAGTAATTAAAATATAAGGTACGAGAAGATATCGCAATCGTGGTTTCTTTCCAGGTAAAAGAATCAATAGTTTTTCGTGTTACATGTTTATCCACAACGTGTGGCATTTCGCGTATTAATTTGTAATAATATCTTTTACATTTTGGCTCCCATAACGTGGGGCATAATACAAAGTAGAAAAACAACAAAGAAATTACTTGTTAAAATACCAATAACATACTATTAAACGACATATTACTTAACCCATCGCTAATGAACATCGTTCCATTCATCATCATTTGCGTATATGCGCTGAAGTGCTCCAACCTGTTCTAACTTCATCGCCATTCATGAAACTCTCCCATTAATTAAACAACAATGGCTCATTTATGATGATATAGAATTTTTATACGCTAAAATTAAAATTATTGAAATAAATTATCCTAAATCCAAAACTCCATATTGTTATCATCATCATTGGTCGTTCAATCCTAAGAATGGTTGACTGCAGCCCTCCACCCTTCCCTATCTAATGCTACTTCCCATACCTCCTGGTATCTTTCCATATACAGGGTGTCCCATAAATGTCACGCCACAGTGACACTGGAGCTAGAGCAGCCTAAGAGGAACCGAACCAACCTAATATGACCTCAGTAAAAGTTGCACGGTTTTCGAGATATTGCCAAATTAAAGCTTTTTCAAAAATTTCACTTTTTTTACATTTCTAGTCCAGAATTCACTTGAATAGCTCTCAATTTGGCTCTCTGATGGGGCTACTGCCTCATATTAACAAACAAAGTACTCTATCCATCCCATTTTTTGAAAGCCGATAAAGTTAGACAGGAATAGCGGCTTTCGCGTTTCTTTTGTTTGTTCGGACCCCATGACCCCCCCTCCCCCTCGGGCCTCTGTTCCAGGTAGAAGTCGGCACATGAGTCACAGTTGGAAGATTAAAAGAGCGGCCCTGATGAGAACGTTAAATTATCCGATTGAATTCTGGGACTAGAAATGTAAAAAAGTGAAATTTTTGAAAAAGCTTTAATTTGGCAATATCTCGAAAACCGTGCAACTTTTACTGAGGTCATATTAGGCTGGTTCGGTTCCTCTTAGGCTGCCCTAGCTCCAGTGTCACTGTGGCGTGACATTTATGGGACACCCTGTATAGGTACTGTCCTCTTTATTTGGTCCATGAACTCATTCCTGGGTCATACTCGGGGGACTTTTCCCTCTATTTTACCTTCGATTATGTTCTTCACAAACCCATTGTATTACATAGTGTGTCCAATCCATTTGGTTCTTCTTTTCTGTATGGTGTTCCATATGGTCCTTTCCTCTTTTTCTCATCTGTACACTTCATCATTTCTAGTTTTATCCCTCCATTTTGTCTTCAGCGTCTTCTATCATATTGTATAGCTACGTAAAATTTGAATATGTAACTCTGGAAAGGTATTTTTAACAAGAAAAAATTAATTATATATCAGGTATAATGTTTCCTCCAAGTCTCATTTATATAAACATATATCTTTTCCGGAAAATTATAGGTCTTAGAATTTTTAAAATAATGAATGGAATTTACTCAATCGCCGAGTATTTGCAAATTTAATTTGCTTCACCTGAGCTGCAGACTATTTTTTTAAAAGTATTTCCTTCGGTGCAAGTACTTTTCGCTTTATGGCAAATCATTAGACCAAATAATTATATCAATTACTTATTTTTTTAAATAAAAGCCTATCGCCTCTTGAAATGATGAATATTTTTTGTACACCTAAGGAAATGAGTGACTGTACTATTCGTTTATTCGAAAAACTACGCAGATGATACCACGAAAATCTTGATGATGATACCACGAAAAACCACCAGAACAGTTCTCATTATTCCTCGGCCTCCTTGAACCATAAGTTTATCCTTGAGTTGCAGCGATTTACCACTCTCTCAATACATTTGGCGTCCTTCTATCACGTCAGCGAATTGATATTTCTTTTTTAATGCCGATGGAAATGAGTAATCATGCACGTTCACTTTAAAAAAATTTGCAGATAATGCCATGGAAATGTTTAGTAGGTCGTTTTCGGTGCTAATAGGGCCTGGATGAGTCAACAAGTTATCCATCAACTGCAGCAATTTCCTTTTCCTGATCGATGCAAGAGTTTGGCGACCTTCCAATCCACGCTCGAATTTCCAGGCGGGTACTACGGGCGTCGCATCCCGCGGAAACGCGGTACTCGCGCCCCGCAATAAGAGCGAGCGCGGCAACGACGGGGCCACCGCTCGGCCGGTCGGTCGGCCAACTACCCCCGCCGCAGCCGCCACAGCCCCTCGAGGAAGGGGCGCGGTCATCTACAATGCAAAACGCTCAAATTATTCGATATGGCTGTGAGAAATTGAATAATAGGTTGTAAAATGAAAGCGATGAAATAAAACTCAATAACAATTTCCACACTTGTTTAATGAAATGAATAACCGACAATGGTTTCAACTAGGGATGAGTCGATTCCACTTTTTTCGATTCCGATTTCGATTCTTTCAAATCGATTCCCGATTCTCGATTCCGATTCCATCGATTCTACTTCCTAATGACAGGTGGGATATTGATATACCAGTAGCGTACGACTATTATTTAAATTCCAGTATTGGCTGAAATAAAATGACAAAGACAATTAAGCCGCTCAAAAAGTATATTCATCAACAAACAGCAAATATATCCTCAGCTTATTGAGGTAGGTAAAAAGTACAAATTAATAGCCTACACCCAAAATTACTGAGACACACATGATGTGATAAATGAAATTTGTTTTGAATATTTATCCATCTGGAATCCATGGAATCGGAATTGACTTTAGGCGATCGATTCTCGATACCGATTCTAATCCTGAGAATCGACATTGGGATTCGACTCACCCTTAATTTCAACACTTAGTGTCATTATCAATGTAAAAATTCAAACTCTCATCTTCTTTTCATTCCAATGCCAAAGGAAAGGAGAAGAGCGGGAAGTAAGAGGGGTGAAGATTGCTGAAACCACGGTTGGTTATTCATTTCATGAAACGAGTGTGGAAATTACTATTGAGTTTCATTTCATCATGGACATGATACCTTTCCAAGTGAAGCCTAAGACGCTTTCATACGTTGAGTAAGAATGTAAAAATTATTCAATCAAGCGCCATTATTAATGCGTGATACACTAGGGCAACCTGGAAAAAATAGCGCAACTTTCTCGAATCATCACGTCTAAAAAAATGGGATAAAAATCCTTCTTGACGTTCCTAGGCAGAACTTGGCCATATATAGACTCGTCATTTGAGTGCTGAAGAGGGTATTTGAGGGGAGAACACTGGGGTAAGGTGGAAGAGGATAGGAATCCAGGACGAAATAAGAAGAGAAAGACGACATGAGGAATTTAAAAGGATGGCGGATGACGTATAAAAAGGAGAACAGAATCATATGCCAGAAATTAGGACGCTAGAATGAGTACTGTCCAAAAACCTACCAATCAGCTTGTTGAATACTTAAATGAATGCCACAGTTAACAATATAGCCGCCAGACCCAAGCACAGAGGAAAATGATTTCACGAGATTGTTAGGCAATGTCTACAAGAATATTGAACTATGATTGGTAAGAACCCAATTGTAGTAATAGTCTACAATTCGATACGAGGCAACGGATTTCTAAGAAACAGAGAGTAAGATAGAACGTTCCCGGGGTTATAGAGGTGTAGACAAACTCTTAAGCAATAATCACATGGGTTAAAATTTTCTTCTCATATGTGTGGTATTGGGAAGTTAAGTGAGCATTTTAGCTATATATAAGTAGGGTGTTTGCAGCCAAGTGACGCTTAAATTAAAGCCAACATGGCGGCGTTCCTCTTTCAGCGCGACGCTACAATTTTCTCATTTTAAGAGGTTCACAACCAACAAAACATTTTAAATATTACAACTGACTATCCGTCGCATTTCTTCTTTTTTTTGGAATGCGCTTTCAACCACAAACATGAAATAATGATTGCACACTAACCACTTGTAACCGCTATATTGTCCGAACTAGAGCGGGTACGTTGAATTATAGAATAGCTTGAGGGAGTTATTAATTCCTTAAAGTCACGAATTAGACAGAATTATAGGAGCTCCTACATTACTTCCCTGATGCAATATGGGGAATAGAATTGAGGGTTAACAAGTCAGGGACATAAGTAGAGGTTGGTTTTTTATATGAAGAGTGAGGGTGAAGAGTGGAATATTTGAGCAAACGGATTATTTTGAGTGCCTTGGCCGTGGGTTTCAGAAAAATGGAACGATATTTGAAGAGATTACAAGCTAAATCTGGCAGAAAAGTGGTAGGTAGTCTGTAGAACATATCAAGGATTGAATTTTTTCCTCAAAATGAAAAGGCGTTTGGTCTTTTTTCGCTCTTCATTTTCTCTCCCTGACCCAGGTTTCGGCATATCGTGATATTTTCAAGGTTTTTTTTCAAGATGATTTAATGGTTACATTTACAAAACCACAACTTAAAAAACACACACGATCCGGGTTTCAACGCTAGAGCGTCATCTTCAGGATGATATAGTTCAACGCTTGAGCGTCATCTTCAACCTGAAGATGACGCTCAAGCGTTGAAACCCGGATCGTGTGTGTTTTTTAAGTTGTGGTTTTGTAAATGTAACCATTAAATCATCTGAAAGATAAAATGGAATACCACAAAGTTAACAAAGAACTTGTATTATTTTTTTCAAGGCTTGAAGATGGCTAGATATGCCGAAATCTGGGTCGGAGAGAAAAAATAAAATGTGTAGGCAGACCAAGATACCATTCCATTATGGAGAACTTTACGGATTTCCACCGAGTTACGGCAGAATCAGTTATCTCATAGATTGAATTGTTGTATAATAATGGATAAATTGTAGTACACAAAGTGTACTCCCACTTAAATGCATGGTAGCGAAACTGGGGTATGCCCAATATGCATAAAAGTTTGCTAAATGTATTGGGTGTTGGGTAACTGTGAAGTGTTTGTGAGAAAAGTAGGAAGGTTAGGGTTAGGAATGAGTGGGCGTTGAAAGATTGTGGGTCAGGTGTTACAGCATAGGACATATTTGAAAGGAGAGTGCTTCTACGGTTTGGAGATGTCGAGAAAACAAATGAGAGTCGATTGATGGACCAGACTCATCCTATTCAATTGAATGGATTTGATTTTTGGGGAGGCGACCGACAGCTTAAGTCATTTGCGCCATAGGGGATATGTAAGGGTGGAAGGGTGGATAGACACCCGGCGTCAACAATAGCCTGCTCTTAATGAAAGGCACCTAGTGGACCACGGTTTAACGTCTTTAACCTAAAGAAGAAGAAAGTGGATAAAATTTGTAATACATTTTGTATGTTCCAAATAATATTTCCCTTCCCTTCGAATGCAACCTTGCCGCGGTGGAAGGACCTGCGTGGTCCTATGACGGCGACCGACAGCTAAGGTCATTTTCGCCATAGGGGATAGGTAAGGGAGGAAGGGTGGATAGAAACCCAGCGTCGGCATTGGCCTGCTCTTAACGATTGGCGCCGAGGGAACCACGGTTCAACGTCTCATCCGACAGACGGATTACTGTACTTGAAGGGCCCTCCACAAGACACTCAAGCAGGGACCGGGTTTCCGCTGAAAAACATCCACCTCCGCAGGGATTTGAACCCTGGCCTCCGTATGGTTAGCCAGTACTCTAGTCACCACACCAACCCGATCCCCCACATGCTATTCGAGCAAATGGTGTTAGAGGAAGGGACAGGACGCACGAGGAAGACTAATAAGGGTAGCTTTCCATTTGCATATGAACGCGACACATTCACCCCTGCTTTCCGTTCGTTTTCGACCATGCGCTCTTCAAAATAGTTGGTGTGTAATTCAAAAACAAAAAGGTTCGATGATCCCATCCGCGCTTGTTTTTTGAGCTTGAGATATTTGATAATCGAGATTTATGAGCTTAATTTTTTTCTGTATTCTACCGGTTAAGATAGGTTTTGCTGAATGTCAGAGTATCTCCTCCCGATTTTTTGTACGCTTTCAGGGGGCCTATCTTGCTCTAGAATGTCCTTTTTTCGCCTCAGCATACGATCTACCCTTCTTCATCTTGTCCATCGAACCTATTCTCTGTCTTATTCTTCCCCGCTTGCCCAAAATGCTTCCCTCTATCACCCTCTCACTAAGGGTTCATCGACACACCGCTGTCCCTCTTGCTAAGGACGCGTTAAAGAGCAGTGGTTTTGCACCAGTCTTCCACAAATCCCAGGTTTAGTGTAACGGAATCCACGTACAACCCCCTAAACGGTCTTGGTGGTTCCCACCTTGTATCAGTGAAAGGTAGCAATAAAGCCAACTCATTACCAGCCAACCTGTGCCTTTTCAATACGCTATACGAAGCTCCCCAATCACTACAACACCATCGCCCCTTACTACATCCTCCAGCCACATACTCTGATAATGAGTACATGGAAAGTAAAGTCCTAAGTCACTCTGAGGTTAAAAATTGAACGCCCATTTGAAAAAAATGCGATGACTGCACAAAAAATTCATCCGTGACTAGAGAGTAACTATAAATTACTACCAAACGGCAGATTACTTAACGCACAATGGCGGTGTTCACACCTGCCGCAAACACGGTGTTGAAGTACGTTGAAATTGCCACGAGAAAAAAATACAGACTAGACCGGGAATGGAACCACGGACCTTTGGTTAACGCGCACAGCACTAAGCTACCCAGGCTTCTTAACTCTCTCAACAATTTGAAGTATATGTAGGAGCGCGATCTTCAGGCTACGCCCTACCTATTGCTGTGGCATAAGAGTCGCGCTCTTAAGCAAATGGAACGCTAACCTTCTTTGTCTTCCTTATGAGGTTTGTCCCTTCCTCTCACACCATTTACTCGTAAATCATGAGTCTGATCCATTCCTCGACGTACTTGAGAAGTTATTAAAATGTGCACTCAACGACTCACGATTACCACTCCAACCACCTTAAGAGGGCTCGGTGGTTCAGCTGGCTGGTTCACCATTATTTGTGATTGGAAATTCAGGTTTACATCGCAAAAAAATATTCGGACAGAGTCTCGTGAGAAAGCAGAGTGGACGTTCTACACGACAACTAATAAAATAAGTGAAGATGTTGGGCCGCTGGATTTTTAACGTAGAGAAAATGGATGGTAGTCATTGGAGGCTACTCGTGTTTTCCAACGGGTTTCATCTTTGCCAAAGTTTCGATGCACGAACGAAGGACTAGGGACTCGCACATCGAAACGTCGGCAGAGACGGAGAATTTGACCCGATGAAAAACCCGAACATTCTTCAACAATGCTATAGGTGTCTTTTGAGATTATCTGCGAATGGATTTTTAAGTCATTCGCTGAAGTTATTCTCAGGACAACAGACTGTCATCAGTCCTGAGGAGGTCTCTGCCAAAGGAGATGGCGCATTGGCATGGTTGGAAATAGCAATTTCTATTACTTTCGGCATATTAAGTCAATATGGTAGTTAATGGTTTGTTTACCATTTACTATACCAGATATTGTTGTTGTGTTTTATTGAGTCTCTTACCAAGAAGCTACCGAAACTTGAGAGAAGTTCAACGTGGTCATTTGGTGGGAAACCCGAATACAAATAATCCAACAGCTTGTCATTACTCTTCGAATTTGAGTCTACACACACCGTGAAATTAAACGGATACAAAGATACACAAAACTCTAAGGATCAGAGAATTCACCATTCGTATTGATCAATCTTATCAGATTCATTCGGCAGTAATTTCTTCGGATATATAGAGTAGGGAAACGCCACTCTTGGGAATGTGACTCGTGAAAAAAGTTGACATAGGAGGGTATTTGAGTGTTGCAACAGGCTAAGAAAATGTATCGGAAAACGAAAATGGTTCGTTCACACGTATTACGAGTTGTTTATGCGTATTACGTTTAAGCGTATCACGTATAAGCGTCAAGGAATGAATATGATTTCTTTGATATATTGTTTAAAACAAAATTCAGATAAACTTAAAACGTGTTTTGTAGTATTTCTTCACTAATGCCTCCGTGAACGGTTTGTTGACAGTTAAAAGTGAACTTGGATATTCTGTTAATTTTATATTACTTCAGTAAATTCTATTTCTTGGAGAACGATAACTTAATAAGTGGCTCTTAATGAAATTTTCTTCTTCAAGTTGTTCTGCATTATTTGGTCGGAACAGTAAACATAAACTCTCAGCCTTAGCTAGCGATTGCTCACGATAAGTAGACTGGCTTTATTACAAAAAAACAAGCTCATTTTGCCAATTTCTACAAAAGGTAAAATTATTGCAGCAGCAATTACGAATTTATGCAATAACGTTCTAAAGAGAGAGATGAAGATGGATTGATAGCCCAAGTCCTCGATCGCAATCAAAGTTTCAATTCTTATTGAGATGAAATAAGATCACTTTGTATAATCCACACAAACTTTAATTGGTATAAGCCCGACCAATCTTTTTTTCTGAAAACTCCAGAATATGAGTACTCTCAAAGTTCCCACACCCGGTACACTCCGGTACTCATATATTTCGGCAGCACTGGCCTTTTCTTGACCGTGAATGCAGAGTTTCTCATTGTTCTGTCAAACGAAGTCGTGAGATTACCTTCGCAAGGGTAAGCGGTGTTCCCTTAGCCTCGTCCTCTTAAATTTTCCCTTGCGCGACTGCACCCTCACTCCAAAGCATCGTGCTCGTGTTTTTTTTCGTGTTCAACCCTCTCTCACTCTCTACTATCCACATCCTTGATTATTTTCCCTGGTCCAGCGACTTTCCTCCTCCCCTCTCTCCGCCTCCTCGCACCCTCCCTCCCCCATCCCCTATAAGATTGGTTTCAACACTTTCGTGTCATTCTCAAGGGGGATAATACTATCCCCCTCGGGATACCTATCCCCCTTTAGGGAGATAATATTATCCTCCTTGAGAATGACACGAAAGTTTTGAAACCGGTCGGGCTTATACCAATTAAAGCTTGTGTGGATTATACAAAGTGATCTTATTTCATCTCAATATAATGTCCAAATTCCACAGTGTAAGCTCGAAAACCATTGAAGATAAAAGTTTCAATTATCTGAGAAATTTTATCTGTTCTTACAATTATCTTTTATTTGTTCAGCATGTGCTCCCACTTAATTGCTGTTTTGGAGAAAATAATCAACCTTCAAAGTTACAAGATCATCTGTTATCAGGCCCTTGGTGAGGCTTTAGATAAGAGTCAGGTGAAGAGTTAAATATGGAAGCAGCGTCTTATAGGGCCGAGACGTGGGCTCTGAGAAGGGAGGACGCGAATACGCTGCGGGCGTTTGAGATATGGGTGCGAAGGAAAATGGAGAGAATACAGTGGATGGAAAGGAAGACAAACTTGGACGAGCTCGGCATGGATGACAAAGAAAGGAAACTTCTGGATGAAGTTAGGGTAGATGATTGTGATGATTGGTTGGTTATTTGGGGAGGCAACCGACGACTGAGGTCATTTGCGCCACTGGGGGAATGTATGAAGGGTAGAGAGAAACCCAACGTCGGCATTATCCTGCAATTAACGAAAGACGCTAAGGGGACCACGGTTTAACATCTCATCCGACAGACGCAGTACTGAACTTAAAGTGCTCTCCCTTAGACACCCTCCGAAAAATATCCTCCTCCGCCGGAATTTGAACCCTGGCCATTGCCATGGTAGGCATATACTCTTGCCATGACACCAGCATTTTTCCACGAATTTGATGACGACAAATGGTTAGGTAGGCCGTGAAAGAGAAAACGGCGCTGTGTACATGGGGAAGAATGAGAATAGGTTATATAGACGGACTAAAGAAAGGCAGGACGTACGCTGAAATGAAGACAGAAATACGTAAATTAGACGAGGCATTTGCTTTCCATAATTTCAAATAATTTACACCATAATCAAGGCGATCGATTGAATCATAACGACACTAGTGTTAAAACTTTTGTCGGCAAATATAACCAGCTGCACAGTGGGACCACCTCAAGCCTCAAGTACTCAGCCAGTATCGGTTACTTCTTCCCGGACTCCGACGTTCTACTCCCGTCCTTTCAGTCCGAAAGAGATGGGGTCGAGGGGTGGATTTTCAGAAAAAATATCACAGCTATTCCCTATTTCTGGGTTTGAAACTTAGTAATTGAGGGAAAAGGATAAGGGAAAGGTGGAAGCATTTAAGAGGTGATTTTTGAGAAGGATGGAAAGGGTGAGCTGGGTAGCGATACAGAAAAACGATGAAGTGTTCGATTTGGAAGGAGAGGGATCTCAGTTTGTGACGGAGATTTGGAGAAGGCAGAAGAAGTGAATAAAGGATGCTGTGGTGGGTGAGGGCACGTTGAATTGAGGGTGATAGAGGGAAGAACGCTTTGGTAAGCACGGAAGAGTAAGGAAGAGAATAGGAACTTCAAATGACACTAAGAGAGGCAAGGATTATTAATAACTTAAGAGAGACCTTAGAGCGAGTAATTTATGCAAGGTAAAGTGAGAAGATATCCCAGAAATGTTGAATCTAGGATAAGGACTGTCGAAAAACATACCAATATCCTTTATGAATAAAGTAACTATGTAATAATTGCATCTTTGTTTCGTTTGCTTTCCATAATTTCAACAAATTAACATCATAATCCAGGCAATCGATTGATTCATAATGACACTAGTGTTAAAACCTTTGTCGGTAAAAAAGAAGAATGAAAACGTTACGAAGTTACATGGTTCAACATGAATGTTCAAAAATTTCACAAAGAGGCGCCTCACTCTTCCTCTTAGAACCTACAAATCAAATAGTAGAACAGCTACTAATAATGGCTGGAGATGGGAAGGGTGTGATGAATTGAGTAGTGATTGTTATTTTGAGAGCCGTTATAGAGGCTGTTTATACAACGGAGGGAGCAAAGATTTCGTGTTTGGAATCTTATGAAATGAGATCAAATGTATATCCGGATTGTCAGCGAAAATATATTACAAAAAATACTGCTTAAATTTAATAAAAATAAGTCTTTAGAAAAATGAGATAACACTAGACAAACTCGGCGGTCGTTAATAAAGGGTGGTTTCCATGTTAACCCCTTCTTGAAATCTGGAATATTTATATACCAATGCCGTTGGTAATACGCGAGCGTGACGCATTCAGGGCATCGTGAACTTTTTCGAAAACTAAAAAAGCATGTTCAAAGTTCTGATTTCGTAAAACTACGATTTTTTGTAATAGTGCCTACCGCAAAAGCGTAGCGCGCCATTATTTGATTAGATGTCCCAGAAATGGGAGGAAGTTACGGAAAAGACTGTTTTACAACACATCATTCCGCTGACCGAATCCACTTTGAAGATAAAATGAGGGAAGGCATAGTCAGATGATGGACCAGTCATCAGGGTGCTGAAGATGAAACGTTATAAAGCTGCTTATTAAACGAGTGGGAGGACATTTTTCGCGTCTCAAATGGTATTTCTTATGGGTTATGTCAAATGAATTAAAAATAAAATATATCATATAATTCATCTTACCAGGAGATAGGAGATCTTGGTTTATTTTCAATATAAGATGCCATTAGCTTAATTGCCACGCTACGCTTAAGGTTAATTTAATGTCACAGAGCCCAATTAATTCACTTTTAGAGGGTTTTCAATATATAAATAAAAAATAAATCCCTTGATTGTGGTTGTGCATTTTGGATCACTAACTTGGAGACAAAAATGTGTGATTAAGTGTAAATATATGAGGAACCATAATAAATTTGGCCAACCTCAGGTGCAGAGTAAATTGTATCCATTGTTAAAATGAATCAAGAGCTATGATTTCCTGACAAGATAAGTATTATTAAGCAAGGAGTCAAAAACACTTCACACCGAGAAAAAAGGATCGTCTGAAAAATGAGCGGATGAGGAATTTCGAACTACAAGGATAACAGAGGGTATGAACGACAAAAGACAGATCCATTGACGAGCAATCAATCCGAGGGAAAGTTTAAAAATGGCCCACATATAGGGAAGCTTGGGAAAGGGATAAGAAAAGGTTCCTACAATTTACCAATCTCACAACATAATTCCTAGTGATGATGGTAAGAAAAAAGGCGGTGGATGGATTACCGAGGTATTAATGGTAAAAGGTTATGAAAGCCTGCTTATTAAATGAGGTGGAGAACATTTTCCGCGTTTCAAATGGCATGGAATGAAGTAAAAAGTATACTAGCAATCCAAGGGAAAGATAAAATGTACCGGGGAATTGTTATTTTTAATCACACTGAGCGTCCGAAAGGGAAAAAGCTGATTTTTAGGCGAAAAACAAGCTTACGAGCAATTTCGAGTGATTCAAGGAGAGCGGAGGACATGGCAGCTCAAGAAACACCCGTTGGTGAGAAAGCGATGCGCACAAAGTGAAGAGACGCTAAAGAATGAATCACTTGGTTATTTTCCACACCATTCTCAGTGCAACTGGCCTGCTTCAATGTTCCAACATTCGGTCGCAATAAAAACAGCGAAGAAAATAACCTAGTGAATCATTCTTTAACATGTCACAATTCCTCGAGATAACTTCGCCTGTCACCAGGTAAAGGGGAAAGGTATCGGGAAAATGGGGAGATCTAGCAGTTAGGCCGAGAACAATGTATAAGGGCGGCATTCTGCTATCTCGACCGTAAAGCCAATGGACTTGAAAAAATAAAAGGTTCACTTGTGGCAGCAGGCTGCACTGCACTCGAGCTATAGAGGCAGGTGATGGTTCGAACTATTACCATTTTTACAATTCCATTTTATCCACAAGAACGGAATCATATTACGGGCAAAATAATGATTGATTTAGTGTACAGAGGAGTAGAAGAGGAGTGTACCATATTTTTATTTTATTTTATTTATCTTCACTATCCCGAATACAGCACAATGTGCCAATTTACACCGGGTGGATAACAGTAACAACGGACGAGACACAAACACCCATGTCCTGGGCAGATAACATTCTACCCAGGCGGGACTTGAACCCGCGACCCTTAGGGTAGCAGGCGAGGACTTTACCCGGCCGCCACCGGGGCCGACAATCCATCTTGTTCTCCTTTTCTCTATGGAATACCATAGAGAAAAGGAGAACAAGATGGATTGGACACACCCTGAGACACAATGGGTTTTTGAGGAGTATAATTGAGGGCAAAATAGAGAGAAAAGCCCCCAGAGGTAAACCCAGGAATAAGTTCATGGATCAAATAAAGAGGAAAGTATATAGGAAGAGATACCAGGAGGTAAGGGAACTAGCAGTAAATTAGGAAGGGTGGAGGGCTGCAGTCACCCAATCTAAGAATTGAACAACCAATGATGACGGAATAATGATAGGTTTTACTACAAATGATACTTTTAGGTATTTGATAATAATATAGTACAAAACTATGCCTTTCCTAGAATATCGGTTCGCATATCCTCAAGTAAGAAACCAAGGTAACACAGTTGGTAGAGCACTAATCGTAAGTCGTTCAGTGCACATTTTTATAACAAGTATGTCGAAAAATTCCTTGGACAACACTTCACATAACTACATCAATTATACGTAGGAAAAAACCATGTGTGTTGTAAATGCATGCTTGTATAAATGATGAAAGAATTGTGTTTACAATTTGTATCTCATTAAAAGCTATGTTGTGACAGGTTTAGGGCGCGGAATACGAAAATACGCTTAGATCATAAGTAAAAATGTGTTTTTTTATTCGGAAAGATATCTAGATATAAATTAAAGAGGACCATAATAATACAAAACATGTTTTTTCGCGTTTACAAGAAAATCTGCACCTATATCATCGAATAATTTCGTATTCTATGGCAAGAACCATAATGCTACGTGTTAAAATAATATAAAATTACTAAGAAAACAAAGTGGTAACGTGAAGTTATTTTAACCTTCTAGACATATTACAAAGAAGTACTCGCATGAAAAATTTCACACAAATTTGTACGTGAATGAAAATCGCTCCAGCCACCTTGGAAAATACGGTCGGAAGCGCATCAATAGCAGCTTCCTTGCACTCGGTTCATGAGTTATGCTGCCCGACAGGACGCTCCGCGTTTAGTAAACAGCGTAGTCTGTTATGTACGAGGGTAAGTCAATGAATAAGTCGCAAGCGTCTGTATTTCATCCTCAGCATCAGTCTTAAACATTTCTTGAGAGCGCTTGAAACATCCACCATACAGTCCCGACTTAGCTAATGTTGATTTTCATCTGTTCAGGACCCTAAAATATCATTTTGGCAGCCGACACCTTGAAAATGAAGATGCCATAGTCCGAAAGGTTACTCGTCCGCTGCGACAGCAAACAAAAGACTTCATTGCTGACGGCAATCTGGGACTTGACAAGAGATGGGATAAGTGCCTGAATGTACATCTACATCTACATCTACGTCATACCCTGCAAGCCACCCAAAGGGTGTGTGGCAGGGGGTGCTTCCGCACCAGGCATGCATGAATGATACGGTAGAACACCGAAATTACATTGAAACCCGCGTACCACACATGCAATGCGCCAATTAAAAATCTAATACCCAAGAAACATTCTATCTTCAATCGCTCCAACATGCAAGGGATACAAAGACTACTACTACAGATTCTAAATATCATGCATAAATAAGAACATCAATATTTACATAATGCATAAATAAGAGAGTAGAATATATAATGAGAAAGATTTACTGCCTGCCTATTGTCAATACTCGAACTATTCATGACGACGATCACAGCTGTTATGGTCCCGAATGGTACGCGGAAAAAATGACATTTTATACCTATCGGTTCTACAATCTAGCTCTCTAATTTTATTGGAGCAATCCATTCTGCCGTAGTACGAAGGGGTTAATAGTATGTTTTTTACGTCGTCAGTAAAATGATTTTCCTGAAATTTATTTAGGAGGTTAAGCCTATCCAGGACTATCATACCAGGACTATATCCTTAGATTCACGACGTGGAATGCAAAAGTTAAGCCAAAATTACATATTAATGCGTGTTGTTTACTAGGCACAATACCTCGATATTTGATAGTCACTTTTATTATAAATGTACAGGGTGAATATGTAGAAAAGTGGAAAAAATTTCAGGAAGTTACTTTGATTATCATTGCCTCTATCCAGTTATGAAAGTTATTTATTGCCTTCCCCCCCGTATATTCATTTTCAATGGATAACTATCTCCATAAGGTCGGAGTTGCGATGTTGCCAACATGCAAGAAAATGCAGCGAGTGAAATGCAGTATAATAACAAGACAAATTGGATTCTTTCCATACTAAGATATAATTACCTGAAGAATATCGCTTCAATTTAGTACGGTTATGGAAATGGTTACTATGGTGAGTGGAGCGGTAATCGTGGGATATTGAGTACAACTGCCTATACGGTTAAATAAAAATGATGGAGGAAATATATTTTAAATTATTCGTCTTAATTTGAACAGAATTATGACTTAGATTCACGACGTGGAATGCAAAAGTTAAGGCAAAATTACAAATTAATGCGTGTTGTTTACTAGGCACAATAACTCGATATTTGATAGTCACTTTTATTATGATGAGAAGTGTAGTAGTTCGCGTTAAGGAGAAAATCTGTGAACATGTTCTCGAATTATTTCGAAATATACATCAACTGGCATAAGGCTGCGTGTTAAAATTGCGTTTGATTGCCAAAAAATTAAATCGGTGACATGCAGTTTTTTTCACTTTAATCAATATCTACATATTACCAATGAGCACGCGGAAGAAAAGTTTCACGCAAATCTGTACGAAAGTTGTTCCAACCAACTAAACAGACCCAGACGTGAGCACGCGGATCCCAAGTTTGGCAACACAGCACTTTATAAGACTCATTCTGTCAACTGAATGTGTAACGCTCCATAGAACCCACCAATCAGCCGGTAGAATACCCGTTCAGGTTGTGATACCTTATCTCTGCCAGAAGACGTCCATCATCCCCCGTGGGAAGCGGGGTGGGGAGTCCACGCCCTTCTCCACCGATCGAGCACCACCGTGAAGAGAAGCGGCGAAGGAGAGAGAGGCGGTGGTGCGGGGAGGCCTCACCCCCACTCCCAACGCACTCAAGCGTGTCACGCAGGCAGGCGCGCATGTTCCTCCGCGGACACGAACGAGCTCTTCCAAGCATCCAACCGGACAACACACGAACACACAAGCACGACGTTGACCGAAGCACGTCACAGTTCTAGCAAAAGTTCCCAGCCCTTGTGGACAGGCTCGAGACATGGGCTACGGGACTTTCAAAAATACTGCGAAACGGGGAAGAAGATTCTTAAGTACGCAGGATCGTCCACGAAGCCTATCCAATTACCGCCAACATGAACGCTTCGATAAGTTGGATTTGTCCACCACCGCCTGTCTTCCCATTTCGACTCACTTCAGAATGAGACCTCAAGAGCGGCTTCCCGGTAGATCAACAGCAATGAGTCACTTTCAACCACTTGAGTCTTGATTTGTCCACCACTACCAGTCGTCCTGTTCACCTCATCTCACATTGAGACCTCAAGAACGAGTCAGAGGTAGACCAATAATTATGAGTGATTTTCAACCACTTTCCATGATTTGCCCACCACTACCTGTCGTCCTGTTTCGAGTCATCTCACAATGAGACCTCAACCGGGTAGATTAATGTCGATAGGTAACTTATTAACCACTTGCCTTGCGTATAAGTTCGTCGTAATTTTTTTCGCGAATAATTTGGTTCTCCTGCCTCAATCTCTCCCTCACGTTGCCTCCCCTTCTTCTCCTCCGTCCTTTCGCTCTGCCCCCTCCACTTTTATCTCTCCTCCTTCCCGCGCACGCCCGCGCCAGGAACTTTTGAGGGAGCTCCACCTCCACCTTACGGCAGCGGCTGTTGTCCGTCCGTTCGCCCATTGCATTACACGTCTCATCCCTCCCTCCTCTCCCCGCAACATTCCCTCCCTCGACCGCCCGAGACGGGCTCGCTGGTCCGCGGGTTTTTTCGGAGAGGAGAGGAAGAGGAAGAATCGCCGACAACGGCGGCGTTTTGTGGGAGGAGAGAGAGAGAGAGAGAAACACGGGCAGGGACGAGGAGGAAAAGATGAGATCGGGAGAGAATATTACTTGAGAGAGGTCGGACTAGGTGGGAGTGATGCGCGAGGAGATAGAGCCAGACGGACAGACACGCCGAGACCACTCTTTCTCTTATCCACATCCTCGCCTCTCTCACCCGTGGGACGTCCCGAAAGAGATTAATAAAAAAAAGAAGAAGAGAAGGAGGAGGAGGAGGACGAAAAATATTTTTGAAAATGACTTTATCCACATAATGACCGCTATAAAAAGCGTCATTTTTTTATGGTAGGACGGAACGGCATATCTTTTGCCTTGATGTCGTCCAGCCTCACACTCAAACCATTCTCTCTCTCTTTCTCTCGCCTTATTCTTCCCTCCTCCCCCCCACACCAATTCCACCACTCGAGAGTAGTGTTCCCCCGCCTCCCCAACCCTCCGCTGGCCCCTCCCCCCTTTGGTGAGGTGAGTTAAAAAAAAACCCCCTCCCCAGTCTCTCCCTCTCGGCCAATCCAGAGCCGTGGAAGGAGAGGGGTAAGGGGGAGGGAAGACAGGTTGGGAAGGCAAAGGGAGACGTATAATGGTGGAAATATTAAAAGAGTTATGTTTTTACGATTGGATCCGTTCCTTTTTATTTTTTTCCATCTTTCATTTTTGTATTATTTTTTTGCTTCGACCTTTTTCATATTTTCAACCTCTTCCTCCACCTCCTCCTCCTCCTCCTCCTCGTTCCCCAACCCCTCCCACGTCGAAGGCTGAAGCAGATGATGCGACCGTGGACCGGTCATGCTGCTCCTAGACTTCAAAGCAATCGGGGCACTTCATATGTATGTTCTATGCGGAGGGCTCAGCATGGCGACTAGTATTTATTTATTTATTTATTTATTCAAGTAATTGCTCACATACAGCATTTCTGCCAGTTTACGGTGTCGCAGTAACAATAAACACGTAATGTAGACGTAGACAAACAAACAAAACAAAGAGTACATGATAAAATAATGCAAACAAACCAGTAAAGCAAAGGTGGAGAGGGGGGAAAGAGGGAGTAGTTTAGTTATTTCCCGAGAAATGGGACATGGAAAGATTGGTGAATGAGTTGGAAGAGAGCAAAAAGGGATCAATGTTATCAGGCAGAGAATTGAGAAGTGAGGAGAGGCGGTAGTGAAGGGAACGCTTGATAAGGGATAGTCTAGGGATAGGCATATGGAGTAATGAGTGCGTACGTGTGGATCGACAAGGAACTCGGAAATTAATGGAGGAAAGCAATTCAGGACAATCAATATTTGAGTTCAGAATGTTGTAAATAAATGTTAAATCGGTATTGATTCTTTGATTGCAGGGATTGGGGATGGATAGAGAAGATAGGATCGAATCAGTAGGCATGTTGCGTAAAATGAAGTAGACGTAAAAAGTATGTAGATGTTCGCATGGGGCGATGTCAAGGATGGAATGTGGGGCAATGAAAATAGTTAAGGAGTTTCCACCGTGACTACTTGAGTCAAAATCGAGGGGTATGCAACTCTGAGAAATGGTTGCGAAATGGACAGAAATGGATAATAATGGACAAAAATGGTTAGGAATGGACGGAAATGGATAGAAATGGACAGGAATGGATAAAAATTGACATAAATGGATAGAAATAGTTAGAAATGGACAGAAACGGACAGAAATGGATAGAAATGGTCGGAAATGGACAGAAATGGATAGAATTGGACAGAAATGGATAATAATGAACAGAAATAGTTAGGAATGGACGGAAATGGATATAAAGGGACAGAAATGGATAAAAATGGACATAAATGGATAGAAATGGACAGAAATGGACAGAAATGGATAGAAATGGTTAGAAATGGACAGAAATGGATAGACATGGATAGAAATGGTCAGAAATGGATAATAATGGACAGAAATGGTTAGGAATGGACGGAAATGAATAAAAAGGGACAGAAATGGATAAAAATGGACATAAATGGATAGAAATGGTCAGAAATGGATAGAAATGGTTAGAAATAGACAGAAATGGATAGAAATGGTCAGAAATTGACAGAAATTGATAGAAATGGACAGAAGTGGATAATAATGGACAGAAATGGATAGAAATGGTCGGAAATGGACGGAAATGGATAGAATTGGTTAGAAATGGACAGAAATGGATAGAAATGGTCAGAAATGGACAAAAATGGATAAAAATGGACATAAATGGATAATAATGGACAGAAATGGATAGACATGGTCGGAAAATATACAAAAATGGTTGGAAACGGTTAGAAATGGATATAAATGGCTGAAATGGAAATGCGGTGTACTTTTGTTTTTGAAGTTGCCTACCCCTCGGTCATAACTATTGACGTTGATGGAGAGGGGGCTCGCTATTGAGAGAGCCGTGCAGTAGAAATATTCGATTGAACCGAACAAATATTTCGGCTTTTCAGAATACGATATGTATAATTGAGTGTTGCTGCACAAGCCTCGCTACGTTGCCGCACAAGCCGTTATTCATTTCATTTCATTTTTTCATTTCATTTATTTTTCAAAAATGTAACATCGATGTTCCGTCAGGCACATGCCTGTCCACGGGACATATGTAAAATTAAACAATATAATATATAGTTTTTCTTCTTTTTACCCACAAATTATGGCGTATCAGGCTCATATACTTAAGAAAACATCAGCAGAAATACACCTAGCTAAAAAGATAACAGCAAAAGTAACGGCAAAAAACAACAGCAATAGAAATGCACCTTGATACAATTCCATTAAAATTTATCTCTGTAGAAACTTTTTTACACTTTTTTAAAACTAATTACATTTTCTTCCTTTCCTTTCTCCAACTCTCTAAAATATTTATTTAATAATTTTGGGAGAATATACTGCCTATCACGCTCACCATATTTATTATTTATTGTAGGCACAACAAAAAAGTTCCTCTTGTAGTCAAAGAAAATTACAGTAAGTAGGGCACTTAGGAACAACATATGTTCGCTGTGACTATTGAGGTGGATGGAGAGGGATCTTGTTATGCTGGCCAATGCTAGAAGCTGAAGCCAGTCCGCCATCTTCTTTGACCCTAATTTTCCTACAGCGCTTACGGACTAACGCAATAATTTAGCAATCTTTCTTTGGTTCCATCGACAACTTACTAGAAATCAGGATGCAATTACTTATATAATTGGCATTCTCATTACAAATATTATTCCTTTTCCTAAATATTGGCATTGTTGAGGTACGTGGAAAGGGCACTTGCTATGCTGGCCAATTCTAGAAGCTGAAGCGAGTCCGCCATACTCGTTCACCATCATTTTCCTATAGCGCTCGCGGGATAATGAACTAATATTGCAATCTTACTATGTTTTCCATCGATAACTTACTAGAAATCAGCATGCATTTACTTCTATAATGGGAATTCTCATTGCAAATATTATTCATACATAAAGATTAATTATAATCCGCTTTCCCGCAGAAAAATTGGGTTAAACAGAGTACAATCCGTAGCACTGAGTAACCAATATATGTTTCAAGAGTTATTTGCCTTAAATTTTGAGCAGGTGTTCCAGCTTCACATGCACTAATTCGTCCATTCCGTCGGGCTGTACAAAGGAAAGTTAGGAGGGAGTAGGTTTAAACCATCGAAGTGTATGGGGGTGTAACCACTTGCTATGCTGGCCAATGATAGAAGCTGAATCCAGTCCACCATCTTCGCTAACCCTCAATTTCCTATAGCGCTCGGGGGCTAATGTACTAATTTTTCAATTTGACAATGTTTTCCATCGATAACTTACTAGTAACCAGCATGCATTTACTTCTATAATGTAAATTTTCATTACAAATATTTTTCATATGTTTGAGTTAATAAGTATCAACTTTCCCGATTAAAAATAGGATAAAATCGAGTAGAATCTGTATCAGCAAATAGCCAATACATGTTTCCAGAGTTAATTGCCTTAGACTTAAGGCTTATAGGTTCAAACGGTGGATATTCTTGCTTTAAGTCCACTAATTCATCCATTTAATTATGCTATCCATGGGAAAGTAAGAAGAGAGCAGGGTTAAACCATTGCGGCGTACGGAGAGAACAATACATCATCATATTGAAGCCTCAAAACGGAAATAATAACCATAGTTTCAAAGAACTACGGAAGTAGCCGCGCAGTAACTTTAACGGAGTCACACGCCAGTGTTCACACAACTGTGTGAATTTCACAGTGGAAAAATCATTCGCCTGGACTGGGAATCGAGCGCTCGCAAACCTTTGGCATTACATCCACGGCACTTGAGAGGACCAGTTGCTCCTTAAATCCCTCAATGAGGTTCATAGTGGAAGGGGCCTCGGTAGCTTAATTAGTTAGACCACTTGGCGCGCAGTCGAGGGATCTGGGTTCGGCTCACAGTCCAGGTGAATAATTTCTCCACAGTGAATTTCACTCAATCATATGAATAATCATATTGTTTAACCCTACTCTCTCCTTATTTTCCTATGGATAGCACGACGGAATGGACGAATTCGCGGACGCAAAGCAATAATATCAACCATCTGCTTGAAATTTTAGGCAAGTAGTACTTGAAACATATATTCCCTGCTAAAAATTTCCTTAGAAGCTGTTCTGTAGAACGTAAGGATTTCTACAGAAATTGACTCTTTTTCTTCAGAACTAGTTCCTTTTCTAAGGATCTGTACGGAACATGAGAGCCTGACTCTACAAAACATATGTTATGTAGAGTTATTTTCTGCAGAGCAAAATGACTCCTTACAAGCTGTTCTGTAGAACTTCAGCAATTCTACGGAAATATGTGAGGTTTCCTTGAGCTTGTAAGGAGTTCTGCAGAGCGTCAAAGGGCTTCTGTTAAACGTCCTAAGGTATTCTGCAGAACATCCTAAGGTATTCTGCAGATCATCCTAAGGTATTCTGCAGAACGACGTAGGTAATTCCGTAAAATGGCGTTTCAATACTTTAAGGAATGTCAACAGAACTTTTAATATATTGTGTAGAAGTATTTATAAGGAAACTATACAGAATTTTTTAGCAGGATTAGCTGCTTAGTGCATTAGATTCTATTCAATTTTACGACAGTTTTCATTGAAAATGCGCATGATAATTAATTTAAATAGCAAAAAATATACAAGGATAGATAGAAGATGAAGCCTATTCTCTTTCTTTCCAGTTCCCGTTCAATGGCTCTCCCCCTATCGCGGTCTTCAGTATCTCTTCGCAACCCTCTTCAACCGATCAAATTTGCCCTCCCCTAATTGCATCCAGAAGTTTCCTCTCCTCATTCACCATGCAGAGCACATTCTAGTTCACCATTCTTTACGTCCAGCACACGTCCACACGCACTACTGGGTTGGAAGCGTGGAAGAGGATAGGAATTCTGGACGAAATAGGAAGAGGGAGACGAGGGATTTTATGAGGGATCTAATGGAGGAAACGAATTAGGATAAGTCCTGTCCATAAACCTAAAACCAGCTGGTAGAATACTTCAAAAGATGGTTCTGCAATATATTTCAATTGTATTATGCCTGCAATCTCTCCTACTGCTATACCTAACAATAACTACGACATGTGAGCACATACATGTACATGATTCATTCCGTTGAGGTAGATGGAGAGGGCAATACGTCATCAAACTGTCGCCTGACAAATGAAATTACAACCATATAAATAATCCCCAATATTTCTGCATTTCCCTTCAAAGAGCACGACGGAATGGATGAATAAGCGGATTTATAGAAAGAAAACACACCGTCCGTTTGAAATCTAAGATAAGTAACTCCCGAAACATATATTGGTTACTTAATTGTTGTGGCTTTACACGATTTAACCATAGTTTTCACCGGAAATACAGGTTATTGTAAATTAAAATACATGGAAAATATTTTTATGGAGAATTTTTATTAAAGACATAAATGGATGCTGGTTTCTGGTAAGTAACCCATCGAAAACATCGAAAAATTGCAAAATTAGAGCGTCAGCCAGTAAGCGCATATTGATAAGCCCTTATATTTTCTTATTTTCCTTAGAATAACGAGACGGAATGGATGAATTAGCGGATTTATTTAGCGGATTTAGCGGATTATTAGAAAACCCGCAATCTGTTTGAAATTTAAGGCAAGAAACTCTTAAAATGTGCACTGGTTATTCAGTGCTATGGATTTCAACGCGATTTTACCATCGTTTTCAGTGGGTATACGGATTGTTATTAATTAAAATTTATGAAAAATCTTCATCGGTCGTTCAATCCTAAGATTGGTTGACTGCAGCCCTCCACCCTTCTCTATATAATGTTAATTTCCTTACCTCCTGTTATCTCTTCCTATGTATTGTCCTCTTTATTAGGTCCATGAACTTATTCCAAGGTCTTCCACTGGGGACTTTTTCCTCTATTTTACCATTAATTATGTTCTTCACAAACTCATTTTGTATCCGGGTGTGTCCAATCTATCTTGTTCTTTTTTGTGTAGTGTCCCATATGGCCCTTTCCTCTTCTAATCTTCTGTTCACTTCATCATTTCTTTTTTTGTGTCCATTTTATCTTCAGCATCCTTCTCAAGCACCAGGTTTCAAAGGTTTCTGGTCTTTTCTGGTCAGCTTTTTCAATGGTCCATGTTTTCCGACCCATGGAGTGCCACGCTCAACACTAATGTTTTTACATGCTGCTTCCTGGTTTTTAGTCCTTGACTACTTAATGCGATGAACTTGCAGGCAGCGAGCAGGGGTGTGTACCCGCAGGGGGTAAGTGTCCTAGTCTAGAAATAGCTCTTTGGTGAAAATTTTTTTTCATTCACTGTTCTCCTTTATTGTTTTTAAAGCCATTTGAGCAGGAGAGCACTGTGGGTTTCTATTGTTTCAAACTTTACACTCTTCCACCCTCCCTTTTGGCCTTTCTCCCTTGTCACTGTGTTTCCCAGCATCTGGTTGTTGCAACCACAACCTAAAGATATAACTTACACCTTTGCACGGATGGTAACCTAACACCCTCTGCCACACGCCCAAGCAGCCGCTCTTTGGGATCTTATTTAAACTAACTAAATACACTCCTTTTAATTCATGTCTCCATTTCATTTCCAAATAACTTACACCTTTGCTCGGCTGGTGACCTAACACCCCCTGCCACACGCCCAAGCAGCCGCTTTTTGGGATCTTATTTAAACTAACTAAATACACTCCTTTTAATTCATATCTCCATTTCATCTCCAAATAGCTTACACCTTTGCACGGATGTTGACCTAACACCCCCTGCCACACGCCCAAACTATAAGAATCCAAAACTACTACCAAATCATGAAGACAAAGATTCCACATTCAACGCACCAAACCCCACTCTTCTACCTCAAAAATTGACAGCGAAAGAAACAAAACGGATACAGAATGACAGATACGCTACAAAATTAATAATGCAATGGATTATACTCAATTTTATCACACTTTTGATCGGGAATGCGAATAATTATTAATTTAAATATAAGAAAAATGTATGTGAAAATAATGCATATTAATGGCGTAAGTACAAGCTGATTTCTTGTAAGTTATAGACGGACAACGTTGTAAAATTGCAAAATTTAATGCGTCAGCCAGTAAGCGCTAAGGTAATATCGGGGTTAACAAAGATGGTGGACAAGCCACGCCTTCATTACATCTGTTAGCATTGGCCAACATAGCAAGCGCCTTCTTCATCCGCCTTAATGGTTCATTCCCTCACGAGACGGCATATGAACCACCCCAGGCTCCGTGGCTCAACGTAATTCTTATCTCACCCCCCTCTCCGCTCCCCCCCTCAAATATTCCCTCCGTTCCCCTCCCCTCCTATACAGCGCCAAGCACAAGAGGAATGGCTGGGAACGGGAAACTCAATTGGCGATCCGGGAGAAAACCATCAAATTACCTTTATTACTCCCTTGCAAGTTGACGTAAGTCTCACGGTAGGTGGAGGAACTCCTATGCCATTACTTCCATACCGACGCCGATGCGCCGGGTTGAGGCAGTTAAAGTAGTCATGAGAGCGAAATTAAATCCACTGCAGTCCACTGGCGCACCATGTGCATCACCATTAAGATTGGAGGGAGGGATTGGCCATTTTGATGCTCCTGCCGATGGTAAAAGGAACCTTTCAGAAGGTAATGACTTCAGTTCAAATATATGTGACAAAAACCAGACAAATCAATCTTAACATGGCCCAGCTTAATGTTTTCATCACGCAAAAAGAATTATTTTTGAAATAATTTATTATTAATTTCAAATACGTCCTCTAACTGTTTAAAACGATGTCTTCCACTTCTCTACCTTATCGTTTGTTTTCATAAAGCAAAGCAGTGACAAACAATCTTTGATTCCACAAGTCATTCTTCTCTGGGGTATTTTCCATTCATTGAGGTATATGGAAAGGGCGCTAAGTCATCAATATGAAGCAATATGTTAAAACCTATTCTCCCCTTACGTTCCTATGGATAGCACGTCGTAACGGACGAATAATTGTATATCAAGTTAGAATATCAACATTCTGTTTGAAATTTTAGATAAGTAACTCTTGAAACATATATTGGCTGCGTAGTGCTACGGTTTCTACTAAATTTTGCAATAGTTTTCATCGAGCATAAAGACTACTATTTATTTATATAAAGAAAAAAGAAATCAAATACCTATATGGGACAAAAACCTGAAATATATGGGACAAAAACCTGAAATTCAACCTTAACAGTGCCCAGCTTAATGTTTTCATCACGCAAAAAAAAATTGTTTTTGAAATAATTTATTATTAATTTTAAATACGTCTTCTACCTGTTTAAAACGATGTCTTCCACTTCTCTACCTTATCATTTGTTTTCATAAAGCAAAGCAGTGACAAACAATCTTTGATCCCACAAGTCATTCTTATCTGGGGTATTTTCTATTCATTGAGGTATATGGAAAGGGCGCTAAGTCATCAATATGAAGCCTGACAAGCGAAATGACAGCCATGATGTTTAAACCTACTCTCCGCTTACGTTCCTATGGATAGCACGTCGTAACGGACGAATAATTGTATATAAAGTAAGAATATCAACATTCTGTTTGAAATTTTAGATAAGTAACTCTTGAAACATATATTGGCTGCTTAGTGCTATAGTTTCTACTCAATTTTGCAATAGTTTTCATCGAGCATGAAGACTACTATTTATTTATGTAAAGAAAAAAGAAATCAAATACCAATATGGGACAAAAACATGAAATATATGGGACAAACTATGTGGGACAAAAACCTGAAATTCAACCTTAACGGTGCCCAGCTTAATGTTTTCATCACACAAATAAAAATTAGTTTTGAAGTAATTAATTATTAATTTTAATTTAGTTAAGGAGAATTCATGATGAAAAAGTATGTGCATGCTGTCTTCTAGTAATTTATCGATAACAAACATTTTAAAATTGAAAAATTAGTGCGTTGGCCCCAAAGCGCCATAGAATATTGTCGGTTAGCGAAGATGGTGGACTAGCTTCAGCTTCTAGCATTGGCCTGCATAGCAAGTTCTATCTCCATACATCTCGATGGTTTAAACCTACTCCCTCCTAACTTTCCTTTGTTTAGCTCAACGGAATGGACGAATTAGTGCATAATAAGTGAGAACATTCACCATCTGCTCAAAATTTAAGGCAAATAACTCTTGAAACATTTATTGGTAACTTAGTGCCACGGATACAACTCGATTTTACCCAAATATTCTGCGGGAAAGCGGATTATAATTACTTTTATGTATTAATAATATTTGTTTATGAGAATGCCCATTATATAAGTATATGCATGCTGGTTACTAGTTTGTTCTCGATGGTAAACATAGTAAAATTTCACAATTAGTGCGTTAGCCCGCTAGCGCTATAGGAAAATGATGGTGAACGAGTATGGCGGACCGGCTTCAGCTTCTAGCATTGACCAGCATAGGATATACCCTCTCCACGTACCTCAAAAATGCCAACATTTTAGTATCCGTAGGACTTATGTTTGCAGAAATTGTTTAAACCTCAATTATTTCCGCTATGGAACGTCATAGATCGATTATCGGAATATTTACCTCATATTCTTAGTGCCCTCTAATGTGAATGTACTTTTACCATTTTCAGACATAGTATCTGCGCGCTAAACTATTATGCATGGTTTATCGAATTCAAAAACATATCGTTAATTATATATCTTGGCTGTACTTTTCAAACTTCACGATAATACGTCAACTTTTTCAAATACGTTTTACTTTACTTTGATTCGATGGAATTATATGCGATTCGTACAGTTCCCCGATTTATTTCACAAGCCCAAAGCGTGAAAATAAAAAGGTCGAGAATAAAATGAGAGACACCTTCACGAAATCGATGTCATTGGAGTGACAGAAGACCAATCGGGCTCGCTGCACATCTATTTACCGCATGCCTTCGCATCAATTTAAAGTCCAAAGTTTTCCTGCATACATTGTTCAACCGTACATCGCAAAATCTAGCCTATGCTGATTATGTCAATATGATATCAAGAAGACTAAAAGATCTCGAGGAAGGACTGGAGAGATTGGAGATGGAGGCAGGAAAAGTTGGGCTAAAAGTGAACTCTGCGATAACACAGTACTTGTTCTCTTCCAGGAAAAGTACTACTGTTCGAGATAAATCTATAATATTAAATGGGAATAAGTATGAGTGATGTAACAAATTCAAGTACTTGGGAGTGCTGGTGACAAAAGATAACGAAATACATGAAGAAATAAAAGCCAGGATTGCAGCAGGCAATAGGGCTTATCGAGCTTTATTGAAAGGGCTCAAGTCAAGCAACCTAAGTCGAAACTTGAAAACAAAGATTTACCGAACAGTGATTAGACCTGTGGTCATATATGGTTCAGAAACGTGGACCGTGACCACGGCAGAAGAAGAGCTACTTAAAAGATGGGAAAGGAAAGTACTAAGAAAGATTTATGGTGCTACAAAGGAAGGTGGACAGTGGAAAATACGGAGAAACAGAGAACTCGAGGAACTCCACAAACATCCTAACATAGTGACAGAAATTAAGAGCAATAGATTAAATTGGTAAAGACATGTCGAGAGAATGCCTGAGGATAGGATGGTGAAAAAGATATTTCGTGGTCATCCTGGTGGTAGAAGATTGAGAGGGAGAGCCCGTAAAAGATGGCTGGATGATGTAGAGGTTGATCTGAGAAAGATGGGAATTAAAAGATGGAGAACGCATGCCGGGAATCGTGATGTCTGGGCTAACATCGTCGGAGAGGCCGAGGCCCTACAAGTGCTGTAGCGCCGAGGAGTAAGTAAGTAAGTAAAGTTTTCCTGCAGTAGATCTCGAATGAATGTATTTATTTTTATCCCCCTATATAAAGTTGATGTGGATTATAGAGGGGAGAGCACTGGGGAAGCAGGAAAGAGGAAGGAAGAGGATAGGAATTCTGGACGAACTAAGAAGAGGAGTGCGATATAAAAATTTTATTTTTGCTTGCCGGACGATTCTGTTGGCCCGTATGTCCCCGAAATACCGATAGGCTGCTGTGCCTGTCATCAGGTTTTCCAGGGACCGGACCAACAGAACTTGACATGCATCCATGCCCTGGGTGGTGAAAAACCCACCCAAGCGGGACTCGAACCCGCGACCCTCGGTTTAGCAAGCGAGGACTTTACCCCGCCGCCACCGGGGCCGGCTTTAAGAGAGATATAACGTCATATCATGATATTAGGGAATGCAGAACGATACACCAAAGATTATAACGTTAACGATAAGTTATCCAATCTAAAAACCTCCCAATAGGCTGTACGAAGACGGAAATGTAAATGGAATCTACTACGAGCCTCATGCTTATTCCACTCATCATCTTCATAGATTCCATATTCCGCCCAACGGTGGGTTTTCTACATTTACATACCATGGCAATGTGGCAGGGAGTGCTAGGACACCAGCCGTGTAAATATGTAAGGGATAAGGTTTTGGGAGGTGAAATGGTGACGTGTATTATGGAAGTGTATTTAGTGGAGCTCAGTTTCTATTGTGGCCGATTATTATGCGCGGAAAGAACGAGTGTTTGTACCTATCTGTTCGGCAATGTATCTCTCTTATTTTATCGCTTCTGTTAGACCCCGAGATGTAGTGAGGCGTCATGATAATATTCTCTGTGCCGCTCTGAAACACACCAGTTCTGAATTTCTCAAGCAACCTTAGCCTAGCGTGTTGTCTCCGAGTCTCTAGGGGCTCCCACCTTAATCCCTCTGAAAGTTGTGAGACACTTTATGTTCGCTCGTATCAGTTTTAAACAAAGCCAATAGCTTTTCTTCGCATTTGATTAGTTTTTTTGGTTTAGTATTTATGACAAAGGTCTCAAATGCTCGCGTCGTCTTTGAGGTGTGGCCTAACCAGAGTGAAGTAGCATATCTCTTTGACATTCTTACCTGAGGACCTTCCTATTTTACGCATAGGAAACCTAGTGTCTTCAATGCCGTTCCGCATATGCTCAGGACTTTCTCGCCAACTTAATGAAGAAAAAATGAGTGGGCTGTTCTTATACCCGCATCTTTGAAAACTTCCACTCCAAGGACTTGATCTTACTGCAGCATTAATTACAACTTCCATTAGCCAGAAATGATTACTTTTAATCGCATCGAAGTACGCGTGTGATAATTGCAAAGCTTAGGCCATCCGACGTCATTTCCCAGAAAAATTATACCTTATACGTATCCAGACGGATTTCAATCAATACCAATTAAAATGCATTTGATTATATCTTATGTCTAACCCGAGTTTGCATATCGATGACTCACAACTTGAATTCTGAGCCACGGGAAGGACGTGGCCGGTCGAAGCATTGACCGAAGGCAGACTACAGTGGCAGTTGACTGTTGATACCGCCTCCCTCTCTTTAACTATGCCATATAAATTGCTTATCGCTCCCCACCTTTTCCGCTCACCTATCATTCTCCACTTTATCACGGCCTTCAGCATTCCTTCACCCAAATAACCTGTTCCCATCCCTCTGCCCAGTCTTCCCTAATTTCCATAAGCTACTTTTATCCTCCCCTGCGTGTGGTCGTTTGCCTTTCTGGTGATCCAACATACATCATCCGAGTTCTTCTTCCGTTGTATAGATGGATAAAAGATGCACAATTTTCCACAAATGGTTTTAAACTTAAACTTTGACCTAGGTTCTAACGGTGATCTAGGCAAATTGTAATTTTTTTCAAGTACTGTACCGGTGAAGGAAGGTTTCATTGAATTTCAGAGAATCTCCTCCCAATTTTCTACTTTTTCAGGGGCCTATCTCGCTCTAGTATATTCTTATTCGACTCAGAATGCGATCTATATTTTTCACCCGGTCCATGAAACCTATTCTCATTCTTCCCCTTCTCCGCTTGACCAACATCCTTCCCTCTATCACATTCTTGAGCAATCCATCGCCCTTCATAACACTCTTAAGCCATCTACCCTGCTGATCTCGAATTTCATTAAGAGGTTTCCTTCCCTCGCCTACCATCATACGCACTTCTTTGTTAGTCTTCCTTTTCGTCCGCCTAACCTTCTCCATCCTTCTCCGCACCGACATCATAAATGCCTGCAGCCAATTCTCGTCCTCCTTTCAGAGGGTCCTCGTGTCTGCCCCATACGCTACGCTACGCTCCATATCAAGCTCTTCACCAGCATCTTCTTCACATCCTTACCCATTGTCACCGTCATCAAATCTCTTCTACTACTAAACGCATCCTTAGCTAGCGCTATTCTCTACCGTATGTCTTTGCAACTATGCCCGTTTTCCTCTAGCGTGCTACCCAAGTAATTAAACCGTTTTACCTGCCCTAGTCTGTGCCCTTCAACTTTAATTATTAGCTTCACTTTCTTCGTAATAGAGATTCTCATTATTTTCCATTAATAATATATGGTACTAATGCAGTTCAAGATTGTAGCATAATATGTAAACCGATACGTATTATATTCAAGCTCTAATATTGTTACATGTGTTATTTTTCATGTCAAATTATGTTTGGTTGATATGCAATGTTATTTTTGAGAAGGGAAATTTTAATTTAATTGCAGATAATCCAGCTCTGTTTGTTTGTTTTTTTTGCTTTTTTGTTGCTATTATTTATTTAAGTACCCCTTAAGGCCTAAATCATGAAAGTCAGAATGTCATGTTATCTGTCATAATTTAAATATTTTTTTATGGCCTACTTGAAACTAGGGGACATGAAATTCCAGTTTCTAACAACATTTATCATTATCATATTGAACACAACAATAATGGTCATGCATGGTCAATTACTCCCACTCTAATACTACCTTATTTAATGTAAATTCATGTTGAATTGAGCTGTTTTAACCACATGGGTGTTTTGAGTTATTCGTCCAACCTTTTGATGCTCAAGAAACAAGTGAATGGGCGAATCAAATAACAGTGTTTCGGATTTTGACGAAAGTTGGCAGGATGGCAATTTAAAATATAGGAACATCTTCCAGGGATTGGCCATAGAGGGAGAAGGGATAAGAGTCGCAACGGCGCCAAAAAGATTTGGGCAAGCAAAACAATATTATATTTTTATTACACGCTTGTGTTGAATATTTTAAAAAAATATCATTTGGGTTGATCGAATAACAAAACGCCGAGTGAAAAAATATCACTCGGTCCAAATAATTCGACTTATAATCAATCCATCGCTAGATGACATCTTTACCCCCAGACCACGCACTCATGTCCTTAGAGGTTCAATTATATTTTTCAATAATGATAGTAAAAATATTAAACCTCACTTTCTGTTTTGAACAAGATGTCTCAAAAATAACCACAAGAACAGTCAGCGGAAATAATGCCCCCAATGCAAGAAACAAGCTGGTTAAATCTGAATTACTGTCCAACACCACCGAAATGAAGACATCAAAAAAATTCATTCGTCCAGCAGTAATTTACGGGGGTGAGTAATGGATCTTAAGTGTGTCAGATATGAATGCACCAGGAATCTGTGAGAGAAAAATTATCCGTAGGATCTAAGGCCTCACGAAAGAAAATCAAGATTGGATAAAAAAACTACTAGTTAAGAAAACGACATTCTCAAGGTGTTGGGCATAAAATCGAAGCAAGGAGAATTAGCTGGCGTGGGCATGAGCTGAGAATGCTTTAAACAAAATTGTAAAGCCAGCTACCAGAGGCGGAAATGCAAGAGACACATATAAGAGGAAGACCCAGAGGGCGATGGAGGCAAAATTTTGAAGGACATTGGAGACGCGTATGAGAGCAAGGTACGAGAGGAAAGCTGACCAGAAGAAAAATCGGAGGCATACAGTGGAGGAATCCATGGCTCATCCAGGTTTGCAGAGCTTCGCAAAAAAAGAAGAGGGTATCTGGGTCATTCCACCTCAATTCAACAAGCGATTGTCCCTCTGGGTCTCTGATAATTCTCAAACTTGGTGAACAGGTAGCATGTGACCTCAAATGAAACATTCTGAAGCCGTTTTGAGAAAGAATTTTCTACATGATTTATGCGCATTTAAGTTTTTTCACATTTTTGCTTAAAATTCGTACCATGAATCATGATTTTTACTTTAAACTCGGCATCTATTCATCGCACAGCAACAATATATACCTCATTTTTAAGCTTTTTTTTCAAATATACTGATACTATTTAAAATTTGATTTTTATTTAAATTTTTGTTCAATTTTTATATTTAAAAAATTTTAATTAACCTTTCTCAAATATTCCACCTCAGGATCGGCAAAAACTTTTATGTCACAATGAATACGCACCTAACCAACTTTAACTGAAATAAAATTCCATGTCAATTAATAAACACATTTTTAAAAGTTTTTTATGCATTTTCATTTTTCTCACGCCTGACCCGTGGGCTCGGCCCTGGAGCGAACATGTAGCAGACATGTAATACGTGCATGGGCGTACACAGATAGCTTCAGCTCATAAAATTAAGTATTGAAAACAATGTAATGAACAATTATTTGATTTTTTTTAATCACTAAGTAACTGCAACTACGCTTTTACCGCTTCTTTAAAGCTAGAGCCATGGTGAGGTATTCGATTGTTTAGCTTATATTCCTTAATTTAATTTAAGTCATGCGGCGGTGCCCTTACTTATACTAAAAGTGGTCCCTCAATAAAGAGAAAACATTGAAATATTTATTTTATAAATATTAAAAAAGAGAAATTAATTCGGAAGAGGGAAAGCTTTGGAAGGAATTCTGCACATACTTAAACGTCTTATTACTGAATATTTTAAATTAGGCCATAAGGTTACGTGTTACAATAACATTGGATTGCCAAAAAAACCAAAGCGGTACGGTTCCAATTTTTTTACTTCCATCTATACATATCACTTACAAAAATGTGTTCACAAATGTTCACGATTAGGTACCAAACAGCAAAATATTCTTTTACCACGTTAAGGAATGCGCCCTCTCAAGGTATCGTTCACGAAATAAACTAGACCAAAACTATCAAGGGAGGGAGCTGGAGGGGAGAGCTACAACTAACTTCGCAACCGTGATCTAAAGATAAAAGGAGCGGAGGTTAAGTAAGTACAACCGTGAATGTGTGATTCAAAACTAAAGCTAAATTCCAACTTTTTTTAATTTTTATGCTCTCGCCAATAAATTTCCTAAGATGTTAGAGAGCAATATGCCAATTAAGGACAGGAAAAATGCCAATTATTCCACGTAAAATTTTTCATTAACACTTTTTTTGCCATAGACAAGGTCCTTATATATAAGGGATTTACAGTAGTTTGGGCAAAATAAATTTCACCTATAAATCAAAGAATTTTGCCTAGTTTTAAAGAAAAACATCTCACCAGTCCAAAGATACCAAAATAACAGCCCCTTATTGAACTGCTTTCCGAGATTTTTGACAAGAGCATCAGCCTTATCACATCTCGCACTCCAGAGAGACCTTATTTAAAAAATAAGGAATAACTAACACTCGTCAAAAGAATAGCAGAGATATTTGTATGTATTTCTATTTTTTTAATAAATCGCATCATCACCACAGCATTTTTTTAGGTACATAAAAAAAACCTTTTGTTGTGAAAGAGTTTTAAAAGTACCGCGTGAAGAAAATGAGTCAAGTTAGAGACCAACGCGTACATTTTTATTAAATAACTTAGCACTTCAGCTATATAAAATTACATAATTTCATCATAAGTAATGCAATGTTTAATTCAAGCTTCCTACATCCACTGACATAAAAACGTATATTTGAATATTATTTCCATTATGATTAGGAAACAATCTCCTTCAAACTGCAGGAGGAACCTGCGCTTCGATATACTGTTTTTGTATGATGTAGAAAATTGATGTAATGCGCAGATTTAGGCTTAGTGCCGCAAATTACATTTTTTAATTTCATTTTAATCCTCCTTTGGGTAAAATATTATAGGATATAGCGTTAAAACGAAGTTTTTTCCCACGTCACGAAAACTAGTAATTATACTGACTCTAGCTTCCATTGCTGTTTCGGCGGGATTTGATGTCATGACTTTTTATAATTACGACGAAATATAGACGATTACCAAAAATAATGCCAGTATGCAACTTTTGGAAACATATTTCCGTAGAAGAATGAGTACATAAACTGTTGCACCACAAAACAGGGCGATAAATGTAAAATGAAAGTCTGGGAACTTTTTCTCTTTCTTGTCTGTAAATATATAATGATAAGTTCAAAAGAGAGATTAAATTTTCTTTACATTCTGGCTCTGAAACCAATGAAATCAGTTTTAACGCCTTACAGGAAACCTAAAGTACATTTCCATCGAAAACTTATGCCACGGCTCTAGGTAGTCAAGGTAACACATTTCACAGGTAGGTACACAGTTTTGAAAGTTGATGCCTGAACCTCTGAAATTGATGAAACTTAGGGAAGGGTTTAATTATCTTAAGACTGAAAACTATGAACAAGGCATATTACATACATACATACCAATCACGCCAATTCCTTGCGGGGTACGCACAGTCTCAAAGTTTCACTCATAAATACATATTTGCACATCTAACTCTGCTTCAATAATTTCCTCCATACTGACCTATCCTTGTAAACCCATTTTGCTCCATTTACCCCCATACACTGCTTCATACACGCCCTCCCGTTTCTAAGACATCTAATATTCCTCCTCCTAAGAATTTCCTCAACCACATTCAACCACAACTTTCTCGGCCTACCTCTACCTCTCACATCATTCATTTCACTCTTACATATCTGTTTCGGTATTCGACTCTCATCCATTCTCTCAACATGGCCAAACCAGCGAAGCACACTCCTTTCATATGTGTCCATTACCGGAGCATCTAACCCACATTCATTTATTACTTGCCAAATTATGATGTACATTGAAAAAGATTTGTTGAACAAGGTAGCCAGCAGAAGTATCCCTCAGCAACGTTGCCATATTCATCACAACATGTCGGCTTCGTGCTCCGACGAAAACAGAAAGTCTGCTTTTAAACCTCAATACTCGTGTTATACTGTCGATGGCCTACCCTGAAAAAATATATTAGACGTCTGAATATGTAGTATATGTTATACAAGATTAAAACAGTATTATTCGGGCCGAAAGTGAGAATAGGAAGTTTATGCGAAGAGATGCCACGCAGGGCCATTAAGGGATAGCATTTAAACTTAAAAACTAATAATTTTTAAAGAATATCACTTACTTCTGAGGCCACACAAACCCTATTGGCCTAGCCAACGATTTGCCCATACTCTTGTCTATCTTGGACCGTCTCCATCCCTGCTCCTATGCTCCTTGTCTTCTCAGATTCTTTCCCAACAGGTCTCCCCTCTCGGTTCCATAGGCCTTCTCCCTAAAGGTTTACCTTCCCAGACTTTTTTAACCATACTGTTATTGTCATATCCTAATACGTGGCCCAGACATCTTCAACGTTTTCTTTTTGTAATGGCTATTATATCATAATCGATATTTTTTCCTGAGTTCTCAGTTTTTTCTTATCCTCCAACTATCTTATTCACGAATTGGTCCGAAAATCTTCCTTAGAACTGTATTTTCGAAATTATTGAGTTTTCTTTCTAAGGACTCTGTTAGAGACCATACTTCAGATCCGAGGAGTATTACGGGCTATAATAGGGTCTTAGAGTTCCTTATTCTTGTTTTTTTTGCCTAGCAATTTGCTACTTCGTAGTTTGTTTAGGCTCCAATAACACCTATCAGCCGCTTTTCGTCTAAATTGAATTTCTGCCTCTTCACTGTTTTTGTTAACTACCATAACACTTAAATATTTAAATTCCTTAGTTCAAAACTATAGTTCAATAGTTGTCAACAATATGTCTTCGTTTAATGACCATTGACCCTGTTATCTTTTTACACCGCTAGATGGTAGCAATCTTGCTATATAATAATTATTAAAATCAAGATAGGTTCTCAGGAATGCCTAAAATGAAGGTTCCTTCTTAATGGAGCTAAGGTTAAGATGGAGTAGGCGATGAGGACAGAAGAATCTATGTCACGCGTTTAAGCTGCGTCTTAACGGGATACTTAAGTGTCTGACACTCGGTGTCAGACACTTCAGACACCGAGTGTCGCCGTTGAGACGGCTCCGAGAGCTATGTCGCGACACTTGCGTGGAAGTGTCGCAACACTAGTGTTTCTGGCCGCAGTGTCTCGTTAAGACGGTTAAGAGAAAGGAAACATCACATATATACTCCTTCTCGTTTGGCGACTGCTGTAGTGGCTTCAATTTTCTCACTTATAAGAAAGAAAAACAGCTAAAAAAAACGACTATACACAATGTGAGGGGCTATTAAATAAAAGTGACATCGGTACCTACGAAACATTGATTTGGAAGTGGGCTGCAAAAGATGTAAAGGCATGTAAAAGCATTCTTCGGGTGTGGAGTGAGGATTTCAACCATGTTCTTGACAAGGTATCGCGTGCAATAGCGAAGGCTGCTACGAATATGCAGAGAGCGATTTAACCTGAGATGAGATTGGCCATCATACTTTGCTTTCCACAGATAATTCTGCTAATCATCTTTAGCAGAATAAAGAGCCAAAATAACCCTTGACCTTTTTTTAATATCGCTACTCGTGATTTAGGTGCAATGGTGGGAATTATCTTTTTTCAGTATGAAATTTTATCCTAATTTTGATATATAAACGTGTCAGTGGACTGGAGAGAGTGGTCCGCGAAGGAGCGAAATGGACCGGTCAGCCAGTCAATCTTGGGACAGGGAAGGATTCCCGGAGATTGGCAGGCGATAGAGTGAGAGAGTGGCAGAGACCGGTCGGCTGTGGAAACCGATTCTCAGATTAAATGGACCCACTGTTTTTTGGCGCCAATGCCGCGACCTCATCCCCCCGGGGTGGGACGATAACTGCCGGTGACGACGCGGAATGAAATCGACCGAAAAAAAGTATTTATGCATACTCAGGGACGGTAATTAAAGGGCATACTCTTTCAGTCCATTACTTTTTAAAGGCGACTTTGGGTTGTTAAGATAAGAAATATAATGAAGAAATGATGATGACGATGATTCTTACAGGAGGAGAACGGCTGCTTGAGAACCAATCTACGTGGCGCTAAATGCTCCCGCTTTCCGATGGCGACACCAAGCAAACCTCCGCTGGCTAGTTAATTACACGGCAAAGACGTGTAAGATAAGGGTTATAGAGCTCTAAAGAAAAAAGACGAAAGGGCAAGTGGTTGTTTTCGAGGAATTCGGAATGTGTATCCGTTATTAGTTTATCTCAGCAATTAAGTCGAACCAGTATAATGTGAAAGTAGTTAACCCATCGGTCATATTTTCTGCCATTGGGATATTTATTACACGTAATTTTAAATACGATTTTCAAAAATTCTCGTCACCAATTTTACTAACTTTGAAAAATATACGACAGTATGAGGTATGCGCAATCAAACCTCATCGGAGGATATATTTACTTAGGTCATGCTGCAATAAATATCCAGTCTATCTTTTTCCCATGTTCAAATCCAAATCAGTCTCTGTTCTTAGAACCACTGGAACTGACCCATCCTATCTCTTACGCCCTATACCTCGGACAAATACATACCTAAAATCGTTTCTCCTCTCTGGTCCTATCCCTGGAATTTCTTACCATTATCTATAAAAAATTCTTCCTCTCTGTCTGTTTTTAAGTAAAAACTATTTAATTATTACTATGAGCAGCATATATGCCAATAATTGAAACTTGTGTCCCTTTATAGAATTGTATGAGCCCAAAATGATCTGCGATATTATTGTTTCTTAGTTATCTTTCTGTGATTGATATTATATTTTCCATTTTTATGTATTATATTTTCCATTTATATATATTATATTTTCCATTGTATTTAGCGTTAATTATCTGTGACGGTGAAATTATTTGTTTTTCATCACTATGAGATGCTGGCCAAATATATATTTTTTGTTATTTTTTCGTTCAAAGCAGAATCTGATTTGTTTTCTTTTTTGCTTTTATGGGAAAACTCAAAGCATAATAAAACTTATTCTAAGGATCTATTCCATTCTATTTTAACAAATAAATCATTTCAAGCAGTTTTGGCGACTGTAGGACCAACCGGAAATCTTTAAAGCACGCATAAAGCCACACCTAGGATCATTTTTCCCTCTCAAAGACCCCAATAGACTTGAGGTTTGTTTAAAAAGGCAATTTTATTGCACAAGTAACTTCAGGCAAGAGACTTTCGTCTTTCAGGTATAAACAAACGGTTCTCCATATCCGCTGACAAAACTTTTCAGAGTCTCGGCAAGTCCTATGCAGAACCGAGTAGTTGCCAACGTAGACGGCAACTAATTCGTCTCTGTACGAAATTTTAAAAACAATTTTTCCCTAAGTCGAATCCCGCAATCCCGCACAGGCTCTTTGCATAAGAAACTTGCGGAAGTAACTTATCAATGTGGTACCGCCATCCTTTAATTAGCCTGAGCGAGATTTTTCCCAAGTACACAGAGACCATATTCAATTTTTATTTCAAACTTAAGTAAACGATGATTTCAGACCTAATAAGAATAAAAAAATAAGTACAAGGTAGCTGTAGAAATATAAATTGCACTAAAAGATTGTATTACGCAGATTATTGGGGAAATGAGATAAGTTGTCGCTCTCTGAGGGGTCTTGAAGGAAGCAAATATGATATCTTAGTAATAAGAGCTGAATGAATATTTGAATCGCTTTTTCAATCACTATAGGAATTTTCTCATATCGATTTATCTCTACGGTGCTGATAAACATAGCTCTCGAAGCATTCTTACGTAGAAGTAGGTTACAGTAACGCTGAACTGCCAAAACACCAAGGCGGTTTGGAGCCCATTTTTTCACTTTTATCAATGCATTTCACCTCAATGGTTTCAGGCTTAACTTTGTGAAAGTTCATTGTAAATAATGATGACAGAAAACTTTGTTTTATTCCGACAATTTTTTTCAGGTACAACTAGTTTCGATGCAGCAACGTCATCTTCAGGTACAAGGTTTAGGGCACGATCATGAATAAAATTTTCTAAGTATAACATATCTTTTATTATAATACAGTGAAACCCCTCTTAACGACCACCCCTATCAAGCGACCACCCCTCTCAACGACCATTTCTCAGCGGAACCGTCGATAGTCCCTGAATTCAGGTTTCACTGTGTACATCGAATTAAAATGCATTTCAATTTCCCAGGAGCTACTAAATTGGGAGGAAATTAGCGCCATGTGTATAGGTTTTAACAAAATCGTCGCTTCAAAAAATTGTCCATATTTTTTTTCAAATCCACCGCACGTTCATTTGCATAATACTCCTAGAAACTGAACCCCTGTCGAACGACCACCCCTCATAACGACCATTGTTCAGTGCAACCGTCGGTGGTCGCTTAATACAGGTTTCTTTGTATATTGTATATACATATTATTCATGATCGTGCCCTAAACCTCGTACCTGAAGATGACGCCTCTGCATCGACACTAGTAGTACCTGAAAAAAAATTGGTGGAATAAAGCAAAGTTTTCTTTTTTCATCATTATCATATCACTAATAAGAACGTGTCTGCAAACTTTCACCTAAATTTCCACGTAAACAGAACTGATGTGCAAGAGCTATAGCCTCGGATGGGTGCAATGATAGTTTGAATACCATTCTCCGGTGTTATTGTACAAAAATGCCGCGAATTACCGGTGCAGGTGTGCCAATTTAGGTAGTGTGTGCCGCCAATCATCTACTGGCACTAAAGAGGGGCCATCAGTCACGTATATGGACATGTGTAGGCAAGGGTTACAGTAGAGCAACACTCAATAAGCTGCAGACACGGCTGAAAATAAACTCACATGAGCGATCGTGTGAAATTCGCTGTGGAAAAATTTTTCTCCTGGACAAGGAATCGAACCCATTCGCCTGGACGAGGAATCCCTCGATTTCGCGCCGAGCGCTCCAACCAATTAAGCTCCCGTGGGCTGTAGCGCTTAGCGCTCGCATACGAGCACCTCTGGCATTAAATTCACGGTACCTGTGAGGATAACTTGTCCCTCAAAGCCCCTCCAGCGGAAGAGGATACCTGGGTAGCTGAATTGGTTATAGCACTCTGCGCGAAATCGAGGAATCTAGGTTCCATTTCCAGTCTACACAATGATTTTGAATGATTTTTCCACTGTGAAATTCACACAATTATGTTAACACAAGCGAATGTCTCCTTTAAAGTTACTGTGCGGCTAGTTCCGTAATTCTTTGATAATTATATGAGCAATTGTTGCACTGCGACTGAGATACGACGGGAAACCACAGTATTATTCTTCTTCCAAGTGGAATCTGTCTTCTGACAGTTTTCAACCGGATGCCCTCCATTGCATTCGGTCATGAGCATCTTCTTTCATTTGCCTATAACTTCGGCCATTTTTATGTCATCGAGCATTCCCATTCTTCTTCTTCCCCTTCCTCGCTTTCCTTCTATTTTCCCTTCAATAATTCTTCTAAACAGACAATTTTGGCGTAATAAATGTCCCATCCAAGCTGTCCCAAATGTCCAAATTATTATCCCAGATGATATGCATCACATCACTTCCTCTCTCTTCTTCCGAAGGGAATCATCAACCACGACATCTAAAGAATAGCCGAGGGGAAATACTTTCATGAACATGCTGCAAAATTGATGAAGATGCAGAAGGATTGGATTGGATATTTGGGGAGGCGACCGAAAGCTGAGGTCATTTTCGCCATAGGGGATAGGAAAAGGAGGAAGAGTGGATAGAAACCCGACGTCGGCATCAGCCTCCTCTTAACAAAAGGCGCCAAAGGGACCACGGTTTAACGTCTCATCCGACAGACGGAGTACTGTACTTGTACTTCCGGCAGACGGAGTACTGTAGGGATCGGGTTTCCTCTGAAAAACATCTTTCTCTGCAGGGATTTGAACCCTTGAATCTTTAGCTTTGAAACGCAAAAAATAGGCTAAACCCATATCCTAAACCTTGAGTTGCAATAGTAATCGGGCGGGGATCGAACCTTAGATGCATATGTTCCAGGGCAATAACACTAACCACTCCGCCACCCATGCTCTGGCCATATCACTCTTGGATTGGATTGGATATTAGGGGAGCGGACCGACAGCTAAGGCCATTTGCGCCATAATGGATACGTAGGTGAGGAAGGGTGGATAAAAACCCGGCGTCGGCATTAGCCTGCAATTAACGAAAGGCAACAAGGGGACCACGGCTTAACGTCTCATCCGACAGACGGAGTACTGTGCAAAGTGCCCTCCACAAGACACTCGAGTAGGTAGGGATCGGGTTTCTGCTGAAAAACATCTTCCTCTGCAGGGATTTGCACCCTGGCTGCCCGTGTGTTTAGCCAGTACTCTAACCACCACACCAACCAGATCCCCGTAAAGCGAAGGTCTGCTACTTAAGCCTAAATACACGGTAGAAACAACAAGGGGTAGAAATTCAATAAAATGCAATAGCCTTGAATGAAATGAATGACCAAACTATTTAAGGTATTACACGGTTTGCCATTTCATCGATTATAGTCCTCTTTTGGTATTCGAAATAATATTTGCGGCAAAAAATGAACAGGCGGGAGGAATCACTGATCAAGTTGCTGCAAGCGGCAGCCGGAAATGCCTTCAAATGTATTATTTTCGGTGCACTCTCCAAAAATGTTGCTCTTCCTCCTGCTCCTCGGATGGAAGATGTCCTCGCAAAAAGTTTCGCATTAAAAGATCACCAAGTGCGGCGAAACAGCCGAGTGCGCCAATAAAACACACCTGCCGCGCGAAGGAGTTGAACTTTGCGGGGATCTCCTTTACGGATTTCACGCCCGTGGATACCTCAACGGGGGAGGAAGAAAAAATCGGGAAAAAAGCAGCTTACAAATTATATTTGCTGGAGCGGAGCGTTCGAATTTCCAAACTTCTCACGACGAGTTTACCACAAAGACACGTCGTAGATCAGGAAGGAGGAAAAAAATTAACTATCGCACATAAACAGATATGAAACGCTGGGGACCAGAGGAGGGCCGATTTCACTCGCTTCTCCTTCGGCAAAATGATATAATGGTCGTCCTACAGTAAAATGTGATTCATTTCATGTTCTGGAGTCTTTTGAAAAAATTGCCCTTTGCTTTATGCGTGCAGCAATTTTATCCCCTATCGCGAACATTATGTCGTCAGTTGAACGTCAAATCACAGGGTGCAAAACGCAAAAATGCGTGAAAAATGTGGGAAATATTATTCTTCCTACCTAAAATACCTGTCATTTTTACTTGAAGATTTCTCACATGAAGCGGATCCTCAAATGAACTTAATTGGTGGAGATAAAAAATTCAGACACTAACAATAAAGACTGCTCATTAAAGTTGGAGGACATAAACTCGAGCAAGCGGAGCATTTTAACTACTGAGATAGTAAGTTATAAGAAAACGGACCTAGTGGCAAAGACATGCGGACGAGGGTAGCACTAGCTAAGGAGGCGTCTAGTTACAGAAGGGAGCTGATGACGGGGACCTCCGATGAGAATAGGAAGAAGAGGCTAGTGAAGAGCTTCATATGGAGCGTAGCGTTGTATGGGGCAGAAACGTGGACCCTCAGAAAGGAGGACGAGAATAGGCTGTAGGCATTTGAGATGTGGGTATGGATGGGGAAAGTGAAAGGAAGACTAACGAGAAAGTGTCTGAGATGATGGGCGACGATAGGAAACTTCCGAATGAACTCAGGGATAGGCAGAGTAGGTGGCAGGAGGATGTAATAATGGGTTGCTCAGGAATGTGATAGAGGGAAGGATGTTGGGCAATTGGGGAAGGGGAAGAAAGAGAATAGGTTTCATGGACGGGATAAAGAAGATAGATCGTATGCTGAGACAAAAAAGGATATTCTAGAGGTAGTTAGGACCCTCGAAATCGAAAATTGTATTGAATCACAGAGCTAAAGTGGAACTTATTCAATACCTAGTGAATGCAGAACAGTACGCAGGTATTAGCTGTGATGCCTCAGGCAAAGGAAGAGAAGGGTTGCACTGTGAAAACCCTGCCGCGGGTAATCTCGGAGGGATATTGTATCAGTACTTATGTAGATCACCGGTGCTCTTTAATTACGCGTAAAGATACACACGTAGAAGAAAATAATGAATTGGTAATTTAAAAAATGAAGCGAAAACTAAGCAAAATATCACTAAATACTTAAATGATGAATTTAATTACCAATTGGTCTGCTACCGGCTAAGAAAGGTCTCAATCGAAGCGAGAGAATGTCCTCTGAATTCTCACCTGTTCAGGGCCACATCTACCCATAATATTTCTGTTTTCATATCAACGAACGCCATATCCTTCATCAATCCGCCCATAAATCTGATTCTCTTTCTTCCTCTTCCCAGCTTGCCCAACATATCCTTTCCTCGATTACAGACTTGAACTTCGCCCATACAGGATCTCCACCGACCACTCAATTTGCCTATACTAAATCTTATCTAAAAGTTTCTCAAAGATAGAAATTATAATGCCGAAGAAAGACCATATTTAAAGAATATTGTACGTTTCCACAAATTTTATTTAAGGTAGTATGAGAAAAATATCATCAAACCTATAAATAAATAAATTTGGTCTAAACTTAAAGAAAAATATCTCACCTTTCTAATGACATCAAAATTTTAACCCCTTACTACATTGCTTTCCGAGATATTTGACAAAAAATACCAGCCCTTTTATATGGGAGATGGTGCGTGTATGCACTCCAGAGAAACCGTTTATTAAAAATGAGGCATTTCCTACACTTAGATATCGTTAAAAATCAACTGTGTGTATTTTATGTGTTTTCTAAACTATTTTTGAAAATTAATCAAATTGTCAGTAAATTCTTCGGGATCACATTGAACCTTCCGTTTTGATGGAGTTTCAAACGTACCGCGTGAAAAAATGAGTCAACTTAAAGACTCATTTAGATATTTTCATTTAATTACTTACCATTTCTGTATTATAAAACTATATTATTGTGCCATTAATAATGCAATATTTCATTCATATGTCCGACAGCTCATGAAATTAAAACGTATAATTCAAACATGGTCTCCATTATAACTAGGAAACTATCTCGCTCGGACTACCTTACGTGGTTTAATGCGTTTCACAAACTTGTGACATCAACAGGTCGAACTGCGAGTCGGTGAAACGTATCATGCCACTTAAAATAAAATTCTGGGAAAGTGCAAGTTGTAGTCTTCCCTGCTAAGGCAAAATACAGTAACCGAAAAAATTACATTGTAATAATTTTTAGGTTAGAGTTGACTTTGTTATTTTCACACTTGAGGATTTCAAAACACAAAACAAAAAAGTCATATACTCAGCGGTTTGCCTGACATCACGTCCAACTTTCACCGTATCTACAGCATAAATTTCAGTATTCTAGGCCACATTACAGCAACTACAAGTATTTCACCCAGAGAATCTCATTACTTTTGCTCGATTATGATTTATCTTCTTCCCGTATTTCCTGCACTGACAATCTAAGTATCCGCTAAAGCTCGTAATCTCATCAAAGATGGACTAGAGTCGAAAACTTCAAGATGAAAACTTTATCATGCAATAACTCAGAGCTAACAATAATGATAATAATAATCTTTATTCTCCCAAGACAAGATTACATTTTCATGTATGCATAGGATTTCTGAATCTAAATACAATTAGAATTCTCATACGTAATTCATTAACAATTTGAAACAAAAAAATTCCAATTTCGTAACATTCTCTGGAAAAACAGTTATAATAAATATCAAAATCGTGTCTTAACAACTGCTTAGATAATTAAAATTTTTTCACATTTCTTTTTGGAGGAGCTCGCTCACTGAATATAACATTTCAGAATAAGGAATTCCTTCAATTTATTTTTAAAGGCAAGTACTGATTTTATGGAGGTAATGTTTTCAGGTAGTCAATTATATATTTTTTGATCCCGTGGCTACTGGTCCTTAGAATGATAGTTTTGATTTGTGGTGACTACTGTGAATATGACTACTGCTTATGGTGTAGTAAGAATGGATATCGTTATTGGTATGGAAAAAGTGAACATCAGTTTTTGTAAACACTGAGTTTTTGTAAACAATGATACAGTTACTGTCTTTAACCTTTGCAGGACAGTATTCTTTAAGTATGTATACTATAATCTTCCGCAAAGTGAGGCCTGAATCTGTAGGGTGTACTGAACAAAGTCGACTTTCATAGGCACGCAGTGACGTTGGGGACCAAGAGTGTTATGGTGACGCAACGTAGTTGCGTAGCTTTCAGATCCTGTATCGAATAACTATTCGGCTGTTAATGTGCGAACGACATGCGGAACAACACCCGCGATAAGAAAGGATGGCGGTCCACAACGGGGCAACCTTTCACCGAAGCGGCCAACAATTCCTCGGAGAAATCTTCCCATCATGAAAAAAGCACCCAGGTAGGAGTGAGAGAGAGAGAGAGAGACGGGGAGAGGGAGAGTAGGAGACGGAGAGAATGAGAGAGGTAGGTAGAGGCTAGAGGGGTAGAGAGAGAGGGAGGAAGAGAGAGGGAGAGAGAGAGAGACGAATATGAGCCCAAGGATTGTTGTCGACGTCGGAATGAAGGACGAAATTTTTTGTCTTATTTCTCCACTACCTAGCGAAGTATACATACAATGTATGGTATTCTAACATAGACAAATACTAACAACAATGCGAGAATACAACTTTTGAAAACATATTTCCAAGCAGCGGAAATACATTAACTGTGGCACCAAATAAGAGTACAATAAATGTCAAATGAAAGTCGACGTAATAGCATTTTTCTTTCTCGATTGTAAAAATATTTTCATGAGTTCAAAAGAGAGATCGGATTCTCTTCATATTCTGGCTCTGACACCAACAGAATCAGTTGTAACATCTTAAAACAAAACTTAAATACATTTTCAAAGTATAAGAGAACTCATGCCACCACGCCAGGTACCCCAGGTAACACATTTTACAGCTACACATTCATGAAAGTTGACGCCTGGTACTGTGAAATTGAAAATCGAATAACGAAGTCAAGTCTCAGGCGGTTCGTGAACCAATTTGAAAATAATTTAGAAGAGGAAAAAATGTAATGACTCCAAAAAAAATCACATTAACAAATATTTACTCGTGAATGAGAAAGTAAATGCCTGATAAGGGGCAGATACTGGGTGGAAAGAATATGAGCCTTTTCAGCTCCGTTATGCAAGGATATTTTTGAGATTGCTAACCATTGAAAAACTACCCGAAAGAATCATGAAAATAGTATTTAAGTACTTCGATTCAGTACTCTAATGCATAAGCTATCAATTATTCTATTATCAATGTTATTTTGTAAGCAGATATATAGAATTATAAGGAATATACCAACAATATTTTCGTTTTTGTCACTTCGATTTCTATCATTCATTGGTTGTTCAATCCTAAGATTGGTTGGCTGTAGCCCTCCACTCTTCCCTATCTAATGTTAGTTCCCTTACCTCCTGGTGTCTCTTCCTATGTATAAACGTTCCTCCTTATTAGGTCCATAAACTTATTTCTGGGTCTTCCTCTCGGGACTTCTCCCGCTATTTTGCTTTCAATTATGTTCTTCACAAACCCATTGTGTCTCATGGTGCATCAAATCCATCTTGTACTATTCTCTATAGCTGTGTCCCAATTCGTTAGGCATTAGGGAGGATGCGGTTAGCTAGCTAAATATTTAGATGTCTTTCGCTAAGGGAGCTTGATTTGGGACATCCTTTGCTAGTGTTGCCGTCTACCGAGCTGGAAACGAATGAAAAACATATGGGTAATTAATAAAGGACTGAATGAAACAAATGAAACCTGAAATAAAGACATTTTTGACGCCTGTGGCTACCTTCGGGTGCGTTGTGAGATTTGGAAAGTGAAATTACATTTTTTCATTCATTTCGTTGTCTGGAGATTCGTTAGTTTTTAGTTTTCGGGATATGTAAGTTTGTGTAGGTGTTCTGGGATTTAAATTCGTTTTATTTAAGTGTCCTAAGTAAAATTTTTCTTTTGTATTCGGGTGTTGGTTTGCGAAATTCTAGAGAATTCTTTCACAACATACAAAATACTTGCCATGTTTGCCACTTTTAAACTACTTCCTTGGGTACGAGCGGTGCGAGTTTCCTTGTACGACGTATGCTGCGCTTTGCATGATGGGAAATTCAATATGGAGGCGGATTTAGGATAAACTCCATCTACCCTAAATTTCACCCCCGAGAAAGGCACCTAAATCCGCTCCCCCATGATGCCTAACGAATTGGGACACACTTCAAGATGGCGTCCTCCCTAAATCTGCCGATTTAGCTGCCTAAATGGCGAATTGGGACACAGCTTATGGTGTTCCATATGGTTCTTTCTTCTTCTACTCTTCTGTATAATTCATCATTTCTTATTTCGTCTGTCCCTTTTTTTTCTTCAGTATCCTCCTGCGGTACCTTCATGTTATGTGGTCCTATTTTCTTTGGGCACAGCAGTTGTCTTTATGCCATGAACGCCTTCTTAGCTTGGGCTATTCTCCTTTTTATGTCCGTTGTGCTTCTACCGTCCCATTCTCTATACGTTCGTCTCCATCGTCTATCTTCTCTCGAAATTGCGAAACTGAAGCACAAGGGAACCTAAAGTGACTAAAAGTAATAAATGTGTCATGGCAAGTCTAAAGAGCCATGAGTGACACAACATTTGTCAAGAAATCAAATGGATCAGGCCTCATCATAAGGGAAAATATGTCATATTTCCAATGATAATAAAAACCAGCCACTCGATTGAAAAATTGTGGCCGTTTTCCATGAAAAATTGTGCAAATATGCCATCCAGAGAGTTTATTTTTGAGGAATTTAGAATGCATGGATCTTTTCAGTAATTTAAGTGAGAGAAGTTTGTAAATTCTAAACTATTTTAAATATAATAAATAAATTTAAAAAAATAAACTATTTAAAAATCAACTACCGCAGTGATTTTTCAGGATCATAAAAAAAGAATTAAGTTAAGAAGTCTTTTTCATCACACAGGGGTTGAAAAATATATCAAGTTATAAACCTACACTAGTATTTTTACAAGAATACTGAGAATTTCATCCTTATAAAACAATGATTTTACGTATTTATGTAAAAATATTTACTCCAAGCTTCTTAACAGCTGCTGAAGTTTAACTATAAATTTATCATATTGTCCCCATTATGACTAGAGAAAAATCTCGCTCAAATTACCTGCAATTACTTAAATTTTCCACTGATTTTTTTTAAGTCACTGGCCCACAATGGGATACACCGATCCCGAAACTGCGAGCCATTTCTCCATCGCCAGGGAAGAATCCCATAAAATCCAGAGAAGAACCCTACCGCTGCACACTATGAAACTGTTAATCACAACTATAGTTTTTCCTCAATGTGATTATTACACTCGAGTGTAATACACTCCGAAGCCTAGAGTGCACTCTAGGCTTCGGAGACCCGTCGAGGGAATTGAATAACAAACTACAACGGTTACAGAGCTCATGCTTTCGATTCATACTCAGCCTTCGTTGGGACGAGCACATTTCCCCTTACAGGGAAAAGCTCAAATGGCTGGATATCTTTTCAGGGCGGAAATATCTGCTTGGTGCCTTGTTATTTTCTTTATTTAAATCAAAAACGGAAAAATCCCCTGGACCTTTTTTGTCGCCCTCCTGAAACTAGAAGCATACTAACTAGAAGTGACCCATCCAACCTTTACTTACCTGCGCACAGAACCGCAATATTTTGCAAATACTTCGTCGTCAGGTCTGTTATGTAGATACACGACATGAAATTTGTTTTAAATCAAAGATATATTGTCTACTATTTAGCGACTCATTATAAGTCATTTGTCATGTGCACAAAGGTTTTTTTCTCGTATCTCTTCTATTTTTGCCATTGTCTTTATATCATCTCAAATCGTTCTAATAATTCATACATTGTGAACCTATCATGAATATTTTAATGCCATTGCCATGTATAGTGTTATTTGTAATTTAACGATTATATAAATGTAACCTGCCGCAATTATATTTAGTGTACCACGGTAAAATCCATAATATTTTGTCGTATTTTTATGTTTTGAGTCTTCGCTGACAGCTGAATATAGCTGACACAACAGAATGCTGCTGACAGCTGAAGACAGCTGTCAGCTGAAACAGCTGAAGACAGCTGAAACAACTGAATATAGTGTAATTTCCAGACTTTTGCATTTGATGGGAATTTATTTTGTTCTTTGAGGAAGAATAGTCCTAGAGCAATAAACTTATTATTCAATTTCATTTTCAATACACTAAAAATGGCAACATACACTACGTCTACCAATCAAACACAGATCGATATGATCTCGGACCGATCTGAAAATTCTATGCCAGCCGACTCGGATCGCCTGGTTTATCAATGCGAAATCGATTGAAATAACGATTTGATTCGGTTCATACGGATTTGAAATCTCAGACTGGCGGAGAAAGCGGGCCAAGTTAGCCCGCTTCTCATATTGATCTCGCTAGCCCGTTTTGTTTACCATACCGAGCTAAACCGGCCAAATCGATCTGAGTTCGATTGGTAAACGTAGTGATAGCTGTTTTCTTTTTTTAAATGTTAAAATTATTTTAGTATTTTTGTAACAAACGCTGTTCTTCGTTATTTACAAACATCATGTACGTCACAATAAACCGCTCTGTTGCATTTTGGGGGTTTTGTACCAAAAGCATTGTAGTAAACTTATTCTATTCCATTCTATCGCTCAGCCTCGATTAAAAAAAGTTGGCATTTGAGGAAGAGAGGACGGGAAACGAACAATGTGCCCAAATAAAAGGTTTTCAGAAGAAGGAATGAAGGAATTTTTCTCCGGGAAGCGGAGGAGTCGGACCATAATGCCGAGGTGGAGCGAAAAAAAAAGATATAATCCTCTGGGGAGAGGAGACCTCCACGGTCGGCGGTCTTTCCGCACGCCTCGACGGGCGGAGGAAATATATATTTTATACGCCCAACAACTCCTTCCTCAACCGCAACAACACAGCAAACGCACACACACACACACAAGCAGTCAATACGTATATTCAAAGGGTTGAGAGCCGCGTGGGCTCTTGTGGATCGGAGAGACGGAGAGGAAAGTAGAGAAGGGCTTTGGGGGGGGGCGGGGCATTGTCTCGGGAGTATTTGGGGGGTCCCCAGAATTGTCCCGGGTGGCGGTTCACGGAGCGGCATCCCTTAAAAGGGTTTCGTATCTTCCACTCACACTCTTTTTTTTTAACCGTCACTTCGTTTCTTTTTTACGGCGGTCGGCCGCGTTGGCCGGAGAGATAGTCCCCCCCGGTGTAGCCCGTCGGCAGCGACGCGGTGGAAGATGAGGGCGTATCATAATCCGGAATGGCCGAGGTAGGAGGAGGGATATTAAAAAAGAAACACGGATATGGAGATGTATACGTATGATGGGAGGACGGAGAGAGAGAGAGGTAGGGAGGGAGGTGGGAGATAAGAGGAGTTGGAGAGCTTATCCTTTTTATGCCTTTCTATCGGAGAGGGGTTCCGTATCTTTCTCAATTTTTTTTTTATTCTTCCCATCCTCCGTCACCCGGCCACCGCCGCGGCGTAAAAACGGGAGTATTCTAACCTGCGCACACACTCACAGGCATGCACGAAGGTGGACTCATGTTTGGATCAATTCCGGAGAGAGCAAGATAGAACAAAAAAAAAAAACTCTCAGTCACGGATCGCTATCCTCCAGATCCACATGGATTAACCCCTCCACTGCAGGAACTTACATCCGGTTTCATTCATAATATTTACAAATTGAGCACACGGAGATCTTTTCATTATTTTTTTATATTCTTGGAAAATATTCCTATATTTTTATTTTCGTCAGGTGATCTACCGAATATGGTAGGTTGATATAGAAACAAATGGGTAAATATCCTCAAGATTTTTGCATTTGCAGGGACCAATCTACTGATATTTCTCTTTTAATCTCGGCAAACTTCCTCCCCTTCTTCATTTTATACATAAAACCTTTTCTTTTGGAGTGGATTGAATATTTGGGGAGGCGACCGACAGCTAAGGTCATTTGCGCAATAGGGGACATGTAAGGGAGGTAGGGTGGATAGAAACCCGGCGGAGTCATTAGCCTGCTCTTAACGAAAGGCGCCAAGGGGACCACGGTTTAACGTCTCATCCGACAGACGGAGTACTGTACTTGAAGTGCCCTCTACAAGGCACTCAAGAAGGGATCGGGTTTCCTCTGAAAAACATCCTCCTCTGCGCCTTTTCTCTTTCTTCCTCTTCTCAACTTACCCCAAATCCTTCCCTCCATTAATTACTTAAGTAACCCTTCGCCTCTCATAATCCCTCCAGCCAAATACCCTGCCTCTAATCAGTCTCATTTAGAGGTTTCCTTTCCTACTCATCATACAAAGCAATTTCTCATTTGTCTTCCTTTTTGTCCATCGCTCTAACTTCATACTCCTCCACACTCATATCTCAATCTCCTGTAGTCTCTTTTCGTCCTCCTTTCTCAGGGTCCACGTTTTTGCCCCATGCGACGCGGCAATCCAAATCAAGCCCGTCATCAGCCTTCTAATTACACCTTTACCCTATGACTCCGTCATCAGCTCCGTTTTCTGCAGAAATAAATTGCAATTATTCCCCTCTGCAGCGTCGTATGCTTTTGTCCATTCTCTTCTTTAGCCCATGATCATATACCGCTTAATTAGTAACAGTTAGTGTATATTTTAATGTTACCAGGATTTGGTATAATTTCACACATTATTGCACGAGAAAGAGGTAAAAAGGAAACATTTGGAGTGAATAATTTATGCTATAATTGCAATGGGGATTCTAGGATTTGTAGTATGGGCATATCATATATTCACAGTAGGAATTGATGTAGATACCCGAGCATATTTTACCTCAGCTACAATATTAATTGCAGTACCAACAGGAATTCTCCAGAATTCTCCGCGATACTCCCAAAATCCGACAATAATTCTCCTCATCGTCTGCTTTCCGGATCGAAACGATTTTCTATCGCTTAAAGTTCAATAAAAACCTATCTATCTTTTACCAATTATGATTATTCGCTGCATCGCCATTTTGTGCATATGCTAAGTCACACTGAATACACAGTATTTACCGCTTTATCTAACCATTCCGTAGTATATTTCATTGGTATATATATTGGTTTTATTTTTTTTCAAATAAAGTTTATTTGATTGGTACGTGTTGGATCATGAGAGTATTTTTCGAGAGACAGTAACTGATGAGTGATAGGGAGAAATGACTGGTGAAAACTCTAATATGGAGCGTGGAGCTGTATGGGTCGGATGCTTGGACATTGCGGAGACAGAACGTATGCATAGACTGATGGGATTTCAGATGTGGGTCAGGAGAAGAATGATAAGATAAGCTGGGTGGCGAGGAAGACGGAGAAGGAGGTATTAAATGTGTTGGGAGAGGATGGATCGATGGTGGTGCGAATTCGGAGAAGGCAAAAACCGTGGATTGGGGAATGGTATAGTTCAAAAAAATCAAATGTCCCCAAAAAATTAACGCCGCTCTCCAATAAGATGGCTATTGACTCAAAAACACATTGGGCAATATATGTTAGCTTATTCTAATTAACTCTATAGTACCAGGGGACCGAGCTTTGCTCGGCACACTGTAAATATAATTCTTAATGTATGAAGAACTGACGAGGAATGCCTCCACGTGAGTAAGATACTTTCATCATTTCGTTTAAAACGCTGATTTTAAACGAAACGCTGGCTGGAGTTGTTTGCATAACTGACCGTGGCCATGATAGTCTCAGTGTGATATTTTGTTGAAATTGGAGAAAAAGTTACAATTCTGTAGGATCTGAGTCTTTCCCGGCGAATGCTTAGAATGAAGAGTTCTCGGGTTTCCAGCCGGGTAATGGTGTAAAACTGCACCGACGTTTCGATGACGTAGTCTGCCATCTTCTTCAGGGTGAAGACGAAGGCAGACTACGTCATCGAAACGTCGGTGCAGTTTAACACCATTACCCGGCTGGTAACCCGAGAACTCTTCATTCTAAGTTACAATTTTGTCATTGAAAACGTAGTTATTAAGCGAAAACGAAGTGTAAAACAAAATCGATTGCAATGATTAAATACTTCTTTCTTTTTTCCAGGATATAGCGAAAATGTAAACCTTATATCTTGATTGCAAGTAATTTAAAAAAGCAAAAATTAAACCTTTACATTGAATTCGAGTAAAATAGGGGCCCGTTTTGAGGGCCTCGGGGCCTTAGCAGCCCTAAGGCCTTTAGTCCTATGGATTTCTCGTACCCGAAAACCTATTCATACCGACCTTCAGGAGAATCGGTTCGGTAATTTTCGAGAAAATATTTACATACCGATATACATACAAACACTTATACAATAATTGCTCGTTTAATATTATAAGATGTTCACAGGCGGCTGTCTTTTGCCCATTTTCATACTAGGCATGGGCGTACCTTTACGGTAGGTAATATGAACGAGATCCGTTGGTTTTTATGCATCCACCAAGGATCCATATGTGAGTCAGGATGCGGCGGGGAAGTCACAAAGATACTTCCGATTGGTTGCTCGGCTCAAGAACAAGAATTTTCACTCAGTTAGCTAAAGAAATTTATGATGTTTTCGTTAATATACGTATATGCAAGCCCAGTATTTTAAGAGGGCGCAGTGTTGAGCGATTAACTTTCACTTCAACTTGTGTTCATTTGTTTATAAACAACGGAGCCGTGGTTGTCCGATAAGGAGATATATATAAATTGCAGAGAGTAGATCGTCTTCCGTTATGGGTGTCCAGCGAAGGGATCATGCTGGTTCTTCACATATCCAGAGCCTCCCGAAGCAATAGCTCAGCTGATATTATGTACGAGGCAATTAGTGAATGGGGAGTGTGGGACAAGGTAACGAGTATGTCTTCTGATACAACTTCTGACGTTGTTCAATGATAGATTCTGCACATAGATATTGCGGAGTCCTTGTGCAGATCTCTATTTTGTTAGTGAAGATAGCACATGTATGGACATAGGTCAATGTGAGCGTCAAATGCTCTGTATCCATTGAACATCTGAATGTTCTGCAATAATACAAGCTGTAATTTAAGGTAGTTTGAGCGAGATAGTTCCCTAATCATAATGGAGATCATATTCGAATCATACGGTTTAATTTCAGAAGCTGTAGGAAGCATGAATCAAATATTGCCTTGATAATGTTGCAATTTTATACTGTCATATGACTCAATTCTAAGTATTTAAATCGAAATATCTGTATAAGTGATTAACTTCGCTTGTTTTCTCCGCGCGGTACGATTAAAACTCCTTCACAACGGCAGGTTTTTTTAAGATGATGAAAAAACTACTGTGGTGAGTATATGATTTATTCTCTACGATAGTTGAGAAAACGTGCAAACTACACACTGTTAATTTTTTCATGAGATCTACTAGTTAGAAATTCCACATTTTTAAAATAATATCCCTCTCTAGAGAGCATACACGTGCAATTACCCATGTAATAGGGCGGGTGTTTTTCGTCAAAATCTCGAAAAGTAGTTAGAGCATCTTCGGAAGGGTGAGACATTTTTATTTTTATCGAGATTTGAAGCATTGCTTTCTAGGTAAAATGATATTTTAAAAATGATATGAAAAAAAATCACTTAACCTATGTAATACAAGGTACATAGGATCGGGATCGGGTTAGTGTGGAGTCTAGAGTACTGGCTAACCATGCGGACGACCGGGGTTCAAATCCCTAAATCTCCATGGCGCCTTTCGTTAAGAGCAGTCTAATGCTGACGCCGGGGGTTTCTACCGACCCTTCCTCCCTAACTCTCCCCTATGGCGTGACCTTAGCTGTCGGTCGTCTCCATGGGTTGACGAGGACTACTGAGAGAGGGGATGTACCCACGCTTTGATCAGAATTGGTCCGAATTGACCCTCCATGGGTCCGGTGGTCCCCGACTCGAGGACGTACTCCGGCAGACTGCACGGCGTCAACCCTGAAAGTGAGCCAGGGAGATACCTAATACCAATTTTTTGGGCAACGGGCTCTTCCGGTTCTCAAAGATGTGCGGTAGGTCTTTTCGCGAAAGCGAGACTGACGGCTACTCGTCTCAGTTGTTTGGGTATCCAAACTAATACGAGTACTTCGGGGAGGCGGAGGCCCAATTGAGGTCCTTTTGACCTCAATCCGCCTCATTGGTGTCGGCCTCGAAGGGGCTGTGGCCCGCTTACTTTCCCTTCCCATCCCTGCCCCTTCTCTCACTACCATCCACGCTCGGATATAATGGAAAGCTTCCTGCCGAGCCGGAGGTAGTTACCCCGCGGGTGTAGATTCCCGAAACCGCTGTTGGTCGTCTCCCCAACAATCCTATCCAATCCAATAAGAAGGTCATAGGACCGCGCAGGCCCTTCCACCGTGGCAAGGCTGAATTCGAAGGGAAGGGAAATATTATTTGGAACATAAAATGTTTTACAAATTGAATCCACTTTCTTCTTCTTTATATTTTTGTTGGCTCTATGGTGGTTTTCTAGGTTCCCAATTCACCGGAAGCGTTTGAATTTCCCGCTGTTGTCGGCCCCGGTGGTGGCGGGGTAAAGTCCTCGCCTGCCAACCCGAGGGTCGCGGGTTCGAGTCCCACCTGGGTGGAATATTTTCTGCCCAGGACATGGGTATTTGTATCTCGTCCGTCGTTACTGTTACTCACCCGACGTAAATTGGCCCATTGGGCTGTATTCGGGATAATGAAGATAAATAAAAAAATATAAATTTTAAAAAAATTTTCTCGACGAGGAATTAAGAACAACATAATTTCCAAACCCTGAAGAGGCAGAGGCTGAAGCGAGGTAACACATTTGTTTAGCTTGTGCGATTACAGCTATTGTCATCCCTGTTTCGTGTTACTGTCATGCAGAACGTGGGAGCAAACGTATTTCGAGATGACTTGAAAGGACTTCTCATCAGGGGGAATTACGCCATCAATCAGATATTTTGTTATATGCTGGAATATATGATAGTCGTCACTGTTACAAACGAAGACGTACTCCACCCAGAGGCATTCAAAGGAAATAGTTAAGAACTTAAAAAAAACAGACAGTCAAAAGATAATGTCATATTGTTCTCATTAAGATAGTTTGAGCGAAATATCCACCTGACCTAAAAATCAATGAATTTGGTCTCATTTTAAAGAAGAATATATCACCATTTCATTGACACCAAAAATTTAACTCCTAACCAGGTTACTTTCTGAGATATTTGCCCAAAAATGCCAGCCATTTTTTAAGGAAAATTGTACGTGTTTGCACTCCAGAGAGACCATATATTAAAAATGAGGCATTCTCTACACTTAGATCTCGTCAAAAAATCAACAGTGTAGTTTGTGTGTTTTCTCAACCATTTTTGTAAATTAACCGTATTGTCACCGCAGTAAATTCTTCTTGATCACAATAAACCTCCCGTTTTGATGAAGTTTCAAACGTACAGCGTGAAAAAATGAGTCCAGTTAAAGACTTATTTAGATATTTTCATTTAATTACTTACAATTTCTGCCATGAAAAACCATATTATTGCACCATTTATAATGCAATATTTTATTCGTTTCCTACAGCTGAAGAAATTAAAACGTATATACCGAAGATGGTCTCAATTATGATTAGGGAACTATCTTGCTTGTACTACCTTTTATTAATTAATTCATCCATTTACAGCTAATTTATTCGCGTAACCAAATTGATATCTGAACCTGCCCATGTGCTTGAACGGTGCACTGAGCATGTGTTTGCATACACGATTAAAATAGATAGCCCTGCTGAATGGAGGCGGAATAGGGTGAATCCCAGAGCAATTCAGGAATGCGAGATCAGGAGCGAAACCAGGGAGAAATTAGTGAGAAGACAAACATTGCGGGGGAAACTACGACGAGAACAAAAGAGATTCAATGAAGCGTTTCAAATGCTAACAAGGTAATCAAATGTGCCTCTTTTCTCGAGGTCAAGGTTCATACATCCATTGGGTGCCATTTTTGCACATAATTAATTATTATTTGCATATATCCATTTTGGCTTCATATTTTAGGAGCAAACAGGCACAGATCGTAAATTATCTTTAATACTAAAGGTCGTTGTCCCCTTCTTGCCTGATAAGCTTGTAAGTGAATTTTGTACAAATTCTTCATTTTTCAACAACTTACGCATAATTATGATTAAGCAAAACGATAGTGATTTGTTGACGAGCAGAGATAATTACTGTGCACCAAAATACACTGAGGAGTGTGATCCAAAAATACGAGGTAGAGATAGTTCTTGTTCTGTCTTAGAAATACTTTATCCTTAATTTAAACCAAAACATACCTCGTACAGCTAACCTACTCCTTTCATATTTTAAAGCTCAAAATCAGCTTCACGTATAACGATAATTTGTTACATTGAACAAGTCTAAACATCTTTGGTTAATCGATGAAGAAAGGCAGTGCGAAGGAACGTCGAGCCCCACCCAAAATGGTGAAAGCCGAGAATGAGATGAGATGAACTTGCTCCGCATGAGATTGTGTCATACTTGGGTATAAGGGCCTTGGCCGTAGACACCGACCGCAGCGCCATTACTACGGAATAACCACATGTTGACCTCAATTTTCGCAGTAATCTACCAATCACTCAAACAGTAAGACGGTAAGATCCATTGTTAATATTTTGAATCAAATTTTGGAACTTTTCGCTTCTTAAAAACCGTTTTTCACAAAAATGGCGTTGTCATTAGATAGATGAACTCCATTCGGCGCGTCATGACCTAAGTACAAGGACCTTGCTCGCGGCCAGGGCGAATAACGCTCGGGGTAGGCAAGCGGCCAGTAGGTACTCCCCGACTTCGAGGATGAATAGGCGAGAAGCCGAAGTGAGGTGACACATTTGTTTTGCTGGTAAAATTACAGCGATTGTCGTCACTGTGTCGTGTCACCGTCATAAAGAATGTGGCAGTGAGCGTATTTCGACATTGACTTGAAAGGGGGCTTCTCATCGGGGGAATTGTGCCCTGCCCACCCTTACGGAGGACTTCCGTTCGGGGCCGCCTCCCTGAAAGGTGAGCAGGGTCCTTTTAGGAACGGTAAAAAAATAACAAAATGGAAGGGATTGCACCTCCATGCACTACCAAAATTTTTTTTCAGAAAAGACCACCGGCGTAGTTATTGCACCCTGGGAAAGGACGAGAGCTATAAGGTGTGCGGTTTTGGCGCCACTTTGGTCTTTCTCTCTCACGAGTTAGGCTCGGATTTGGAGAGTGGGCTAACGGCAAAATAAACAGGTGGGGCAGAAAGAAGGGAAAAAAAACTTCATCGCTCCTTTCGGTGTTTCCTCTTTTTTTTAAGACGTGATCTCGTTTCCACGTTGGGTTCCTCCCGCCCCCCCGAAAATTGTTTCGCGCAGGAAGTCCGGTGACAAATTGCGTCGAGTGTATTGAGAAGACGCTCTTGGAGTGCTTCCCCGCAGGTGCGAATTGCTCGCGAAAGAGTGAATGCGTGAGGGGCGAACAAAGAGCAATGACTGGATGACAAAAACGAGCGGGAATGTCCCGAGAAAGACGGCGTCACGACAGACGAGAGCCCATTGAGGTGGGTGAAGAGGACGCTTGCCATGGCGGCCAATGCTAAAAGCTATAGCGCTGGCGTGGCCTGTCCGCCATCTTTCTTAATCCCGATTTTTCTTTAGCGCTCAGGCGCTCACAGTATAACGCGCTAGTTTTTCGACGTCAACCCTCTATGGTCGGAATTATGAAACATCAGAATGAAAAAAATACAGCTATAATATTAGTTTTTTAGAAGTGCTATTTAAGGTAGTCCGAGCGAGATAGTTCCCTAGTCATAATAGAGACCATATTCAAATTATACGTTTTAATTTGACCAGCTGTAGGACTCATGAATTAAACATTTCATTATTAATGGGACAATAACTTAGTATTATACGACAGAAATAGTAAGTAATTAAATTAAAATATCTAAATAAGTCTTTAATTTGACTCATTTCTTCGCGCAGTGCGTTTGAAAGTACTTCATAACGGAAGGATTTTTGTAATAACCAAGAACCTAGAAGTGTTAGAAATTCATCATTTTGTAAATAATGTCTCTCTGAAGTGCATACACGTACCATTTACCTTGTAAAAGCGCTGGTATTTTTTGGCAAATATCTCGGTAAGTAATGTTGGTAATGGGTTGAATTTTTGGTGTCATTAGAAGAGTGAGATATTTTTCACTAAATTGAGACCGAATTCATTATTTTCTTGGTTAAATGATATTACGCTCAAGCTACCTTAAGCAGTTTTCAAAAAAAAATTTCTGAGTCAAAGTATTTCCGATTCATTGCAAGTAAGTCCGAGAGAAATATACATGAATTAAAATTATTAATTAAAATGAATATGCATTAGGATGTTTGCGCTGTATTTTAAATTTTAGAAGCATATGGATGGAGACGGTGATATGTATGGAGAAGAAGACTAGCGAGGAAATGCTTGAGATGGTGGGCGAGAAAAGGAACTTTTCTTAATGAAATTCGAGATCCGCAGAATAGGAGGTAGGAGGATGTAATAAAGGGCGATGGGTTGCCCAAGAGTGTGATAGAGGGAAGGATGTTGGGCAAGAGGGGAAAGGGAAGGAAGAGAATAGGTTCTATGGACAGGATGAAGAAGGGTATATAGTACGTTGAGGCGAAAAAGAATGTAATAGAGCAAGATAGGCCCATGAAAGTGTAGCAAACTGGAAGGAGATTCTCTGGCATTCAATAAAATCTATCTTAGCCGATAGAATTCTTTTTAAAAATTCTCTAAAAATCTCTCAAAGAACCTCAATACGTTTAAAGTGGGAATTTACATAAAAATACTGAGTTCACTGTTCTTCTACCTCTCTTTAGTATTGTAATCAATTCATATTTATTTTCAATTGTCCTCAATTATTCAGTAAACAAATATACCTTCAACTTGGATGATTATCCAATCATTCCAAAGGCCACCACGGAGGTCCGCTACCTTGATATTTTGTGATTTAGTTCCTTTTGGCATCAGCCACGTTACTTATAGGGACAATGGAAGAAACTGATAGCCCAATACAACTTTTTAGATTAAAACTCACCATTCCAAAGATGCATGCGATTTCCAATCAGAGTTCCCAGAACTAAGAGAACGCTCAACAAGTGTTGTCGTGCAAGAAAAATTGGAGAGCACATTGTTGCACACAAAATTTCAGAGAAACCTGAGCCGCAAGACTTGAACCTAATTGAAGAGGAAAATAGTATGCAATTTGCTACTACAAGCTCAAATATAACCGAAAAAATCATTTAAAAAATTTAATAAAGAATCCCCGAAACCGACTATTATGAAGGGAAATATCTCCAGAAGCAAAAAATATCTTGAAGCAACTTTGGTACATGAACAATGAGTAAGGTTCGAGAAAATTTATCTACATCTACATACTACCCTGCGAGCCGCCGCATGGGCGTGTGGCAGGGGTGGTAGGTCACCAGCCGTGTAAAGATGTAAACTTATTGGAGGTGAAATGGTGAAATGTACTCTGGGAGTGTATTTAGAGGAGATCACTTTTTATTGTGGTCACTTATTGCGCGCGGAAAGAACGAGTTTTTGTACCTACCTGTTCGGTAGAGTATCTATCTCTCTTATTTTATCGCATCTGTCAGACCTAGAAATGTATTGAGGCGTCATGATCATATTCTCTGTGTCGCTCTGAAACACACCAGTTCTGAATATCTCAAGCAGCCTAAGCCTAGCGTACAACCTCTGAGTCTCTAGGGGCTCTCCACCTAAATCCCTCTGACAGTTGTGTAACACTATATGCTCGTTGGTAGCAGTTTTTAACGAAGTGTGACGCTTTTCTTTGTTTTAATTAAGTTTAAAAAATTAAGGGAATATAAATCGCCTCTTTCGTGTCACAACTAATAATAAAAATAAATTTATTTACAAATAGTTTATATAAATTGCCGGTAGAGCAAATAGTCTGCGCGTACCCTAACCACAACTTAACCCCGGGCCGGATTAAAGGCTTGCGGGACCCGAGTCTGTACTGTCCTGGTCCCCATTACATATTTGGACCCGGGGCTCCAGCCCCACAATCCCTCTCCCAATCGATCTTGGCCTGCCTTTACCAATATACTATTTGTAATTTTCATATTTTTCAAGTAATTACAAATGCAAATTAATCCCTCCGCGGTCGAAAAGCGATCGCCATTGCTTATTGACATATCACTTCTTAGAAGGGCGAACCAAGAGATAGCATTGTCACTCGAAACCTTCTGTTGGAAGACGTTACTCCTAAGGTTAAAAATACGATTCCTTAACTCCCACACAAAACGGACCAAACGTGACCAGAGGAGATTTCCCCTTTGGCTTTCAAGGGGAACACAAGGAGACACTAATTAGCGCTACCGAAGAGGAAAATAAATCTAGTGCACGTCGATTACATGAAACGTCCAGGAAAATCATAAATATGCGTTATGCCTGGCAGTTGCAATGGCGCAGTTGGGCAGTCAGAGCAAAGGCCGTTCAATAGTGTTCTTCTTCCAATAAAGATCTTCGCAAAGTACATAAATCCGCCATTAATTTGTTTATCTTTCTGTTTTCTCCATAAGCGCAGTACAGGTTGTCGACGTTTTTATTGATTTGGTGGTGCATTTGTTTCCGAAACGACAACCATTGCCACATATTCGCAGATTTTCGCGGCTGTGTTATGGTAGCAAATGCTCAAATAGCACACCAATGGCGGATATTTGGTGGAAATGGTTGCGAAGACCTATTTATAAGGAAGAATACAATCGATATTGAATGACCATGGTCAAAGCAACGGCTATTAGGACACTGGCAGGCTCAAACTGCTCGATGAGGTGAGTGGAGAGATGGATAAGTAGAAGCCAATACAATTTTCCACTTTAAAATCTAAGCCATTTTCATCACTTTTATTTGATTTAATTGATGCTAAATATCAATCATTATGTTATTTCATGGATAAAGTCGACCAGTTTATGTATCTGGGTATAATTTTGGAGAATTGGTTTAGCGGTAGGGACATATGATGTCGCATTGCCGTGGCTAAAGTAGCATTTTCAAAGAGCAGGGAACATGAGGGGGAGTCTTGAGTATAGACGGTAGAGACGTAAAGAAAAGGCAGGTGAAAACCCTAGTATGGAGCGTGGGGCTGTATGGGGAGGATACTTGGTCATTCCGAAGGGAGGATGTATGTATAAATGAGGTATTTGAGATGCTGGTGCAAGAAGGGGTGGCGAAGGTTAGCTGAGTGGCCTGAAAAACGAACGAGGAGGTATTGGATATGGTTGGATAGGTGAGTAAACTAGTAACGGAGGCTCGGAGGAGGTAGAAGAGATGGATGGGGAAGTTTTGAAAGGAGAGGGAATGCTGTATCGGGTAATAGAGTGGAAAAAGATGGGCGAGCGTGGAGGAGGACAGGAATAGACGAAATCATAAGAGAAAGTCGATATGAGGAAAATGAGAGGGATCTAATGGTGGATCACGTATAGAAGGGTAAGCAGAGAGACATGCCAGAAATAAGAACGTGAGAATAAGTAGTGTCCATAAACCTGCTAATAAATCAGCTGGTAGAATAGTGAAATGAAAAATAAACATTATTAAATATCAAGAAGCTGAACTGTATAATTCAGAGCTATTAATTCCCATCCAGCTTAATTTTTCATTCTTCTCCAAAGCTGAAACTCCCTTCTATACTCATCTCGGTTGTGTTTTTGTAGGATATGAAGACGACATCACTTTTGGCACCACTATTCGTCATATTTATGGAAAATGTCAGTTACAACTCTCAAAAATGAAAGTAAATTATTGGCATAAATTCCTCGGTCACAGCTTAAATATTTTTATATCCATAAAAACTATTCAAAAGACCAATCTCATATCAAAATGCTATAACGTGGCTTATGGAATTTGAGTTGTCGCCTCTGATGGACCCTAGGTCTCGACCTAGCTGTAGCCTGCACTACGCACTCCACAGTACTTGTCACACTCCATCAGGATGTCGCATGCTGACAGTCGGACAGCTGACAGGACTGTCGCAGTCATCGCACTAAGGTGGTATTTTCTCTTCGGAGGAGAGAGTGGAGTGGGCCAAAGGGCAATGCCTTATCCTCAATAGTGTGGTGACATGTTCATTTCATTTACCCTGACCCCTTTAACTCTGGTTGGTTACGAGCCTTGCGAAGAGCAGTTCAAGTGCATCACTCTGTCAGTAATGTCACCGTGAGACGAGACGAGATATGGGGAAATTTGCCTCTTCCAAATTCGAGTCTCTTTTCATGATAGTAATCTCTAGCCTCATTTTCCAGCAGTTAGCAAAAAATGTATTTTTATACCTCTGTCAATTTTATGAGTTATTACCCATCCATTGGATTCCACTTGGGGAACCACACGTCTAAACCTAGGTTTATCCGCTTATAACGTAGCGCACTCGACCGGAGAGTAATTAATAGGGTTCACTGGAAGAGCATTCTCGGCGGGTAATTATATCTTGCGATGGCTTAGCTTCTAAGGATACTCTTACATGTTTGCTGATCAGGAGAGACACTATCAGATAACTTTTCCTTCACTCTTTCGACGAATTGGATCACGACATCTTGTTTCCTTTGGCTCATAATTGACGACCTTTTAGATTTTTCATCTCAACGCATTGTCAAATCTATATGCATAGTGACTTCGACAATGTTTTGTACGAAGCTTGAAATTGCTTTATTAAAACTTATTGTGTTGATATTCAATAGGGTAACATTTCTGCGACTAATAAGGGCATATATTTTTTAAGCGTGTCGGAAAGCGATAGCTGCAGTTTGAGCGGGTGTAAAACCACAAAATAATTTCATTTCTGCTAACCCAAGTCACCCGTATCCTCTCCCAGAGTTCCATATTCCTAAAGAAAAGAATTTCTTTCGTGCAGAGGAATTCCGAGAAATTTCTTCCAGAAAAACCTTCTCTCCATTCCGCGGATACACGTCACCGCGTGCCTACGCACGAATACGGGCAGAAAGTGAACAGCTCACTGTGGCGATCGCATATTTAGAAGCCTGACGGTGGAGCGGGAGAGGTTTTTCCCGAACGCACGGCCTAAGCGCTAATTACCGAGTCACCACTTCAAGCGCTCCTCGCTCGGCTGCAGAGGGCACGTTGTATATACAAAAACGGCAGCCGTTCATTTCAAGAAAGAGCGGAAACAATGATCTGACTTCTTTCTTTACAGCTCGGGGGATACAGGCACGTGACCAGCGGCGAAGGGCACACTCATGACCATCCTTGTAATTCCTACTCGAGACTAAAAACGTGATATCTCGGAATTTCCAATGAGTTATCAGCTCAGCAAACGACGATTGTCTCAATCTCATCAACGCCACCCCTCCTTAAAAATAAAATCTTAAGTACAGGGTGCGGCATTACAACTTCCTTTTTTCAAAACGTAATAAAACACATTTTATGCATGACATTTTTTTTATATTTTTTATGATGATGCAGGTACATATCTAAAGTTTTGCGTTACACAGTTTTCAAAATCATATTAGGTAGGTGACGTCCTACATCGTCCATACACTGAATAAGCCCATTTCTGGCGTTTTTCATGACCCTACCAGCATAGCAGCGGGTTTGTTGGCAATTTCTGCCCGGATGTTGGTCTTCACGTCTTGTAGGGTCCTTGGACGGTTGACATAAACACGGTATGAAAAAAAAACACAAATGGGGTTTTTTGGGTGTGGGTTGACAGAAATGGGGCAGAAATTGCCAACATACCTGCTGCTATGCTGGTAAGGGTCATGATAAACGCCAGAAATCGGCTTATTCAGGGTATGGACAATGGAGGATGTCACCTACCTGATATGCTTTTCAAAAAATGTGTCACGAAAAACTTTAGATATGTATACCTACAACATCATTAAAAAATAAAAAAATTCTCATTCACAAAATGTTTTATTATGTTTTGAAAAAAAGGGAGTCATAGTGCCGCACCCTGTATTTGCACCAAAAAGGGTTGGACTTTTCATTTTAAAAACTTTTGAGTCGACCTAGATTCGAATTCGCATCTCTCAATTCATGGCTAATGGCCAGTTGCAAGAATATTCAGTTATGGAATCAATATTTATGAGATCCATGAAGTTATAGATCTCATTAAAACATTCGGATAGCAGGAACACATCTGCTAGCTACTTAACTTATTTACCAATTGTTAATACCTTCGAATGTTTGATCTAATCCTCTACCGCCGGATAAATTTATGAATGTTTACCCTGCGAATAATTACTACTGTGCATGGAAATTGATCAAAAAGGGCAAACAAACTGGCAATTTGTCTCAAATCAACTCGTTCTTCAAGAAAAAAGTCTCCAAACGGTTCATTGTGCATCCGTAATCTCAGCTACTAATGGAACTCATAACCCCATGCCATAAGTTATGAAACCAAAAAATTTATCTAATGTTTCTGCAACACTTATTGAATGATTACCATGGCCCATAATAATAACTTAATACAATACGTACGTATCAGAGAATAAAATAATCCGCCTTGACCGGGAATCAAACCCGGATCCCTTGATTCCCAGCTGAGTGCTTCAGCCAGTTAAGCTACCAAGGTGTCCTCTTCTCCTGCGGATTTTTGGCAAGGCGGATGATTTTATTCTCTGTGGAATTTCGCACAATGTGTATTGCGGGTAACTCCGTAAAAGTGGAACTCAGTGGCTAGTCCCGGACAGCTAAAAATCTACGTACATATCGTTCCTGCAACTGGCCATAAGATGCCATTTACATCACCAGAGCATCTTAATAATATTAAAATAATGACAAATTTCCTCTCTCTGATTCTCTCTCTCTGAATGATTTTCTCTGTGTCTGAGGAAGGGCTAACACCCGAAATAGAAAAAAATGACAAATTGAAAAAAAGACCCCATGATAGTAGTTAAGGGCTAAGTTGGTAGGAAGGATTTTCGTTTATGCCCAGATTAGCGTTAAACTTCATATATTCATATAGTCATTAGTAAAATGTATCAATATAAGCGAAAAAATATGGTCGATTTGGTTTCTAGACAAATTTATTCTACTTCAACACGTAGCCTAACGGCACTTTGTGAATACTTCGAAATAATTCGATGACGTATGTATATGCAGATTTTTTTCTAAACGTAAAAAGATACTTTTTAAATTAATATGATGGCTCCTATTAAATATCATGGTAGCATGCTGAATAAAAACGCGTAATTAGATACGATTTCCGCTTGAATTCCGAATTCTGCGCCGTAAACCCAAGTAATAATTATAATAAGAATTTAATTCCACCGCAATATGATATTACATTGGTTATTACATAAATAAACAGAAAAACATTTGCCGGGAATATAGGTACCCCTTTGGGAATGCCCAGTTTGGGGTTAACGACTCAATCATCTATTAACAGTCGTCATCTCAGCGACGGCGCGTTGACAGTAAGAGAAAACTTACACAAATGAAAAAACGAAGTCGTTTTTTCATTTGTGAATATCAACTTCCACATAGTTGAGCCTGATACCATTGAACGTAGAAAACTTACATTTTGACATAAACATTGGCAATTGTATGCTCAAAAGGTATAAGTATCATCATATATATATTATTACAGAAAGGTCTTTTTCTGTCATTCCGTATGTGCTCCGTTAATACTGCACCTACATTGATAAATGAGGTATCATTTTAAACGTTGAATCACCGGCTATTATGTCGATTACTCGCTCATGGTATATCGACTCCACACATTTTTTTTTATTCTAAACTTCAAAAAAAGGTTTAAAATAAAAAATAGTACGAAATGCACAAAGTGATTGTACATGGGTGAATGGTCATCTGGTAAGTCAATGCAATTAAAACTTTTTGATTTCATATTTATATGATATTCGCTTACAAAAATAGTTTGTAAACATTTATGAACATAACTTGCTCATGCATACATTCCGTTCAATGTTATAGAACTATCATCCGTATATATTATTTCTCTAAGGTGTTTTTTTGTGGATAGACCATATCTCTCTTAATTTTTTATCAAAATTAATTATTCAGAAGTCATTTTAAAGCCTATGTTCCCCGCTTTTGACGACAAATTAAAAAAGTTTATAATTAATGTATTTGTTTAAAAAATTTAAATAAATGATCAAAATTCAACAGTGGAATTTGTTGACAATATAATAAACTAATATGTTGGCTATGGTTACGTGCTTAAAAGGTTGTAAGAGGCGCCATCTATTAACAGATCGTTTAGTTAGATTGTTTACATTCTACAAGCAATCAGTGTGACCGTTTACCGTTTTCTTTTACGTTATGTATCTTTAACACAAACATAAATAACATATAATTGTCCATGGGAAGAGACAGGTAGAAGAACAGGAAGAAAGAAGGAAGAAACAAGAAGAAGCCGCAAACCGTGCGAAATGTTCGCACAGGTCAGCTAGTTATTACATATTCACACTTGCTTTAATAATAAATGAGAAACATCCTCAGCATCAAATAACCATTTTTCAGAATTTTACAACATTTAGTTTCATTTTTTAATGTTACAATAGGTTTTGGCAATGCGGATAAAATTTTCACCCCCAAGAAAAGTCATAGGAAAGCTTTGATTGAGAAGAAGATTTCAAAGTGCAATTGTTGTATCATTAATATTACCATATGTATGATTAATTCCGACGTATAAATTGATATATTTCAGGAATTGTTGTCCAAGAATTTGTTTTACTCACTGGTAAACTAGTTAAAATGTGCACCAAACGACTCACGGTTCGCAGTTCAACCACCTTTAACAGATGAGTGCAAGGGAGCAGAAGGATCGAAAAGTTCCAAACCGAAGTAAGGAATGGCCATCTTTCTCCAAAAACGTGAGAAGTTCCCTCTCCCCCGAAACATTTTCCATTTTCTCATCGTCCAGCACGCACTCGCACGCAGGTCGTCGAACACTTCATTTACTCAAATGACGGATCGTGACATCGACTCGGTCGAAGAACAGCGGGCATTCTATATTTCGACCAGGGCATACGCGAGGAGGAAGCACGATTTCTTGATTAGACACTGTTTGACACCGTCGCAGTTCCCGCGTTACTCGTCACGGTGAAGCCGGAGGGGGGGAAGGGGAGGGAAGGCACCGTTTTCAGAGTAGGGTGGGGGCGATCACGTCTGAATCACGCGGACGGAAGAATTTTTCGTGAAGTCTCAAAACCGCCTCTTGAACGATTGCTCCCATCAAAGCTTTTCAAGACAGATGCATTTTACCACATCAGGCTGGACGAGAGAGGCTGGTGGAAGCTGTCAGTATTAATCTACTACTACATGCTACCCTGCGAGCCGCCGCATGGGCGATTGGCGTTTTAGGTCACCAGCCATATAAAGATGTAAGGTTTTGGGAGGTGAAATGGTGACGTATATTTTGGGAGTGTGTTTGGTGGAGCTCAGTTTTTATTGTAGTCACTTATTGTGCGCGTAAAGAAAGAGATGTTGTACCTATCTGTTCGGAAACATATCTCTCTTATTTTATCGCATCTGTCAAACCTAGAGAAGTAGTAATGCATTATGATAATATTCTCTGAGTCGCTCTGATACACATCAGTTCTGAATTTTTCAAGCGAGCTGAATCTATTGTGCAGCCTCCGAGTCTCTAGGGGCTCTCACCTTTGTCTGTCTAATTTTGAGATACCTACTATATGTTTGCTCAGAGCAGTTTATAACGAAGTGTGCTATTTTTCATTGTGCTTTATCAATCCGTTTGGTTAAATATTTATGACAGGGTCTCCATTGCTCTAGGCGTATTAAGGTGTAGCCTAACCAGAGAGAAGTAGCATCTCTCTTTTATTTTTTCATTCGAATAATGATGAATTAGAAACAGTTTCCCTTCCACAGATTCATTTGCTGGGACGCGTCGTCCGCCACGCGTCGTTCCGGCACACTGTGGAATAATTATGTGGCACATGATTATGCCACAGTATGGTGAAACGCGTCGTGTCGGTAAATAATTCAATGGAAGATAACTAAGTGTATCATATTCATCATTTATACTTTCAAGACAGCATTGAACCTGTAGAAAATTTGTTTTATTCGTTAACCACTTAGCTGAACTGAGAGGAATAGCGTAAAAAAATCGTGGGCCAACACGGCAGAGCGACTGGCTGGAGGGTTAAAACTCGAGTCAGAAATAAATCTAGATAAAGCCTCTGCTTCATCCAACTAAATGGATATCGGTTATTTTACGATAAAAGCTTCATATGTAATTATAAATTAAAAAAGAGAATAGATGGCGTCTTGATTCACAAAAATTAAACCAGCTTTTTTGCAAAAATATCACCCACATTTATCACTTCAAAGAGATTATGATTCTTCACTCGCAAAAGCCTGCTTCTTTCTCGCGCAACATAGCGTGCTATTTGAAGGGTAACCAGCGAATTCGAAGGCTTAAAGATATAATCAGTCCTCTAAATTTCCATTCGGATAAACAATATCTCTAATTCTCCCTCACAATTACTCTTAAAAAGTTTTCATTTAAATGGCACCGGACGTGTTAAATAGTGGCACCAAACAGCAGTATTATAAACAGCGGTTGCGTAAACGGATTTCACTCCAAGTTAAGGCTACCAGACAATTCTTCGGCCTCGAGTTTATTTCCCAATAACGACTTTCCTTGCCATTTAGCAGCTTTAATAGCTTTTATACCGGCGATTGCCAATCTGATGGGGCAAAATCCAACAACGATTTATTTACAAGGATTTAGTCGTTCTCTCAACGCCGCTATTTCATTAAATAACTTCCAGTGATTTCTAGCTAATAGCAGTTCAAGAGGGAGTAGCTAGCTCAACCTTCAACATTATTTTTTTGAGGCATAAGTGAGCAATAAACTAATTAATGTCATTTCCAGTTGTGCAATATCTCGGAGACAACGGAAAAATTGGTTTAAGTGGTTAATTGGCGTAACTTCATCATCGTCAAGGATGGCAAAATCATCATACCATTACCTACGTTAGGTCATAATCAAAGGTATTCTCGCAATATTGATAGATCTTTCAGCAGTTCCTGCAGTGAATTACCACCCCCCTCAGATCAACCTTAGCCTTCCTGCTCAATGCTGGTCCTAAGTCATCCCCTTCGTTCAGTTCCTATCTCATCTTCATACGCCTTGTATGCTGTATGCCACGCACATTTTTTTCTGATAAAACCTTTTTTGCAATATCAACATTGAATCAAGCAATCTTGAAAAACGGTAAATAACAGGAAGAATACCAGATGGGCAAGAGTGAACAGGAACAACCAAAATACACACAGCATGTGTCGATCGACTTTTTTCACAAATGAGCGAAAAATCACAGGAAGCGACAACTAGGAACATGCATCATGCACATTGGCCAAAGCCCAGTTATCCAATACTTACCACAGGTTTGAAACAAAAAAAAAATTTCCGGGCGTTCAAAATATTTTGCTGGAGCCAACCGACTGCAGCAGAAACGGTCACAGGCATGAGAAAAAGGAAATAGGCTGCAGAGCCGATTGATTTAAAAACGGCATTTATTCCTTGAACAGTAAGGGAGCATAATAATAGCGAAACATCAATTATATTGAATTTCCAACTTCACTAGGTAGATTATATACTTTTATTCAATAGCAAAACATCATTATTAACAACACTCCCCGCAACATATTTCCGTTTTGATGTTATTTTTTGAATGATTTAGTATCTTATGGTATTTAAAAATCAATCGTATTAATAATACAAACTAGAGGGTGTATCCACATAATAGTACATGGACGTTGGCTGTGCGCAGACTTGAGATGTAGCGAATGAGTCACTGTTTATAGTAATTTCTTCGATTGATGTGTTAGATTTGAGCCGTAGGGTGGACGACTTTTTGGAATTTCAATGCCTGCGCAGTTTGGGCTCAGAGTGAGTAGGACCAAGACGGAGTATATGGTATGTGAGTTTGATGGCAAAAAGCAAGCCAGCTCAGTTAACATCTCGGGAACTCCTGTGGCTAAGAAGGATTCTTTCAGATACCTGGGTGCTGTAATAGAAGAGAATGGAGGCCTTGACCTAGAAATTAAGGACAGGGTATCTGCAGCCTGGTACAAATGGAGGCCAGTGACAGGTGTGACCTGTGGCAGAAGGATGCCACCTAGGCTGAAGGGCCAGATATACAAGACCATCATTAGACGGATGTTACTCTATGGAGCTGACTGAGTGTTGGGCTACTAAGAGTACACATGAGAGAGTATTACATGCAAGTGAAATGCGCATGCTGAGATGGATGAGTGGGGTTACCAGAGCTGACAGGATTAGGAATGACCACATTAGAGGGAGTTTGCGAATTGCATCTATAACAGAAAAGGTGAAAGAGTGCAGGTTGAGGTGGTATGGCCATAATGTTAGACGAGACGGTGAATATCTGGGTAAAAGAGTAATGAACCTGAAGGTGGAGAGAAGGAAGAGCAGAGGAAGGCCAAAGAGAACATGGATGGGGTGTGTGAAGAAGGATATGTTGGAGATTGGTGCCAAAGAGGACATGGCTTTGAATAGAGCACGCTGGAAGCTGAAAGTCCAAAAATCTGACCCCAAATAATTGGGATTAAAGCAAAGAAGAAGAAGATTGCCTGCCCAGACCAAAAACCAGTCAAGAAAATAATCAGTAGTCAAATCAGAAGCTAGAAGAGGGCTGCGTAGACGGACATGCTTATATCAAGTATATTGGTTAAGCCCGCGTTTGTATTTTACTCTCAAATAAATGTTCGACTTCTTTTCCCTTTTCATTACTTCTTCGGTTCGCTAGATCTCGGACACCCGCAACTTTTTGCAGGTGACCGAGATCTAGCAACACCTGTTTTATGCAAAGGGAATTAGAAGCGGAGCAAGAGTGAGATGGAGGAATCGGGTTGGTGTGGGGGCTAGGGTACTGGCTAAACATTAGGGCGGCCAGGGTACAAACCCCTACAGAGGAAGATGTTTTTCAGCGGAAACCCGATCCCTACCTACTCCAGTGTCTTGTGGAGGGCACTTTGTACAGTACTCCGTCTGTCGGATGAGACGTTAAGCCGTGGTTCCCTAGTTGCCTTTCATTACTAGCAGGCTAATGCCGACGCCGGGTTTCCATCCACCCTTCCTCCCGTACCTATCCATTATGGCGCAAATGACCTTAGCTGTCGGTCGCCTCGCCTAATATCCAATCCAAGAGTGAAATGGCCAGAGCGTGGGTGGCGGAGTGGTTAGTGTTATTGCGCTGGAACATGTGCATCGAAGGTTCGATCCCCGCCCGATTGCTATTGACACTCAAGGTTTAGGATAAGGGTTTTGCCTATTTTTTTGCATTTCAAAGCTAAAGATTATGTATTGTGAGTAGAATCAGGAGTCTTAATGTGTTCGATTTTTAGGCGTTAAAACGAGGCAATTCGACTTTTTACAAACTATTTATTTAAAGAAAGGCAATCAGCGGTTTGAATACTTTGTAATTAGGCAACTTGCAGTCAGGCTATTCAAAAGCGAAGAAGTAATTATCATTATTATTATTAAGAATTTGCTACAAGTAGACCATATGGTCCGGTGGTAACACAGATACTGAGAAAATACCATTATACATACATGTAAAAATTAAAACAATGACATAGCCAAAAATACAAAAAAAGCAAAGTTATTACCTTAGAAAAATATGGGGGAAAAACCCTCACAGTACAACTCCCCTCAATCTCGTCATTAACGTCAGTGTCTTATTTGGGAAGGGCTCTAATACTTCTTTGGGTAACTCATTCCAATCCCTAATCCCCCGGTGAATCCCAAGAAATGAAAAGGGAAAAGAAATCGAACATTTATTTAAGAGTAAAATATAAAATATAAACGCGGGCTTAACTAATATACATGATATTAGCATGTCTGTCTACGATGCACTCTTCTAGCTTCTGATTTGACTACTCATAGTTTTCTTGACTGCTTATTGGTCTGTCCAGAGCGGCCAGGGGAACGTGCGATGCTTTGATGAGTTTTGCATGCCTGGTGAAGATTCACCCCGTTGCACACATCCCATTGGTGGCTTACACAGTATTTTATAGATGTATATGTGGTAGATGAAGAATGAGATCGAATACAGAGCGGTTTCTCTCTCGTAATTCCTTCTCAATTTCGCTATCGAGTATCTCGGACACGAGGCTATCATTCTCCATGCATGAGTTCACAGATCTATTACCTTGGTCATATAGGTTTCACAAAAACTCCATCCTCTCACCCCTGTTCCTGTTCACTTTGTACCTTACCTCTTTCTTCAAAACCTTCAGAACACTTAAATTTCATTCATAAAATTTTGTGCAAGGGGGAACGTGGAAGAGGAAGGAGAATGCATGAATAATATAAAAGGTATCTAAAGGCATTAACCGCAATGAAAAATGAAAAATGAAAAATATGCCAGAAATCAGGACGTTAGGAAGAGTACTTTCCAACAACATAGCAATTGGTACTTCTTCGTACTACGGCAGATTAGATCGCGCCAATAAAATTAGAGAGATAGATTGTAGAACCGATAGGTATAAAATGTCATTTTTTCCGCGTACCATTCGGGACCATAACAGCTGTGATCGTCGTCATGAATAGTTCGAGTATTGACAATAGGCAGGCAGTAACTCTTTCTCATTATATTCTCTACTCTCTTATTTATGCATGATGTAAATATTGATGTTCTTATTTATGCATGATGTAAATATTGATGTTCTTATTTATGCATGATATTTTGAATCTGTAGTAGTAGTCTTTGTATCCCTTGCATGTTGGAACGATTGAAGATAGAATGTTTTTTGGGTATTAGATTTGTAATTGGCGCTTTGCATGTGTGGTACGCGGGTTTCAATGTAATGTCGGTGTTCTACCATATCATTCATGCATGCCTGGTGCGAAAGCACCCCCTGCCACACACCCTTTGGGTGGCTTGCAGGGTATGACGTAGATGTAGATGTAGATGAATTGGCAGGTAGAAATTGCAGAGCAGGCAGTATTGAAATATTTTAATATGCCAACGTCGAAATGAAACAGCGAGATGCATATATGTAAGTATGATTGCTTCTCGTTTCCCCTCAGCACAGCCGTAGTCTGTGCGCTTCCGCAATGGTTAATGCAGTGTTTTCTCTGAGCGCTCAGGATTCCTAAGAGCGTTAGATAATATCGCCAAGCTAAAAAAAAATTCACAGCCGTCATTATTTGGGTCTTTATGGCGCCCTTCATGACCGGTTCGGTCGAGGCACACTCAAGATTCTCCAGGGAATACCTCGCCATGCGCACAGAAGCGCGTCCGATATGAACGAACGGGATAGGTGTGTCAGTATGGGAGCAGCTTCCGTCATCTAGTGCCTTCCTCCACTGAACACCTTAACGCTTCGAAGATTGAGAAACAGAATAGAACTAGGATTTGTTAAGCGCATAATAGGAAGTTCCTCGGATGAAAAAGTAAAACAAAGATGCTACTTCGCTCTGATTAGGTCACACCCTGAATACGCCGCGAACATTTGAGACCCTGGTCATAAAGATTTAGCTAAAAAAAAGTAATAAAACACACAGAAAAGCAGCACGCTTTCTCAAAAACTGCTACAAGCAAACATATAGTGTCAAACAAATGAGGGATTAAGGTGGGAGCCCCTAGATACCCGGAGGCTACACACTAGGATTAGCTTGCTTGAGAAATTCAGAACTGGTGCGTTTCAGAGCCACACAGTGATTATTATCATGACGCCTCATTACATCTCTAGGTCTGACAGTAGCGATAAAATATGAGAGATACACTGCCAAACAGATAGGTACAAAAACTCGTTTCGTGCACTGTAAGTGACCACAATAAAAACTGAGCTCAACTAAATAAGATCCCTTAATACACATCACCATTTTACCTCTCAAAACTTTACATATTTACACAGCTGGTGTCCTAACACCGCTGCCACAGACCAATGCATCGGCTCGCAGAGTACTATGTTGGTGTAAATGTAGATGTAGAACTACGAAGAAAAAATTCTCCCATTTAATGTAAATAGAACTACACGGAAAAATATTTCCGATTCTGTCTACGGACTGCCGTAGAGGAACTAGCACCTGACGAGGAAAAAATTTGTGAATTTTCCCCTTGAGAAATATTGAATGGAACCGGTTTCGATATTTAAAATCATTATCAACCCAAAGAGCTCGATAATGATTTGAAACATCGAAACCGGACGCATTAAATTTTTCTCGGTGGTATACAGCAAAAATGTCTCCTATAATTTCATAATCATGGTGATTTCCACGTGCGGGTGCAAAAAATCAAAAAAATCATTAAGAAGCAAACAATCAGTGTATGCTTTTCGTTCTTTCATTTTTCATTCATAACTTAAAATTTGACCAGAAAAGACTGGAAGCCTTCGAAACCTGGTGCTGGAGGAGGATGCTGAAGATAAAATTGACGGACAGAATTAGAAATGACGAAGTTGACAGAAGAGTAGAAGAGGTAGGACCCATATGGGACACTACACAGAAAAGAAGAACGAGATGGATTGGACACAACCTGAGGCAAAATGGGTCTGTGAAGAACATAAATGAAGGTAAAATAGAGAATAAAAGAATAGGTAAAATAGGAATAATTCTCCAGATGAAGACCAAAGACTCAGTTCATGGGTCAAATAAAGAGGAAAGTACATAGGAAGAGATACCAGGAAGTTAGGGACCTAGCATTCGATAAGGAAAGATGGCTGCGGTCAACCTAACTTGGGATTACACGGCCAATGATGATGAACCTTATGGATTGGACAGAAGAGGAAGCTAGAAGCGTAGGTTTTGAGGAAGCAGAATAGATGGGTGGAAGACGTTTTGAGTGGAGAGGGAATGCTGAAGAGACACTAGACGGAAGAACACTGGGGAAGCGTGGAAGAGGACGGGAATTCTGGACGATATAAAAAAGGGAGACGATATAAGGATTTTAAAAGGGATCTAATGGCAGACTGCAGATAGGAGTGAAAACGGGACAACATGCCAGACACGTTAGGATAAGTACTGTCCAAGAAACTACCAATCAGCTGGTAGAATACTCGAAATCAAAAATGAAATTGATCGGAGTAAATAGCATATGTGCCAATTGAAAATTGCGGAGCGTTTCGTACACCAGCGAGAACATTTTCCAAGTTTTCAAACCAAAAAGCAAATGACAACTTCAAGAAAAGTGATTTTGTGGGTTGAAGACCGCATCCGATAATTTTAGTTGGTTGACAAAAAGAGCTTAACAATCCAAATCCTGGACTAGTATGGGTGAGGATGGAAGCCCATTATTATTGGCTCATTGGGATTATAAAGTACTTGTACTGGTACACAAGTCTCAATATGACTCAAAAAATAACTCTACCCAAACATCAAGTTTGCCAACGAAATTGTTTGAAGTCATTATCAATTACCAGAAGCTGAATATTTCCGTTTTAAGAGCCATTTAATTCATTATCTTAGTTAAAGGTAACATTTAAGTAGCAATCAGTTGTAATTAACACGTACGTGGCTTGTAAAGGAGCTTGTAAAAATAGGGTGGATATGTGCAGAAATAATTTCTCAAAAATCACACGGAAACACCCATTCAGCCAATATGCGTATATTCACTTTGCGTTTAAGGTAGTTGGCGCGAAATATCATTTCACATAGAGATCAATGACTGTTATTTATTGTTAAAAAAATTATTTTCCTCTTCCAAAGATACCTAGATATATACCCTTGCCAAACTACTTCCCGATATTATTAACGAAAAATTCCGGCCATTTTACATTGAAAATGGTACGTGTATGCACTCCACTGAGACCCTATTATAAAAATGAGGAATTTCTTACACACAGATCTCTCTAAAAAAATTAAAAGTGTGTACTTTGTACGTCTTGTGGACTATTTTTTAAAATAAACCATGTATTTAACGCAGCAATTTTTTCAGTATCGTAAAAAACCTTCCACTGTGAAGGTTTAAACGTACCGCGTGAAAAAATCAGTTAAATCAGTTAAAAAGTCAGACTTTTGCTGATATTTTTATTTAATTGCTAAGATTTTCAGTCATATAAAAGCATTTAGTGGTAACATTAATAATGCACAACTTGACTCATGCTTCCCACAGCTGCTGAAATCAAAACGTATGATTCAACTATGGTCTCCATTATGACTAGGGAACTATCTCGCTTAAATTACCTTACAGGATTTGGGCTGATGGAAAATCACTACGCGTCTGCTCCGAGCATCGGTTAAGAGAAGGCCGTGTCTACCCCCCTGAGCTTCCACTCATATCGCCATTCGACAGTAATGAAGCTCAAATGATTTCGTACTGTCTACTAATTTTATTTCGAACTCTTGCTAAACGTGTTTCAACTGTCTAGCAGTCATCATCAGGCAAGGATAATTCAACACAAACAGACATGAGCTTATATATTCATCTACATCTACATCTACGTGATACCATGCGAGCCACCACGAGGGTGTGTGGCAGGGATGAAGATCACCAAACATGCACTATTGACATACAACTAGGATATTTAATGGGGACATGCTAGATAATATGGTCACATGCAGCTACATGGTTAGTATCTACATAATGCGAAATGGATTATTGGTTGTTATTACATGCATCATGCACAACAGACTACTCTAACTATATTTCACCTACCTATCCCTTTGCTACGCTGCCTATTGTTCTCTCTTAAAGTACGAGGGAAAAATGACATTTTAAATCTATCGGTACGACAATCTATCTCTCTAATCTTGTTAAGATGATCAAACCTAGCATAATACGCAGGGGTTCTCAATATATATCTATCGTCATCTGTGGACAACTCGCTTTCGAATTTACTTAAAAGGTTTAACCTAAATTTTAACCTGCGTTTTGATAGTAATTCCCATCCTAGTTCTTCTATTAAGCTCGTAACACTTATACAATTATCATAACGGCCTTTAATAAACATAGCGGATCTCCTATGCACACTCTCTAATTCTTTCATCATACCTTCCTCGTACGGATCCCATACACTAGCGGCATATTCTAAATGAGGCCTGACAAGTGTAAAATAGCTTCTTTCTCGTACTGCGTTGCGTTCTCATATTGCGTGAAACACCATATTTGCGTCACATTGGGAAAAGGATAGAAGGACAGGTGGGAGAAAATGGAAAGGAGAGGGTTTGGGGGGGTGAGGGGAGAGGGTGGTTTGTTGGAGGAGGTAAAGTTATGTTTCAATGGTGTCAAAAATAGGAGAATGACAAACACAATTCGTTCTCATTTTAAGTTCATTTTCTTTCGTTTCCTTTTGACTATTTCCCACTGTTCCGAAACATCTAAACAACATAGGCCCCTAACCTCCCCTACCCCAACCCTCCTTCCTTCCCATTTTCTCCCACCTGTCCTTCTATCCTTTTCCCAGTGTGACGCAAATATGGCGTTTCACGCAACATATTTGGAAAAAGAATGGCTTTCCCCGGAATAATTATTGCATCAAAGTAAACAAAATTTGTAACGTAGATTCAATTAAATACTTAGGCGTCACCATCACTGAAGACATGTCATGGGGGAAACACGTCAGGGAAATAACTAGTGTACACTGAGAAAACACTTTGGATATGATTATCGTAGGTTTGGATGTCACAACCAAACCTGAGGTGAAGGAAAGGACTTGCCCATACATTTGGATGTGTCATCCAAACGGAATTGGAGATGAGGAGTTGGAGGTGCCACCTACTCCTTTGGGTGCTGCATCCAAAGGAAGATGGACGAGTACTTTGGGTGTGAGAACCAAAGTGTTGGGTGGCTCATCAGAAAAACGTTTGGATACCGAATGAAAACTTTAGATGACCAGCCCAAAGACATGTGCCCCTAACACTCCCTCCCCCCTTAAACCCCACTGCCCTAATATTTTTCTTTTTCAACCCCTTTGGAAATAGGGTAGTAGGACGGTGCAACTAGAAAAACGATAAAACTTGGCTCTGTGGTTGTTATGATAGGTATCTATTATCACATAATTCATCAACATATTACAAAAAATGCACAAAATATTTCAAAACATTACAAATTAACACTATTATCAAGAATTTTATGTCAACAACATAAAAATATTATTAGAATACAATCATAACATAATACAAAATATGATCTCAGAGAATTTTGTTTGTAATAAGCACATAGAGATAACAATGGGAATCTGAAAGAGAACTCATAAGCAATGGCTGGTAGTGTAGGCATGAGAATTAACACGTAATGGCCGCGCAATTTTAGTGCAACTTACTAACGAGCACCTGGATTTAGGCTCCAAGTTCAGTCTTCAATAGGAATTGCTTCGTCCCCTCGTCCATATCTCTTCGAGTAGCAGGAAAACAGTGAAGCAGACGCGGCAGAAGGGCCACAACGAAGTTCGCCTGTTTCGCCCAGAACAAGTCCACACGTGTCGACGGCTTGCACGGCTGAACACGGAATGGCGGGTGCTAGAGCTTCCTGAGACTGCCACCAGAGCGCGCAAATATAGATTTTGATTTCGCACCTAAATCGGGAGATTGCACCACCTACAACTTTGTGTCTCCCATCCAAAGGACGTCGACTAGACGTTTTTGGTGTGATACTCTTTGCCTTTGGTTCTCACATCCAAATAATTAGTTCTGACGTCATATCATTCTTGATGGCGCATCCAAACCTCCCCGCCCAAAAGAAATTAGGGTGTAGCATCCAAACCTGTTCTCTCAGTGTAGCAAACCGTAGATTAGGATTCGTAAAAAGGGTTCTAGGCAAATGCGATGAGAGAGTACGAGAAAGGAGCTATTTTATACTTGTCAGGCCTCATTTAGAATATGCCGCTAGTATATGGGATCCGTACGAGGAAGGTATGATTAAAGAATTAGAACGTGTGCAAAGGAGATCCGCTAGGTTTGTTAAAGACCGTTATGATAATTGTATAAGTGTTACGAGCTTAATAGAAGAACTAGGATGGGAATTACTACCAGAACGCAGGTTAAAATTTAGGTTAAACCTTTTAAGTAAATTCGAAACAGAGTTGTTCACAGATGACGTTAGATATATATTGAGAACCCCTGCGTCTTATGCTAGGTTTGATCATATTTACCAGATTAGAGAGATAGATTGTCGTACCGATAGATTAAAAATGTCATTTTTCCCTCGTACTATAAGAGAGAACAATAGGCAGCGTAGCAAAGGGATAGGTAGGTGAAATATAGTTTGAGTAGTCTGTAGTGCATGATGCATGTAATAACAACCAATAATCCATTTCACATTATGTAGATACTAACCATGTAGCTGCATGTGACCATATTATCTAGCATGTCCCCATTAAATATCCTAGTTGCATGTCAATAGTGCATGTTTGGTGATCTCCACCCCCTGCCACACACCCTCGTGGTGGCTCGCAGGGTATCACGTAGATGTAGATATAAGCTCATGTCTGTTTATGTTGAATTATTCTTGCCTGATGACGACTGCTAGACAGTTGAAACACGAGTAGCAATAGTTTGAAATAAAATTAGCAGACAGTACGAAATCATTTGAGCTTCATTACTCATTATCCTACTTGCATGTCAATAGTGCATGTTTGGTGATCTTCACCCCCTGCCACACACCCTCGTGGTGGCTCGCAGGGTATCACGTAGATGTAGATGTAGGTTATGCTGTTCTACGATATCTCGCCTGAGAAAGTGGAGCCATTAGACAGTGGTACTCATCCACTCAGTTTGCATTAGTCCCTTCCCGAAGCAATCCCGTTAACAGGAGACTTTGTGCCATCATTTGCGACAGCCACGGCACAACTTCCCCTGTGCCTGAGCCCCCGTATGTGCCGCAACCCATCTCACAGCCGAAGCCTACTACATCTACATCTACGTCATACCCTGCAAGCCACCCAAAGGGTGTGTGGCAGGGGGTGCTTTCGCACCAGGCATGCATGAATGATATGGTAGAACACCGACATTACATTAAAACCCGCGTACCACACATGCAAAGCGCCAATTAAAAATCTAATACCCAAAAAACATTCTGTCTTCAATCGTTTCAACATGCAAGGGATACAAAGACTACTACTACAGATTCAAAATATCTCGCATAAATAATATCATCAATATTTACATCATGCATAAAAAAGAGAGTAGAGAATATAATGAGAAAGATTTACTGCCTGCCTATTGTCAATACTCGAACTATTCATGACGACGATCACAGCTGTTATGGTCCCGAATGGTACGAGGAAAAAATGACATTTTATACCTATCGGTTCTACAATCTAGCTCTCTAATTTTATTGGCGCGATCTAATCTGCCGTAGTACGAAGGGGTTAATGGTATGTTTTTTACTCCGTCAGTAAACTACTATCCGTTGCAAAATTTCGTCACCCGAGTTGAAGACTAATATCTCAAAGACGGCTCAATCGATTTTAAAATGAAGTACCTCAAATCAAATCATGTTTATTTTAGCGTTTATTTGTCGTATACAAAACGTTTTACCGTTTATACTGATTTCATTGTGTGCTTAAAAACAGAATACTATCGCATTTTTTCGGGTACCGGACGGATGCATCGCATTTACGGCTTCTTAATAACAACACGGATCAAGATATCGAAATTTTCTGAACAAATACTGTAGCAAAGGTCTATCTCAAGAATTATACGGAGTTTTATATTATTTAGTGCATTTGTATCTTAGTCATTGATGAAATTGCAAGACTGCGTTATTTTCCGTTCCGCGCATCCCTGAAAACCGCCGTTTGGACCTTCTTCAAGCTATCGAGTTCATCATCATGAATTCACTTATAAAAGCTTACACAAATTTGTTGTTTAATCAATATCGTTTAACATTTATTTTGAAAAAAATGTGCGCTTAACTGCCAGGAGCATGCTCGGAAGAGAGGGGAGAGGCGCGCGCTGTTGCCCAGTCAGAAGGTTGTCCGGACGCGCGAGGAATTGCCTACTACAAGCATTTACCGGCGGGGGAAAACCAGTTGTCCTATTACTGTGCATGGGTCATTAGGACTCGGTCAAGAGTGGCAGAAAGGGTCATTTTTAAGAATGGTCATCAGTGTCATCTACATCTACGTAATACCCTGCGAGCCACCATGAGGGTGTGTAGCAGGGGGTGAAGATCACCAAACATGCACTATTGACATGCAACTAGGATATTTAATGGGGACATGCTAGATAATATGGTCACATGCAGCTACATGGTTAGTATCTACATAATGCGAAATGGATTATTGGTTGTTATTACATGTATCATGCACTACAGACTACTCTAACTATATTTCACCTACCTATCCCTTTGCTACGCTGCCTATTGTTCTCTCTTATAGTACGCGGGAAAAATGACATTTTAAATCTATCGGTATGACAATCTATCTCTCAAATCTTGTTAATATGGTCAAACCTAGCATAATACGCAGGGGATCTCAATATATATCTAACGTCATCTGTGAACAAATTGGTTTCGAATTTACTTAAAAGGTTTAACCTAAATTTTAACCTGCGTTCTGGTAGTAATTCCCATCCTAGTTCTTCTATTAAGCTCGTAACACTTATACAATTATCATAACGGCCTTTAACAAACCTAGCGGATCTCCTTTGCACACGTTCTAATTCTTTAATCATACCTTCCTCGTACGGATCCCATATACTAGCGGCATATTCTAAATGAGGCCTTACAAGTGTAAAATAGCTTCTTTCTCGTACTCTCTCAACGCATTTGCCTAGAACCCTTTTTACGAATACTAATCTACGGTTTGCTATACTAGTTATTTCCCTGATGTGTTTCCCCCATGACATGTCTTCAGTGATGGTGACGCCTAAGTATTTAATTGATTCTACGTTACATATTTTCTTTTCTTTGATGCAATAATTATTACAAAGAAAGCCATTCTTTTTCCAAAAGTTCATTATTGCGCATTTCTTCAAATTTAATTCATTTTTGATCTGAGTGGAAACATAACGTCGCTCTGCCTCTACGTGCCAAATTTTCGGAGACGGAGTTGAGGATGGTTTTAAGAATTCTTTCTTTCGCCGAGAAGGCCAGAAATGTGAGAAAAAGTTGATGAGAAGTGGTGAAAAAATACCTCTGGTTATATTTTGGTGAGTGCAGTAATTTTTATCGTTTACTAGAGTATGTTACTACGAGCGAAGTAGTTTTCGCCGGTTAGTAGACATCCGGAGAAAACCGTGCTTTATCTGAGCATAAAAACACACAATGAAAACTCGTTTTGCAGATACCAGTTCATTACGCTAATTTTTATGTACATATTTATAATGCTGACGTAATTGTGGTCACAAAGGTAAAACTCAAACCTCTAACGCATCGTTATTTTTGGAATTAGCCGAGATTTACAACTTTTACAACAGCTCCTGTAAATCTCGGTATAGAAATATATTTTTTCATTAACTATGTTTTGAATATTTTAGCTAACTTATATAAAAATATCTCATCTCTACAACAAATCCTAAGCGAACGGCGATAACATAAATTTCTGTCATCGTATTTTGAACTCCGAAAACAGGGTTCATATTGAAAAAATTGTCGTATACGTGCAGATAAGGCTATGAACAAATTTCTACATAAATCAACAAACGTAGAAATGATTATTTTACAAAATGTATTTTGTTTTCTTAAAATTGGTACACCCTACTTGAAGATACAGCTTTCTAAACTCATTGGACTTGACTTTTTTAATGGACAGTACGAACATATTCAGCAAGGACCTTACATACCCAAACCTCGAATATATCGAGTAAATAACGTACTAGCATCGATGATTTCCGACACCAAACGAGTTTTTTATATTTCTCAATGCAGTGGCTTAAAATTTTGTAACTGTCAAGACAAGAATACTCCCCTCCTCAATGGGGTACCCAAGGGAATACTTCAAATCCTCTTTATTCGCCGAACTAGACTTAAAATTGTGGCTACCTCTGGCGCAATTCATTGGGAAGAGGTTGTATTCATCGTTAAACATTTTCTTACCCATTCATTCTTCTGCAAAGTAAATACATTCCCATTTCGTCATTCTTTCGGGACAGGACCATTCAAAAGATGTTAACACTCAACGATGCACCAAGAAAAGTTGCTTCATTTTTAATGTTTCCCACACGCTACTCCAACCTAGCATTCCTTAGCTTCATCCACATTCAAGTATTGCTTCATGCAAAATAATTTGTTCATAAAAATCGCAATATGCTACCTCTTAATTACTTTTACACTATATTCCCGAGCGATAAGGCCAAAATGCTATTTTCACGTGTGAAAATCGGGTGGATTTCCTGTCTTACAATAAACCTACCTTTTACCGGTATATTACATGCATAATATTAGTAGTAGTCAAAGAATTAAATTAAGCAAAATGTTTGTCCATTTCCTCCACAATTCATTGATTTACTGAATCCTTTGTTTGCGGGCCGCGAGTAGTCGGGCTCTGACTTGAATAAAGCATGCTTCAATTGTCTTTGCTATTATACTCATTTCTTTTTGGTTGCCCACCCTAATAATTCACATTGTTTCGCTTTCTCCTATTACATTGTTTCGGCTTCTTTCTATTTTCATGACCAACTTCGCTTCATTGTCCTGGAAAATCTCATAACTTTTGTTTTCCTATGATTCTTCGTCATTTCGATATCCTGCGAATAGTTTCCAATTATCCTTAAAAGTTAAAAAAAATATTGAATTCATGTAATATAGTTTTCCGAAGAAAACACTAATGAAGACCAGCCATTTTTATATCCTCTGCGCTCGAGTAATCATAGGCAGGAATAAATCTAGGTGAAGGCATCTTCGAGGCTTGAAGTAGTCTTCGTAGAAGATAATACAGCGAGGAAATTTTGTAGCCTCATAAGCCCCATTCACTACGCTCACCGTGACATCCCGAGCCACATTATTCCTTCTGGCCACATCTTCAGTTATACAACTTTCATCCATTCTCTAGACATGGCCAATCCAACGATGTACTCTTCTTTCTTTCATGTTCACTACCGGAACATTTATTTCATAATCCTTTCACAATTAACGCATTCTTAACTTATCAAAGGGATACAGCAAAGATCTGTGAGGTGTGTAAAAGCATGTTAAATATTTCATTAGTGTTACAAGCCTTCTGGAACAAGGGGAACGGGAAACACTTTCGGACCGTCGATTACGATATAGACTTAATCTTTTATGTAAGTCTGTAAATGATTTGTTTGCTGAAGACTTCATCAGCATCTTACGAATTGTAACAAACGACACTAGATTTCATCATGAGAATAAAACTAGGGAAACTGACTGCATTACCAAGAGGTTTAACATGTCATTTTTCCCGAAAACGACAAGAAACCATAATATATCTGGACTGATCGATAGGTAGATTAGCTAATTAGTTGATATGCTCCCTAATGCGTGTATTCATATCTACTGCGTACGATCGACACCGCCTCTTACATGTTTTCTGAAGAGCTCTTGTAATGCAATGAATATTTTAATTCAGTTGTAAAAACATTAACTCAAACACAGTCTCTCCAACATTGGTAGCATACGGATATTACGGCGAATATTTTTGAAATTTTGCCACACGGGCAGCATTAGTAGGTTTTTGCAAATGCAATTCTCGAAAAGCCATTAGATATAGTAGAGTAAGATTATAGTAGAGCATGTGTATAGTTATATAGCATGTGTATAGATATATAGTATATAACTATCTCACCCCTTTACCATAACTCCATATGTGTTTTTAAGGTATTAGATTTAAGAACATATTTATTACCTTTGGAGATTTTGCTCCTGTGGCGTAAGACAACATTTTGACAATACATAATAGACATAAAAATAAACAGTATAAAACTAAATACAAAAACAAGGCATAAGGAGCGTATATTTACACAAATACTAATGCATGACACATGTTACAGCATTGGAGAAATATTTTTATTTGTTTTTACGAAATGTACGATTCAGTTTTTTTCTATACATTTATCGATGTTACATTTTTAACACATCTGGCATACACTCTACAGATTCAGGCTTCGCTTAGCTGAAGTTAATGGTATCCGTGCGTAAAGAACACAATTTATTATTATAGTATTAGATTTTTAATTGGCGCTTTGCATGTGTGGTACGCGGGTTTTAATGTAATGTCGGTGTTCTACCATATCATTCATGCATGCCTGGTGCGAAAGCACCCCCTGCCACACACCCTTTGGGTGGCTTGCAGGGTATGACGTAGATGTAGATGTAGTAGGCTTCGGCTGTGAGATGGGTTGCGGCACATACGGGGGCTCAGGCACAGGGGAAGTTGTGCCGTGGCTGTCGCAAATGATGGCACAAAGTCTCCTGTTAACGGGATTGCTTCGGGAAGGGACTAATGCAAACTGAGTGGATGAGTACCACTGTCTAATGGCTCCACTTTCTCAGGCGAGATATCGTAGAACAGCATAACCTACATCTACATCTACGTGATACCCTGCGAGCCACCACGAGGGTGTGTGGCAGGGGGTGAAGATCACCAAACATGCACTATTGACATGCAAGTAGGATAATGAGTAATGAAGCTCAAATGATTTCGTACTGTCTGCTAATTTTATTTCAAACTATTGCTACTCGTGTTTCAACTGTCTAGCAGTCGTCATCAGGCAAGAATAATTCAACATAAACAGACATGAGCTTATATCTACATCTACGTGATACCCTGCGAGCCACCACGAGGGTGTGTGGCAGGGGGTGGAGATCACCAAACATGCACTATTGACATGCAACTAGGATATTTAATGGGGACATGCTAGATAATATGGTCACATGCAGCTACATGGTTAGTATCTACATAATGTGAAATGGATTATTGGTTGTTATTACATGCATCATGCACTACAGACTACTCAAACTATATTTCACCTACCTATCCCTTTGCTACGCTGCCTATTGTTCTCTCTTATAGTACGAGGGAAAAATGACATTTTTAATCTATCGGTACGACAATCTATCTCTCTAATCTGGTAAATATGATCAAACCTAGCATAAGACGCAGGGGTTCTCAATATATATCTAACGTCATCTGTGAACAACTCTGTTTCGAATTTACTTAAAAGGTTTAACCTAAATTTTAACCTGCGTTCTGGTAGTAATTCCCATCCTAGTTCTTCTATTAAGCTCGTAACACTTATACAATTATCATAACGGCCTTTAACAAACCTAGCGGATCTCCTTTGCACACGTTCTAATTCTTTAATCATACCTTCCTCGTACGGATCCCATATACTAGCGGCATATTCTAAATGAGGCCTGACAAGTGTAAAATAGCTTCTTTCTCGTACTCTCTCAACGCATTTGCCTAGAACCCTTTTTACGAATACTAATCTACGGTTTGCTATACTAGTTATTTCCCTGATGTGTTTCCCCCATGACATGTCTTCAGTGATGGTGACGCCTAAGTATTTAATTGATTCTACGTTACATATTTTCTTTTCTTTGATGCAATAATTATTACAAAGAAAGCCATTCTTTTTCCAAAAGTTCATTATTGCGCATTTCTTCAAATTTAATTCATTTTTGATCTGAGTGGAAACATAACGTCGCTCTGCCTCTACGTGCCAAATTTTCGGAGACGGAGTTGAGGATGGTTTTAAGAATTCTTTCTTTCGCCGAGAAGGCCAGAAATGTGAGAAAAAGTTGATGAGAAGTGGTGAAAAAATACCTCTGGTTATATTTTGGTGAGTGCAGTAATTTTTATCGTTTACTAGAGTATGTTACTACGAGCGAAGTAGTTTTCGCCGGTTAGTAGACATCCGGAGAAAACCGTGCTTTATCTGAGCATAAAAACACACAATGAAAACTCGTTTTGCAGATACCAGTTCATTACGCTAATTTTTATGTACATATTTATAATGCTGACGTAATTGTGGTCACAAAGGTAAAACTCAAACCTCTAACGCATCGTTATTTTTGGAATTAGCCGAGATTTACAACTTTTACAACAGCTCCTGTAAATCTCGGTATAGAAATATATTTTTTCATTAACTATGTTTTGAATATTTTAGCTAACTTATATAAAAATATCTCATCTCTACAACAAATCCTAAGCGAACGGCGATAACATAAATTTCTGTCATCGTATTTTGAACTCCGAAAACAGGGTTCATATTGAAAAAATTGTCGTATACGTGCAGATAAGGCTATGAACAAATTTCTACATAAATCAACAAACGTAGAAATGATTATTTTACAAAATGTATTTTGTTTTCTTAAAATTGGTACACCCTACTTGAAGATACAGCTTTCTAAACTCATTGGACTTGACTTTTTTAATGGACAGTACGAACATATTCAGCAAGGACCTTACATACCCAAACCTCGAATATATCGAGTAAATAACGTACTAGCATCGATGATTTCCGACACCAAACGAGTTTTTTATATTTCTCAATGCAGTGGCTTAAAATTTTGTAACTGTCAAGACAAGAATACTCCCCTCCTCAATGGGGTACCCAAGGGAATACTTCAAATCCTCTTTATTCGCCGAACTAGACTTAAAATTGTGGCTACCTCTGGCGCAATTCATTGGGAAGAGGTTGTATTCATCGTTAAACATTTTCTTACCCATTCATTCTTCTGCAAAGTAAATACATTCCCATTTCGTCATTCTTTCGGGACAGGACCATTCAAAAGATGTTAACACTCAACGATGCACCAAGAAAAGTTGCTTCATTTTTAATGTTTCCCACACGCTACTCCAACCTAGCATTCCTTAGCTTCATCCACATTCAAGTATTGCTTCATGCAAAATAATTTGTTCATAAAAATCGCAATATGCTACCTCTTAATTACTTTTACACTATATTCCCGAGCGATAAGGCCAAAATGCTATTTTCACGTGTGAAAATCGGGTGGATTTCCTGTCTTACAATAAACCTACCTTTTACCGGTATATTACATGCATAATATTAGTAGTAGTCAAAGAATTAAATTAAGCAAAATGTTTGTCCATTTCCTCCACAATTCATTGATTTACTGAATCCTTTGTTTGCGGGCCGCGAGTAGTCGGGCTCTGACTTGAATAAAGCATGCTTCAATTGTCTTTGCTATTATACTCATTTCTTTTTGGTTGCCCACCCTAATAATTCACATTGTTTCGCTTTCTCCTATTACATTGTTTCGGCTTCTTTCTATTTTCATGACCAACTTCGCTTCATTGTCCTGGAAAATCTCATAACTTTTGTTTTCCTATGATTCTTCGTCATTTCGATATCCTGCGAATAGTTTCCAATTATCCTTAAAAGTTAAAAAAAATATTGAATTCATGTAATATAGTTTTCCGAAGAAAACACTAATGAAGACCAGCCATTTTTATATCCTCTGCGCTCGAGTAATCATAGGCAGGAATAAATCTAGGTGAAGGCATCTTCGAGGCTTGAAGTAGTCTTCGTAGAAGATAATACAGCGAGGAAATTTTGTAGCCTCATAAGCCCCATTCACTACGCTCACCGTGACATCCCGAGCCACATTATTCCTTCTGGCCACATCTTCAGTTATACAACTTTCATCCATTCTCTAGACATGGCCAATCCAACGATGTACTCTTCTTTCTTTCATGTTCACTACCGGAACATTTATTTCATAATCCTTTCACAATTAACGCATTCTTAACTTATCAAAGGGATACAGCAAAGATCTGTGAGGTGTGTAAAAGCATGTTAAATATTTCATTAGTGTTACAAGCCTTCTGGAACAAGGGGAACGGGAAACACTTTCGGACCGTCGATTACGATATAGACTTAATCTTTTATGTAAGTCTGTAAATGATTTGTTTGCTGAAGACTTCATCAGCATCTTACGAATTGTAACAAACGACACTAGATTTCATCATGAGAATAAAACTAGGGAAACTGACTGCATTACCAAGAGGTTTAACATGTCATTTTTCCCGAAAACGACAAGAAACCATAATATATCTGGACTGATCGATAGGTAGATTAGCTAATTAGTTGATATGCTCCCTAATGCGTGTATTCATATCTACTGCGTACGATCGACACCGCCTCTTACATGTTTTCTGAAGAGCCCTTGTAATGCAATGAATATTTTAATTCAGTTGTAAAAACATTAACTCAAACACAGTCTCTCCAACATTGGTAGCATACGGATATTACGGCGAATATTTTTGAAATTTTGCCACACGGGCAGCATTAGTAGGTTTTTGCAAATGCAATTCTCGAAAAGCCATTAGATATAGTAGAGTAAGATTATAGTAGAGCATGTGTATAGTTATATAGCATGTGTATAGATATATAGTATATAACTATCTCACCCCTTTACCATAACTCCATATGTGTTTTTAAGGTATTAGATTTAAGAACATATTTATTACCTTTGGAGATTTTGCTCCTGTGGCGTAAGACAACATTTTGACAATACATAATAGACATAAAAATAAACAGTATAAAACTAAATACAAAAACAAGGCATAAGGAGCGTATATTTACACAAATACTAATGCATGACACATGTTACAGCATTGGAGAAATATTTTTATTTGTTTTTACGAAATGTACGATTCAGTTTTTTTCTATACATTTATCGATGTTACATTTTTAACACATCTGGCATACACTCTACAGATTCAGGCTTCGCTTTGCTGAAGTTAATGGTATCCGTGCGTAAAGAACACAATTTTGTAGTGATCCACTGACAAATTTTGCGGTAAAGTACAAAATTGTATTCTTTAAGAATGGAGTTATCTGGTAGTTTACTCAACAGATTACATGATTTTACCACAAACCATCTGCTAAACTTTACTCATTACGATGAGACGGTACATACACATATTTGGTGATACATGTTGTCTTCAATTCTTTATATTTGGTTATAAATGATTTTGATATGATCTGGGCATGGGTATGTGTTCGTCCGATGCTACAGTTCTTCCCTTCATACAAATTGGCCGTAGATGCTGTATTCGGGGTAGTTAAGGTAAACAAAAAAATAAATAAATAATTATGTTACCATAGAGGTAAACTCTACGAATTTCAACTTTTAAGGTGGCGGCGTGGTAAAGTCCTCGCCTGCTAACCCGAGGATCGCGGGTTCGAGTCCCCCTGAGGAAAATAGTATCTGCCCAGGACATGGGTATGTGTTCGTCCGATGTTACAGTTCTTCCCTTCATACAAATTGGCCGTAGATGCTGTATTCGGGGTAGTTAAGGTAAATAAAAAAAATAAATAAATAATTATGTTACCATAGAGGTAAACTCTACGAATTTCAACTTTTAGAGTATTTTATCTCTCGAAATAGGACATGACACGCTCTAGGTTTTCCAATGTAATGCAGATGTGGGTGCTGAGGCGAGGCACAAACGTGGGCACGTAGCAAGTACCCATGGACGAGTGAGGCAATGGTGCGTCAGATTGCCCGGATCGTGTGTGTTTGTGAGAGAGGCCATGCTTCGGGCCCGGGAAAAGGGGAGAGGAGGCGGAGGAGGAGAGCCTCACCCTCGCCCCCAACCCCTACGCCCCCGCCTCTTTCGAGTGAGGCGCTAATTGGGAGTGCAAACTGGTGTGTCCCTCCACATCCATCGCGCTCGACGCATATGCACAACGCACACACTCACATACACACACCATGATAGGAGCGAGCAGTCGGCTGGGTCGGTTGGTCGGAGCCGGCTTTGGGTCGACGAGAATTCCTTGAAAGACGTGGAGGAGGAGAACACGGGAGAAGGTAAAAGGGAAGACCAGGCACTCTCCCTCCCTTTCTTCTCTCACACGAACCCGTCCTCTCTCCATGGTAACGTTATTCTAAACAAATATAAACAAGTAAGAGCAACGCGTTGCACCTAAAATGTTTATATTTCGTCAATTTACATAGCTATCGTATATATTATTACAGAAAAGTCTTTTTCTGTCATTCCGTATATGCTCCGTTAATACTGCACCTACAGTGATAAATGAGGTATCATTTTAAACGTGGAATCACCGGCTTCTGACGAAAAATACAATCTCAAATTTCACTATTTACCCATTAATTTGACTTAAAAGTTTCGATTTTTCCATGTCGATTACTCGCTCGAGGTATATCGACTCCACACATCCGTATATATTGTTTCTCAAAGGTGTTTTTTTGTCGCAACGCCATAACTGCCATAATTATTCATCAAAATTAATGATTCAAACATCGTTTTAAAGCTTATGTTACCCAATATTGATGAAAAATAGACAAATTGTTTAAAATTAAAGTTTTTGTTAAAAAAATTATACAACGCCATTTCCTGACAATATAATCAACTAATATGTCGGCTATGGTTACATGCTTAAAAGACTGTAGGAGGCGCCATCTATTAACACATCCTTTAGTTAGATTGTTTACATTCTACATGCAATGAGTGTGACCATTTACTGTTTACGTTTACGTTATGTATCTCTAACACAAACATAAATAACATATAACTGTCCATGGGAAGAAACAGGTAAAAGAACAGGAAGAAACAGAAAGAAGCTGCACACTGTGCGAAATATTCGACAGGTAGAAAAACAGGAAGAAAGAAGGAAGAAACAGGAAGAAGCTGTATACTGTGCGAAATATTCGCTCGGGTCATCTAGTATAATGTAAATAAGACCGTGAAGAGGAGATATGATACAACGATGATCTCATTACTATCAATGTTTCTAAAAATTTTATTGTAAATCTTAAAATTTTTTAAAGTATCTTTTAACAGATACTTTCAGATAAAATCATAAAATATGTGAAATAAAACCCAGATAACATAAAAAAGTAAAATCGACCAATGTATTCAAGGATTTATATCCACATTTGTATATTACATTATATCAAAATAAATGAAACCATTACCAAATGTATATACTACACAGTATAAACGTGAAAAACTATGTATAGAAAAATTAAATCTAATTTATGGCACTTAAATATTTGTAAAATTTTCTACTAAGTGGTGATATTTGTCACTATTTCATGAGAAACATTACCTATTTTTAAAATCACAGTAATTTTTAACAGAACTATTCTGGTAAAATCATTAATCATGTGAAATAAATTCCCAGATAATATTAAAAAATGTAACATCGATCAATGCATTCGAGAATATATTCTCACATTTTACATTAAATAAAATAAAAACAAGTGAAACTATTACCAAATTGAGAGAATTACACAGTAAAAACGTGAAAAAATACATAGTAAATTAAACCTGATACTTAAGGTAGTCCGAGCGAGATAGTTCCATAGTCATAATAGAGCCCATATTCGAATTATACGTTTTAATTTCACTAGCTGTAGGACACAAGAAATAAATATTGCATTTGCAATGGTGCAATAATATAGTTTAATATAACAGAAATTGTAAGTAATCAAAGGAAAATATCTAAATAAATCTTTAACTTGACTTTTTTTTCACGCGGTGCGTTTGAAACTCCTTCAAAGCGGAAGATTTTTTGTGATACCCAAGAACCTACTGCGGTGACAATTTGATTTATTGTCAAAATTAACCTAGATAGCATACAAATTACACGCTGTTAGTTTAGTTTTTTTACGACATCTAAGTGTTGGAAAATCCTCATTTTGTAAATAATGCCTCTCTGGAGTGCATTCACGTACGATTTCCCATGTAAAAGGGCTGGTATTTTTTTGGTAAAAATCTCGGAAAGTAATGTAGTAAGGGGTTGAATTTCTGGCGTGATTAGAAGGGTGAAATATGTTTCTTTAAAATGAGACCAAATTCATTGATTTCTAGGTGAAATGATATTTCGCTCAAATTACCTTGAATTATTGGTAAATTGTTACTACGATTTGTCAGAGTTAAAAATGCTCACTGTTATAACGTACAAATCGTAAATGTCAAAACGCATATTTTAAATGGAAAATACAAAAATATTCTTTAAAAACGCTGAGAATAATGCTCCAGTGTCCTGGATTTATATTTATTTTATATTGCTTTTGTGCGCATTAATGATTTTTACAATGTATAATCTTGCCCCACTGGAACCAAAGCTTCTAGGGCGGCAAAACTATTCTAATTCTTTCCTGTGGGGATGAGGGTGGAAAATGCACCGATCAGAGGGTGGGTGAAACGTCGCTTGGGGCACTGAGTTCGGGGCGGCACGCACGTTTGAAAGGCCTTTTAAGTATATACATATATAGTAGACACTAATAGTGGAAACACATTCCCACTTTCGAGCTGCAATCCCAAGGAGAAAACCCCGCCAAGGACCATTTCTGAGCACAACAGCTTACTCTATGCTAACGTTTTCGCCAGTTGTGTTGACTTTGAGGAGACGCTCCACGATGTTAACTAATCGCCAGTTGCAGGAACGTCACATACGCATTGTATAAAGTTATGGTACCCATATGACATGGCAACCATTCAGTAAGTGTTGCAGAGAAATTCGATAAATTTATTGGTTTCATAACTTATGTCACGGAGTTATGAGTTCCATAGGTAGCCAAGATGGCGTATGCGCAATGTGCCGCTGGGAGATTTAATCACTAGATCAAAGAGCTGTTTTGAGACAGATGACCAGTTTGTTTACTCATACATTATTATTACGTGCATTAGCAATTATTCATAGGCTAAACCTTCATAAATATTAACCGGCAGTAGAAGATTAGATTAACTATTCGAATCTATTAACTATTGGTAAGTAAGCTATGCAACTAGTAAATGTGTTCCTCCAACCCGAATATTTTTATGAGATCTATAACTTCATTGATCTCATAACTATTGATTCCATAACTAAATGTTCTTACAACCGGTCATAAGAGAAGTTTTATAGTCATTCAAGAATATTACAGTGTTTGTCGGAGCAGAAACGTGGACTCTTGAGAAAGAAGGACCAGAATACGCGACAGACATTTGAGATGTGAGTGTGCATGAGAGTGTGTCAACTGCGAGGGAAGGAAAGGATGACCGACTTCTAGAGGAAATTAGGAGAAGGCAGAGTAGGTTGTTGGAACAGATAATGAGAGGGAAACGAACGCAGAAATTCGTAATTGAAGGCAGATGCTATGCAAGCGGAGAAGAGGATGGAGAAAGGGAATAGACTTCTTCGGATGGGAATATGAGATGTACGATGAATCCGAAGATGATCTTCTAGTTATCCGTACCAATCTGTAGGCATTTCACGGTCTTCCATCTAAACCTTCCTTAACTAGTAGATAACTCAAATGATAATCATATTTTGTCTCGCAGAAAAGTGAAATGACATACAAAAATTAAAGAGCAAAGGATCAGAACCATTTTTAGAAGCTATGATCATTGGTTTTTACAAACATTTAGGCGACATTTAGGTACAAAACAAACTGCTGTTTTTCACGCTTTTTAAATGATTCATCCGCAAATAAAACAACGCTCTACCAATATTCTGCCTTCCCAAATTTATAGCACAACTATTTTTCACGAGAGTTAGGGCAGAGTAGTCGAAAGGTGGGTGTTGGTACTACACACACCAACACAACAGCCATATTCACGTGCACGGTCATTGGATAATTTTCTCTTATGCGCATTTTAGCCCTTAAAATAAACAATAGCAATGATTTTGAACATAGAAGAAGAATGGATGAATAGGTGACAGATAGGAAACCTTTACGTGCACAAACAGCGCATCTGAGAACTGCTAATGAAGATTCGGAAAGGAGTGAGCCTCTCCTGTGCAATTCAACGTGCATAAGGAGGAAATTAAACTACAAGCATTGACGTGAGTGCTGGGCTGAAATACAAGTAGGGGAGTCATAATCGGCGGTTATTAAAAGACTTAGGCCGTTTTCGAACTTGGCAAATGCCCAGTTAACTTGATATCAAGATATCTTGATACCTAGGCAAGCAAAGTGAAATCCTTACTTGACACTTTCGTAGCCTTTTTACGATGGAAGAGACATCATGCGGCCTTCATCTCGTAAAACATACGAAAAGCGCCATCCGTGTCCATAATTTTTGTGGTTGATGGAAGTCGATTGCTTCTTTAAAATGCTTCCCATCCGTATGCGACAAATTAAAAGAGAATATTATTTTTTAAATGTTATTGCTTACGAATAAAATAATTCTCATATACCATTATGTGGTGAATAACTATTATGCTTCGATTGCTTGGGTCTGCTGAAGTGGACGACAAATAACTCACTGTATTTCACCACAGACAACGTCTTTATGCACAAAAAGGCATTATAATATTTCTTGTCTACATGAAAAAACAGGTAACAGTATTTTAATATATTACACTCCGAACAAACTACCTATGATCTTCGACTGATAACTAATAAATACGCGCGTTGTAACTAACAAAGGTAATTAAGTTGAAAACAAATTACATTTACCCTAATGGTTTATTGTCCCCTTTCTTTGATGAATGCAGTGAAAACCTCTCCAATGCTCAAGGTTACTAACAATTATGATGTTTGTTAGCTAAAAATAATGCTGCCAATGAAATTACGGCTACCTTAGAGTACTTTCCATCGGACCATAATTCTTTCATACAATTTCTTTCATCATTTTTTCATTTCATTTCTTTTCCTTCCAGAGTAAGGAAGATAGACTTTGTAGGTTCAATGAAGTAAACAAGGACGGTACATCTACAATGTATGGAATTATTTACACAACTATTAGGTACCAAATCTTTTATCAGTACATTCACAATTGAAAAGCCTTTAAATATAGCGAATTCATCAATTTTTCCGCAAAAAAATAATAAATATCACACAAATACACGTAGTAATGATAAAATAGTATCCATTTGAAAGTTTCTTCCCTTCTATTTTCCATACAAGCCCATATTATCACACCCCGAGTTCTAACTTAAAACCAAGCAAGCATAAAAAGTCTCCTTTTTCGTTGACTTGGTATCTTTCCTCGATAGCTAGTGAACAAGCGCATGGCGATGACGCGTCCATGACGTCATAGCTTTCGATGCGTACTAGGTTTCAAGGCAAGATTGCTTGATTTGCCAAGTTCGAAAACGGCCTTAGACGGTTCAGGTATTATGCGCGTAAGTGAAATGTCATTGATGGATTAAAAAAATGGGTAAGTTTCTACTAAAAATTCAAACATTGATTAAGAGCCAGGTTTCGATGTGATTCATCATGTAGGGAAAATTCCTCACCTATGTTGCAATATACCAATTTACAAATGCTCTTCTTTTCTCGACCACTTTATTAAATAAGGATCTTTCAGAACTGGTGGTGGCAGTAACTTGGTGGAATTCCTTCATAATGAAATGATGAATTACTTAGTTTTCACCAGCATCGCTGCGCGATGAAAGCCGTATTACATCTACATCTATATCTACGTGATACCCTGCGAGCCACCACGAGGGTGTGTGGCAGGGGGAGAAGATCACCAAACATGCACTATTGACATGTAACTAGGATATTTAATGGAGACATGCTAGATAATATGGTCACATGCAGCTAGATGGTTAGTATCTACATAATATGAAATGGATTATTGGCTGTTATTACATGCATCATGCACTACAGACTACTATAACTATATTTCACCTACCTATCCCTTTGCTACGCTGCCTATTGTTCTCTCTTATAGTACGAGGGAAAAATGACATTTTAAATCTATCGGTACGACAATCTATCTCTCTAATCTTGTTCATATGATCAAACCTAGCATAATACGCAGGGGATCTCAATATATATCTAACGTCATCTGTGAACAACTCTGTTTCGAATTTACTTAAAAGGTTTAACCTAAATTTTAACTTGCGTTCTGATAGTAATTCCCATCCTAGTTCTTCTATTAAGCTCGTCACACTTATACAATTATCATAACGGCCTTTAACAAACCTAGCAGATCTCCTTTGCACGGGCTCTAATTCTTGTATCATACCTTCCTCGTAGGGATCCCATATACTAGCGGCATATTCTAAATATCTTAAATTAAATCTTTGGTGAAAAACTAAGTAAATCATCTTTTCATTATGAAGATGTTCTTTTCGGAAATTTTGGCCACTAGGTTGAAATACACTCAATCAGACTTTCGTGACGCTTTGTCAAATATATTTCACATCATCAGGGCTAAATACAATAGAAAACCAGCATTACGACAGGATAAAAAGGACTGAACGACGATTAGTCATAAATAATGATGATAATTTTGACTATTTAGTTAAAGTTGATCAGTAGATTACTATAAATTCAATATCAAATTACTTTTGTTAGTCTTGAGGATTTTTTGAACCTTCAGAAACAGTAAGATATGAAATGCTTTGTAATCTCTTGATCAACTTTAACTAAATAGTCTAAGCCCTGATGATGTCAACATATTTGATGAAACGTCGGCAAAGACTGAGTAAGTTAATTTCAACCGAGTGACTGGAATTTTATTTGTAAAAATTCTCATCATATCAATTTATATCGAGACCCGAAATGACGGTTTTTCTTTTTAGCGTAAAATTATTCCATCTTTTTATCCAACCACAAAGAGGGTTGCGATAGTTGATGACATCAGTCTTCCAAAAGGTTTCAGTCGTATGTGAAGGCCCCCACATGAATCAGTACATCTAAATCTACGTGATACCCTGCGAGCCACCACGAGGGTGTGTGGCAGGGGGTGAAGATCACCAATCATGCACTATTGACATGCAACTAGGATATTTAATGGGGACATGCTAGATAATATGGTCACATGCAGCTAGATGGTTAGTATCTACATAATATGAAATGGATTATTGGCTGTTATTACATGCATCATGCACTACAGACTACTATAACTATATTTCACCTATCTATCCCTTTGCTACGCTGCCTATTGTTCTCTCTTATAGTACGAGGGAAAAATGACATTTTAAATCTATCGGTACGACAATCTATCTCTCTAATCTTGTTAAGATGATCAAACCTAGCATAATACGCAGGGGTTCTCAATATATATCTAACGCCATCTGTGAATAACTCTGTTTCGATATTACTTAAAAGGTTTAACCTAAATTTTAACTTGCGTTCTGAGAGTAATTCCCATCCTAGTTCTTCTATTAAGCTCGTAACACTTATACAATTATCATAACGGCCTTTAACAAACCTAGCAGATCTCCTTTGCACGCGCTCTAATTCTTTTATCATAGCTTCCTCGTACGGATCCCATATTCTAGCGGCATATTCTATATGAGGCCTGACAAGAGTAAAATAGCTTCTAAAATAGCAGTATGATATTAATGAATTGCACAGTCACAATTATTAATCAAATAATGTTAAGAAATTTTCTATGGAAAAAAAAGAATAAATAGACTTAGGAATTCTTTCATTTTGGTATTCTACCAGCTGATCGGTACGTTTTTGGACAGTTCTCATCCTAGCGACCCAAAATCTGGGACATCAACTTTCTTTTCCCCCATACGGATGGCATCTCATCACGTCTCCCTCAAATCCTTCACATCGTCTGTCTGTTTTTATTTCGTCCAGAATTCCCATCCTCCCCGTTTCTCATCCGCGCTTGCATACGATACATAAAGTTCATTAATTTTGGTGATTAATGAGTTATTTGGACGAAAATCGAAATAGAAAAAAATTTCAAGGAATGTTGCGTTAGTAAAGGAACATGTTAATCAACAGGAGAAAACCGATGTCGGAAACCTTGCTCAAGGACGATAAGAAAATGGTGACTGACGATTCTATTATGCGTGTGACGAAGCTATTATGCGAGTCACTCTCTCCGGCAGATCTTTGCTCAACATTGAGTTTTCGTATTCGAAAGATAGTCTCATCGCTATAAACTAAATTATTTTCGAATCCTTTTTTTCGAATACTTTTCGATCAGCATATCCGTACATATTAGTTCTTTATTTCATCTTATGACCCAATTTGTCATGGACAGTACTTTGAATATTTCACATCCACGAGCACAGCTGGTTGAGCGATAGCGACCATGAGAGAACGCCATGCATACGGAGAGAAGAGTTTCAAAATTGATCACTGTATATACCCAAAGATGATTTCACTAGTCACAAAACCTTTTCCCTAAAATGGTGACTTTTTATGCAAACATTTATTCATGGCATCTTCAAATAAATCAATTAACTCAACGCTCTATGGACGGATTGCAATTTATTTGTTTATAACATTTATTTTGAAATGTGACGTATTTGTAATGTATATATGTCATTTAAAATAATACTGTACGTAATGATATTTACACAGGATATATTTAAACATTACCTGCATAACATACCTGTCTTAAACTTTCCCAATTTTTTCTTTGTATGACAGCTGAAACTATTACAGAGCTCAACCAGGCACGCCATCGTCAGTGAATACCATACTCACGTCAGTGAATACCAAACGTCAGAAAAACGTCAGTGAATACCAAAAAATGAATAGCGCCACACGTTCATCTATTCAAATTGTTTGAAAAACCGCCGAAAGAGACTAAACTTTCCATACACTTAATCCAAAGCGTTACAATTCTGTCAAGCGTAGCAACTAAATGGAAAAGCCTTTCAGGAAGCACATTTTGAATGATAATGATTTTGAAACGAAACAAAGTCGACTCGTCCATAGAGGGTTAATTATCCAAAAGCATGCATTTAAAAAGTTTCCTGATCCACAGGCTACAGGTCTTGTGATGGAGAGGTTGTATTTATCAATAAGAAACGTCCAAGTAGAAATTCAATGACTCCTTCTTCGACTTCAAAGTCAAATGAGATTCACACAAGGATCCTGCTCGCATCAAAAAATGTTCTCGCTCTACCATTACTGAATTATGATGGACATATATGAAAGGAACGTGCTGCGCTTGTTCGGCAAAGTTGAGAGAATGGACGAAAGTCGAACATCAAAACACATTTATGACAAAGAAGAGAAGGAAACCGTGTGAGACGCGATATGTTTGTGCGCGAAGAAGCGAAAGATAATGGCAAGGAAACGGTATCGTAGAGGGTATTATCAAAAGAGAACAAGTTCGGAGGAGCAAGGTTATGGAGCAGTAAACAAACTCTTTGAGCCTAAGCCGAAAAGAAATGCCGTGTAGAGTATACATGTATATCTGTATATTCATTTATGTATTTACTTTGTATTTATATAGTGAATTTCCCACATGCAGCATTATTGCCAATTTACGGAGGCAAAATATAGCAACACAATAAACTATGAACAAATATATTCAAACATCAATAGGAGCAATATCAATATTGAGAAAAAAATTCAGTTGAGAATGAGTGCGAGTGGGTGTGGTGGCTTGAGTACTGGCTAGCCATCAGTAGCGTAGCTAGGAAGGCTCAGGGGGGGGGCGAATACCCCCCCGCCCCCCTATTTTGGCTCCCCTAAGTCTGTGAATGTTTCCACTCTAAATTCCAAAATACGTGCGTGAATCATTTTCATAACTTAATTATCAACAATAAATTCTACAAGGTCTACAGGTTTGGATAGTACATTACGAGAAAAATAATACAGTAAAAGTATGTAACAGTATGTTTAGTAAACTGGAGAGTTTATGAGTTGGCGTCCCCTTAAAAATTTGCCCCCCGGCGTCCCCTAGACCCGAAACCTGGCTACGCCACTGCTAGCCATACGGGCGGCCAAGTTTCAAATCTCTGAGAGGAGGATGTTTTTCAGAGGAAACCCGATCCCCACTTGAATGTCTTACGAAGGACATTTCAAGTACAGTACTCTGTCTATAGGATGAGACCTAAAACCGTGGTCCCCTTGGCGCCTTTTGTCAAGAGCAGGCTAATGCCGACGCCGGGTTTCCATCCATCCTTCCTCCCTTATCTATCCCCTATGGCGCAAATGGCCAGTGAGTGGGAGTGGATGTACATGGACCACTACAACTGAGGCTTGAGGTAAGTTCAGGACAGTAAGCAGTCGAGTTGAGAATACTGTAGATGAGCCTTAGGTCAGTTTTGAGCATTTTTTAAGAGATAACAGGAATAGACAGCGTAGAGATAATGGTGTCAGTTAGCATAGTGTTAAAATGGGAGAGACTATATATGAATATTTCACTGAACAAAGAAGTAGCACTCTTATAGGTTAAGATATTAGTTGGAGAGGAGATGGACCAAATGATGGAGCTATATATAATGAGTAGATGGTCAAAAGTTGAAAAATAGGAACGCAATTCCAGTGGATCTGCAATTTCTGTGGAGCGATAGACAGACAAGGCTTTGTCAACAGTATCTAGTCACAGTAGAAGAGTTTATGATCCAACCGCACGCCCAGGGCTTTCATAGATGAAACAGTATATAGGTTTAACTTCAATCAACGTTATGAAATTGGTGGCTTAGTGAGCACTTGATGTAGTTTCTCGGCCAATGAAGGAAGGCTCCTTCAAATCTTTGTTCCTTTAATTCCAATTCCTTAACGTCGAATTCAAAGTCTTTCCCCAAGGTACAAATAATCGATTCGCAATTTGGCAGAAAATGGATAGTGAGCGAAAAGTCTTACGGATGAGTTTTATTTTAATATATAGGTAAGTATGTAGATGTGTTTCTCCCATTCCTCATAGGAAAGCCAAGCAAATCTGGTTATAAGCCACAGTTGTAGAAATATCACTATATTCAAAATAAAACACATGGGTAAAATATGAGTCCGAAATTCAAGAGCAATAATGGTACCTTATGGCAGTGGTATTTTATTGTACCTCAACGTCACAGTCGAAATATTTCTTCTTTTCCAAGGTACAAAAAAAATTAGTGTGCTTTAACAGAAAGAAAGGGAAAAAATAGCGGAAAGCCCTGAAGAATATAAATTTCCAAAATACATGGGTACACGTGTTCCTTTCTCCTCGCTAAAAGAAAACGTCCCCGGTAGGATTAAAGTGGAACAAAAAAAAAGATGCGTCCTCGACGAAATTAAATAAGAGCTTGGAAAGAGTTTCTTCCCTCTCTCTCTCTCTCTCCTTTTTATTTTCATATTTCTCCCCCATCTCTTCCTTCTCTCTCACTCCCACACGCAGACAAAAACACCAAATCTACTTGGACACGCATAAAATCCTCTCACAACGCTCCGCTCAAGAGAAAACGTAATTCCTCCGGGGAAAGAGATTTTCCGACATGATGACGCGCTGACCCTCGTGGACGACCTCTTTCGTTCACTTTTCTCGTCACGTTGTCTCTCGAAAGAGTTCTGAAAAAAGGGAGGAATAGAGTAGAGAGACAGAGGGAAAAAAGTTAGAAAGGAGAAGTGGGTGAGGGAAGAGGTGAGACTACCAAAACCCGGACGATCTCACGTCCTCCAACCTCGGAAAAAGTTAAAAAAAAAAAAAAAAACTTTACTAAACGAAAAAAAAATTAAGAAATGGCCTGAGTTTTTAACGGTCCACTCGTGAGGGCGCAAACATTGGTACACACACAAACTCATCCACCATTCCCTCCCTCTCCAAACACTTTTTCTCCATTCCGTCCCCAACCCTCTCTCTTTCCCACCACTCCCTCCCCCCACGCTCCCTTCCCGCTTTCCCATTGGTCACGACGACCCCGCGAGGGAGCAGGAGAAGGTATTAAGCGTCCGTTTTCTCTCTTTCCGTGCGCGTCTCACGCGCACGCACGGCGTGGAAAAATGGTAAAGCGGTTGAGAGGCGGAGGAATAGAGAGCTTGGAGCGAGGAAGAGGTAAAATGGTGGACGCATGCTATCATAAGAACCGTCGCTGCGCGCCTGACTAAACGACGCTCGGAGCATAGAACCTTCAAGGTAGATAGGGCGGTAATTGTGGGTTAAATTACGTGCCTATTTAACCCTTTGGGTGTTGCATGACGTGATATCACGTCATGGTTGTCTTTACGCTGGTGCTAATGACGTTATATCACGTCAAGGGTACCGTGAGTGTTCCAGCTTTCACTAGAGGGCGTAGTAAAGTTACCTAGTGAAAGATAGAAATCTCACGGTACCTTTGATGTGATATCACGTAATTAGCACCAGCGTAAAGACAACCATGACGTGATATCACGTCAAGAGTACCGTGAGTTTTCCAGCTTTCATTAGGGAACTTTACTACGCCCCCTAGTGAAAGCTGGAACACTCTCGGTACCCTTGACGTGATATAACGTCATTAGCACCAGCGTAAAGACAACCATGACGTGATATCACGTCATACCGCACTCAAAGTAGAGATGGGCTAAGTCGATCATTTTAGTGATTCAATCATTTTGATTCGAGTCACTTAAAAGATTCAATCAACTGATTCAATCATTTGATTCATTATGACTCATAAGTCAGATTGATTAGATGAATCACGAGACTCACATGAATCGAAAGACTCGAATGAATCAAGATTGAAGAGACTCAAACACCCGAATGATGCTAATTGATGCCATCAATCTATTTGAATAATTTATTTCGAATAATTACTATCGTGCTTAGAAATTTAGGAAGGCTGACTGATTTCCATATTCCACAAATTTTGGATCCGCATTAAATTGGAGATTTCCAAGTACTATAGTCACGAGAATATTTAGAGAGGCAAAAATGTCACAGACTCTGAATTCAAGAAGAATAACGTCAAACTATGGACATGAAAATTAAATCACTAGCTCAGACTACACAAATTAATGTGCATGAATGTTTTCTGATCTGCAGTATTGAATTACATTCAATTAGGAGCTTTCAACTGAGCAGGTAATTAAAATTCATATCAAGTTTACCAACTGTAATGATGCGCTGGTATTGTAACAAGGGTTAATTTCATCGTTTTTAAAATGAGCGCCTTGTCTCTAACTATGCTATACAAATATAAACTCACTGACCAAATATTAATGGATTTATGCCCATTTATCTCTCTGAAATTTCATGACTAGACATAACTGATAACGTACATGTGAATGATTTTCCACATTATATCACATTCAATCACACGGCAGACGGAAACACAAAATGATTGAATGATCGAATCATTTTCCCGAAATGAATCATAAGTCATTTGACTCACTTGGTGATTCAATCATTTTGAACGAATCGATCATGAACGACCCATCACTAACTCAAAGGGTTAAATTCTTTTTCAAGTCTGCATTTGTCGATCCTGACTGATATACCCCTCCCAGTAGTCCCCTCACAGAGATCCGATTTGGTGACTATTTTACCTCCGGAATATTCCACCGGGAGGAACGCCATCATGTCACATATAGTGTGAATGCATGGCTGTACCTTCCAGGGAGGCTTAAGTTTGTCTTTTCTGACTGTGATACCCCTCCCAGTAATCCCTACACAGAGATCCGCTAAGGGGATCATTTTACCGGGAGGAATGTCATCTATGTACTTGTTACCCTGCAAACCAACGCAAAAGTGTTTGAGAGGGGATGACTTATAACCAACTTGAACTAGAGTGAAAAACTTAACTTTCACCAATATGCACCACACAAAACAATCATGTTATCATGATGACAAAACCATCATGACTTCACACAAATGACATACCTATACTGTGGGTGGAGTAAACATAAAATCTTCAAATACAGTAAAATATCTTGGAATTATTTTAACTTCTGATATATGGTGAGGATTACACATATAAAACATAAGTGGCACAGTATTAAAGAAACTAGGTTTTGTTAAACGTATAATGGGAAGGTTCTCGAATAAATAAGTCAAAGAGAGATGCTACTCCGCTCTAGTTAGACCACACATCGAATACGCCGTGAGCATTTGGGACTTGAGCATAGATTGAACCAAAAAAATTAATAAAATACAAAGGAAAGCAGCGCGTTTCGTCAAAAACTGCTACGAGCGTACATACATGGTCTCAACTTTTAGAGGGATTAAGGTGGGAGCCCCTAGAGACTCGTAGCCTGCACGATAGGTTTAGGTTGCTTGAGGAATTCAGAACTGATATTTTTCAGAGCGACACAGAGAATATTATCATGACTTCTCACTACATCTCTAGGTCTGACAAATGCGAAAAAATAAGAGAGAGACACTGCCGAATATATAGGTACAAAAACTCGTTCTTTCCGCGAACAATAAGCGACCACAATAAAAATTGAGCTCCACTAAATACACCCCTATCATACATGTCACCATTTCATCTACAAAAAATGTACATCTTTACACGGCTGGAGACCAAACACCCTCTACCACACGCCTATGCGGCGGCTCGCAGGGTATTATATAGATGTAGATAACCATGACCATCATGACATGACAAAACCAATATGCCATCAGACCATGTATAGTTTGAATGCAGGGCTGCATCCTCTAGGGAGGATAATTGTGGTATTTTCTGACTGATGTACTCCTTCCAGTAATACCAACCGGGAGATCCGCTTTTACCTCCAGTTTTTACCGTCAGGAATGCTGTGACGTCAAATGCAGTTTGAATGCAGAGCTGCATTTCTCGGGAGGCCAATGAAGTGGTTTCCCCGTTGCCTTCCACATTGCAGTACCTCGGCCGATTCCGCGAACTTCAATCTCGCCCGAAGCTGTGTTTGTTGATAACGGACCGATCTTCCCATGATCTCCGCCATAAATTCCTTCTGCAGAGACTGCCGCCTCTCAGTCGGTTGGTCGTTTTCCCTAGTTGAGTTTTACCTCCACAGTCAGTAAAAATATTTTCCGTCTCTTAATCTCCTTCCTCCAGAATGGAAATCGAGCACGTCACACGCTCCCTGCCTCACGTTTTCGCCAAAAAATCACAAAAAAGTCAAAAACCTCAACAAAAAAAACGTTTATACCTCGTATTGAAAACTTAGTGACACCAGTATATCAAACATTGGGTTTCATTTATAATAAGTTCAACTGCTTTTCAGATTAGTAAAGCAATAGTAATGTTATATAATAATTAAATTAGGTCTCGACTCGAATATGGAGCTATTGGGTGGGCACGTTTACAAAGAAATATATAGACTTGCTGAAAATGATACAAAAACAGTGCCTTTGAATTCTTTTCTACAGGGAATAAACTCCACTCCACTAGAGAATAGGGCATTAAAAGACATTTCATTATTGCAACCAATCAAAGATTTAAAAAAAAAACTTAAACGGGTAAAGCTGGGTAAAATGTCTTACCATGCAGTTAAATCATCCCCTAAAGACAAGTACAGAGTGAGTTTTTACACACCAAGAACTCTGGGAACAATTTTCAATAATGCCAAAGATCCTTTCGACCCCCAGCTAAAATCGGGGGTTTATGAACTTAAGTGTGATACATGTGGTAGTGTTTATGTCGGTCAAACTGGGAGAAATTTTTAACGAGGGTGTCGGAACACAAAAGGTGTTTGGTGAACAGCGATACTAAGTCTTATTTCGCCAAACATCTAATGGAAGAATCCCACCACTCCACATTCAATGTGAAAATCCTCCGTTTCCTGGATAAAGGACACCGTTTAGATGTTTCGGAACAGTGGGAAATAGTTAAAAGGAAACGAAAGAAAATGAACTTATTGAATGAGAATGAATTTGTTTGTCATTCTCCTATTTTTGACACCATTGGAAAAATAACTTGACCTCCTCCAACAAACCTCCCTCCCCCCTCAACCCCCCCCCTTTTCCATTTTCTCCCACTTGTCCTTCTATCCTTTCCCAGTGTGACGCAAATATGGTGTTTCACGTATTATATAAGCTCATATCTGTTTATGTTGTATTAGTCTTGCCTGATGATGACTGCTAGTCAGTCGAAACACGTGTAGCAAGAGGTGGAAATAAAATTAGTAGACAGTACGAAATCATTTGAGCTTCATTATTCTACAGGGAATATAAAATATATCCAATTCACAAAAATTATACATCATATAAAAACCCGTTAAACTTTTATGAACTTGTAACGCTGTATGCAAGAAGGAAGGGCATGGATTATATGTAAGTTCTTAAATTAAGTAATAAAGTATGACAAAGACAGGGGCTATCCTTCATAAATGAAATTTTTATGTCCCACAATTTAAACAAAGGTACAAGCAAACCTTCTGTATTCCATTCACTAAATCTAAATATTGCTGTAACTCACCGCTTATACGAATGAGCAAGAAATAGAATACTGTATGTGAACATTTAACATTTTTGCTTTGGAAGAATTACTGTAATTGCAGATAAGTGTATTGTAAAATGTTTTCCTTTGGTGTATTGGGAAAACATTAGATAAATTAATAAAAATATTTTGGACCACGTACTATTAACATACATCATTGCGGCGGAGCTCGCAATTAATGAAGTGATAAAAATTACACAAGACTTATATTTTATTTTTTTCTTCAACTAGAGCATGATTTGCCATTGATATTTCACGCCGTAGTATTCGAAATGCTGGCGAAAATTCTATTTACTTGTATATGTTACCCGAAGCTCTGACCAGGTGCGACACTTTGATATCTCATATCAACCGTGGAAATGACATCCTTCCTAACTGATGCACCCTTTCCAGTAGTCCCCACCCGGAGGTCTTATTGGAGGACTATTTGCCTCCGGAATAATTCACTGGGAGGAATTCGATATACAGAATGCAGGGCTGCATCTTCTAGGGACACTAATGTGGTGATTTCCCCGTTACCTTCGTGCCCCGGCCGATTCCGTGAACTTCACTCTCGCCCGAAGCTGTGGCTATTGATTCGATCCGGTCCGGTCTTTTTGATCGGCGCCATCAATGCATTCTGCTGAGACTGCTGCCTCTCAGTAATGGGGTCAGATTCGGGAAGCGTGTGAAAATTGGTTGGCAAGCCAGGCAAGGATCGAACCTGCAACCCCCGGAACGGGGATCAAGCATGCTACCACTGGTCCAAACCAGACCCCTATAATATTGACATGAAACATTTTATAGATATAATGACATGAAATATTGTATACCGTGAGTAAGAAGAGCTATCTAAAACCCAGGTGGGACGCTGGGAAGAAATGGATATCGTATTTACAAAAAATCTTAACTCGGATAAACCCGAGAATAAATACACGACAATGCCAAGACTGAAGGAATTTTTATATACGGTTATGAAACGGAATGAATAAAGCGCGGTGGACAGTAAGGAAGCCAAACTAGGAAATATTTCGTATTCTAGATGAGGAAAGGAAACTTTTGGGTGAAATCAGGAGGAGGTAGGGTAGGCGGCTGGGAAGGGTGATTGGGAGCAAAGAGTTGCTCAAGGCCGTGATAGTGGGGCAAGCTGGGGAGAGGAAGGAAGGGAATAGGTTTTATTGACCGCTTGAAGAAAGTTAGAACGTACGTGGAGATGAAGGGAGAATTAGTGGAGGTAGATTAGGCAATTCAGGCCATTCATTCGAGGTGTAAATCTAGAGGATTTCCCATGTCTTGTAATTAAGCCTACATTTTACCGGTAGATTACTTTCATAATATTATAAGTAATCTAAGAACTAAAATAAGCACAACATTTGCCCGTTTCCGCAAGTTTTTTTCATTGATTTACTGTATCTTTTTTACGCGGGCCGCTGATTGCTGGGCCCTGCCTTGAATAAAACATAGTTCAAATGTTTTTGCCATTATACTCATTTCCTGTGAATAATGAAAAAGGAAACTTTGTTTGATTCAACCATTTTATTTGAGGGTAAGGTAAGGTAATCATGGCAAGTTAAGGTATTTAAAGTAAGGTGAGGTAAGGAATCAAACAAAGGTTTCTTTCTTATTATTCATAATGAACGTCGACAAAGTTGAGCCTGGAAACATAGAAAAACCTCATTTTCTACTAGTTGGTTTACCCTAATAATTACATTGATTTGCTTTCTCCAGTTGGCGCCCTCCTATTTGCATAAACAACTTCAATTGTTTGTCCTGGAGAATCTCATCACTTTTGTTTTCCCATGAATCTTCGTCATTCTGTTATCCTACCCAATTTTTCGAATTTTTTACGAGTTAAAGAAAGATTGAATTCATATAATATGGTTTTTCGTAGAAAATGCTAATGAAGATATGTGATTTTTATTTTCTCTGGCAATTATGGACAAGAATGAATGTTGATGAAGGTATCGTCGAGGCTTGAAGTAGTCTTCTGAGGAGATAACACAGCGATGAAGATAGCCCGGAAATTTCGCAGCCTTATACGCCCTGTGGACCTCCCAACCAATTAGTAGAATACCTATGTCGAAGACTCACGAAAATGTTGAAAAGGACTTAAAAGAATCTAACATATTAATATATATGTCGGAGCAGCCTCTAACGAAGAAATTGCCATGAGAAAAATTCGGCCTTCGAGCTAAGCCAGTCAACTGGCTTAGCAAGGCATATGTGCTGGTGAAGGATACTGACTCTTGGTTGTGGCTTCTTTGAAGTCCTCTTCTCCCTTGCGTTGCCATCTTTGATGGACCGCAAGGGCCTAAGATCTAGTTACCTTGTATCCACCAAAAAAAATTGCTATGAGAATTAGGAAGCCTGGATAGCGTAGTGGTCTGCGCATTGGTCCGGCGAACCAAAGGTCCGCGGTTCGATTCCCGGTCCAGGCCATATTTTTCTCATGGCAATTTCTTCAGAAAAATTCACCCGCCATGTTTGAATTTCAGCCTCTAACGGTAAATTATTTACATACATCGCTCATTCAGCGCCACTCCTTTTAAGGCATAGGACCTATATTTTCCGCAACATTCCTTTTGGTTAGATGAGTTCATTCTTTTCACAAGCGCTCAACCTATAACCATCGCCCTCCGTATTAACCCTTTGAGTGCGGCTTGACGTGTTATCACGTCATGGTTGTCTTTACGCTGATGCGGATGACGTGATATCACGTCATGGGTATTGTGAGTGAACTGAAACAGCCTTCACTAGGGGGCCTAGTGAAAGTTCCCCAGTGAAAGCTGGAACACTCACGGTACACATGACGTGATATCGTGTCATCAACACCAGCGTAAAGACAACTATGACGTGATATAACGTCATGCCGCACTCAAAGGGTTAAAAAAAACTCTTCACTTCAAGATTTATATATAAACCTGGCAGTTGAGAAAAATATCGCGATTTATTCCGTCTAAGTTAAGGAAAAATATCTGTTAACTCAAGAAGAGAAATCACTTAAGTGCCACAAAAGACGATCCGAGTCACCTGTTATCCAAACAGCGTTTGTGCACGATACTCAGAGCAGGGGGCCCGCATCATGAGGGTTGAAAAAAAAACAAATACGTGCATCATAATGAAAAACAAATCATCTATTCATGATAACATTTTACGATCCACAAGGAAAAAAATTACAGCTAGGGCAATTACTTGTGCCTCTAGGCTTGATACTCCCATCTGAATAAAGATCCCGGTATTTCCTATCGCATTAACTTATATCCGTTGCCGCTGAAAAGAAGAAAAAAACAGAACCAGTTTTCACGAGATAAACAGCATGGCTATGCCCAAAGAACTAATTAAGCCGTTTATGAAATTTTCGGTTCACGTCGTCAAGTTCATCCAGGATGCACGAATTTGAATAAGAAGAGCGAACATTAATTTCCCAGCCACATTCACGTTGACGGAGCAAAATAAATTCAAGATTCAAGAGCGGAGGCATTATAAAACGCGACGGGGACACTCCCCGAATTTCAAGCGATCCCCGGCCATTAATTAACGAAGACAAGAGAGAAACGAGGAGGAAATATGGAGTCCGGGGAAAGGTATAACCAGCTGTTTGCCGTACGAGAGGACGTGATCAAAATTTTTTTATCGTCCGTCGGGCAACATATGTGATACGCACAAAGCAGCGCCGGATTTATTTCCTCGACGATCGAAATACATATTTTCCTTCTTGATTGCTGTAAAAATCGCGGAGAGGACTTTTTCACAAAGGGCAGCTGCCTCGTTCCTTTCCTACGGCCACTACCAGCCTAACAACTCCCAAAAGCCAGACAGGGCAACCTAAATAAACCCCTTGCGTATTCTTTTTTCTCTCCCGCGAGTGAGTATTGCAAATGAAAAAGAACAACCATAACGCCTCACAGTAAAAAAAGTGTGAATTTTCGCGCGGGGAAATTTTGTGAGCAAAGGAATTTAACGGTGTTTGGGAATCAGTGGGAGTTTGAACAAAGAAAATGCACGGGCCGTGAAAAACTCAAGCAAAGGGAATTCAGAATATCCTCCGCAACAGCGCTTTTTTTTCGGAGACGGTGATTAAGTTTCAAACTCGAAGGCCTCGTCCCAATTAAACTTTCCACAATGCGCACCGTATGTATGTATCAATAAAGAACTACAGACACCCAAGAGATAAATGATCGCACTTAATGACCAATGTACAAACTGGAGCGAGTAGAGCAAATTAATGCCTCGGTTAGAAAAACGATAAGTTGGCTAGTGTGTCTGGACTGTTAGAAGAATTAGGATGGGAATCGCTATCACAGCGTAGATTAAATTATAGGCTTAACCTCCTAACTAAATTTCAAGAAAATCATTTCTCTGACGACGTAAAAAACATACTATTAACCCCCTCGAACTACGGCAGATTAGATCGAGCCAATAAAATTAGAGAGGTAGATTGTAGAACCGATAGGTATAAAATGTCATTTTTTCCGCGTACCATTCGGGACCATAACAGCTGTGATCGTCGTCATGAATAGTTCGAATTGTGACAATAGGCAGACAGTAAATCTTTCTCTTTATATTCTCTACGTTCTTATTTATGCATGATGTAAATATTGATGATATTATTTATGCGAGATATTTTGAATCTGTAGTAGTAGTCTTTGTATCCCTTGCATGTTGGAACGATTGAAGATAGAATGTTTCTTGGGTATTAGATTTTTAATTGGCGCTTTGCATGTGTGGTACGCGGGTTTCAATGTAATGTCGGTGTTCTACCATATCATTCATGCATGCCTGGTGTGGAAGCACCCCCTGCCACACACCCTTTGGGTGGCTTGCAGGGTATGACGTAGATGTAGATGTTAGTACGCTGGACGAATGCGGTCATTGTAGCAAGAACGCAAGAAGAAGAAATGCGCTAGAGAAGGAAGCGATCAGCCGTGGAAGGGAGCTGATCACGGGGACCATGTGTAAGAATTTAAAGATAATATTAACGAAGAGTTTTTCATGGAGTGTAGCGCATTATGAAGCAGAAACATGGACTATCGGAAGACGTCCTCCTATCTATTGTCCGCTACCGCCACAAACCTTTCCGAGACTTTTCCCTCAGTATGATAAGATCCTCTCTTGGCATTGCATCTCTAGCTGATCGTCGTGTCCTCAACGACATGAATTTCTTCTTAAACATCATTAATGGCAAATACAGATTATCTGACCTTCATTCTCTTTTCCCGCTTCGAGTGCCTTCGCGCACGACGAGGTCGAATGACCTCTTCCATTGTTTCACCCCACGACTTTCTGTCTCTAAACGTTCTTTTCTATTCAGACTCCCTTCTTCCATCAACTCCTTTCCAAAATGTGTTCCCAAGCTTGACGCTTTTTTTCATCCCCTCATCTATCGTGCACCATCTCCATCCTAATTTTCTCTCTACTCCTCTCTCCATCCCATGAGCACTTCATTTCCATGTTCGTTACGCCGTGTTCCAATCCGTAGGGTGCACCCTATGCACTTACGCCCTTATGCCTTATCCTGTACTTCACGCACTTTTCTGCTCTTAAGGTAGCCAGCGCCAATGTCTCCCAGTGTCCATGTCGGAACTATATCAGAACCGCCTCGACCCGTATCGAAGTTGGTCTGTGTATTTGTTCCGCAGGCCGATGAATTGTATTATCCTTTCGTCTGTCCCTAGTATATCAGAAGAACATCTATTTGTCACTCAGAATTGTAATTTATCGCAAGACATCGCATTGGAAATTCGCATTATTCACGAATGGGAAATTCTTAGGGCGCAAAAGGGCGCATCGTCATACACTTACCTTCTATGTGCACTAGCGCCATAGCCATGATGCGCTCTAACGGATTGGAACCGCACTATACGACGTCACATCCGGAAAATGACAGTCGAAAAGAGCACATAAGGGTACGAAGTGTGCATAATATCGGATTGGAACACGGCCTTACTTGATATTACTGTTGAAAATTGTTTAGTTCATTGTTGCCTATGTTTTGTTTGCTATTTATTGTATGTTTTCATTGCTCATTATGTGTCCTTTTTAATTGGCCTTGTGCTGTTTTTGGACTTCATTAAATAAATAAATAAACGACGCAAATTGGCTACAGGAGTTTAAAAAGTATGGAGGCGAATGAAGAAAGAATGGTGGTTGGAAAGCTTGGCAACTAAGAAGGTGGTGCGTGAGGGGTTGAAGCAACGAGAGGGATTTAGGAAAATTCAGCGTTGAAGCTTAAAACAGATAATGAAAGGTGAGTGGAAGCTGAAGGCTGCGTCAGAGGAAAGGACCGTGAGTAAGCGGAAGAAGCTAGGAATGAGAATAGGCTTTATGGATGGAATGGAGAGGGGTAGGCATTATAAATATTGAGATGACGAAATGTATCAGGTGAGAAGAAAGGAGCTTGCCTCCGTTAGAGGGTCAGGACTCTCCATCATTTAGACTGGCTTTAACTCGTAGAATACGCTAACCATGCGTTTCCCAAAATGTGCTGGTGGATGAAATGCTAGACACATAAGATGGTGGTGGGTTAGGATTACTTCTTAGTCTTCTCTTGTCTTGCCAGAATTGCCTTCTCTTCATCCACCAGGCTAACAACAAGAACGCAATCACTTGTGTCTTCCTTTCCGTCCACTTTTTACATTAACATCATATTTAACACCATAAACACCATGTTTTTCATGTCCCCTGCAAGACTCCGGTATCACGTTTTCATAGTTACATTATGTATTATATTTGTAGGCCCTCTAACATTTGTAGCATACCGATACAATGGTACTTGCTGGTGAAAGTAAATTTCTTCACTGTAGTTCATGATGGTGATTAGTCACCCCCTGCCAAACATCCTTGTGGTGACTTGCAGGGTAATAAGTAGATGTAGATGTACATTGTCACGCAAATCTTTACACAAGGTTACCTTCAACAGTTCTATCGTAATACTTAAAATCCTCTACTATAGCAATTCTTTACATGCCCTAGCAACTATGGGCTGCGGCAGATATCAAGATGACAGAATAACAGTCAAACTGAAGAAAGATCTTAGGCTTTCCCGGCGTATGTAGTCGTTGAAGGTTATTCGGGCTTCCCACCGAGTCAAACTCTCCATCTCGACCGGCGTTTCGATGAACGAGTCGTCCATCGAAACGTCAGCCGAGATGGAGAGTTTGACCCGATGGGAAGCCCGAATAACCTTCAACGAGTCAAACCGAATATTGAAGAAAAGAAGAATTTTGCAGTCTTAGAAGCAGACTCATCAATTAAGAAAGAAGCAGGAAAGACATTGTCGTCACGAGAGCCCAGGATTTTGATTCTGTAAAAGCATTAGAGATACGAGTGAATAATTCATAGTGAATGGTATCGATACTGAAATATTATTTATTTGCTCTGTTCATTCAAGTATTCCATCAGTTGATTGGTAGATTTTTAGACAGTACTTATCCTAATCCGTTTTCACACCTATGGATGTCCCGTCATTAGATTCTACTTGAATTTCTCATATTGTCTCCCTCATCTCATTTCGCCTAGTATTCCTATCCTCTTCCTTTCTCTACCGCACTTTCCCAGCGTTGTCCCCTATATTATCCGCTTAAACATTTCCCCTCCTTTCAATACGTCCTCCATCCTTCTCTTCTGCCTCCTCCAAACCTCCGCTACTATCTTCCTGTCCTCTACAGCCATGTCCAATACCTCTTCTTTCATCCCCGGCCCCGGTGTCGGCGGGGTAAAGTCCTCGCCTTCTAACCCGAGGGTCGCGGGTTCGAGTCCCGCCTGGGTAAGATTATTGAATGCCCAGGATATGGGCGTTTGTGTTCGTCTAATGATGTATTAAAACACTTGTAATTGGGGAAACCTGTAAGTGTTAAAGAAATTATTATTAATATTATTATTATTATTATCCTTCTAGCCACCCAGCTCACCATATCCATCCTTCTCCCCACTCAAATTTCAAACACCTCAAGTCTATATATGTACATCCTCCCTTTGCAATGACCAAGTTTCCGATCTGTAAGGCACCACGCTCCATTTTAGGATTTTTGCCAGGCTTTTCTTTACGTCTCTCGTCAGATCCTTCCTCATCAATTCCCTCCTCCTTGAGAAAATCATTTCTTACATTTCTGTCATTCGTCAATCATTTTTCTTCTGCATGATGTCCATACTAACCATTGTAAAGTAAAGCAAATTTATTACTTTCAACACCAATAACTTGTAACGAAGAGTTTACATTTCATCCACAAGAAAGCTAGGTTGCCGCTAATGAATACCTGTGCTGAGGTAACCTAATCAAAAACATAAACATTGCCCACATAATATGGTACATAATATTTTGCATGCTCATCTTATGCGTCATAAAAAAGTAATTGAATTAATAAAACAATAGTGATGGTGCCATTTACTGTACAAAGTAGCTCTAACTCATAATAAAAGATACTTGGTTTAATTCCACACTATTTAATACAAATCGACCATGGTTTAATATTATTCCCATTACAGCACCATGTATTTGTTCAAGGTAGTGAAATTATTTTATATCATGAGTGGTAATATGTCAACTGTTTCTGACGGCACAGTTAACTTTAATTTGAGAAGGCGACATGTTCAATTAATCAAGCCAAACTTAACTATTTTCTAGCGGTCTGTGCCTAACGATGACACGCGATGTCGAAACCATGGTCGAGTTATATAAAATAGTGTGGAATTAAACCAAGTATCTTTTATTACGAGCAACATCATAATTTCCACCACGTGAATCCGAAAACTATGTTTTACATAAGTAGCACTAAGTTTAAGAAAAGAAAAATATATAATATTTCAGAAAATATAACAATATTTTCCTCGGCCAATGTCCAATAGTTGGCCAACTGTAGAAATTGTTTACAACTTTGCGTATTTTTTTATAGTATCAGGCAACATATTATAATATTTTGGACTCACGCAAACACAAGATCTCTATAAAATAGTTAAGTTTGGCTTGATTAATTGAACATGTCGCCTTCTCAAATTAAAGTTAACTGTGCCGCCAGAAATAGTTGGCACATTACCACTTATGATATAAAATAATTTCATTACCTTGAACAAATACAGGTGCTCTAATGGGTAAACTTAATGGTTGAGGGCGTAATTATGTAGGTTACCGCAAACATGACGAAAAAGAAAAATCTCTTAGTAAATTCCACACCTAAAACTATTATTACCGACCTAGGTTTCGATTGCCTCGCAATCACTTTCAAAGGTCCCCCCTGGGAACTCGACATTGGGATTGAGAGAACATTGCTCGACCTTTGAAAATGATTGCAAGGCAATCGAATCCTAGGTCGGTAATAAATGCTTTAGGTGTGGAATTTACTAATAGATTTTTTTCTTTTCCGTCATGTCTGCTGTAATGGGAACAATATAAAATGTAAAGATAGGTTGTTTATTTAGTCCATCGTCTTGCCATCCAAAATTCTTAGATTTAAGTCTAAACTTAAGTTAAATTTCATCTTGAGCCACCCCTTTTGTCTTTTGACTCTTCTTCATAATTTCTCGGGATGAAGAAAAAAATACTGCCGCGTAAGTACACTGAGTAGTGCGTGTTTGTCAATGTTTCCTTGTCTCCAACTGGCCATTGTCCAAGAGATTATTGGGTGAAGGGATTCGGGTAAGGTGTGGGGGGGGGAGATAGAGGGCGGCAGGTGATGGTCTGTCTCTCATGTCCCCCATTGGTCGTTGCCGGTTAAGGAGAGGGGAGTCGGGGGTAGGCGTGGGAGGGATGGAGAGAGAGTGGCAGGTGTTGCTGGACAGTCATCGTTTCATAATTTTATTTTTTTTTTAACCCCCGCCCTCCACATTTCTTACCTCTCGGTGGACATTCAAATGAGTCTTTCTCCTCACCAAACCCCTCTCCTCCCCGCCCCCCTCTCTAGCCATCGGGGTCCTCCTGCCCCCGTCACGTCGCCTCCGGGAGACAGCCTCGCGTGGTGTCGACGGACACCGGCGGTCGGCCACGCGCGCCAGGCGGCACCGACGCGCCGCGGCGTCCAGGGATCCGACCAACAATGGCCGCCTTGTTTCCACTTGTTTCCCCCCCCACCCCGCACCTCCCCGCGCGAGCGAGAGACCGTGGCCGTCTGCTCTGACTGACTGAAGAGAGAAACCCAAGGGCTCAAAAATTAGGGGAATTTGGGGAATTCTCCCCAAGTTCATTGTTTTTCTTCGTCCGCTTCATTTCACCCTCCCGAGGGGATTCACGCGGGGCGATAACCATTCGGGAAAATAAGTGTTGTCTGCTCCCTTCGGTGGCGATGGCTGTTTGCTTTCTTATTCGACGGACAAGGGGGGGAGTGTGGTGTGTGGACGGAATGCTCACTCTCTTGTCTTCATGTGTGCTCGCTCTTGTTCTCTCGATCACGAGCGTGACGAAGCAGACTCAAATAGTTCCCTCTCTCTTGCTCGCTTCACTGTCTGCGCCCTGGTAGCTTGAGTGAGATAGTTCCCGAGTCATTATGGAGACCATATTCGAATAATACACATCAATTTCAGCAGCTGAAGAGAGCATGAATCAAATACTACATTCTTTATTGTGCAATAATATATTTATTTATTTGACAAAAGATCACATACAGCATGAAGCCATTTTTTAGTGAGCGTATGAAAGAAAGATGAAGAATACTCACAAAGATTCGAAGTGTGGTTGTAAGGAAAAATGCTTGAGGTGAAGTGGACGGATAGAGTGAGAAATAAGGAAGTACTAATGACAATAGGAGAAGAAAGGAAACTGCTGAGGGAAATCAAAAACAGGAAGACAGCTTGGGTGGGACATATATTCCGCCAAAATTGTCTTTTTAGAAGAATCATTGAAGGAAAAATAGAAGGAAAGCGAGGAAGGGGAAGAAGAAGAATGGGAATTCTCGATGATTCCACTAAGAAGAAACAAAAAGGATACAAACGTAAAAACATTATAAGAAGGAGGTAACAAGTAATATATAATAATAAAGATTGCATTTTCTGGAATGACATATGGCTAGGTTGGCGAAGACGCTGGAAGATAAGGTGAAAGGGTCGATGTTTTCAGGAAGGGAATTTAGAAGAGAAGAGAGGCGAAAAATGAGGGAGCGATTGGTGAGTAATAATATGGGTGTAGGGGTATGAGTGAGCAATGAGTGAGTCCTGGTGTGTCCGGTGGATATTCTGATATTCATCGAGGGAACAAGGTCGGGGCAGTCAATAGTTGAGTTCAAAGTGATATGAATGCGTTTAAAAACACTTATAAGGAAGATATTATCAAGTTTATTAACGGAGAGTGAGGACAAGACAGCATCTGTACTATCATGTACTATCAGAACGCAGGTTAAAATTTAGGTTAAACCTTTTAAGTAAATTCGAAACCGAGTTGTTCACAGATGACGTTAGATATATATTGAGAACCCCTGCGTATTGTGCTAGGTTTGATCAGATTAACAAGATTAGAGAGATAGATTGTCGTACCGATAGATTTAAAATGTCATTTTTCCCTCGTACTATAAGAGAGAACAATAGGCAGCGTAGCAAAGGGATAGGTAGGTGAAATATCGTTAGAGTAGTCTGTAGTGCATGATGCATGTAATAACAACCAATAATCCCTCCCTTACTATGTAGATACTAACCATCTAGCTCCATGTGACCCTATTATCTAGCATATCTCCCTTAAATATCCTACTTGCATGTCAATGGTTAATGTTTGGTGATCTTCACCCCCTGCCACACACCCTCGTGGTGGCTCGCAGGGTATCACGTAGATGTAGATGTAGATCTGAGGGTAGGAATAAAATCAATAGTTTGCGAATTTACTTTGTGGAAGCTGGTTATCACCTTTAAAATGAAAACACTTAGTTCTTTTCCACCAATATATTAAAAAGAATTCTACCGGTTTCGGCCTTTTCAGGCCATTATCGAGATTTCAATGCAAAATATCATGGAACAGCACAGTTTATATAGAAACCTCAAGGAGTGGGGGGGGTGATGAGAAGTGAGTAAGTTTTTTAAGGAGGTGATTGAGCAAAACTGCAAGGGAAGCAGTTTTTTTAACCCCCCCCCCCCTCTCCTTGAGGTTTCTATATAAACTGTGCTGTTCCATGATATTTTGCACTGTAATCTTGATAATGACCTGAAAAGGCCGAAACCGGTCGAATTTTTTTAAATATATAGGTGGAAAAGAATTAAGTGTTTTCATTTTAAAGATGATCAGAGGGTAGGTTTCGGAGATTTGGCCCTCTATTTTTAACAATATGCGCGAAGAGGTTAGTGATATGTTGCAGGGATTTGACATTAGTTGGAGCTGACATCGACCATGTAGAGGAAAAGTAGGAGAGAAGAGGAAGAACGATAGATGTGAAATATATCTGTAATGCTCTGGGATCTCTAATTTCAGTGTACCGGTTTAGTAGGCCCAACAGGAACATGACTGTTCTCTATGCGGTATGGATGTGATCGGCATTGAGAAGTTTCTGGTCCGTAAGACTGATAAACTAAGTAATAAAATAAAAATGTGCTCCTAAATCTTTGATTTGACTCATTTTTTCAAGTGGTAGGTTCAAAACCCCTTCACAACGGAAGGTTTTTTGCGGTTATGAAAAAATTTACTCCGGTGACAGTTGGGTTTATTTTAAAAAATAGTCGAAAATACATATAAACTACAACCTTTTAATTTTTTGACGAGATATAGGTGCTAGAAATGTCTCATTTATTAAATATGGTCTCTCTGGAGAGCGTGGCCCATCATTTTCCATGTAAAAGGGCAGGTATTTTTCGTCATAAATCTAAGAAAGTGGCTCGGTAAGGGGCTGATATTTTGGTATCTTTGGAAGAGTAAAGTATTTTTATTTAGAATGGGACCAAATTCATCTATTTATAGATGAAATGATATTTTTCCCAGGTAGGAAGGTATCTTGAGCAGAATATCATTTGCGGATGAACTCAGTAAACTCTCCTTTGGCAAATTTTCTTTGCTAAACAACGTAAACAAACGTATTCTTACTTTCAAACCCCTATATGAGACCACGAAACCCACTCAAGTGGAGTCACCTGCAATTCCTTACAAATCAAAATAGGACGTGAGCAAAAGACGCATGACGCTTCCATGAAGCATTACAAAAGATTTTGATATGCATTCTCGACAAGGAATTTATTTATATTATATTTATTATGGTATTCCCTCGTATAACTTATAAACCAGGAGCTTTCCATGCTGCATCTGGCAAGCTCCAGGTTTAAATGAGCACCATGTTTGAATGCCTGATGTAGCGATTTGAAGATGAATTATGCGCTAGAGTACTGGCTAACCATACGGACGGTAATGGTTCAAATCCCTGAAGAGGAGGATGTTTTTCAGAGGAAACTCAATCCCTACTTGAGTGTCTTGTGGAGGGCACCTTAAGTACAGTACCCCGTCTGTCGGATGAGACGTTAAGCCTTGGCACCTTTCGTTAAGAGCAGGCTAATGCCAACGCCGGGTTTATGTCCACCCTTCCTCCCTTACCTATCCCTATGACGCAAATGACCTTAGCCGTCGGTCGCCTCCCCTAATATCCAATCCAAACGAATCATGCAGATTTGAATATTTTCCAATCAGCTGATTCACTGGCTAAATGAATCAAATTAAGCTTCGCTTGTATCAATTACATTTTAAAGCATTCTCACAGCTCTAGTGTAAATGAAGCTCAGGTAGGAAGGTAGCTTGAGCGAAATATCATTTCACCAAGGATTCCATAAATTTGGTCTCATTCTAAAGAAAAATATCATTTCTTGATGCTAAATGACGATGTCAGTGGCGATAGCTGTTTTCTTTCTTATTCGACAGACAAGGGGAGGTGTGTGGTCGGAATACTCGCACTCTTGTGTTCAAGTGTGCTTGCCCATCATCTCTCGATCACGAGCGTGACGAAGCACTCTCGTGAAGCGACTCTCTCCGCTGTCTGCGCCCTTAAGGTAGCTTGAGCGAAATATCATTTCACTCAGGAATCAATGAACTTAGTCTCATTTTAAAGAAAAATATAACGCTCTTCTATTGACACCAAAAATTCAACCCCTAACCACATTACTTTCCAAGATATTTGCCAGGAAATACCAGCCATTTTACAAGGGAAATGGTTCCTTTGAGACCTTATAATAAAAATTAGGCATTCCCTACACTTATATCTCGTCAAAAGATCAACAGTATGTAGCTTGTGTGTTTGTCAACTTTTTTTGAAAATTAACCATATTGTCACTCGCAGTCAATTCTTCGGGATCACAATAAACCTTCCGTTTTGATGGATTTTCAAACGTCACGCGCGAAAAAAATGAGTCAAGTTAAAGACTTATTTACATATTTTCATTAAGTTACTCACCATTTCTGTAAAATAAAACTATATTATTGCACCATTAACAATGCAATATTTAATTCGTGTCTCGCAGTTGGTGAAATTAAAACGTATAATTCGATTATGGTCTCTATTATGACTAAGGAATTATCTCGCTCGCACTACCTTAAGGTAGCTTGGGCGAAATATCATTTCACTCAGGAATCAATAAATTTAGTCTCATTTTAAAGAAAAGCATCTAGTCCATCCAAAAGTACCAAAGTATCACCTCCTTACAGAAGCACTAATCATGAGAATAAAATAAGAAAATAGATTGTAGAATAGAAAGTTTTAAAATATCGTTTTTTCCGCAATTGATAAGAGACCATAATGGCTCCGTTGAGACTTTAAAGTAGTTTAGTTGACAGATAGTTCAGCTGAATAATTTATACACCTCTTAAAGTATGTTTATAAATCTAACACCATGTTCCTCAAGTTCCCTGCATGACTCTTGTGTCACGTTTACATTGTTACCTTAATGATGATTTTAGTAGTTTCTGTAGCATTTGTAGCATACCGATAGTTCGGTGCTTGTTGGTAAAAGTAAATTTCTTCACTGTTGTTCATGTTGGCGAAAAGTCACCTCCTGCCAATTACCCTTGTGGTGGGTTGCAGGATAATAAGTAGATGTAGACGTGTTCTTATCCCTCTTTCATCTCGACTTCAAGGACAAGAATCCTAGTATATCTTGTATCGTGTTGTCTTGTTGAACTCTGACGTAGGAAACTCGATGCGCGCCATAGCATTGTCAGGGTCCCATTTGTCCTCCCGTATGACCTTACAGAAAATATAACGGACTTCTTGCACAGCGTGTGGGTTCTCGGCCAATATTAGCGCATCATCTTTGTTTGGATGAATGAGTAATACCTTCAACCTACACAGCTTACCTTATTACTCCATCTATCCTCCGTGTACAAACCGGCGAAACATTCAATTGTCAGGGTGACACAGCAGAGGCTTTTTTTACGACAGGGTTCGTTTCAAACCAGTCACTCAAGGTCCCATTCACTCCCATGCTCACCTTGTGACATGTGTGCATCACTTTCATAGCTTTCAATTAATTCTATTGTACTCCAGGTGCGCTCGAAATCCTTTCTCAACGCTTCTCATGATTCGCTTTTTCTGTATTTCCGAACGAATGCAAAATCTCATTATTTTACCAACGCACATAATTTCAAGCTCTTCTATAATTTGTTGTTAGTGTGTTCATTAGATTAAAACTACGCTAGCACTCCTCCCTCCTTTTCGGGGCATCTTTTCACTTCACAAAATAGCGAGTCTAGTTATAAAAAAGAGATCAACTAGAGGGAAGGCAAAAAACAACATCTATTTCGAAGAGTTTCAGTGATGAAAAATAAATTGTCACAAATTTCATCCTTGGACCGAAATTGAAGTCGTGGCGAACGATACTAGGTATTATTCTACCCGTTTCTATGAAAAATTAGGGACATATGTTTACCTCTAGATAGCAGGCAACCAAATATAACCAAGTCGATATAGGTTATTCTAGTATTCCAGCGGGTTATTCCTTCATTTTGGTAGACGTTTCGATGGATGAGTCACCCATTTTCTTCAGGGCTGAGAGAAAATGTAAAAATGAAAATATAAGCGACAAAAGACGGCGGAAAGGATGAAAAAATCAACGCGATGGAAAACCCGAATAGTCTGTGCCAAATACATACGCCGGGAAAGCATCAAGTGTTATTTCAACAGTGAATAATTCAAATAGCTGACCGACAGTTGAGTAATCTACTCTTATAGTAAGCTATTATTTCAATTACCATATGCATAGACCATGGGCGCTTAGCACTCCCATTAAATCCTTATATATTCATGCTTGGTGCGAAAAGTGGCAGATGGAACTAAACATAAAAAAGTGCGTAGCAGTCAGCTTTTGGAAAAAGAAAAATAGGCCAGGTAGGGCTTATAGAATTAATCATACGGAAAATATTCACGCCTAGTCTGTCAAGTACTTAGAGGTCACAATTACTCACGGAATATCTTGGGGAAAACATATTCGGGAAATATGCGGTCAAGCATACAGGAAGCTAGGCTTTATCAAAAGAGTACTCGGAAAATGTGATGAGAAAGTGAAAGAACGTTGTTATTTTTCAATCGTCAGGCCTCATATGAAATATGCTGTTAGTGTATGGGATCCATACGAAACGGGGTTGATATCAGAGTTAGATCGCGTGCAGCGAAGAGGAGCTAGGTTTGTGAAACGATGCTACGATAAGTTGGCTAGTGTGTCTGGACTGTTAGAAGAATTAGGATGGGAATCGCTATCACAGCGTAGATTAAATTATAGGCTTAGCCTCCTAACTAAATTTCAAGAAAATAATTTCTCTGACGACGTAAAAAACATACTATTAACCCCCTCGTACTACGGCAGATTAGATCGCGCCAATAAAATTAGAGAGATAGATTGTAGAACCGATAGGTATAAAATGTCATTTTTTTCCGCTTACCATTCGGGACCATAACAGCTGTGATCGTCGTCATGAATAGTTCGAATAGTGACAATAGCTAGACTGTAGATCTTTCTCTTTATATTCTCGACGTTCTTATTTATGCATGATGTAAATATCGATGTTCTTATTTATGCATGTTATTTTGAATCTGTGGTAGTAGTCTTTGCATCACTTGCATGTTGGAACGATTGACGATAGAATGTTCCTTGGTTATTAGATTGTTAATTGGCGCGTTGCATGTGTGGTACGCTGGTTTCAATGTAGTTTCGGTGTTCTGCCGTATAATTCACGCATGCCTGGTGTGGAAACATCCCCTGCCACACACCATTTGGGTGGCTTGCAGGGTATGACGTAGATGTAGATGTATACAATTGCCTCGAAAATTAGGAATGTAGCTGGCGTTATACTCGGTGCACTGACCCATTACGGGTTACGGGATATTTTTCAAAATTTTTGGAATAATAAGTCCATTTTTAAAATATAACGCTGTCTATAATCAGGGGTAATATTACAAATGCCAAGGCCCTGTTTCATATTGTCTGGTTGCCGCTAACTGCTAGGTAGCGTCAGTCAGTCGTTGAGTTGAAGTGATCGCAAGCGATTAGAGAGCATATTATCTTCGATTTCCAGAGCCAGAAAATAATTGATCAGAGATTACAAAACTGGTTCCAAGTCGCTACCTCAGTAGGAATTTTTGACGCTGCGCTGAAAAGACACAAGTCCACTACAGGAATGGATTGTAGCGTCAATTAGCTGCAGACATCGCTGCTCCGTCGCTAAAATCGTAAACGAAAACGTAGACGCGATACTAGTAATGATGTATAACCGGCTATTTTTACTCAAAATTAATGGAATATGTATTCGGTTTTATTTCTTCGGCGTATGGAACGATTCATGCGTTACGTTTCGAGTAAATTGATTGAGCGATTTTGACTGGCAGTCCCTGCAAATAAATGGCCGATTCAAGACAATTGCAAATGAATCTCGTTGTCTCCGACGTGATTTCATGGAATTTGCATAGTATTTGAAGGTAGTTTAAGCAAAGTTTCATTTAACCCAGAAATCAGTTAATTTGGTCTCATTTCAAAGAAAAATATATCACCCTTTCAAAATATTAACCCTTCACCACACAAACATCCGAGATATTTTCCGAAAAATACGAGGTATTTTACGTGGAAATTGGTACGTGTATGCACTCCAGAGGCACATTATTGACAAATAAGGAGATTATAACATATGAAACTCGTCAAAATATTTAAGTGTGTAGTTTGTTAGTTTTATCAGCCCTTTTTTTAATAAACCATATAGTCAGTGCATTTATTATTCCATAATCTCATAAAACATTCCGTTGAGAAGGAGTTTTTAACGTACCGCGTGAAAAAGAGTCACGTTAAAGACGCACGGGTTTTTTTTTTTGTAGTTTTGTTGCCTGCTACAGCAGTTTCTCCGGAGTTACAGCTGGCGTCATCAGGTAAGTTATTTATTTCCTCTACCTAGAAAACAGCACCGTTGATACAGTCGTGGGAAATTCACAGAGGAAAAATCATTCGCCTGGACTGGGAATCGAACCCAGATCCCTCGATTTCGCACCGAGCGATCTAACCAGTTAAGTAACCCAGGCGTCCTCTTCCACTGTGAATCTGAAGGGGGTTTTAGGGAGCAAGCTGTCCTCACAGGTACCGTGCATATAATCCCAGAGGTACCCGTATGCGATCGCTTAGCGCTGTCGCATACGGTCACAGTCCACGGGATAAAGCTCAACTTAACCTGTCAGAGCACTCGGCGCGAAATCGAGGGATCTGGGTTCGATTCCCAGCCAAGGCGAATGATTTTTACACTGTGAATTTCACACAATTATGCAATTTCTAGCGAGCGATTCCTTTACAGTTACTGCGCGGCTAGTTACGTATAAAATGGAAAATTTATATAGATACTTTTACTTGATTGCTGAGAGTTTTAGTCACTCCAAAGGATGTCACTGCACCATTAATGCTGCAACTAGCTGACCCGTGCGAATATTTCGCACAGTATGCTGCTTCTTCCCGTCTCTTCCTTCTTTCTTCCTGTTCTTCAACCTGTTTCTTCCCATGGACAGTTAATTATATATTATTTATGTTTGTGTTAAAGATACATAACGTAAAAGAAAACGGTAAACGGCCATACTGATTGTATTTAGAATGTGAATAATCTAACTAAACGATGTGCTAATAGATTGTGCCTCCTACAGTCTTTTAAGCACGTAACCAAAGCCAACATATTAGTTGATTATATTGTCAACAGATGACACAGTTCATTTTTGATCATTTTTTAAATTCTTTTTAAAAAAACTTCAATTTAAAACCATTTGTCTATTTTTCGTCAATAGCGGGGAACATAAGCTTTACAACGATGTTTGAATCATTAATTTTGATGATGAATTTTGGGAGATATGGCGTTGCGATAAAAAATCACCTTTGAGAAATAATATATATGATACCTAATCCATGCTTCCTACAGCTGCTGAAATTTAAACGTGAAATTCGAATACGGTCCATAGAATTATGAATATAGAACAGTGATACATCTCGCTCAAAATACGACAAGGAGAAAATATTAGGAGAGGACACTCGCGTCGAGGTAATCACAGACAGGACCGTTCAAGGACCCACCCTTCATCTAGTAGAATTCTAATCTACGTTGAAGATGATATTGCAGTATCTCACAGCCGCTCGCTTGGACGCCGTGACTCCGCCCCCCCGGGGTGACCCCGCCCACGCCTCGGTGTTAGCATGCCGCCACACGCGGTCACTCGAAGGGGCCGCCGGGAGGCCGTCGGTTCAGACGAAGGCGGGAGCAAATGCCGCACGAGTGGTCGGCCGACCGAGCGCTATCCCGCAGCCGATTATTGTATGACTTAATGCTGATTTGATTTAATATTTCTGACATGGGTGGCCCGACAAGGAGCAATTTTTATTTCTCCCAACTGCCAAGTTCTACGAAGGGTAGACGAGGAATATTGAGATGGCGGATGTACCCACGGTTTGACCATAATTGGCCCGAATTGACCATCCATTGGTCCGGTGGGTCCCTGATTTGATGACTTACTCCGGCAGACCGCACGACGGCTACCCATAAAGGGAGTCGGGGCATACCCAATCCGAATTTTTTTTTGGGTAACGGGCTCCTCCGGTTCTCAAAAGATGTGCGGTAAGTTTTCGCGTAAGCAAAACTGACGGGGACTCGTCTGACGTTGTTGGGGGAACTCAACAGATACGATGACTGCGGGGAGGCGGAGGCCCATTGTCGTCCTTTTGACGTCAATCCGCCTCATGGTGTCGGCCTCGCAGGGGGTTGTGGTTCGCTAGCCCTTTCCCATTCCCATTACCCTTTTCCCACTGCCACCTATTCCCAGGCGATAAGCGACAGCTTCTAGACCGGGGTGGTGTGCTTTTAACCTAGCGAGGAGACTCGGAATGTAGGTACTGTCAAGTTCTAGGGATCACTGGAACGCGCAAGCGCTTCCATCGCGTCAAGGCCGTAGCCCATGGGAGGAGGTAGAGCTCAATAACAAATTTTTTTCAAGTACCTTTTTTGTTAATTACATCGAATTAACAAAAATGTACAAATTCAATCCCTAAAATATAAAAGCAAGCTCATAAAAATCAATACAATACAGAATCTTGTAAAATGAACGCTATTTAATCAACTTTGCAACTTTATGATCTTGCTAAGCCATTCGTGGCTTATCAGTGCGGTACGGTGCCTTTTATAATTTTTCAGTTGTGTTTCGCTAGTTATTGCTATGTTACACTAGCAAAAAATTAGCACTAAATACTATATAAAATAACACTAAAGAATGTACGAAATAAACAAACATAATTTATGTGCATAACAACCATTCCTTTGTCCTTCTCTTTCCTTCCCTTATAGATTCCAATTTTTTTAGATCATCACTCGTATTATTGATCAGTTTTGGAACATAAACACTATAATTATGTTCTGGTTAATTCGTCTGAGAATTCTACCAGCTGATTGGTAGATGTTTGAATAGTACTTATCCTAACGTCTAAATTTCTGGCATATTGCCTATTGTCTATAAGCCTTCAGAGTCCCCTTAGGCCCCCCAAAGGCCCCTCTGGTGGTCCATTCTAATCATTGGATTTGGTGCAGTGGTTTTATTTTTTCCATTTTAAAAGTACTTTCACTCAAGATTGAGGGCTGGAATTTTTTTTATCGGATGGCTGAATATATGAAAATTCTAATTCTTTCAGTCGATTTCCTATTACGTTTCGTATTGGTGTGAAAGTCATGTTCTTAGCTGAAAAATTTCACATTTTCTCTGAAATCAACAATATCAGATTTCCTTGGCTACCAAAGATTTGATTTTCAAAATATATTCACGCTTCTTTAAATAACATTTTTTCCTGCAGGCCCATGATATCATGTTGGAGAAGATCTGTATAAGAAGGGCCTGGGGTCCTATGGGCCCCAATGGGCCCAGAGTCCTAAGGGCCCCATGATGAATTGCTAAGATGGGTAATCGATAAATTCAATGCGTATTTACAATAAGTATACATTCAACACTCCTGAGGGAAAGGCGTAAATATAATGTTTAAATTTATTTTCTAATGAGCTGATACCGATGCTTTAAAGATGAACAGTGTTTATAAGCATTTAACGAAAAAACAAATAAAAAATCCAACACAAAAATGCCAAAAAAGGATTCCTATATCAATAAAAGTGGGAAACTAAGTCGGTCACCTTCCCGTGGTGTTTCTCTTGTTACACTAAGAATATCTCAAATCTCATCCTAACACAACCACGGAAGGGTACCCAGCTATAAATCTGGTTCAAATATTGACCCGTCTGTTTCGAAACTTTAATCTATTTTAATATGGCGGAAACCATAATACCGTCAGTGTACATTTCTCGGGCTCGCCACCGGGTAAGATAGTCATAGGAAGCCGACGTTTCGGGTTCCGACTCGTTACCCATTCTCAAGGCTTTCTTGAGAATGGGTAACGAGTCGGAACCCGAAACGTCGGCTGCCTATGACTATCTTACCCGGTGGCGATCCCCAGAAATGTACACTAATGTTATTCGCCGGGAAAGTGTTAAATCATATATAATAACGTCACTACATTCATCTTACCCGAAAGAAGAACGGGGTATTCTGCTCAATGAACGCCGTCCATGCATGAAAATCGACAATTGCCCTAAGAATCAACATATATTTTTTATTTAAAAAACGAAACCAATGATTATGGCTACCCTTCACGCCTAAGACATAGTCCAGGTAACGGAGAATTAGTTGGCCAAATAAACATGGCTGCTGCTGCAAATGATCCGTTTGACATTTTCAACCGCTGGATTGTACCTCTACTCTCCAATCCTGTTTGAAGATACTCAATGCCCATATCAAAATTGAGTATCGCAACTGAAATAAGTCATTGAATGCAAATAATTTATGTACACAAGGGAAGCGATTAAGTTCATTCACTCAGAAGACTACTCAAAGAAGATCGCTCAGTATTCTTCAGGTTTTGAGGCTTTCGTATATAATAAATCCAATGTTTTTCACACACGTTACGTTTCAACGAGTACCTTTCGCTAGTATGTATATAAGTAAAAGCAAGTAATATAAAAATATATGCCGTTAACAAGATATTGAGGTTGGGGAAGGACAGATAGGTATATCAGTTGATACTCACAGGTAGATTATCTATGAATCTACTGGTTAAGATAGGTTTTATTGGCAGTGAGTGAAAGTTCTAAAGACAATCACAAACGGAGCCCTCAAGCTCCTTAAATAATTCATTTCTTCACCTTTGGATCCTATTCCTCTTTATCCTGCCCATGAAACACAGTCCATCCCCCATTAATCTAATATAATCCCGTCAATCACAGCCTTAAGAATTCTTTTCACCTTCATTACCTCATTCAACCACCTACTTTGCCTTTTCCAATTCTCATTCAGGAGCTTCCCTCCCTCACCCACCATACCAAGCACTTCCTCATTTATTCTACTAACCATGAATAAAAAAATACTTCCCCCTACCTATTAAAAACATTTAAAAATCTGTAGGGGAGAAGGTCGCTTCGGTAGCTTTACCAATTAAAGCACTTTGCGTGATCACGAGGGTTCGGTTTCGCGTCCCGATCAAGGCGATTTTGACCCATATGAAAATACGCCCTAATAAGAATTTTCGAGTGACTCCGTAAAGGCAACACGGTGGCTAGTCTCCGGTATCTTCAGAGTTCGTCTATATATGCGTTCTTTACACATGAAGTACAAGACTAGGTAGACTTCGGTGCTAGCACGCACGTCCACCGCGTTAAGGCTGTAGTCCAAACAAAGAGATAGCGCTTATGTCACAAAGGAAAGAATACATACATTCTCACTTATATAAGCAGAAGGACTAAGCTGCTACGAATGGGTATTCCGTTCGTGGCAAAAGAATCATTTTCAAGGTGGGGGAATTGACGAGAGGGTGTTTAAGTAGAGACGAAACGAAAGGGCGGGTGGAAACTCGGAGCGTGGTGCTGTATGGGTCGAAGACTTGATCGTTGCGAAGGGAGGATGTATATACGTAGACTCGAGGCGTTTGAGATGAGGGAGTGGAGAAGGATGGAGAGGGTGAGCTGGGTGGCGAGAAGGACAAAGGAGGAGCTATTGCATATAATAGGATCGCTAGTCTTAAGGCCATGTAACACGGCGCGATTTCCTTGCGATCCCGCCGAGCGCGATGTAGATCTCGACAACATCGACTATGTGTTGTTTGTTGTTTCATACCCCTCGACGCTGTCTCGTCTAGCGGTCGATGACCATGAGACGCGTCGAGTGAAGTTGAGAGAGCCTCTACTTTCACTCGACCATTGAGTGCAAGTCACCAGTCACTAAGCATCGATCCGTCACATGACCGTGCGCGGAAAACCTGGATGTATGGAAAACCTGAAAAGGCAATTATACACAAAGATGGCGTCTAGTCCTCGCGTTGTGAAGTGGTCACAGGAAGAGGAAATTAAGTATATTTAAAGAATACAAAACTTGACTACCGAAAGAATAAAAAAGAAAATTACTTTGTACAAAGCCCTAACCTTAAATTCTTAACCCTATATAAAAAAAACTTGAAACTATTTCTACTAATTAAAGAAACTACGCTTGAAATTAATGAATGACTAAATGATGACTATGAATCTAAAGTGCAAAATAAGAAAGCTATCATAAACAAGGTAAAATGCGAAAATCGCCAGCAAATTTCAACGTGGTCACACGGTCACACAATCGCCATCAACTGAGTACCTGTTTTTTCAACTGAAGAGCGAAAATGACGAAGAAATACCATTGGCTGAGGAAGTTGTGACATGTTTTGGTCGGACACGACAAGAACCTCGTCGAGGCGACCCTGTCGAGGGGTGGATGTACTGTGTTTCATGGGTCGCCGTCGATTTTTGAGTGAGGGTCGTAAGATCGCGCTCGGTGGGATCGCAAGGAAATCGTGCCGTGTTACTAGGCCTTTAGGTTGCTTGATAAATTCAGAACTGACATTTTTCAGAGCGACACAGAGAATATTATCATGACTCCTCACTACATCTCTAGGCCTGACAGATGCGATAAAATAAGGGGAGATGCCCTGTCGAACACATAGGTAGATAAACTTGTGCTTTTCGCGCACAATAAGCGACCACAATAAAAATTTAGCTCCTCCAAATACATTCCTATAATACTGTAACGCCGCGCTCCTTTCCGCCGCGCTACCTTTTTTTAAGTTATTGTTTGTTTTGCGGGCTTTAAATATTTCAAAAGTTTATTGTTAATTTTGTGTGCTTTGTCTTATCTTATTTCTTGTTTTTGAGTTTTAATGTTTAATTTGTTTATTCTGCATGGTCATTGTTGGTTGGGAGGAAGTTGTTTAAGTTTGGAGAGGGGGATTGTTGTAGTAGAGAGAGGAGGAGAGAGAGGTGTGGACGAAGTTCGGAAATAAAGCGCTACCAAAGAAAACTCAAAGGCGTTACAATACATGTCACCATTTCATCTCCGAAAACTAAGACCTTTACACGGCTGGTGACCTAACACCCCCTGCCACACGCCCATGCGGCGGCTAGCAGGGCATTATGTAGATGTAGATGATTGGAGAGGATATGAAGCTAGTGGCGGAGGTTCGGAGAAGACAGAAGAGATGGACGGAGGACGTATTGAAAAGAGAAAGATTGCCGAAGAATAATAGAGGGGAGGAAACTAGGTAAGCATGGAAGAGGAAGGACGAAGATAGAAATTGAGGACAAAATAAGAAGAAGAAGACGATATGTATGTATGTAAGAGGCATCTGATGGCGGATCACGTACAGGAGGGAAAACGGAAGTATACGCCATTGGGATACTGGGACGTTAGAATAAGTAATATCCGAAAACCTACCAATTAGCTGGAAGAATACTCTAATGAATGAATCCATACGTAACAATCTCCCCTTCCGAACCACACCGATTCGATAACTTCACTATGAAGCCACATACACGGCAGAGTTCGCAAGAGCAATGGGAAAGGCAGGTGATAACGCGGCCCACGCAGTCAGCTTCTCCATTGACGCGGCTGCATACTTGGCGTCTGATACCGCAGGAGAAGTTCACCTCTAAAAATACCAGAATCGCGACTGCGTCGTCTCTGACCTACCTCGTTATGTTTTCTCTCTTATCCGCTTTAACATACACCGAACAATTGATGTAAAGTTAACAGCAACAGCTTAACACGCCAATAACACGTCGATACAATAGTCCAACGGAAGTAATCAGCAATGCCTGTTAAGAAATCAGCAACTTATGGAATTGAGAGAACTAAATTGACGGATGACAGGGAAAAAATCAGACACCAGGGTTGAAATTCGCTATGAAAAAATCATTTGACATTTGACCGGGATTCGAACCCGGATCTCCCAATTGCCGGTCAGGTGTGTTAGCCAGTTAGTTCGCCTTGAAGGAAGATGGCTTGGTCGTGTAACTGGCTAACACACCTGACCGGCAATTGGGAGATCTGGGTTCGAATCCCGGTCAAGTCAAATGATTTTTTCATAGCGAATTTCAACCCTGGTGTATATGCACCCGTGCGAGTGACTTCGTACCACATCATTTGTTACATGCAATGTTTGGAAAAAAATCAGACTCTAAATAAACTTGTGCACATGATAGAAAATCCCAGGGATTATTCAAAATAATAATAAACATAAAAAATAGCATTACAGTGAACTCTTGAAGTAATTTCCATAACCTATCTTCTGATATTTTGTTGACGCGGAAAAGAGGAAATTCAAGCACAGTAGAACCCCGTCTAACGGAATACCGCAAGGCAAGACTTAAATTTTAATGGCGCTAATAATTGTTGTGGCCAAGTAGACAGTGAACTGGAAATGTCGAGCGATAAAGATACGCGGTACGCACTACGCGCAGTACTTGGATTGGAATGTGGCATCTCTCTTCTCCATTGGTCCATGCCTTGCGAGGGTTTACGATCCAAATTAAGGATGAAACAGGAGAGAGAGAGAGAGGCTGCAATTTTCAGCGAGGTTACGCGACGGGAGCGCTCTTGTTTATTCGGAGTCGCTGATAATTCGAAGGCATCACACGAAATATGTCGGGCCGGCCACCGCGGGAGTATGGGCCCTCCCATCCCCTACGGGATGCGCGACAAAAGCGAGTAGCTCCTGCCCAAGGAATGATTTATACTTCACGATCCCGTGTTAACAAATCCGTTAAGTACACGGCAAATAGGCGTGTGGGCGAGAGATGGGGAGGGGAAGGGAAAAAGTGGGAAAGATAGGCACGTGCTGGGAGGGAGGCGCGTGTTAATCCAAAATCCAACCTAAGCCGCTTCTGATTGTCTCCTCTTCCTAAACCCCTCTCGCCCCTCCTCCACATCCCCCACTCGCCTTCCTCCTCATCTCAAAACCGCTGCATCCCCTGCGAGGAGAAGAGAAAAGAAGGAAGAGAAATTTGCACCTCCGGGCGGAGAGCACGTCAGTGAGACAGACAGACAAGCGAGCCCGCGAACGCCCCTCCAATGCGTGCCAAAGAGGAGGAACCCTGCTCGTATATTCTTTCAAATATAAAAAAGGATAAATAAGGAATCCCTTTCAGGCATTGCCTGCATTGTAAACGTTTTATCGAAAATTGTAAACCATTTTGTTTTTTGCTTTCGCTTTTGCATGGTTTATTTGTCAGTAGCCCCAACACAGGATATTCCTTAGGGGTTATCTACTGTGATACCACTCTGTAATTCCTGAAAAGGAATTCAATTATTACTATATTATAATATAAACAAGTAATTTTTTGTTTGAAGGTAAATATTTAAATTCATTTGTCATTATTATATTTATGAATGATTAATGGCCAAAAAAAGAAGTATAAATATTCCTTGTCAGTTGTAAATTATTTTGTAACCCATCCAAAGGGAAATTACAGCGTGTAAAACTATTTGTAAATATATTTATTATTATTATTTATTATTATTTATTATTGGGATACCTCAAAAATAATTTAAATTTCGAATAATTGAGAAATGAATGAACTGAGATCAGATACGCAACAGAAATGTATACAAGAAAAAGATGACAATTTTTTTTAAATCTTGTTTTAATTCTATTAATCAATATAATTTTTAGTATTAATGATTCAATGTTATTTTACTGTCATTTTAATGCTCTATTGACTTTATTGTCATTTTACGTGTGTATCAGAGCAATTTGTAAAATTTGAATGCTTTTGAGATGAGAAAACAATCAACTAAATCCCATTTGAAATGTTTTATATGTAGATTTAAAACTATCCTAAAAGATATACTAATATTTTGTGATTTAAAATGGCACCTCTAGACAAGCTTCTGGCTTTGGAGGACCACGAGATTTATGTACTGTAAATGATTTAAACAAATAAAATGAAATAAAAAACAAAAACCTGTCGTGAATACAGTTTATAGTGAAAGTTAACCATACTATTGATAAAAAAAACTCATCTAGATTTTCTACATCAAATGCCATCTAGCGCCATTAATTAAGATCGACAGTCAAATGGCTTACAATTAATTTTAATAGTATTCTGAACAATAGTAGCAAAAACTTGTCCTCCATCTGAAGTGAACATATAAAATCCTACATTTCCACGCTATTCCCCTCGCAAATATAACCAGAAATTACAGAGTAGTACACGGGAGAACGGGTGAAAAAGGGGAAAATAAATCTTTCCATAAAACAGAAATTCCATGTTAGCGGAAAGTTATCCACAAGTAGGGAAAACTCCAAAAAAATGTATTGTAATTTTTTTCTTTAATTGCACACTTTGCATTCTAACGACTTTATTTGAGAATTCGGGTAGTTTGAGCGAGAGAGTTCCTCAGTCATAATGGAGACCATATTCGAATTAAACGTTTTAGTTTCACCAGCTCAAGGAAGCATGTGTTAAATATTGAATTATTAATGGTGCAATAATATACTTGCATTTGACTGGAATTCTAAGTCATTAAATAAATATATCTCTATAAGTCTTTAACTTGGCTCATTTTATTCGCGCGGGACGTTTCAAACTCCCTCGCATCTGAAGGTTTTTGGAGATTCTGAAAAAATTAATGCAGTGACAAGATGATTTATTTTTAAAAATGGTTGAGAAAACATAGAAACTGCGCGCTGATTATTTTGACGACATCTAATGGTTAGAAATTGCACATTTTTAAAATAATGTCTTTCTGGAGTGCAAGCTCTCAAACTGCCTTAAATAATATATATAATTTCAGCGAAATATATATAATTTCACGTAGAAATCAATGAATTCAGTCTCATTTTAATGAAAAATATCTCACCCTTTCTAATATGTAACAATATAATCCCCTTACCACACTACTTTTTGAGATGTTTACCGAAAAAATACTAGCTCTTTAAAATGGAAATGGTACGTCTTTGCTCTCTAAAGAGGCATTATTCACAAAATGAGGAATGCCAAAACACTCGTCAAAAATAAAGTATGTAGTTTGTATGTTTTCTCGACTATTTTTAAAAACAAATGATAGTCACCGCTGTAATTTACTGTCTACATGTACATGCTAACACGCGAGCCGCCGCATGGGTGTGTGGCAGAGGGCATTAGGTTTTGTGGGCGGAAAGAACGATTTTTTTACATTTATCTGTTCGGCAATGTATCTCTCTTATTTCATCGCTCCTGACAGACCTCGAAATGTAGTGTGGTGTCAAAATGATACTATATCTGTCGTTATGAAACAGAGCAAATCAACAAACTGGCGAGAACAACCAAATCCTAACTTTCCACCCGATTATCCTCCAATAAAGAACTTGAAACTAGATGGTGACCCATATGAGAACGGGAGGAAAACGGCAAAACTCAGTAACTAAAAATAATTATTAGCAATATGGTCAGAAGGTCTGGTACCGTTTGCCAAAGACGATAAGAGTTGTATTGGTAAAATTATTACCATCATTGGTCGTTCAATCCTAAGATTGGTTGATTGCAGCCCTCCATACTTTCCTATCTAATGCTAGTTATCTTACTTCTTGGTATCTCTTACTATGTATTTCCCCTTCATTTGGTCCATTTATCTGGCTTTATTAGGTTCTTCCTATTTTATTTCCCACTGCCAATATTATCCGTCCTTTTCCAACGATTTCCTCAGAATCATCATCATTTTCCGTTCAATCCTGAGATTGGTTAACTGCAGCCATCAAATTTCCCTATCTGATACGACTTCTATTACTTCCTGGTAGCTTCTCCTATGTACTTACCTCTTTATTTGGCCCATGATCTTATTCTTAGGTCTTACTCTGGGGACTTTTCCCTCTATTTTACCTTCAATTATGTTCTTCACACACCTATTGAGCTTCAGGGTGCGTCCAATCCGTCTGGTTCTTATTTTCTGGATAGTTCTTTCCTCTTCTCTACTTTTCAGTACACTTCATCACTTATTATTACGTCCGTCCATTTCATCTTCAACATACTCCTCCAGCACCAGGCTACGAAGGCTTCCGTATGTTCTGATTTCCTTTTCCAATGGTCCATGCTTCCGATCCTAAGAGTGCAACGCTCCACGCGAATTTTTTCACGCACTGTTTCCTAGTCTGTAGTCTTATCTTTTTTAACACAGCAGGTGTCTGTTAACGACGAACGATTTCTCAGCTATTAAAATTGCTTATCTCTTGGGTAAGAAATTATATACGAATGCAATGTTCAAACTTTTTCGGTTTGTGCGTCGTAGCAAACTGAGAGGGGGCTTAAACCTCCGTCTCGCCGTCGCGTCGGGTATTTCTGCATTGGCATTACTTTGAGAGCCTCAACGTGGCCATCGATTTGTAAATCCTCTCCCATCGAAGCCATTTCTCTCGTCTCCGTTAAGCGAAGAGAGGGAGGAATATATCAAACAAAAGAGAAGCAAGACAAACAGCGTTTTCCTCTTCCTGGAACATCAAAGCGAAGTGCTTGAATCAGCTCGCATAACTACAGAATCCACGTACGCATTCGTGCACCCATAGTGACGGACAATTATTTTATAGGCTTTTTGGTGTTGGTCCCGGATCTTTCGTACCCATCAAAGTGAGGAGAAAGACGAGTTCAACGAAGAAACGAAAGACTACCCATGTTGGAAACTCCCATAAACTCCCTTCGTGCATCATGAGGTAATTTTAAAATACGAGTGAAAGTAACATTCTCAGTGTTAATACACTGACGGCAAAAAATGACGCTTGATATTTTATAAATGATCGAATTTTTCCCATTTGCATACATAAAATCAATCCAACAAACCCCACTGATCGCTAGTTGTAAACAGATGAAATTTGACAAAGGGCATTTTGACGAAAAATACAGTATTCTTTTGCGAGGGAAGATTTTTAAAATGTATTGCCAACAATTATTCAAGTAAAAATGGTATACATCGAGGTCGGCATGCGCTGAGTTCACTTTTCCTCCGTGAGAAAGAGGGGGACATAACGAAGAAAGCCGAGCATTTTGAATTCAACCAACCGCAAAATTATTCACTAAATAGCTATGGCATTTCCTCTGAATCTAAAGTTACTTGAACTTTGATTATAGGCATGACTTAAATTTTAATGACGCTAATAATTATTTTAAACAAGTGGCTAGTTAACTGGATCTGTCGTGCGATAAAAGATGCAAAAATTCGCATCGCTGACAAAAGTTGCAAATGCTACATTATAATCTGTCCCCTCTGAATTTCTTCGAACGAATTCTACTTCTAGGCAACAATTAGAAAAATGCCCACAACCTCTTTTATCAGCAAGTAAAGAGCATTTAGATCTGCTTTTGGCCTGCGACAGGCATCCTGACGAGCGTGCGCGGTTCTGGTTTCAGCTGCAAGAATGTTGCATGGCTGATGTGAAATCACCCTGTGCCACACACCCTAGTGGTTGTTTGCACGGTATTTCGTAGATGTAGGCGATATAGACGTAGATAAACCTTCCCAAAGAATGTGCTTTTTTACATGCATATACTGAAACAGAACATTACAATGAACTCGTGAAGTAATTTCTATAAAACATCTTCTCCTGTTATCTTATTGTCACGAGAAAGTAGAAATTCATACACACAGTTGAATCCCGGGTAACGGAACACCGTTCAACGGAAACTCGGGATAATAGAAACTATCAACGAACATCAAGAGATGGAGATATGAGGCTCCCCGTAACTCTGGAAGAATAAATGCTGAAGGAAATTTCCGAACATTTCAATAAAATGATTATTCCTAGTATACCTACTCTTATTGACTTTGACGACGTAATTAATTAACGTTAAGAAATAACATTCGTACTTACTCACAAAATTAACTTTACCATCCATTTTTATCCGAAAAACGGGTAATAAGAAACGGTTCCGCCCTCCTTATTTCGGTAAAGCGAGGTTCTTCTGAACCTACTAAAAGTTAACAATATTTCTATACGATATTACTAGATGTTTCCTACATAAAAGCAGACAATATTAAGGATATTATACTGATAGCACGGTTCCACCTCCCTTTATTTCGGTTCAGGGAGGATCTTCTGTATCAAAGAAAATTTAAAAATATTCCTACATGTTATTACCATTTGTTTCCTAAATAAAGGTAAAAAAATATTTAGGAGATTTTACTGATGAAATGTAAATACTATGTGTTTGAAGAGTAAAAGTAGTGGGAAGTACGCTGAAAATTAAAATGGACAGTGTAGGAAAAGACCTTAGATAAGAGAAAGCGCAGCAGTAATGGCTTGTAAAATCCCAATGAGACCATTTCAACGCAAATTGAAACTGTAATAATAACTTGGGATGGCAGATCCATAAACACAATCATTATTAACAGCAGGTGAGATCGATGAAAGCCGGATACTTCTAACTTAAAGATCGACGGTAGGAATGAAATGTTTCGAATGAAAACACAGGGGAAATTGAAAGAATGAAAGAATAACATTATGAAGGCCCAGAGATCTCATCCTTCCATGAATCGGCGACAACAAAGATGCTTAACTGCCAAATATATCCCATAATAAAGCCAGTGTAGAACTACGATACTCAAAGAACGAATATAGATGTGATTCCGAAGCTTAGGTCGCAATCGTTTCATTCAGGCCGTACCCCTTCGAGAGCAGACGTGAATTAATTCCACTTCGCACTCAAGAGTCAAAAACTCGAGTTCTCAAAAATGGTTAACCATGCCTCTGTGGGCTTACGATAAGCAGATGGCACCTCCATTTTGTACCGAGGAAGCAAACTTCCAAAGCATAATGCTCGGGGAACAATGCTATACGGAGGAGAAAAAGGCCTCAGGACAGAGGCGAAAGAATAAAATAAAGGAAAGGAATGTATCGCCGATCCAGGAGATGAAATGGCCAACGCGAGAACTATTAAATGAAGGATGTAGGTGCTAAACGCGCGTGCCTTGGCGTGATCCCTGAAATTCCAAAGCGCTGTTAATGCCAAATTGCATAACATACGCATTCATCAGTTTCGTATCGATGTGAGGAGGAGTCGACGAAACTTTTGCAGATGATGCGGTAATTAGGGGAGAAGAATAGACGACGATCAGTACTAATTTCATATTCTGGTACCGCTCATCAACTTAATCGGCGGGAACAACATACGAAATTAGCAGGAATGGAAAATGGATGAGAAAAGAATGAGGTTATGGCCGTTAGATGAGACAAGAAGTTTGAAAAAAGCATCCAGATAAATGGCAATCCCCAGAAAGTCGTAACAAACTTAATGTAGTTACAAGCTGCGGAAATAAGTGACAGTAGAATAGAGCACGAAATTATAAAAAGATTAGAGAAAAGAGGAAAGCTGTTTCAGTATGAGAGACATTAGATGAGACAAGAAGTTTGAATAAAGCACCCAGAAAAATGGTAATCCCAAGATTGTTGCATCTAACTCCACGAAGTTAAGAGCTGCAGAAACAAGTGACAGTAGGATAAGGAACGAAATTATAAAAATATTAGAGAAAAGGGGAAAGCTGCTCCAGTATGAGAGACATTTACTCTGGGATGGAGAAGTACCTCGAAGGGAAATATATCGATGCATAAAATTTATGATGCACCATTTCATATGTATTCATCCGTCACACGGGTGAATAATGAGAGGGAATAGAGCAGGCTACACGCAGGGAAAGAAATCTATTGAGAAGTAGGGAGCCAGAAAAACTAGAATAGGCAGAGAAGGAAATTAAAATATCAGATACTAAAATAGAGTCAGTAGCCTGACGTGTATGGTAGAAGGTAATAGATTAAATGGCTTGAATACTAACAATAAAATACGACAAAGAAGGTGGACATATTAGCATATTCCCAGAATTCGGGAAGGCGGCATAGGGGAAGGCCACCTGAATAATGGTTACGTCGGTCCCGGTGGTGGCAGCCTGCTAACCCAAGGATCGCGGGTTCGAGTCCCGCCTGGGTAAAATACGATCTACCCAGGACATGGCTGTTTGTGTCTCAACTATTGCTACTGATACCTAAGGTCAAAGATGCCAAAACCCCAGAACAATTTCGACCGATTACCATATCATCAGTAATAATGAGGATGTTCCATAAAGTCCTAAGTAACAGACTTAGAAATATCAAATTAGATGAACGCCAAAGGGCATTCATAAACGCCAATGGCTACTCTGAAAACACATTTCTCTTAGATTTAATACTCCTATATAGACGACTGAATCATCTACCCTTATTTATGGCCTCACTAGATATTTCCAAAGCTTTTGACTACGTTTCACTCAGTTCTATTATTAAAACGCTTGAGGCCAAAGGAGTCCCACCACCCTTCATCAACTACGTCAACTTTATCTATGAGTGTAGTAAAACGAGGATTGAACACGGAAAATGGATATCTGATTGGATCCATCCAAAAAGAGGACTCCCCCATACTGTTCAATCTTATAATGGATGAAATGCTGGGCAAGATACCGGAAGGAGCAGGAATTCAACTAGGAGACAAGAAGGTGAATATTTTAGTCTTCGCCAACGATTTGATCTTCGTAGCAGAATCTAAAGTTGGACTGCAGTATCTCCTTGAAACAGCCACTAAACATCTTGAAACCTGTGGCTTAAAATTAAATACTGGGAAACGTCGAACCGCATCAGTCAAGGTTGTTCCTAAAGAGAGGAAGGTCGCAGTAGATCCAAACTGTACTTTTAGAATTTCCGGAATGGAAATTCCTACGATTTAAAGATGTGAACAATTTAAGTATTTAGGAATTCCCTTTACCATTGAAGGGAAAGCGAAGATCAAACACCGACAGATCTTAGAGGAAAAACTAAGCAAATTAGACAAATCCCCCTTTAAACCACAGCAAAGACTGTGGACGCTAAGGAATTTAATACTACCTGCGGTTCAATTGTAAATGGTGACAGGACGGACACATCTAGGAACAATGAAAGCATTAGAGCGGGATATAAGAAGAAGGATAAGAAAATGGCTCCTGCTACCCAAAGACTGCCCTAACGCCTACTTCCACTCTGACACAAAAGGCGGAGGCCTGGGAATACCTTCAATGAGATGGAATATCCCTCTCCTGAGAAGAAATAGGATGCGGCAGCTGAGGGCATCGGAGTACATCGCAGGAGACATCCCATTTGACTTCATAAGGAAGGAAGAAGAACTTGAAGAAAGAAGACTCCAGGCAGAGGACGGGAGACGCCTTGACTCCGGAAAAGATATTAAGAGAAGATGGCGCGACAGATTATACCAATCAATAGACGGCACTGCTCTGAAATCATCAAGGGATATCAAAGGACAAAACACCAGGATTAGTGATGGGACCAAATTCCTCAACGTCAAGGATTTCTTGCACGCCTGCAAGCTTCGCATCAACGCCTTACCTACTAAAACAAGAACGTCAAGAGGAAGAAACGAAAATCGATTCTGCAGAGCTGGGTGAAACTCGATAGAAACCAAGAATCATGGAAACCAAAATTGTCATCGGACCCACGCTGCACGAATCAATAGACATAATGCGATTGTCTCATACGTCGAAAGGAATCTTACCAACCTAGGTTTCTCAGTAGAAAAGGAAAATGCAATTATTACAGATGAAGGCATGAGAATCCCAGACCTAGTCGCTTGGAAGGAGAAGAGAGGATTAGCTATCGACGCACAAGTGGTCGGCGAACAATTGAATCTCAACAAAGCAAACGAGAACAATATTGACAAGTATCAAAAAAACATCTCGATGCTCAGCAAGATCAAAGAAGAAAAGGGGCACAAAGAAATAAAAGTTCTGGGTGTAACTCTATCTTCTTGGGGACTTTAGAGCAGCAAGGCATCAGAAGAATTAATTGGAAAGAAGATTATTAAGAGGAACGAACTGAAGATACTAACAACTAGAACTATCATCGGTGGAATCACGGCGTGGAACTACTTCAACAAGGTTACGACTGGTTGGCGATGGAGGACAAGGAAAGGAGAGGGATGAAGATGGAGTCCGAAGATGAAGACGGGGGTAGCCGCCGTCCCACGGCGAAATAAGAGGAAAAGTGGGTTTTAGTGGGTATTTCCTTACGAGGGCGAGTCCCACAGTACCTGGCCAATCCATCTAGGCCAGGTCTGCGTAAACGCATTTCCCTCACCCTCTCCAAAAGAAAAAAATTATTCTCCCGACGTAAATTGGACCATTGTACTGTATTCAGGATAATGAAGATAAAATAAAATAAAAATAAAATAAATGGTGTGAAAAGAGACTGAAATATAATGGGCAGCCCCGGATCTGTGTACAGAAAAATATTGTGTGACTGCAAAAGATGAGGAAGCTCGGTCATTACCCACTTCATTAAAAAAAACCTAGTCTACCAAGTTTGAGAAACTATATCCTCAAGTAGAAGTAATCGATTTTAATTAAATAAAATGTATTTGATAGAACGTTTACTTTTGCGTTCAATTATCACAGATTTGTTTGGAAGAAACTCATCGTTTTCGATGCTTAAAAATCGGTGGCCCAACTGGAACAAATTTGACCTCAGTCTTTTCATTATTACATTGCGATACGGAATCGCGAAAACATGTTCCTAACATATAATTTGGTTCTTTCTCGGCGTAAAATACTAAGAAGTCTTCACAGGTTTTCCACCAGGTTAGGTAGCTGTTGGCCGATATTTCGATAGCTACCTCCGCCATCGTCCTCAGGATATCATACCCTGAAGAAAATGGCGGAGCCATCGAAAAGTCGGCCAACGGCTACCTAACCTGGTGAAATGTTCCTAACATTAGCCTGCAAATGTTTACATCCCGGACTTTGCTTGAGTCCTCCGCCCGTAACTCGTTAGCATAATCTTCTAATGATCCAATGAAAATCTCTTGTGTTTCTACTTATTTCGTACTTGCGAGGCGACGACATGATGCAAGCGGTTATAGAGGGGAGAACGCGAGGGAAGCGAGGGCACAAGATAGCCATTTTGGGCGATTTGAGGTACAGAGTATAAAGCTGTGTCCCAATTCGCCATTTAGGCAGCTAAATCGGCAGATTTAGGGAGGACGCCATCTTGAAGTGTGTCCCAATTCGTTAGGCATCATGGGTGAGCGGATTTAGGTGCCTTTCTCGGGGGTGAAATTTAGGGTAGATGGAGTTTATCCTTAATCCGCCACCATATTGAATTTCCCATCATGCAAAGCGCTGCATACGTCGTACAAGGAAACTCGTACACAAGGAAGTTGTTAAAAAGTGGCAAACATGGCCGGCAAGTATTTTGTCTATAATTGAAAGAGCTCTCTAATATTTCGCCACCCAACACCCGACTACAAAAGAAAAATTCTACTTAGTACACTTAAAAAAAATTAAAATCCCAAAACACCTACACAAACTTAAATCCCCCGAAAACTAAAAACTAACGAATCTCCAAACAACGAAATGGATGAAAAAGTGTAATTGCACATTCCAAATCTCCCAACGCATACGAAGGTAGCCACAGGCGCCAAAAATGTCTTAATTTCAGGTTTCATTTGTTTCATTCAGTCCTTTATCAATTACTCATATGTTTTTCATTCGTTTCCAGCTCGGTAGACGGCAACACTAGCGAAGGATGTCCCAAATCAAGCTCCCTTAGCGAAAGGCCTCTAAATATTTAGGTAGCTAACCGCATCCTCCCTAATGCCTAACAAATTGGGACACGGCTTAAGGAATTTCAGAGAGATATGATGGCGAGCCAGGAGGGAATGTGAAATGATTTCCAAGAGTAGAAAACATTAGGATAAGAACCGTCCAAAAACCTACCAATCTGCTCCTAGAGAACCCAAATGAATATTGCCCGTCATGTTGTTCCAGCCACCCTTCGCTCGAAAAGTTAGCCCTTCCAACGGAGATGGATACGCATCGAATAATGATTGGAATAAATAAGAGGAATTGTTTGCGGACTTAGAGATTTATGGGAAAAACAGGTGTGGCCGTCGCCAGACGGCCGACAGAGGTGGAAGACAGTTTGTATATGAATGTTAGCGGGGAGTTGGTACACAATGCTGTACTTAAATAAACATGAATAGTTGAAAAATATTTCTATGGTAACTATTCAAACGATTGCAACTAAGCTCTCTTCAGAAAAAAGACGGGTTTACATAAGGAAGTCACTTCCATGAATATACATAATGGATTCAAATGTTTGGAATCGTTGCCTAGGCAATGTGTTGCCTAAATTTCCACATTTAGTTCACCCAGTCCTTGGCGCTACTTAGAAAAAAGTCATCTCAGTCTACTCGTAAATGGCCGTTGTTAATTGTTGTTGACGTGAGACTGGTGGATATTCAATAACGATCGAGGAGCTATGAGCTCCTTGATGCTGTGAATAATAGCTGGCTATTTTTGAGATCTGACAGTTACTTTGTAAATGCTAGAGAGGAAATATCAACTACTGGAAGTGTGTAAGAGGCATATGAAACTTCCGCCGTGATCTGACGCCGACGGTTGCCAGACTCTGATTTTAATTTGAATTAGGCCGTTCGGCTTAATTAAAAAATTTAGAATGCCTTGTTCAAACAGAACTCGCATCATACCAGACTGCAAAACAGGGTATGCGTCTACAAGGACCTAAAATAGGAGACCGAACGAAATTCAAAAGGTGTGTAATTACATCCCGCGCATGGTACTACATTTTTATGCACTGCATTATGATTACTGGTAAGTAAAACCGGTGAGACGTGTTAATTTACGATCTGTCGACTGTATTAACAATTGAACTGCCGTCTGTCATCACTCGGCAGCGCCACAATCCACAAAGTTGTTTGTGTACGGAATTCTAGGCAACAGTTTTGGCGACGATTCAACAATCCATATCACTGGTCACTTCCATGACAGTAGCCTTGCAAGTCTCCAACAGTCGACACTTCGATGTGTAAAAACGAACTTCCATAGCAGTCGGGGTCGATAATGGTAGTAATCGACCGAGGTTTGCACTTGCAGAGAAAATAGACTGACTCATATTTTGCCGGCAAGAAGCATTTCGATTCTGCGATAAAATCGCACCGCATCCGATAAAATCTTGGTCACATCACAGCAAACGGAGATTTAAAATGAAAACAACGAATAGCTTAGTAGGAGGTCTCATGGATGCTTACGTAAATATTTATTCGTATTTGAAAATATTTCAAATGCAAGGGAACCCCTAAGGTACGCTTGATGACTTATCTCTTATCACTTACTAATAATTTTGGTCACAATTGGCACACTTGATTCGACGTTATAATGCATAATTATTATAATTCATAAAAATATATTGAACCCACGAATGCCTATGGGACTCAAATACCGATATACAAACGCCATTATTTCCAAATTAGGGCGATTTTCGTAATAATCGTAGTCATTGTTTACTTCCGTCATCCATTTGTTTGAAAACGCGCTACACTCGCAACTTTCGTAGAGGTCAACTTCCATGTGTAAACCCCACTAAACTTTATCGGCAATTATCGATTCAGCTACACTAATACAATCGATTTCTTTGTTTAGTTGCGTCAAAAACATACAACATCGTGCGAACGATCTCATATACCATGCAAAGGCTCAAGGAGTGGGTGTCTCGTAACGTTTGACTTTCGCGAGATTACTTCCCATCCTTAACGGCCAGTTGCAGGAACGACACATATGTATTAAATAAAGTTATGGGACCCATAAGTTATGGCAAGCAATCGACGACAGTTTCTGAAACATTCGATAAATTTATTGGTTTCATAACCTAAGGCTTGGAGTAATGAGTTTCATCAGTTGCCAATATGGCGGATGCGCGATGAAGCGATTGGAGACTTAATGACTAGATAAAAGAGTTTTTTTGAGACAAAAGACCAATTTGCTTACCCTTACTGAAAAATTATAATGTGCACTCACAATTATGACGGGTGAACTTTCATGCGTTTTATCCGGTGGCATAATATTAGATCAAACATTTCCAGCAATTTACTATTGGTAGATAAGTTATGAAATTGTTTGTTCTGTTCCTGCAACGCGGATATTTACATGTAGTACCTACATTACCTCGATTTCATAACTACCTGATTCCATACCTAATCTTGCAACCGGTCATAGGAAGTGTTCTACTTACAACAAAAAAAAGATTCTTTTCCTTCGGATAAGAAAGGGACGGGAGAGGAGTCGGACGGGAGTGGATGTTTCTCTTTACGCGTCCAAGTGGAATAGGGAGAAGGCGGAACTGGTAAGATGAGCGGGGCGCGGCGATATAAGGGAGGGATATAGAGAGAGAGAATGGCGGAGAGTATGAATAAATAAAAAAAATAATGTTCGAGGGACGCACGGAGAAGGTGGTCATATTTGCAGTCGTGATGTTGGATACACAAAAGGCAAGACTGGCTCTTCTTCTCTTTTATATACACACACAAATGTATATATATATTTTTATGCACACACCCCGTGGACGAGCGGCGATAGCCAGATTCCCCCTTTCGGTTCTTCCAGCTTCCCTTCGCCCCCTTCCATCCCTCTCTCGGCCGACCCATCCTTCCCGATGATGGCGTCTCCGTTTTGTGGCCGCGGCGAAATGACTAGCGCAAACTCTTGTTCTCACAACACGCCTCCTCTCTCCATCCTCGGGACGAGTCTGTTACAAACACACACGTCTATGTATGAGTGCGTTCGTGTGTTCTTCTGTTCGCCAGTCGTGTCGAGGTCTTCTTTATTCTCCTCCTCACATTCACTCTAAGAATTACCGTCCTCGCGAGTGACCCGATCCCTTCTTGATTTAATTCCAGGACATCTTTCCTCTCGAAAAAAAATTAAAATTCTATTCCCCGCACCGCAAGTACACAGTACGACATCGGGTTTATGTGAAGACGAGGTCATAGGTACTCAGCAAATCCATGCGTAACGGATGTCTCATTTATACTTAATGAAGTTCATAATTCCTTTCAAATATTTTTCGTTATTTTAGAGATAGAAATAGACTAAAAGAGATTGCCACAGAAGGCGTAGCAATTTTAGGGGTCATAAATGAATTTTTTTAAAGTATTCTATCGGTTAAGGTAGGTATTGTCGAATGTCAGAGAATCTCCTCCCGGTTTTCTACACTTTCAGGGGCCTATCTCGCCCAAGTATGTTCGCCTAGTTTTTCGCCTCAGCGTACGACCTACCCTTCTTTATCCTGTCCATGAAACCAATACTCTTTCATCCTCTTCCCTGCTTGCCCATCATCCTTCCCTCTAACACATCCTTGAGCAACTTTTCGCCCCTTATTACATCCTCCAGCCACCTACTCTGCCGATCTCGAATTTTACTAACAAGTTTCCTTTCTTCGCCCACCATCCGAAACACTTCCTCGTTACTCTTCCTCTTCTTCCACATCACCTTCTCCATCCTCATTCTCACTTATGTAAGTACAATTAATTAATGTGTGTAACGGACGTTACTCAATTGTGAACATGTTCTTGTGGTTACAGAAGACTCAACAAAAACTGTCCCTATAAGACTCCTGTAGAAAAAGTAAAAAATTTTCCTGCTACACATTATAATAATATTATTTTTTGCCAATAATTTGAATTGGCAACACAAGAAGATATCCTGAAAATATGATTTAGTTTTGTAACGGATGTAACGCTGATTCATTTACGGATGACACAAAATTTTCATCCTTTACTTATGGCCAGTTGCAGGAAAGACACACATATAATCCATAGAGTTATGGGACCCAGAAGCCATGGCAACCATTCAATAAGAGTCACATAAACCAAGAACACTGCATAAGGACGCTGCTCTTGATGCGCTTTAGATCGTCTTTTGCTAAAATTACCGTCGCAGGTTAATAGCGTTCCGGAACTTGCCAACAGGTGGCACTGATGCGATAAAGAGTCTTGTTTGCGACGAGATGTGCATTGCTGTGAAGGCAGTTGGGAGTGTGAACGTGCAGTTAAACGAGGCGAATTTGGTTCAAAATGGGTTTGCGGAGTTGTTTTGTTTCGGGTGCTTAACTAGGTACTCGAGTAGCAAAATGAGGAACAAGATCCTCGGCGAAAAGAACAAAAGCTTGTTAGGTTAACATAAGTACCTACACGTGGGTGATGATAGTTGCCCTTGCCGCATGGTAGCCATTACGCGAAAGACGGCGTTCAGTGAATACATTTCCTTGTGCCTCCAACGTGCCGGTGCCTCGTACGTGACTGTGTGCCTACCTTGTTTTGACATTTCCAGCGTATGCTATTCCTTCATTTGCTGGCGAGAGAGGCTGAGTTCAGTGTACGTATTTCCTAAAGCCTCCTACAGTGCGTACGTCGCAGTGTGCCTCCTTTGTTTTAAATTCTCAGCGTATGCTATTCTTCCATTTGCCGTCATTCCTTCATTTGTTTCGGGGACTTTTCTGAGCTGAAGTTGTTCATTTTCATTTCAACAGTTGACCTGCATCTGCTACAGTCTATTTTATATTTGACCGTTTGTTTATAAGGGGCAACCAGTTGTTTTAGACATAGATTAATTTTCCGAGGACTATAATAAAGCAATTAAGTGACTGGTAGGTACTTGTTTCTTTTTCAACACATAAAGAATACTTTGCTCGCTTGCCCCCTCGATTGTGTGTTCTTGTTCTTTCAATGTGTACCTTACGTGAGCGTGAATAAAGCGATGAAAAGCGTGCAATGGTACCGAAGGACTCACGGAGTGACGTCTGGTAGTATCCGGATACAATTTAAGACAGTGTTTTGCCTCAACCAAGTCTCTCCATTTGAATTAGCACATGATTACCTTACCATCTGATATATTGTGAGAATTACACATACAGAACATATGTGGCGCAGCATAAAAGAAACTAGGTTTTGTTAAACGTATAATTGGAAGGTCCTCGGATGAAAAAGTCAAAGAGAGATGCTACTTCCCTCTGGTTAGGCCACACCTCGAATACGCCGCGAGCATTTGGGACCATGATCATAAAGATTTAACCAAGAAAATAAATAAAATACAAAGGAAAGCAGCGCGTTTCGTCCAAAACTGCTACGAGCGTATAGACATATAGTGTCTCACAACTTTTAGAGGGATTAAGGTGGGAGTCCCTAGAGACTCAGCTTACGCTACACGCTAGGCTTAGGTTGCTTGAGAAATTTAGAAATGATATTTTTTAGAGTGACGTAGAGAACATTGTCATGACTCCTAACTACATCTCTAGGTCTGGCGGATGCGATAAAATAAAAGAGATACACTGCCGAACAGATAGGGACAAAAACTCGTTCTTTCCGCGAACAATAAGCGACCACAATAAAAACTGAGCTCCATTAAATACACTCCTAAAATACATGTCACCGTTTCATCTCCAAAAAACTTACACCTTTACACGGCTGATGACCTAACACCCCCTGCAACACGCCCATGCTGCGGCTCGCAGGGTATTATGTAGATGATTTTCTCTCTTAGTCTTTCTTTCTAAATCTTGTCATTGGTAAAAAAACTACAATATCATCTACATGCACAGGGGTTATCACAACACAATTTCCAGTATTTCAGCTATAGGTACATGGTTCATACTTAGACCTCACATACCATATTCCAGTAAAAGCGTTATGGAGCTTTTTATACCATGCGCTCGATGACTGTTCGAGCCCATAAATAACCTTTTTTTCAACAAATTTTGACCTTTTGACCACCTTTTACAAAACCTTCTGGTAGTTTCATGTAGATCTCCTCTTCCAGATAAGCGTTCAAAAATGCAGCCACCATATCTTCAAGATCAACATCTACATCTAACTCAGCAGCTAAAGCCAAAAATGTTCTAAAGGTTGAGTTCCGCATTACACGGGAAAAGATTTCATCGTAGTGAACACCTTGCCCCCCCACTAAAACCCTTGGCAACAACTCGAGCTCTGTGTCGACACACGTCACCATTAAATCCCGGAGGTAGACTTGGCCACTTGATCGCCCATCACTTGCGTGCTTTCCTTCTTTTTGCGTCACGCTCTTCGTAAGCGAGTGCCAAAATTTTGCTACGAACACTCCTGATTCAAATCCGGGCCGTGGGCAGAGATTTATCCTTTTTTTCCCATGGGCGACACCACGAGGTGAGGTATAAGGGCTCTCCTTATACTGTCTTACTTAGGAGGTTGTGGAGATCCGCCATCAAATTGCATAAGATTTTAATTACCATGAGCCGTTCAAGAGTTAATTATTATTTCACACTGAAGTCCTTTGAGATATGGCCTCACTGCGTGGGGGACGGGTGGAGTAACAAATCTAAAAAGGGTCAAAGCTAATCAGAAAAGGTTATTGAACATAATAATATCCAACCCATTCCAAGAAACCGGAGAGATTACTGATGGCAGCTATTTTGAAGAGTTCAAAATCCTACGGGTTGAAAAGTTATTGCAGTATATTTTAATCACCGAAAATTATTTCAGCGATAAATACAAAAAGAGAAGAGCGTACTATCAAAAAGCTGAACATAGAAAAGTAAATAAATATGAAGTTCCAAGATATTTCAAACACACGGGTTGCAGGCAATTAAATGTTTACGTTCGGAAAACTGTTCATTAATATGAGTGATGATCTAAAAGATTTGTAATCTATAAGGGAAGTTAAGAGAAGGACAAAGGAATGGTTGTTATGCACATAAATTATGTTTGCTTATTTCGTAAATTCTTTAGTGTTATTTACATATAATATTTAGTACCAATTTTTTTGCTAGTGTTAAATAATAACACAACTGAAAAATTATAAAAGGCACCTGCTGATAAGCCACGAATGGCTTAGCAGGACCATAAAGTGGCAAAGTTGATTAAATAGCATGCATTTTACAAGATTTATATTATATTGCTTTTATATCTTAGGTATTGAATTGTTACATTTTTGTTAATTCCAAGTAATTAACAATAAAGGCACTTAAATAAACTGATTAAAACTGGGAAAAAACACCTCGAAGGCTTCCGCGGAGTCGTTGAGAAATGGCAGTGGGGGCTTGTCGGGCTCTCTTCCGCGTATTTCCAGTGTCGTACACGACAGTTTCGACAGCATTGCTGCCCTCTTCTTCACGTCAGAAGTCACTTTAAAATAAATCACACCTGCCCTGAAGAAGACAGCTGTAATGCTGTCGAATATGTCGTCTGCGACAGTGGAAATACGCGAAAGCGAGCCCGAAAAGCCTCCACTGCCATTATTCAGGGGGTCCAGCAGCTGGGCATTTGAAAATTTCCGTTAGATTTCCAGGTTTTCCAGACATAATTTTTATTTTTCCAGAGGAAATAATGATTTTTTTCTCGTTAATTATAAAAGAATGTTCGGTAAGTTTTTTTGGGTGATTAAACGTAAGGATTATTTTTTAAATTGCATATTTGGAGGAAAATGAACACATAACTTTAAATAGTTTAAAAGAGAGAAAATCACATCACCACCCTTTCTTAGATTTAAACATTGTCATGCTGGTGCTCAGGAACAAGGCTATATTACTGCCAGACTTTTCTTCGAAAAGCATTGATATGAAATACAACAATACAACTTAAAAAACTGAAGGAATTGACATTTTTCCTTATTTTGCTAAATGCGACAACGCAAGGGAAATTTGACTTTGCAACTTGCCGATAAAGGCACGTTCTTTACGCCACTGATTTACAGACTATCACCAATAAGAACATAATGTACCTATACAGAAAACATTGTACCTACTTTCGGTGATTACAGGGATGCAAAATGCGACAACGCAAGGGAAATTTGACTTTGCAACTTGCCGATAAAGGCACGTTCTTTACGCCACTGATTTACAGACTATCACCAATAAGAACATAATGTACCTATACAGAAAACATTGTACCTACTTTCGGTGATTACAGGGATGCAAAATGCGACAACGCAAGGGAAATTTGACTTAGCAACTTGCCGAAAAAGGCACATGGCTTCCGTTGCTGTTTAATATATTGACACCTCAGAAAATTCCAGAGTTGATTCGATATTTCCCTGAGATTTCCCTGACATTTCCAGTGAAAATAAAATTCCCTGAGATTTCCCGGTCTTCCAGATTGCTGGATAGCCTGCCATATCACATTATCCAGAAAACAGCCAAATGAATATTTTACTTCAGGCATTTCAACAAGTAACATCTAACGAAAACACACGACCAAGATCTAAGAGGAGAAAATCCTGCCCAGACGGAATTCGAACAACAATAAGGTTGGCATTCAAAGACTTTATTCCGCCGCCACCAAGGCCGACGTTCCGTGTAACAGACGTGTTACGTAAGACGCATTAGGAAGGTTGGGCTCAACTAACATATTACACTTTATGGTGGTATGAGGGTCCTAGATCATTTAATGTCATACAAAACTAACTCGTGCGATCGAATTTGTATCCCTCTTGCAAGATTTTCGGACGAAAAAACGTAGTTTTTAACACTCAACATCACTAAGTTTCCCTTGAGAGAAGTTTTCTAAGAGCGCATGTACAGATCCAGTGAAAGTACCGAAAAGTAAAACAAATAGCTGATGTTAAGGTTCACGGAGTTCATTTGAGTATTCTACCAGCTGGCTGGTAGGTATTTGGACAGTGACTTATTCTTTTGGTCCCAATTTATAGCATATATTCCAGTTTCCCTCCTTTACGTGGTCCGTCATTAAATCCCTCTTGAATTCTCCGTATCATCTTCCTCTTCTAATTTCGCCCAGAATACCTATCCTCTTCCACGCTTTACCGGTGCTCTTCCCTCAATTGCCATCTTCAACATTCCCTCTCTTTTCAAAACGTCCTCTTTCCGCCACTAGCTTCCCCTCCTCTCCAATCATATCCAATATCTCCGAGTTCGTCCTTGTCGCCACCCAGCTCACTCCTTCTCCACGCCCACATCTTAAACGCGACACGAGTCTATGTATATCCTCCCTTCGCAATTTCCAAGTCTCCGACCCATACAGTGCCACGTGCCAAATTTTTCGTCTTCACCAAACTCGCGAGTTTTCACCAGCCTTTTCTTCACGTCTCCACTCAGACTCCGCCTCATCAATTCCCTCCTCATTGAAAACGCTTCTTCAGTCACAGCAATTCTACATCTTATGTCCCTATTATTAAACTCACTCTCCGCCAAAATACTACCCATATGCGTAAACTACTTGAGTCAAATCATTTGTATTCTCCCGTCCTAACTTTGACACAGGATCAAGTACAAATTTTGGTGTGCCGACGGGAGATCCGAGTGTTAAATCCCTCCAGCTCAAGAGGCAAATGAATCCAATCGCATACCTGATGACCACTCAAAATGTTCCACAATATTACCCTGAGTACTCTTAGTATCTACTGACTATTTACATTTTTATTAAAATGAGAAAACAGACTCATCAAAAAGTTGTGTACAACCGTTCAAAATTCTATGATAACTAACACAACACAGAGTACCTGACTGTCAAAGTCAATCCACAGATGTTACTCTGCTTTCACTCTTCATTCATAGTATCATCAGGCAAAAGCATAAAACTGATTACATCATCTTTTTTCATCGAATACGAAATGTTTTTAACGACAACGAAATGTACAAGAAAATCGATTGCAAGAATTAAATAACTCCATTCTTCCCGCCATCCAATAGTAAACATTTGAACCCTATACAGTATTTACAAGTCATTTGAAAAGAGACAAAAGAAACCTCTTCACTGATTCCAAAGCGTTTATTTTGGGAGTTAACTAGGAGCCCATTTTGAGGGCCCTAGCTCCAATGTATTCTTCGTACCTTACAAAACCGGACCGAAGTTGGCCCACTAATTTTTTCCCACTAAATGAAATTTCGCGTTGGTCCCTACAAACCTTAAATGCCGAATCTTATGAGAAACGGTTCGATAGTTTTCGAGAAACATTTACAAACCTACACACAGAGGTATGGGTGCTTTCGATTTACAACGGCGATCGCCGGCGATAGACGGCAGCTGCACAAGTCGATCTTGCTTTGTTCGGCCCCCCTCATTGCGGAGAGCCACCGATAGCAGGCGATAGGCGGCTATGCCGCTAAATCGAAAGCACCGCGGCGTGGCGATCGCCGTCTATCGCCAATTGTAGCTCCAAATCGAAAGCACCCTGTGCGAGATACATATGAGCGAGCGTATTTTTTATTGAAAACACGCTATCGAGTGCGCTGTTAGAAATAACGCACGCAGTGCCAAAGTGACCATTTTGTACATGGAAAACCTTAAGACTAATTGACATTTTCCCAGCGCATAAGATTCAAAAATAACAAATTAAGAAGTATTCAGAAGAGTGGAAGAAGAGAGGACCAAATGGAACACAGCACAGAAAAGAAGAACCAGTTCGGGACATACTATGGGGCACAATGGGTCACATGAAGAATGTAACTGAAGGAAAAGTAGAGGGTAAACATCCCAACATAAGGGTGAAGAGAGAAAAATATAGCCGCGGAGTTTTTCGTGAAAGAAGTATGGCAGGGAGGGGTGAGGAGGAGGTCAAGAAATATTACGTATTTCTACATCGGGGGAAGAAAAAAAACGTCGGAGATCGTCTTATGCAGTATTTGAATGACCCATACTATGAGCACTCCCGATGTACTCTAATAAGGGTTGGAGGACTGAATCAGAGGAATTCTATCACGGTTTAAGGTAGTTTGAGCAAAAAATCACTTTACTTCGAAATCAATGAATTTGGTCTCATTTTAAAGAAAAATATCTCGCCCTTCTAATGATACCAAAAATTTTACCCCTTACTACGTTACTTTCGGAGTTATTTGCCAAAAAATACCAGCCCTTTTACATGGGAAATGGTACATGTATGCACTCCAGAGAGACATTATTTACAAATTGATGCAACTTTGACACTTAAGATGCTGAGAAAAAACTAACAGCGGATAGTTTGTATGTTTTCTCAACTATTTTTGAAAATTAATCATATTGTCACCGGAGTAAACTCTTTGAGTATCACAAAAAACCTTCCGTTTCGAAGGAGTTTCAAACGCACCGCGCGAAAAAAGTTGAGTCGAGTTAAAGACTTATTTAGATATTTTCAGTTAATTACTTACCATTTCTGTCATATAAAACTTTATTATTGCACCATTACTAATGCAATATTTAATCCATATGTCCTAAAGTTGGTGAAATTAAAACGTATAATTCGACTACGGTCTCTATTATGACTAGGGAATTATCTCGCTCGGACTACCTTAAGTGGAAGAGGAAACAAGTCTTAATCGCTTACAAGGAGTATAGAGTCCTCGCGTCCTAAAAATAAAGAAATCGACCTAATCAGCCGTTGGGAGGGACGTTAAAATGAGAACCTCATGGCGCAGTTCGTTGAGAGTTGGCTATCTCCGGCGCCGGGTTTTCCTCCACCTTTCCTCCTACTCCAAAACATTTCATTCCTCATGGGTACACACTCAAAAGATGGCTGTAGCAGTAATCGTGAGTCATTCAGTGCACTTAAACTTATGATTAAAAAAGCAAATGGAGAAAAACACTGTCCATGGAAACGATAAGGTAACTCGCCCGCCAATATCCGGACCATTGCATCAAGAGTCATAAAAAACTTGCAAACTGCGTATGATAGCAAATAATACGCAAAAACCAACATCAAATGGGCAAAACGAGTTTCAAACAAGATTTTAACGAGTCGTAGAGGTTTTCTTCATAAAGATGTTCAAGACTAAAAGAGCCTGTCCAGGGCAACACTTGGGCTTTTCACATAACACACAAGCATGGAGGGGTCAAATCATTACCGTAAAAAGCTATGCATTCGCAATTTCTTTTTCCACTGCCGAGATTCACACCAGTGCCATTGGGGTACGAGGCCAGGACTCTAACCTCCAAACTAACCTGCCAAGAAACGCGTCTCCATTTAGAACGCGAATTTGAAGCCCACATACACCGAAGTCCTCCGAAAAAAGGTAATACCTACTGGTAGGTAAGAATTGAAGTGTGTAGCGCGTACAATAGAAGTACTCATTCATTGGTTGTTCAATCCTAAGATTGGTTGACTGCACCCTTCCCTATCTAAAGGCCTGGTTACACGATACATTAACCTGTACGCGTTCATGTACGAATGCATGAACCAAATAGAGCAGGTTCTATTTTCCTGTTCATGCATTCGTATAAGTTGGTGTGGCTACACGGTGAATTTTCGCGTTCATTTTATTTATTTATCTTCACTACCCCGAATACAGCACAATGGGCCAATTTACGTCGGGTGAATAACAGTAACAACGGACGAGAGACAAACACCCATGTCCTGGGCAGATAATATTCTACCCAGGCGGGAATCGAACCCGCGACCCTCCGCCACCGGGGCCGACGCGTTCATGCATTTACACGGGTCAATGTATCGTGAAACCTGAGCTTAATGCTAGATCCCTTACCTCCTGGTATCCTTTCCTATATACTTTCCTCTTTATTTGGTTCATGATCAGTAGAAGTATGAGGAATCAAAAAAGTCTCAAGAGGAAATGATAACTCATTCATGCTCTTCATCGGCGATACCAATCGGTTTACATTTCCGTAACTATATATTTGCCAAGTCCCCCGTAATGGAAATGAAAATATATAAATCCACGAATAATAAGTATATACTCTATTACCCAAATACCGCTACCCACGCACAACAATTCGTAGAACTGCCACAATCGACCCGCTCCCTAGAGTGCTTTCACGAAACTATTAAATCCTCAACAAACCAAGGACGTGCAGATTGTCGCTTCATTTTTCACCGAAATTTTACCAATCAACTCAGTCCAATAATTCCGACCTACGACACGGAAGTTACACCTCGACTAACAGTTACCATTAAAAAAAATTATTCTCTTATATAGCAAAATAAACGCTGCCAGACACGGAACACCCTAAAACTGAATGCCATCGAATAACCGTTGCGTTTCCTGTTTTGTGAAGACGAGCTGATAAGAGAGGAGGGATGGATTTTTAAGGCAGTTTGAGCGAGACAGTTGCCTAATAATGGTGACCATATTCGAATTATACTTTTTAGCTTCTGCAACAGTAGGAAGCATAAATTAAATATTGTATAATTAATGGTGCAATAATATACATTCATAAGACCGAAATTCTAAGTAATTAAATAAAAATCTCCACATTAGTCTATAATTTAAATACCTTTCTCGGGCTTCGCACTGGATAATATTTTCTAATTGCGCCGTTTCGGAAAACGACTTGTCTTCCATTTTCAAGTCGTTTTCCGAAACGTAGGCGCAATTAGAAAATATTATCCGGTGCGAAGCCCGAGAAAGATATTTAAACATATTACACCGGGAAAAGCTTAAAAGTCTATAATTTGACTCATTTATTAGGCGGTACTATTAATACTACTTCACAACGGACGGTTTTTTCGATTTTAAAAAAATACTGCTGTGACAATATGATTTATTTTCAAAAATAGTCGACTAAAGATACAAAGTACACACTACATTTTTTGACGAGATCTAAGAGTTAGAAACCCCTCATTTTTTAAAATAAGGTCTCTCTGGAGTGCATCCACGTACCATTTCCCACGTACAAGGGCTGGTATTTTTCGACAAAAAACTCGAAAAGTAGAGCGGCAGGGGCTGGTATTTTGGTAGGGTGAGATACTTTTCCTTAAAATGAGACCTAGTTAATAAATTTCTAGGTAAAATGATATTTCGCTCAAACTACCTCAACTTCTGCTATTTCGGCAGCTCATTCATATCCAAGCTGCCCGCGGCGATAATCCCCACATGTTGCGTTGAAGTGAAATCAAATAACCATATCAGTCACAGTTTTCATCGAAGTTAATACCAACTGGATCCCTACAAACATTACCAAAGGCGGAAGTACAGCGAACACACCCCGCCCACATTCAAGCTTTATCCTACTGGTATTCTCTTGACACTAGGGCAACCACCTGATCTCGTTCACCCGGACATGCCCTAAATTTCCACACTCAATTCTTGATAAACCGGAAAAAATTCACCGAACGTCCGAAAGTTTGGCGCTCAAACGTTGAAACCAACAAATCCATATCTACGGTAAAATTGGAAAGCCGCAGTGGATAGACAGGTCATTAGAGGATAACAACTGTCAAAAAACTGGGATCGAAACTCACTCCAAGCATGGATGTTACTTCCTCATATCATTGCGATCTTCAGATAAGGCGGTGCGATACGACTGGAGTTAATGCCACTAGGTAACTGAAAGTTACTTCTACCTGGAAGTGGGTGGTCTGAAAAGTCCAAAAAACAGTTTAGGAATGAGACTACACAGTACAGATATGAGTATTTTAGGGAATTGCGTCCTTTGTTGGTATTAAGTCTGCATTTTCTACCCTAACGTCCTCAACTTCCGAGGAATAGAAATGGCAACAAAATATATTCAGGGTATCCGCTGGATTTAGCGGTTTCAATTCCATGGTTTTCCTAGTAAAATTAAGCATTGGGAAAAGACCACACGGTATTGATATGGTATTTTAGGGAATTGTGTCCTTAAGTCTTCACTTTTCACCGAAATTTCCTCAACTCCTAAGGAATAGAAATAACAAAATAAATACAGGGAATCTACAGGATTTCACAGCTGCAACTTGATGGCTTTCCCAGAAAAAATGAAGTTTAGGATACAGACGTCACTGTAGTGATACGATATTTTTAGGGTTTTGCATCCTTAATTCCTCCTTTTTCACCCAAACGTTGTCGACTCCAGAGGAATAAAAATAGCAGATAAACAAATACAGGATATCTGCTGGGTTATATGGTTTCAATTCCATAGCTTTTCCAGATCTTTCCAAAACTTTTCCGAAACAAAATTATATCCTAAGTATTCAATTAAAGAGGTGAATCTAGAATTTGACCCTGGGAGGGGAAAGGTCAGGACCCTCCAAACAATTTTGAAGATGGAAAACCCTCCGAAAAATTTTGAAAATGATAACAGCAAAACAGCATTTTTTAGAAGTGGGCACATATTTGAAGATAAAGTTTGTTTGTATTCTTTTTACATCAATGTTGGTACTCTCAAAAAAGTTGCATCTGGGGAGTATGATCCCATTTGTCCCTCGTCCCGTAAATATGCCCATGTAACACTACATCCACATTGCACCATATCCTCCAGTTAACCTTGTGACCCCAAGCATCTTAAACCCTAGAATGAAACTCAACAAAAAACTCTATCTGGCTAATTTAACGACATTTTCTAGATGGACAGCAGCATACATCATGGGTGTAACCAAGGGAGTTAGGGTAGCTGCCTCCCTGAACGGCTACCTTCACTTTAGCCTTCTATGAAAATGAGTGACATTTTCCTTCCATTCCTATAACGACTTCAATTAATAATCCACTAGATGAGACAAGTTTTTTTAAACAAAAATTGAGTCCAGCGACAAGTTCAGTGATTCATGAATACAGATACATGCTCAAATCCCTCAGACCTAACTACCTGCCAGATATATCATGCTGCTAAAATTTCTTGTCTTTCACAGTACACCTTAGAGTTAACACAAGCAGAAATTTAGTTACTTAGTAAGTAGAACAAAGGTTAGAAAAACAAGGTTAGGTTACGGTCAGTTCAATATTTCAATTCAGTAACAACACTAAAAGTTGAAACATACAGTTTGGTTCAAATTGACAATTATTATTACGCCACTGCAGGTCCATAAAATCAAATAAATCACCTAAGAGTAAAATTTGATAAAAAAGATCAATCATAGGCATAAAATAATAAATATTTCTTCATCAGGCTCAAATGCTACTAAAAACTTGATAGGGACAAAAAAATCATTTTGAAGTGAGAAAGACAAAAACATCATAGACAAACTCTTTGAGCAATTATGAGAGACAGATTATTCATAAAATTATCTAAAATGCACATATACCGAATTCACACAACTATGACAAGCCACCCCACGTTAGTCGAACCACATGATCTGCCTTCCGTTTTGTGGCTTTGATAAATCCCATAAACTGCAGTTCTGCCACAGCTTGCATGAATCGAGCTCTGAATTGCATTAAGGAAGAGATAACAGTGATTATCATATGTACAAAAAAGTAGAGTATTCACAAAAAAATAAATATTTTAGAGAGTAAATAATATGGATTGACAAGCTCACAAGAGAAAATCCAACTTACATTTGAGTGGCTCAAAATTAAGCCACAATAGAAAATATGCATATTACAATAATAATAAACAAAGCCTACACATGCCTTCAAATAATTAACAAGATTGAGCAGTCATATCAGAAGTAGTTGTCCATATTAATAATTTTATACTACGATGTGCTGTTGCTACACATGTACAAGGGTCGCTCAGTAAATTTATGCAAGATGAAGCGCTGTAAAATTTTGACACTGCAAAAAAAGATGATATTCTTCAAACTAGCCAATACCAAGTTTTTGTTGGAGGCAACTGCTAGTTAAACTTATGTTGAGTGTTTGAGGTGATATCGCTAACAATATAAATTAAACATTCTTATTTCAAGTACAGGATGGTTGTCCATGTATTCACCATCACTTGTTTGAACATCATCCAAATATGCATTTTCGGGAGTCCCCCTGAGATCACCACACCGGAAGTGATAGAAAAAAAATCCATTATATTGCTATGGAAGATGGTTGATTAACGGAGCATAAAATAGCTCAGATTTCAGGCATATCAATAGATATGTAGCATAAAGCCAGCACGAATGATCAGTACATATTGAAATAGCAAGATTGAGTAGTCATATCAGACGTTGCCCATATTTTTTATTTTTTTCTACAAAGTGCTATTGCTACATATATGCATGGTGGGTGTCACGATTGCTCAATACTGATCAATAACAAACATGAAAAGAAAATTCAGAAGAATATTTTTCAATGCTTGAGCACAATCTACAAGACTTTTGGTGTTCATTCTGTTGATGACACTTCAATTCACCACTATACACCCAAAAGGAAAATGTAGTCGAGAAAATGGATAGGATGGAGAGAAAGTACTGAAGAAGTACAAGGCAGTTAATTTGGCTGAGAGGGAGATGACCATTGTTTTTTGGGATTCCCATGGAATCATCTACAATGGCCATTTACACAAGGGGCAAACAATCAGAGGAGAAATCTGGCAAAACTTTTTGAACCATTTGAGCAAAGAGCTAAAAATAAGAGACCAAGATTGGCAAGCAAAATAGTTATCTTTCACCAAGACAATAGGGGAGTTCAAGCATTTGCCATAGTCGTGGCCAAGTTGCGTACATTAAGATTTGTATTACTGCTTCTCCTACCCTATTCCTCTGATTTGACACCTTCCAATTTCTCATTCTAAAAACCTAAAAATCTGGCTCACGGGAAAGAAGTTTTCATTATATCAAGATGTCATCGCCACTGTGGATGAGTATTTTGAAGACTTCTTACTCTTCTGAGGGGATAAAATATTGTGACACCACTCGACTAAATGTGTAGAGCTTCAGGGAGACGGTTTAAATATAAAAACAAAGTTTTCGGGTTGAAGGTCATTTTATTTGTTATTTACCATACTTACTGAATGACCCCTATACATCGCAATATAAATTTGATTCTATTTCTCTTCCTAAATCAAATACTGAAGAATTAACTAAAAGAAGAAAAATTCTATGATATTCACTTATTACCTCACACCCCTTATAATCTAAATCTAATTCTAGAGTTAAACACAATGGCTCATCATTAAAGGACCCTACTAATAAGTATAATTGAGCAAAATTTCAAGAAAACCATTTTAAAATCTCAGTAAAAATAGCAAGCATTATTCATATAAAGCAAAGGATACTGCATATTCACATCAACTTGTACTTCCTTGCCATCACCGTCATTAGAATTGACAATTGCTGAAAATGCCTGAAATCAATTAGTAAGATTCAAAATTAGTTAAACAGTCATGCAAGATCAGTATATAAAGGGAACCTCTCTTGGTGACTGATACAATTAGCATTTCATCAAATGATTGAGACTGGGGCCAAATTAAGGCAAGATATCACAGGCAGTTATGGAGAGTTTGAATGATGAGCTCATGTAAGCACATGATATCTTCCCCATACGTAACATAATTGCTAAAACTTATAATTAATACCAGTTGTCTTAGTAACAATGCCCATACTGCACTAATGTCTACACCCAGTATGTTTTGAATACCAGCAGCTGCCTTCAGGGGTTGGACTATGAGAAAGGTACATAAGAATGGGATGTATGCATTTGAGATGTGGGTATGGAAGAGAGTAGAGAAATAGCAGTGGATGGGAAGGAAGGCATACGAGAAAGTGCATACTTGATATGACGGTAGAGGGACCTCCTGGAAGAGACTAGGAGAAGGAAGAGGAAGAGGTTTGAACAAGAGATATGGGTTGTTCAAGGCCAATATAGAAGGGAATACATAGGGTTAGTGGTGCAATAAAAAGACTTAAGGAGGAGGAGAGAAAGTAAGTAGGAGTAGAAAGAATAGTATACAAAATTGCCTCCACCAGCCCAAGAAGTGTGCCAGTAAGACTACTTAAGGGTTTAATAGGGTAGAGTAATACAAAATACAGAAAAATTGCCTGATAGAACATATCCTATATTTTTACAGATGCATCAAATCCAATAAGGTTCTTCCACTAATTGTAAGGCTTGTGGGGAATGCAACAGACAGATTACCAGAATATCCTCAAATGGGACATCAAGCTTGAAAAACTCTACTCCATGAGAAGTTATATGTGGACCCCCAGAAGTCAAGAGGTCTAAGTGACATTTTTGAAAAAAATAAGTTAGGTACGGGAATGGGATGTGAAAATATTAATCTTTTAGGTGGTAAAGGGATCCAAGTGATTTTCTTGACAGGTGCTGCTATCTAGGGTAATTCCTCTTAACTACTTAGTGGGTTGTACCAAACATTTTCAACTTTGACTTAAGTTTTCTCTAAACAATGGTATTGTTACTTAGACCCCTTGACTTCTGAGGTCCTCATATTCTATTTTAAGCACTATCCATGAGTAAGCAAAGAGTCAACATTCCCGTAAATCATTTACCCTAACAGATCTATAATTCCTTCACATGAACAGAATTTTGAATTCAGCACAATATGACAATATACATGCAAGAATTCACAGTTGTATCCCAAAAGAATGGCAAAAATTCTGAGTGCAAGAAGGATTTTTATTTGCGAGCAGCCATAAATGCATTCAGTTTAGGTGGAACAAAACACAAAGCAGAGGCATCAATGATGATACCAACAAGTGCATAACCATAACTGCAATATTATTATCCTACAGCAGCAAAAAAATGAACTTAGTGCTAGAAATTTTCATGGTATACGATCACACTTTACCATTCTGAGTGCAAGAAGGATTTTTATTTGCGAGCAGCCATAAATGCATTCAGTTTAGGTGGAACAAAACACAAAGCAGAGGCATCAATGATGATACCAACAAGTGCATAACCATAACTGCAATATTATTATCCTACAACAGCAAAAAAATGAACTTAGTGCTAGAAATTTTCATGGTATACGATCACACTTTACCAGCGACACATACCTGAAGCCAGTCATACAGGTTTATCATTCGTCCACACTCAAGGTGAAGCTTATATGCAATAGATACATCCGGCAGAGAGGGAAGAATACTTGATATACCAGGTAATTCACAGCATTTGCACTGTAGAATGACATAAAATGAACAATATATTATGAAGATTCCATTCTTTAACATTTCTAACTAAAAAAATTAATCTTCAAGATATGAAATTCTTTTAAAAATACCACTCATAAAGCAGTTTAATGCGCTTAAACCTGTGTACCACACATTCAATTTAAATTTCACAATATTTCTCCCAGCTATCTTAACTCTAGATAGTGGTTTTGACCATAATATAAAAGTGGACTTGCCTCCAGGTATTGCTTTGGGTTGATCAGAATAGAGTGGAGGGCAGCTTGCGGGGATGGGGGAATGAGGTGGCTCCTCACCGTGGCCACACTCTCAAACACAAATAATTCATAGAGGGGGAAGGTGATGAACGGACGGGCACCACTGCCAAGAGAGAGCATCAGCGCCCTCTTCATATTCTCCAAGACTTTCCCCTTCATCTCCTCCCACTTGGCCTCCTCTTGGGCAGCCATTACTCTGTTCTGCTTGGAAAGCATGAGCAGCCTCTGAAAAGTGAATCACCAAAGCAAATAATGATTATGCTTCTACAAATATATGAACGCTAGACAAAATGACAGAACATTCCCTCCAAAGTGCTTCACCTGGCATTCTCATTGAGGTATATAGAGAGGACAATTGCTATGGTGGCCAAAGCTAGAAGCAGAAGCTAGTATGTACACCATATTTGTTGACCCTCATTTTCCAGTAGTGCTTATGGAATACTGCACTAAAATGCACCTTGTGGAGAGAGGGGAAGACAGGTTGTCCTGGATTTTAAGGACCCATTTCTATACTCTACTAATACATATTTTCAGGGCCCAACCACACACTCACCCAGGCTAGAGGGGGCAATACTTTCCTCGCTTTCCTCTCACACACAGCAGCAGCAAAAATCACAGGCTTCCACAGCCCAAGAGTTAAACATTGTCTAAGTACCATTGTAGTTTCATACTCACTGGTCAAATTAGTGAGGGCTTACATTCATGGTCAGTAAGCCCATGTGCCTCAAAAGGTCGTACATACCCTTTTTGACTCCAGCATGTGCAGGCTTACTCAATTTCATCCATACTCAGAGGCCTGACTCCACAGAGGGAAACTCCCATCCATCTGCAGTAGTCAAGTGTGCCAATTGTACCCATGTGATGACTTTTTGCTATCCATCTGTATTCACCAGCAAATTTTTTGATCCAACTGAGACAGCACAATGCTATGATTGTCTTGCTATCAAACAAAAATCTCCACATTTGAAGACCTTACAGTGGTCACTTTATGTTGGCAGGCTCATTGAAATTTACATTACATAATATCAGAGAAGCCTTTAAGCATTGAGAAAATAAACAAACCTCAATATTTACACACAAAAAACAATAATAAACAACAATCTGATTAAGTCAGAGAGAGATGTAGATGATCAAGCATAAAGATGGGGATCAATTTAATGAATAAATAGGAATCAGGTGTGAAGTATGCCAAGAATACCTACATACTATCTCCATTTGTTTAACCTATAGTGTGAAATTACCTCTCAAGAATCACAGTAAACAATTACAGAGGGAAAGTTATCATTGGTACAATTTTAAACAATATATGATATGCTGATAAAAGAGCTTTGCTAGAAGGAATAAAAGAAGATTCACAATGTCTGGTCAAATGCATGAGCCTCAAATGCAAAGAGTGTAGACTTACAATAAATCTAAAGAAAACTAAATATATTGCAGTAACAAAAATTTCAAGGTGATAGAGAAAATCTAATGAATAATGATACACAATTGGAAAGAGTACCATACCATAACATTTTGGGGCATTTATTACATACTCCTGCAATCATGTAAGAAAAATAAGAAGTCACAATGAGATAGCATGGATGATGTATAATACACGAGGAAATTCTTCCACAGTCACATCTTAGAGAAATAAAAATTAACTACAGAACTATGAATAAGTATGATATGCTGTCATGTTTTTCCTCTCTCTTATATGATGCTGAAGCCTGAATTGATGCCTTAAAAAAGCAGTGTTACAGGCAGATGCTAAAATTATTATTGATGGAAACAAATACATAAGTGCTACTATGGGTAAATAAAGAATATGATACCTTAAGAACAATAAAAAATATAACAGTATTTTGGCCACATTATGAGAGGTGTCAAGTACCAAATATTAATAAATATTGTTCAAGGAAAAATAGTTGGAAAGCAGAGCAGAGGAGGAAGAAGAATTTCCTGAATGGGCAATTTACAAGAGTGGTTTAACTACAGCTCTATTGAACTTTTTAGAAGAGGGACAAATAAAGATGAAATAGCCATGAAGATCTCTAATCTCCAATGGGAGAGGCACCAAAAGAAGATAAAGGTGGTTTGGTTTGTCAGTCAGCAAGGGGTTACACTCAATGATGAGGCTGTTGAGGTGCAGTGCGAGAGATATGGGATGAAGATAAATCTTAAGAAGACAAAACTGATGATTCTCCAGAAGTAAGCAGGCAGGGATGAGTAAAAGGGTGGGAGGACATAAAATAGAACAAGTTAAGCAGTTCATGCATGTGAGTAGCATTCTGGAGAAGAATATGTTTAGAGTTAAGGACATAAGATGTAGATTTGCCTTGACTACAGAAGTCTTTTTGAAGAGGAGGGAATTGATGATGGGGAAGAGATGCTAAGAAAAGGCCTGCAGAAATTCTAACACGGAGCTTGGCACTGTATTGGTCACAGACTGGGTCATTGCGAATGGACAATATACATAGACTTGAGGCATTTGAGAAGAGGATATGGACAAAGATGGAAAGGGTGAGCTGGGTGGCAAGAAGGGCAAACATTGAAGTATTGGATAAGGTTTGAGAGGACAAGAAGCCGGTGGCAGAGGTTTGAAGGAGGCAGAATGGATGGATGGAGGACATACTGAAGGGAGAGGGAAAGTTGAATAGGAAAATAGAGGGGAGAACACTGGGGAAGCATGGATGAGGAGGAAAGAGGATAGGAATTCTGGGCAAAATACAGTGAAACCCCTTCTTTACACATTTGAGGCAAAGGAAAAAATTATGCATCATGGTAAAATTCAAATCAAGACAAATCTTAATTTGCACAAAACTGAAGCAAAATCATGACCAAATGTTTTATAATTTTATTTAATTTAAATGGACTATACTTAAAATCTAGTGGCTGCAGCTAGCAGGTGCAACTGTCAGGAAAATTGTAGATGAGAAGAGTAACTTAGTTATTCCATATATGTTCAATGTGTCAAATTTAAGAGGAACATTATAAGGTACTCAGATTTAACACTTTTCCCTGTTATTGACTCCACAATTCACTCAACTGCATTAACTAGCTTCTTGCTTACATCAGTCATGGAGACTTTCAGTTTACTTGTCTCTAGTTTGAGAGTGCTGCGGACAAGACGATAGCCCCTCTATGTTCAGCAAAGCTCACTTGGTACCCTCCTGACATCAGCTAAGATTAGAAATGGGTAAATTACCATAATTTTCTTTTGACGTCAATTACCCTAATTTTTTTAAATCAGTCATTTTTAATATTCAGCAACAAATAACTAATGGGGATTTAATAGGAAAGCCAATAAAAAAGTTTTAGGATTAACGATACTTAAACCATTAATATTGCTCCATTAATGTATTGGAATTGCAGGAAATGTAATAACAAATATGGCAGCCCACACATAATTTGGTGTTCTTTTGTCAAGGTATGAGAAATTAGAGCCTGTAACGGCAATTCTGTAAGCCATATTTTACGCAAGAAAAAATTTTAACTTTACCTTGCCTGGACATGTATTACCTTTGTACCTAGTAAAAGATAGCATGAACCAGCCAACCACCAATGCACAAGTACACAGGCATAACACTCGTCTTAGAGTGGACATACATTTGCATTGTCATTATACCTCAGTGTACAAAGAGTCCATTTCATGTAGCTCCTAAAATTTTTTATGATCTGCCATCTAATATTTTTAAATGCCTTCTTAAGGGAAACTTTGAAAAACAAACTTAAACTTTTTTTACTTAATAAATCTTATTATAATGTGAATGACTTAATATAAGAAAATTTTGGACATGGTAACTGTTGACTGTCTTGTATCTTGAGTTATTTAATATTCTTTTCGTGCTATCTTACTTTTGACTTGTCCTATATTTGGCTGTAGTAAAATCCTAGGATGATTAAAGAATTGAATTTAAAAAAACATCAAACAATAGCCCCACATATATTCCACATGTAAAAATCATAAAAATATTCCAAATATGAGTTGTACGAGCCTTAATTTATAATTTAGCCTGTATGAAATGCATATGGACTTGGCTTAAAAGAATATGTAAAGGACACATTAATATGACATATAACTGGCCTATCTCTCACAATGATAAGAACTAAATACATTCACTTGGTTACTTACTTCTCTGAGTTGAGCCCTGTCCATCTTCCCCGTACTAATGTCCAAAGAATCTCCGGCCACTTCCTTCACATTGTTACACAGGTCTTTGCTCAAACTACTCCTTGGTGTTTTCGGTGTTCTCTTCCTTGGACTCTCAGGGACTGAGCCAGTCCCATTTACCTTCTTTGAGGGACTTCCAGAAGGTGATTCAGTCCTCAAATGGGCACGAGCACGCTTGGTCGGACTTTCATGCGACCCATTTGCCGGGCTGTCCAATACTTTCTTCCGAGGAGAATGAGGCAAAACACTGCCATTCACCTTTACACAATCAACAAGTACCACCTTCAATGTCGATGTGTCTACATTGATTTCATTTTTCAGGGAAGGACTGTCTTGGAGAACTCTCCCCAATTTTTTTCGAGGGCTACTTTGAACAGGTGATGCACTGGAAATGCTGTTTTCTTGGTCTTTCTCCGAAATTCTATCCAAGTCTTGCTTCATCTTACTCGCAGCCTCTTCAATGATACTTCCACTTCCTGGGCAGGATCTTATGGACTCTGAAATTTACAGCAAGTAAACGATTTTTATTTGAATACTTACCCATAACCATTCGGTCACAACAACAGAGCACTAAACGACCTTTACTCTCCTCAAGTATTTATTTCAAATGAAAACATATGAAGAAATACAATAGAAGATTGGTTTTCCAGATTTATAAACACTGGAAGTACCTAAATAATGGAATATTCTTCCAGAATTTGCACAAACTTAATTTTTCATGTTGCTTTGCTAAAATTTTTGCTCTGTTGATATTAGAAAAAGCCATCTTGAGCACTGTTTGGCTTTATGTCAAATGGTTTCCAGCCAATGAAATCACACTTTCCAGCCTCAGAAGAGAGTATCCTATGGAAATGCAAAATCAGATGATATAAAATGTAGCTTTACCTTAGACCCATAAGACCAAGCTGAGTTTATGCTATGCTTTTGAGTAAATAAAAGTAATAAGGATATTGGGGAGAGGTAAGGCATGCATGTACCCCTGAAGACCATCATTAGACCATAAAATCATAAGGCTCATATATTCAACGGTATCCGATGAGATATTGTGGAACATAGTCATGTATTTAAAAGAAAGAAACTTTGAAATGTCCACTCGATTACTTACCTGATGATGATGCTTTAAGTGTTGAAATGTGTTGTACAAATAAATAACAGAGTGTACATTTCAAAGTTTCTTTCTTTGCAAATCATAAGGCTCCACCTAGCATTGCTCACTGACATCTCTATCCCTTTTTTCATGGGTATAGTTCAATATTATCGAAGTATGTGTAGCCGCTAATAATATCTAAAGCATTCCCAATGAACAGATGATATTATGAACACATAGCGATGCACATGTAATTCCTGGTATATGTCTGTGTGATTTTCTCATTATAATATTTTGAGGGTAGGTTACAAGGGGGACGATAAAAATGCCAGTTGTGACAAGAGGTCATTCACCAAGTTGTGCAATTTATTGTACAGAAATTGTGAGAACTTGGGCAAGCCATAAGAGATCATTTTCCCACCTGACTTCTAAGTTTGCACATGCATTCTAGCAATTTAACGCTCTGCAAGATCCAATTATTAGTGCACATCCATACATACATCAGATAGTGCAATAAACAGCCCCCTGCAAAACAGCCTTATGGATCAACCACCTCTGGAATAAATATCAGCGACCTCTGAAATAAGCTGACATAAATTTTAGAGAAAGTTCCCACTCACCTATCACAGCTAGATGGATAGACATGGCTAGATGGATGGCAGGTGAGTGGGAAGACTTCATAAGAAAATTTTCCAATAAGTTTCCCCGAGGAGAAATATGCTTCGATTCACCGAGGAAACGCACTCACGTCCCACGCTGTTGAGTGCCAATTCCGGCAAGAAACTCCGTGTTTTTTTTATAATTCGAGATGCAAGGGATTTTTGACAGTTGGAAAATTTTTCATCCCGCTGTGAGATTCAAACGAAAGACTGATGTTCATGAAGGCATGAAGACTCAGGAATGTTGCATTAGCTATCAAAAGCACGTGAAGGGGAGTCAAATCGCGTGCTTCCCTAAGATGAAAGATATCGGTCATAATCACTCTTAAAGATATTCACCCCTCGAGTTCGAATTGAGTTTTTTTTCATAGTTTTCTACATTTTACGTTTCTAAAACATAGTAGAAAATCAGGTCGAAGTATATTTTTGCTACTTTTTTATAGTGTTGGATTTGAAGTAGGGCTTAGGGTAGGCGAAACTTTTGTGAAAAGATTCGTGTGGACCGTGGCGCTCTATGGGGCAGAAGAATGGACCATTGGAAAAGCAACCTGAAAATAATTGAAGCCTCCGAAACCTGGTGCTGGAGGAGGTTGCTGAAGGTAAAATGGACGGACAAAATAAGAAATGATGAAGTGTACAGAAGAGAAGAAGAAGAAAGGAGGACCAGATGGAGCACCATACAGAAAAGAAGAACCAGATGAATCGGACACACCTTGAGACACAATGGGTTTGTGAAGAACTTAATTGAAGGTAAAACAGAGGGAAAAGTCCCCAGTGGAAGACTCAGCAATAAGTTCATGGACCAAATAAAGAAGACAGCACATAGGGAAAGATACCAGGAGGTAAGGGAACTAGCATTAGTTAGAGAAGGGTCGAGGACTGCAGTCAACCAATCTTAGGATTGAATGACCAGTGATGATGATGAGGCGAAACTTTATGCTATCTATGGAGGAATGAAGAGTGGGTTATATTATGTGAAGTTTCAAAAAATCGGTCATTCAACACATGAGCGTTCCATAACAAACTATATGTCCCCATTGAAGTCATTCTTTCCAACTGTTAATGACATAATTCGACATACATAATTCAAATTATAAGAGTAAAAATACAACCCCAAACAAAATTAAATACAGATAGTAAGAAAAGAATAAATCACACAATAACGCTGATCAGCATTAACTCCTAACAAAGTTAAAAATACAAGCCTCAAAACTTAAAGAAACTTGATTGACTTCAGCTGAATCGTTTTCAAAGTGATTATAAAAAAATTACAACTGTTTTCAATTTATCTTAGGATCAAAGAGCATAGAAGGGTTTTTATAAAAAGAGATCAATGCACTTCATTGAAATTGGCTTTAAAAGGGGTCAAATTTGAAAAAAGTATTCACTAATTGAATAGTCTTAAAATCAAAGCATGCACCAAGTTCAAGGTAAAAAGTTGGATAGAGAGAAAATCAGAATAAGTACACAAAGGAGATAAAAGGAAACAATGATGGGATCTGAGCTCAATGATGGGGAATGTGTACCTTTCCACTTCATTGGCATGCCTCTAAAATTAATTTTATACAGCACTTTTAGGTGCATTAGGGACACAAATATCTTGGATGCAGAATAACTGGTGAGAAACATAATTTCCTCAAAAAGATTACTAAAACCAGGTACCTTCAAATATATTATGGATGTTTGAGAATACTTTCAAAAATTCTTCTTTGGATAAAAGATGCAGTAACTTCAACGCCTCTTCAAAACCAGCAGAAAAAATATTCTTGGTACTAGCTTTTATGTAGGTCTCGTGCAGCTGAAATGTAAAATAAAAACACCTAATTAAGGTCTGTGAGCTGATAAGCCACAGTATCATTAGTATCATCCCACTTAACAATAATGTAAAACAAACAATGATTTCAGCAAAAATAAACAATGTGGAAATCCTACAATCTCATAAGAAACAAACAACAGAATTCTCGGGACAAAAAGAAAGGCAGCACAACAGTGGTACTGAAACGCAGGCTTTTGCTCATGAAGAAAATTTCCATAAGCCACCACTACAGAACAATTGTAGTGCAAACTCTTGTCTGGGTTACCAATATCAGATATCTTGAAGAATTGCACATGAAACATTAAATATTATACATCAATCATTGATTTTCATCATTTTTCTCCAACATTACAAACTATCTTTTTTCCTCAGCAGCAGCAATTGTCCATGCCATGGGTGCAGCCAGGATTTATGTAAGGGAGGGGGACAGGACACCCATTAGTAGCTGTAGATTTCTGTTAGAAGAGAGCAGAACATCATCCTGTCTTGCTCCGTAAGGCATATTTGGTATGAAATGTCTCATCCACGGAGGACAGCTGCCTCCCAACTCCACCTCCCAATGGCTATGCCCAGGCATCACCCACATATGAGAGCATGCTACAAATATATGTTTTAATGCAAGGCTTTCTCACTTCAAAACTTATATCACTGACTGCTAGTATTTTCTTTTTCACGCAAAATGCCTCCAATACTACAGCCATTCTGCTAACGTTTCCTCTCCTTTTTTCTAATTTATCACTGGTATGGTTCACTGTTATCGAAACACCTGTAGCCACTAATATTATCCACCAATGACGTAGGAACCCCAAGATTTTAACCTCAATTTGAAATTGCTTAGGTTACATAGTTCAACTAAATCTACCCCCATGTACTGACAAAAAAATCAAAGCTGCTCCTAAACGATTCATTCCACTCAAAAACATCTTTTCTTTCCATTTTCCTCTTCTATAGATTCTCAGTTCATCCCTGGCTGCAATCTCTATGGCTGTCATCCACCTCCTTTAGATCCATTCTCATCCTGCATTCAACTTCCAATCTGACCATTCAATACCCCATTGTCTTTAATGGTAGGGTACACAGGGTAGACACAGGTATTGAGATGACGCATGTACCCCGCTTCGACCAGAATTGGTCCGAATTGACCCTCCATGGTCCCTGATTTGATGACGTACTCCAGAAGACCGCACGGCGTCTGCCCATAAAAGTTAGTCGGGGGATACCAAATCCCAAATTTTTTAGCAACAGGATCCTCCGCTTTTCATTAGAGGTGCGGTAAGTCCTCGAAAAAGCGAGAATGACGGAGACTCGTCTCACGTTGTTGGGGTAACCCAACAGATACGAGAACTACGGGGAGGTGGAGGCCCATAGACTTCCTTTTGACGTCAATCTGCCTCATGGTGTTGGCCTCGCAGGGGTTGTGGCTCGTTAACTTTCCCTTCCCTTGCCTTTCCCTTTTCCCACTAGTTCCCACTAGGGTATAAGCGAAGGCTTGCTGACCTGGTGGGAGATTTTTAAACCCCGCGGGGTGACCCGAAACACCTGTCTTAAATAATAAGGGTAGACGAGGAGTATTGAGATGAGGGATGTACCCATGCTTTGACCAGAATTGGTCCAAATTGACCCTCCATGGTGGATTCTGATTCGACCCTGGTGGTCCCTGATTCGATGATGTACTCCGGCAGACCGCACAGCATCTACCCGTAAAAGGAGTCGGGAGATACCCAATCCCAATTTTTTGGGCAACGGGCTCCTCCGCTTCTCAAAAGATGTTCGGTAAGTTTTCGCAAAAGCGAGACTGACGGGGACTCGTCTGACGTTGTTGGGGGAACCCAACAGATACGAGTACTGCAGGGAGGCGGAGGCCCATTGACGTCCTTTTGACGTCAATCCGCCTCATGGTGTTGGCCTTGCAGGGGTTGTGGTTCGCTAACCTTCCCTTCCCATTTCCTTTTCCCACTACTTCCCACTAGGTTATAAGCGAAGGCTTACAGACCTGGTGGGGGGTTTTTAGACCTTGCAGGGAGACCCGAATCACCTGTCTTAAATAATGTTCCATCAGTCAATTCCACCTCCTTTTAATGAATCCCCCTATCTCCTTCCCTACTCAATGAATGCCACCATAGATAAGTCCAGAAATCTAAAATTAAGGAATTCATCTCCCAAATTTAAAGGGAATAAATATTGGGGAGAAAGAAGTTAAGAAAATGAAGAGGGAAATAACAGAGGTAATATCAACAGTTCCTCTTTCTCTCTTAAAGCACACTTATTCTAGGTCCAGATCTGACACACAACATAAATAAAATAAAACTAATACTGATGACAAGAATAAAATACCACCAGCCTTTTGCCTAACTTTCTCAGGATACTGAGTGATCTAACATTAAATATAAGATACTGAAAATACAAGGAAAGCCAAAAAATTAATGCCCCAAATAGAAAAAAAACTCCCTAACAACAGAAATCAGTGAGTTAAAGCAGTCTTCGAGAGATGTATCTCTGTTTGTCGCAAAGGCTTATCAGGTTATCACGACATTACCACATCTTACATCAGAGTACTCTGACCAATTTTGTGGACAGCAGAGGATAGACTGGAAGATTAGGCTTGAAAATACCACTCCGGCATAAACTAAAGACATGATAGAATGTTAATTGTCTCATAATTCCTCTTCTATACTAATCCATTTCAAATAATGAAACCAAGTACTTTTCCAAATCACTACTTTGGACAGCAAAGAGGTGATTAGATCAGTGAAGATTCTATAACCAGAGCAAGAACTGGTCTGACAGGACATACACACCTTAATAAATCACTGGAGGAAGGCAAGAGAACTTGGAGGAGATTTAGAGGAAAAATAGAGTGACTACATAAAACATTATTCACTCATGCATGTAAATTTCATTTACGTAGAATAATAGTTTTTGATAGAAAAAATGTGGGATATTACTTTTTGGGCAACCCTCATAAATAAGGAATAAATGACCCAACAAAGAACTTTTGAGTTGAAAATCAACATACCTCACAGCCAAATGGAAAGCTAGGAAGGCTCTTGGAAAGAATATTAAGGACTTCAACTCCTGTGTGAAATTCCCACATCCGAGCATGAAGATCTGCCATCATCTTGGGTAACAGTTTCTGTAATCAATGAAACATTGCTTCAATCTGGCAACAATTCAATTAAAACACTAATACTTTTCAACAAAGTTATATCCCATTTATGTATTTACATCTACGATACAATTAAAAGCTCTGGCACACTGTTAAGAGGAATAATCTGTCAATATTGACACAAAAAGAATGCTACCTAATGTTTAAATTCTATCAGGATACCAATACTGTAACAGACAAAATTGAAACTAAAGAAAATATTGTTAAAATTTAGGTGAAAACACTAATATCTACAAGTAACAAATTCTACTGAGTTTGTTTTGCAAGGCACTAAGAAACAACATGTACACAGATTGGTGCTCTTGAAAGTAAGAAGACCAACAAAAAGTTGAGAGAACAAAAATAGCTAACTTTTTTATAGTACTAAAAACTAATGGAATTGGGGCAACAGGGACATCTCTCAATGACACAATTCTCTGACTGAGGTCAAAGTAAACAAATATATAGATCATTAATTGTGAATAGTGTTGTGTGAATCAGGGATTTTCATTTCGAATCAAACTGAATCGAATCTCCCAAAAGCCATTTCGAATTGAATTGAAACTAACTTTTTTTAAATTTTGGTAGCGAATCAAATCACCCTTTAAAAATTCGCTTACGAATTGAATTTAAATCTAAATAAAATGAAAAAGCTTATGCGCAGTTGAAGTAATAAAGATTTTCACATTATATCAGGGCCTTACATCAGCTTATATTTCTATAGTGGCACAAAGAAGAGCACAGAATAACATGTGGTCGTTTAAATTTTCGTTTCGCGTGAGGTAAACATAGTCTAAACAGACAGTGCACCATCTTTGGAATGAGTGCCATGTTTGAATGCATGCAACAATTCGAGGACGAATCTATCAGATTCGAATATTTCCAATCATTTGGTTTTGAAGCATCCCAATTCGCAGGTGAATTGAATCAAATTAAGCTTGATTCAAGTCGTTTCAAAATGATTTCAAAACATTTGCACAGCTCTGACTTTGAAATACCACAACTCAAAGAATGTTGATGGTAATGCTGGCAAGAAAAACAAAAGTTTTATCTGGGCCACAGAGATCCCAGCAGGTGAAAATTCAAAGGAAAAATAATGAAAGATCGGACATGCTACATGGCATGTACATGACAATGCAACAACTGGAAGACCGCTGACAAGAAAAATGTAAGGGTAAGATCCAGACTCAATAGCAGAAGTAATGTTGTAGGTAAAAAAGAATAAATATGGATGGGATGAATCAAAGCATAGATACAATTGAGAGGAGAGCTGAATCAGATCAATCCCATGAATAGCAAATACAATGATAACAAATGACAGTGTACAATAGGCTTTGCAGCCACTTCAATTGGAGAATAATAATAATAATAATAATAACAACGTTTATTATCGTGGGCTACCCTTAGCCCCTGAGATAATGAAGTACAATTTTTCAAATTTATACAATTTTGAAATTCAAAATTGTATAAATTAAATTAAAATTTTTACGCGCAGTTGAAGTAATAAAGATTTTCACAATATATCAGGGCCTTACATCAGCTTATATTTCTATAGTGGCACAAAGAAGAGCACCGAATAGCATGTGGTCATTTCTTTTGAGTTGTGGAAAAAAAAATTAGAATACATAGAATCTCATAGAATTTACTATTTCACTGAGAAGTGAAAGATATATTTCTTGCAAGCTGGCTTTCCTAATCATCTCTAATGACAGTTGCAAATCTCGAATCACCAATCACAGCTCTTTAAGGCTCAAGATGATGGCTGAGACATCATATTAACTGAGGAGTAAACCCCCAATCAGTAGATCATCTTACTGCAATGCATGAATGGTACTCAGCAGCTAACTCAATAATCTCCTTTAAGAAATATATGCCAGCACATAATACATTAATCTTACTAGTTTCTGTAACAAGGAATGCACCTGATTTCTCATCAAAATAAGAAAAAATACAAGCAGTGAATAAATATTAAGAGTACAGACTCTGGCTAGATTCAACAAGCAACAAAGAAAATTTTAAAAAATACCAATGTTGGTCGATCCTATCAATCCACCCAATCTTCAATAAAGCAGTGAAAACAACACCCCCAACTCCACTCAGTAATTGACTTTGAAAAACTAACTATTAAATTTCTAAGGACAGTGATTGATCTGGAAGGGTTCCATTAGAAAATTGGTTTCAAATATTTAAATATAAACACACCACCTGTGGATAGATATTTGATTCCAGACAAATGATTTGGTGAGCTGATGAAGTTGAAATCAGTGATAAACAGTGGCTTCTACAGGCATGCAATCAAAAGGTTGTTTAAAACAACAGGGAAATGAAAAAATATCAGTTCATACCCTGAGATGGCCATCATCAAGAAGAAGAGGAGCCCTTTCCTTAGGAGGACATTTCTCCACGTACAGCCGGAAAGATGGGAGCTGTCTCAATTCTTCAAGGCTTGAAGAAGGCAACTCCTTAACGGCACTTTTTACCTCATTTAATGGACAGCACAAAGACTTTAGGGGGTCGGCATAATAATGTTCCATCTGACAAAACTGCAAAGAGCACAATCCATAGGATCAATACAAACACAAGTCAAATATCTCTCTAATTCAGGGGTTTTCAACTAGGGTGGAATTCCCTCACCTCTACGGGCATTCCAGAGGATTCTGGGGGGAAAAGGGAACATTATTCAGCAAATTGTGACTTTCTATAGATTATGTAAAATCCGTAAAGCAGTCATGCATTATAATTGATTTTGCAGTATGGGTTCAAAGTTTACTAAGACCCACATACTACAATCAATTCTTAATCACGCTTCACCTGCATACATATGTAATTGCACAATCTGATGTAAGAACAAACATTCATTTATAATTGAATTGTGTAAAGCACGAACGCACAAATGCATGAACGAGAGATGACAATATAGCCCCTGCTCTAATTCAATTATTAGCGCATCAGATTGAGAAAAAAATGCTGTTTCAAATAGTGCAATATCGTGCCCTCAAGTAAAATGGGCTATAAACAAGCACATTATTTTTAACTAAAGGAATAAAATCATAAAATGAAAATGTACACTTATAAAGGGGAATAATATTCTGAACTTCAATATAAGGATGGTAATGAGCAATAAAAGGTTGAGACTCATTATTCTAAAGAGATATACATATGATGAAAAAATATTCTGATACATACCACCCCCAAAAAGTTTATAATTTTGTCAAGTTTTACACATTATAATAAAAATGGAATTAATTAATCAAAAATATGTATAAATTACTCTAAGGCTGGGTTCCATAATCTCTGGTTAATATTTTTCCTGCAGGAAAACTGACAGTGACATGTTTCCAAAGCAGTAACACCATGGACTAAGCAAACATGCTTACTCCACAGACATGCTCACATCAACTAACAGAATCCGATACATATACAAAACCTGAACTTCCAGTCTGTATCAATGGCATGAAAAGGCTATGTCATATTGTAGTAAGTATTAACCATACATTCTAGACCTGGCCTAGAAGCACTGTGTAGAGTGTTGAATGTTAAAACAGCAGCGATTTACGACAGGTAAACTAGTTCACTATTTTTATGCTAAGATAATAGAATGCTACATATATCAATAGTAAGTTTTCAGCAATGATACAATCGATATGCACAATCAAAATAATCAGTAACATTTAACCACATCAAATGGTTTGCGTCACCAAAGCTATCAAGTAATTTAACACAACTGATAAAATAAAATAACAGAGGTAAAGAAACCATACCTGATACATTCTCATAAATCCAGTCAAGGAGTTGTCAAGAAAATTAAAGGTATTCATGAATATATTTAGTATTTTTCCACTCAACAAGAAGGTTGACTCTCGTGAAATGATTACCTAGGGCAAAATATTGGAAGGCATTAAATACAATAGAGATTTTCACAAACACTTTTGAAACATTCCGAACTGAATCAAACTTACCTTTTGAACCAAATTGGGTAGTATATTATCAGTTGATGGAGATTCGATGAATTTGTAAGAGAGGTTGGATAAGGCATGTTCTGATATGTAACGTGTCAACAGAGATGGAGAACTATTAATACTGAAAACTAGAACAAATGGCAATGTCTCCAAATAATTCCTGAAATAAAAGGAAATTACTAATTTTTTTTCAAAATTAAACATGCAAGATTATATAAAGCCATTATAATAGTTAAGAAACAATTGTGAAGAGTAGGGACTGAAAGAAAACAACTGCTGGCAACAAGTGTTCAGTCACTGACATGCACTGACTGACTGATTGAGCTGTTCACTATGGCTGGAATGCCGCTGATTCAATAACTTTTCTCCTATTACCTAAGAATACATTTTGTATCCATCCATTAAAAATTTTTAAGTAATAATTTTACCAGCATTTGATTGGATAGGAGTGAAAATCATTTTTGGAAGTGGTCAACCAGGTAGTCAATTAATAAAAACTTTCATGTTCCATGTACGTCAAGCACTATTTTTTTTTGGTAACCCACGTCAGGAATTTGTTGGGCCACCTATTCTTTCCCCTTGCCAAAGACCTCATCAGGGCTAAATGACCTTTAGCCTTTCTTTAATTGTGCATCAATTATATATCCTCAAGGAGGTGAAAAGGAGGAAGGGGGTGGTGGTAGTGTAGAGACTTTGGAAATCATTCTTTCTCCTGGAAATTACTCGTAGCATGACTCACTTCTCCTTTGCCCATTGTCCCTATTGAACTTTTACTTTTTTTTTGAAATAACACTTCAAGACGAGAATCATTAGAGAGGCCTTAGAAATCCAAAAACATAACAGCAATTTCAATGGGGACAATGGGCAAAGGATAAGAGAGCTATGGCTACCAGTGATTTCCAGAAGACTCTACGCCCACCCCCACCCCCTTTCACCTCCTTGAGGATATACAGGGAGGCTGATGATATCCGAATTTAAAATTCCCTGACTTTTCCCTGATGGATTTACCAATTTCCCTGACCGATCGCCAAAAGGTCACATATTACTGGAATATTTTTTTTCTGCAGAATTAAATTTTCTACAGCAGCTTTAAATTTTCTAATTATTGTCTCGTATTTATAGAACTGCAAGTATGTATTTACTATAAGCAAGTGTGCTCCAGCTACACCTCGACCAGAGTTTCAGAAGTTAAAACAAACGCGAGGTAAAGTTTTCCGAACAACATAGCCTCGGATTCCTTGTGATGAGCGTAATACATTGTACCAGGGTTGAAAATTCGCTATGAAAAAATCATTTGACTCGACCGGGATTCGAACCCAGATCTCCCAATTGCCGGTCAGGTGTGTTAGCCAGTTACACCACCAAGCCATCTTCCTTCAAGGCGAATTTCAAGGGGGGTTTATGCGAACTAGATGTTCAGGCCTCAAGTCTACATTGTAGCACATGAGACGAAGTCGTGCTTACAAAGCCAATGTCGCAGTGGATAACCCAACATTGTCGTTATTAAAACAACGAAATTGACAAATTTCCAAACATTGCATGTAATGTTTGGAATTTTGTAATACATTGTGATTGTGATTTTGAAGGCAAATATTGCAATAAGGATATGCAAAAGGGATATTTGTATGTCTGAATCACAACTAAATAACTAAGATTCGCAACTAACAAGATTCACCACAGATTATTCCATGAATTGATGGTGCTTAATCCATGCACATCGGCGACAGACATTGTTTTAGATGGTGAAATAAAGAGCGGGAAAGACTGCCCTGATAAACGTAATGGTAGAAAAATAACAAGGATTCCCATTCCAGTTTCTCCTTGACTATTACGAGAATTCCCCGACTTTTCCCTAACTTTTCCAGGTATTCAAAACTCCCAGACAATTCCAGGTTTTCCCAGTGTTCCCTGACAATCACCACCCTGATATATAACTGATGCACGATAAAGGCAAAAGGTCATTCAGCTCTGATGAGGTCTCTGGCAAGGGAAAAGAAATGTTGGCTCAAAAAATTACGGACACAGGTTACCCAAAAAAATAGGGCTTGATAGTTAAGGTATTTTGTAAGTGAAAAAGGGCAACCTCGACTAATCTTTTGCTGTCCCATACCTCTATTTCCTCAAATGATGAATATATTCAGCTCTGCAAACATCCTACCTCTCTTCATCTCACCCATTGTCTATCTTTTCATCTACATCCTCTTGTCCTTAGTTACCAATCACATACTCTGCCTCCTTCTGATCTCCTTCAGAAGCTTCCTCACCTCACCATACTAAGAAGCACCTTTGTCATCTTTTCCATCCAATGTACCTTCTCTATTCTCCTCCACTTTCACATCTGAAATCCCTGTAGCCTCTTCTCATCCTCCTCCTTCTGGGTCTACGTTTCTGCACCATACAATGGGGGGATCGGGTTGGTGTGGTGGTTAGAGTACTCGCCTACCACACGGGCGGCCAGGGTTCAAATCCCTGCAGTGGCGGATGTTTTTCAGAGGAACCCGATCCCTACTTGAGTGTCTTGTGGAGGGCACTTCAAGTGGAGTACTCCGTCTGTCGGAGGAGACGTTAAGCCGTGGTCCCCTTGGCGCCTTTCGTTAAGAGCAGGCTAATGCCGACGCCGGGTTTCTATCCACCCTTCCTCCCTTACCTATCCCCTATGGCGCAAATGACCTTAGCCATCGGTCGCCTCACCAAAAATCCAATCCAATCCAACCATACAATGGTAACCTCCATGGAGGGTGTACAGGATATCACTCAAAAGTACATATTCATATAAATCTACATGAATGACCAGGGAAAACCAGCTTGAGCAACCAGGCATAAATTCACTGTAACTCCACAATTAGCTGAGTGGGACCCACTTTGGTCTGTGCATGCTGATATTGTGGCACTTACTTTTATCTATAGTGAAAATCATGTTTGTTAAGTTATTCCACTCTCATCCATTCTCTCAATATGGACAAACTAACAAAGCACGCTCTTTACATATACATACATTGATTTCTGGAGCATCCATTTCACATTCTTTCATTGCCAACAAATCTCTAATCTTCACCTTATGCTTTTCGTACAAAAGCTTCTAAAGTAGCTCATACTCACTGCAATTAGCATTCACTTTTGTTAATCCTGACAATTGTACAGAACTATCTCTGCCGCACAATGACATGGAAATGAGTCAACTTCCATACACTGCAATTTTGGCTTCCTTGGAGAAACACTCACTTATTGATAAGCTCCACACATTTCCTATGACTTTCCTTCCAGCATTCGCATGCCACCTTATATCTCCTCATCTAGCATGCCATCTTTCACAAACATCACGACTCCGTACGCAAAATGATCCACCTGTTCAACTACTTCAACATCTTTCTCAATAATTCTCTCCATTCTCCTACACAAAAACCAATACCTTAGTCTTGCATAAATCTACACATTTAACCATAAATAAAGTGCTATTCAAATTTCAAAGGCAATCAGATACATATAGCAACCAAAATCAAAAATGAAGAAGAATTTTTCATATTTTATCTAAAAAAAAACACAATAGAATACCACAAAAATTCATTGATTCCAGAATTTCTAATTTCAAAGGCCAGAATCAGCACATGCTGCTCTGAGATTCCAATGGGAATACATTCCCAAAAAAATTGTATTTTTCCCCAGAAACTTATGGTGGCTCTGGCTCGACTCTGGGAGTCAATCAAACACTAAGCTACAAATTTTTATTCATTGTTTAAATAATCCCAATTCTGCCAATGAAATAGTTTACTAAATGAAAACCAAAAGTATGGAACAAGTTACTCAGATTATTCCACAAATACTTTTTTAATGGCCAAATTTGTCCAGCAATAGGAGCCGACAATTTGTATGTAACTACTGAAGTTTTACTTCAATTACCTCAGTAATTCACCAATAACTTTCAAAAATACAAGGTAAGATGCCTATATTTAATTTTTATTCTAATTCTCAGGACTTTTTCCTCATCATTGCTAAGCATGGACCAATGTCCATGGGCTTCACAATTTACAACTATCTGCCATCGGAGCTTAAATCCAAAATGAGATAGAAGTATTTTAAAAAATTTAATAAAGTTTTTTCACTCTTAAATGTTTTATTCTCTAAAAGAATTTTAAAATTTATGATGTATTTGTATAATGTGTTGTGTCCATCTGGCGCTTGAATTTAACCTCTGCACCAAAAATGAAATGAACTCTGTTAATTAATAGATGTGAATGCATTGTTTAATAATTATTTATTTTTTTAAATTGTTTTAAATGCACAGAAGATACTTTGAATACTGAATGAATTGTGTATCTATGATTATGTGATGTGCATTATATCTCGGAACAAATGCAATGCAGTTTTTGGGCAAATGAATTATTATAACTATTATCATAAACGATTTTAACTAAAATCTTGAATAATCTTTCTTGTTCAAATTAACATATATCTGCTGAAATCTGAGCAATTCCTACATTAGCCCATGTTAAAATATCCACTTTCAAGGATGAATTACAGCAAAACTAGCCTGGAAACCCTAATTTACTTTCATCTCAGTTTTTAAAACACACTTCCAATATACTAAATTCAAATGTTCAGAAAATCTGGACTAAGTTACCCTTAGGTGCATAGCCACCTTGATATGGGCAAACAGTCTACATCTCTAGATAAATCCAAGCAGGGTTTACTCACTTTGCGATGTAGATGAGGTCTTGGAGGACAGACGGAGAAAAGCCTTCAATATCTGAAAAAAATATCACCATTGGCTTCCTCGAAGCAGATGAAGTACTTTTACTTTCACTCCTCGAGTTCTTGCTCAGCGCACTGTACCAATTAATTAGAGATGACAAGTTGAGATTGCTTCTTTTAAAACTTTTGACTAATACACCTTCATCTTCAGATGATTCACCTTCCGAACTATCACTATCAATCACAAACTTTTTACTCTTCCTCTTCTTTCGAGGAGTTTTGAGCTAGAAGAAAACAAATTCAGTAAATAAAAATAGAACTAGGGCAGTTATATTAGAATGATTTGCTACCGACAATGATAACCAAATTTTAGTCTAGGTACTTCAATTCTTTCATCATACCCGGTATTAGCTTCTGAAGATCTTTCGACATATGTAAAGTGATTCCAGACAAGAAAGTAAGTTTTCTCACAACTGGAAATTCTGATAGACAAAATTCTTTAATGAAAATTGTCAATTTCCTTCATAAATAATGCCAATTAAGGAATCGATGCAATTATTAATATTGTTAAGGGAAAGATTTATTTGCAAATTTTAGCACAGCATTTTTCAAGATAGAGAAAAAGTCGATAAAATGCAAAATTTCACATGATAAGAGCCCAGAAGGTTAAACGACATTATTGAAGACTTAGCACCTTCACAATCATGAGATTATGAAAAAAATACATATTAATAAGTAATCAGATTACTTTTCTCAAAGATAATCCCATTGATTTCTCACTATTATCTACTCTTTACACAATAGTTTGTAGACTCAAGTTTGAACCATAATAACTCCACAGTGACTCATTTGATTTTCATCCTATGAATACCATCAATTAGATGATTTCATTCTCTATCAAACACAACTTTGATGTCTAATAAATGCAAAGTAGAATGTGCGTTAAAGACAAAAGTTTCAAGCTATGTGGCAAATAGCTAAATGATAATGTCATCTGCATCTCAAAATTTTAACTTCAATTGTTACAGATACTGTATTCAATACATAAAAATAATTACATCATCTGAAAAAGCAAGCCTAAAGCTATCAATTTTCATTAAAATCTCATCTCTCTTAAACACTCTTCTTAGCAGTTATAGAAGACAAAGTTACGAATGGCACAATTGCACAAGAAAAATAAAACTTTTTTTTAACCATAACATCAAAAACAGGATCCACATTTAACAATAAATACACACAAGGATTAAATAGGCAACAGAATTATCTAAATGACCTAAGTGAAAATTCAATGAACCATCAAGGAGATATTAAGGTTTAAACTAGAATCTACAATATTTCAGTAAGGACAATAGTCACAGTTCACAGTCAATCCAGGCAGCAATACCCTCAGGAAAAATGATGTGCTTGCCTCAGTATACAAAGGTTGTCAGGAAAATAATTCACATTTACATTTAATGAATTTCCCATATACGAGATAAACAACTAACAGATGGATCAGTACATCAGTGGATTAATTTCACAGAAGGAAATATGAAATCCTATATGCACTATAATATTTGTAATGCCTTCTATATATCTCTGAAGTACACACACTATTATTATCAACTATTACATACTGGTACCAAGCATCAGAGTCTTAATGCATTGATAAATTTATGATTAACATAAATTAATGACTGCTATCTGTTGGGTTCCTTACAAGTGATCTCAATATATGTCCATGTTTATATTTGCTGTAACTCTTAATGACAAAACTAAACAAATCTTCAGTCAGTGAAAGAAGTATTGCTATTATACCAGTTTCACCATTTCCTCCTCTCTTCAGAGCAAACATGAAAAACCCATTCCATACTTAGCAAATGTGATCACCTCCTCCAACTGTGCAGACAATTTCCTCAAAAACTTCACCAATGACCACTGGCACATTTTGTTGTCCCCGTACAATTATATTTGAGAGAATTAGGGAGCACTAAATGAATTCTGGGCAAACTTCAGGAGTACATATACTGAGCAAACACAGAGCATTTGAAGCACACTCCATGAATACATACTTTAATTTTCCCATGCTATGAGCTAATGATTTTCATGAATGGCAAATAAAGATAATAAATAATTGAGCTTTCTACTATTGCACACACAGCCACTATGAACTGAAAAAAAAGTACATAATAAGTGAGCTTTGAATCACTCTCCTATTCACTTATTCCCAGAGCTTCAATCTCTGTGAAACCTAGCTGGATTGATCCAACATGAAATCTCATTCAAGAAAGGGACTGAAGCAGTGCACAGTGACTTTCATATTTAGAAATAAATAGCAGAATCATACTTTGCTTGGAACGGCTGAGGTGATCTGTTGCACCAATGTTTCAACAGCCACTTTGAGAGAAGGGCATTCCTTTCCCTGTAATACTGCAACATAAGGAGTGATTTCATTCCTCAACTTGGATACCAACATGGAATAAATTTGAAGACAGTCAGCCGAGGCCATTCCTAAGGAGAAATCATTAAAAAAAATGGAGGTAGTAAATATAACATAAGCAAAGCAACTGTGACCCAAATGAAAATAATCCAACCAATAAATCAACCAACAAAATAAAATGATTAAGAAAAGCTTAACCCTTTCGCTCCTGTGAACATAGCAGCTACGTTCACCCGGTTGACTGCTGTGAACACAGCTCCTAACTTCAGTTGGCAATTGGTCATTCTTACCTTTCCTACCCACGCCTCCGGACTTTCTCTTTTTCCGTGAGTGCCATTTGTCTAGTTCATTGTTAGACATTGTACTAATCTCTTCCTGGGAGCGCGAGTAACTACTGACTTACGAGTGCAACATAACAATACTTTCTGTGCCGACGTAAATGACCGTTCACTTTTTTGCCGCAAAGGGACTGGAGTGTCTCTGCAGCTTGACCACAGCGAAAGGGTTAAACAAAGCCCTGGTACACAATCAAGAGAAATGGAGATGTAAAAAAACTAAATAAGAACTGTACTTTTAGGGAAGGGTTACATCAAGAAAATAATTATCACTCAAAGAATGCATCACATAAAAATGTAACTGATTACTCAAAATTTGAAGGCACAAAATCAGGAATATGGCTCTCATTGTCAGTACAAGTCTCACACCATAGTTAAACAAATAACCACCATGGTAGATCACTTAACTAGTTTTTACTTGAGGAGCATTATATTTGCCAGTCAGCAAGCATTTCAGGAGCAAAGTGGACTATACACTTCGAGGTTATCCTTGGGACAAAATCCTAGCTAAAGCCAACTTTTACAGAATTCAATTAAGTTAAAACAGTAAGAGAGAAAGAGGAACACCAATTAATTAGTTGGATTGAAGGAACCGTAAGTCACTTGCTAACAATTCACATATTTGAAAAAAAACTGAGAATGATACTAAATAGGTGAAAGAATATTAAGGATTTGAACAGCTGCTGGAGGGACAATACTAATGGAAAACACCAGAGGGAATAGGACACTCCGAAAATGAAAGATTTAACAATTAAGAGGACTGAAGTAAGAAAGAAAAAAGAGAAATAGCAAAGCATATAATAAAGTTTACGAAACTTAGTAGATAAACCAAGAGTCCAAAAAAATTTGATGGAAGGAGTATAAAATTGTACTTTGCAGAGGTGGAAATGTAAAGAGGCAAAAAAGGAAAAGTGGTATCAGTTACTTAAGAAAATCCATAAAAGTGACATTTAGAATAAAAGAGAAAATTCACACGTGGATGGGATAGGTAAAAAAGAGATTTCCCTTGAATTCATCTTTTGTTCTGTGTAAATTGGAGCTTAGGGACACCTGCATCGTCTCATTGGTTAAATTTTAGCATAACTGTATCCACAGTTCCTTCATGAGCCAGTCATCCAACCCTGAAGGCTTGTTCACATAGTATATGAGCCCTTGCATGAACAATGCTGATAAGTGTGGCATTTTCTGGGCACTATACCATTTTTTGCCACAAATTCCCCTCTTATAACATTTTTTTTTCCTTTTCGCAGACTGCTTCCACTCCAGACTGAGCCAAAAAAAAAACTTGCTTAATGCATACACAACATGCTTTCCAACCCCATCATGCTACCTCCATCAAGTCAACAATGACCGACAATGCCTAAGGCTCCATAATGCAGGAACTTCTGCCAGCACCTCCTGTTGTGTCCTTTTGCTGTGACCTTCACCTTGCCACACTCTGCTGCATTGAAATAGCAGTTGGTGCAGGAAAACTTCAGATGAAACCTGGGATATCATAAAACAGTTCTCCTCCTTAAATAGGACCATACGGGACTGGAACGACCTACCAGCAAAACTATTTGAGCCCATCCCAAAAAATTAATTATTATTAAAAATAGGTTAAAGAAGTAGAAGTCTATCAAGGTTTATTCTATTTACTCCTCTGTTCTTATTGTTACCACCAGGCCAGACCAATGGTCTACTTGTAAATGTTAAATTATTATAATAATAACATCCAACCTAAGCAAGAAGGCCTAACTCAGTATTCATTCATTGGAGGCAAAAAGTAGTTCCCAAAGCCCCAATTGAAAACTTCCACGACATCTTAAGTTCTCATCCCACTATTTCCTCCCCTTCAAGGCTACAACTCACCTTTACTCCACATCTCACTTTAACCTTACCGAAACCTCTTCTAGCTGATTTGACTTAGAGAGTCTGGCGGTTGGCACAAGCAAAATTTGTGATTGATTTGGAGTTTGAGAACAGAATACAGGTTGACTAACCTTGAATCCTTTGTTAGTTATTGTCTTAGCTAAGGTTAAATGTACATGTTTTACGAGTGGTTCATTCATAATACTAGCTTGTAGCTGATTTCCTTATTTTCTCATCCAAACTTTGGAAAGTATTTGTCAATAGATGGGTGTTTTCAGCAAGAAAAATGTACTCCTCTCCCATTTATACTTCAATAGATTCACAAACAAATTCTCCAGATCGAACCAGGTCTATTTTATAGCCACATGCTCATCCATTTGAACAATTTAGCACGTTTACACAACAAATTCAATGGTGAATGCATTCACACATCACTGCACAGGTACGTGCACCGTGTAAACATGGCTTAAAGCCACAGTATGTCAAGATACTCCTGTTTGAGGCATGGACCTTCTCTCCCTCCCATCCCATCAAGAAAGGTATCAATTTCACTGTTACCTGGGTAGAGAAGGTTTTTGCATTTTTCCAGCTGAGAGAATAGTTCAATTGATAAGAACTTTGACGAAAGTGAAGAACAGATTTTTTAAACTTACAAGTAGCATTTAAGGAGTCGAGTCACGAAACTATGTGAAGATTTCTCACGTCAAAAAAGGGGTCCTTAGAATATGTAACATGATAGGACACCTCTGTGTTGTTTATATTATAAATAACACATTATATGTGATCATCAGTAGGGCCCAAATCACAGTTCTCCATAGGCTGTACGACTGCACATGAGAAGTTAGTATCTTTCTTACCTTAGAGTCCTCAACACGAAAACTTATAAAATAGGACCAGCTTGAGAAGTAGAGAGAAAAGAGGCCGTGAGGTATTTAGTATATGGCTTAGGATAGCAAAATACATCCCAGATTGATCATGGCACACACAAATGTAACTATAAATTGATTATATGCATGGCACTGCCGTCACCTACTCATTTGTGAGGGTTTCTGTAGGAAATGCTCCTCATTTACTTAGTTGATTACAATTGTTAACTACTCTTCAGTGATCCTCAGCGACACGGTTTTTCTGCCATTGCCCAACTTGCTGAAATAAATGTATTCCAAAGCTGAGTGATTTAAATTAAGAGAAGCGCCAACTGGAGAGACCGATATCCTTCCATCGATTGAATGTATAACTGCAGGTAAGCTCATGGTATGTTAAGTCTTGAATTCAAAATTACTGGGAGATTCAGTTACATTAACGTGATTAAGAACTTGGTAGAAGGTTCAAGAAAGTATTGAACATAGATATCAAAACACCTCTCTTTGACCGAATTTCTTAGCATAAACGCCCGTAACTAAAGGCCACTAGGTAAATCATAACAACAACAAATAATAACTGATATCGATACAGGTGTTATCTCAATGTCACTGAGTAATATACACAGAGATTCGCACCTTTCCACAGGTATTACCAGAATATAGAATAGCAACGGAGCGTGTTTCATTACTACCCATTTCCTTCTACATTTTACCATGACACAAAGTACTGCCATGTATGCACCACTTTCAACAGACAACTTCTTGCGTTAATCTCTACTGCGGCAACACGAGGACCAATATTCTTCAGGGAATGACATACCAGTGTGGATCATGGCTGCAGGAACCTTTCCCCCAGTAGCTGTTAGATTGCTTTCTCCTGTCATTTTGACGTATTTCATCAGCTCTTCAAAAAATGATTGATGAACAGAGTTATAGAAATCCTAGAAACCAAAATGTAACAAATCGAACATGATAATTTCACAGACAACATACTTATTGACAGATAGCTATTTGTATTGTAACATACATTTTGTCTTTCCAAAGAAAGCGTCCGAAGACTGTCGTATTTCTTGAACCACGGTTTACCAGTGATGTCTCCAATGGAATGACTTCCCTTTTTCCCTGTTTTTTTAAACGCGAAACAACCCTAAATGAACAAATTTTTATTACAAAAAAGGCCAATGTGGGAAAAAGTTATAAAATGTATTGCTTATAATCTCGCGTACCTTAGATAACGACAAAGTTGAATCCATAGTAAGAGATAAAATCAATTTAAGATGATAGGCATACAAACTTTTCCTTAGAGCTCAATGACAGCAGGGAATAAAATTATTCCCTACTCCCTGACAACATGAAGAAACCCTCAACAGGTGATCATGCCCGGGTCTTCCCGCGACAATAATCAAAATGCGCTTCCCGATGTTCATTTTCGTAACTGTACCATCCCTACGATCCCTACCACAGATGTCGTGTAAAAAGGCGGAGTTCGAAGTACTTCATTGAAACATCTTCGATAAAATAACATGAGTGTTATAAATAATATGCAACTGTTGTGAAATAAGACGGATTTTTGTCATACGATATGCAAATAAGTGCTCATTTTTAATGTTTTTAACGAACTTTATGCTCTAGATTACACATATTTATATCATCTTACGACATAGTTGTCCAACATTTAAGCCAGCTCTACACTTCACCTTATCACCAGCAAACCGTTGTATTGCTGCGTGAAAATCCATCACCCCCACATATATAGGGACCAACAACTACGGCTATTTGCGCCATATAGGACAGGTTGGGTAATATAAGTATCTTTGGAATGGAAGGAAATGGGTAGAAGGTTGTAGAGAAACCAGGTAACAGTGTTAGCCTGCTCTTAACAAAAGGTGCCAAAGGGGACCACGATTAATTTATCATCAACAGATTGAGTGCTGCACTTGAAGTACCCTCCATAGGACACCCAATGTGGTATCAGGTTTCATTGGAAAAATATCTCCCTCTGCTGCGATTTGAACCCTGGCTGTATAGAAAGGTTAGCCAGAACTCACATCAATCCTGGGACTTTCCAGGCCAATACATAACTATGAAACCCATAATTTCCTTTTCTTAAGGCTACTTTTCAAGAGAATTTAATATAACAGGCCACCGTTCTACCCTTAATGGCTAAAAGTGCCACCTTGAATGAACAATTATGGCACAGGTTACCAAGATCCTATAGACACTCAATATTGCCTTTCGAATGGGAAATCCTTGGCAGTGAGGTGGTCAATTCAATAGCCCAGAAATATTGAAGTGAAAATTTCATTTTCAATACAGTGAAGGTTTGATTCCTGGTCCATGAATCCAGACTAGTTTAAAATTAATTTTCAACCAAATCATTTATGGTCCATCGGAAGGGTGAAGCTTGGGAATGCCACAATAGTCATTGATGCCTGTAAATCTATGTATTTACGTAGTATGGGAGGCCTGAAGAGTGTTTTCATTGAAAAGAGAGATGTTATCTAGTGTAAAGGTCTCAGGAAAATATAAATCTAATGTTACAATTACATACAAATACAAAGTGGGCTTAATAGGTTTATTGAGAGGAAAACAATGACAAAAACTAACTAACAGCATTAAAGATAAACAAATGAATAGGATTATAGACACACGGGCATACCCAGCAAGGAGTAGCTGCTCCTACCCTAACAGCTTCAAAATGAAACCTAAAATTAAACTAGGCACAGATAAGCCATCATATTCATAAGATAGTAATTATGAAACCAAATTTTGTTTACAGAGACAAGTAGGAACAGTTTTTCCAAAATCTTGAATATAAATGAAAACAAAGTACTAGTCCTGTTAATACTTCATAACAATAATAATAACAATAATAATAATAATAAGGGTACGAAAGCAGACCACCTCGTGGCATACCTGGCAATGGCTTTGCCGGCTAATGGTGGACGTCTATGTGGCGGGCTAACCACCTGCCATGTAGTATAATCTGGTTCCAAGAATGAACTCAGATAAGGCCACCCACAACCGGCCCCTCTCGGATGGGGGCCCCAGTAGAGTTGGGCATGGCTAAGGAAAAAGAAGAACTCAGATGGGAGCTGGCATGGAGTGGACGAATCTACTTCGTGCGCACGACCCGAACGCAGTGTAGCCACTGATCCGATGGGTTAATCAGAAGTGGTTACGAACTCTGCACCGCCCCTCTCGAGTTCTCAGCCATTATGATGGCAACGAAACCCGATGTTAGCCGGGGACTTGGAGGGGAAAGTTACAGAAGTAACAAAATAATAATAATAATAATATAATTTATTGTTCTTTTGGTCATTTACAGGACATAGAACATGGTCAAAAAATCAAGATGAAACAAGTACTCACATAAGAATATAACAATTGTAACACTATTTGGATGATTACAATTTGCCACTAAGGAACTCATTGATGCAATAATAGCATTTCTGCAGCAAGAACTCTTTTAGATTTGTTTTAAAAGTAGCCACAGTGGACTTATTTTTTATACAAGGAGGCAGTTTATTATAAATAATAGACAAGGAGTGGTGTGGGACTTTCTTGGATATAGCAAGTGGCTGAGTTCTAAGGTGAACATTCTCTCGTCCACGAGTAAGGTGACAATGAATTTTAGAGTTAGGCACAGAGATGGGTTCATTTTTACAAAAACAGCAGCACGCATCAACTATCTTTCCAACCCTTCTCCTAAGGTCCAACATGAAATGTCATTCCCAAGTTCAAATCCATGGTACATCCTCATGAGGATGTAGGTACTCGATATTTTCCATGTCTACCTGCAAGTGGACATGGAAGATTTCAAGTACCTACTTGTGAATTAAAATAACTTCGACAAGTGAATAACTGTAACTTTTGGAAGGGACAAATATTATTTACAAAGGAGTTTGATACTTATATGCCAATTTTAAGACAGAAAGTATAGGAGGAAAAAAAATCATACATCACCTTCATTCACCTTACCCCATTCCCCTTATAGTAGTTTATTTGGACACTAGACCCATTCTCCAATATTCTCAAAGGTCACCAATCTCCTTCTCACTCCTCATTTCTCATCCTCTCCTTGGACACCAATCATTGGAGTAGGTTACACCCCTTTCCAATGAGCACAAGAAGAAGCAAGTTGATTCCAGTCGACTTGAATGGAATGATGAAGGAGTAACAGGAGGAAAAAATGGTACGTCACTTTGGTGACTCAGAAAAAGAGAAGGAGTTTTTAGGTGATATAAGGGGATGCAAAAAATTTAAGAGCGCCAAGATAGACTTGATTCAATTTGGCATAAGTTTTGTCATAAATATTATTAAGGCGATCAGTAATGGATTAAATAAGGATTAGGGGGTCCATTCAACAGCTTATCAATATGCTGAACATCAAGTGACTGACCACCACTTTCCTCAATGATTGACCAACTTCATCATTTCCTTCTCTTTCCAAGGACGACAACCTCGTCGAGGTGGAGGGGCTTGTGTGCTCCAATGACCCATAGAGCTGAACTGGCGGGAGCAATGCTTCTAGTAGAACCACCAACGCTAGATAGGTCGAATGTTAGGAGACAGACGACTGGTAGTCTGCAAATTGCTCAAGCATGATTACCACATTTCTTGTCATTGCAACATTTTTCAATTGTTTACAGTGGGTTGAGGGGGGTTAATATTCTGATCCACTCCCTCTGGATATGTCTTAAGGTGTCCCCTCTTTCAGGGGCGGCATAGGGTCGTTGTTTAAGGGGGGGTAGGCTACTTTGTGGGGGTCTTGAGGGTGCGGAATTTCTTGGATTGGATTTTAGGGGAGACGACCGACAGCTAAGATCATTTGCGCCATAGGGGTCAGGTAAGGGAGGAGGGGTGGATAGAAACCCGGCGTCGGCATTGTCCTGCTTTTAACGAAAGGCGCCAAGGGGACCAAGGTTTAACGTCTCATCCGACAGACGGAGTACTGTACTTGAAGTGTTCTCCACAAGTCACTCAAGTAGGGATCGGGTTTCCAATGGAAAACATCCTCCTCTGCAGGGATTTGAACCCTGGCCGTCCGTATGGTTAGCCAATACTCTAGCCACCACACCGACCCGATCACCCGCGAAATTTCTTAGGACCACTATGGTTCCTATTTACTGATTATTACAGGATAACCCCCATCATTCGTACCCCCATTTAATACGCCACAACCTTTGCTCAACACCGTCCTGCTGGCTATCTAATACCCGCCGGTGGAAACTATATATTTTATTAAATAGTTCCGTAGCCGTATGAGCCCCCCTAGAAATGGGGATGATAAGGCTTTTTTCTGGAAAAAAATAGGCGATGTGGGGAGAGCCACGATATCAGTAAGGTGTATACGGGCATTTTCACATTCCAACCTCTCTCTACAACCCCCGGGGCTAATCGGAAGAATGTCGCGCTCATGGCGCCTTTTCGTAAGTTCAATGGCCCATACCTTTCAGGGAGGTTGCATAGCAATCTCTTTTTGCAGACCTGTTATGTTACTATCGCTGACTACCGCAACGGCTGCTTCCGCATTATTCCAATCTTGCACTGAGTTTACGGTGAATATAGCTCCCCCACCCTTGACCCACATTCCAATGGCCCGCTTATGCTCGTTATGCTCTGTCCGGTGCGCTGTCTGAGTTTCCTTCGTTTCTTCGCTTTCACTGAGTTTCTCTTCAAAGGAAAGTGAAGGATCATATGATTGTATCATTTATGAAGTGAGTAAATATATAGTTTTAAAGTATAATTTGCAAGGATGTGAGTGTTGAAAATAAGGTAGTTGCTCATATTTGTGCTCTCAAGTTTTTTTTCAGTATGAGAAGATTTAAGTTGACGCAATGACGTAGGAGAAATATTTCGGTGTAGGAGAAAGCAATGTTGATTCTTACGCGGAAAGGTCGTCAAGATGAAAGGTAGGGTTGTGGCGGTTGTGACCCAATTCCAAAAGGAGAAGACAAGCCTCTAAGGCATTCTGATCGAGACCGTTGCTTGATATGGGTTCTTAGTCAAGGAATTCTACAGCTATGGCGCATAGTATTACTAGTAAGTGTTCGGGCGTTTTGCGTGGGTTAAATAAATCTATCGTCCAGGCTGTTTGTAACTCGAATTGGCTATTAAACAATGGCCTTCGGGGTGCAGTGAATGCAAGTTGTGTCAGCAGTCACTTTAAAAGTCTACATACCAGCGAAGTGAAGTGTAGTGTTGGCAAATATGCCCAAAATCCTAAGCCAGATTGGAATAGGGCTGTATCGGAAGCAGAAAAAATAGTTGGTTACCCAACCTCTTTCTTAAGTTTAAGATGGCTCTTGAGTGATGAAATAGCGAACATAGCCCTTCATTTACGCCAGTTAGTTGGATCCAACCATCCTCTGCTGAAAACAGCCAAGTAAGTCTTATGAAAGTAGTATTTATTCGTACTGTATTTATTTATGCACCTAACTTCATGTCATATTAAATTGCTTTCTCAGAAGTCTGATTTACAATGGCAGAAATAACATGCAAGCCTGGGGGTTAATTGTGTTGCTGTTATCCAAGGCTGCTGGGCATTTAAATGCAAATTCTTTGGAAGAAGATAAAGCTGCTGGTGTTTTGCACAGGTAATTTTTTTTAGTATTTCCAGGAGTGGTAATTCTAAAGCTTAATCTTTGCTACCACACTGTTGAAGTGATGGTTTATGTAGCAATTGTGTATTATTGAAGTCTATTATTGGCCGGTCGTCTCGTAATATATATGAAGTACACTTGAAAATTTGAAACTCATCACGTGTTTCGTTTGGGTTTTATTTTTCTATAGACTTTGTGAAATGCGTAATTATTATGCTATTCAGTATCATGAGCATGATGACTTATAGAGGAGAAGTAAAGTAGCTATTGTCAGGTATCTGTCTTCTCACTTAAAACAAAGCATTCTATTTGACTGGTAGTGGCCAGATGGTAATTGAAGATGTCCTATTTTAAAAGTTTGCTGCCATATATATAGCCAATATGCTGTGTGGTGAAATTATGCTCAATAATCTTTAATGGAATTGCAGATCTTACAAATCCCACAAATATGTGCAAAATTGGGTATTTAATGATTTTTTTCTCATATAATTTTCAGTCAGAGAGCCCTGGCTGAAATCACAGAGATGATTCGCACCAGTCACCTCGTGCACAAGGGTTTGGTGAATATCAGGCCTGGTGAATACACTGGAGATGCCCGAACGCTTAGCGATATGATGTTTGGGAACAAGATTGCCCTCCTCGGTGGTGATTACCTGCTTGGAAATTCCTGTGTGGAACTTGCATCCTTGCGTGACTATGAACTCGTCGAGCTTATGAGTAGTGCTGTGAGGGATCTTGCTGAAGGTGAATTTGTTGGCCGAAGGGATGCTCAGAACAACCCTCTGCCTGGACCACCCCTTGATGGCAACACTGAAGACAGCAGCAGTTATACCTTTTCTCCATCGGCGGAAGAAGAATGGGTAATGAGGAATGTTCTCTCTGCTGGTGGCCTTCTGGGAAAGTCATGCCGAGGTGCCTTAAAGTTGGCTGGCCATGTTGAGGAAGTACAGCAGCAGGGTTTTCTCTTTGGGAAGCATCTGGCTCTTGCATGGCAGGTAATTCCTCTGTTGATGTTGGTGGATAGAATGGAAGTGACCAACTTCCAGTCAAAATCATGTGTGCCCTTTGTCATCCTTCTACTGTGAGAGCCTTATATGAGCATCATTGACAATCCTGATGGGTAATATCTTAAGAGTGAGGAATACTATTCTTTATGGTAATGTGTTGCCAATGAGTTGTGCCTTGCTGTTTCAGCTCCTTTTTATCTATATCTCTCAACCAAACTGTAGTTTGCGAAAAACAACTTCCCCATATAACTGAGTGGAAGAGGAAATTTGTTCCATCTTTAAAATAGGCCTTCTTTCCATATGATTATATTAAACCATCTCAAAATAATCCTACATCCATCAGCAAATCTTTCACCACCTCCATTTTTCATTCTATAATGTGGTTTACCATGATTCGTAAATTTCCTGTGTTATCCTCGTCACATGTAGGTTAAGTCTTGGCTTGGTGAGAGCAATTCTTGGCCTTCTCTATGTCAATGGGTTTGTATGAGGGAAGTTTTTGAGTGGTAGTTGTGCGTTGGAACACTTCTGGGAAACATAAGCAGTTGACACCAGGGTTGAAATTCGCTATGAAAAAATCATTTGACTTGACCGGGATTCGAACCCGGATCTCCCAATTGCCGGTCAGGTGTGTTAGCCAGTTACACCACCAAGCCATCTTCCTTCAAGGCGAATTTCGAGGGGGGTTTATGCGAACTAGATGTTCAGGCCTCAGGGAGATCCGGGTTCGAATCCCGGTCAAGTCAAATGATTTTTTCATAGCGAATTTCGACCCTGGTGTATATGCACCCGTGCGAGTGACTTCGTACCATATCATTTGTTACATGCAATGTTTGGAAATAAGCAGTTGAGTTGGCTGAGGGTGGGTGCTCATCATTAATATATCATGCATTTCTTTGATCATGCATGATTTTTTGTGAACCATCCCCTATAGATTTCCTCTCCTCTATCCCACATATGGTGTAAACTGGTCTTAAAGAAGTTCCTAAAATTTCCTCCTTGTATGGGAATAGGTGTGGGCAGTGATACCGATGGGAGTAAGACAATGATGTCCTCTGTTGCCATTGCTTTTCATGTTAACTCAGAGAAAAAGGTCAGGTAAGCTTGGTAAGACTAAAGAGGGTATGAAATTTGAGGAAGAGCCTATGATTTCCGGATTGGTTGACAGTCATCCAGGGTACCACAGTCAGTGATGAGTGAGCTGGAGGAAAGAGTCAAAGTTTTTGCTTTTAATCAAACAAAAAGAAAAGAGTCAATGCTCTTCTCCCTAAGGAGGTAGGCTAGGGTAAATGTTAAGATTTGAGCTCATAAACAGGTTCAGTTAGGACATTTCACATATTTGTGGAGTATTCTGGGTGAAAATAAATAATTGGGAAGAATATTATGGAACAGTCCAGAAAAGTCCAGAATTGGATGAGTTGGAAGGAGGAACAGTGATAGTTTGAGTGGAGCATGTGAAGTCTGTTATGGGTATGGATGGTTTGACATGGGTTAGCTAGTGAACAAAGGCACTGCAGTCTATAATGAGTGTGGTAAAGACAATAGCCATGGCTTAATCCTCCAGCCTGCTTGGAGTAAGTATACTTGAGCATGATCTCTTGATAATGTAGAGGAAGCATCCGAGCCCAGTCTGCAAGTATGCTGAATACGTGTGTGCTCTGGCTGAGACTAGATGCTTTATACAACTGGCTTTGATGTTTGGATTCACCTTAGCTGTCTTCAGAGAATAGAAAGTTTGCTCAAGGTCACTTACACACTGATAAAGCATATTGTCTCTGCCAAGCACCAATTTTGGTCCCTGCTAGTGTTTTTAGGCCAATAAGTTGGCATGAAGATTGACCATAAAAATACAAAGGCGATGACATTCTCCTTACATAGGAGGGCTGGAATACATATTAGAATTACTGAGCAAAATATGAAGCTTTTGGAAGAGTTAACATATCAAGTGAGTGTGCAGATTGTGAATAACTTAGGAAGTTATGGCATGAGGGGAAAGATTGCTGTGAATTGTAAAGGAAGCACACATGAAAAGGAGAAATTGAACAAGGAGGTATTTTCGTGAAGACATGAATATGTATGGAGCGTGTGATTTTATCATGTTTGGTGCATGTGATCCTATGATTCAGAAAAGTAGGCCGCTTTTCTGAATGAAATAGCATTAACACTATATCATATAAAATAGCAGCGTTAGTCTCAGCTGAAGAAAATCTCAAAGCAAAAATTTTGGGCAGTCAGGAAACATATAGCTCCCTTAAAACCCACAAAAGACTATTAGTTAGAAGTATGCCTCTTTAGCTTAACTGAACAACCACAGAAACAAGGGTATTGTTGATTGAAGGCTTCTGAGCAGTGTTTGTGTGGACTCAAAAAAGTGAGCTAGGCTGAGAGGGAAACAAGTAAGAAAGTTCTGGACATGATGGGGTGGGAAAGGGAGTTGATGAGAGAAATTAGTTTGTAGAACAAACATAGAAACAAAATTGGCTGGAGGATGTATTGAGGTGTAACTAGGTGGAAGAATTTTGGGACAAGCACGTGAGTGGGTAGGATATAAGAATAAAATACATTATTGAGGGGGCAAAGGATACAAAGAATTCAACAGGGATGGATTACATTATTTGAAAGTTCGTTTATTAAGGTAATGTTAGAGAGAACTCCATCATTGGTTGTTCTATCCTAAGATTGGTTGACTGCAGCCCTCCACCCTTCCCTATCTAATGCTAATTCCCTTACCTCCTGGTATCTCTTCCTATGTACTTTCCTCTTTATTTGGTCCATGAAATTACACCTAAAGATCTCACGCCATGCCCCTATCCTGCACTTGTCCTAGCTGACTGATGTACCCCTCACAGTAGTCCCCACCCCATAGATTGGATTGGAAGATTTTACCTCCGGAATATTTTACTCGGAGGAATGTCATTATGCCATAAATAATGCAGGGCTGCATCTTTTAGGGAGATTAGTGTGGTGGTTTTCCCATGGCATGGGGAGGTATGCCCATAGACCTTCCATTTATTATGTGGAATACCAATAGTGATGAGCTTAGCTAAGACGAAAATGTTAGAAGATGTGGAATAATTAGCCTCAATAGGCCCTTTAGGGGAGTTGCCAGATGGTACTCACCTGCATCAACACTCCTTATGTTCATACTCTCATAATTTACCTCTCTCATTCTCTACTAAAATCAAATAAGTTTTAGGGTAACCTATTCTAAAGGTCTCAGCCAATCTGATATTATCAAACCATGCCTAAGGCTCTCCATTTGCATACATTTCAATTTTGTCCTTGTCCAATTACTTTTCCTGCCCTCCATGGCTGATGTTACTGCGCTCCCTTGCCCCCTCCTCCCCCATTGGTTGGTTACAGGGTAGTATGAAGGTGATGATGTGCACCCATCGTGTTGGTGCTTGGAATTGTTACTGGTTGTGCTTTTCAATTGAGTTAGATTTATGTGGTGAGCATAGCCAGTAATGGTTCAATTACATGACTTAGGCATAAAAAGTAATTTTGATTCCATGAACAAGGAGATTAATATGCGGTTTGGAATGATAAAATAATAATAAAAAGTTTTGTCATTATATGGCATACGTAGACCTAAATGAGTAGGAGCCAAGAAAGTAGTCAAGTATTTCCAAATTATCTCTGGGACAAGTCTCCTATAATCAAGTTAGTTATTTTGGCAACAAATTTCATCATATTGCCTTATTTACCACCTATATTCTCCTCGTTGTAATTTTTTCTTGCAATACAGTTGCCTTGCATGTTCAGGTAAAATGATTGCAGATTCCTTGTCTCTTATTCTAGTAGTTTTGGATGTGTATGTCAGATACGTAATTTAAGCAATCATTACCATTAAATGATTCCCAAATTACCGTTAAATGATTCCCAAATGTTGGTGAATGATAGTGCACTACCCAAGTCTGGAATTAGTTGACCTCTCTTCTTCTGCCATCTGCAGTCAACTGCTGTGAGAGAATGTTAGAATGTGCTTCATGACTTCAGTCAAAAGTTTTGGATGATGAAGTGTCCTCATCACCTGTGAACTACAAATTTGATTAGAAGTTTGTGAAGTTGCTGTTTCATTGTCATTATTTAAATCTTTAATTTGACTAATTTTTATTAATCAACTTGAAATTTCCTTCACTTAACTTCCCCTGGATTAAATCCTCCCAAGTCCATTACTACTTGATAGCTTTCAAAATGAACCAAACCTTTTCCTGGTTTATAAGTCAAAGGAAAATTATCGACTATTTGTTGCTTGAAATTGTGGGAAGCTACTTTTACCTATTTCTCTAGGGTCGCTGCTTAATTTTAGTGAAAGTTGCTAAGTATGTATTCACCTATAGGCCTGGTTACATGATACATTAACCCATATGTGTTCATGTGCAAATGGATGAACCAGATAGAGCAGGAAATGGTTCCAGGCTTGACTATGTGGAAGTAATTCATAGTTACTTAAATAAAACTTTGTAGACTCCACTATAGGTTTAATAACACGACCCGGATTTGACACTTTGTGTCATCTTCAGGTCCTGAAGATCAAGGTCAAGACCTGAAGATGACACTAAGTGTCGAAACCCGGGTCGTGTTATTAAACCTTTAGTGGAGTATACAAAGTTTTATTTAAGTTACAGATAGAGCAGGTTCTATTTTCCTGTTCATGCATTCTTACAAGTTGGTGTGGTTACATGGTGAATTTTCTCGTTCATTCATGCATTCACACATTATCTCTTACAGGTTAATGTATCATGTAACCAGGGCTAAAAATTATTTTTTGTAGTTTAGGCAGCCTTCTCTTTAACTCAAAGAGCTAACAAAGCACAGAGTTAATGTGTGAATAGAATTATCTAATTAATGAAAAGAAATCTTAGCAAGGATACTTGAGTTTCTAGTATTAACTGTAGGATAACAGAGGCTGTTTTGTAACTCCTGATGTAAGCTACTGTTTAGCTGGAAACAGATGCAGGGATAAGGATTCTTGTGCCAAATAACAAATTTTAGTTGCCAAGATGGCAGTGAAAAGTCAGAGGAGCTAGACTGTTGTCTGTCCTGTTACTTGTAGATAATTTTGGTACATATGTGCTTATTTCAGCACCAAGTTTTCACAGTGGGTTTGAATACTATTAAATGTATAATCAATTCATGTGGCCTAAAACTATACTTTACAATTCAGTCATTTTGCTCATTAAAATCAGTGTTTCTCATTGTATAAAATAGTTAGCTCAATAATTGCTGCCAGATTTATCATTGGTAGTATAATTTTAACTCGGAGAAATGACAGTTATGCACCATATTATTTACAAGGTTCAATTTATTTTTTTTCAGGCTTGTTTTGATTTGGAACCTTTTACGTTGGGCTCCGGTCACTCTGTTGGATCCTCCTTTAACCTGACATCAGCTCCAGTGTTGTTTCATCTTGAGCAGGATAGTTCTTTGTATGATGAGATAGACAAAGGATTGGGGTCTGTGGAAGATGTGGATTATGCCAAGGTAATGAATATTATTTAACATTCAACTTTTTTGAGATGGGGTGATGTGCCATTCTCGCTGGGTTTAGTCTCTAAATCTATTGCTCTGAAGCATCATGAGTGCCTAGGATTTAAAAACCCTGACTTAGATTACGAAAAAGTTCTGAAGCTATGCTCAGGCTGAAATTAAGCCCTGCATTTTGGTCTAGTCAGCCTTGTAATGTCATTGTTAATGTTGTTTTACAATGTCTCAGCACTTATCAATTCTGAGCCCAGCTCTGATAAAAAAGGTGTGTCTATGTACCGTGAAAGGTTGCAAATATAAGACATGTGATCATTATTTTTCTCAAATATGTTTGTAGGTTCACGCAATAGTATCAAGTGGCCCAGGAGTGGCACGGACAAGAGAATTGCAGAGGACACATTCCCAGAAAGCACTTGAAGTTTTGGAAGGATTTAAGGAGAGTGATGCAAGGACAGCCTTGGCAAACATCATATTTGCTATGGGAGGACTTTGACAGCTATACACTTACAACCTGTTTGACATCATTTTTGTCTTACTTACAAATTGGTACTTAATATTCCATCTTTTTCCCAAGATGCAATTTTTATCGATAGTCTTCGGTGGAGATATCACTGATATTATATGAGAATTTCTTTTCTTGTTTGCACAATGGCCATCTACTGCGATTCATTTAGAGCATTTTATGAAGTTTCAAATGTGTAATATTTTGCTATCATTACATTGTTTGTTTAGTTTGTTAGGTAGCTTGGGCCATACTGATACATTCAGTATGAAAGATGCCTGTAGATCACTTAGGCCCAGTTTTATTTTCCCTAGTTTAACATTTTATTGGTTTGATGAAGGATATATGTGTGCTCTCCTATCCATGATGTTCATGCCATTGACTGACTGTTGGATCTGCAACTTTAGATGTTGATTTTGGTGTCTCATAAATGTAAAGGCTGCATTGTCCGATAGCCATCATTTTGTGGACATTATAAAAATGGGCCTCCGTATTGTCTTTTTTCACCTTATGGTAATTTGGGTCTGTTTTATTAAACAAAATTACTTTGAATTGGATAAAGAGTTCATTAATAGGATGATGAAATTATTGCTTTATGGTTATATCTCATGTTTGTTTTATTAATTTGAGGTGACTTCAAATTCTTAATGTTAAAGTTGGATTTCTATAAAAACATACATGTTATATTTATCATTTTTATTGAGATGGCATTGATTTTGTTTGGGGATGTTTTATGATATGATAAACTGTTGAAGACAATACTACATATTCCAGGTATGTTGAAACAATTCGATGTTCTTTTTAGATCATCATAATGCAGTTTATGGAGTGCTACTGGAAAGTACATCATTTCAAGAATTGAATTGCTCAAAATATATATATAATTTCAAGTTATTAGTATATATAGACTTTATACTTCAGGTTGATTTGTAGAATCCTTGATTTGTTATAATAGCAGTATTTTTGAGATGTGCTAAAGATTGTTGACTGGAAATTAGTCTACACTATACCTCTATGAGATGTACATAATTTTTTGTATATTTGGAGAGAATAAGACAATTTTATATGAAAAATTGCGATTGATGATGCTTAATATCTTAGAATCTCTATCTAATGAAAGTAGTTGTATCATTTACATTGAGTCCATTGCGCTGAAACATTGACTAATTTAAGATGCTACAATCATTATAGTTAAATGGTTTGAATAGTAAAGCAAAATGGAACTCAGAAGAAGCATAGCTCATCATAATCAGTCTTGGTCTGTGCTCTGTGTCTTAAGCCGTTCATTGCACTGTTAGTTTGCGGGTAGTTTTGTGATGTCATTTGTTAAGAGAGGCTGGATGATTACTGTTACTGTTTTATAGTTTATTTATTAAATAAATGGTGATGGCATCCCTGTACATTTTCCATTTTCTAATGAACCAAAGGTTTGCACCTCATTTGTTGAATTTGAAATGTAATGTACTTTTCATAGTGATATTTTTTTAAACGATTTATATCTGAACTCATTTATAGCCCAGCTTACATCCATACTCGGTAAAATAGCAGAATTTTTCATTAAATGAAGTCATATAATCCTAAGCTTGTTGCCACAAAGAGTTAAATATTTGATGGCTCTCGTTTATGTGTTCTTGAACAGAGGTGAGAATGATAAATTCCATGGGGTGTGACTTCCTTTATGGATAAAGTTAACATTTTAGTTCTTTCTGTAGTGTTAAGAGTAATCTGCTGGCAGTAACTGCTTTCATAGGAGCATATTGTGGGAATACCCTGTGTGAAAAATGTATTTTCCATTATCTAATGAAAATATTTTGTGATAGATGTATAGTTCTCAAAAATTGTCATATGTACCATCATTGGGGTCTAGAACTCTTAAGACTTTTGGAATGTTGGCAGTTATTTATCCATTGAATTTGGCACATTTATTTTGTTTTGAGTTTTTTTCAGCCATTTTGTAGCCTTATACAATGTATTTCAGTTTTAATGCAGTAATTTAGTGTATATTTTGTGACAACTTGTTTGTTAGCTGTGCATATTTTAAAAATATTGGTCAGCACACATTCTCCTACCAAGTGTCAGCCTCTGGAGAACATCCTTGCTCTCAAGATGCTGCTTTGTGCTTGCTTGACCAATTTTACCAAAAACATATGATTCATAGTATTTAAAATGGCGTTGTATGATAGCCATTTAAATAATGCATTGTCTTAAAGATGAAAGAATAACCTTTGAACTAACATTGGTGCTGTAAACATGGGAATTAAGACACTGGTTTGATTACTATTTTATTAACCATCATATTCAGAATACCTATGTAATACATTTTATATGTTTTGGTACCACGTCAAGGCATATCGCTGAACGTGTGATTTATACCTTGTTGGATTGGAGGACAAATCATATTTTTATACAAATATTGAAATAAATTTTATATTGCCCTTATATAAACGGTGAATACCTTATTACCATTTGGTGAAACTTTTACCACACTTATTTCACAGAAATATTTACATATCTATAAAAATAGCTCTGGAGGTGGAAACTTATTGTTTTAGAAGTCAACAGTCAAGACTCAATAAAATACCATTAGGAATGGCCTACACATGGGATGGGACTGTTTTTGTCTTATAATGACGTTTATAGCTCTTAATTATCAATTTCTAAAGAATTTTTTATTAGAAAAGTAAATAGCCTTCAAAGTGAAGGGAGTGCAAGTTATACAAGAGTAACATTCTCATCCTCATGAATTCCATGAATAAATGACATTGATCCATGATATGTTCACACTGGTAAAACAAAGCTTAATATTTTAATTCACACAGTGAATCGATTATGACAATATGTTCCTAAAAGAGGAAATGGATGGATCTGACATTCTCTTTTCATTTTGTTTCACTTCTGACTTCGGAATTGTACCAAACAACTCGTGCATGAGGTCTGGCTTAGCTGATTTCCTTAAGCTGGGTGATTTTTTTGATCTAGCACTGTTGGGCCCACTCGAACAGCTCTTGCCACCATTTAATTTTCCTTTCCCTGAACTATGAGGAACTTTCTTCTCTGACTTGGCTTGCGTACTCACGACAAACAATTCTCGGTCAGTATCAACTGCATCACTAGTTTCACTAACATCAGTCCACTCTTCTTGGTCGATAGCTTTAAGAGCCTTCAGCAATTTATCCTTCGTATTCCTATCTATGCCTACCCCATGTTGCACATCACTGTCATCCACTTTGCTTCTTACTTCATCACAAAGAATAGCAGAAGAACCATCACTATTTAATGCAGTGTTAGTCTTATCACTTTTTAATGATATCCCTTCTTTTGGTCCTCTGGAATTCGGAGATCTGCTGTCTTCATTAGCACTTTCCTTGTGATAATTTGTCCCAAAATGAATGACATTGTGAATATTGGGAGACACTTTGTCATCAACCTCTTTGTGTTTAGAACTTAATGTGGTGATGTGGTGAATTTTGGGAGGAGTCTTCGATAAGTTGTCAATCTCGGTGAGCTTGGAACTTATTGTAGAAAAATGTTGAATTTTTGGAGAGGCTTCCATCAAGTCATCAATCTCTTTGTGTTTTGAACTTACTGTAGTGACATGTTGAATTTTGGAAGAGGCCTCTGTTAAGTTATTGACCTCTTTGTTTTTTGAACCTACTGTAGTGACATGGTGAATTTGGGGGAAGGCCTCTGTTAAGTCATCAATCTCTTTGTTTGCGGAACCTATTGTAGTGACAGGGTGAAATTTGAGAGAGGCCAGTGTGAAGTCATTGATCTCTTTGTGTTTCGAACTTAACGTAGTGACGTGAATTTTGGGAGGAGTCTTCGATAAGTCATCAACCTCTTTGTATTTTGCACTTGTCGTAGTGACATAGTTAGTTTTGGTCAAAGCCTCTGTTAAGCCATCAACATCATTGTCTTTTGAACTCAAAGCAGAATTTTTCAATGAGCCTCTCTCTGCATTTACTTGAGTGAGTTGTGTTTCATTATTTGCTTGCGTATTCGCTTCTAAACACAAGTAAAACTTTTCAGAAGTGAAGCTAGGCTCTGGTACATTTATTTTCAGATTTATATGGGATAACTTTCCTTGTGTGTTTTCTGTTGCTTTTTCATCACTGAGGATTAGATTGTGCTGGCTTGGCTTTTTCTGATCAACAGTCGAAGTATCTTTCGGAGGCAATCCCGACTTTTTATTTTTGATTGCTACTGCAGGGTTGAGATTTTTTGGGATAAGACACTTAAGTCTCTCATTGGCTATTTTTTTTGCACTCGCCACGCTTAATTCTTTTGATGCCTCCACTGCATCTTGCTGATTCTGCTGACCCAGCAAAGAAGACCTGAGAAATATATGTCATCAGTCGTGGAGGGAATCAAGTAACGTCAAAACAATACTTGCCTTGGACAATAGCATGAAAGAAGAGTTCTGATCAACTTTATCATCGATAATTATTGATTGGCATTGAAATCCTGAATTTTCTTGATAAATAAAAATGACATCATTGTGATCGAAATAGAAGTCAATAAGAGATACATTCTTTTTAAATTTTGATGAAGCTTGTCACAGGTGAACATTTTTTTAACATAGCCTACTAATCAATGAACTCAATGCTCTTTCAATCAATATCAGTGGAACTACACCATGTATACTGCCTGGAAACAAGCTAAATAAATGCATTAATTATATAAACATTAAAATTAACAAGAAAACTAAATTAGTCATGGACCATTTGACAACATTCTGTCAGCACATTATAATGATTGAAAAGAGACCCAAGAGAGTAACCTGATTTTTCTAAGAAAATGAAATCTTATGAGTAAATTAAAGCCATAAACTCTGATATGGATTATGCATGACTGCCATGCACATGCAGAAGTTCTTACAATCAGTACCAGGAAATAAAACTTGAGAATGTTTGACATGACATTATATCAAATGACTGGTGATGGTGGTGCATTGATAAATGCATGACCTTTTTATTATTTGTTCAAAATTAATGCTATGAAAGAAAACTTAACAAATGTTTGTTATGATCTTAAAAAATTACTAAAGATTACAGTTATTATCTGAAGTACTTATTAGGCTATATTAATTCATTTGCACACTTTTAAATATACCTAGGTAAATGTTTCAGCTTCAGCCATTTGTAGATTCATCCAGAACAAGGAACTGATAAAGTGTACAAGGGAAAGGCAACTTTGAGGGGGTCTGGATAAAATTTTAAGGAATCACAGGAAATTATACCCAGCCATGCAAGCAGATGAGCCTAAGAGCTAAAATATTATTTGAGATAAAAGAGGCTTTGCAGGTATTCCAATCCATTAATGCCTTTTTAACATGTGCATTCCTACCGAAATGCGTGAAATAGAAATAGGAACTCATGAAGTATTATTTTACATAGCTAATTTTATTATGTGCATCTATTAGATAGTTTTTTGTGAGCTATGCCTTACAAATAATTTTAGCTGACTCTGTTGAGCAAGTATTTTACAATTATGATTGAAAAGCAACCTGCCAATTGCAAATTAACCTCAAAGAAGACCTTAGGTGACCTCTGGAGAAGGAACGGTAGGAGCTGAGGTGGTCACTCTCGTCAGTGTCATTCAAGCCAATTAGTTTGAAGAGTAGAAGCTAGGTGAGAGGACTCAGTGCCTATTCAATTCATTCAGAGCCTAAAATCTTGTCAGTTTCTAATGAAATAATTTATTGGGATAAATAATAATCTATACTTCATATACATTAACTATGGACCTCAATTTAAAATCAATATCAGCTTCTTTGTCCCATTTCTTCACCTGGAGTATTAGAAACATCCTTTCTGGAGAAGATGGTGTCTCACTTAATTACTTAGGAGTCCACCATAGTGAGTATCTGACAAAAGTCATAAATATTACTTACCATTAGGTGTATTGTAATAGTCGACATGTAATTAATTACAGCTCTAATTTTATACACCCTGATGCAATGGCTGAGCAAAGATGCTCAAACTATTTTTTAGAAAATGGATCAAAAAATATATTTTGTCAGCAAAAGTTTAGTCACCATGTTTTTTTATTCATTTGAGCAGTCAATTTATTTGATGCACATTAGATCTTCTCATTACATTTAACACATAACTCATTAATAATTATAGCCATAAAACTATGATAAATCCATATCCATAATTAATATAAAGGCTATTGAGCTTTTCATGGAAGTAACTAGTGGTGGGCACTGACATATCACCTAGCTACCACTATTCTCTTCATCTACCAAAAAACTGGTATATACAAGTACTCAATTTTTTTATACCCTGATGAGCTGAGAGTACGCTACAGATGAACGTGCATCATTGCATATAAGTAATGTCTTCCTCAACTCTCCCACTTCTTGTGGCATGCTTAGGCCCAAATTCAGACTGAAGCCCACTGATACTTAGGACTCACTTGACCTCATGCTGAAATCAGGTGTATATGAACTTAAGAGTGACTCATGTGGTGGTGTGTACGTAGGACAAACTGGGAGGGATTTAGCAACTTGTGTGTCTGAACACAAAAGGCATCTGGTGAGTATATACCAAGGGACCTTAAACATTATTCAGCCAGTTACCTATTTACATGAGATATTTGACACCTCTTTGTTATGCAACCCACACTACAACATTGATAAAACAGATTTGACAGAACAATCTTATCGCCAATACAATATCTAAATGTTCTACTAAGAGGCCAAAAAATGGCTCTCCAATCAGTCACCAAAATGACTTCTATAAGTCATAGTGTTACATAGACTTCTATTGTATTCACATAAGTAGTGAGGTTCTGCACTAATTATAGCACTAATCTTACAGAATATCTCTTGCGAGTGAATATAATTGTGTACACAAGACCAGACACAAATTATCACCTTAGAACAATGAAAATTAAGTATTTCATTCACTCTAGAGAAGTCAAGGATCCTTTGATCGATATTCATTACCACAGCTAGCAAAATTAGTTGAATTCATACCTTAATTACGACATGGATTATGAGATTTCAAGCCACCCACAATGCTCTATTGAGAGAAATTCCACCGAGGAAGATTAATCATCCGCCTTGACTGGGATTCGAACCCAGATCCCTCTATTTCTGGCTGAGTGCTTCAGCCAGTTAGGCTTCCATGCTCTTCCCCTGTGGATTTTTGTGACCTTAACGGCACCAGATGTTCTCAACTGCCAGACATACATTGTAACAAGCAGTCGATTGTCGTGTGCTAAACGCCACAGCCCGAGAGGTAAGGCCGTACTTGGAACACAAGAAGGTGTTCACTCTTTTTGACTGATTTTGAGTCACCTGTGACTAGCCATGGATTAAACCTTATGGAGTCACCCGCAATGAATTGTGCAAAATTCCACACGAAAAATCATCCGCCTCGATCAGGTTTCGAACCTGGGTCCCTCAATTTCTGGCAGAGTGCTTTAGCCAGTTAGGTTATAAATTGTAAAAACTCTTGCTCCATGAGTACCAGGTATCAAGGGAAGAGATTTGAAAAAGATATTACAAGAGATTATACAACACTATACAAACCTGTGTCTGGACATCCCGAGAGTTTTTACCTCTTTGGGAGACTTGGACTGGTATTGAATCTTTTCAGGGGCTAAAGATATTTCATTCTCCTATAATGAAATGCAAACAAATGATCATTAACTCACTTATAACAATAATTTTTCTTCTATAAATATGAAACATACTCTGTATTTCTATTTATGATCTCATAATAGATTTTGTGATTAGGGGGAACTCTATGCATGAATAAAAAAAATGAAAAAAGAAATTTTAATCATGCTTTTCAAAAATAATTATTGAACAATCTAAAAAAAGGAATATTTTAACATCGTACGAAAAACGAAAAAATAATATTTTCTTAGGCGAATGAAAATTTAGCCTAGTACTGGAAATAATTAAGTTCAATTAAAGGAAATTAGCCACAAAATGATAAGACCACAGCGAAAAGTGTGGGGCATGGTCTTTCATATTCGATATCAACATTAATTCATTAAATATGAAGATTTTGGTATTCGATGGAATAGAGAGCTTCAAAACACAATTTCTAGAAAATATTTAAATGAACTTTGTTTTGATTGATTTATCAAAAGCATTCGACAGGGTAAACCATGACATTCTCATGCAAAAAATAGGCTTGTTGGGAATTGATGGGAGGGTAATAAAATGGATAAATTCTTTTATCTCTGGCAGGTCACAAAGGGTTAAGATCGGCGATTGTTACTCTGAGAAATTCGATACCAATTCATGTGTGCCGCAAGGAAGTGTACTGGGACCTTTATTATTCACAATCTATGTGAACAATATTGGTGGAAATATTAAGAGCTCTGTTAGGATGTTTGCAGACGATTGCATTATTTACAGAGAAATGGCAAAAGTCGATGACGGCGATTTATTACAAAAGGATCTAAATAATTTGAAAATGAAATGCGGATGAAAACGGCATGGTCATAAATGCAAATAAAACAAAACTCATAAGATTCAGGAAAGGAAAAATAACTATATCAAATAATTATTTCATTATGGGCGAATTACTGATGGAAGCCAGTGTCTGTAATTATCTTGGAGTGACTTTAAATAGGGATTTGCAATGGGGGCCACATATTGCAAAAATTACGACAAAAGCTTTTAGAGTGTTATACTTTGTAATGAGGACCCTTGGAAAAAGCTGTAAGAAGACCAAGGAGTTCGCCTATAAGACATTTGTTAGGCCCATTTTAGAGTATGGGGCATCAGTCTGGGACCCTTATTTGGGAGGGGAGATAAAGCAATTAGAAAAAGTTCAGCGTCTAGCCGCAAGATTTGTGATGCGAAATTTTAATAGGAAGGCTAGTGTAACGGAGATGATGAGGGTATTGGGCTGGACATCACTAGAATCGAGGAGGAGGAAAGCACGTCTCAAGTGCATGCATAAGGCATACATTGGCGATCCTGCGTGGAGGGACATATCCGAAAGATTAAAAACAACCTAGTTATCTGGCGAGAAGAGATCACAAATATAAGATAGAGCCTCCAAGGCAGCTCTCAAACACATTGAAATATTCCTTCCTGCACCGGGGGATAAGGGATTGGAATGAGTTATCCAAAGAAGTATTAGAGCCCTTCCCAAATAAGACACTGACGTTAATGACGAGATTGAGGGGAGTTCTACTGTGAGGGTTTTTCCCCCATATTTTTCTAAGGTAATGACTTTGCTTTTTTTTGTATTATTGGTGATGTCATTGTTTTAATTTTTACATGTATGTATAATGGTATTTTCTCAGTATCTGTGTTACCACCGGACCATATGGTCTACTTGTAGCAAATTCTTAATAATAATAATAATGACTTAAGTTAAGGTGCAAAATATAAATGAGGTCACGCCCCATGCTTTTCGTTGTGGTCTCATCATTGTGTGACTGATTTCCTTGAATTAAATTTAAATATTAGGCTGAATTTTCATTCATTTTCTAAAATATTATTTTTTCTTTTTAGTACAATGTAAAGATATTTCTTTTTTAGATTATTTAATATTTTTTAGAAAAGCATGCTTAAAAATTCTTTTTTCATTTTTGTACTTTTTACTCCTATTTAATAACATGTTAAAAAAAACAAGTTGTTTTATAAACATTTTATTAACTAGGACTGAAAAAACTAGGACTGTTTACTAAAAATATTTGCCAGGTTGTAGACTTGATGCAATGACTCTAATAGACCCATGGGATGAGAGTCGGATGCTTCACCACGATTCTAACTCGTATCACAAATATGATTGAATGAAGTGGTAAGTATGTAGGGTAAAATGAAGTGGTAACCTCTTGTCACATTCGCAACGTCCTCTGAGTGTCCACTGAGGCTTCACCTTTATATTTCTGAACACGGCCTAATAAGATGCATAACTTAGGGGTTCCTCAGGGCTCCATTCTGGGCCCCTTTCTATTTCTTGTTTACATTAATGATCTTCCAAATCAACTATCTGGAATTTCAGGAGTGATGCCAATTATATATGCTGATGATACTAATTAATAATACCATCAAGCTCACAGGATTGCCTTGTAAAAAGTTCTAAATTAGCATCTGAATTAATTAGTATATGGTGCTGGGATAATCTATTAAATCTTAATATGCACAAAAGTGAAATGGTGTATTTTTCACATAAAAAGAAAGATGAAAGTATGCTAATAAAAGTTAATGGTAAATCCATAGAACAGGTCTCTTCAGTGAAGTTCTTAGGTGTCCACCTAAGCTCAAACATCTCATGGGAAGAACATATCAAACACTTATGCAATAAATTATGTACAACGTGCTACCTTCTAAGACAGCTATGGTCCTCAACAAGCAAAACAGTTTTGCTAAATCTTTATTATGGCGAATTTTATTTGCATATTAACTATAGCATCTTATTTTGGGGCCCTTCACATTTATCACTAAACGTCTTTAAGATCCAAAAGAGAGCAGTAAGAATAATAGCTGGAAAACCGCATTCTTCACCATCGAGACCAATTTTTACAAACCTGACCCCACTTCCTCTTCCTTGCATAAACATAATGAACCTAACTATCTATGTCAAAGCTAATCTATATAGTTTTGCCCGTAACTGTGACTTTCATGATCACCATACAAGATGGGGAAATGACATTCACTACCAAACTGTCAGAACTAAGTTGCTAACAATTGGCCCTAAAGAAAAGGGTATTAAATTATTTAATGATTTGCCCACAGAGTTAAAATACAATAAAAGTATGGGCTGTTTCAAATCCAAATTAAAAGAGTACTTGAAACAGAAAATGTATTATTCTGTGCAAGAGTATTTGAATAAAGGGTAATATAATATAATAAACTGGGGGACTAAAGAAAATCTATTATTGGTAATAAGATATTTAATTTAATAAGATTCTATAACATGGAGATAATTGTGATATGCATATAAAGTGGTATGGTATATGTGGTATTTTTATGGCATGTACCTAAAATGACGTGCCTTATATCATGTGCATTAATTGTATCCTGATCTTTGGGCAAATGAATTTGTATTGTATTGTATTGTATTAATTACCTCAAGTATAGCCTTAAGTTCGTCAATGGTTTGCTCAGCACTCAGAAGAGACTTCTTCAATTCCCTATTGAGGTTAATTTCTTGCTGGAGTTTCTGCTGGTTGACTTTCTGCTCAATAGATTTCCTCTTGACCACTTCCTATAAATATGTCACACCAAATGATGAATAAGATTTAGAAATTAATTGTGGTATTTATAACATAACAGAAATAGAATAATCAAAGAACTTAAGCAGGAAAAAAATACCTTAAAAATATTAAAATACAAGAATATATCCTCATTGATAGGTGATGTGAGCATTTTCAATCGTCATAACTACCTTTACAGCTGTGAAAATATAGTTGCACGTGTTACCATTTTTCCACAAATATGAATGTGATGAAAGATCTAAAGGCCTAAAAACGAACAAGGTAGGCGGAGAAGAAAGTACAATAAGGAAATAAGGGACCATTACATGAATGCCAATATTATAAGGGAGATTAAATGCAGAAGATGAGATGAGCAGGACATTTGCTAAGAAAAGAGGACGGGTGTGTGAAGGAGGTTTCGAGAGGAAATCCAAAAGGAAAATGACCCTGGGGAAGACCACGACAGAGATGGTGGAACCAAGTACAGATTTAGAGAGGGTTGGAGATGAGGGATGGAGAGGGATGAGGATGCAATGGACCGAAAGAGATGGAGGGGATATGTTGGGGCAGCTTAATATCAACTTGGATATAAATGGCCCTGGAAGCAAGAGTTTGAGTAAGTATAGATATTTTCCAGTAATGCTCATTCAATAAAGGCAAGAGGATTTAAATGACAATTAATAGCTGTTTTCAAGGGGTTTCAAAGAAACTTACAGGACAAAGAAAGCATAGTGGAAAAATAAGCAGAGTTCAATAAATTGAGATTCCGGGGAACCAACGGGGAACCGGGGAAAAAGAGAACCAACTAATTTTAACACAGGTCGGAAGGGACATTAAACTGCTGCCCCCAAGTTGCTTCATTCTACAGTAGGCAGATGCTGGGTTTCTCCTCAATCTTCCTTGAAATAACCTTTCCTTCACCAGCCTGTTTATCCATAATTGTGCCAATTTACACAAATATTGGATGCATACCAAATTAACTTAATATCTAAAGGCTTAGTCTAACCAAACATGGGCAGCCCACACAGGATGCCTGCACTGTCTGCTGTGAGAGCTGCATTTTATAGGATTGTATATTCTTGGTTAAACAGAAAGCAGGCAGATGCAGCAGACATGACTATAATGCAGCAGGCAGAAATTCAGTGGCAATTCTCCATGGAGTCCTCAGAAGTCAGAATTGCAGCAGTTTATCACTCTTATTCTTTTGCAAATTCAAAACATAAAGTGCACACTACTAAATCATATGCACACCTCAACTGCACTGCCCTCAACTGCCTGCATGCTACTTTATATCCACAGGGCTCAGTGGACAAGGGTCAACCTGACCGTGCACACAGCTTGTGTTCTGTTTAACTTATCCTTAAGGATTATTATTATTATTTAAGGGAACCATAAGGGCATTTTTTTCTCTCCTCGTCACCTCATTAATTCATCATATTTTTAAGTTCTTTCATTATTTTGTCATCAATTCACTAATTCAGTTCCCATTTGTTATAGCCCCAGCATTGCCAGGGGAGGAGAGGCAGGCGTCGGGAGGGTCGATTGAAAGGGAGGGGCTGGTTACTGCAATCTCTCGACCCCTAGCCCTGCCTCTAAAGAGCTGGATCGAGCATCCTGGTTCTGCTGGGTCCTTTGGCAGTTTTTTATTTTTGAAACTTCTTATAGTAACTCCTCCCTCAGAATTTATAAGCTCATTCTTTTCTCCCCAGAATATCAGGAAATATTGTAATGTTCTGTTTTTAATGCTGGTAGCTTTTTCCAATTCCAGTCTCTTTTAAAGTTTTGTTGTCAGTTCGTTCAGGTAATTCACCTCTCCCTTCTTGCCTTTGAAGATGAGGGTTACTTGTACAGAAATTATGCTCTTCGTTGTGTATATTAAGATTAATATCCTTAAGGATTATGGCAGGATTACCTAAAAATGAATTACTCCTGTCCGTACTCTTTAGCATTAATTCAGAGAGACATGAATGAGGTGGAGAGATGAGACATGAGAGATGAGGTAAGGGTATAAATAAGAAAATGTGGCAAGGATTTACATAAGAAAACAAAGTAATTAGCTTTTTTCATAAAAAGTCTCAGGTATAACTAAAGCAACTTTTACAAAAACCACTCGATTTATTAAAACAACGACCCAGGTTTCAATGTGCATTCACATCATCTTCAGGTCAAGATGATGTGAATGACCTGAAGATGATGACCTGAAGATGATGTGAATGCACATTGAAACCTGGGTCGTTGTTTTAATAAATCAAGTGGTTTTTGTAAAAGTTGACATCTTAAATTTTTTTAATTATGGAATACCACCAAGTGAGAATAACTAAAGCAGGTAGAATTATTAAGTTTCATATCTAAGCAAATTGAAAATTATCACGCTTGACATAGTAGAATCACTTCACCCTGTTAATACCAGTGCTCTAGATAAAAATAAGCTTCATACAATATGTATTAGAGGTAAAACTACTAAGCATGAGGGACAATAAAGAGAGTGAACTGAAATCATCAACCTCAGAAAAATATGTCACAAAAGGATTGCCATAAGCTTGGTGTATAACATATGACTTTACATGTAAAAAAATCATACTTGTGTGCAGAAGATGAGAATATGAAGCATATGTGATGTAGGTTTAGAGAAAGAAGGGAGGAATCATAGTGGTGAAAATCGAGATAGGCATTGAAATGCTCAGTACCTATAGTTGGGGAGGAAAGAGTGGTGCTGGGGGAAACCAGGAGACAGCGTATTGAGGGATCAACGATTAGAGGCCATGGAGTGCAGATAATGGTTTTTAGATGGTCAAGCGCCATATAATTAAAGGTTTAGTTTTCTCCCAGAATATCACATATTTTCTCCCAGAATATAGGAGATGGAAGGAGAGATAAAGAAAGAAAAATTCCTGATGGGACATATGTGGATCATTCCATGCTACCTCAACCAATTTTAGGGGGATTTCAAGCTTATCATTTATGAAGGCAGAATCAACCTTAGATAAGAAAAATCACAAATATTTCAGCCCTAATGTAATACTTTCTATGATAAGAGTATTTGTATGCACCGAGGCACAGAGGAAAAATCTGCCTATGAGTCAAGTCGTGCAAATCAACTATTTTTGGATCCCATGAGAAACTGAATGAAGCCAGAAAAGCTGGTACATATAGACACAATTTACCTAAAACTCTAGATTTCATAAATACCATCCCAAAGATTCCCACTAGTAAACTATTTTGGTTAAATATTCAGACATGACAGTTTTGACATAGAACCAGTATTAAGTACATTCTCAGACATGTTCAAAATGCATCTAACATGTGAAAGTCATCAACATTAGATTTATCATTGTAAATATTCACAACTTTAAATAGAAATGAGGTATGGACCAATATTGGATTTATTTGATAGTAAATTTACAGAAAATTACCACTCCACTCATATCATTTGTTGCTAAAAACCACTTTTTCAACTTATAACCTGTAGTATGAGGAATAAATTTGGTAATTGGTGTTCGCGGGACAAAAGCGGTACAACAGACATCAAGAAGATAAAAGCCCAAGCTAAGAAGGCGTTCATCACAAATAAAACAACTGTTGAAAAAGTATGTGAAAACATTCATGAGAAGGTAGGCACTCAATGGATCAGAACCATGGACCATTGGAAAAGCTGACCATAACAGACTAGAGGCCTTCAAAACCCAGAGCTGGAGGAGGATGCTGAACATAAAATGGACGGACAAAATAAGAAATAGTAACTTAAATAAAACTTTGTATATTCCACTATAGGTTTAATAACACGACCTGGGTTTCGACACTTCGTGTCATCTTCAGGTCAGGACTGAAGATGACACGAAGTTTCGAAACTTGGGTCGTGTTATTAAACCTATAGTGGAGTACACAAAGTTTTATTTAAGTTACTAAGAATTACTTCCACAAAGTCAAGCCCGGAACCATTTCCTTTGTGAAAATAAGAAATGATGAAGTGTGCAGAAGAATAGAAGAGGAAAGGTCCATTCGGAACACCATAGAGAAAAGAAGAACCAGATGCAAGGGACACACCCTGAGATACAATGGGTTTGTGAAGAACATAATTGAAGGTAAAATAGAGGGAAATTTCCCCAGAGGAAGACCCAGGAATAAGTTCAGAGACCAAATACAGAGGAAAGTACATAGGAGAAGCTACCAGGAAGTAAGAGACCTAGCATTGGATAGGTAAGGATACAGTCAACCAATCTTAGGAGTGAATGACCAATGGTAATGACAAGCATGAACATAAATGACCAAGCACATCTGTGTTGAAGATGTCGGAGTCACCATCATATGTCAGGAACCCAATACCTGGCCTGGTGTAACACAGGTGAAGACGAGCTCACTTAAGTAGTGAATAAGTCAGAGAGAAGGATGGGTATCTTGGATGAATGAGGAGAGGTAGTTATAATGCTGAAGTGAAGAAGAAAATTTTGTGAAGAAAAATACACCAGAAAGTTGAAAGGGAGAGTACATGCAGTTCATTGATACCTATAATAACAAGCAGAGAACCCATCAATCAAAATAGGGGCTATAATTGGTGCAATCATCATCAATCTGTGAAGTAAAACAGCTCATAGTCCCCATCAGTTTGAATTTTTATGCAATTATGAAATGTATGCATGCAGCCCAAACATATACTCTTTGTTCACTTAAAAAGGTATCTTCACTACTGATCTATTTTATCAAGTGAAGCAGCAAAATTTAATTGTGGAGCTATCTTGCTGTTAAATTAGTGGTAGAGTAAGTAGCACCCTATGTCAAGTATTGATAAATTAGTATCCAATCTACCTGAAGTTGATCCTCCATGTGCTGCAACATATTCCTCAGAGAATCCGCTTCATAACGAAGACTTTCCCGTTCTCCAAGATTACGGTCCTTGGAAAGCTGCAGCAAGTGTCGGTTCTGATCTTGTATAGCTCGTAGTTCCACTTCTCGATTTTGAAGTCTCTTTTCCAAATCTCTGTTTCGCAAGTTTACCTTCCCATATAGAGTTACAAAATCATACTCACACAAACATACATTTTACCCTTAACTATTGCATTCCACCAGTTATCCTGGCATTCAGTGACTTTATAATAAAACGGTTGACTCATATTTCTTAGCTTTTTTTCGTTTTAACTTACCTTCTTGCACTTAGCTTTCAGAGCTCTGACTTCTTCAGAATGAGACTGAATTAGCCGAGGCAACTGACCTTTGGTGTCTTCAAATTTTTTTAAGGCATGATCTTGTCTATGCTGCAGAGCTCTGAGTAATTTATTTTCTGCTTTTACTTCCTGGATGGGGTTAATTGAAAATTAAAATACGGAGAAAACTTTAATCACAAAACTAAAGGGGAATCGACATACATGCAGTTGACTCTTTAAAACAGCCATCTCGCTTTCCAGTTCCTTCATTTTAATTAATTTTGCAGACATTACTCTACTTCCAACCATTCCTTGCTGGAATTTCCGAGGATTTTTCAGGGCACATAAACGATTAGCTAATGGTAATGATAGTGCATACGGAGAGAGTTCCTCTGGAAAATGACGTTGTGGTTCACTTAGTCATTTGCTACTGTCAGGCAAAATATTATGCATTTCGGTAAATCATGGGAGAAAAAATGACTAACTAACCGATCACATCAGATTGCACATTTTTCGGAAGCGAGACACTTTTCTTGTTGGAACGCTGAGAGCTATCATTGCCATCCACTGCAGGCTCTCCGGTGCTACGAATAAAGCAAAGTATTCGACACTCATGCACAAATATTTACTAAATGAATTGCATTAGCACAGTAATTAATTACCCATTGATTTCATATTTCTGCAAACTCTGATTTTCTCCCTGGTTTTCCATCATCGGTGAATCATGAGACATGCGAATGGTAAGCTATGGATAATGTCACAACATGAATGCAATAAATAAATTTCACAAGCCAAAAACAACGCCAAGTCAAAGACAGCTTTAGTCGGGAAATATTGACTATCACATTCTGAATAGGGCAGCGCGTGAAGACGTAACAAAGCGAGTTCCCGCAAACTTTAAGCAGAAAACTCAAGTTGCACCTATTAGTGCCTTCAAATTCTCCTTCGTTGTTGACAAATGACGTAGCGGAACCTGGGGGAACAAATGACTGGTGCTTGTGGGCGCATGGTTTAAATTGAGCGTAGCACTTGCAGATTCCTGAGGTTTCGGCTTTTAAAAAATCATCATAAAACCATGTATTCTAAATGTAAACTAAATAATTTTGTAAATAATTCGATACGGCCGAATGAGGGTGAAATCTCATGGTATAGTAAAATAAAATATAAATGTATCTAAATAAAAATTTTAATGAAAAACAATGCTTTACAGGTGACATAAATTCCAAAAGTGCGGTGAATATGAAACATAATTGTTTTGAAATGAAAATAAGTACATCCAAATTACTCTTCAAGGTAAGCTTTGATTCAGTTAAACCATTTAAATTCATATCCTTTCAAGCCGTAATCCTTTTCCGTTTCTAATTTTGGTGTCTCTTCATCTGTCAGGCGGACTTTGGTGACATTCGGTTGATAGCCGAACTCATTTGCTTCGTAAACCACCCGCTGTCCCTCTCCATCCCGATGATTCGCAAAGTATCCTCCTTCTTTCGAGCCTCCCTTGTATCCAGTTTCATGATGTCCATGGAAACCAACCGTGTAGTTAAACTTGTAATGCGGGCCTCCCTTTTCTCCTGCGGCTAATCCAAGACCCGGCGCACCACCAGGCCCCTTGTTTATTGAATTCTGGCCTCTGTCACTTGGGCGCTGTCCAGTTAGAGCGTTGTTCGCCGGGTTCCGCCCATTAAAAGGAGTGCCCTGGTTAATCGATCCTGGTCTGATTGGTCCTCCCTGACCGGGTCTACCGCCTGCTCCTTGACCTGGTCTACCATCAGCACCCTGGCCAGGTCTACCACCAGAACTCTGGCCAGGTCTACCACCAGCACCTTGTCCTGGTCTACCACCAGCACCTTGTCCTGGTCTACCACCAGCACCCTGACCAGGTCTTCCGGGCGCAATCCCACCGGGTCTTCTCTGGCCCGGACCGCCAGAGGTCGCGGGCCCTCCTAAGCCCTGGGGGAAGGGGGTCCCAGGCCTGCCAGGCGATCCCTGTCCAAACGCACCGGGAGGAAGGACACCCCCACCAACTCCACCGCCGCCGCCGCTCGTCGGTCTGATCCCGGAGCCAGGTGGTCCACCCAAGTTGGCGTTTGCGCCGGGAGGGGGCCTTTTCGTGGTGGCTGGCACAACACAACTGCTGCAGCCTATCAAGCCGTTGAAGCCGTTAGGTTTTTTGGTGGTGCTCGGCGGCTGCACCTGCTGTGAGCGGGGTGGTGGTGGAGGTTGGCTGGGACCGCCGGGTCGAGGCAAAACAGGGCCGGACTTGGTTGGAGGCTTTTCAGTTGGCGGACCTGTGGACGGATTAACGAGATGAGAATGAGAAAGTTTCCTGATTGAAACTGCCCCGCTGAACAGTTGTCGGAAATCGATAAATGCCGGACGAAAGCCCATTATGGCTTTTTTTTGCAGTCGAGAGTTTTTCAGGATATCGTTAAAATATGTTCACTTGATACTCTAATGAGTATTTCGGAGCTTATGTTTCTTAAAACAAAGGCAATGACTACTTTATGTACAATTTTGCCTGAAAAACGCATTCGCCATTTTGAGACGTAATAGCCCACAAATACGACAAACATCTCTGAAACTTATACAAAGTACAGGCAAAGAACCATGTTAACAGATGGTTTTGCTTTTTATTTCATAAAAATCCTTCCACTTCGACAACATTTGCGTACCCTTTAACATTTTGGAAGAAAAATGAAAACGGGCGTTTTCTTGAAAATTAGGTCATGTTTAAACCTCCGTAACTAAGTAACGACTGAGACCCTAAGAAAATGGCTAACCATTCCATAATTATCAATGAGTAGTGAGTATGTGCGATAAGTTTCAAGTCTTTACCTCATAAAAGCCATTTTGGACTTCTGTCCGGCTTTTTTCGTTTTCCGACCACTGTCCGCTGAATCTAAAATTATCGAAGCAGCAATCAATCATTCTCTGCGACGAAGAATAGGAGCGAATTAGCGTAAACGCAGCTTATCAGTGTAATGATCAGAAAATATGATAAATCTCGTACCAAACAGGAATAACGGCCTTTCAGTGGCTGCAAAGTGCTATCATCATCGAGTTTTTTGGAAATCTGCCTTTTTTATTTTATTGTTGATTTTATCGTTCATTTTCTGAAAACTTTTTGGCAATATGTTACCAGTAACACTAAGTCGTCAAATTGTTCGCAGTTTTCACGTTTTTCCAAAATTTATTTACTAAAAACAAACCGGATTCATGCACTATCTTCCCTAAAAATTTCACCGAAAAACACCCATTTTTAGGGGTTGAAAAAAATTTTTCCCGAATGGAGTCGAAACTACATATTTACCGTCAAGACTTCTGCGGAGCGAAGAATTTTAGGATGAGACCTATCGGTTTTTTTTCCGAGTCGATTCGTCTGGTGGTAAGTATTCCTCAAGCATTCCAACTTGCTCTCACAGAGTCTGGTCGGAAGCAATCCTGATGTATTTTGTCTGCAGGATACCTATCTCAAGCGGCCAAAATGAATCGAAGATATATCTCACCTGAAGAAACGAGCTAAAATATTTGTGAAACGTCGTCACCAAATAAATCAATGAAGATGAGAACTCGAAGGATCTTCATCTTCAACAATTTCATTCATTTCAGTATTCTACGAGCGGATTGGTAGGTTTTCGGACAGTACTTATTCTAACGGCCTAATTTCTGGAATATCGTTTTGCTTTCCTTCCTATACGTAATCCGCCATTGTATTCCTCTTAACATCCTCGTCAAATAAAAAAATGTTCATATTAGATAACAAAAAAGTTTCAAAAGCTAGAACTCTACGAAATTATCCAAAGTGATATTATCTAAGGAAGGGGGAGGTAGGAGATTAGCGCGATGACTGGCTTCATGCGAATCTCCCGAACTGGAGACCTGACGGTGCAGGACATTTACTTATTATTATATTATAAACAGGAAATTATTATTCATTACATTTGAGTATTCTACCAGCTGATTGGTAGGTTTTTGAACAGTAGGTTGGCAACTAGTTTAACAGCCTTTAGTCAGGTAGGTGGAGAGGGCACTGCGTCATCAAACTGTTGTCTTACAACCTGAATAACAGCCATATTGTATAATACTGCTCTTTCCTTACTTTCCTATGGATAGCATGACGGAATGGACGAATTAGCGGATATGTAATGCAATAGTATCCACCACCTGTTTGAAATTTAAGAAAAGTAACTCTTTAAAAATATAACGTCCACTTAATGATATTGATTTTACACAACCTTACCACAGTTTTCACCAGGAATGCGGATCATTATTAGTTACTAATCTCGCCGTAATTACATACATACCAACCACGCCGTTCCCTTTCGGGGCAGGCACAGTCACAAAGTTTCACTCATAAATACATATTTGTACACCTGACTCTGTTTCAATAATTTCCTTCATACTGACCTATCCTTGCAAACCTATTTTGCCTCATTTACTCCCATACACTGCTTCATACACGCCCTCCTGTTTTTAAGACTCCTAAAATTCCTCCTCCAGAGAATTTCCTCAACCACAACTTTCTCGGCCTACCTCTCCCTCTTGCACCATTCATTTCACTCTTATAAATATAATAAATATCATATTTAAGGTGACTGCGTGTTAAAGAATAAGTGCATGCTGATTTCTAGTAATTCTCAATACTCAGGTAAAAATTTCTCTTTGGTAACTGATTTTAAACTATTTTACAGGGGTTTTCTCATTTGCATCTGATTTTAACCTCATTTGTACTGGTTTTCATCCTCATTTATCTTGATGCGGAACTCTTTTGGAACTGATTTTCATTCTTTTTCATCCCATTTTCAAACAGTTTTTCAACTCATTTTTACTTGGACTGATGTGCAACTGATTTTCAGATCAAATATCTCTTTTGCAACAGATTTAAAATACTTTCCTCCTCTGCAACTGATTTTCTTTAGTTTCATTTTGGCAGAGTAACTGCCGATCAGTCTTGGGTAGGAACATCTCATAATCAACTTTTTTTTTTACTAGTTTCCAGATGATTCCAATTCAATTAACTCAATCGTAACTTGTTTTTAACTTGCTTTAATTTTAAACATATTTTCAAGCTGATTTTTCTCGACCTGAATTTATTCTGATAATTACATATTAGGTTATAAGCAACTACTTTACTGTTTTTCAAAATAAAATCTGCAATTTTCTCTTGAAACTACATTCTAAGAACAAAACTGCTGCTGTAAAGAACTAATTATCCCTTATGTGGCCTCATATCAGACGTCCTGTTCTTTCTAAAGGAATTTCAACCTTCAACCTTGGATCAATTCTGTACGTTCATTTTCAACTTACGTATTAAAACAACTTTTTTCTAAACGATTTAACTCCCTTTAACCTCATAATCAACTACTTTTGAACTCATTTTTACTCGTTTGAATCTAATTTTCTCGCTTTTTGTTCTCTTTTTCAGATTTTTTTAAGTTTTTCTTTTTTTTTCTTCTCCAATGAGATGTGTTTTGAGTTCTGTTTTATGTATGTTAATATTATTTTCCACTATGTAACATGCCGCTGGTATGAATACTATGGAACCTTCTGACAAGCCATGTGGCTTAGAAGGTCCTGATTAAAAAAAAATGCAATAAAGGCAAATTGAATTTGAAAAAAAAAAAATATTTTCAAACTCATTTTCCCTCTATTAAATATATTTTTCACTCTTTTTTTTAACTCCATTGAATCTCATTTTTCCTCCATGAAATCTGATTTTCAGCTATTTTTGAACTCATTTTCACCCATTTGAATCTCTCTTGCAACTATTTTAAAACTCACTTACAGCGATGTTAGAAACTCATTTTTGACTGATTTAAACTGATTTTTCCCGTGTTTCAAATTACAAAGGAGTTGCAAAGGGCTTCCGAATGAGTGGAGAAAATGAGACGTAAATCAGATTTAAAACTGCTGCAAAAGAAATGTTTTTACCTGGGAAGTTATTGCTGGATAACACGTAAAAATGCAAAATCAGCGCTTCAGCCCGCAAGCGCTGAAGAAGATCAGGGTGAACAAAGTTGCTAGTCAGGCTGCGGAAAAGTTACATGTTTTGTCATAGGCCACCATGGCAAGCGTCAGGTTGATGGAGAGGGCACTTGCCATGCTGGCCAATGCTAGAAGCTGAAGCCAGTCGGCCATCTTCGTTGACCCTCATTTGACTATAGCGCTTGCGGGGTAACGCACTAATTTTGCAATTTTACTGTGTCTTCCATCGATAACTTACTGGAAATCAGCATGCACTTGCATCTTTATGAGGATTCTCCTTGCGTATTTCGTTTATTTACTTAAATTCTCCCGTGACCTCATCCTTTCCTCCCTTGGCATTTCTCATTTAACTCACCGCCGTGTCCTATCAGATATGATGTTCCTACAAAGAATCTTCAGTGGCTCTCTTCGGACCAATGAAATACTCCCTCTCTTTAGTATTCATGTTCCTCCCCGTCCATTACGCAGTAACTGTCTACTGCATACTCCCCGATTCCGTCTTTCCATCTCCCAGCGCTCTCTCTTCTTCCGAATCCCCTCCTTGTTTAACTCCTTGGCCTCGAAATATCCTTCCTTGGACCTTTTCTCCTCTGCCACCATTTTCAAATCCTCCCTGAAACGCCACTTAAATAATCCATCCCTCTCCAGTCCCTAAGTCCCTTCCTACGCTTGCCGCGTCATTGTTTTATTTAATGAATATTATGTTTTTGTTTGAAAATTTTATTTATTTATTGATTATGTCAGCCAATGTAATAGCCTTTGTGCCGTTTTTGGTGGTGAATTAAATAAATAAATTAATTAATTAATTTAAAAAATCCACGTTCCCATAAAAATTGTTGTATATAATTGAATAGAACCCACATCATTAAGCAGAAAATACACGTTTCAAGAGCTGCTAACCTTAATATTAAAACAGATGGTTGATATTCTTGCCTTACATTCACTAATTCGTCCATTCCGTCGTGCTATCCAAAGGAAAGGAAACTAAGAAAGTAAGGCAGGGTCAAACAAATGGTTGTTAGGCTTCAGTTTGATGATGTAATGCCCTGTCCATATATCTCAATGGTTGAGACGGACTCCGAGCGCTATATACATCGCCAGGCAACGAGGAAAAGGGGCAAGCATAAAGTTTACAGGTCAGAATGTCCAGCCGAATAAGGCGGGGGTGGGTTCAATCTCACGGTTGGATGGGGAGAGGCTTCACGGTAAGGGGTGGCAAAGGGGAATAATTTCCGCCTCCACAACTATCCCTCCCTTTTCCCGTCTCCTATCCCTCCCTCGCTTTACCCCGCTCAGTTCGCCCCCCCCCCTTCACTCAGCCGTGCCATCTGCCCTCTCCCTAAAATTCAAAACCTCCGACGCAAAGCTACCTTCATTGATGGTTATTTCAAAGAGTTCAAAATCCTAACGGTTGAAAATTTATTGCAGTATATTTTAACCGCAGAAAATTATTTCAGTGATAAATACAATAAGAAAAGAGTGTACTATCAAAATGATGAACCTAAAAAAGTTAATATATGTGAAGTTCCAAGATATTTCACACACAAGGGTTGCAGGCAATCAAGTTTTTACGTTCCAAAACTGTTCGATAATATGAGTGATGATCTAAAAAATTTGGAATCTATAAGGGAAGTTATGAGAAGGACAAAGGAATGGTTGTTATGCACATAAATGATGTTTGTTTATGTCGTAAATTCTTGTGTTATTTATATATAGATAGTGTTTAGTGCTAATTTTTTGCTAGTGTTAAATAAAAACACAACTGAAAAAATATAAAAGGCACTTGCTGATAAGCCACGAATGGCTTAGCAGGACCATAAAGTTGTAAATCTGATTTGAGTGCGGCAAGACGTGATATCACGTCATGGTTGTCTTTACGCTGGTGCTGATGACGTAATATCACGTCGTGTGTAGCGTGAGTGTTTCAGATTTCACAAGGGTGCCTAGTAAAAGTTTCCCAGTGAAAGCTGGAGCACTCAAGGTACTCTTGACGTGAATTCACGTCATTATCACCAGCGTAAAGACAACCATGACGTGATATCACGTCATGCCGCACTCAAAGGATTAAATAGCGTGCACTTTGCAAGAAAAAAAATAGTTTTGAGTATTAAACTTGATGCTATGTATTGAGAGTTCCCAAGTGCCTATGATGTACCTTGGTTTATTTCAATGAAAGATTTTTGAAAAATTCCTAAAAATAAACTCCCGTAATAATTGAGAAATTATTTTTGAAAAAAAATCCTGATATAATTTCCCTTGCCGTGCGAATGGTGAGTTTCGCCGCATACGCAATGCACAGATATCCCTGAGTGAACTGTAGTCCAACATGTTTTTCAACTTCAAAAATTATTAAAATGTGCTCTCAATTACCGACGGTAATAGCAGAGAGGCAGAAAATGTAACAGGAAATAGTGGATAAAATCGAGAGGGTAGGAATACATTTTGGAACGAAGGTCTGAGAAAGAAGGAAGATCTGGGAAACTAAAGTAATGAAGGCAGGAAAAGAGGATGGAGCTCTAAATATCACCATTGATGGAAAAAGGCTGGAACAAATACCATCCTTTAGCTGCCTCGTAAGTGCTATAACATGGAATGGAAGTTGCACGGAGGAAATAAGAGGTAGAATATCACAGGGAAAGGCAGCCTTCAGTAGAGTCAACCAACTACTTTCAGCCAAAACGATCAATATAGGTACGGACGACCAGGGTTCAAATCCCTGCAGAGGAGGATTTTTTTCAGAGGAAACCCGATCCCTACCAGAGTGTCTTGTGGAGGGCACTTCAAGTACAGTACTCCGTCTGTCGGACGAGACGTTAAGCCGTGGTCCCCTTGGCGCCTTTTGTTAAGAGCAGGCTAATGCCGACGCCGGGTCTCTATCCACCCTTCCTCCCTTACCTATCCCCTATGGTGCAAATGACCTTAGCCGTCGTTTACCTCCCCAAAATCCAATCCAAGAGCATAGGCCTAAGGAAAACATTTGCCAAATGTTAAATTTGGAGTGCTGTGATTTAAGGAGCCGAAACATGGATATTCAGGGGGAAAGAGGAGAAATATTTAGAGAGATTTGAAATGTGGCTATGGAAAAAAATGGAAATATTAAAATGGATGGATATGGTGAGAAACGAGGAAGTACTATCAAGGAGGAATGAGAAAAGGAATATTTTAAGATCAGTGAGAAAGAGGAAGGCGAACTGGATGGGACACGTCCTGAGGAAAGATTGCCTGCTGAAAAGAATATTGGAAGGAAAGATCGAGGGAAAGAGAGGGAGATGAAGACGAAAAGGTAAAATATGTTGATTGATATCATGAATGAAAGGAATTACGGAGAGCTGAGGGAGGCAGCACAAGATAGACGAGCATGGAGGGAGCAGTTCAGTTGAATCCTGTCTGAGGACAGATTCACCTTAGAAGAGGATTACCGGCAATTACCGTACCAGCCGCCTTTACAAATTAACGCTTCTAGAGAGAAACAAATTCCAATGAAATTCATTCATTTATTCAACTTTTTGCGCGCTACGATTATATCACCGCGCAACCTCGTCATATTGAGTCAGCAATGAGAATTATGAGCAGTTTCTACAGCGCAGAGGAAACTTTGTAACATTGCCGATGCGTGTGTCAAGAGAACGATACGCTTTTTTCAGGTCATTATCATTCATCCAATTCAGCTGGTAAGGCAAGTACACGGCTGACTACCTCCTAACTATACAATCCCTTCCAAAGCAAAATTAATTTACGATTTTCCAAAAAGACTTCTTCACAGATCGTAATCAATTCTGACATTGCAACGCAAATTACTAAAACTTGACGTCCCGAGTGAAACGACTGCGAATGGTTGGCGGAGACGAGAGAAAAATAACAACCTTAGCCAGATTGATTAACTTCAAGCAGGAGCATTTACATGACAAACAAGTATTACCATTAAAAAAAACTGTAGGCTATATACCGTAAACTTGTTATATAGAAGACGATCACAGGTCACCACTCCAGCAGGTCCATTCTCGTCCGTGTTCAGTTTCAAAAGATCCCGGGCCCATCGTAGAGACGACGCGGCTGGTGATTGAGGGGAGTCAGCTGACCAATGCAGGCGTTGGGGGATTAGGAGAATCCTTGTCGGGTCGTTGATTAGCGGAGGAAATGGCGCTAGCGTTGAGTCGGTCAGAATAGAGTGCGCCACTATCAATTTCAGTGTTAAAGTGAGCTGATTGTTCCATCGCGGACAGCGCACGCGAGACAGCGAATCGCGAGGCTAAATGCGCGAGGGATAGTCGCGAACGGGGTTTGAGAGTTTTTGGCGTTCATAAATACTCACTATCCAATCGGGAAATAATGAATCCATTTGGTCAAATTGGAAATATACCATTTCTAAAGTAAAATTCGAATTTCCTAAATACGGAATTATTCAGGACATTTAATAATCAAGGCCACTTCCACAACTTTAGCTCACAATTATTTATAAATCTTATTTTACAAATAAAAAATACGCGACTGAATTCGCAAGGTTAGGTACGACGATAGACCATTGTCTCATCATAATGTGCTAAATGTGGTATTGGACCACGGAACTTAAAGCAGAAGAAATGGAACCTTTTCTGAAAGAAACTAGGGGTGGGACAATGAGCTTAGTTCGCAGTGATTTTCTGATGACCACAACGGGATTTCCTTTTAGGAGAGTAGCTTCTGTGAGAAAGAAGAATTACTAAGCATATAACTTAAAATACTTTCCCGATCCAGAGATAGGACTGGAAAAAACGAGAGAATCCGGGAAAAATTTTGAAAAGTCGTAATCTGATCTACATCTACATCTACATCATCTACGTCATACCCTGCAAGCCACCCAAAGGGTGTGTGGTAGGGGGTGCTTTCGCACCAGGCATGCATGAATGATATGGTAGAACACCGACATTACATTAAGACCCGCGTACCACACATGCAAAGCGCCAATTAAAAATCTAATACCCAAGAAACATTCAATCTTCAATCGTTCCAACATGCAAGGGATACAAAGACTACTACTACAGATTCAAAACATCATGCATAAATAAGAACATCAATATTTACATCATGCATAAATAAGAGATGATTCACGCGCCAGGATATTCCAAGTACGTCCCGAATGATTTCCAACAGAATAGTCCAGTTTAGTACGACAATCTTTTCTTTCCCTATTCCTTCCTGAAGGCGGGTTTGCTCATGGAAGTCACTTCCTTAACAGTTTCCTTGCAAGTCGCTAACAGTCCACACTTCGATTTATAGGCACGGATTTCCATGGCATTAGTATTCGAATTTGGTAGTCATGAATATACATATGGATTGTTGAATCGTCGCCAAAAACCGTTGCCTAGAATTCCGTAAACAAACATCTTTTTCGATTGAGTCGCCGTCTAGTGATGAAAGACTGCAGTTCAAATGTAAACACAGTCTACAGATCGTAAATGATCACGTCTTACCGGTTTTACTTAACAGTAATCATAATGCAGTAGATAAAAATGTTGTACTACACGCGGGACGTAATTACACACTTTTATAATATTGTCCGGTCTACAGATGTATATTCAATGCCTCTCCAAATTTAATTACACAAATTCCCTATTAAATTCTTAGCACTTCGTGAATATCGTTCTACGACAATTTAATAAAAATATGAGGTGAAAAAAGTGGAATGAATTAGAAGGCGGATACAAGTACTATAAGAATTTCAAAACCAAGATGCGACAATATCATCCATGGATAAGAAATTGCGCCAATGACTATCATTTTAGCCTTTGTTATAAGTCACTTCCTAATCTTAAGAGTGAAGAATCAAAAAGCAATAGCAAATAAAGGCGAGATTGTTGAATCTACTCCAAGGCCACACATGAATCGTATAGGTTACACATTAACATCCACATCAATCTATCTAGATCATACCTCTTGATTCCTAAGACTCTCAACAGGTAATAAAAAAATTGCTGTAAACTAACAGTATAAGATCCACACAACAGAGAAAAGGCTCTCGATGGAAGTTTCATATGCCTCTTACACACTTCCTGTAGTGGATACTTCCTCTCTAGTATTTACAAAGTAACTGTTGGGTCTCAAAAATAGCCAGCTATTATTCACAGCGTCAAGTAGTTCATAGCTCCTCGATCGTGATTGAATAATCACCAGTATCACGTTAACAAAAATTAACAACGGCCATTTACGAGTCGACTGAGAAGACTTTTTTCTAAGTAGCGCCAAGGACTGGGTGAACTAAATGTGGAAATTATGGCTACTCGTAGCCTAGGCAACGCTTACAAACATTTGAATCCATTATATATATTCATGGTGGTAGTAATCGACCAAGGTTTGAACTTGCAGAGAAAATAGACTGACTTATATTTTAACTATAAGGGGCATATCGATTCTGCGCTAAAATTACATTGCATCGGGTGGAATCTTAGTCGTACGACAGCTGAGATTTAAAATGTAAACAACGAATAACTTAGTAGGAGGTGGACTCACTGTTGCTTATGTAAAAATTTATTTGTTCTCGGATATTATTTAAATGCTTAAAAACCCGTAAGGTTAACTTTTAGACCTATATTTTACTAGATAATAATTGTTATTTGTCACAATTGACACACTAGATTCGACGTAATAATGCATGATTGTTGTAACTCGTACACATTTATTAAACCCACAGATTCCTATGGTGCTCAAGCAGCGATATGCGAACGTCATTATTGCCCCAAAATAGGGTGATTTTTGTAATTAACACATTCATTTTTTACTTTCTTCATCCATTCGTTAAAAAAAAACGAAAGTTATGAGTATAGAGATCAATGCCCTGCAAGTGACGATACGATTCGAGATATCGCTACACTCGATCCTTCCATAGCAGTGAACTTCCACGGGTAAACCCGCCTTAAGGACCCATTGAACAAATTAATCGACTAAACTTGATAACGCGACTAATGAGCAATTTTTGTGCTTTCTTAACTCATATGCTTTCCATCTTTTTTCCTTACCTATGTACTTCCGACTCCGTGAAAGTATGTGGAACTTCCCTTCTTCATCCGTCGCATAAACCGTGGTGAGGTAGAAGAAATCAGCTGTCACGAAGCCAAATTCTCCCATAATGATTCCTTGTTCATCTGCAAAGGACAAGGAGGAGAAAGGATTAAACATTACTAATTTCATTAAGAAATAAGAAACCTTAGAAAATCACATCCGTGAAAAGGTAATATTGCTTGTGAAAATATATGTAAAGTGTAGATCATTTTAATAAGATTGCAATTGCAAATAAATGAAAGGGCGATGTTTGGATTGATTACTGATTGTATTGTTAATGCACGCCCATATTAAAAATGTCTCTAAATATTGGGACATTGAAAATATTCCCAGTATATGAAGTTTGGCAACATCTCTCCAGGAAATGCACACGTTATGGAGAACGCCAATGGTGCTGAGCCCAAAAATTTAGATAAAACATGAATCATAGTGTACAAAAATGTTTAGTAATTAATTTTCCATATTTCGTTTACCATATATTTCTCAAAATTGTTTAAGAAAGTTCATAGCTGCGAATTTACTTTCTGAGTGTTTAGATTTCGGGATGTATATCAATCTCGGTACTTTGAAATTTGACTTTAGGAGCTAACAAATGCGCTTTAATGCATGTGATGATGAATTTTTAGCGATTTTAGATATGAAGGTAACTAGTGGAAGTTCTGATGAAGGCTTCCGCGGGGCTTAGATAGAGGTTGATTCCTTTTTTCGGGTTTTCCGCCGCGTTGGTTCATTGTTGATGTTGAGGACAGCAGGCGAAATATTGTCCTCAACATCAACATGAACCAACGCGGCGGAAAACCCAAAAAAAGGAATCATCCTGTAACTAGTGGAACTTCAGAATACAACGAAAAGCAAGAATTTCTCAAATTAAACCTCGAATTCGCTGTTAAACAAAACAGTCGAGTAGTTATCCAGCTAGATTACATTTGTAAGCTCCTCTCAATATTTTGTTTTCATTAACTCGAGTTTTAATATTTAGCGCTATCATTTGGCAGCTAAACGTGGCTACTTAAATTTTCCACGTCCCTCATGCACTGAAAGATGAACTGACAAAGTTATTCACAATTGTTTTGTCCTTCCCGACGGAGAAGTATCCAGAAGTTAAATTCCGATGCTGTGACTCTTACCGTACAGATATCACAGTGAAAGATATGAAGTAGTATGCGATCTATTCTACGACCATTTTCAACGCGATGAGGTGCTAAACATTCTTAAGTGAAGTCACCAACTTTTCTCTTCCTTCCTGTGATGGTGATCCTCGATGTTGAACTGGAACTTGTAAGGTCTCTTCTCGTATTCCTCCTCCTCCTTTGACTTCTTCCTCTGCGGGGCGCCGGGCGTCATCTGCGCCATGAGGACGACCAACACAAGGAGGGCGGCGATGGGACTTCCCTAGAAACGAAAAAAGGCGTGTGTTCAAACGATGAGGGCTCCTCATAAACAATGGGGAACGAGTAGGTTTGAAACCTGCTCGCTCGAGGGAATAGAGCACCTGTTCCAAAACCTTATAATCAAGCTTTTAGAAGGTCTCACTTGTATTGTGCAACTACAATCGCCTACCACTCCACGTTGCCTCTGCAAAGCATGTTAAATTGTTTCGACGAGACTTGAAAACATGGTTATTTTCTATAGACAATATTGAAAAATATTTCAAAATATTGAACTACAAAGTGAAGTGAATAATGTATAATTTGTAAATTTGTTTGTATGTCAATACTCTGGTTCATGGCCATTGGTAGTCAATGTTTTTTTTCCTTTGCTGTTTGCCTTCCCTTGCCTTGTTCATGTAATGAACAAATGATTTTTTAAAAACTTTTTTTTCTTGATTTTATAAAAATAAATTTTGTAATGTTCTGTTTTGGCCGCTACAGCCAGCTGTGTTTTTAAAAATGTTTTTCTTTAAGAGAACTTTATATGACTCCAACACTGGTTGTTTACCACAGGGATGCCTATATTCCACCAAATGTAAATTTATTGTCTAAGTTATTTGTTGTAAAATTTAGTGGAATAAATATTATCTATTATCTATATTATCTAAACCTATTCCTCATGTTTGCTTGCGGTAAGCAACAGAAAATTTTCAGGCGAACAAACAAATTATGACCTATGCGTTCATTACGGAGTCAACCGCAGGCATTTTAAAGCACCTGAAACATTTTGGGCGTGTTCACAGACGATGCACTTACCTTCGCAAGTAAATGCGTGAGAAAATGCTTCAAATTAGCAAATGGGCTGTTTGATGGCCACGTATTCATTTATTTCCGCAATTTTGCGTGTTCACACGATGCAATTTTGATAGTGAATGTGTTCATTCATCTACCTGTACGGGTGCATGCAAGGTGTAATACATATGTAATATGGTTTCTATTGCATTAGTCACATATGGTGCCGTATATGCTGATGAAAATTCACCTCCTGACATGCATTATTAGGTTTTTACCAGAGTATCTTTGCTCGATTACATTTTCTGAATTAACTTACAGCATGTAGATGGAAACTCGTAACCGACCACAGCCCTTTGAGGTGGCATCAGGGTAGGTACCACTTTGATTTACGCTAAAGTTAAAGTTAATGTCCAGAAATAGGAAAAATATGCTTATTTATAAGAAAAAAACCAAGGGTAAAACGTGGCAGGGAAAGAATTAAAACTGATGAACTAATCCGAACCAGAGATATGATCCGGTTCTATATTACACTTAAAAGTGCGTTATTATTTAGTTTCGTTCGTAATTCGCCGGACCCGGTGGCGGCGCGGTAAAGTCCTTGCAAGCTAGACTGAGGGTCGCGGATTCGAGTCCCGCCTAGGTGGGTATTTCACCACCCAGGGCATGGATGCGAGCCGTGCCTCACTCTGAGGGTATCGGTGGAGCAGCTCGGCGGGTGGTGTAATCCTCCGCCACAGTACCGGGAAAGACACCGGTCAATAGGGGCCTATCATACCTGGTGGCAAATGGGCCCCAGACATATAAAGCATCGTTGTCCCGCGAGCTGCGGTATGACCTCACTAATAATGAACCTCTGCTTCACAGGTTGTGCCGCCTACGCTGCGACGGGACAAGGAGGACAGCGGAAAACAACAGGATGCTTCTGGACTCCATCATTGGCACAGCAGGTGGTCCACTGCCCAGAAAGCCAAAGAAAAAGCTATACTCCACTCCAAGATTCATCACGGACCATCTACATCTTTACCACCCGGGTGTCACGCTGCCGCCTAACACCATCAGGCCAACGGTTCCCGCACCCGCGCAGCTTACAATCACCCCAGGTTTTCCTCTACGCCCCAAGAAACCAAGAAAGAAGAAAAAGAGGAAGAAAGAGTCGGCGTCCTCCACAATGGCCCTCCCAGCAACCCTCGCCCCAAGTGACTCCCCCCCCCACCTCCCCAGTGATACCCATATTTATTTATTAATCTCCCCCACCTCTCCAGTGATTCCCAGTGACGTTATCTATTTATTATTACCAGAGACATATATCTCGTGTTGGACAATTTCATAGTTTAATCCTGTTGTTACCCGATCAGTGATCACCAGTGACATTGTTTATTTATTTATTTATTACCAGAGACATATATATTATTTATACAGAGACTTATACTGTGTTAACCTTTTAAAATATCTACGGTATGTTGTTTCTTTTGTGCTGTTTTGTTTTATACTATTATGCTAAGTTTGTGGCCTGGCGGTGGTTTTAGCGGGTTTCCCACCGTCCTGTGCACCCACGGGCCTGTACGCACGTTTCAGATGTATATCAAGTTCTGTTGCTCCTGTCTCTGGAAAACCTGATGACAGGCTCAGCAGCCTATCGAGATTCCAGGGACATACGCGCCAACAGAATCGTCCGGCAATTATATACTATTATGTTAAGTTTGCGGCCTGGCGGTGGTTTTAGCGGGTTTCCCACCGTCCTAGGGCGAATGCCGGGCCAATATCTTCCCGCACCAGTGTAAGTTTTCCAGTGATTTCCCCGAAGAGGCGACAGCCTGAAGCGGGGTCCACACCGTTGTTTTTGTTTTTTGTTATTATTTTGTATTGTTTGGTGTGGAAATAAACTTATTTTGACTTGACTTGACGCGAGCTGCGGGCATTGCTTTGGTGAGGCTCTCGTCGAGTGTTCGACGCGGAAAGAGCTGCTCCCGAGAGACGGACCCACGGCACCTTTTTCAAGACCACCGCTACCTCCGCAGCCAAGGTAAACAACCTACCCAAAACTTCCTACCTCCTCCTAATATGCGGAGTCTGCTTGTTCTTTTTTTACCAGCCGGTCACAATTTCGGGGGGTATTTTTTTTAACGACCGTTCTTTCTTTTGGTTAATAAATTACATTTGTTTTTCAACCTGGGTTTTCTGTCTGCCTTTCAAACTCCACCGCACTTCCGGGGCCTGTACGCACGTTTCAGATGTATATCAAGTTCTGTTGCTCCAGTCCCTGGAAAACCTGATGACAGGCTCAGCAGCCTATCGAGATTCCAGGGACATACGCGCCAACAGAATCGTCCGGCAAACAAAAAAAATCACCAAATCGTACACGATACGAAACAGTTACGAAATAATGAACACTAAATAATGCCCGGCACGGAAAGCACTTGATTCTTTCAGGTACGAAACTACAAATTCCCATTCAATTTTGGACCGTTCACTTGACTCCAGAGGTTATTTCCGAACAATTCCGAATTAGAATTCCGAACAAATAAGAAAATAATGGAAGAGTGAGATATAGTAAAATTTGAGCACCGCGACAGAAGGGAGGATGTTTGGAGAGACGAGAGGATTGGCTTTCAAAAGTCGTCAATGAGAGTGAAAACTGAGTTAAAAAAATGGAATAATATATCACGCCCAAGCGATTAAATGAAATTTCTTCTATCACGTTGCACCTTATATTTTTCAGTCTCTTTTAACATCCAATTCTATAAATCAATTCATACACATGAAGCTTCTTGCAAGATGTCCTCCTTCTTAACAATCCTCCTCATTTATTTTTTCTCTCTATGACCATCCAAAATGAAGACAACATGTTAACAAACAACGACAGAATTGAATTCATCAAGAAAAAAACAATTAATATGTATCACGATTTGATAAATGAATAAATAAATAAATAATTACGTTAAAGTGATTTTTGGTTATCACTTGATTATCCATTCATACACTTCATACACTTGACATGCGATAAATATCGGCAATAAGGTGTTTGTAAGCGTTTTGTGGTATTAAAATAGGCTCACATTTCATTTAGAATATAATAACGAGAAATCGTACTTCTGCTCAGTCAAGGTCGCTCAATATCGACTGTGTTCTTCTTTCGATATAGGTCTTCGCAAAGTACAAAAAATCCGCCATTAATGTGCTTTTCTGTATTCACCATAAGCAAAATATAGGTTGTTCGACGTTTTGGTTGATTTGGCAGTGCATTTGAATGCAAAATGATAACGTATGCCGCATATTGGCAGATTTCCTTGGGTGTGTTATCGCAGTAAATGCTCAAACAGCACATTAATGGCGGACATGTGGTGGAAATGGTTTCGAAGACCTATATCGAATGAAGACTACAATCGATATCAAACGACCTTGGACTCAGTAGCACAAAGCTGCTGTAACGTCGTGCCATACCCTTATAAAAAAGCGGTCGCATTGATTTTGTTTAATATTCGAGGCTTTGTTATTCTTATTTGTTCTTTATTATATTAATGTCTTTTGTTTCTTTTATAGATAAATTATAATTTTCTTGATGTTTTCAAGAAATACTGTTTTGTTAGTTGCTGAATGTTTGTCTTTTGGAAGTGGTTGTTAAGATGTTATTGATTAAAGAAATAAAAGGTGATTGTTGTGAGAGAGGATGCAGAGAGAGGGTGGGAGATGTATGGTGTTCTGAAATAAAGAAGAGTCCGGAACGTTTTGGAACATTAATAATTAATTGAATATAGGTCGCGACATTACACTGCCCAGCATTCCATTTTGCCTAGCTTCAACAATATACGTACTTTCCATTGATGGACTCGCAAATTGACTACTGTCGGCGTAGAAATTATTGGCACTCGAGTTTGGAAACAAATAAAAAAGGTAACGAGAAGACCCACAGAAAAACTATTCATATTATAATTTTTCTTATGTAATTATTATTTTTGAATGTAATTTTTATTACATTCAAATTCATTATACCACGGCTGTAACGTAAAAAGTACCGGTTTTTGGCGGTGTTCGAGCAAAGCTCCGACTTTGATAATTCGTGACTCATACACAAGTACTTTTATAAATACCGTATTTCATTCAATGGTAGAAAAATATGCAAATCAAAGGAAATTGAGCTCTACGGCCTCTCAAGATAGCAAAAATTAAAAGATTCTCCAATGGCCGTAAAAATGGCACCACTCGTCAAACATGCAACCACACAACACTTACTGTGTTGGTTTGCGGGAAAAGGGGATTCCACAGCAGGGACCAACCACAGCCTCTCTGCCAGAATACCCTCTTGTGATGGTTTATGGGAATGTTACTTCCTCGCCAGTGACCACTACAGACACACACACACATTCAACCCAGTTGGGATCCTTTTCGAGGGCTAATGGCACCCTGATAAGGATGCCTAGGTTATAACCTGATATCCTTCATAGGGCTAATGGGACCCTACTAAGGATGCCTGGTCATTACCACAATCACACTCACAAGCACTCAAATCACTCACTCACACACACAGACGGGCCCAACTTCTGGGAGAAATCGCTCAAAAAGAGCGTGGTCAAAATATAAACACAAAGACAAACGATGGTTTTTGGTAGAAAAATATGTTTGCTATATATGCTGTTAGTTTCAGCGTTGTATCTTTAACGAAAATAAAGGTTGTTATAAATTGCGTAAAATAACTGCATCAAAACTTAAAAGCGTGGTGGTAAATTAAATTATCCGTGAGCCTACCCAACTCCCGGTCAAATATTCTTAGAATGGGCTCCGGCACAGAAATATGGCATCAAAAAAGTCTGTATATATCCCCTGGATGACGCTCTCGCTAATGTATTTTAATTACATATCAGTTAATGCGAATGTAAGTGGTTGCATAATCGATGGCCGTCTGACAATCCGATGAGTAATTAGCTGCACCCGCGCAAGGCTTTCTCTCATTGTATAAGCCCCCTCACAAACGTTGGAAATTACCGATGAAGAAATCTTTTGCCAAGACTGTGATTAGCACCGGTTTGAGAAATGAAGCTGGCCACACGTACTCGGTCACTGTGGGTTTTCGCGGAAGCTTCCCAAGTCGCACCGCGTTGTGTATCGCGCGCGATTATCGTTACTTCAGATGCTTGAACTTGCATCGCCAATTAACCCGTCATACAATGCGGAAACCAAGAGAAAAAACATACAGCGCTCCAATCAAGGTACATAGGTTTGAGGAAACTATCAAATCACACAAAATTTCGATGAATTTGGACCCATTATATAGAAAAAGATCTCATCTTTTCAATCCTGTTCACTATTTAAAAAATTTCAAAGCAAAATTTTTAAATCGATTCAAATAAAAAATCACCGCAGTAATTTTTACACCATCGCAGAAAAAAATCTTATTAATATTATTGTTATTATTCAAAATTACATTGCAAATAGACAAATGCCTGGTGACAATGAAAGTAGACATGCACTTAAAATGATCTGATCACATAATTATGTGAAGAGGAAAAAAAAAGGAAAAGATAACAAGGATGGATTAACATAAGTAACACTATAGAAATTAATATTGCCTTAAACATTCTAAACATTAACTTCTAAATGATTTTAAGGTTTTGGGTAAGGGCTCGAAAAGTTCATCATGCAGCCGGTTCCAATCATGTATACCCCTATTTAAAAACGAGTAGTTGGCCGCGTAAGTTTTTTGTTTCCATAGTTTTATTTTATATGGGTGGTCAATCCTACCAATATAATTAGGTCCCTCCTCGGTTTCATTTAACTCTTCCCAGCCCTTGTCTCCTGAGACAATCCCGTGCACTGCACAGAGACTGCTGATTTTTCTTCTTGTTTCAAGAGAGTCATGGAGACGTTTTTATCATGCGGCATGAAAAAAAGAGTCAAGTTACAGACTTGTGTATCCATTATAAACAGTTGAAGATCGATAATCGGGAATTATAAACTAAGGAAGTATCAAAATAACGGAAGATTTTCAAGAATTTAGTTCGCTGATGGTTCCGCTTAATTTGGGTCTCCGTTTAGCGGAGCCCAATTCAACGTGGTTCAACTATCAACCATTAACGCACGTTTTGCGGCATAAAAATACAAGGGCCAACCGCACATTTCACTGAAAAACTGTTATAAACGAATGAAGAGTGTAATATAGCTGGTGAAAAGGCCGCTTTACTCGGTAAATTTCATTGTACTAATGAATGTACGAGGTTAGGTCAATAAATAACTCGCAAAACTGGATAGAGACTATAATAATCAAAGTAACTTCCTGAAATGTATTTCACATTTCTACACATTCACCCTGTACATTCAGACACTTTATCCCATCTCTTCACAAGTCCTTGACAGCGGGCAGCAAAGAAGTCTTTTGTTTGTCGTCGCAGCCAACGAGTAACCTCTGGAATACCTAAATACAAAACTGTTTTTTTTCTAAAAAATATAAGGTCCTACACTTCCACTGGTACACCATATAGGCTTGTAATCACCAACTTACTCGGAGGATATTTTTTCTAAGACATATACTTTTCTAAATTTCCGCCGGTACGCCATTTAGGCTTGTAATCACCAAATTACTCGGAGGATATTTTTTCTAAGACATATACGTTTCTAAATTTCCGCCGGTACACCATTTAGGCTTGTAATCACCAACTTACTCGGAGGATATTTTTTCTAAGACATATACGTTTCTAAATTTCCGCCGGTACGCCATTTAGGCTTGTAATCACCAAATTACTCGGAGGATATTTTTTCTAAGACATATACGTTTCTAAATTTCCGCCGGTACACCATTTAGGCTTGTAATCACCAACTTACTCGGAGGATATTTTTTCTAAGACATATACGTTTCTAAATTTCCGCCGGTACGCCATTTAGGCTTGTAATCACCAACTTACTCGAGGGATATTTTTTCTAAGACATATACGTTCCTGCGTTATCATCATTTCAAAAACGTCGGCCATCCATGTGATTTTGTTCAGGGCCCCGAACAGACGAAAATCACTGGGGGCTAAGTCGGGACTGCGCGGTGGATGTTCCAAGCGTTCCCAATGAAGGGTTTACGATTAATGCTGCTGATGAAATCCGAAGTTTGCAACTTATTCATTGACTTACCCTCGTATGGAAAGCCATCACAAAGATGGGGTGAGCTCCTTACGGCTAGACAATGAAATAAAGACAGAAAATCTCCAAAAGCCGTAAACAATTGGCACCCTTCGTCAATAAACACCAAATTTGCTGTCTTGGTATGCTGGGAAAACCACAGCAGAGACCAACCACAGCCTCTCAACCAAGAATACCCCCCTGTGTTGGTTTACGGGAATGTTACTTCCTCGCCAGGGACCAATCACAGACGCACACACACAACCAAATACGATCCTTTGCAAGGGCCAATGGGACCCCGCTAAGGATGTTTGGGTTATAACCTGGGATCCTTCACAGGGCTAATGAGACCCCGCTAAGGATGCCCGGTTATTTACGCAAGCACACTTACAAGCACACAAAAACACTCACTCACACTCACAAATGGGCCCAACTTCTGGGAGAATCAGCTCAAAAAGAGCGTGGTCAAATCAACACAGCAGGACGAGGGTGGGGGTTGAATACGTGTATTTCGGCTACAAAGTAGCCCTCTTCAGCGAACCGAAGGTAACGCGTCACCTCAACGCAGGGTTGAGGTGAGGAAGGGTCAAGACATCCGAGTTGTTAATAAAGGTAAACAGTGAAAGAAAATGAATGGAATAAGAGCAGGTTCTATTTCATGTTAAGTCATTCAGAAGGCAATACTATTTGCCACTTTACGAGGTACAAGTTTCCTCATGAAGAAAGAACTCAAGTAGTCGTTAACACAATAAAATGTACTGAGTAAAGCGGCCTTGAGGGCAGATTTTGCACGATGCCTCCGTTTGATTCCAAAACTAAGTTCAGTCATATAGAATTTTTTGCGATTGAAACTCACTTTTTGAGACATCATCATCAAGCTCTAAAGGCAGTGCCTTGTCGCAACAGCCACGTGTCCCTGTTCTTCGCTGTTTCTTTCAGCTGGGCGCATGACGTCATTCCCATCTCGCGTGCAACGCTCTTTAAGTATGCTGTTCTGAGTCGAACTCTTGTTTTCTTCCCCACCACTTTGCCTTCGAATATGTTGGTCAGGAACTGATTATTCCTTATTACATGTCCAATCAGTTTTGCTCTCCTTTGTCCAATTGTTTTTAAAAGGCATCTGTTTTCATTTACTTCTTCTAGCGCCTCTTGATTGCTTTTTCTATCTTCCCACCTTGCTTTTGTTAATTTTCTCCTGGCCCACATTTCCATTGCTTCAAGCCTGATTCTTTCCATTTTCCTGATTGTCCACGTTTCGCATCCATATAACAAATTGCTCCAAACAAATATTTGGATGAACTTTTTCCGAGTCTCAAAACTGATGAGGGTACTAAGTAATAAGTTCTTCTTGTTTTGGAACGCTAGTTTAGGTTATTCTTCCCCTAATCTCAGTATCACATGTATTATCATTGTTTATAATACTCCCTAGGTAGCAGAAGGTGTCAACCTGTTCCAGAATTTCATTTCCTAACATCAGGGATAAAAGGATTAACTTTGCAATTCCACATTGTAAGTTGCAAAGTTGTAAGTTGCATTGCAAAGTTAATCCTTCTATCCCTGATATCAAGGAATTCCACCAAGTGAGGCCTGAAACCATCGTTTTCATTTCCTAATTTAATATTCGTTATGGCATTTTCCTTCCTCTTGCTTATTACCATTATTTTGGTCTTCTTCTTGTGTACATTTAACTTATACTCTTCTAAGATTTTGGGGAGAGTATGGATCATTTTATTCATGCCCTTTTCGGAATCGGCAATTACTGTTATATCATCCGCAAAGCGGATACTGTGGATGCTTTTCCCATTCACTTTAATTCCCTTGGGCTTTTCTTTCATTATTTCAATTGCTTCTTCTGTGAATATGTTAAATAGATAGGCTTTTTGAGACAAAGGCTGGCTTAAAGAATGGAAAATGAAAGGAATCGATTGGACACGCGCTTTACTGCTTGAAGGGCGAGTGGTAAAAAAATGGTGTATAGCAGGCGCTAGTAATGTAGTGACCCCTCCCCCCCCCCCACCAGCCACAGAATTCCATCGCGCTTGACCCCAAGGTTTGACCCTATTGACGCTTCTTTTTTTATTGTTGCGTGTCGGAGGACGTCGAGCTGGTTTTCCTGAAACACCTCGGGCGGGGGCCAAGTCTGTACGGTTGCGCCACGCACCGTCTCGAGGATTCGACCGTGTCTCTTGAGGGTCCTCCATCTCCATAACCTCACTGGAATATGAATAATAACCGATCCTCGTCTCCAACGCGAAGGAATGTGGACATAATTTGGCAAGGCCGAATGTGGCCAACGTGGAATGGACATAATTTGGCAAGGCCGTCCAGGAGAGCATTTCAAGGAACCCGGGGGAAAAATTTGGAAAACTGGAATACCTAAATACAAAAACTATTTTTTTTCTAAAAAAAATATACGCTCCTACACTGCCGCTGGTACACAATGTAGGCTTGTAATCACCAAATTACGCGGAGGATTTTTTTCTAGGAAATATACGTTTCTGCATTTCCGCCGGTACACCATTTAGGATTTTAATCACCAACTTACTCGAGGGATATTTATTTCTAAGAAATATAGGTTCATACAATGCCGCGGCTACAAAAATTAGGCTTGTAATGACCAACTTACTCCAGAGATATTTTTTCTAAGAAATATACGTTTCTACAATGACTTGGCTACAACAATTAGGCTTTAAATCACTAACTTACTCGATGGATACTTGTTCTAAGAAATCTACGTTTCTACATTGCCGCGGCTACAACAATTAGGCTGGTAATTACCAACTTACTCGAGGGGTATATTTTCTAGGAAATATAGCATTCGCATAAAATAAGAAGCTTCGATGTTCCTTTAGCAGTATCTACTCTTAACATTTCTTGCCTAAAATGTCCAATGGTTGCCATCTATTTAATTACTGTTGCGAGGTAACACGGGTTAGAAGAATAATAATAGCAAATAGCTACTATTAGTAGCAAACAATCGCCAAAAAGTTTATTCGAAGAAAGCCTTTTCTTTGTGGTTGGTTTGGTATACATCCTCTCTTTTAGGATACGATTCTTACACAAACATTGAAACAATTGAATATCGTTAAATAAAAAATTGAAAAAATTATTATTTCGGTAATAGGCTAATATTTTGGTATCTTTGGAGGGGTGAGATATTTTTATTTAAAATGAGACTAAATTAACTGATTTCTAGGAGAAATGATATTTCGCTAGAGCTACCTTAAGAGAAGGGGAAAACCGTGGGGAAGCGCGGAAGAGGAGGGGAATGGGAGTTTTCGGGGACATAAAGAGAGGCAGAGGATATAAGAAACTCAAGAGCGAGACCCTATGTCGAGCAACAAACACGGTGGAAAATTAATCCTAAAATGGAGAATTCGGGGAAAGCATTGTGCTAAAACATACCAATCACTTGGAAGAATATCTAATGAAATAGAAAGATTTCCATCTCAACTTCATTTTGGTGAGACTGGCAGGAAATTGAAGGCGACCATTTCGCATCTGCGCAAAGCCTCACTTGTACACGCGAGAGAGGCCAACTGGACTAGAATAGCGCTCACGAAATTTTCCTTATCATATTTTTCAGCTACCACCTTTTCCAACTGCCAACATGCTGAACGAAAACAAAAAAAATTGAAGCTGCTTGATTGATTTTCCGTCATCGCAACATTGGCCCGTAGATCGCACATTAAAATCATGGCTAGATTTACTAGTTGATGTTTCTATGAAATAATCTCACCAAAAACGCTATCCAAAGTTTGAGTAGTGAAACAAATTCAACTTGGACCAAGTAGCTGGTCATGTAATCAGGAACCTGGAACCTTTATCAAGCAATCCCCGAAAAATTTCTCGAGCCTTTGAACTCTCGACCAGACCTCGAACTCGATACCCGAACATCTACGAAATACTATGCTAGCCACCGCCAAAGTGTGTGGCACGGGGTGATCCCACGCCAGGCATGCCGTGTTGGTCCCAGTTTAAATCGGAATCTCGCACACTCCCTTGGCCTAATGGCATAGACCAGAAAGCGGTGAGTGCGGCGAAGCATGGATAAACAAGAAACTACTAGAAAGAGAGTGCTACGTTGACAAACATGCTAATATGCTGCACAGTTACCCCAAAGTCACAGCCGCACATCTTCAAGTTAATATGCCATGGTAATTTTTATGTACCACTCTTTCAACCTGCTGAATGCAATTCGGATTAGGCAGGGCAGGTGGCTGGAGGACGCAATAAGGGACTAAGGGGACGGGTTGCTGAAGAGTGTGATAGAAGGAAGGATGTTGGGCAAGCGGATAAGAGGGAAGGAGAGCGGAAGAGGGAAAATGGGTTTCATGGACAGGATGAAGAAGGGTAGATCAAATACAGAGGTGAAAAAAGAAGTACTGGAAGTAGACAGGACCATGAAGGTGTGGAATATTTGGAGTTCTTCTGGCTTAAAAAAAAAACAACCTTTTACTGGTAGAATGCATAAAAACATAAGGAAAGAATAAGTCTGAGGTGGGATTTTGATGGAAAGTATAGCTTTGAACGAATTATGAAGAAAGATACCTCATGGTAATTTGTGATAATATACCAGATCAGGTAGCAGAAAACACGACACAAAGAGTTGTAAACGGCGGGATTAGGGAATGGAGTGAATTTATCCCTACCACCACTCGGCAAACCTCTTCAGTGCTCGGTCAAGGTATGAGAAGATTATCAATACCCATACCTTATGGAATTCTGACGGGATTGGTGAGTGTGATGACCGATAACCTCAATGATTGAGATAATAATGACTCGCTTAAATCGGCAGCATGGTGCGATAGACCTTCCGGGAGTTGCAAAGACACCTGTGCCCCCTATTCCGCAGCTAGAGCCCTGATCCCCGATTAAATATCAAGTTCTTTTATAAGTGACAAAGTTGCCTCCGTAAGCCCGAGAGACAATATGGCGGAATAATGTGGTTCAACCAATCACCACACGCTTGCTGTGACCTGTTCCGGACAATACTTCCAATTATACAAGACCATTGAAGTGAATGAAACGCTATTGATGACATCTCAGGGCAAGAAATATTTAGTAAACTCACCTCATTTTGTATTGATTTTGATTAATCTATCACTTAATATATTACAGGCTACGTAAAATCACAGATCTTTCATAGAAAAAAATTTTCGAGTAAAAATTACTTATTTTTTAAATCTAAGAACTAGGTGACTACATTTCTTACTAGGTAACAATTAGAAAAAGATAAAACAATTTATGCACTTGTCGAACATTTAAAAGTTCTTGAGAAATAATGAATTCTTAAACTTAAGGAAGAATCTTCCTTAGAATGATGTCCCATAGTTCATTTATTCTACTGAACAGTACACAAAAAAATCATCCTTCGTTGTTAAAGAATCAATCTCAAATTACCAAGAGATTTCATCTTAACTATGTCACAATTCCACAAAGTAACGTCGCCTACAATCACCTTATATGCTTCACTTTTTTTTCACGTATCAAAACCAAAATTTGGAGATAGCTTCTTTATTAGAGTTTTATATTTAAAAATACCTTATAACATATACTGAAACAACTTTGCATAGCTTTGCTTTAGCCACTTTAAGTCAAAAGCTGCTAAAAATGTAAGCCCCGGAATGGAGACTACGGCTGATGAAACCTTGAAAACAACGCCGAAATAAGTACTTACATTCTTTAGATCAAAGAAAGGTCATTGAAGTTGGAGGACACAAACTCTAGCCAGTACAGCACTTTAATTACTTAGGTAGTACTCCAGAAGAAAACGAGCAAATTGGAAATACATACGGAAGGGAATAGCGCCAGCAAAAGAGACGTTTATAATAGAAGGGAGCTAATGACGGGGACCTTGGGTAAGGATGTAAAGAAGAGGCTGATGAAGATCTTGATGTGAAGCGTGGCGTTGTATGGAGCAGAAACGTGGACCCTCAGAAAGGAGGACAAGAATTGGCTGGCTGCAGGAATTTGAGGCAGGCATTTGTGGGTGTGGAGAAGGATGACAAAGGTGAGGTGGTCGGAGAGGAAGACTAACGAGGAAGTGCTTGAGATTGTGGGCGAGGAAAGGAAATTTTGAAAGAAATTCTAGATCGGAAGAGAAGGTGGCTGGAGGATGTAATGAGAATCGATGAGTTGCTCAAGAATGTGATAGAGGGAAGGATGTTGGGGGAGCGGGGAAGGGGAAGAAAGAGAATAGGTTTCATGGAGAGGATGAAGAAGGGCAGATCGTATGCAGAGGCGAAAAATGATTTACTAGAGGGAGATAGGCCCCTAAAAGTGTAGAAAACCCGGAGGAGATTCTCTGACTCTCGATAAAACATACCTTTACCTGTAGAATACTTAAATAAAATAAAAATGAAAATGTTAGTGGAGAAAACAACCTTAGAAGCCTTATATACCTTAGAAGTTAAGATTTTTTGTAGAAATCATTCCTTTTAGCTTTCGAAAAACATTTTACCTTTCATATTAAAAATTGAAAGTTGGCATTCCATTAAATATCAAGTAAATAAATTTCCAAATACACGGAGACGGTCATTAAAGTTATACTCTAGAATTACGATAACAGAAGTAGAGAATTCACGTATGCAAGACAAAAGAAGAACATTTTCTACTTTTCAAGATGTAAAAAAACTAACACGGGAACTCTTTTACTTTCACTCGGATCATTCGACATATAAAAACTCCGTGGAGAGAAATTCGGAGGCAATTACAATTCCAACATGGCGGACGGCTTAGGTCCAAGGGAGTGTAGCTCCTGCAAAGTATTATTGAAACTCAACGAAAATGTCGTCTGCTGTGACTCGTGCCCCGTTATATTGCATCCTAAATGCACGGAGATGAATGATTTATCCTTAAAAGCCGTACTCGAAAACCGCGATATATTTTGGAGGTGTTTACTGTGTCGCCAATCTAAGTTTGCAATAGCCAATATGGCGGCCGATATCGAGTTTATAAAAAAAGAACTCAACAAACTCAAAAAGGAGAAAGGAAATAATCTGGAAAGTGTGACGTACGCTGGCTGCGCAAATATTTCTCTTCCCGAAGCAAGTTCATCACCGAAACAGGCGGAAGCCGCAGGAAATGATAACCAGATTGCCCGACGTTCAGTTTCGACCATGTCGAGTGACTTGAAGAGCAATCATGAGCAAGCACCAGTAAATACCGGGAATATTAACATGACCACCACAAATGTCAAACAACAACACGAAGCCGTAACTACAAGGGAAGAACCTGACGAAGAGGGAGACTTCATTGACGTGGTCAACAAAAGAAAGGTTAAAAGACAACAAAATGCGAGATCGAACAAGAATTGGCATCAAAAACCCTTGGTAATTGGGAACGACACAGACAATAGTACCTTTTCAGGAGTTCCTAGGCGAATTTGGTTATTCGTGAGTCGGGCATCTCCGAACACTAAACCACAGGATATTAAAAATCACCTGGAAGGGAAATTTCAAGGAAAGGAATTTTCGTGTGAACAATTGTGTGTTTCTCCCCACAACGCCACCTTCAAAGTCGGAGCGGACTCTTCCATAATAGACGATATAAAGCAAAAAGAAATCTGGCCAAATGGAGTCAGAGTATCCCGATTCAACCCTTTCATCTGGAAAAAGGCAAAACATCGTGAAAATGAAGCTTCGGATACCGCCATGCAGCAAAACCAAGCAGAAGCCACTCCAACCGCGTCGTCCGGTTCTCCAGTTTTGCCTGAAGCTCCGCGTTCGCGATCGCCGACCCGAAGAACTACGAGATCCGCGAGTGTTGCAAAGTCAAAGTCATCCTGACTAGGACACCCAAATAAAGGTAACAAACAAGTAAAATATACTGTTATGTATCAAAACATTCAATGCCTCCGAAACAAAGTGCCCATAATGAATGCAGCTTTATGTGACTATGACATTGCGATTCTGTGCCTAAGTGAACATTGGTGTACACAAGACGAAATTCAATCATTGGGTTTCGAGGGTTACTCACTAGCAGATTATTTTTGCCGAGTAGAGCACAAAAATGGGGGTGCGTGCATCTTTGTAAAGAATGAGTGTATATACAAGACAAATGGTCTACAAAATTTCATTTCCAAAGAAAGAAGCATAGAAATTGCCTCAATTGAGCTGAAAAATGTTCAAAGGATTGGTAATTTAATAATTGTGAGTTTGTACAGACCTCCATCGGGTTCTGTGGATGATTTCTTTGATAGATTTGAGCAACTGTTATCTCTGAGTGTTGGAAAAAACAACAAAGTGATAATATGTGGTGATTTCAATATTGATATGGGCTCCCAAAATGATTTATCAACCAAGTTCAGGGAGGTGTTAGGTTTGTATGGTTTAACATCACTTATAAACTCCCCAACCAGAGAAACTTTGACTTCTTCCAAGAATATTGACCTTATTGTAACTAATATCAACCTTGTTGAAAACCATCACTCATCTGTGATCAACCTTGGTATTTCTGACCACTATGCTCAAATCGTATCTCTACCAAAGACTATGAATGTATTATATAAGATATATCGAAGGTATTACCCAAATGATTGTGTCAATAGTTTTTATGAAATGCTTTGTGAAATGTCATGGGATCCTCTATATAAGTTAAAGAATGTCCAGGAAATGTACAGTTATTTTATTAGCAATGTAAAAATTTTATTTGAAAGTTGTTTTCCTAAAAAAATTGTTCCTATTACGTGCAATAATAAAAGTAAAAGTTGGGTGACAGACGAGGTCAGGGCAGCTAGTAGTGAGTTTAGGAAACTGTGTGCTTTGAAAAGGTGGCGGGATGACATTGCCTTCAAAAACCAATATCAGATATTTAAAAAACATTACAAGTCATTTCTCACAGAAGCTAGGAAATCCTTTTATAACAAACTTATCAGCCAATCTGATAATGTTATTAAAACAGCTTGGAATGTAGTAAACAATGTGACAGGGGGTAAAATGACCAGTGGGGAAAATCTTACTTTAAAAAATGATGATGGAGTTAGCCTATCCAATCCAAATGAAGTTGCAGAATATGCAAATAAATATATTGCTAACATTCCTCTGAACCTTCAAAAGATGATCGGGAGTGATGGTGATTTTTATGAACAGAACTGTCGCCATGTGAGTTCATCCATGGGCATAATTCCTGTCACAGAGAACGAGGTCTTGAAGTGCATTCGTAAACTCAAGAGTAAAATTTCCGTAGGAATTGATGACATCCCTGTCATGATAATAAAAAAATGTGCAAATGTGATAAGTAAACCCTTAACTTTCATAATAAACGAGTCATTCATAAATGGTGAATTCCCGGACTATCTGAAAATTGCAAAGATCAAATTAATTCACAAAAAAGGGGATGTGGATAATATAAGCAATTACCGCCCAGTGTCTCTTCTGACGAACTTGTCAAAAATTTTCGAAACCCTAATGCGAGACAGACTTCACAACTACATTATGAAAAACAAAATTTTAAATGGGGTACAGTATGGTTTCCAAGAAGGTAAAGGTACAAATGCGGCCCTGGCTAGTTTTTTAAAAAATATTATGTATTCGTGGGACTCAAATGAGTACTCGGTTGGTGTCTTTAATGATCTGACTAGGGCATTTGATACAGTGGACCATAAAATCCTTCTTTCTAAATGTGAATGTTATGGAATCAGGGGCATAGCCCATAAATGGTTAAAATCCTATTTAAAGGACAGGAAGCAGATGGTGGTCATTGATGGATTTGGAGTTGATAATGTTGTGAGAAGCTACTTATCTCCTGCTGAAATTATAAATGTCGGAGTGCCACAGGGAAGCATCCTTGGACCTCTTCTATTCCTACTATATATCAATGATTTGCCAAACAGCTCTGTGAACAAAAATATTATTTTGTATGCAGATGATACAACCTTAGCAATGGGAGACAAGGATCCTCATAAGTTACAATTTAAGCTAAATACCTCTTTAAAGCATCTAGAAAAATGGTTCAGAAGGAACAAACTATCCATTAATATACAAAAAACCAACTTTATTCAATTCCACAGGCAGAGAGAAGTCCCACATTTAGATCTTCACCTAAATGGGAAATCTGTTGAAAGAGTTACTAGTGCAAAGTTCTTAGGATTATTAATTGATGAGTCTTTGACTTGGGAGATCCATATAAATCAATTATGCCTTAAACTTGCCAAATGTGGTTATGTTTTGAGAAATCTTGCCAACATTGTTAACTTAGAAGTACGAAAAATGGCATATTTTGGTATCTTCCAGTCACGTCTTACTTATGGCATTATTTTATGGGGATCCTCTCCAGGTTTTAAAAAGGTTTTTGTGATGCAAAAGAGAGGTATTAGATACATAGTTAAAATACCGGCACGAAAATCCTGTAAACCTCACTTTAAAGAGTTAAACATCCTAACGCTGCCAAGCTTGTACATTTATCACCTATGCATTTACATTTTAGATAATGAGAGTGAATTCACTACAAATGCCCAAATACATGGGCATAACACTCGGCAGAGAGTGGATGTGCACATGCTTCATCACACTACATCAATATATAATAGGAGTCCCTTTCATGTAGCCATTAAAGTTTTTAATCATTTACCTTATGTTATTAAAAACTCCACTTCTAAAGCATCCTTTAAAAGAAAACTTAAAGACTTTCTGCTAAAGAAGGTCTACTACAACGTACAAGACTTTTTGGAAGAGTCTTTTGGACCTTAATCTATGCTGCATACCATGTTTTCAGTCCATCAATGTTTTATGTAAATGTAATTTTTTTTATGTACTTACTTTGTAATTTTACTGTGTTACTTTTGTCATATGTGAATTTTATTTTTTTTTCCTCAATATCTTGACGGGTCCTATATATGTAAAAACATATCCTCTGTGACCAGTAAATTCAATATAATTATTATATATGAATACTTAAATGATTGTAATAACTTAATTGGATTTTATTTTGTAAGTACTGTGTGTGTACATTTCTTTGATTGACGTGTCTTATATCCATGTTTAAAATGTGATCCTTAGACAAATAAAAATATCTATCTAATATCTATCTATCTATCTATCAATTAGCCGGCGGGAAGCGATGAGGTCGTTGAAATAGTGATCATTCTTCACGGCGCTAAAGCGAGTAGCATCGTGGAAATGGCGTTGTTGATCGATTGCACGTGTCTTTATAAAGGCATTATAATGCCCACGGTAATTGATGGCCCATTATTATCTGCGTCTGTATATTAGTTTCTCATACTTGGCGGTTCTGCTTGCCGGAGTGGGGAGAGCATTGAGCATGGCGGATCTTCTATTGCGTTTCATCATCTGTAAGACCCGTCGAGTGTCACAGTAGCATTCGTGAATGTATAGTCATTACTTTGCTAAATCAGTTCATCATCATCATCTTCAGCGCTACAGCCCATATAGGGCCCTGGCCTTCTTTACAACTTCCTTCCATTCTTCTTTGTCCTCCGCTACTATTCTCCACCTCAGGACCCCCAGCTTCCTCAAATCCTCTTCTACATCCTCCACCCATTTTTTCCTATGTCTACCTCTACTTCTTCTTCCCTCTGGTTTTACTTCTACAACTCATTTCACTACTCTTTCCCACCCATTCATATTCTTTGCAAATATAATTCAAAGCAAAAGCCATTAGCAGAAATGCAAAGAAAAGAATCAATAAAACTGTCATCAGGCCAATAGACACCTATGGTTCGCAAGCATGGACGTTGACGGTGAGAGAAGAGAATTTGTTACAGAGGTGGGAAAGAAAAATTCTTCTCAAGATAAATGGGCCAGTCAATGAAGAAGGACAATGGAGGATTAGAAGGAATGAGGAATTACAGCAGCTGTAAGGGGAAGATGGAATATAAACAGAGATTAAGAAATCGAGAATTAGACGGGCAGGGCATGTGCTAAATCAGTTGGATTGCCATTAAAGGATAGTTTTGCGTCAACGTCAAAAATTTCACCCCATTCTCCGTATCAAAAACTACTACTTTAGTCTTGCACGCATTTACGCTCAATTCCATTCTCTCTGTTGATTCACAAAACTTATCTAGGAGCTTCTGTAATCCCTGTTGGCTCTCTGAGATCAGGACAGCAACATCCGCATATAGTAGAACTCGCACGTTTACATTTCCCACACCGTCACCGTCAGATCACCGTCGTTTTCACTACATGCATCTATAACACATTTATCCAAAAATACATTAAACAGCCATGGTGGCATTACGCACCCTTGCTTTACGCCTTTTTTTATGACAAACCAATTACTCAGAACCCCGTTTACTCTCACAACTGCCTTACGATTATCATGCATCGCCATCATAACATTCAATAACTGCCCATTCACTCCATAGTCCTTCAAAACCTTCCACAACTTCTTTATATTTACCCTATCATATGTTTTCTCTAAATCAACAAATCCACAATAGGAAATATTTTCAATTTCCTGTGATACATTTGTATCACTTGCATGTAATTTCACTGTTTTCGTACCTAAATTTCGATGTATCTTATGAAAGTATTGTCTTACAAACACTCCATGGGAGACGAACAAGAAATTGGACTGATCGGGGTAAGGATACACGGAGGAGAAATTAATATGATCCGCTACGAAGAGAATATCATAGTCTTAACTGGAAAATGCGATGGTATTTAAAATCACTTAACCTTATGGACACAGTCCTCCAAGATTACAACATGAAAATAAATTAGACGAAGACATAAATCTGAGTGTGAAGAAGAGAGAATCTGAAAGTAGAAGTCGCCGTTAGAGGAGAGAAATTAGAACAAGTGCATTCCTTCACCTATCTTGGAAGTACCATCACGTGGGACGTAATAAGTATAACGGACATCAAACGGAGAATATTCCAAGATAAGAAGGCGTTCATGGTAGAAAGTTAAATTCGGTGCTCAAAGAGGATAGGACTACAAACCAAGAAACAGTATGTGAAGACATTCGTGTGGAGCGTGGGACTCTATGAATCTGAAGCATCGACCATTGGAAAAACTGATCAAAAAAGGCTAGAAGCCTTCAAAACCTCGCGTTGGAGGAGGATGCTGAAAATAAAATGGACGAACAAAATAAGAAATGATGAAGTGTACAGAAGAGTAAAAGAGGTAAGGATCGTATGGAACACCATAGAGAAAAGAAGAACAAGATGGATTGGATCCACTCTGAGACACAACGGGTTAGTGAAGAACATAATTGAAGGTAAATTGAGGGAAAAGTCCCCAGAGGAAGACCCAGGAATAAGTTCATGGGCCAATCAAAGGAGAAAGGACGCTGGAAGAACTAGTAGAAAGTAAGGGAACAAGCGTTAGATAGGGAAGGGTGGAGGGCTGCATTCAACCAATTTAGGATAGTGCGACCAATGACGACACTTCATGGAAAGTTGCCCAGAGCATCATGCTGGATATAACAAAATTTTGGCCAATTTTTTTACTCGCGCTGTCATGAGTTAGTTCTTATTTATTACGAGGAAAGAAGATTCAAATATTTGAATTTTTTGATATCAACTTTCGCGGAATTTTCTTTTTTCTTGCAGAGAATACCTTTCGGTTTGGCCACTTGAATTTAATTAGCACTGTGATAATTTAAAATGCAGAGAGGTCTGGACGTATATTGTGGGATAAAAACTTGAATTAGGTTTTAAATAAAAGATCTGATAAATAGCTAGAATTTATAAACCTGTCACATCATGAAATCAAGAGAGATAGCCCTTCATTAATTCGGCAAACTCAACTCTGAGGTACGTTTATCGAGTCGTCTGGCCCAATGCCTCGATTTCCTGATCAATGCTTACCGACGAAACGACAAGCAAGAGTGGAATCCGACGAGCGAAAAATCCCCATCTACCGTTAAGATGAAGACGAAAAATCGTTTAAAAAAACGAACAGCGCGCATATATTTCGGTCCAACGCGTTTCCTCTCCGGTAATTAAGCGGCCGCGGGTTAATTGGCTGTTGCCCAACAACCTCGCTCCCTCGTCTGCCAGCCTCTTCCCTTCGCTTTCCTCGTTTTCCGAGTGCAACCCTTCGGAGATTCACATATTTACGGCCGAGCCAAGGGTCGACTCGCATTCGGTCGTTCAAAGGAATCGGGTGGTCACCGATTCCTGCCCTTTCACTGCCAGAATATTCCAGGTAGGTCGTGCGAAGGACATTGTCGCGTAGGTCAGCTTATAAAAATCATTATTCTCATCGAAAATTAAAATATTCTAGTAATGGTCCACTAAACGGATTTCTTCTTTACGACCCTAGTTTTGCCACGGAAAGACATTTTCAGATGAAGATGTCATTATGAGACGAAACCCGGGTCGTGAAGAACATATCTATTTAGTGGACCATTACTAGAATATTTTAATTTCCGATATGGAGGGGTTCCATGAAGTCAAGCCTGAATTTATTAGTTACATCATTCTCGTAATAAAATTAATTTTTTTTTCTTCAACCTTCATGTCTACCTTTGGTTTACCGGACAGCTGGACAGACCACTATGCTATTCTCCTCTTCAACCGTATTGGATGTGGTTGGAGAGGAGATGAAGCTAGTGGCTGAGGTTCGGAGGAAGCAGGAGGGATGGATAGAAGACGTTTTGAAAAGGGAGGGAATGTTGAAGAGGGTAATCATGAACGTCCGGCAAAAAATAGTCCACACCAAACATTCGTAGACCATCGAGTGAAAAGCTAAGTAAAGGGAATGCAGGTCGGCTCCAGGAATAGCCTTCTCTCCATTCCCAATACATTCATTTTACATACCTCTGCCGCAGAAAAAAGTGCTTCACTGCGATTACTCACTGAGAAATTCCCAGCAGAGATTTAATTAGGTATTGAAAGGACCCATACGGCGCAATACCCTTGGAAGTGAGAGTAGCCGTTGCGAGAGTGTAATTAACCAAAACAAGTCGACCAGGATACCAGTTTGGAGTGGTGATAAGGGAATACGTTTCGCAACCCAAGGCCCTCGGTTTAAATCCCAGACTGGCGAAGATTTTATATTGGACCCCGATTCCTACCTGTATGCTATGCGAAGGGCATTTAAGGTAGTGCGAGCGAGATAGTTTCCTAATCATAGTAGAGACCATATTCGAGTTATGCGTTTTAATTACACCAGCTGTGAGACACAGGAATCATATACTGCATTATTAATGGTACAATAAAATAGTTTTGCATGACAGAAATTGTAATTAATCAAATGAAAATATCTAAATAAGTCTATAAATCTACTCATTTTTTTTACGCGGTACGTTTGAAACTCCATCAAAACGGAAGGTTTATTGTGATCTCGAAGAATTTACTGCGGTGACAAAAATATAAATTAAAAAAAAAGTTGAGAAAACTCAAAAACTAGACATTGTTTTTTTTTACGAGATCTAAGTGTAGGAAATGCCTCATTTTTAATATAAGGGCTCCCTGGAGTGCACCCACGTACAATTTCCCATGTAAAAGGGCTGGTATTTATTGGAAAATATCTCGAAAAGTGATGCGATAAGGGGTTGAATTTTGGGTGTCAATGGAAGGGTGATATATTTTTCTATAAAATGAGACCAAATGCTTTGATTTCTAGGTAAAATGACATTTCGCTCAAACTACCCTTAATATGTATTACGTCCCACTGATGGGTGATAAAACTGTGGTCAACTTAATACCTTAGGTTTAGGCTGTAAAGAAAACCTCAGAGTTAAGATTAGATCAACTGTATAAACGAGTAAAACCGCGATTAATTTCAGAACTCAAAGGGGTGAATACGAAAAGTACACCGTCTATTGGGAACCCATTTAGCAAAATACCGCAGAATAATCGGACTTTCAAGTGAATATTTTAGGATTTCAAAATGAAGGACATCACCTGAAGCACGCGCCGGAATAGTCGAAAATGCTCAAGAAGAAAGGGAAGAAAATCACACAGTTATGTGCATTGGACTTCATATCTGAAGTTTTCGTGGGTTACACACCGGGTCGATGTTTCATTTTATTCAACGCTTCGATGGATTTCTTGATCATCTTTATCAGGGTATCAAATGTTGGATAGCAAGGAAATATTGGACCAGCGTATGACCCAAAAAGAGTTCACATACAGTAGTCACCGGGAAAGAATCAGTCCATAAGACGGCATGACATGGTATATTTTATTGCATAAACGAATGTATCATGGAATATACTAGAAAATGAATGGAGCTAAGGGAAGTTCTATTTCCCAATCAGTCATTCCGAAATCGCACAATTTTACCCTTTACAAGGTACAATGTTTCTCATGAAAGAGTCATACAATCATTTGTATAATAAATTACTCCGTGTTGAGGGATGCTATGGAATACTAATTAATTTTATGTGCACACAATTTTGGAACTATTTTTACTGTTCCATATTAGGATGAAAGTCGAGGGTACACTGAGTGTCGCTTAATGAAGAAGTTTTCGTTCTTTTAATAACTTTCCACGGTAACTAACGCCTTAGCTCGCTTGAAATGTTCGTGTGATTTTATTTCGCACACGACATAATATCTCGTAGAATCCAATTGCTATTCCCCATCAGTAACACTAACCTGTGGTAGTATGTAAATCCCAATGGTAAAATAGTCAATCCCCATACAGCATGTTTGTCTACATCGAATTCCCTTGGCTTCTGGTTCGGCCTTATACAATCGTTCTTCTTACTGATTTTTGGACCGTGGGAAGGGGGCGAGCGAAGTTCGTCAGTGATCTGGAACGAATTACCCCGTGTTATACTCCCTGGAGGTGGATACGGTATTTCGTAGATGTACCTATCCTCTCGTGCAACCCCAATGTCTGCATAAAACAAGTTATTATATAGTGGTCGTCTTCCATTTGCAACTGAATACATCAAGTCTTTGCCAAATAAAATATGACTTTTGGAGAGAGCACTAGCGATGAAAGTCATCCTTGTTCAGAAATAACAATATCACCAGCATCTGATGTAGCATTTCATTTTTCACGAAATTTATCAGTATTCCGCTGTTACTTTCCGTCCCATCAATCTCAAGCCGCATTAACATCCCAAGCACTGCAATTTTGGTGAAATAAAAAGGACTGAAATCCATACTTAGTAAAATCCATGCGTCACATATAATTCCGACTCAAACTTCAACTGTTCACTGTCATTCTCGAAGGTTTTCTATTTTTTCCACCTTGTTTATGACAATAAACTGAAAGCCTGGATTCTCAAATTCAAATCTCACACGTGGACTTGACGAAGTACTCCATTACCACGAAATATAGCCTGAGACGCTATAATTAATAAAATGAGAGCGTACCCGACTGAATTGATAGAAAAATTCCCTTGATTATAATTTGACGAACACTTGCATCTTCACATCATACCTGAATAAGGCAGCTAATATGCTACCGAAACTTTTATCCACGAAAATGGAACTACGCGGAAGAGATCCCGAAAAAACCTTCATTGCCATTGCTCAAGATGGCTTCTCCGTCCTTCGCATTGGCGAAATCTCATCACTTTCCCAGGGAGAGGGATCCTCAAATATATAGGGAGCTGGACCTTCTAACTCGGATGACGCGACAATAGCCGCCTCCTAATCGTCCGCTCTGCATCTCCGTCCTCGCTTGGGTCTCTGCCAACCCTTCCGCCATCTCACCCCCGACACCGCCCCTATCTTCCGCCCCCACTCCCCCCTCGCACGCCCCTCCAACTTCCCCGTTTAGAGACGACTCCGCCGTCAACGATATGTTCAAATGTCTCGCCAGAACAAACATCGAGCTTCGGCACGAAGAAAAAAAAGGATCTTCATCTGCGTTTCGGAATCTCGTTCTCTAGAGAAAAGTGATCGTTATTATATAAAACCCTGCCTTTTCAAATACTCAGACCGTCGTTAAACGATGCATCGTATGACATGAACATATACTGGTCTCATGTCCCGTAAGACTACGGAAAAACCTCTATCTTATGCCCGTTTCACACGATACTTTACCCAGCGCAAGTTATTCGAGTGTACTCACTGGCATGAGAGCTTCATAGTTTCGAGTGATCCAGAGTTTACTCAAGGAAGAAGACTTCTATTGGACTAGCGAGTGTAGCGGTATCTCGAATAGTATCGCCGCTAGCGGGGCATCGCTCTGATTACACATAACTTTCGACTTTTTCCAAACAAATGGATGACGGAAGTAAACAATGAATGTCGTAATTACGAAAATCGCCCAAATTTGGCAATAATGGCGTTCGTATAACGCTGTTCGAGTCCCGTAGAAATTTGTGGGTTTAATGAATTGGTATGAATTACAACAATCATGCATTATTTCGTCATAGAAAGTATGTTAATTGTGACAATAATAATTATTATCTATTAAACGATGAGTAATGAAGTTTGCATTAGGGTTACTTTAGCATTTAAAATATTTTTAAGTACAAATAAAAATTTACATACGTAACGATTCTCTGCAAGTAGCAACCGCGGTCGATTTCCACCTCTATCGACCCCTACCTCCATTGAAGTGCATGGTTACACATCGAAGTGTCGCTTGCCAGTGACTTCCAAGGCTACTGTCATGGAAGTGACTTCTATGTGTAAACCCGTCATAACATACACAAGGTCTATCATACTGACTGAGCTACTTAATTTTATTAATGTCGTTCAATATCGATTTTATTCTCCCTTCAATACAGATCTTCGCAACGTAAACAAGTCCGCCATTAATGTGCATATTGTGGCGTATTTTCCATAAATTGATTGTTCAACATTTGTGTTGATTTGGTCGTGCATTTGAATTCGAAATGACGACGTACGCCGCATTATCGCAGATTTCCTCGGGTGAGCTCCAGAAATATAAGCTCACTAAGCACATTAATGGCGGCCGTGTGGTGGAAATGGTTGCGAAGACCCGTATCGATGGGGCGACGGATGTATCGAATCGAACGACCCTGGTCTTGGTCCTGCTTAAGCTGCGCTATATTTGATTACGATGCTCATCAAAAGCCATTCCTATAAGTGATGGTTAATGCAGATACTCCCAACTTATTGCTGATTTGGCCGTGCATTTGAATTCGAAACTACTACGATGCATCCACATATTTGCAGATTTCCGTAGGTGTTCTACGGCAGTAGATGTAGGTAAATTCATGGGATCGTGCGGTGGAAATGGTTTAAAATACCCATGTCGATGGAACTACGGATAAAACGAATCGAACGGCCCCGATAATTGATTTGTTCTTTCTCCTAGGGGGACCTAGTAGTCTTCGACCAATCGCGTCAGCTTTAATGGACGCCGTGCGATCTTCACTTGCTGCAATCAGCGTCATAAATTCCTAATTTTAGTAATTATTCATTTTCAGGCTACGAGATAAACGATAACTAAAGATGTCCAACTGCTGCTCATGACTGACTGAGGGAATGATTGGGGGCAAGCGGGGAAGAAGGAGAATGGACCGAAAGAGGAAGGGTAGATCGCACACATACAAAACATACGCGACACAACATAAAAGAAACTAGACTTTGTTAATCGTGTAATAGGAAGGTCCTAGGAAGAAAAAGTCAAAGAGAGATGCAACTTTGCTCTGGTTAGGCCACACCTCGAATACGTCGCGAGCATTTGGGACCCTGGTCATAAAGATTTCCCAAAAAAATTAGTAGAATACAAATAAGAGCAGCGAGTTTCGTTAAAAACTGCTACGAGCGAAATATAGTCTCTCACAACTTTTAGAGGGATCAAGGTGGGGGCCACTAGAGACTCGGAGGCTACTCGCTAGGCTTAGCTTGCTTGAGAAATTGAGAAATGGTGTGTCTCTGCGCGAAACCAAGAATATTATCTTAACGCCTTACCACATCTCTAGGTCTGACAGAAGCGATAACTTTCTTTCTGCGTACAATAAGCGACCACTATAAAATCTGAGCTCCACTAAATACACTCCCACAATAGACGTCACCATTTCAGCACCTCAAACCTTACATATTTACACGGCTGTTGTGGGAACACCCCCAGCCACACGCCCATGCGGCGGCTTGCAGGGTAGTATGTAGATGTATCCTGAGGCGAAAAAGGAAATACGAAATACTTGTAAAAGGTGAATAGGACAGTGAAAGTGTAGGAAATATGAACGAGTTTCTTTGACTATCAACAAAACTTACCTTTCACTGGTAAGAATGCTTTTAAAAACAATAAAATTAAAGAGATAGATTGTAGAACCGATAGGTATAAAATGTCATTTTTCCCGCGTGCCATTCGGGGCCATAACAGCTGTGATCGTCGTCATGAATAGTGCTAATGGTGACAATAGCTAGACAGTAGATCTTTTTCCTTATATTTTCTACGTTCTTATTCATGCATGATGTAAGTATTAATTTTCATGTTTATGCATGATATTTTGATTCTGTAGTAGTAGTCCTTGTACCCCTTGCATGTTGGAACGATTAACGATAGAATGTTTCTTGTTTAGTGGATTTTAATGGGCGCGTTGCATGTGTGGTACGCTGGTTTCAACGCAGTTTCGGTGTTCTGCCGTATAATTCATGCATGCCTTGTGTGGAAGCACCCCATTCCACACACTCTTTGGGTGGCCTGCAGGGTATGACGTATTTTTAGATGTAAAAAGTTGCTGTAGTTTACCTACTCCAGTCTTCCTGCTTTCAAGGTAACCTCGCTTTCTTGGTGCTGGAAAAATCTCTCTTTCCTTGCTTAATAAATCCAATTACTAACATTTTACTCACCATTTCGTTCCGGTATATTAAATTGTATTTGTTCCCAATCACTTAATATGTCTTGTATCAATTTATTGATGATTTTTGCTTGCATTATTTTGAAGTAAATAGTATTCCCGTTTCAAATGAGTGCCATAGCTAGATGAATAAATATTGTTATTGTTATTACTGCATATCTGCAGATTTCAACCTCCTTGTGATACGACACCTGGTGATTTCGAAAGCGCGCCTCTTCTTCATTCTTTCATCTTTTCCCACCCTCCCTCCCCCCCCCCCCATGGGCCCTCGTGACAGGTCGCAATAAATCAAACTCCCTCCTCAATAACCAACTCTCTCGCGTTGCCAAAGATTTTCGGTCAGGTTGGTTAGCTCGCAGTGGGAGGGGCCACGCCCCTTTCCCGCTAGTATGAAGCAGGCGCCTTACTAATCGCCCGCGGCAATGAGGAGAGAGAGAGAGAGAGAGAGTTAAGATGCTAACGGGTCCTCCGATGGCAGCCTTAATTCGTCACCTTGAGACAAGACGAGGGGTCGCAACTCGCATCTTCGCGGGAAATCTCGGGTTTGACCTCCGCGCAATCATTGGTGTTCATTTTTTTGTCTTAATAAATGGGTCAGAAATGTGCAATTCAAGCGACTTTATTTGGGTGGTTGAAGCGAATCTTGTATGTGTACAAATTTGCGTGAAACTTGGCACACGCGTTCTTATAATTGATTTCTTTATTAAAGTGTGATTGCTAAGAAACAATAAAGTTTACAGAAGAGTAGAAGAGGAAAGGACCATACGGAACACCATACAGAAAAGAAGAACGAGATGGATTGGACGCACCCTGAGACACAATGGGTTTGTGAAGAACAAAATTGATGGTGAAATAGAGGGGAAAGTCCCCAGAGGAAGACCCAGGAATAAGTTCATGGACCAAATAAAGATGAGAGTACATAGGAAGAGATACCAGGAGGTAAATGAACTAGTGTTAGATAGGGAAGGGTGGAGGGCTGCCGTAAAACCAATCCTAGGATAGAACAACCTATGAAGATGATGATTGCTGTTATAGTATCCAAGTTCTCCATTGCCGGTCAAGTGCGTTACCTAGTAATGCATAATAACTAGCCAGTGCTAACTCATATGATCGGTGGTAGGAAGTTCCGGGTTCGCATCCCGACAAGGTTGAAGGATTTCTAATGGTGAATTTCATTCCTTACCTGTATAATCAAGGGTAGGAATGTACTCGATATTCTTATTTTCTGCTGAGTTTCGCTTGGAGCATATGGAGCGGGTCGATTCGCGGGTACCAAAGAATCACAAGTTTACGAGGCTCGAAAATTCTATAGTGGAAGTTTTCAATTTGTGGAAGGTCGACATTGTAGTAAACCAAGCTTTGTCACTTTCACAATTTTATCATAGAATGTATAACTGGTTTCGGCTGTAACGTCATATTTAGGTACACTCTTCAGGCACATTGAAGTACGGGGAGTGTACCTGAGGATGGCGTAACTGCCGAAACTAGTTGTAAATTATATACTGAAATTGTGGACTTTACAAAGTTGGACACACTTAAGGCACTTCTTCAGGCACACTTCAGGATACTTCTTAAGGCAAACTGCAGGTACGGGGAGTGTACCTGAGGATGGCGTAACTGCCGAAACTAGTTGTAAATTATATACTGAAATTGTGGACTTTACAAAGTTTGACACACTTCAGGCACTTCTTCAGGCACACTTCAGGATACTTCTTAAGGAAAATTACAGGTACGGGGAGTGGACCTGAAGATGGCGTAACTGCCGAAACTAGTTGTAAATTATATACTGAAATTGTGGACTTTACAAAGTTGGACACACTTAAGGCACTTCTTCAGGCATACTTCAGGATACTTCTTAAGGAAAATTACAGGTACGGGGAGATGACCTGAAGATGGCGTAACTGCCGAAACTAGTTGTAAATTATATACTGAAATTGTGGACTTTACAAAGTTGGACACACTTAAGGCACTTCTTCAGGCACACTTCAGGATACTTCTTAAGGCAAACTGCAGGTACGGGGAGTGTACCTGAGGATGGCGTAACTGCCGAAACTAGTTGTAAATTATATACTGAAATTGTGGACTTTACAAAGTTTGACACACTTCAGGCACTTCTTCAGGCACACTTCAGGATACTTCTTAAGGAAAATTACAGGTACGGGGAGTGGACCTGAAGATGGCGTAACTGCCGAAACTAGTTGTAAATTATATACTGAAATTGTGGACTTTACAAAGTTGGACACACTTAAGGCACTTCTTCAGGCATACTTCAGGATACTTCTTAAGGAAAATTACAGGTACGGGGAGTGGACCTGAAGATGGCGTAACTGCCGAAACTAGTTGTAAATTATATACTGAAATTGTGGACTTTACAAAGTTGGACACACTTAAGGCACTTCTTCAGGCACACTTCAGGATACTTCTTAAGGCAAACTGCAGGTACGGGGAGTGTACCTGAGGATGGCGTAACTGCCGAAACTAGTTGTAAATTATATACTGAAATTGTGGACTTTACAAAGTTTGACACACTTCAGGCACTTCTTCAGGCACACTTCAGGATACTTCTTAAGGAAAATTACAGGTACGGGGAGTGGACCTGAAGATGGCGTAACTGCCGAAACTAGTTGTAAATTATATACTGAAATTGTGGACTTTACAAAGTTGGACACACTTAAGGCACTTCTTCAGGCACACTTCAGGATACTTCTTAAGGCAAACTGCAGGTACGGGGAGTGTACCTGAGGATGGCGTAACTGCCGAAACTAGTTGTAAATTATATACTGAAATTGTGGACTTTACAAAGTTTGACACACTTCAGGCACTTCTTCAGGCACACTTCAGGATACTTCTTAAGGAAAATTACAGGTACGGGGAGTGGACCTGAAGATGGCGTAACTGCCGAAACTAGTTGTAAATTATATACTGAAATTGTGGACTTTACAAAGTTGGACACACTTAAGGCACTTCTTCAGGCATACTTCAGGATACTTCTTAAGGAAAATTACAGGTACGGGGAGTGGACCTGAAGATGGCGTAACTGCCGAAACTAGTTGTAAATTATATACTGAAATTGTGGACTTTACAAAGTTGGACACACTTAAGGCACTTCTTCAGGCACACTTCAGGATACTTCTTAAGGCAAACTGCAGGTACGGGGAGTGTACCTGAGGATGGCGTAACTGCCGAAACTAGTTGTAAATTATATACTGAAATTGTGGACTTTACAAAGTTTGACACACTTCAGGCACTTCTTCAGGCACACTTCAGGATACTTCTTAAGGAAAATTACAGGTACGGGGAGTGGACCTGAAGATGGCGTAACTGCCGAAACTAGTTGTAAATTATATACTAAAATTGTGGACTTTACAAAGTTGGACACACTTCAGGTACCTCTTCAGGCACACTTCAGGATACTTCTTAAGGCAAACTACAGGTACGGGGAGTGGACCTGAAGATGGCGTAACTGCCGAAACTAGTTGTAAATTATATACTGAAATTGTGGACTTTACAAAGTTTGACACACTTAAGGCACTTCTTCAGGCACACTTCAGGATACTTCTTAAGGCAAACTACAGGTACAGGGAGTGTACCTGAAGATGGCGTAACTGCCGAAACTAGTTGTAAATTATATACTGAAATTGTGGACTTTACAAAGTTTGACACACTTAAGGCACTTCTTCAGGCACACTTCAGGATACTTCTTAAGGCAAACTACAGGTACAGGGAGTGGACCTGAAGATGGCATAACTGCCGAAACTAGTTATGCGTTATATACCTAATTTGTGGAAGTTACAAAGCTTGACCAACCACATGGCTGTTAAACCCTAGGTACTTCACTGCACAGTCTCACGCATTGATGGAAATGCGGTGAGAATTGCATCGTCTACGGCGGGGACTAACAACAATAACTCTACGAATGCGATAACAAATGAAAATAAAAATGCCCGTGATCTGATTCCCTAGTCATAACGGAGACCATATTCGAATTATACGTTTTAATGTCAGCAGATGTAGGAAGCATCAAGTAAGCATTGTAATATTAATTGTGAAAGAATAGTCATAGCGAGAGAGTTCCCCAGTCATAACGGACACCATATTCGAATTTTACGTTTTAATGTCAGCAGCTGTAGGAAGCATGAAGACAACATTGTAATATTAATTGTGGAATAATATACCTTTATATGACTGAAATGCTAATAAATTAAAGAAAAATATCCACAAATATTTCACCCGACTCACTTTTTTTGGGCGGTGCGTTTATAACTCCCGCCACGGAAGATTTTTTAATTATTCTGAAAAGTTACTGCGATGACATTATGAAAGCCCAGGAAACATACAAGCTACACACTGCTAATTTTTTGGCGAGATCCAAGCGTTAGAAATTCCTCATTTTTTTATATAACACTTTTATATAACTTTTTTTATATATATGGAGTGCATACATGTATATACCATTTCCCATGTCAAAGGGAATGCATTTTTCGTCAAAAATCTGGGAAAGTAGTACGGTGAGGGACTGATATTTTGGTATTTTTGGAAGGGTGAGATGTTTTCCTTAGAAATGAGACCAAATTCATTCATTTCTAATTGAAATGATATTTCGCTCAAACTACCTTAACCCTTAACTACTATCGTGGTTTTTGGCCACGCACACACCATCCTTGGGACTAATTTGACCCGATTTTTCGGATTGCTCGTAAACAAAAACCGTCACCCGCACTGTCTCAAGTTCAGCTGGCTCGCTACCCCCATCCCCTTCCCTAGGATTGCATTGTAACCAAGGTTACTTCGAGCGGCCGTTTTACCACCACAAAACATGAAAAAAATTACGTCGGGTCAAAAAAGACCCGATGAAAACAGTAAAGGTAGTTGGAGCGAAATATCATTTTACCTAGAAATCAATGAATTTTGTCTCATTTGAAAGAAAAACATCTTACTCTTCTAATGACTCCAAAATTCAACCCCTTACCTCATTACTTTCCGAAATATTTGACGAATAACACCAGCCCTTTTACATGGGAAATGGTACGTGTTTGCGCTCCAGAGAGACATTATTTACCAAATGAGGAATTTCTAACGCTTAGATGTCGTAAAGAAACTAACTGCGAGTAATTTGTATGTTTTCTCAACTATTTTTGAAAATTAATCGTATCGTCACCGCAATAGGTTCTTGGATATCGAAAAAAACCTTCCATATTGAAGGAGTTTCAAACGCACCGCGCGAAAAAAATGATGCAAGTAAAAGACTTATTTAGATATTTTCATTTAATTACTTACCATTTCTGTCATATAAAACTATATTATTGCACCATTAATAATTCAATATTTAATTCATGTATTCTACAGCTGGTGAAATTAAAACGTATCATTCGAATATGGTCTCTGTTATGACTAGGGAACTATCGCGCTCGGATCACTTTAAGGGTTAAGGGTGCGTCGACGCAACACAACGCCTCTGATCACCACGCCATTAATAATACAGTATTGAATTCGTGTATTCTACAGCTGGTGAAATTAAAACGTATAATTCGAATATGGTCTCTGTTATGACTAGGGAACTATCGCGTTCGGATCACCTTAAGGGTTAATGGTTAAGGGTGCGTCGACGCAACTCGACGCCTCTGATCACGACGAAGGGAAAAGGAAATTCTTAACGACAGTCGATGAAAACATGAGGGGTCTTGACGCTCTTCGGAGCCGACCCGCTATACACCGACTCATTGTTTGATCGTCGCAAAGTATGACGGAGAAACGAGGACTCCCCAAGCCACTCGCCAAAAGGGGAATCACGTTTATGGCTGAGAAAAATGAATTCACCGCGAGGAGACAAGTGAATGAATACGGACGGCTCCGATTACCTCCCGGTGTTGAATTTCTCCCACAACCAATTGATAAGTCAATATTACGGAATAATTTGTTCAATGACGCCGATGATTCATATGCAATACTACTATTCTTCTATAGGACGTTGTGTTGAACTCTTTAGACGGTTTGGGTCACTATAGTCCAAATATTTCTCAATTATCCCTTCTCAATCGTTAGAAATAAAATCAAGAAAGCTCATACGAAACCTAGAATATTAGAAAAAGATGAAGGTGACATTACACTTGATTCTTGAAGTCGATCCTTCATTACAGTTGGCAAAGTTTGTGCTTTACACTGGATTACGTTTCATCAGGCTGCGTATGATTTTGGTCAAATTAATTGTAAGAGAAAATTCACAGGTAAGAAATTTTGTTTCGTGTATCATATGCCACGCCCATAAGGTACTGAATCGGTTTCAATGGCCCCTACTCCTAAATTGCCCCCGCACATAAGTATTCACGAACAAGCTACCCCCTTTTCATATTCATCTCTTTGAATTAATTAAATCTTTGCAAGGTTCGAATAAAGCCCAAGAAATAACAATGGCAATGAATCAAATGACGAATTAACAAGCACTATTTCTTAGAGTAAATTCTAACTACCTGATGTAGGATTTGATTTTCTACCGGAGAATAACTGAAGTAAATTATTCTCATATTTCCGTTCAGGTTAAGGTCTCCATCTTCATCATCGCCGACGTTTCGATGAAAGGCCATCACGGGATCTGGCGGTGAAAAAGTCTTTCGTCGAAACGTCGGCGAAGATGAAGATAGATAAACTAACCCTGTCTAAAATCCGAGAATATTTTACCTTACAATGACGAGAATCCGAAAATATTTAACCTTACGGTGACAATATGACTTATTTAAAAAAATAGTCGAGAAATCACAAAAGCTACACAGTTAATTTTTAGACTATATCTAGGTGTTATAAATTCCTCGTTTTTGAAATAAGACCTCTCTCGTATGCATACACGTACCATTTCCCTTTTAAGAGGGCTGGTTTCTCCGTCAAAAATATCGGAAAGTAATTCGTTAAGGGTCTGATATTTTGTTAACTTTGGGAGAGTAAGATATTTTCCCCGAAAAATTAGTCAAAATGTATTGATTTATGGGTGAAATGATATTTCACTTACACTACCTTAAGAATCTTCGCCACTTCAGAGAGTGTAATCTGCACACTATCTATAAAACCAGAATTCCAGCCGTCTTACTGACCAATAATTAAATAAAAAGACCCAGGTAATGCTGGGTAACTTGGCGTCATGGCAGCTCTAGCGGATTGTTTCCCCACTTCATGGAATGCCTTCATTTCTTCCTTCCGAATTTGTTTTTTGTTTCGACCAAAAAAAAATAAAACTGAGGCGCTAAAAATGATTCGTCACGGGATGAAGAAAGATTGACGCTTTTGTCGACAATTGGCGAGAGCGTTAATTTTTCCATGGGATTCCTCCTTCACCTTATGGTCAATGCCTGTCGTTCATTCAGTGATTAATGGCGAACTCCTAGATATTTCCCTCCGCCCGACGAGTCATTAAATGGAGAAAGCCTTATGGATTTTAAACAAAAAAGTAATTGACGGCCTAATAATGAAGAATATCCGACAATTCCGAGATTCAAACCTGGTCCCTGCGGATTACAGTAATACCAATATATTAGTTTCAACGTGCTATTAAGAGAAGTGAGTATTCTGGCCATCTCACTGATCCAACCCCAAACTGATAGGAAAAGGAGACATAATAGCTTCTCTGGCAGATTTTATTTTGGCTCGACGAATGTCTCAAAGATGTCTTTGCAGAACATTTTTTCTCGAAAAAAAAACTTTGACTATCGTGTCGAGAACAGAATGGGAGTTACAAAAAAATACCAATTTCTGAGGTGTAAAACGCATACCAACGTCGCTGATTGCCAAAGAAAATCGCTGTGATATTGTCTTACCAGTGGAGCGAGATAAGTCTAGTAACATACATTACACGTAACCAAGGCGGCAGAAACCGTATGACAGCGGGCATATTGAGGGCTATATTTAATCAGTTCAGCTATAAATAACGCTAATGATGCCTAGCTAAAATTTTCACATATGTTTACCTGTTTTGGATCTCACGTGGTTTCTGATTATGTCGGGAAAAATCATGCGAAACAACATTTTCCATCTGCAAACTTACTTTTCAAATAAACCAAAAACTGAAACGCGAAAAAACGATCCATCTCGGGGTGATAAGAGATTAACACTCTAGCCAATTTTTTGCAAGACCCTTAATTTTCCAAAGGTTTCCTCCTCCGCCTCCTGATTATCGCTCGCCGTGTTTTCGCTGATTTATGGCGAACTCTTTGACGTTCTCTTCACCCGGCGGGTCGTTAAACAGATAAAGCAGTGCGGATTCGAAACGCATTTTGCCGCAGAACGCCCACTCCACGGCGGAATATGCTACTGCACGTTACATCGTTCCTTAGATGGGATGTCGAACGATACCCCGTCGACGAGGCACGCGTTGATGTCTAGAGAGGTCGAGGGGGAGGTTAGCGGGAAAGTTGCTCATCTCCGCATTCAAGCCTTCCCTCTGTGTTTTACCGACCGACTTCGTTCCCCGGAGGCGGCCTTGCCATCGTCTCATGGGAAGGAAAGGGAGAGAGTTAAGTCACTTATTGCCGATCGCGAACAGAGCGGTGCGAAATGTACGCCTCCAAATGACTCACAATCGCTGGGTTACTTTTCACGGAACAAATTATGGTTGTTGGAGCGGTTTTGGTTCACGCATACAAATGTGCGTGAAGTTTAGCATAACTGTACTCATTAGAATGATAAAGGGAGCAACTCCAAAAGCCGTCAACAATACCGTCCGGGAACAATAAGGGGAGGCTGGTCGTTGAGCCATTTACGGAGAATTATTCCGCGCCAGGGACTCACTCAAAAAGTGGCTGAAATACGCGTATTATTCATTGAGCGAATCCCAGACGCGGGTCAATTCCCCGTAAATCGCTCAGCAGCCAAAACACCCCCCTTTTTCTGTCACTGAGCGGTTTTGTATACGGCTTTTGAATTCACTGCCTTTAAAATACAACATCAAATCATAAGACCGCACTTTATCTCATTTGTGATATCTAAAGATTATCTTCAGATGGCGACCTGAGAAGCTAATGAAGCGTTTTAAAAAAAGAGGGAATTGATGATGATAATTCCGAGTAGAGACGTGAAGAATAGGCTGGTGAAAAATCTAATATGGAGCGTGACACTGTATGCGGCGGAGACTTGGCCATGGAGAAGGGAGGATAAAGACTTGAGGAGTTTGAGATGTAGGAGTGGAGAAGGATGGAGAGGGTGAGCTGGGTGGCAAGAAGGACAAACGAGGAGGTAATAGACATGGTTGGAGAGGAGAGAAAACTAGTGGCGGAGGTTCGAAGGAGGCAGAAGAGATGGATAGAGGACGTATTGAAAGGATAGGGATTGCTGAAGAGGGTAATAGAGGGGAGAACACTGGGGAAGCGTGGAAGAGGAAGGAAGAGGATGGGAATTCTGGACGAATTAAGAAGAGGGAGACAAATTGACGAAATCATAAGGGAGCTAACGACGGATGACGTATAGTGGGGAAAGCAGAACGATATACCAGAAATTAGGACGTAGGAATAAGTGTGGTCCAAATACTGAATTAGATACTTGAATTTATTCTGCCTCGTACACAATTATTTAGATAAAAAGCTTCAAAGGTTGGCTCGTGACTACGAGGGCCAAAGCAAATTCGGCCTAATTATATGTATCCAATAAAAATACGGCTCTCTTTAATGAAAAGCATAATACCTTTTAAAATGAAACGTTTGAAGGTGTATTTAGATGGATGAATGTTAATTCTACAATGGCAAGGTTTTTATAAACTCAGCGGGTTCAAGCGTGATTTCGTGGAAATTAATCATGATGAAAAGAGAAAATTTGGTGTTTTTTTCCATAGCTTATACCAGTACCAGAGGATGACACATTTGCGGTGCAACTAGGCGTACCGTAGAAATTTAATGGTAGAAAAAATACCAACTGCTCTCTTTGCATTATGGTTGGTTTTACTCATTCTATAATGGCTAGTTTAGCCTTAGGAGCCTTCCATGACGCCATTCCTTGCCAAGCATTGTGTCTTCATTTTAGAAGTAATTTACTTGAAACTCATAAACTAAAATGTTTTTAAAGCCATTTAACTTTTTGAAAAAAAGTGCCGTACATCAGAGTTTTTTTTAGAAGTGTAACATACATTATTTTCTCAAGGCTCTTTTCATTTGAGTGTATTAAGTTGTAAATAGAGAAGTGCAGGAAGGTGAAAATCTAATTACGTTAATAGACAGAGAATGCTTTTCCCTTATTGCAAATGTATACCACGCGTATGAAAAACAAAAAATAAAATAAAACGGAGAAATCATGAAAGAAAAGCAAAAAAACATTTGTAACGTTGTAATCTCTTTCAGTAGATCTATTCCATTATAAAATATTACGACTACGAATTATAGAAACCCAAATAGAAAATCCCAAAGCAACCCCACAAACTTTAAAAGCTAAAATATTTTATGTATAAAAAAGTAAAAAATAGTATAAATTTAGAATTAACCTTATAAACATACAATAGAAAATGGATAAAACTACAATATCAAAGATGAGTGAAGTAGACGATAAATGATTACACTTTATAAAAAAAATATTAGAAAAAGAAAGAAACCAAATTTTGCTTTATGGTCCAAACTCCCCAAGTATGAAAAAAGTACCTACAGCTCCACAGATGCGCAAAATAACGTGTTTTCATGAAATAAATCTAGCTTTGATGGCTTTCCGACAACATATGTTCACAAAACTCTCACCTCAGGAGGGTTACATCAACGGACTCACTATCAGACCGTAGATGGGGCCGATGAAAACACCTTTCGCCCCGTACATTATTCCCGCTCGTATGTACCTCTCCTTCGCGGTGCGGCAGTTATCTGAATTTGCAGCATAAGGGGGGCCCACCACGACTGCGCGGGTCAAAGCAAATACCACATACCAACTTTTTTAAATGGTTTTAAAAATCTGATTTTCGCTGATGTTGATTTTAACATCGTAGTATATCAACATTAACAAAATGATATTTTTTTACTATTACTAAAACGACTACGGAAGATTTTTTAAATGCCTTGTACCACGAATAATATCAATTTTCGGGGAAATTTGCAAAGCATTATCACGAAAAACCGTTTGCAAGAAGCTAATAATTTCAGAATATCGACTGGAAATAAAATCTTGCCACCTGACCATCTGTTTTTGTCACTAACACATAACTGCAATAACTAAACCCAGTATGTGTTTACTTACACGGAATGACGCTGCAATCTGCTAAAATAGTGTTAATGATTTTACGTTGGTAAATTTATCTTCGCGTTGTATGGAGCAGAAACGTAGAAACTCAGAAAAGAGAACATGGTTAGGCTGCAGGCATTTGAGGTGTGGGTGTGGAGAAGGATGGAGAAGGTTAGGTGGACGGAGAGGAAGACTAACGAGGTAGAGCTTGATATGGAGAGCAAAGTAAGGAAACATCTTAATGAAATTCGAGATCGGCAGAGTCGGTGGCTGGAGAATGTAATAGGGGGCGAGGAGTTCCTCAAGAACGTGATAGAGGAAGGGTGTTGGGCAAGCGGGGTAGGGGAAGAAAGAGAATAGGTTTCATGGACGGGATTAGAAAGGGTAGATCGTATGCTGAGGCAAAAAAGGATATACTAGAGCGAAATAGGCCCCTGAAAGTGTAGAGAACCCCAAGGAGATTCTCTGACATACAACAAAACCTACGCTATCCGGTAGAATACTTTTTTTAAATGTCGTCTGAGAAATTTATGTCTTCATTTATGAAGAATCAGATGCTTAGCTATGGATTAATTGGGTGTCTGGACTGTTAGAAGAATTAGGATGGGGATCGCTATCACAGCGTAGATTAAATTATAGGCTTAAGCTCCTAACTAAATTTCAGGAAAATCGTTTCTCTGACGACGTAAACAAGATCTCGCCAATAAAATTAAAGAGATAGATTGTAAAACCGATAGGTATAAAATGTCATGTTTTCCGCGTACCATTCGGGACCATAACAGCTGTGATCGTCGTCATGAATAGTTCGAATTGTGACAATAGGAAGACAAACTCGATTAATTCTGGCTTAACTTTGTGAAAATCCATTCTAAAGAATTCAAAAGGTTCCCCTTCCCCCTTCCCGACACCCTTTTCCTGCCTCTTTCCCCCCCCCCTCCCCCATCCAAATTTTGTATATATTCTGCAGCATTTTAAACTTTTGTACCTGAAGATGTCGCCTATGTGACGAAACCGGTCGACCTGAAATAAAAAACTGTGAAAAAAGTACCATATCGCATTTGAATTCTTTTTAATAGGAAGAGAGTAAATCTTTCTCTTTATATTCTCTAGGTTCTTATTTATGTATGACGTAAATATTGATGTTCTTATTTATGCATGATATTTTGAATATGTAGTAGTAGTCTTTGTATCCCTTGCATGTTGGAACGATTGACGATAGAATGTTTGTTGGTTATTAGATTTTTAATTGGCGCTTTGCATGTGTGGTACGCGGGTTTCAATGTGATTTCGATGTTCAACCGTATCATTCATGCATGCCTGGTGTGGAAGCACCCCCTGCCACACACCCTTTGGGTGGTTTTCGGGGTATGACGTAGATGTAGATGTAATTATACGCTAGACGATTAGTCTTTTGGTTCAAAAGTCCAACGAGTGTTTTTACTTTCTTTTAAAAGTTAGAAGCAGCATCGATCGATCATTCATCATCTTGATCATCGATCGATCGATAGGTCGATCATCCATTTGGGTGTGAAATGATATTTCAGTATCATAATTAAGTGTCGTTATTTATTGATGTGATTCGTTATTATAATTACGTAAATAAATCGTAAGTTTCCTTATCAATTTAATTTTTGCCAAGCTAGTACTCCTCATCAAGCCCGAGGACGCGAATAACAGTTGCTGTGCATGATAATTTCAGTTTTCTACCCAGTTGTGATAAGAAATCACGGTAGGTATAACTTTTGGTTGAAATTTCCATTACCTTTAATGCTTTGATGGTGGTAACTGCAGTTGATATTCTACTTCTAATTATTTAATATCTATTTAAAGTTTCTAATTGACTGCGCGGCGTAGCATAATTTGACCCACGCAGATGGCTCGTCTTAGAGATTTTCATCTGAAGATACGTGTATGTTTGAAAGCTCTCGAGTGCCTATTTACCTGGCTTCACTTTTTGAAAGCAATCTAGGTCTATTCGTCGGTTTTCGTGCTCTGAGAGGGACGTTGCGCAATCGGATGATTAAAAATATAACCCAGTGGCATTAACTCACTCTACAGCGTCAGTTCTGTTAGACAGAATAACTATTCCAGCTGCGCTGAAGTTCTTGGTACGAAAGTTCCCACCTCTTTGTCAAGTGACCGACTGACAATAGTTTCCATTGAGGCAAATAGGTCAAAGCCTTAGAGGCGAAGTTGCACGGCTAGGAAAGCAAATACGTGATGACGTTGGAATTGGAATCTCCAGGTCAAGAATGAGTTAAGACTGTCGCGTCCTTCCCTTCGCGATACGATAAAAAATGAAACGCTCCCCCATGCTTTCGCCGAAAAGGTTCCCTAATCACGTAATGGGTTATGCAGTAACGCCAAAAGAATTACGAAACAATTTTTTTTAATCATCCACGGACAAGATACCGATTAATCTTTTTCCTTAAACGTTTCCTTAGTCATTTATTTTTCTCTCGGGCGGCTCTGCGCTCTGCGGGGGAGGGGGTGGAGGTCTGGAAGAGGGCAGGGGAAGGGTAAGGCACGACAGAACCCGTACAACAGCTGAGACAAACGGTGGAAATGTCTCATCACATTCAAGCATTATCCCCGCGTAAGCATTTTTAAGAAGGACAGCTCGAAAACAGTTAAAGGCGAGGCCAGAGTTGCACGCTAAGCGACAATGCTCTGTATTATTTGCAACCATGGTAATGCACAAGTAATTATTGCATTATCCTGATTACATCTGGAATCACTTGGCCTTCCGTGGTTTACAATACCAGTATATCTATGTAGGTATCTCGCCGATATACACGACAGCAGAAAGTATTAACGCGTGGGAACATTCAGATGAAATGGCGAAAAATGTTATTCACTGAGTTCGGAAAATTCATACTGCCATTGGTTCGATGAACAGTGGCCTTCGTGGCCTTAATTGACGTAATCCATACAATCAAAATTTTAACCCGTTCCCCATGGCAATGTAGTTTTATTATTTAACGTAATTTATATTCATTACCGACCGGATAGCAAAAGATATCATTCTATCTACTGGAGAGGGAATCTGGTGCTGTTAGTTCAGTAGTCCTCCAAATCAAATGTTTAACGGTAACCAACCTATTTCTGTCCTCCCATGGGGTATTCCAACGTCTGATTTGATTTTGATTTGATTCCCACATATATTTTTTATAATATATGAGCATATATATTTTTTTGGGAATTAGAACCTATATTAAAAGATGCTTCGTACTTTTCCACAAATATTCGTAGAATAATTAAAATAATTGTGGAGCACCACGAAGAATCCTTGGTAGGTAAATCCCCGCTTGTGTCACACGCAATTCAAAATTTTTATTCGACCATTTCCACCTCACGAATTTTAATGTGAATTCTTATATTCATACAAGATTCTTCTAGGTTCCTCTATTCTCCTTGGTGATGAATGATGATCTAAGTAATCAGCGAGTGTTAGATACAAACATACATACCAATCACGCCGTTCCCTTCCGGGGTAAGCACAGTCACAAAATGTCACTCATAAACACATTCATACACCTATCCCTGCTTTAATAATTTCCTCCATACTGATCTATCCTTGCAAACCTCTTTCACCTCATTTTCCCCCATATACTGCTTCGTATACGCCCTCCTGTTTTTAAGACTCCTTATATTACTCCTCCTAAGAATTTCCTCAACCACATTCAACCACAACTTTCTCGGCCTACCTCTCCCTCTCGCACCATTCATTTCACTCTTACATATCTATTTAGCTATTCGACTCTAATCCATTCTCTCAACATGGCCAAACCAACGAAGCACACTCCTTTCATATATGTTCATTACTGGAGCATCTAACCCACATTCATTTATTAACCCACTCATTCCTGACTCTATCCATCCAACTTTTGCCGCAAACACTCCTCAGATAACTCATACCCACGGCATGTAGTCTACTCTTATGTTAATCCTGACATACCCATGCTTCACTACCATACAACAAAGTGGGGAGAAGTACACTTTTGTGCCCGGCGATTTTCGCTTCCTTAGACAGGCACACCACATTCCTTGATATGCTCCACATGCTACCTACCACTTTTCTGCCAGCATTAGCGAGGGTTAAAACCAATTATTAATTTATGCTGTTGGTTTTTATTTATTCTTCTGAGTAATTTGGCACAGATGTATGAACAGCAAATTTATTTCCCAACACAAATACTTATGTTGAGAAATTGATGATGATCAATGAACCCGAGTACATGAAATGCGGCATTACTGGTATCTCCTCAATAGTACGCGAGTTTACTCTGTGGAATTTCAATCTCATGTCAATGTGTGGCTCCGGTCTCAGAATAACTCATTCCAGATTGTCTGAAAACTTGACTATGGCATTTTTAGGTACATTCCATAAACTGAGATGAAAATAATTGGTTCTGGCTAATTTCAATTTCAATATATTTCAGACTTATAAATTAGAGATTTTAACACGGGCTCTTATGGAGTTAGCTCGGTTTACTACAGAAAAGCGTCAATTTGAACTAGAAAGCATATTTAACTATTTAATTATAACTGTTAATAAGAAAAAAAGTCGGATAAAATCGAAAAAAATATGGGTACCTTACCACTCTTTTTTTTTATAGAGTTATTAGTGAATTACTGCCGTATCTCAGGCCAAGATGCTGTTTTATCCATGCCAACGGCGCTGCAGTATCTATGCCTGGACAAATGTGGAGATTAAAAATTAATTCTTGTAATAATTTGCATCTTTTGAACCGTAATTTTGCTTATAGGTATACAGATAACCCATTATATCAGCGAAATTAGAATTTTTTCAAACTAAATAAATAAAAATGTCAATAATGAATTAGTTTTTGTTTTAACTCACATTGTTAAATCAGAGCCACTTTAAGAGAGTGAAATAAAATATAGTATTACTCCTTTGAAAATGAAACGAAGGATAGAAACTGGTCAGGGGTTGCGTGAAAATAAGAAGTTTCTTTTATTTCTCTCTTTAAGATAACTCGTATCGTCTATCATCACTGATACAATTCGACGGTCATCGATTTCATATGCGAAGCAGTCTCCCGACCTTAAATGTGTCCGTGGCTCGGACACTTCCCGTGGCTTCGTGTGCACACGCAGGAGAAATGTTGCTCCCCATATGGGTGGTCCGGTCTGATAGTCAACAGCCCATCCGACAGGCGCAGTATTACACGGCATTGCTATTGCAGTAAATTTTCCGGTTTGCACTCGGCATGATAGAGTTTCTTCTGATTACGAATATGGGTTTACCGTGGCAATTTGATTGCACCAAGATACTTGCAGCAATCGACTTTTGAAATTAGTCATACGTGTACGCTATGCAAATCCGCCGTCAGAACATTTTTAAAGTTTATGCAAGTCGCTTGCAAAAGCATATTGTTACCAAAATAAACGCCAACTACTCTATCTCTGCTAATGAGGTGGATGGAGGGAGTGCTTGCCATGGTGGTCAACGCTAGAAGCTGTAACGTGGGCGTGGCCTGTCCGTCATTTTTGTTAACTTCGATTTTCCTCTAGCGATCACGGGCTGAATTTTCAATAGTTCTACGTTTTCCATCGATTATTTACAAAAACTCAGCGTTCATTTCCTTATGTAATATGCTTTCTCCTTAAATGTATTTATTATTTTATTCATAAAAATTTTGTTAATTTATTTGTAAAAAGGTCAGAGATTGCTATCATTCCATCATGATAAAGAAGTTTTATTACGATTTCACGGTTTTGTATTGTATAAAAAAGTGTAATGTCATTTGTTTTATCACTACTGTATTTCTAACATTCTTAAAACATTGTTAGAAGCTTATTCTTATCCTTGTATGCTCTCGTTTATTGGATTATTCTTAATTTTTTTCTCATGTCTTGCCAAGAAAGCTATTGCTATATTTTTCAATGATATATTTTGAACGCATAAAAAAGTGCTGGTCGGTTCTACACTGGTGTAAACCATTGAATCTACCTAAAGCCCCACTGTTGTATTGTCAAACTTTTTCTGTATTGTTTTTTAAGCGGAGCAATAAATTTATCTATTTTATCTTATCGTTTATTTCAATCAATAATAATCTGCATTCCCAGTGAAGACTATGGGGAAATCGAGTGGAATCCATTGCACTAAGTAGACAGTATTTTTCAAGAGTTAATTGCCCTAGATATCAAACAGATGGTAAATATTCTTGCTAAAAATTCGCTATTTATTCATTCCGTCGTGATATGCAAAGGGAAATAAGGAAATATTAGGGTATATCAATGTAGTTGTTATTTCGATTTCAAAGAAAACATTTTTCCGTACCTTTAGAATTAACTTGCGGAAGTAACTTGCAAGTATAAACCCACCCTTACAGTGATGGGCTGAGAAATTTGTTTTTTTTCTACGCTCACCATGACGACCGTTTGTTCAGTGTCCGTTCCCCTCGCAAATATTCCCCTTTTATGTGAATTCAACTCGGGCGACTCGTCTGCAATTTCTCCGTCTACGAGCAGTGCTGTATGTGCTGGTCCGCCTCTCTAGGTACTCTCCCACAAGAAAGAGGTTGATATCTCTTTCTATCTCTCTCACACACGTGATGAAATACTCGCATGAGGTGCGCAGTCGGACAATGCTTACGTTCAAGCACCGTGGGATGCGATGACTCCGCAATAGGAGACTGGACTATCAACATCACCATGTACAATGATCGTGGGAGGCCTTTTGGTCTTAGAACTCTTTTCATTCGCTCCAATTTTTTCCTAGCAAATCATCGTTTACCGTGAATATTTCCCGGTTCAAAATTTTTCCTCTCCGCATAAAATAGATGAAATGCGATTGCTTTAAGGAGGTTTAATGACAGTCTAGCAAGGTCTTTACGTCGCAAATTACTTATGCAGCTTACGGTCATCGTCACGACGAAGTTCGAACTGTCCTTCTATGAAATGTATCTAAATTATTACATTCAAAACAGGTTAAAACATTAAATCAAAATATATTCGCACTCGTAAAAAAACTGAAATACGAGCATAATGGCTCAAAATAAACTAAATACAATTTGGAAATCAAACAATAAAGTGCATATCAGCACTTGACATGGAACCAGCAGTGGTAGTCAGGAAAGAACCTTGTCAGTCACTCGCCGAATCCCTATCAAAACATTTATGCTATATGAGTACATACATCAAAGCAGATCCTTGTGAAGCCTTCCTATATCTTTTAACAATAAGCTACATCTGTAACAATTATGTATACTATACTAAGTATCTACGATTAAGTACCCACTGTTAAATCCTCAGCTATCAATTATAATGACATTAGATGATCGGCTTAGTGTAAAATATGACATATGCACGTGATTTGAGATTAAATTGTCCAAGGAAAAGATGCGTAGGACAAATTATACAACGCTACTCAGTGTATTGAAAACTTAAAATACAGTAAAATAAGGAGGAACACTATTGTATATACCTCCATGACTGGATGAACAAGGCGCATAGGTAGAAAGTCGAAGAGTATAAAGACGAAAGTAGATGAAAGATGCTAGAAGCATGATAAATTAATTTAATTTAATTGGTGCATTTTTATACTTTTATGAGACTGAATTTTTAAATAATCAAATGAAAATATCTTCACGAGTGAATCATTTGACTCATTTTTTTATCGCGGTACGTGTAAAACTCCTTCTCAACGGATGGTTTTTTTGAGGTCCTGAAAAATTACTGCGGTGATTTATTAAAAAAAATAGTTGAGGAAAGACGAGAAACAACACCGTTAATTTTGAGATGAGATCAAGGTGTTAGAAATGCCTCATTTTTTACATAAGGTCTCTCTGGAGTGCACACTCGTACCAGTTCCCATGTAAAAGGGCTGGTAGAATTCCTCAAAAATCTCGAAAGTAGTTCGGTAAGGGACTGATATATTTACATCTTTGGAAGGGTGAGATATTTCCATTTAAAGTGAGACCAAATATATTGATATCCAGTTGAAATGATATTAAAAACAAACTACCTTAACAGTGTTGTGTGCCTCCCACTGAAGATCAAGAAGATAAGGTGTCAATGAGATGAAGAAAGTGAAATGAGAAGCTGGCTCGGGACTCGTTTGAAAGAAGAAAAACAAAACTTTTGGTAGGAGGGGGGGTGATGTTCGGATCAAGTGAGCCGTCTTCCCTTCACATTGTGACTGGATACTTACGATATTTGAGCTGCGGTGTGTCTTTGTTTATTTGGTCTCGTACGATTTCCCATCGGGGAGGAAAAAGAAATTCCCTTCTCCAGCAAAGATGCGCTGTTCATACCCTCGGTCCTCCCAACGAGATTAGCTTTCGCCCGACAGAGGAGGAGGAAAAGTGAAAGACTCGAAGCCCCCTCATGCTGCGAAAACACATCTAGAATATAGCACACTTACTCTTGTTGTATTGTATTGACTAAACAGGTTTCAACAAAAGATTTAATAATTCAACGCCTTGCAATCAAACATTTAAAATATGGAAATTTGTCGGCCCCGGTGGCGGCGGGGTAAAGTCCTCGCCTGCTAATCCTAGGGTCGCGGGTTCGAGTCCCGCCTGGGTAAAATATTATCTGCCCAGGACATGGGTGTTTGTGTCTCGTCCGTTGTTACTGTTATTCACCCGACGTAAATTGGCACATCGTGCTGTATTCGGGGTAGTGAAGATAAAATAAAAATAAATAAAATAAAAAAATATTTCAGGTTTTTGTGATTGAGTTTACTGATTATAAAATTTATTGAAATAATCGACTTCTAACCTTGGGAGAACAATGCTCAATTTTCAATTAAAACGAGAAATCTATGAGCATCTAATCGCTTGATGTAAGTTATCGCTGATCAAGTAAGAGGAAGAGTAAAAGATTAGGAGCTTCTCATGCTGGGGTAAATACCTCTTAGATAAGACCACACTTAATCTTGCCGTATTAGATAGACCCAACAGGTTCCTACAAAAGATTTCATGATTCAGCTCCTAGCAATTAAGCAAATTTAAAATATGAAAAGTTTTCAAAATGTTTCAGGTTTTTGATTGAGTTTGAGGATTGAGTTTACTGGTTATCAGATATATTGAAATAATTGAATTCTAATCCTTCAGGGAACACTTCTGTCGACTCTTAGGGTGAATGATATTCAGTTTTAAAGCTAAAGGAGAAATCAATGAGCATCCCACCACTTGATGTTAGTTTCTCTTAAATCATGAACAATATTTAAAGCATGCAGTACAGTTCATATCCAAAAGAGGAAGTTTATATATCCGCAATAAAGACGTTGTATTTACGCAACCAATCAACTCATCGCAATATAATTGACAGAACGAGAAATAATATTCCTGTTTACGTTCCAAGATTTGACTATGGAATTTTTGAATTAAAGTGTAACGTAATCATGGAGCTTCGATTGAAAATAGTCACCGCTTTTGCTGTATAAAGACTGTGAGCTCTACTTTGAATGCAGATAACTCGAAAACCGAGCAATGTACATACATGAGATTCACCGTAAGGCTATACGTATTAATAACAAAAATAAATATGGGAGAACGATTCTGAACTTGGGATGCAGTAATTATTATCAGCGTGCAGCGTGAGGAAAAAGGCACCAGCGGCCGGCATCCTGAGGACAAAAACATCCATAAAAAGGATACAGAAATTCGTTGAATATTACTGAATGAATTTTCATCCAACAGCCAACAACGTTTTCTAGAATATCGTAAAAGCGAATCTCGTAACTTACCTCAACCAAGAGTAGAATGAAACCCAAGCGGTCTAGCAATTTCCTTCATCAGCTTTCTAGTCACCATCCCATTGAAAAGAACTGTGGTAGAAACTTTTCTCAAATTCACGCTATAAATTGCACCTAACCACGAGAAATAGATAAATAATCTCCGAGAGAACCTATCTTCGTGAGACTCAAAGCAGGGACACAACTAATTGGTTGATTAAAAATTAAATTACAAAAAAAGGGGAACTAAAAGGTCAAGAGACTCGATCTGAAACTCCAGAGTATACCGCAAATGAACTCGAAGCTTAAATAATCACAGCCTTCAAATAAAATCATCCTTTACAGGTGGCTTGATAAAGCTTTGCTCGCACTGGTAAAGAAGCTTGTGGCTGGCACTGTCTGTAACCTCTTCCAACGAGTCACGACCTAACAAATCCCTTCGCACGATAAATCAAACATGAGGAGGTCAATTTGGAAAGCACAGTCTCACAATAAACACACGAAATATCACTAAAAAGTACCTCTAGACAATGCAGTGAGAAGACGGTCGCGGAGTGCGGAAATGAAAGCAATTGTTTTTTCTCTTATACGATGGGGTTAGACAGACCTGCTGAGTGATTACTCAATGGAGGTGGGAATGGGAGATATTGTGACAGATGGGTGGCTAACATGATGCCCCGTGCATTATAACACAACATGCTGCATCAAGCTGTGTACGCCAAAAATTGAAATTCATTATTAGGCGGCACAAGCGCAGGTATGTCGACCATCGAAGGAATTGCGAGCTTGATTGGATGCGTTAAAAAAGCAGAGGAAGAAAAAAATATCTCAAATAAATCATAATAAAAATGAAGGTAGTGAATTTATCTCGGAGATATAAACCGAGACGTAAAAAAATAGGACGGCACAACCTAATAAAAGTAGAGAAATTTGAATATTTGGGCAGCAGGCTGGAAGAAAATAGGCATAATAGCAGAGAAATTGGGAGAAGGATAGTGCCAGCGAAGTAAGTGCCCAGTTATAGAAAGAAGCTGATGACGGCGACTTTGAGTGAAGATATTTTAGAAAGAGGCTGGTGAAGAGCTTGATTTGGAGAGTCGCGTATTGAATGGGGCAGAAACGTGGGTTTCGATAATGGAGGACAAGAACAGACTGCAGGTGCTCGAGACGTGGGTGTAGAGAAGGATGGAAAAGGTGAGGTGGATGGAGAGGAAGAGTAACGAGGAAGTGCTTGAGATGGAGGGCGAGGAAAGGAAACTTTATAATGAAATTCGAGATCAGCAGAGTAGGTGGCTGGAGGATATAATGCTCCAGAAGAGCATTACATCCTCCAGAGAAGCGAGGAAGTGCTAGGTACGATAGGTGAGGAAAGGAAACTTATTAATAAGATTCGGAGGAGGAAACGTAGGTAGTTGGAGGTGGAGATGAGGTGCATATGGATACCGACAAATGCATTAGAAGGGAGGATGTTAAGTGAGCGGGAAAGAGGAAGGAAGAGGATAGGTGTCATGGAAGAAATGAAGACGAGCGGGAAGAATGCCGAGATGAAAAGAGAAATATCGGTAGGCCCTGAAAATTGAAAAAATACAGAGGATTTTTACTTATTTTCTCCCATTTAAGCTTACCCAAACCAGTATTCGTGAAGAGGATGCAGTGAAGAGCTTGATATGCGTAACGTTGTATGGGGCAGAAACATGGATCCTCAGAAAGGAGGACGACAATACATTTTTTGTTTGTTTGTTTTTTGTTTGTAGGTTGCAGGCATGTGGGGGGCATTTGAGATGTGGGAGTGGAGAAGGATGGAGAAGGTTAGGTGGACGGAGAGGAAGACTAACGAGGAAGTGCTTGAGATGGTGGGCGAGGAAAGGGAACTTCTGAAGAGAATCCGGGAGCGACAGAGTAGGTGGTTGGAGGATGTAATAAGGGGCTGCTCAGAAGGGTGATGGGTTGCTCAAGACAGTGAATGAGGGAAGTATATGTTGGGCAAGCGGGGAAGGGGAAGAAAGAGATTTTCCCACAAATGTATATATCTTTCTTCACACTTATCTCATGTGTTTTTCTGAAGAGGGGTTAGATGGAAGATGGGACTGCCTCAGTCTCAAACTCTCCCCAATAAAGACGCAATATTATTATCGCTATTATTATTGATTATGCTTCCGATTCATAGATTGTCTAGCTCCACACCTATGTTCTCTCGTTCGCAATCCAATCTTCTTTGAGCACAGCAGTCGCCTTTTCATCATGAGTACTTCCTTAGCTTGGGCTTTCCTTCCCACCTTAAATAATCAGGAGAATTATGAATGTATCGTAATAATGACTACGTAGCGTAACTTTGCGGCGTGCTCCCACGCAAATTACTCAATATCTCGCGACCTTTCAGCGACGTGGAAGGAAGTGATGGAAAGCCGACACGCTTTCATTTCCCGTTACTTCAAGAGATCGAGAGGAGAAAGGAGCCGAGGGTGAGGTTTGATATTCGATTGAACATAAATACTCTCCACTTCCCTTTCGGATATCTCAACCCTTGTCATGTCGCACTCTCTCTCTCACCCGCCCCGTCATCTCAAGGACTCCGAGCCCGCCGGGAGCGATGGAGCGCTTGTTTCTCCCGTCAGAGCCGAGCGATGCAAAAAGGCCCTCCGCTGCTGCGATTGGAATCGCATTCCCTCGGGGCTGCGGCGATCCCTTTGCACGGGGCGCGCTTCGCATTACGCAACCCGGAACCCGTCGTCCGGAGTAATTTCAACGGTATCATCGCGAGATTTCCCATTAATTTTTCACTTGGCCTACGCAAGCTCATCACCATTGGTCGTTCAATCCTAAGATTGGTCGACTGCAATCCTCCACCCTTCCCTATCGATTGCTAGTTCCCTTACCTCCTCCTGGTATCTCTTGCTATGTACAGTAGACCCCCGCTTTACGATGGGTTCGACTCACGATGGATTCGACTTACGATCTGAGCTGATTTTGCGCGCGCTTTTTAAAATTTCAAATTTCTCCGATTTTGTTTTAAATATCGATAGTGTTTTAAATACTGGTTTAATAATATTTTACATAATTTCAATTCAGTATATTTAGTATGCATAGGCTCTGACGTGTGCACTGAATGGATTGGCACTGGTGCTCTTTAAACCGATTCCTCGTCCGGAAATCGTTGCCGATTCAACATACGATGGAATTCGCTTTACGATCGCGATCAGTTCGCTTTAATATCGTAAAGCGAGGGTCGACTGTGCTTTCCTCTTAATTTGTTCCATCGACCGTAGAAGGTCCACAGACGCTACAAGACCGTCGGTTGCAAATTAGACTCAATCCTTATGCAAATTCAAAACCGATTTGTTTCAGAAGAATTTATCAACATCTTGCGAACTCTTTTTACTTCGAACTATTTTTATAATATAACTTTCCTGAAGGACGATGTCACATGCTCTCAGCCATTACAGTGTGTTGATATTTTTCTATTCCCAAAATTTTTGGCACAAAGGAAGACTATGGTAAAAGTAGAAGTTTCGCAGAGAATGGTCGGTAAAAATGTCTGGTCTTTTCTTAGATCGAATAAAGGAGTTCTCAGAACATAAATATAGATTAAATCTAGAAAATATAGATCAAATTTATAAAATATAATTCAAATTTATAAAATATAGATCAAATTTATAAAATATAGATCAAATTTATAAAATATAGATCAAATTTATAAAATATAGATCAAATTTAGAAAATATATATCAAATTTATAAAATATAGATCAAATTTAGAAAATATAGATAAAATTTAGACAATATAGATCAAATTTAGACAATATAGATCAAATTTAGAAAATATAGATCAAATTTAGAAAATATAGATCGAATTTAGACAATATAGATCAAATTTAGAAAATATAGATCAAATTTAGAAAAAAAACAGGTAAAGCTGAACTTCAATAACAGCTTGGAATAGATATGCTTGAAGATAAAAACTAAATGAGCACTCTCATTGTTGTCTCTTAATCACGTAAGTGTCGTCATATTTTTAATTAGGTAGACCATTAATTAGACCTGTATTGAATTCGCAGTCTAAGAACACGGCGTGGAATTTTGCGCCAACTTTAAATATTTGTTATGCCCAACCTTTAACATTCAGTGAATTTAAAGGCTAGTATTTGCGGAACACCCTTTTTCACCATTTTCTTTCTTTGAGTCTAAAACCGTGAGAAGAAATGGTGTACGTGCTGGTAGCGAAAGGCCATTTGGTTAAGTGTGCTTTAAATCACCCCAAAGACATCGTAAGCGTAAAACAGAATATTATTGTAAATAACTATTTGATAATTTTCCGCGAGTTCAGCAGTATTTCTCACTAGGGTGACAACGAAAATTAATATCCTTATGATCACATTGCTTTGCTACCAAGAAATTCATGCATACAGATGGCAATCAGCAGCTTACGTGAACGCTCATGGGAATTGTGGGGATCAATTCATATCTTTATATCACATGGGGGTTATCGGGATCGGATCAGGCGTCATCTTCCTCATATAGTCACATGGAAAAAAGAATAGTCGCCATCAAATATGCTCGTATGAGAGCAATGACGTAAAGGATCAACAAAATATCACTTCTACGTACTGTTTACCAAATAATTTATTGGATTTCAATGGATATTCTATAATTTATGAGGTAGATTTTGGAAGGTGCCTAAAGAAATTTCTCTATGACGACTTGATATTCAGAATTAACATTTTCAGTTTCAAAATTAACCCTGAATATATTCCCTCTGCCTGAATACAAATAGTCTCTTTGAGTCTATTACTTTCCATTAACCATTGGCTAATGGCCATTAACAGGAAAGTTATGGAAATTACGAAAACGCGACCCTTTTACATGATTACTTCAAACTCTTTCAAAAATGTCTAAATAATATCATTGCTTTCCAGTGGAAGTTAAACATCAAATGATCGCAATTATAAAGAAAATTCGGCTAAGCATCAGGAAAAATCCGATTTCAGTAGATAGAGAAATTAATGAGGCATCATAGGATTTGGCTTTTTATAATCAGATACCATTATCTTCGTCTGAATTCAGAAGGAAATTTAGATAAGTTATCGCAAAAAATGGAGCACTTATCTATCGTCCTAAATTTCGAATTCACATGATAATTTTAGATGGATTGAGTGATACAGTTTTTGAAGAGTTTAATCACCTGACGTTTGGCGAAGGACTTCGTAAACGGCTGATATAAACGAAAATAATATGGGTTGAAATTCGTGTGAGGAACATGGGTTTTCTGGACAGGTATTCGAACCACGGAAGTTCGGCCAGTAAGAGGACCACAGGCTACTTATAATTCCCAATGCCAAGTGTAATTTAATTGCCTTATACCGTTATGATATTTTAAAGACGATACTAAAGGAAGTCCGACTTCTACGGATCGATTCCCTGTCCATTAAAACCCTTTTCACCCGCCTATCTCCAAGCCAACTAGATATTTTAAAAAGCCAAAGCTGAAAATATGCTATTAGCGTTAGGAAACAGCGAAGTCTGAAATATCCCATCATCTTCCAATTTTAGGTACAAAAAGTGCCCATAGAAATTCTATATTTTTATTTCTTTGTATGAAGAGAAAAATATTTGTAACAACATTCAAAACTCAAGTGTAAAAGGTAAAATTATCAAGACAAGCAGAAAATAAAATCAAACCAGACTATTAACACGAAATAAATGTATAATTAGTTAATTGCTGAGAAGGAATGGCGAAGGGAAAGCGGAGAAGGGAAGGATAAGAAAGCAAATGTTGGAAAATATCAAAGTAGAGGGAAAATATATTTGAAAATGAAGCGATTAGCAGGCAGAAGAGAAAAGAGGAAGTAGATCCCGTGAGGAAACCTGCCGAAACGAAGATAAAACGCGAATGAATGAATGGAAAGTCATTGAAATCAAAGCTCGTAAGTGAATAATACTATCATAATTACTTCACGCTTCTAATAGAACTGCTAAAATTTAATATAAAATTTGAATACAGACCCTATTATGACTAAGGATATATTTCGCGAAAACTTCCTTAACTAACAGTTGATTACTTTAATTCTCTCTCAAATGGCGGTAACATAAAATAAAATATATCAAATAAAGGTATAGTTAATTTGTCCAAATATACTTTTATTAAGAAGAAAGGACTCATTACATGTTTTTAGAAAACATTAGACGCATGTTAGGATGCGTTGCGTCGGATTTTCACTTTTAAAACTTTTCTTAGACACATTTAAATGTCGGGGAAGGACTCATAACAGTTTTGTCAGTATATTGTTCCAGTCCCGAATGGCCCTATTAGGATATGAAAACTTTTTTCACTGGTTCTGTGTCACCGGTAATTTACATTGAACTGTTGACCATTTTTCCACCAAACCTTGGTTTCTGTGCGTTCTTAACAAGTTTTTCCCATGTTCATTCCTTGCAAACCTTTCTACGACTTCCACTTTGCTGGCTCCTTTATGGTTGTTTGAGCGAAATATCATTTTACCTATAAATCAATGAATTTGTACTCATTTTAAAGAAAAATATATCAGCCTCCTTGACACCAAAAATTCATCCTCTTACCACGTTACTTTCCGAGATATTTGCCAAAAAATACCGGCCCATTTATATGGGAAATGGGACGTGTATGCACTCCAGAGAGACCTTATATTAAAAAAGAGGCATTTCCTACACTTACTTAGATCTCCTCAATTAATCAACAGTGAGTAGTTTACGTGTTTTCTCAACTAATTTTGAAAATTAATCATAATGTCACCGCCGTATATTCTTCGGAATCACAATTAACCTTCCGTTTTAAAGGAATTTCAAACGTACCACGTGAAAAAAATGAGTCAAGTTAAAGACTTATTTAGATATTGCCATTTGATTTCTTACAATTTCTGTCAAGTAAAACTATTTCATTGCAAAATGAATTATGCATTATTTAATTCATGTGTCTCGCAGTTGGTGAAATTAAAACGTACATATCGAATATGGTCTCTATTATGATTAGGGAACTATCTCCTTTGCACTACAGTAACCTTAACTGATAAGGTATAGATTCAACTCGTCAGCTGATTGGAACATCTAAATAAGAAAGACGAACGGAGGAAAATTCTTCTTACTTTCCCTCTCCATTAATAGTTCGACACAATGCGTATGGCACATACTTTCCTCGGCTCTAGTCAGCGCATAGAGCGCGGGATTTTCATCGCCACAGCATTTTGAGGTCATTGACTAGATAAAACCACCGAACGAAACGAGGAAATGGACTTAATGCAGCTTTCTTTGAGCCGCGTTCAACGAGCGACGCCTGCATGTCATTACAGCCCTTCCCCACCCCCTCTCCCACCCACCCTCCCTCACTCCACCCACCCTCCTACGCACGCACCGATCCCCCCTCTCTTTTAAAAAACACAAGCCACCCCCACCTCCTAACCCTCCCCCGGCCCCCCTTCGAAACAACGACCTACAGATTCCTCCCCCTTTCCCTCCGGCGTTCACCCTCTCGGTGGCGGCGGTGACTTAACGATTCCACCTTGCTTAATGAAAAGGACACAGGTTCACAAGTCTTCTCCCCCCGTCGGGTTCATCTCATCAGTCACGTAATCTTTTTTTCCGCTGTGACAGCGACTGAGGCAAGCGATCCGAAATGCCATTTAAGGCGCTCACGAGTGCCGGAAAACGCTTGACTCCCTAAATTAGATGGGAAACTAAATTGCCACACGGGTAATGGAACTCTATGGCATGCCTGACTCGTGTGAACTTGTTTCTGGTAGGAGGAGTGCTTGTCAATGCACAAATAAAATTGACTTTTGGTAGGAAATGTACATGAATATTGTAGGTATATATCGGCCAAAAGTCATGGACTGTTTTGCAGAAGCTAGATCTTCATGATGAAAAGATGTAACTCGCTAAATTCCGAAAAAATTTACTAAAACCAACCTGGGTTTCAGCAACTGAGTGCCATTTTCAAGCAAGGTTTTTAACCAAGTTGTATCTTTTCATCGTGAATATCCAAAACTTCCACAAAGTAGCGCCTGAAACAGTTTCGTTTTTTTTTAAAGATAGATTGTTCATTGCTCATAAGAAATCATAAATATACATCAAAATATGCCAAAATAAAATACGATCTTCAGGTCCCTTCAAAGGCGATTCTGAATTGAAGCTGTCATCATAATATAAGCGAAAAAAATCAATAATAATAATTTCAAATTAACAATTAACCGAATAAATTGTAAGCATCGTTGAGTAAAAAAATTAAATATGCCAATACAATAAAATCTTATAAAATAGGCGTTAAAAAGTTATATTAAAAACAAATACTATCGACAATAATAAGAGGCTCTCGATCGATAAATGCTACAGCTAAACAGCTTCAGGAATGTAAACACATTTTTGTGATAAACATACAACTTTATACCAATAAGTCTCTTGAATATGGATGCATTCAACATTGGTCGAGGGAACAACATATTCCCACGGCGCAAAGATGAAAATCTTCCCTTCAAACAAGTAGCATAACCCTTGATCCTCACAGGAATTTTGGCTCCCTATATTTATCAGAAACTGCCGTCTAGTCTTGGAGGAATACTGCCACGAAATAAATTACTGCTCTCAAACTATGCATCAAATCAACAATCTGAAATAGAGTTGTTCAAAACTTCTGCAAGAGTAAAAATGGGTGTTTTTTTAATTTTTTCAATCAAATAGATGGCCTAATTTGAATGAAGGATGGATGCGATGCTGAGAAAATTTCTAGGAACAAACGGAAAATTTCCTCTCTAGTATCAGCGCCGAGAAATTAAATAATGTTATATACAATGGCGAATTTGCCAATTGCTTTTGATAAGATTTCTAGGCAGATTTTCAGAATTCAATGTAGTCTCTCGGCATAAAGAAAAGTCTCAGACGAGATGGGAAGACATTTCAGCTTGATGAAGAGAGGAATTGCAGCTATTGTTTCCTGGTGAGGTAATTTGAGCAAGATAGTTCCCTAGTCATAATGGAGACCCTATTCGAATTATACATTAAAACTTCAGCAGCTGTATGAAGCACGGATTAAATATTGCATTATTAATCGTGCAATAATATAATTTTATGTGACTGAAATTCTTGGTAGTTAGATAAAAGTATGTAGTACACGAGTCTTTAATTTGACTCATTTTTTTCACGTGGTACGTTCCGAACTCATTCACAACGGAAGGTTTTCTGCAATTCTGAAAAAATACTGCAGTGAAAATATGATTTTTTTTTTCAAAAATAGTTTAAAAAACATACAAACTACAAACTTAATTTTTTGATGAAATCTAGGTGTTAGAAACTCCTTATTTGTTAAATAATATCTCTCTCTGTAGATTATACACGTACCATTCGTCTCATGTAAAAGGGATCACATTTTTCGTCAAATATCTCAAAAATTAGTTCATTAGGGGCTGATAATTTGGTATCTTTGGAAAAGTGAGATATTTTTCTTTAAAATGAGTCCAAATAAATTGATTTCTCAGAGAAATGGTACTATGCTCAAACTACCTTAAAAGAGATTTATTCCAATCTAAGTTTTTCAATGTACTGCATCATCAACAAGTAAAGAATTTGGGACGAGTCGTGGTATTCAAACTGTTGAACAAAGAGGTCGTGGGGCTCTAGGGAACGTGAGCGAGAAGGGAGGAAGACGGTAAGAGGTAAACAACGTGGAGCAAAGGAGGAGGTTAACAACGAGGAAACCATCTAAGGTTTTACGGGGGAAAGGCTGTGTGCCATGGTACACAGCATGACGGCTAGAAATAAGAAAAACTTTCCTTTACCCTCCTCATCACTTGCGATGATAAGAGAAGATTTCCACGAAAGAATTCACCACAAAGCGATAGACAGACTGCATTGCGATGCAGTCATAATGACGCGTTTCATTGGCCCAGGAATTTAATCATATCGAAATCTCAAGTCCAAGAAATCATGCGTTGTCTACATACAGAAGAATGATAAACGTAAGATTTCATACTGTACACTTTATTACCACTTAGAACTACGCGCGTTTCGACAGTAAAACGTACTTGATGACTGCGTGATAGTAGAACACGTGTAGAACTAAGAGATAATAAAGTGGATTCCACGAAATCTTTTGTTTATCACTTAAGATTCTGTTCCACAACATCTCGCCTGAGGCAGTAGAACTGACATTCAGAAGAGGCTGGAAAGTCCTTATGCGCGCCATGACGAAGAAATATACGGACCAAGCTTCTCTCATCAATTGTTACCCACCTAAATTTTCACGTTAGTACTCTTCTAAATAAATCACCAAAAGATCGATTTAGGATTTCGGACAAAAGTCACTCTCAAATTTTGAGCGAGTATTCTGAAACAAAATGAAGAATGCAGAGTAGAACTAATACGGCAATATTCATAAGAACAGATAAAAATGCAAGGGAAGTATTTTTTGGATTAGGTAAAAAAAATGAGCGAAAGAGCGTCGCCTTTCAAAAAGACCATGTTGCTTCATTTTGCCCTTTGAACGTGATTGGGATAAATCAATGCATTTAGCTAAGCAACTATCTACCCTTACATTTCTTAGTCATTCTGTCAACGCCAGCCAATTTTAGACGATACTGGTTCCTTTGCCAAAGGATGAAATTCACCATGAAAAATAGCATTTGACAGGGCAGAGATTCGAATCCGGATCCCCCAATAACCAGTCAGATGTGACATCATTTTACGGCTCTGACACCCCAAAGTGAGCCAGATACGAGAACATGTAATCCGTTGATATCGTAAACAATGAAATTCGCCATGAAGAATAGCATTTGACAAGCCCCGGATTCGAACCCGGATCTCCAAACAGCTATTCAGATGTGAAAATATTTTACAGCTACTAACCTACAAAGTAGGCTGGATACAACAACATAATCCGTATTAATTCATGATTAATGAAAAACAGCTAATAATATTCCACAGATTTATTGACTGGCACGACGCGTTTCACCTCACTTTAGTATATTCCTGTGCATTTTTTATTCATCATGAAACTTCAAAAAATGTAGGTAGTGGGAAAAAGCGTCCTGTCAAAAATATATACCACAGTGTGGTGAATTGCTTCGTGCCACTCAATAAATCCGTGGAAGATTACAAAGTGTAATTTATTCGCCATGAATATTGGCAATTTCCACCAAATCCTGCCTGGTACGGATACGTTAATTTATATTAACCCTCAATCAAAAATCACCTTGAGATAAAGTGGATTGTGTTTACCTGGCTAACACATCGGAGCAGCAACTAAGATATCCGGGATCGAACCCCAGTGAAGTCACATGATTTTATTCACGAGGAATTTCACCCCATATTTTTTAATCCGAGCCGGTGACCAAGAACTATATAAATAGCACATTCTTGAATGTTTTATAGTTCATGCTAGTCATATGTTTTCGATGCCACGAGAAAAATCTCAGCGTTAAAATAGAGCTAGTACAAGGTTCCAAAGGAAATAGTAATTGAATTGAACAATATATATAGAAGAACACTACCTTTCCCCACTATCCATCAAATATAGCCATGAATACCATGTCATTTCAAGTTAAATTAGCGGAAAAATAACACTAAAAAGATATAATTCGTTGTTTATATCAATTAAATGGGGAAAAGGGGATGAATATGGGCAGGCAGGAAAGGGGACGGAAGGAACCTGGGCAGGGATGGCATGAAAAGTGTCATGACGCATACTAAGTTGAAGAGAGAAATTGAGTACGTAAAATAGTGGCGTGTGGCTATAAATAAAATTAGAGGATTTTTAACTCTCTTCTATTTCACCCTACCTCAACCGGTAGATTACTCTGTTAATTGTGGCCATAATATACATTAAAATTGATTAGTTAATCTATTGTAGGATCCAAGTCTTTCCCGGAAAATGCTTAGGATGAAGAATTCTCGGGATTCCAGCCGGGTTGTGGTGCTGAACTGCACCTTTTTAAATGACTTTTCATGACGTAGTCTGCCATCGCCTTTAGGGTTAATGATTTCCGCCAGCATTGTCAGATTGTATCTGGCTAACACACCTGACCGGCAATTAAGATATCCTGGATCGAACTCCAGTAAAGTCACATTTTTTTCACTAGGAATTACATCCTATATTTTTGAACCCGAGCGCGCGACCAAGAACAAACTTTATTCTCGGGTGATTTGGAGGTATATAGGATATTAATAGGGCCACATATTTGGTCAGATTTGTTCTGCTTGGTCAGTTTTTCCCGCCATTTTTTTTTAGCATTCTCAGAGTAGGTTTCCAAGCACTGCTGAGTTTTTTATTTATTTTTATTTTACCCTTAAACCCTCGAATGCATTGCAATTGGCCAATAATTGATGTCGGGTGAATAACAATAAGAACAGACAAACACCAATCCCATTCTCTGAGTGGTGATAATTCCACCCAGTTGAGATGCGAACCTCGGGTTAACATGCGAGGACTTAACCCCGCCGTCACCGAGGTCGGCAAAGGTCACCTTTTGAGTTGAAAACCTTGGTCTCGGTTCTAGTTACACAGTCTGATCCTCAGATTCCTTCACAATGCGATCCTCGTAATCCCTTGTTTTACAAAGCACTCAGGTGGGGGCAAAGTCGATCCTATGGCCATAATCCAATAGATGGTGGATTATCCATATTGTCCAATGGATAGGTACTGTTCAATGCCATAATCCGGCTGGAAACCCGAGAACTCTTCATCCTAAGTTTTTCTATTAGCGACCAGAATCTAAAAAAAATGGCTTTTTGGTCAATTTTTGGTGGTATCGGCTTCATTTAAGGATCGAAATACAGCACCACCGGCCCAAAAGGTGGCCTTTCTAAATCATTGAGACACACAGACCCGGACGTGGGTCAGGGGGCAACGCTGGATCACCCACGTCCCCGGCACCCGGGCGATTATCCCAATCGAAGGAGGGTCCGATCATAATTATGACGCCACAGCATAATAAGGTTTGCTCACGTTAATGAAGCGCGAGCAGAGAACATGATCTCATAGCCGAAAACGCTGAAAAAATTTTAATGGCGAAATAATTGCCTCACGCGCGTGCCTGGAATCGGCACGGTCACGCTTGAATAGCCAAACGAGGCCGCTCCGCCAATGCCGTTGGCCAATTCCCTTTCGGGAGGTCACGCCAGGATGTCGCATATGTGTCGCGGCGGTATGCTTTCATCTCTCGCGAATGATGAATTCTGGAAAGTCGCGGAGAAAACGTCTCGCAGGTACGACTTTGAAAGCGACGCTGACGAAAATCGATGAGGTCGGGAATCACCCTAGCGTATTGGAATGCTATCATCGCCGCATCATAACTCACCCGAGCCCCAGAGGTAGGGAACAAATCATCCGTCTCCAACCTATAAATAAATTTCGGACCTTTCACGCCAAGAGAATTTGAATTCTAAATGAAAAAAATCACTTCACGAGGTTCGAACCCAATCGGTATCGGTAAGGCCCGTCAGTTAGATAATTACCCCAACTCATCTTAGTTCGATCTTGTCCTTTCTCGGCGAATTATATGAATAAATAATTCTCGGGCTTCTAGCCGAGTAAAAATTTTTGTGGCTGACGTTTCGATGGATAACTCTTCCATCGTTCTCACAGCAGTAAACTACTACTACTCATTCCTGCTCTGAGGACGTAATGAGTAGTAGTAGTAATGAGTAATTGGAGCAGTAATGAGTAGTAGTAGTTTACTGCTCTGAGGACGATGGAAGTGTTATCCATCGAAACGTCAGCCACAAAAATTCTTACTCGGCTAGAAGCCCGAGAATTATTTATTTATCTTAGTTCAATGAGCATTTCAGTAAACCGTTCATAGATCTACATCTACTTATTACCCTGCAAGCAACCACAATAATGTTTGGCAGGGGGTGACTTATCACCAACATGAACATGAGTAAAGAAATTGATTTTCACCAACAGGCACCACACTATGGGTATACTACAAACGCTAAGGTAACTACTACAATAATCTATTAATGTAACTTTGTAAACCTGACACAAGAGTAATTCAGGGAACAGATAAAACATGGTGTTAGCACTGCTCGGCAGATTTAGAAACATGCATTAGGGGGTTTATGAAGTAATCAGCTGCACTACCGATCATATGCAGGGACCAAAAAGTTTTAGCTAGCCAATCGCCAATTTTCTCTCGGGTTTTTCCTAAAAATGAAAACCGTTTCCATATGTCCATGGCAACAAATTTTTACCCTGCAAATCACCAATTTTCTCGAGGGATATTTTTCTTAAAAAGATTCTGTTCTTCCAACGTGCCGAGACATTCATAATTGGAAAAGGCTTTGTGCCAGTTTATTCTCAGGGACATCTCCCTTCATAAAAAGAAAAACTCAAGCACAACTTCTAACCAGCATTTTGGTGCGAATATGAGTTTTTTACCGATGAATTGTATCTCATGTAAATATCAATTAACTTTTTAAAATGGCTCTAAGCCTCAGAAAACGGTTAATGGTGAGCCCACTGAGTACATAATCACTAGTTAGGGCAACCCAAACTCTCTTTTTTGAGTATACCGTTGATATTTCCTATATTGTTTGTTTTACACGCCGCGTTTTTCACCTTTTCATGGTAAAAATTCATTAAATTTTATGATTTTACCAGTGGTTTATAAGCCACATTCCGCCTCCTAACTCTCCTGATGTAATGCAATGAAATAAACGCAAAGTCAATTCTTAGAAAATTTTCAGATAATGCATTTGGCGTTTTACATTTTCTGTTCACTAAGGGCTCTTATTGAGTTTGTCTGCCCATGTCTTTTGGACAGAGGAATCAATTCCGTCAATTGTATTTAGATAATTATTAAGTATCATTACAAAAATAGGAGCATAGTAATTATAACCATAGTCAAACAGTAATTTCCCGTTATGCTAAATAAAATTTGGTAATCTGCGGTAAGATTTTATAACATAACTTAATTCATATTACTTGCTTCCGGTGTAACACTTACATACTATAGCCATTCATACCATACATACATAGACATTCATACTATAGCCATAATACATCAGCCCATTACTCCTCGATATTAGCTTTCAAACATGATTCGTGAGTTCATCCATTCCAAATTTCCATGACAACAATCTTGTCTGACTATGATTTCCGACGCCGACATCTACCGGAGAAGGAGCCCACTGACGAAGGAGGTCCACACCACCGTCGGCGAAGCAATTATGAGCAATCAAATTGGGTATTAATGTAAAAGTAACCTAAAGACCTATATAAATACTAATCACACCATAGTTTTCCTCTTTTGATTCTGTGCTATTTAATGATACAACTGATTACAACGTGACCAAGAACGAAACTGTACGACACCCTAGTCTTGAAATGCAGTCATTTTACGAAGCTGACAACAACTTTTTTATTGCTATTGATTGAGAGCTGAAACTAACAAAATATATGGAAAAAATATACATCTACTATCAACTAAAATATGGTTGTCATAGAAAAAATTTTGTTTGAGTGATGAATTATCAAAGTCGGAGCTTAGCACGCACACCGTCCAAAACTGATACTTTTTACGTTACAACCGCATTTTCAAATAACTACAGAGCTAGCCGCGCAGTTACTTTAACAGAGTCACCCGCTAGTGATCACACAATTGTGTGAAATTCACAGTGGAAAAATCATTCGCGTGGACTGGGAATCGAACCCAGATCCCTCGATTTCGCGCCGAGTGCTCCAACCAATTAAGCTAGCCATTCGATTCGATTCCCAGTCCAGGAGAATGATTTTTCAACTGTGAATTTCACACAATTGTGTTAAAACTGCACTAAAATATTAAAATGCGTCAAAAATTTAAATTTCCCGTTAAATAATGCAGGATGAAGAGAGGGAAATTAAGGTGTGATTAGTTTTTCTGTGGGTCTTTCGTTATTTTTTTATTCCTACTCAGTGCACATAATTTCAGCGCCGAAAGTAGAAGTATGAGATGGGGATAGTTTTATGGCACGTGGAGGAGAAGGTCGCGGGTCGAGGCTCGGAGAGGGCGGATGAATAGGACACGGAGTACTTCAAGCTTCACGAGTCGAGGTCGCTTTCACGATGTCATCCAACTGACAGAGCGCGGGTGCTTTATGGGATCCCGACCACCGTCTGCCAGCAAGCCATTCACTTATGTATATGACTGAGCGTCCTCACCACTATCGGCGGAGAGAGTATGCGACCCTGAGTTCGAGACTTATAATCCAGAGAATTTCTGGTCGTATATTTTCTTTAAAACAGAGATATAGCTTGTATCACTCAAAGTTAAGTGATTATTACTAAATTATTTCGACCTTATCATTTGTTTGTTTCACGGGCGTCAAAGAGAGAACCTTCCTTTTGTCCTCCGAGAAGCGATGAGCAACGTTTGTGATTTTCAGCACTGTTCTACTATTTAGATTGTCATGAAATTTCTACACAATAACGGACAAATTTTTGTTAATATTTCCCTTCAATTTCAGAGTTTGTGTTTCATTTGTTTGAATGTTATTATTATTTTTGCGATTCACCTTTATCTCTTTTCTCACCGCTTGGAGATGGAGATGGAATAGCATAACACCGTTGGTTTTTCAGTGGGTTCGAGATTTTGATGCAAACGTTTTCAATACATGGAATAAAATAAGTAATTTTTAGAAAATTTTTATTTATGCTAAGTTTTAGTTAGAATTTAGTTAGCGTATTCATTATTTCACAAAGCGAACCTTTCCTCAAATCTTCGTCAAAATCTGAGATGCGAAGGGTCAACTCTTCTCCAAAGTGGCGTGGAATGACCCAAATACTACTGGCCATCTGAGACGACAAAAAACGGAAGGCTTTTATAATGCAGAAAGAAAATAGCACTCATCCACTTCGCTACCTCACGCGTTTCGGCTCTTTGGGCGTCATCAGGTGACAGACCGATACTGCTAGGCACCATGAAAAAACCACAAAAGGTTCCAAATAATAACAATATTCGTTTACACGAATCATGTGGGACGTGGTTTAAACTATCGCTTTTTATTTAAAATACTCCGGAAAAATGAAAAATGCGTTTTGTTATTTGTTTAGTCAAATCCGACACATATTCACTTTCACTGAAATCATCGAAGCAAAGCGTAAGCGAAAATCATTTATAAGCGAAAATCGATTGTATATAACAGTAAGTCCTCGGTATGCGTCGTTTCGATTTACGCCTGATTCGATTTTACAAGGGTCGTTGGAAATTTTTTCCCTGTTTAATGCTATTTTAATTTTAAAATGGACCGTATTTATATATGCTTGCGTTTTTTTGATAACTGAGACATAATTGGGCCACTGTAAATTGGCAAGTATGCTGTATGAGGACAAATTAAGTAAATAAATAAAAATAAATAAATAAATAATCATCCCATCTGAAATTGCTATTTTTTCTGGATAAAGGCAAAAAATGACTCTCGAAAATAACGCCTTGATTTATGGCGGGTGGATTAAAGTGGCCACGAATATCTGGATCCGTTTTACGCTGTTTTGAATTACGTCGCTCTTCTTCAACACGTATCTCCGACATAAATCGAGGACTTACAGTACATGTTTTTTTCGGCATGATACCTTGATATTTATTAGGAACCTATATTATAATATGAAACGCATGTTGTCGCGTGTATGAGAAAAACTATATGTGTGTCATAGAATTACGTATTTCAAAATACAGTGAAACCTGTATTAAGCGACCAACGACGGTGTCGTTGAAAAATGGTCGTTCATAGGGGTGATCGTTTGACAGGGGTTCAGTTTCTAGGAGTACAATTATGCAAATGAACGGGTGGGTTATTTGAAAAAAAAAATGGAAATCTCTTGAAGCAACGATTTTTTAAAACGTATAGGGATAGCTTTTATTTCCTCGTCATTTACTTGCTCCTGGGAAATTTCAATGCATATTAACTAGACGCGTATACATTCAGTGAAACCTGGATTAAGCGACCGCCGAATGATCCGCTGAAAAAATGATCGTGGAGAGGCTTAATAGAAGTGGTCGTTAAAGAGGTGTTTCGCCCCATGTGTCAGTTGCCACCAGTGATGCCAGATTGAGCGGGTTCCCGCCGATTGGGCGGGTTGAGGGGCTCTGCTGGCGGGTAAAAAGTTCATTTCGCGGGTTCCAGCCAACTTGGGCTGGTCGGGCCATTCTCCCCGGTTATTGGGCGGGTACCTAAAAATATCCTTAACTTCCCTATTTTATACCGATATATACCGTAGAACTCACGAAAATGTTAGAATAAAAAAACAGTTCGATCGTTAACCATAGTACGACCGTTTCCCCCTGCCAAACACCCTTGAGGTGGCTCGCAGGGTATTATGTAGATGTTACGTCAGATTGAAGTTCAAGCACAAAGGCTGTTATTAATTAACTGATTGGGTGGTAGTCTGAGTGCAATCGGTCCCACGGTCGGCAGATTTCCGCGAAAAATATCGCTAGTAGGTAGGCTGGAGTTGCAGAGAGCAATCAATAAACCAGTAATAAATAAGTGTTAACGAGTTCTACTAGTATTTCACACATTTATTTTAAAGAAGAAGGTAAAGATGACGAGAATACTGGATGCATCCCATTTGAAGAGATAGATTGTTCCAAGGAAAGCTTTACACACTCCGTTTCAAATTTCGAACTACTCGAAAAATGTTTTCTGTTTCGTTGGAATGATTATTAATACTGTCAATGAGCTTGAGCCAGCAGCAGCAAAGCATCACTGACTAGAGTCCAGACGAGAAACCCCACCAAAATGATCGAGCAGTTAGCAATATTCGTAGTTTGTTGAGAATTGTGAAAATAAATTATTTAAGCATTAATTTAAGCACTTCTAAAATATATTTTGTATTAATAGAATGCTCTTCATTTTCTGTACAAAAAACAACAAATTTCAAAGAAAACAAATATTTTTCTAATGGTACATTGCAACATTAGAACTTACAATGAAGTTATTCCTCATTTAAAAAGCATAATTCAACGAGATAAAAGATGGCATCCAAATAAAGTATTTTACCATAAACATGTCGCATGTTTTGAAATCATTAAAAATACGTATAATTGTTTTTCAAAACACTTACAAAACTGCTCATCGCAGTACAGTTTTATGAAATTGATTATTTGTAAGACTTTATTGGTATTAATATAGCTATTAAGCTATAGCTATTAAGGGAAAAGAGAAATATAGTGAGAAGAAATGAAGAACTAAGACCTGTGAACTTCCGTCTTCAACATATTTTTTGCAAATAAAGTTGCCACAGGTTTCAGACAGAGGCCTTTTACAAGATACACTGCGGTGAAATAGCTTCCTTTTGTCCCTCGGAGTTCAGTTTAATCACTCGGTTCTTTTGATCTCATACGGATTATCGAACATTTTCTACACCGAGGGATACGAGAGACTATACGCACCTGTTTCATTCGTACGATTTTCTCAAACGCAGAACAATCGCCTACTACATTGTAATGCATTGAGCGATGGGAGCACGATAGACTGAAAGAGATCCTGCTACAAATACAAAAGTTGCGTATAATATTCCTGGGTCTCAGGGAACCAGCATTGTAACTTACGGCGAAAACCCTTATCCTCGTCGTTTCCTTCAGTCGTACACTTTTCTTCGGAAGTGTCAGTCAACATTAGGCCAATCTCTAGCTTTCGGACCTCACAAACGTCATTGAAAATTGCGAGCATGGGAAAGTGGGCGAAGTACTTAAAGAAGTAAAAAGAAGAATGGGAAAAGGACCCATTGATCAGTGGTGAGTTATGGTTTTATATTACATTTTCTGTTTATTAAGTAGTGTGGATCATGGGTTGTTATTTTTGAGGTATAAATGTCAAAATAATAATGATTTTTCTTTGCGTATGCTCGTCCGAGATACGGTGCACTCATAAATTGTTTTATTCTGAGATTATGATTGTGTTTTAAACCTAAAATTGGTTATTCACCCATTAGTTTCTAATGAAATTTGATTTCATGGTTCTAAATTTATTTTTAATACACGTATTTAACTGTTAATAATATCATACATTTGCAGTATGATTGCATGGTATATTTCGTTAAATTTACCCATTGAAAATGTACTCTTCATGAAAAGTTCGCGATATTTATACTTAGACCATTGTAACGTGTTGCATTTTAGCCCCGATGATGCCTGTAAAAATTTGTGAAACTTTGGCTGGAGAATAAATTAATATTTATTCATTGACTAAAACTCCAGGAATAAGAAACATTAATTCATACTGGTCAAGAAAACGAACAAAGTCACGTCTGAGAAATTATATTATTTGTTTTTCACATTTCTGTGATCGACGAAATATCCTGTCACGATACCGAATTTCACAAAATAATGTAGAATCGGCAGAAATAATCCATTCCAATTCATTGAGTTCTCTTTCAAACAACAACAAAAATTGCAATTTTGCAGAAGAGTTTATCTTTTTTCCCTCAGGTTTCCGCCTTTGTGTATGAAAAACATGGTGACTTTATTCATATTGGGGATAAATTTTTTTCTATTTGCAATGCACATGATAATCAATACTTAAACACTCATTCCGTCCCTCAAGAAAACATTTTCACTCGTTAAAAATAACTCATACTAAGCAATAACAATAAATCATCAATATTTTTTGATTTTTATATTTCCATGATTTGAAAAATAAAACCTGACGTGATAAAATATTTTGTGGGTCGTTTTTGGAATTTGCGGAAAATTTTTTTGATACATCTCTTTAGTTCAAGACACCAGAAAAAGTAGAAAATTTGGTGGTAAGTGCCATTATTCACGAAAGTACTTAATGTAAAATGCTTTTTCTTGCACTAAAAATATTCCAGGATATGAATCGAGCAGCGTAAAAACTGCAGATAAAGCAAGAGGTATGGAAATATCTGTGCTTATATATGCAAATATCCGTGCTCTTATATATACTGTGTTTCAAATACGTTACCTTATTACTATTTGTTCCTTTCCGCGGATTGGATCCGGCAAAATAAAAACGAATTGGATATGTTGCCATATTATATGTTTATTTTCATATCGAAATTGAACCACCTGGTCGTTATACATTAGATTTTGTTTTAATCTTGGCAAGCGGTGAGAAAAGAGGGGGATTGGGCGGGTTGAGGGTCGAAAAATCTGGCACCACTGGTTGCCACAAGGCTACGCGTCAAATTACCATCAAAGTGCCGAGAAACCAAATCGGCAACATGACATATTTTTTCGCTTTAATGGGTACATATTACTAATATTTACACGCATTGAAAGTTTTACTCAAATCTGCACGTGAACGAAAGTCGCTCCGACCACGTCAAGAGTCTAACGTTATACATGAATTGCCTCTGAGCAAGCTGAGTTCGGACAGAAAATGCGAAAACATAAGTTTCATGATATTATAAAGGTTCCTAGTTAATATCAAGGCATCATGCAGAAAATACACATATTTACTGGCAACGTGTTCACCCTCCCTTTTCACTCCCCTTCTACAACAGTCTCTGTTCTTAGAATCACTAGAAATTACCCCTCTTACCTCTTACAAACCTCGGACAAATGCATACCTTAAATCGTTTCCCATCTCTGGTTCTAATCTCTGGAATTCCTAGCGTTATCTATAAAAACAATTCTTCCTCTCTGTCAGTTTTTAAGGAAACGCTATTTAATTATTACTAAAAGCAGCATATAACCCAATAATTGAAATTTTCATTCTGTTATAGGATTGTATGTTTCCAAAATGATCTGAGAAATTATTGTTTGTTTTTTATCTCTCTGTGATTTATATTATATTTTGAATTTTTATATATTATATTTGCCATTGTATTTAGTGTTAATTATCTATGACTGTGAAATTTTTTGTTTTTCATCACTGCGAGATGCTGGCCAGGTATATATTTTTTTTGGATTTTAAGCTATCCGGGACTAGCCACGGAGTTCCACTTTTACGGAGTCACCTGCAATGCACAATTGTGCGAAATTCCACAGAGAAAAAAATCATCAGCCTTGACCGGGATTCGAACTCGGATCCCTCGATTTCCGGCCGAGTGCTATAGCCAGTTAATCTACCGAGGCATCCTCTTATCGTTTCCACAGGAGAAGAGAATGCCTCGGTACCACAGGGGAACCCAGATCCTTCGATTTCCGGCCGAGTGCTTTAGCCATTTAACCTACCTGGCCTTAACTGGCTATAGCACTCGCGTAAATCGAGGGATTCGGGTTCGAATCCCGGTCAAGGCGGATGATTTTTTTCTCTGTGGAATTGCGCATATACTTTTTCGTTATTTTTTCGTTCAAAGCGGAATTTGATATGTATTATCTTTTTTGCTCTTGTGGGGAAACCCAGAGCATATTAAAACTTATTCTATTCTATAAATACCCCGACTCAATCCTCATTGGATCACCTGCTTCCCTGCCTCTGACCTTACGTTAGTGTGGCCCTGAGTTTTAAGGATGGCGCAATCCTGCGACATGCTGGAGATGCATCGCGCTCAGTCTCGCCTATTCTGTTTAATTAGGCGGATACAATTCAAATGTCACCGACTAATGGCTATACATCTGTAAATAGGAAGCACCCAGCACAAGAATCCATGTTTCCCGATCCGTGCCCGTCGTAACAAAAGGTCAGCATCACCTCCTCATTCCAACCGACTAGCTACCAACTGCGACGTAATGAATGCGAAATTTAACTTAAATAGTTATAAAAATAGAAGCATTAAGAGCAAGTACATGGATGTCACAATCACAAGTTCATCCTCTCACTTTCGTCAGTAATAAATTAAGCCACTCGCGACAAATTTATTCTTCGACAGCTTCACGGAAATCGCGTTGGCTCGTTGCCCTTGCCACTCTAAAGGAAAATAGCTTCGCACCGGCGGAATAAGTGTGTTGGATACACGTATTATTCAAAGAAATGACGCATTATTGGAATACATTTTCATAAATTACAAAGAATAATTAAAGCAGCGAAAGCTGTTTATGTCTATTCTTCAGTGAAAACTAGATAAATTCATATGATGCTAATGGAAAATATTTCCGTTTGATTGTCGGAAAATATGAATCATAATAATATTGCAATGCCTAGTCTGTATAAAAATCCAATGCAGTAAATTAATATTTCTTGTCAAGGCATAGGCAGTCACCTGAAATCCATTAACTCTAAGAAATCATCGAACCCCGGTCAAAGTCCAGCGCGAGTTTATAAAAAAAAAATAGCGGTGGAAATAGCACCGTACTTGAAAATAATATTTGAAAACTTTATTTTGTAACATAATATCCCTTAAAACTGAAAAATCGTGAAAATTACTCCTATCTTTGAGAGCGATGATAAGAAGGAGCCTGGTAACTATAGACCGATCTCCCTCACGTCTATCTTGGGCAAGATATTGAAACATATAATCTTCACGATAAACGTTTCTCGGGTGTTCCACCGGGTTAGCGAGCAAGGTTCTGGACCCCTGACAATAGAGAGCAAGTCGTTCTACGAAACGTCGGGACTTGAGGAACTGCTTACTCGGTGGAACATCCGAGAAACATTTATCCAGCAGATATGCTGGGAAAACCTAAGATCTTTCATATGATCTTCTGTTCAATTTCGGATTATTTGCATAGTCAAAACTAGTAAATTAAAAACCAGAATGAATTCCGGAGAGGCGAGTTTCGCGAAATCAGCCCTCTCTCTTCACGATATCCTTTCCTTGAGAGAAAGACTCATCCAGGAAGCCGCGATAGCTTTAGATTACAAAACATTTTCGATAAAGTATCATATTCGAAATTACTTGTTAAACTTAAAACCAATGGAATGCATTCCGACGTAACATTTTGCATTAAAGATTCCTTAAACAACCACAGAGTAGTTGTAGATGGGGTTAGTTCAGATAGTGAAAGTAACAACGGGTGTCCCCCAGGGAAATATCATTGGTCTCTTATTATTCCTTTTGTAAATTAATTATATCACCACCGTAGTTACGAGGTAGTGAGATAAGTAGTAACAAAAAGTATTTCTCATCTGTCTGAAATGTCCTTGAGGTATTAAATCGATATTGGCAATACTGTATTGAACTCTGAATACGATTATGCTCGGGAATAAAGCTTCCTTGGGTTGAATGAAAAATTATGCTCTGCGGGCTCAGTTGTACGGCAGGTACCTCCTTATTACAATCACATTACGCTATAATTCTAATCGGAGAACAGACTCAGTGCTGTTCTCTTTATTTCATACGATTACAACTTTTGAATTAGCAATTAAGCTCCATGTTTCCAGTTGTTTTTTCAATTAAGTAGGTTCCGCCGCGACAGTGTGAGTCAAAACAAATACTTAATTCTCACTTTTTTGAAGAGGTTTTAAAAATCCTTTTCGCTGATGGAATACGTTAGCTTTTGACAACCGAAATCAAAACACAAAAAATACCGATCATTCCACGAATATAGTTTTAATGAACAGTTTTTGTATACGTCTGAATGCTGACTGCAGCGCTATTTCTATGGAATTAACACATTTCAACTTCAATTTAGCCGCAATTAGCTAATACATCAAAAAGTTAGACTACAAGACGAATCTATTTTATTATAAATCGATCTATTGAAACTTTTTACTGTCTCAAAACAGTTTTCCATGAAAGTGGCATATAAAATAGGGAGAAAACTACTATCAGGTGTTTTACCCATCTCCCATTGAACACCATGTAAATTCAAGTTCAATTGGCAAGAAATACACCACAGAAAGGCAAAACTTTGTCGTTTACAAATAGTAGAGAACATATTTTTCCATAAGAGGCCTTTACAATAATGAAATAACTTTAATATGCCCTTTCTCGGTGGGACAACTTGAAGGTAGTTTGAGCGAGATAGTTCCCTATTCCCTAGAGACCATACTCAAATTGTACGTTTCAATTTAAACAGTTGTAGGAAGCATGAATAAAAAGTGTATTAATTATAGTGCAATAATATTCTTTTTATACGTCTGAAATTCTAGTTTATCATGAAAGTATCTACATAAGTCATTGATTTGACTCATTTTTCTCATGCGGCTCGTTCCAAACTCTTTCCAAACGGAAGTTTTTCACGATTCTGCAAAATTACTGCGGCGGCAAAATAATTTATAGTAAAAAATAGTCGAGGAAACATGCAAATACCCACCGTCAATTTTATGGCGATATCTAGGTGTTAAAAATGTATTCTATTTTAAATTTGGTCTCTCTTGAGTGCGTACACCTATCATTTCCCTGGTAAAGGGCTGGTATTATTAAAAAAAAGAATGGTTGAAGGCGTAACTTTGTGGAATATTTACCCAGTCATGAGGAAAAAAATTGCTTAGCACATTCTACACCTAAGAGTTTATTTCCGACCTAGGTTTTGACTGCACAGCATGACAATGATTGCTGATTGGTTGATAATGATGACCTTAATAATGATTGCTGTTCAGTCGAAGCCTAGGTCGGAAATAAACTCTTAAGTGAGGAAAGTACTAAGAATTTTTTTTGTCCTCCATACTGACCTATCCTTGCAAATCTCTTTTGCCTCATTTACCCCCATACACTGTTTCACACACGCCTTCCTGTTTTTAAGACTCCTAATATTCCTCCTCCTCAGAATTTCCTCAACTACATTCAACCACAACTTTTTCGGCCTACCTCTACCTCTCACACCATTTATTCTACTCTCATTTATCTGTTTCGTTATTCGGCTCTCATCTATTCTCTCAACATGGCCAAACCAGCGAAGCACACTCCTTTCATACACGTCCATTACTGGAGCATTTAACCCACATTCATTCATGCCCCACTCATTCCTGACCCTATCCATCCTACTTATGCCGCAAATACTCCTCAGATAACTCATGCCCACGGCGTTTAGTCTACTCTTATGTCTATCCTGACATACCCATGTTTCACTACCATATAGCAAAGTGGGAAGAAGTACACTTTTATATACCGTAATTTTCGCTTCCTTACTCACTCCACTGACAAGCACTCATTCCTTGATATGCTCCACATGCTACCTACCACTTTCCTTCCAGCATTCGCACGTCTCTTTATCTCCTCATCTATTCTTCCATCTTTCGCATACATCTTACTTAAGTACACAAAACCATCCACCTGTTCAATTACTTCACCATTCGCCCTCATCATACAGTTATTCTCCCCATTCTCCTTATCAAAAACTACTACTTTAGTCGTGCACGCATTTACCTTCAATTCCATTCTCTCCGTTAACTCACAAAACTTATCTAGGAGCTTGGAGCCATGGAGTCATTACGCATCCTTGCTTTACACCCCGATTTATTACAAACCAATCACTCAGAACCCCGTTAACTCTTACACTTGCCTTACTATTGTCATACATCGCCATCATAACATTCAATAACCGCCCATTCACTCCATAGTCTCTCAAAACCTTCCACAACTTCTTTCTATTTTCTCTGTGATATGCCTTCTCTAAATCGACAAAACGCACGGTACACTTTCTTTCGGATACTCATACATTTTTCTATCACTCGCTAAAGTGCAAAAAGCTGGTCACTACATCCTCTCCCAGGCATAAACCCACACTTCACACCCCATATTCTGTCGGAAGTAATATTCCTCATTCTTTCGATTAATATTTTACTGAACACTTTTCCCGGGATACTCAATAAACTAAATAAATAAAACTAATAAATAAAATAAAGCCCGATAATTATTACATTCGGTCTTTCCTCCCTTCCCTTTGTACAACGGAACGATGATAGCATTCTTCCAATCCGCTGGAACAACAGAAACCTGTAAGCATAAATTGTATAGTTCACGCAGCCTACAAATTAGTAATTTACACCCACACTTCAACATTTCACTGGATATCCCATCTATGCCTGCAGCCTTCCCATTTATCAATATTCTCACAGCCGTTGTGACCTCCTTCTCACTGATATCCTTTTCCATCATCACATTTATCACATAACACTTCACAAGGCTCATCCTCAACGCCTGCAATATTAATGTACAATTCTTCCAAGTACTCCCTCCAGCAGTCCCTGATATTGCTCTCGTTCCACATGATCTCTCCACTTTTGTTCTTTACCGCATTCATTCCCCTACCTTCACCAATCATATCCCTTTTTACCCACTTCCATAACAGCTTTTTATTACCTTCAAAATCACTCGGCATTTTGCTAGCTTCATCCGCACGCATTCTTTCTTTGCTCTCTTTCACAACATTTTTGCATTCATTCTTTCCTTTCTGTAAATCTCACATGCCTTAAGATTTGGTAGCAATTATATCCTTGTACGAGGAAATTATTGAAGTACAATTATGTATTAATGAGTAAAAAATTTTGACTGTGCCTACCCCGGAAAGGAACGGCGTGATAGGTATGTATGTTTTTTTTGTCATGTCTGGTTTTATATGTCAATACTCTGAAAGTAGTCGGGCAATGGGCTGGTATCTTTGTCTCTATGGAAGAGTAATACATTTTTCTTTAAAATGAGACAAAATTCATTGATTTATAGATAAAATAATATTTTGCTCAAATTACTTTGACTAAAAAATGATACCTACATTCTGAAATATCGAAACACGTGCTGTAACGTGGAGAGATGAAATACGAGTCGTAGTCAAATTAAAGTGAGAAATCGAATTTTCCCGTGGAAGAATGCTGTTCCAAAATGTGAAGTCAAATATCGTCGATTTAAGATTCGAAAAGTTCATTTGTCAAAGCTGGAAACGTACCCGTTTTGAAATCTTTCCTCCGAAATATTGCACTTCGTCGGCACAACCGGTTTCGAGGCTATGCCATCCAGCTCAGATCGCTTGAAATGAAAATGATCACTTGAAGGAATCGGGGAAAAGTAATGGAAGTCTGATGATCATCACCGGTGAGTCAATTAAGGTCAATTTCTTTCCAGTTTTGGGCCTTAAACGTCTAAAGATCCATGTTGCATTAAACGAGCGGCTGGAAGTAAAAGTGCCGTCGGTCAGCATTTTTTTTTCATATTTATGCCATATGTAAGTTGAGATGGCTTAGACTTGACTACGCGTGTCAAAAATGTTATTTTTTATATACATATTTTTTAATTTTTTATATTTTTTGTTATTTTTATTTTATATATTTTTTATTTATTTTATATATATTTTATATATACGTATATATATATCTATATATAAATTATACATGTTATTTTACTCCATTAAAAATCTTACTTTCGCTGATAAAAACGGTTATCTATTGATAACCAAAATTTAGGTACATAATTTGCAGATCCTTTCACGATTATATTTTTAAAGATCATATTTTTGCACCCATATGAACTACAGGCACTGTATTATCATATCCTTCATAAATACAGGCAAAGTGTAAGGAGAGTGTTTGCGGCATAAGTGGGATGGATAGGGTCAGAAATGAGTGGGTAATAAATGAATGTGGGTTAGATGCTCCAGTAATGGATATATCTGAAAGGAGTGTGCTTCGTTGGTTTGGCCATGTTGAGAGATGGCTGGATGAGAGTTGAATAACGAAACAGATATATGAGAGTAGAATGAATGATGTGAGAGGTAGAGGCAGGCCGAGAAAGTTGTGGTTGAGGAAATTCATAGGGGGAGAAATATTAGGAGTCTTAAAAACATGAGGGCGAGTATGAAGCGGTGTGTGGGAGTAAATGAGGGAAAAGAGGTTTGCAAGGATAGATTAGTATGGAGGAAATTATTGAAGCACAGTTAGGAGTACAAGTATGCAATTATGAGTGAAACTTTGTGACTGTGCCTAGCCCGGAAGGGTACGGCGTGATTGGTATGTATGTAAGTAATAGAGGCACTGTATTATCTAATCCTAATAGAGGGCGTATAATATAAGCCGAATGTAGCACCATTTGTATAGAACTACCGCATTTTTACTTCAATTATAACAGTAATTCACTAATATCTGTAAAATATAGGAGGTAAGATCTACATATTTTGTCATTATTTAGTTATATAGGACTTTTTCCACTTATTAACAGTAGTGATTAAAATTTTGAATACGCTTTCACCTAAAAATTGGCATTTTTCAGCTATACCCCAATTCACCAATCTCCATAAGAGCCCATGTTAAACCTTCATCTTTCAAGGCTGAAATACAGTAAAACCAGCCAAGAAAAGCTATTTTTTCTTCATCTCAGATAATAAAACGCACTTCATAGAGCAACATTTAAGTTTCCAGAATTTCTCGATTACGTGGTACAGAAGCGAGAGCACCCTTAAGCGTACACAATATAGGTTCTTTCTGGCAATATTTCAGACTGGTATGCAGAAGCACTCCTATTCTGTTTTCTGCACAACTGGTGTGAGAATAGCTTCAACGTTTATCCGCTAGAGATCAGCTCTTAAGTCTTGGTTCTTTCTTTTCCTAACATCTCAAGCCTTAGTTTCCAAAACTAGGCCTCTTTTTATTACTCCATACTTCCTGTCAATGGCAGAAATATGGCGGTGATTTTGATATGCCAAATGCTAAGTTTTCAGGATAGAAAAAAGGGGTTGTCAATGACGCAGGAATGTAATTCCATGCCGAAGTTATTAAATATTTATTAAATATATTCTTATAAATATTAAAAATATTCTTGTTTTACGTTCCCAAACGCAAACGTTTTCAGCTTCAGTAGAGTGATTCAAGATCATCGACCTCGGGCTTCCCGAGGTGGCTTATGACGTGGAATTAAACCTGGCAGATTCATGGCGCGGATTTAAAGGTACACATTTTTCCTCAGCGAAATATTCGTCGTATATGACGATATTAGCGACTACTCTATCACTTTTGTGAACAAAACCGGAGATAACTGGAAAATTGAGAGGACGAAGACGGATAAATCTTCGGAAACTTGGAATAATTAACGGAGAACCGACTTTTTCCTATCTATCGGGTCCGTGTATTCGCTGATGCGCGTAAGATAATTACTTCAAAGCTGGTACTCACATGTTTACATAAATTTATGGATACCGACCGGTGATAACCTCCAATTATCTTGTGAAATTTCTCTGTCCAAAACCATAATTAAAATACCTTCAGCCACACCTTCTAGCTACAAGTTATGAAAAATACCCTAATCATAAAGTTTTGACCAAAAAATTAATAAAATACAAAGAAAAGCAGCACGCTTTGTTATAAACTGCTACGAGCAGACATATAGTTTAGACACAACTTTAAGAGGGATTAAGATGGGAGCCCCTAGAGACTCGGAGGCTGCACGCTAGGCTTAGGTTCCTGGAGAAATTCAGAGCTGGTGTGTTTCAGAGCGACACAGAGAATAAAATCATGACACCTCGCTACATCTCTAGGTCTGACAGAATGGGTGAAATAAGAAAGATATATAACCGTACAGATAGGTACAAAAACTCGTTCTTTCCACGCACAATAAGTGACCACAATAAAAATTGATCTCCTCTAAAGACTCTCCCATAATACTCGTTACCATTTCACCTCCCAAAACCTTATCTCTTATATCATCTATTGGTTGGTGTCCTAACACCCCGTCACACGCCAATTCGGCGGCTCGCAAGGTAGTATGTAGATGTAGAAAATAAGAAATTCACAAACCAAAAATGATAAGGAAGTGCTAAGAACTTTCAATCCAGTTTTAATTCAAACATCACCGTCTAAAAAGTTTAATGGTTTATTTTTCAATGCCTAAAACTCTCATATTTTCACGTCTTCGTCGTGACTTCATCCCCGATATAGAATGCATAGGGAGTTTGTGAATGCGAGCAAAATAATTACTACAACGCTGGCATCCGTATGTTTCCGTTGCTTTAGAGACATCGACCAGTAAGAATCTCCAATTAGCTAATGAAATTACGCTGACCAATACCATTAATTAAAATACCGGAAAACCCGCGAAAAGAATGTTCCTTGCAGATTTAAATCATGAAAATTGTAGGATGTGAACTATGAGAGTGACTTCCTCACGTTAAAAACGGTTCATCGGCTTTAGGTATATTTAAAAATATTCGGCCCCACGGTTCGATCAATAATACTGCGGGAATGTCACAGCGGAGCGTCGAAGGGACGCGGAAGGAATTAAACGGATAACTGTGCATAAGACACAGTGAGAGGGTTATGTAACACAAGACTATATAGTCACTTAATCTGTTAGTCTGTAACGCTGCAATGGGTGATGAAATTGAGAATTCAATATCAATTAACTACATTTATATAGTTATTTTAAACAAGTAGTATTCGAATCATAGACCCACCCATGGAAAATTCGAGTCAGATAATATAAATATCTTTAATCCCAGTAGTTTGATCCTATGGATTTTGAAACATAAATAATCATTCACATAAATAAGGATCATTCCATGTCAAATGATCAAATAAAATAGTAATTAATTGTATGACCATTTGTAATAATAGTCATTTCGAGCACACACGTGCCAAAAAGCACTGATCGTCGTCGACTGTCGTCGTACTAATTAATAGGAGCCCTGAAAATATATATAGAAAATATATATTTATTATGGATAAAAAAAATTTATGACGCTTTGCATTTGACAGTGGAGTGATATAAATTCATCATCATATATTTGAGATTTTAGTAGTAAAGAAATGATGAAGTGTAAAGAAGAATAGAAGAGGAAAGGACCATATGGAACACCATAAAGAAAAGAAGGACCAGACGGATTGGACACACCCTGAGACACGGTAGGTTTGTGAAGAACAAAACTGATGGTATAATAGAGAGAAAAGTCCACAGAGAAAGGCTCAGGAGTAAGTTAATGGACCATAGTCCACAGGAAGAGATAACAGCAGGTAAGGGACCTAGCATTAGATAGGGAAGGGTGGAGGGCTGCAGTCAATCAATCTTAGGATTGAACGACCAATGGTGATGATGAGTCTTCCTTATATTGGTATCAATATTTTAAAAGATACTCAGTACTTTTCTTCAATTCTAATAATTGTTGAATGATATACACCAAGCAAGGGGTGCGCAACTTCAAAAACATGGGTACATTGCATTTTCATCTCAGCCATTTCCATCCATTTCTAACCATATTCATCCGTTTCCGTCCATTTCTGTCCATTTATATTCATTTCAAACAATTTCTGTCAATTTCTATCTATTTCTATCCATTTTTGTCCATTTCTAACCATTTATATCCATTTCTGTCCATTTCTAGTCATCTCTGTCCATTTCTGTCCATTTCTAGCCATTTCCAACCATTTCTATCCATTTATAACAATTTCCGTTCATTTTTGTCTCTTTCTATCCATTTCTGTCCATTTCTAATCATTTCTGTCCATTTTTAACCATTTCTGTCCATTTCTATCCATTTCTGTCCATTTCTATCCATTTCTGTCCATTTCTAATCATTTCTGTCCATTTTTAACCATTTCTGTCCATTTCTATCCATTTCTGTCCATTTCTAACCATTTCTGTCCATTTTTAACCATTTCTATCCATTGATATCAATTTCCGTCCATTTCTGTCTCTTTCTATTCATTTCTTTCCATTTCTTATTATTTCTGTCCATTTCTAACCATTTCTGTCCATTTCTGTCCATTTCTGTCCATTTCGCGACCATTTCTCAGAGTTGCATACCCCTCGACACCAAGTATTCTTCTCAATATGGATACCAATGTTAATTTCTTCAACTAAGTGACGCCTGATGTCGTTTAGTTAATTTCTTACTACTGCTTAATGGCTATGCCGCCATGCGAGGGTATTTGGCAGACATACGGGCCGTGTACTCAAGTATCTTACGCATCCGGAGCCACTCGAGTATCGATCCCGGCTTGGGCGCCACCGGGAAGCACCCTCTCTCCCTCCCTCACACTTCGCTCATCCCTCCGAAATCTCATCTCAACCGTCGCTCGCTACTTTTGAATGCGTGCCAGAAGAGAGAGGGAATCCCCGTCCCATCAATCCCTGCGTGAATATCCGTCGCAGCGGAGAAGGAGCGAACCGATTCTTCTTTCGATCGGCCAAAATGTCGTCGCGGACTACCGAAGAGTCGCCACAGAACAGCGAAAACTCCGCCGGGGAACCCCTCCCTAAACCGAAATCCCGAAAGAAAAACCACCTTTATCTTCCATGTTAAATATCCAGCTTAGATATCCATCTTAGGTCTAAATCGATAAAAAAGCACTGCGTGAAAATATGCGTGCGATCATCGTCATTTTATCGTCAAATCCTACCTGACTGAAGTCTACCATCTTCCCTATCAGGTTTCTATTTATTGTGTTTTATACAGTTTTCGTCTCCTCTAATCTTCGGCACATTTCTTAATTTATAGCATTTTATCCACCCATCTATTCTTAAGAATCCCTCAAAACCATGCTACGAACGCATCCAACCTTTCCTGGGCTACTTTTCTAATGGTCCACGTTTCCGATCCATAGTGTGCCACGCTCCAACACCAATGATTTAACGTACTATTTCCTTGTTGTTATTCCCATCCTCTTTGAGCACGGTAGTTGCCTATTCGTCAGGAACGCTTTATTAGCTGGGGCTACTCTAAGCTAGACGCTCGATGTACTACCCCGTCCAACGTGATAGTTACTTCTGAGGATGGTAAAGGAATTCTAATCCAATTAGTCTAACTTCCCTCCTCTATGTGTGTTGCGTGAGAAGTGTACGATGCTGCTCAGTGACATGAGCCATTGGAAATCTGGGATAGAAGAGAATAAGAAGCTTTCGAAAGTTGGTGCTGGAGGCGGATGGAGAAGATGAAAGAGGAATAGGATCAGAGAAGAGGACATGTACAGATAAAGGTAAGAGAAAAATATCTTTTAACTATCAAAATGAGAAGGTCCACATGAAGAGGCCACATTTTGAGACACAAAGAATTTGTGAGTCACAATGGAAAGTCCCAGGAAGAAGAGCCAAACAAGACTAGATGGGCCACCTAAATCGAGGAGCAGCAAGAACTTGCAGACGTTGTCAGCGGGTAGGGTGGAATGGAGGGCCAAGGTCAAACAATCTTAGGACGGAATAAATAATGTGGATGAGGTATCCATCGGGTTTCTGGCAAAAGAGTTACTAGCATTCTTCGAGATAGTTTCTTATTCCACTAGTGTGCACATGAAACAAAGTCATGGCTGAGTGGAGTTCAAATCGTCACATGTTCACTCACAAAACCAACAGTAACATTTTAGCTCAATGCTGGGGTTTGTAAAATAAAGGCAAGACAAAGGGAAATCAATTTCTGTTATAAAGTAAAAGTTAGATTTATTTCTTCCACCCCAAAAACAGCTTGATAAGTCTTTACAATAGATCTAATTTACATTAAAAAGAGACGTACACGACCTTGGTGATGAAATATTTCATCCAGGCGGGAGTCAAACCCTCGACCCTCGGATTAGCCAGCGAGGACTTTACCCCGTCGCCACCGGGGCCGACAATGAGAAATATTATAATAATTAAGAATTCCAATAAGATATTCTAAGCTAAAGGATAGAGTTTATTTTAAATTGTCCTGGGTCCTGATGAAATTATACCGAGCGATTTGAATGAACCAAGAAAAAGGAAATTTTGAATAATCAGGCTGTTTACTAAGTGACTTATCACCCTCTATCGGTCTAAACCCAGCGTGGTACTATATTTTTTACAAATGGTACGGTACAATGCTTTTTCAATATTGTTGGCCATGGTATTTCGTGCGTCAAGGGCCTAGGGCATCAATACCTTCAAGGCCATAACATTTAATTTCCATTTTTTGCTGTGATCAGAGCAATCCCCTTAATAGCTCATGTTAAAATCTCCGCATCCAAAATAAAACTATCCTGGGAACAATGTTTTAATTAGGTTTCGATTAATAAAACGCACTTTTAGTAAATCAGGAATTATTTACGTTGAGAACAGACCCGCCTTACGCAGGGAATAAGAAACAAAAGACATTATGGTCTGGATGATGAGGGACGTATGGTGAAGTGGAGGCAGAAATCGCGTAAGAGATAGGGGAATCCACTATTAAAAGCCATGAGGATTTTTTTTATTTATTCCACGAAAACTTTCTTACCTAAGTGTTTGTCCTAATAATAGACTACTCGTTACTAGTAAACTACAACTTTTCTGACGAATTTTGCCGAGGACTAGCCACGGTATTAGATACCATTGCGCAGTCTCTCGCAGGTGCAAATGATGCACAATTTTAATGAGGTAAAACTCATTTGCCTTGACCGGGACACGAGACTGTATCCCTCAATTTGGCGATCTCAAGGGAATCGAGTGCGTATCCCGGTGAAGAGGAAAATGATTTTTTCACTGTAAAATTCCGCACTTCGCACACCTTCATTTCGTTTTACAGTATCTCAGACATGTAATTATCGAGAGCAGCTTTTATTTAACAATACAAATGAAAATGTGGCATTTAGCACTTATTTTGGCCCACACAGTCTCGGGAGAACCTCCTTTTGTCTAACTCTCTCATCCCTCTGTGCAGTCTTGTCGTGACAACCGGAAGGAACAAGGAGGGATTGAGACTAACACGGATTCATTCATTTGAGTATTCTACCAGCTCATAGGTAGGTTTTTTAACGCCCTTATTTCTGGCATATTGTTCCGCTTTCTATCCTATTCCTCATCCGCCATGAGATCCCTCTTAAATTCCTCATATCGTCTCCCTCTTCTTATTTTGTCCAGAATTCCTATCCTCTTCCACGATCACCCGTATTTCTCCCCTCTATTACCCGGTACAGCATTCCCTCTCCTTTCTAAACTTCTCCATCCATCTCTTCTGCCTCCTCCGAACCGCCGTTAATACCTTCCTCTCCTCTCCTACCATACCCAATACTTCCTCGTTCGTCCCTACCGCCACCCATCTCACGTTCTCCATCCTTCCCCACGCCTAAAGTCTGCGTATATCTTCGCAATGACCAGTCTCCGACCCATACAAGGCCACGCTCCACATTAGAGTTTTCATCTGCCTTTTCTTTACTTCTCTACTACGTAGGATGAGATACCAGGAGGTAAGGGAACTAGCATTACGTAGGGAAGGGTGAAGGGCTGAAGTCAACCAATCTTAGGATTGAACGACCAATGAATGAACCTCCTCCAAACCTCCGCCGCTTGCTTCCTTTAACTCCAACCGTGTCCAATACCTCCTTGTAAGTCGTTCTCACCACCCAACACACCTTTTCAATCCTTCTCCACTCCCACATCTCAAACGCATCTTGTTTACGCACATTCTCCATTCGCAATAGCCAAGTCTCTCACCAATTCAGCGCCACGCTCCATACTAGAAACTTAACGAGCCTTTTCTTTACGTCTCTACTCAGACCACCCCCTCCTTTGAGAAAATGCTTCTTCGATTCTACATTAACAAATAATATGCTTATAAAATAAGAAGCATCGCTATCGGCTCAATAAGTGTGTTGAGATCACGGAGTGTACTGGTGTTACATGTCTTTGACAACGCTTAGATTCTTAAGCCATTTCCGCCCACTATAGCCATATGGCTACATCATGATGTGAAGAGTTTATGGAGATCTGTAGGAGGAACCACAGACTTTATCGCAATCAACTTGTAAGCACTGCGTCGTTTAAGTTCAAGATCACCAAAATTTTGCAAGAGTACTTAAGGAGACCATATGAGTAAAATACCAAATATTCATCAAAATCGCAATCGAATTTTTTTTTCGGAGGAAATGGGTGAAACTGAGTAAAATATTAAGGTCCAGGCAGTTCTTGACTGAATTTGAGTGCACGAAAAAACGTTCTACGTTCATCTCTTCTGCCTCCTCCAAACCTCCACGAGCTTCCTCTCCTCTCCTCTCCAACCGTATCCACTACCTGGCGATTGTACATCAACTACGTGGTACATTTTATTGTACAGACGAATGTATGAACTCTTTCACGAGGAAAATTGTACCGTGTAAAGCGGCAAATTGTACGATTGTCTGAATGACTGAACGGGAAATAGAACCTGCTTTAGTTCCATCCATTTTCTTGTACAATCTATGGTGCATTCGTTTGTGCAATGAAATGTACCGTGTAAAGCGGTCTTAAGACTTTTAGAAAAAAGGACCATCATCATCAGATTCATCATCATTATCATCGCTAATAAAAGAAGCATTAATTAGAGTGTTGAAATCACGGAGCGCACTAGTGTTACACGTCTTTGACAACGTATAGATTCTTAAGCTTAGTAAAATAAAAAACTCCTAAACAGATATTTCACTTAATTTGAGTACCCGAAAAAAACGTACTCCGTCCATCTCTTCTGCCTCCTCCGAACCTCCGCCACTAACTTCCTCTCCTCACCAGCCATATCCAATACCTCCTCGTTTGTCCCTCTCGCCACCCATCACGCGGAGTAAAAACAAACACCACCGGTCGAACTTCTACAATGCTTCGGAACGTGTTCCTCTCAAGTTGCCAGCGGCAGTTCTTCCTCTCCCTCCTCTACATTCTAATCGCTCGACGCTGTGTGACGGAGCGGCGAGGGTGCATTGGCTTCAGCCCCGGCGAGAATAGAACGGACAAGACACCCCTCCACCGCTCCCCACCCCAAAACCCTCCCCCCTTCGAATTAAGCCGACTACCCCCACCCTCTCTCTCTCGTGAGCGCCCTCCGCTCTCTCACTAAAACGACACGTCTTTCCTCTTCTCTCCCACCCTACCACCCTCCCTCCAACCCCACACTCACTCAATCTCCCCCTCTCCGTATCTGAACTGCGATGCAATGAAGATACAGGGTGTGGGAGAGAGAGAGAGAGAGAGGATGCGGCCAATTTGCGTTCGGCTGAACAGCAGCACGCACCCCTTCTCTCCGTGAGCGTTCGAGCGGGAAAAAAAAGAAGGCCGACGAATTGTGGCTGGTGCGGGCGCACTGCCGCGCTTGATGTCATATCATTTTGAAGGGTTGAGTGTCAGTTAATGTAGTCCGAGCGAGATAGTAGTCATAATAGAGACCATATTCGAACGATACGTTTTAATTTCAACAGCTGTGGGACAAATCAATTAAATGTTGCATTATTAATGGCGCAATAATATAGTCTTACATGACAGAAATGGTGAGTAATTAAATGAAAATATCTAAATGAGTCTTCAACTTGACTCATTTTTTTCGCGAGGTGCGTTTGAAACTCCATCAAAACGGAAGGTTTTTCGATTGGAAGGTCATACCCAAGAACCTACTACGGTGACAATATGATTTATTTTCAAATATAGTGGAGAAAACATACTAACTACACGCTGTGAGTTTTTTTACGACATCTAAGTGTAGGAAATGCCCCATTTTACCACGTTTTTATAAAGTCGATTTCTTGTTTGTTTGTCCTTCCGGGCAAAATCTTGCAACTCAAATTTAACCCACATCCCGATTAGCTATCGACTTTATATTTTCAGTACAGATCAGATCCAGATGACAATGCATTCTTACGCTATATCTAGCTCTTCAAAGGCAATAGGAGCCGCTATTTTCGACAATTTACATTTGTATTAATCGCTCAGCTGTTTGATTATCCAGTTGAGCCATTTCCTCGCGTTGCAAGGTGGCCCTGGGAAAGGAACTGGACCCCCTACCCTGAATGTGTGAAACTCAAACGCCTTTGGCTTAGTCTGAGGTGAGCTCTACCCTCACCTACCCCCAACCAACCTTCGGGTTGAAGCACTGAGTGAGTGAGTGAGCCATTTTATCACGTTCTTATTAAGTCGCTTTCTTGTTTGTTTGTCCTTCCGACTTGCCACCCGACAAAAGATCGCGAGCGGAAGGCGTCTGCTGCTCGAAATCGAAATGAAAGCGATCAAATTTCTCGCCCTGCTAAAGATCGAAAGCTAAAGTTCTTAGCTCGAGTGAATGAGTCTCCGAATGCCTATGTTTCTCGCCTTGCCTCTCAGCGAGAATACGCTGCTGAATACGCTGCAATAATCCTTTGTTTAAGGATTTGACCATCAACAACTTTGCGCGCATGGACGAAACGGATATCGTCCGCAGATTAAATTTTTATATTAAAAAATTAGTCTAAAAAACCACGTTCTTATTTAAACTAAAAAGAAGAAAATAAACCACCCTTGGCCCAAGGACCCACGATTAAATTTTACAGATAAAAGACTAAATGTTCAAAACCAAAAACGTGGTGCGCATCAATTTCAATATCTTGAATCAAATTCTTCCTCTGGAAATATTCATTACAATATTACAACTAAAATCTCAAATATATGATGATGAATTTATATCACTCCACTGTCAAATGTAAAGCATCATAAAATTTGCTTCAGAGTTGAAGCATAATTCTAATACTTATGACATTTCATATACCTTTACGACACTACGATTTTAATAGAGACAGGAGATGAACATGAGAGAAAAAAGAGACAACTCGATTCCTTAAAGCTACTTCTGGGGAAGTCACTTAATCATCAAGGCAGCTCAGGGCTCCATAATAAATAGATATTGAAATTGATGCGCACCAAATTTTTGGTTTTGAACATGTAGTCTTTTATCTGTAAAATTTAATCGTGGGACCTTGGTCCAAGGCAGGGAGGCTTATTTTCTTCTTTTTAGTTTAAATAAAAACGTGTTTTTTTTAGATTAATTTTTTAAACTATTTTATTATATATTTAATATAAGGTCTCACTGGAGTGCATATATGTACCATTTCCCATACAAAAGGGCTGGTATTTTGTGGCAAATATCTCGGAAAGTAATGTGGTAATGTGTTGAATTTTTGATGTCATTGGAAGGGTGATATATTTTTCTTTACAATGAGACAAAATTCATTGATTTCTGGGTAAAATGATAGTTCCCCAGTCATGAAGGAGCCCATATTCGAATAACACGTTTTAATTTCAGCAACTTTAGGAAGAATGAAGTAAATATTGCATTATTAACAGTGCATTATTATACTTGTACATGACTGAAATTCTTAGGAATTAAATGAAAATATCAATGTAATCCTCAAATTTGACTAATTGTTTTCAAGCGGCACTTTTAAAACTCCTTCACGACGGAAGGTTGGTTCTTTTATGATCCTGAAAACATTACTGCGGTGGCAATAAGATTTACACAGTATTTAATCGGAAACAACCTTTACAAAGACCACACTCAACTCATCTAACACGACCCGGGTTTCAATGATCAATCGCCATCATCAGGTTATCAACGATTTATCGTCAGATGACGATGAATCGTTGAAACCCGGGTCATGTTAGATGTGTTAAAAGTGGTCTTTGTAAAATTAATTTCCGTTTAAATATTGTATATTAATGGAGTACCACAAAGTAACTTAATAGAGAGTTTTATTTATTAACATGATTTATTTTCAAAAATAGTTGATAAAACATACAGAATACAAGCTGTTAGTTTTTTGAGGAAATCTATGGGTTAGAAATTCCTCATTTTAAAAACAATGTCTCTGGAGTGCATACATATACCATTTTCCATGTAAAATGGCGGGTATTTTTTGGAAAATATCGCGGAAAGTAGTGTGGTAAGGGGCTGATATTTTGGCATCTTAGGAAAGATAAGATAATTTTTATTAAAATAAGATTGAAATCATTGATTTCTAGGTGACATGATATTTCGCTCAGACTACCTTAAAAGGTCTAGGTCAAACTTCTTTTCTTTTCTTAAGACGGATGATGGATTTTTATCTCGGCACAGATTTGTGTGAAAATTTGAATGCGTGTTCTCATTAGCACTATCTATTGATAAAAGAGAAAAAATGCCAATGAAATATTTTAAAAGCCAAAATTAAGCAGAGAAAAATTATTCGCCTTTTTAATAGTAAGTCGTAAGATGCCACCTAATACGCAGCGTGAGGTGCTTCAGAAAATACGTGTTTGTAAACAGGTCATTAATCATGGTCCAAGAATGAAAAGCATTTGATGAGATATTATCTGGAGATGAGATATTGTCTTTGGGAAATATACAAGGAATGAACTTACAGATCGATGCGTTCATGCTTGTTCTTATGGGATAGTCGATTACTTCTTTACTTGGGTGAAAATACCATAAAGAATACGGACATCAGTAGTAGAACTGCCCTGGCAAAAGAAGTATTTTCAAAGAGAAGAAACTTTGATGGGGAGGTTCTGGGGAAGGGCGTAAAGAAAAGATTAAAGAAAACTCTTACATGAAGCATGGTTTTCAATGAGTCGGAAACTTGGTCATTGCGAAATGATAATGTACGAAGACTAGAGGCGTTAGATATTTGGGCTCGGAGAAAATGGAGAGGGTAAGCTGGGCACCAAGCAATCGAACGGGGAATTTTCGGACGAGGTGGGAGAAGAATGGAAGTCGCTGGCGGAGGTTCGGAGAATGCAGAGGTGGACGAAGGACGAGTTGAGAGGGGATGGCATGCTGAAGTGGGTTTATGGAGGGGAGAACGCTAAGGAAGCATGGAGGAAGAAGAGAGCGGAAATGCTTTTGGACGACATAAAGAGAGGCAGAGTTATTGCATAACTCTGGAGAGATTAGGTGACGAGGAAGGAAGTGAGATATAGTGGAAAGATATTAGAGAAATGGGTAAGTTTGGGAACGGGAAGTCCAAATGGTGATTTCCAACGTATTAGCAGATGCACAATCATAAAAAGATGCACTAACATACTTGATGAGGATGCTGAAGATAAAATTGACGAACAAAGTAAGAAATGATGAAGAGTAAAGAAGAATAGAAGAGGAAAGGACCATATGGAACACCATAAAGAAAAGAAGGACTAGACGGATTGAACACACCCTGAGACACGGTAGGTTTGTGAAGAACAAAACTGATGGTATAATAGAGAGAAAAGTTCCCACAGGAAGGCCCAGGAATAAGTTAATGGACCATAGTCCACAGGAAGAGATACCAGCAGGTAAGGGACCTAGCATTAGATAGGGAAGGGTGGAGGTCTGCAGTCAACCAATCTTATGATTGAACGACCAATGATTGATTGATCATGAAAAAATGGTCTAAGTTTTTTTCCCGACTTAATTAAAAAACTATTAAAATTTGCATTCAATTATCCAAGACTACCGCACCAGCCAACATTAACTTCCTTGATACTCGTAGTTATTCTGACCGCTGGCGGGCTCTGTTCGCAGCCTCAAATACACGTGTTTCTGCATCGCAACGTTACCTCGGACGTCATTTTAGCCCATCGACCCATTGACCGAGCGGTAGGCTGTCTTCAAGTATGACGGAAAGTCGATCATTCATTTGAGAAGCCCGGCAGAGCTCTGCCTTTACTTTCTCACGTCCGACTGAGTGAAAAGTGACCGTCCAAAACCCTTCCTCCATTCACGGAAGCCAAACGATTGTACAACTAAGGTGTTTGAGTTTTTATCGCTTACTAAAATATGAATGCGTCCACCATGTTAATCATACCTTGGTTCTGTGTCCAAATCTTGGTTCCGCATTCCGTTAAATGTAAGGAAAGAATAAATGGGGAAAATTATAGGAAAACCAAACTCAAAACTATTTGACAAATTTCATCCCTCAGCTGATTTCGCGTGATCAACACTAAAAATGGGATTCGAGAAGAAAAATCCGGTCCCAAGATCAAAAATTAATATCGTAGTCACGGGTGCAGAGCGAGGACAGGCCTATTGAAACTTGTGATAGAGACAAAACTTCTACAAAGTTTCTTTCGCAATTAATTATCCTGGCTGAGAAAAAATTAATCAAATTTACATTCAAAAGCATCCTTTGACACAGTACAGGATATATAAATCTCTGCGAATGCGCCTGTCATATTAATCATACCTCGGTTCCGCACCAGTATATGTAATGGAAAGGAGTGGTGAGATAAATGAAAGGTTGACCAAAATCATAACTACTTGATAAATTTCTTCCCATTGCACATAGAAGCTAAAAGCATGATCAGGGAAGAAATACGTAGCCCCTAAATTAAAATTAAATAGGTAGTCACGTGTGCAAGGTGAGGTTAGGCCAATTGAAAACTGTGACAGAGATAAAATTTTTACCAAGTTTCTTTCGCAATGAATTGTCTCGTGTGAGATTAAAATTATCGAATTAACATTCGAAGACATTCACTCGAAGAGTGCTGGAGATATCAAACTCATAAATAGGATACAAATAATTAAAAAGTCAAATAAGAAGATAATGAATAGAAAGTTTTCACCAATATTCATTAAATAATAAGATTTTAACAAATATATTTAATCACTCTAGTGCCACTGACACTGCTCATTCACAGTAGTAAAATAAAAAAATTGAGAATGCGCAGGATCATGTCATGAATTTCAAAACATAAAAATAATCACTCATAGTCGGTTAAAATTTCTATCTCAAATATGATGTTAAGATTTCTGTAATAATATGGGGTTGATCAAGGCTATCTCCTTCGTGCGTGTTGATTCAAAGAAGTGAGAGGCGCAAAATAAAGGCATACCTTCCTTAGCGTCTACATCTCACGTTTCAAACAAGATCCTGGCTCTAAATCAGTATTTCACGGTCGAAGTTCCATGCGGTGCCGAAAGATGATCTGGCACGCAAGTCTCTTGCGCTAATTATTCTCGGTCATCAAGGGCAACGGAGGGTGGAAAAAAGAGGTCTGCAAACCGGAACAGAACCAGAAGGAGGCTTGCACGATTCGATGACTTGCACGTGGCCTCCAGAGGAGCTCTAGAGGTTCCACAATCTGGAGCTAGAAGACGTTAGAGAACGCATATAGCGTGCGAACACGAACACTTTCGCCCATATAAATATTTACTCGCTACTTCCTTCTCTAAAATCATAGTTACAAGATGAGCAGGGAAAGGGTCAAAAATCATTTTGATGCCTAAATTTTTCCAGAAAGAAATCCAGAAAAAGAAAACGTCACCCCAGTTTTTCCTTATTTTGCAGCCTAATTTGTTGTATGGTAGTGAAACATGGGCATATCAAGATAGACATAAGAGTAGACTAAACGCCGTGGGTATGAGTTACCTGAGGAGTATTTGCGGCAAAAGTAGGATGGATAGGGTCAGGAATAGGTGGGTAATAAATGAATGTGGGTTAGATGCTCCAGTAACGGACATATATGAAAGGAGTGTGCTTTGTTGCATTGGCCATGTTGAGAGAATGGATGAGAGTCGAATTACGAAACAGATATGAGTGAAATGAATGGTGCGAGAGGTAGTGGTAGGCCGAGAAAGTAGTGGTTGAGTGTGGTTGAGGTTGTGGTTGATTGGTGAGAAATTCTTAGGAGGAGGAATATTAGGAGTCTTAAAAACAGGATGGCGTGTATGAAGCAGTGTATGGGGGTAAATGAGGCAAAAGACATTTGCAAGGATATGTCAGTATGGAGGAAATTATTGAAGCAGAGTTAAGTGTACAAATATGTATTTATTAGCGAAATTTTGTGACTGTGCCTACCCCGGAAGGGAACGGCGTGATTGGTATGTATGAATTTAAATGTGCTTTATAAAGAAATTTATAAGGTACTACAAACGTTCTTCTTGAGAAGTGACAACATTTCTTCCTGGTTTGATAAACCACATATTGGAGGGGGCCGTAGAAATTTGCTGTTTCATCTACAAAAGGTTCGCCTATATATATTTAAAAGATGTGATGTTCACATTGGACATAAACTATACAATCTGTTACCACCTACCATTAAAGGTCAAAAGAGATGAGTTTACATTCTTTAAAAAAGTCAAGGAATGGCTGCTTGCTCTTGAAAGTTTTAGACTTTGTTATCGGGTAAAAGAAAAATAAATAAATAATTTTTTGTCTTCAAATTTGTAAAAAAGACTACATCTTATTTCTTTTATTTTTAGGTTATTCATTGTTTAATTTTTGAATCTGACATATTTCATCTAAATTTGGCGATCAGCTGTACTTAATGTAATTCATACTTGTAATGTGCATTGTCTTTGTAGTGTGCATTGGGCACTCATGCCATGATGGCAGTTTCCCACAGTAAGTCCTTGAAGCTACCAAAAGCTCATATTTTTTAAAAAATTCATGTTTTTATACCTAAAATTGAGCAATAAAATATCTATTTATCTGTTTCTTCCAAGCACTAAATACTTTAAAAAGTAGAATATAATTTAGTTTTGTTTGAGACTAGCAATTTATGACGATACAAAGATAGGTCGGTTAGTCTTTGCCACGATGCGCTCAGAATATCTCCGGGTTTGTAGAAACAAATTTTTGACCGCATCCTGCACAGCACAGGTGGCTAGCTGGCATGTTGTTTGGGTGGGCGGGAGGGTGGGCAGGAGGTGAGTATGAGCAAATGTTAGCAATTAAGGTAGTTTAAGCGAAATATCATTTCACCTAGAAATCAATGAATTTTGTCTCATCGTCTCTCATGAATTTTGTCTTCTAAGGAAATCAAAATATTAGCCCTTTATCTAACTACTATCCAAGATTTTTGACAAATAATACCTGCCCTATTATATGGGAAATGGTAGGTTACGCTCTCCAGAGAGACTATTATTAAAAAATTAGGCATTTATAACACCTAGATCTCGTCAAACTATCTTTGCAATTGTTGCATGAGTAATATGATTTTTGGCTCTTTAATGCAAAAAATAGCGAGGGTCCTTTTGTGCAGAAACGACAAGTATTTTGAGCTAAGCAGGAAATCTGTTTACGCAGAGAAAGAGGCGACTCAGTTTCATTAAAAGCATTTTCCCGTAACAGGAAGAGTTCAATTTAAATAAGTCGAGAGATTTTTATCTCGAAGGAGGTTAGACGTGGCCTTCCTATTTTCTCAGTACTTTTTTTGTACATTTCCATTTTAATCCTGTTAAATTTTTCTTGTCCATGGCAATATTACCGTGTTATCTCAGCTGATTTTGATGGTAACGCTTGGTTTTCCTAAAAAACTACTCACAAATATTAAATGGGTACTTCTCACCCATGGCGCTTTCCTTCGTTCTCATTCTGACTGCCCGCTAGCTACAATCGAGATTACTCGAGTTTGATAAGTTCTATTTTCAAAGCGAGGAATTCTATTTAAATGCAGAGAAATTGAATGAAAGACTGTTTATTTTTTATTTTATTAATGCATATTAAAGTATTACTTTTACGCACTTTTGCTTAATTTATTTGAAAAAATTCACGGTTTACGATGCTTAGTAACTAACTGCCCATAGTTGGGCGCCAGCAAATTCGTAGTAAAGAATATTCGCCCACCTCTCAATCCTCATTTCTTCAGCGCGCCCGTTATTAAGTGCGTGGGATATATGAACCCTGTCTAACTACTCAACAGTTAGCTGCCCATCTTGAATGATAAATGTGCCCCTACATTGTCGCAGAGTGAGCCATTTTTAAAAAATACAATCAGAGGTAAAATAAAAAAACAAACTGAAATAGCCGAATAGCTCAAAGTCGCGATCAGTTACAGGTAGGAAGAGCTAATTTCTGACAAATCACATGGTCGGAAATCCATGGCTATTGGCTTACAGAGCCCAAATGTTATAAACGAAAATTCCCGAAAGATTCACGAGTATTTCACGGCGGTAGAGAATTTATGTCTCACGGCAGTTCGCAATTCAGCCGCGAATGAACGAAGAGAAAAGCCGAAAATGGAAGAAGACCTTGTTGCCTTCATGGCAATCGTTAATCTCACATTATATATATTTCTTTGATTTGACACCAAGGGAAGCAAACACTGTTCGATCCACGAGGATGGCATTCACGACGAAATTTCAAGGACGGCGATGATTGGGCGAAAAAAGAACTTGAGATTAATGAATGCTCGCGCTCGGGCTCAGCAAAAAATAAAACTAAAATAAAAAGATCTCTCACTTCGCCGAGAGATAAAGACGAAATCACTCCGTCGCCTTCTCGGGTCAAGCGATACACGGTTCGCTAATGAGAGGATGTCACTTCAGCAATGCTTGGCCTTTTGAAAGTGTATACTTAGGATTGGATTTTCATGCTCTTGGTGAATAAACGGTGGCCCCCAAAAATATCAAAATTCAAGCGTCAATGCCACTCTTTTAATGCTTTTCGAAAAGCCAGGCGAAAGGTCCTATAGTGCTCGCAGAGTTTCTGTGCACTGGAGAATTTCTCGAACCATAGCCGCCCATGGTAGATGAGCAGCGATTGGCTGCTGGCGTCCAATCCCGTAACCTGGTTCTTAGCTCAGGTCGCGCTGCGTACGAATACCGTAAGTGGCGACCCAAAAGAATCTGCGAAAACGAACGCTATGCCTCGCCGACGCGAGGGCCTTAAGAATAGAAATTCTGAAATTGGTGATGAGGATTTAAGTTTTGTTTATTTATTGTGTAACCATGGTGACCTGCGCCGATCGGGATTACTTTCTAACATCACTGCGATGACTATTGCAATCACTGCGTTTTGACTCGATATCTATAGTAGTTCATCGTCCAGAGTATTTCTATTCTAAAGGCCGTCGCGTCGGCAAGGCATAGCGTTCGTTTTCGCCGATTCTTTTAGGTCGCCACTTAAGGTATTCGTACGCGGCGCGCACTGAGCTAAGAACCGGTATACGGGATTGGACGCCGGCAGCCAATCGCTGCTCATCTACCATGGGCAGATAGGCTTGGAGAAATTCTCCAGTGCACAGAAACTCTGCGAGCACTATAGTACTGCTATTTCCGACACACGCCGAGCCCATCCCGGGGGATTTCCCGCTTGAGGTGGCTCGTGCGGTGCCCGTGGGTCACTGAGTGCAAAGTTTTGATAATTTTTCGGGTGAAAATAAAATTTCTAGGGCCTGTTTCCAGTTCAGTGCATCAGTTTAGGCGTTGGAACTTACCGTAGAGATATTTATAAAAATGGTACGAGAGTTTTTATTTTACTCAAAGACATAAAAAACTCTTACGTATACCTCGAAGTGAAATGCTTTGGCTGAGCTAATGTAAACAAAATGCTTTCCTAAAGTATTCTCCTGGTTAAGGTAGGTTTTGCTGAATGTCAAAGAATCTCCTCCCGGTCCTCTACACATTCAGGGGCCCACCCCCCTCCAGTATATCCCTTTCGCCTCAGCATGCGATCTGCCCTTCTTTATCCTGTCCATGAAACCTATTCTTTTTCTTCCTCTTCCCCGCTTCCTCAACATCATTCCTTCTATCACTTCCTCAGCATCATTCCTTCTAATAAATTTCATGAAAATCATTTTACTGACGACGTAAAAAACATAATATTAACCCCTTCGTACTACGGCAGATTAGATCGCGCCAGTAAAATTAGAGAGCTAGATTGTAGAACCGATAGGTATAAAATGTCATTTTTTCCGCGGACCATTCGGGGCCATAACAGCTATGATCGTCGTCATGAATAGTGCGAATTGTGACAATAGGCAGACAGTAAATCTTTCTCATTATATTCTCTACTTTCTTATTTATGCATGATGTAAATATTGATGTTCTTATTTATGCATGATATTTTGAATATGTAGTAGTAGTCTTAGTATCCCTTGCATGTTGGAACGATTGAAGATAGAATGTTTTTTGGGTATTAGATTTTTAATTGGCGCATTGCATGTGTGGTACGCGGGTTTTAATGTAATGTCGGTGTTCTGCCGTATCATTCATGCATGCCTGGTGCGAAAGCATCCCCTGCCACACACCCTTTGGGTGGCTTAGGGTATGACGTAGATGTAGATGTAGATCACTTTCTTGAGCAACCCATCGCCCCTTATTACATCCTCCAACCACCTACTCTGCCGATCTCAAATTTCATGAAGATGTTTCCATTCCTCGCCCACCATCTCAAGCACTTCCTCGTTAGTCTTCCTCTCCGTCGACCTCACCTTCTACATCCTTCGTCACATCCACGGCTCAAATACCTGCAGCCTATTCTCGTCCTCCTTTCTGAGGGTCCACGGTAGTATTCAGCTATGTTTCAGGCCCATGTTCCAGCATTTTTCAAGCATTTATTATATTCAACCACATTCACCAAGCTGTAAATTTATCAATTACTGTGTCTTGATTTTTTTCTAAAGCACGCATATGTATTTATAGAGTCGGCAACTTCAAAGAGAAATATTGTTACTCAGGGGTGACTATATTCCTTGTACTTTATGATCAAATTAACTATTTATTTCTTTTATGGCATTTTTACAAGGAAAAATTGATTGTTGTTATTACACTGTTAATTTTTTCCTTGATTTAATAATTTTGTAACTATAATTTTCGGCACGGTATCCGAAATTTACACGAATTTATATGAAAAGGTTTTTCTTTTGGATCACTGAACCCAGCGCAACACTTTGGTATTAATCAGGAGAGATCATAACTCTAAGAAATTTTCGTTAGGATTATTTCTATGCATACATTAATATGAATAGTTATCGATTCGCGTTTAGAAGACAATATGTACTCATGTAATTGGATTATTGCGGAATAAATATTCATTTAAAAAGCCATAAGGCTATATGTCACAGTTGCATTAATCTTTAAAAAATCCACTTCGTTATGTTGCAATTTTCTCTGCTTTATCAACAGATATCATGACCAAAAACACATATGCGAAGTTACACGCCAATCTGAGCATAAGCAAAAATAGCTCCTACTACCTCATATAGACGACAGCGGGCAGCGCATTCTTCCCGCCTGCGCACTGCGCGACGGAGAGCACCCTACTCCCTCCACGAGATCACAGTAATTGCACGGATATTGCGGTCTTGAGAAATTCTGGATTCCATGATAATGGATGCTGCAGGAACTTATTCCAGGCCGCATGCTCCTAAATGAAAGACCGCTTCCAGCATCGGTTCGCAGTGCTCATTCTTCGGGATCGAAAAGCAGAGGACGCGAGAGAAAATTACGATTATTATGCTGAGAAAATGAGTCGTTTTTTTCAAAAATATTTGCAGAAATTGAATATTTGTTTTGCTTGAGCATTTATCTTCACACACAACGCCTATTTTAAATCTGATTCATCCGGAAATCGGATAGGTGACGCAATGGTAATACGACAGTATATTGCATGTTTCAAGAAAACCGACTAACTACGTTTTTTAAGGAAGCCTGTGAAGAAAAGGCTCTCAAACTCTACCAAGTGGCTAGGTAGCCGGGGAAGGCATTTCACTTACGTCGCGTGCTAATATTTTTTTTTAAGAAGCTTAGAGCGATGGGATAAAAACTGTAAAACATCTAGGGTTAAGCATTGGCTTGAATTTTTCACTGGAGATGAAAATAAAAACAAATGTTAGCAGCTTTTCCGCACGCTCACAGAGAAGCCAACCTGCGAGATGGGAGCTGGAATATGCATTGCGGTCACTTCCTCATTCTAAGAACCAAAATTCAACCGAAAAGAGCATCAATTTCAAATGGGTGGTGGATATTCTAGCTTCACATCCGCAAATTCGTCCATTCCATCGTGCCAACCACAGGAAAGTAAAGCAAGAGCAGGGATAACAAATGTGATTATTATACCATTGTGTGTGTATATATATATATATATATATATATATATATATATATATATATATATATATATATACTCATATAAATGTTTATACAGAAAGGTAGAAAGAAAGTGGATAGGAACACATAAAATTTACAAACACAATGGTGGTGTGAAGATGAAATGATGGCCGATTCCAAGCAGAAAAAATTCGACTGGACCGGGAATCGAACCACGGTCCAAAGGTCCGTGGTTCGATTCCCGGTCCAGTCGAATTTTTTCTGCTTGGAATCGGCCATCATTTCATCTTCACACCACCATTGTGTTTGTAAATTTTATGTGTTCCTATCCACTTTCTTTCTACCTTTCTGTATAAACATTTATATGAGTATATTTGCCGCTGTGCGGTCTGAGTGAATGAGTGAACGATTATATATATATATATATATATATATATATATATATATATATATATATATATATATATATATATATATATATATATATATATATATATAGGGTGTATCAGAATGAAGATTCGAAACTCCTGGAGGAGGTAGTTTTAAGCATTTCAAAGCCTTTGTTTTCGTTGCGACTACATATAAACTTTGTAACTTTCAGCAACAGGGACATGACTTTTGTTGCATATTCTCCTCGGGTCTTATTTTCAATGGCAAGTTTTAATTAGCGTCACTAATCACCGAGGTTTTGAAAGCACTATGAAGCTACTACCCAAAGGGAAATTTCTTGCTTCGTAGTTATAACCTCAATTAAGTTACCATATCATCCTCATTTTAAAATATACATAAGTGATTTTTGCTGCAATGAATTGACAAATCAATTTTCTTTAAGTTTTATTCAGACAAATATTATGATATCTCTTAAATTAATAGAACTATCGAACATTATTTGTTTTTGTGGAATGAAATTTCAACGAGTATTCGAAGGCCATCTTAAAAGTAAGATATCGTTAGCATTAATGATAGCAGAACAAGAATAATAGGTACATATCTTTTACACCACTGTGAACAGTTTCAAATCTCCTCAATCGATACTAGTCACTGGAATTTGTTGTTTTCATTGTGATGGCAGAATACTAGTGGAAAGATGTTTGCGTTGCCATAGCTCGGTAACTGAGGAGTTGCGGCCCCATGTTCATTGGACTGAAAATGCTTGAAATCATCTTCCCTACCGCCTGCAGAAGTTTCTAACTTTCCTTCTGAAACACACTGTATGTTAAAAATTGAGATGTCTTCTATCGATTGGTGTAAAAATATCAGAAAGCAGTTCGGTAAGGGGCTGATATTTTTGTATCTTTGGAAGGGTGAGATTTTTTTCCCTTAAAATGATATCTAGTTCATTGACTTCTAGGTGAAATGGTATTTCGCTAACACTACCTAAAATTTAATTATGAAATATGAACATGGCCTCTTATATGAATTGGAAATTTTCCCGCTCAAACTACCTAAATCCATCCCTCAGACTGCGATCCGATCCCTGTCGTCTGTCGTATTTTTGTGCAGATAAGTCAGGCTACATTTTGATAAAGTACATGCTCTCTTTCATATATGCTCCAACTTTCGTATCCGCTTGGTAATGAGTGCTCAATCCGCCCTTTAGGGAATTATCAGTGAACGACAAAGCAACGATCTGATCCCCGCAAGCGGTAGGAGTCGCGGATGATATAGTATTATATCACGGCAGCGTCTTCCGACTGCTCGCATCCATCACCCCCCTCGCCGAGGTCTTTCTCTTCCTTTCCCCCCACCCTTCCCATTCATTACCTCCTCATCCTCCTCCCCGCAATTCAGATTTCCCTCTCTCTTCTCAGTCCTCCCACCTTCTTTCACTCCTCCCCATTCCGAGTCGTGTGTGAGCACGTAAGTACGACTCCTTCTCTGAAACTCCCCAAAGGAGATCCACCCAGACGAGACAGAAACTCATCATCATCACCCTTCCTCTCCGACCACCGCTAACGGGACGACGCCGTCTTACTTCACGGAGGGTAGACCTCCCGCCCCCCCATCGCCGCCCCTCCGCACACACCCGCCCCTTCCCCCGCTCCCGCCAACCTCAAGACACGACATCCTTGTCAAGGATGCTTGCGGGAGAAGGGGTGGGGAACAAAGGAGGGGAGGAAGACGACGGCTTCCCCTCCCTCGAGGCCGCATTTGGGATCGTCTGGCACCCTCTCTCTACGGTGCATTCCCCCCTTTAACTTAAAATAATATTTATAACACACTAAGCGTGACCAGCATGCGTTGCAATGCTTCATTCTCTTACTAAGCAGGCACACATACACAAAGAAGACACAAAAGAATTTGAGACCTAGTCCAATTAATCCTCGTACCTACACAGGTTTCCCTCGCACAAATGATGGTTTGAGTTTCCAATTCATGCCTAACAGAAAGGAAACGCCTAATAGGTTAAGCACACCAGAAAAGACTGAAAACCTTTGAAACCTGGTGTTGGAGGAGGATGCTGGAGATAAAATGGATGGCCAAAATAACAAACGATGAAGTTTACAGAACAATAGATCAGGAAAGTACCCCAGGGAACACCATACAGATAAAGAAGAACCAGATGGATTTGGCACACCCTGAGACACAATGGGTTTGTGAAGAACATAATTGAAGGAAAGATAGAGGGAAAAGTCTCCAGAGGAAACTCAGGAATAAGTTCATGGACCAAATAAAGAGGAAAGTACATTGGAAGAGATACCGGGAGGTAAGGAAACTAGCAATAGATAGGGAAGGGTGGAGGGCTGCAGTCGACCAATCTTACAATTAGGATTGAACGGCCAATAAAATAAAATAATGTTTCATGCACAGTGGAAGCTTGACTCGCCCATACCGTAGCTTCTGCCACAAGGAAACCTCGGCCTGCCCTACAGTGGCCTAAGAAATAAATATTTTGTATTCCAATCCCTTCCTCAGAAGGGAGGGGAAAGAAGTGACGTGCATAAAATGAACGCTAATAGACATCCAAACATGAGCAATGTTTGCGGTCGTGGGTGGCACGCATGTGAATAATTGTGGGTGTCACGGGTGTTTGATTCGCACGCGCTCTCCCGGCGTGCACGAGGGCACTCATTTGGAGGGTTCGGGGTCGGGGGATTTGGGTCGGGGGAGGAGGGGAGGGGAGGCTCATTCGAAGGGCCCCTGTACCTTGCACGATCCCTCTCCTCCATGACCCCCAGGGAATTTACATCGGAGGCCCGCGAGTCATACCGTAGAACACCTCCCTGTGGAACACGCCGTGAACTTTTCCACGATTTGGAAACCTCTTTAATTATTCATTAATTCCACATGAGCGTGGTCTAACTCGGCGTTCAAGCGGTTTGGTTAAACGTTTTGGGGTCGAGAGTAAAAGCTAGTGATTTTTGTGGGAAAAAAATCCTCCTTTCTGCCCGAAGAAAATGTGATTAGTGATAAATTTGTCATGAGGAATTTTTGGATGCAATGTGTGGTGGATTGTTGACAGTGCTATCGATATCATATAATACGTTTCCGTAGATCTTCCCCATCTTAATATATAGCTCCTTGTAATTTGAACCAATATTTTTCATGCAGTATAGGTATCCATTATATCTGCGTTATATAAAAAATTTGAAATCCCATTCGAGGAATTCTTTGACTATGAGTTCTACCCTATAAATTATAATCTAAAAGACGGTTTGCATTTCCCTATGTTAACGACAAAATTTACAATGGCAGAATAAATTAGTAAAAATAGACACACCAACTGCAGCAGAAAGTTAATTAAACTGTGGGCACTCAAGAGTGTTAAGGAAGGTATTAGTTCAACAAGTTTTAATTTTTTTTCATGTGACCTATGACTATATTCTGGTGTTCTATAGTCGTATCAAGGCACCTCCCCTTTTTTAATTCACTTATTTAAGTATTCTGCCAGCTGATTGGTCGAGTTTTGGACAGTAATTATGCTAATCCGTTTTCATTACTAGTGATGGCCCGCCATTAGATCCCTCATGAATTCCTCATATCGTCTCATAATTCCTATCCTCTTCCCGTATGAAAAAAAGACGCTTAAAAATAAGGAAAAATAGGAGAGAAGATTCGCAGTAGGCAATGCAATTTGAAATATATTACGTTAAACTAGTGCTATAAAATGCACCAATGCTCGCTCAGTAGGATAAAGAAGATGTCGAAAATACGTATTTGCTCGAGGATGTATATCCAAAAAACCTATGAGTAGCGAATTTTTCTATGCAAGTGAAGAAATCCTCGACGAAACCATATTTAGTCCATTTGTTTGCAGAGCCCGCGACATATGAGACGGTTACAGAGTATAAAAGGCGAAACGCTACAGCTGAGTCATTTAGCAGCTTAAAGGTGAGCCTTGAGTTTCGACCTCTTAAAGGACTCGACATTGATGGTAGACTGTTTTTTTTTTGAAGAAGTGACCCTCAATCATTCGAGTGAACCAAAATGTAGTCGTAAGAGTTACCAAGAAATGAATAGCGATGAAAACTATGCTCCCGTATGCTGAAAGTAGCAATTTTTTAAGTATATTCTCGGAACTCATCTGAGACGCTGCAATATGAGCCCAAAAATAAATTTTCAGATTATTCGATATGATTCGATGAAATATCTGCAGATATTTCATTAAATAATAATAAGTACACTTATGTAAAGTTCCCTGCTAATCTATAGAGAAAATGAAATCGATACAACCTCCTTAATGGGGAGTTTTTGGGTATGATAGTCTGCAATTTCTAATTTGTACTAAAACTCGAAAAGTCCTTCTTTTGGGTCTGACTCACGCTCACTTCGTTTACCATTCGATATCAGATCGATCAGATCTCGGACCGATCTGAAGTTCCACTCGAGCCGAATCAGATCGCCTGATTCACTAACACGTACTGAAATTATCGATATCGATCAATAGAATGTATCAGTTGAAGCACGATTGACCCGGTGAGTAAACGAGCGCAGAGATGGAAATTTTAAGTTGCATTCCGAGTGAACAAAATTACCCCATTGGTGGTAGAATTGCGATGTGTTACGATATCATCAATTTGACCTAACTCTTGTCACATCGGGTTTCAACTCATGTCTTGAACTACAACGGTTATATTTTGTTTCCCTGTGACAAACAAAAGAATAACGAGGAGTGCCACAGACCCGCTGGTTCAGATCGATCTGAATTCTCCGACTGGCTGAGTCGGCCCACTTCTCAGATCGATTCCACAAGGGCGTTGCGTTTACCATACCGAACTGATCCCATCAGATCGATCTGAGATCGATTGATAAACGTAGTAACTATTTCGGCGCCATGAGCAAGAGCCCCTCTTGAGTGTGCTTCAACCGAGTCGAAGGCTCTGAGCAGCACGCACATTTTTTGTGGCAGCGGTGGGACCTTAACCTGTCAATAACCCCTGATCAAACCTTAAATCTCGATCCAGAGATGCGTTCATCACGCATGCTCGATGTGGGGTAAGAACCCGCGACCTTTGGGTTACAACTCTAATGGGGAACGCCACCGACCTGGATGCCGCGGGCGGTTGAATGACATGTGCTTGATTAGTTGAACCGACCGAATCGTCCTTTAACATTAGCCTCGAGCACTGATCACGTTCTGCACCTGGCATTTGAGAACCACCCGCGTGCTTTCCGTCCAAATTGATTGGCGGCGCTCGCGATGACACCCGTGGCCTCGACAAACAGTGTCCCGCCCGCATTCTCGGATTCGTATCAACGAAAGAAGCTCCACCATTCTCCTCTTCCAAACCTCGTTGAACCCTCTTAAAGGATTGCAAATGGCATTTTCAACCGTGCCTTTCGGGAGGGTTGGTTTCGGGAGGGAGGGTTGGAGAGGTGATGGAAGACAGACGTAGGATGGCAGACGTAGGAGGGGCGGATTAAGGTAGTTTGAACGAGATGATTCCATAGTCATAATAGAGACCATATTCATATTTTATAAGTAAATTTAACCCTTTGAGTGCCATGCGACGATATATCGTCGTTTGCAGAATGTGCCAGGAGTGCCAACGACGATATATCGTTGTCTATGAGGAGACCTGTTAAAACAATGAGTCATTACAAAAAAATTATATTTTTCGCATTCATTAGCAAAAAATTGTTCTTTTTCAAATACAGAAATGATCATGTAAAAATAGTAAAAAAATTGTGATTAATATGCCGTAATAAACAAATAATAATTTTATGAATAAAGGCCTACAAATATATCAAAATACCCATGGCACTTCTGGGAGTACCCACCAAAAAATTGGTGGCACTCAAAGGGTTAAGGTTGTTTGAGGGAAATATAATTTCACCTATAAATCAATGAATTTGGTCTCATTTCAAAGGAAAATATGTCATCCATCCAAAGTTGCCAAAATATCAGCCAACTACCGAACTACTTTCCGAGATTTTTGAAGAAAAATATCTGCCCTTTAACATAGGAAATAGTACGAATATACCCTTCAGGGGGATATTATTTTTAAAATGAGGAAACTTTAAAACCTAGATCTCGTAAAAAATAAATAGTGCCTGGCTTGCATGTTCTATTGACTATTTTTTTAAATAAATCATATTGTTACCACAGTAATTTTTCAGATTCTTCTTCTTTCAGAATCTTCCTTTATGAAGGTTTTTTTACGTACCGCGTGAAAAAAATGAGTCAAAATACTGTAGTTATTTATATTTATATAAACTTCAGGCACATTAAACAATATTATTGTACTATTAATACCACAATATTTAATTCATGCTTCCAACAGCTGCTGAAATTAAAACGTATTATTCTAAAATGGTCTCCATAATGGCTAAGGAACTATTTCGCTCAACCTATCTTAAGCAGCAGTTAGAAAAGAAGAGTAAACATCCTAACGTCACTGACGCAAAATGAAGTTACATCATAGGAAGACGAGAGAGATGAGATTCACTGGAAGCAAGAGGGAGGGTCTTAATATAAGGGTGGAAGGGCAAAAAATAGAACAGCCATTAACTAAAGATGCATGAAAAATATTAATATAGACTAATTTTTTTTTCGCTGTAAGCTGAGAACCAACCGTTCTGTAAAAATCACTGCGATGACTAATTTATGTATTAAAAAATAGTTGAGAAATAATACAAGCTACATTCTATAAAATTTTAAATGCTGTATCTCTCGAAAGCATGTCCGTCATATTTCTCGTACAAATACCTGGAAATTTTTTGGCAAATATCTCGAAAAGCATAATGACTAGTGACTAATATTTATTTATTTCCTTAATTATTATTCAGTTCAATTCAGTTCACTTATTATCGAGTGCCTTTCTTGCACATCAGATATTTTACATTTTTATTACAAAAGTCAGAAAAGTATAAAAATAAATAAAGAGAAAAAGAGGAAATAAAGTAATGATTACAAAATAATTATATAAATTTAAATCCCATTTAATGTTAATTCGCCGGTTTTCAGTTTCACTATGTATATAAATATCAGGAATGTTGAAAACATCCTTGTTCGGTATATGTTATTATATTCATAACCATAATAGAGATCACAGTCCGAAAATGTAGCAAAGAACAATTTTAAATACATGCATTCTTTCCCACTTCACGCAAGTTAATAAAGCAGCGTTATTAGTTATGTAAGGAACTGCCATGCATCATTTAGAAGCAACTTATACGCTTTTGATTTGAGAACACGTATTGATTGTATCTTATTTATAATGATTATTATGGCTTTATTTCCTTGAAAATTGTTCATTTTACAATGTACAATTGTGAGGTGCCGTCAAAATATAAATACCAAAAAAATACAGTAAAACACAGTCATTTCACTGATATTTGGTGTCATTTGGAGAGTTGAATTCTTTTCTTTTGTTATGAGATCAAATACATCAAATTACATGAGATGTGCTCAAACTATCCTCAAGTTTATGTTTCGAATGGGGTGGTTAATTCCTTTCCGGGTGATTTGACGGGTGTGGAATCAATGTCGTCCGATACTTCGATCGTATCCCTCCTCCGATAAGCCAAGTATACTTGATATCGATATTGCAAAATACATATTAAATCAAACGACCCTGGTGTGGAATACCTAATATTTCAATTTTTTCCCATGAATTACGGGGAGATAGGCGGCTGACCACTTGGCACTCACCTAAAACTGCACCGGCGAAGTCTAGCAATATAGTGTCGCACAAACTTGTAGCTCGACGCTCAGTTCTGTCATGCTATGGCGAACTAGCAAAAGTTTACTGAGAGCCACATTGTGTTCATGCTAATTGCGGCTTATAGGAAGTTCGTTATTTTTAAAAGTCTTTCTACTTCAGTAAGAATCGAAACTGTAATATAAAATACTGTTGTTTAACTCTACATGTACATACTACCCTCCGAGCCGCCGAATAGGCGTGTGGCAGGGGTGTTAGGTCACCAGCCGCGTAAAAATGTAAGATTTTGGGAGATGAAATGGTGACGTGTATTATGGGAGTGTACTTAGTGGAGCTCAGTTTTTATTGTGGTCGCTTATTGTGCGCGGAAAGAACAAGTTTTTGTACCTATCAGTTCGGCAATATATCTCTCTTACTTTATCGCTTCTGTCAGATCTAGAGATGAAGCAAGGCGTCATGGTAATATTCTCTGTGTTGCTTTGAAACTCACCAGTTCTGAATTTATCATGCAACTATCGTGCTTAGTGTGTAGCCTCCGAGTCTTTAGGGGCTCCCACCTTAATTCCTCTTCAAGTTCTGAAACACTGTACGTTTCTATACTCTTAACGAAGCGCGCTGCTTTCCTTTGTATTTAATTTTTTTTTTGTTAAGTCTTCATGACCAGGGTCCCAAATGCTCGCGGCGTATTCGAGGTGCGGCCTAACCAGAGCGAAGCAGCGTCTCTCTTTTACTTTTTCATCCGAGGACCTTCCTACTTTACGCTTGATAAAACCTAATTTGGATGTCAAGAGACCGCACGGAAGCCGCGAAGAACTTTCAAAAGGATGGCCACCCCGATGTTAAAGGGCGGGGAGAGGTTTTGCAGGAGACGACAGACAGCTTTAAAAGGAGCTGACCCGCCGCTCTTCTCAAGGACGAGATCCCGCCGCGCCGCAAGAGTTTGCTTTATCCTGCTCTCTGAGCGGGACGCACGAGGAGAAGAATGAAGCTCTTTCAATAAGAAGCCGCCACATGAGCGAACGGAAGCCATTTAAAAGGTTATAAAGGGGATAACTAATCCTTCGCCACGCCCATCCGACTTCCCTCACGCTCTCACCCCATATTTACATGAGAACTTGATTTTTAATGCCCAAACCAAAAAGAGATCGACCCGCATAGCTAATACATTTTACATCCCCAAATACCGCACAACAAAATACGAAAATACTTTCATCACCTCATCTTGTAAATTATGGAACTCGTTGCCTGATAGTATCAAATTTTATAGGAATGTCTCACAATTTAAAAGGAGTATGGCTGACTTATTGTCTCCCCAACGTCCTCTCTCCTTTATGTGAGAAGATCAATTATATGAGGTGGTATTGTTACTTGTTTTCTATAACCATTTGCTGTTTTTCTGTCTCATAAAATATCTGTTCGTTTGCTCTTTCATTTTTTTGTTAATATGTATTACAGATTGTAATTTTTTGTTTTAATATATTGTTTAGATTGTTGATATTGAGACTTCTGAATATACTTCGCTCATTTGATGTTTTTCTTTGCTGACTTGAAAGTTGTTTGTTTGTTTTCTTTTTTTTTGTAAGACTTAGTTTCCAAATTGCCACAGATTAAAATATTTTTTGTTTTGTATTCTATTCCTCGTGAAGGCATGACAATTGATTTAATGTTCTAAGGGACTTTTCCCCAGGGCAATTAAATTGTTTTCCATTTTTCCCATTCCCCTCAAAACCCTTCGAAAGAGATATCTTTAGAGAATGGCCCGAATGACACACACACACATGATACATTTGTCTTTAAGCGCGTCGTGACGCGAGGAGCGTGGAAGGGTATCTGGCATCGTGTCACGTTTAACTACCGAGAAAAAACACTTCAAAGATTCCCCACTCCTTGCGATTGGTCGCCGGAATCGCTTATCGATTGCAGACTGATGCGATTGAGATGTGTCTCCGAAAGAGGTGAGCGGCGAAAAGCGAAAGGACCGGAGAATTGGACTCAAGGCTTCTCGCATTTACGGAACTGCGAAAATCGATTAATTATTGATGCCCGGGAGTTCCTTTACATCTGTTCACACGAGTCATGTTGGGCGCACAGTCAACAGCATAAATAAATTACATCCATCGACTGTTACTTTTTACGGGATTCATTCCGCGATGTATGTTTTTTTAAACAACAATATTTCGCTGGTCCTTCTGCCAGCTTCATCAGGTTAACTGAACTGCTTTATTTGTCTCGCTCGTCCATTCTAATGCCCAAACCAAAAAGAGATCTACCCGCATAGCTAATACATTTTACATCCCCAAATACCGCACAACAAAATACGAAAATACTTTCATCATCTCATCTTGTAAATTATGGAACTCGTTGCCTGATAGTATCAAACTTTATAGGAATTTCTCACAATTTAAAAGGAGTATGGCTGACTTATTGTCTTCCTAACGTCCTCTCTCCTTTATGTGAGAAGATCAATTATATGAGTTGGTATTGTTACTTGTTTTCTATAATCATTTGCTTTTTTTCTGTCTCATAAAATATCTGTTCGTTTGCTCTTTCATTTTTTTTGTTAATAGGTATTACAGATTGTAATTTTTTACGATTACGAGTAAGATTACGAGCGAGACAAATAAAGCAGTTCAGTTAACCTGATAAAGCTGGCAGGAGGACCAGCGAAATATTGTTGTTTAAAAAAACATACATCGCGGAATGAATCCCGTAAACAGTAACAGTCAACACTGCATCCGCGGAAGCCTACGAGCTAAATTACATCCATATTGAAAAGAATACTTTTTGTACTTTTCCACAGATATTTCATGTGTACAACGCAATTCACAGCTTTACTGCATCATCAGGTACATCTGCTTGTCGTCAGGCACAATTATTTGTCGTCAGGTACAATTGTTTGTCGTCAGGAACAATTGTATTTCGTCAGGATCATGCAATGCAGTAAAGCTATGAAACATATCGTACAGATTAAATAATTAGAAAATTACACGGAATTCTTTTCATTATAGCTGTCAATGAAAATTTCTTCTACGATGTGACACCTAGTGTCGTAAAGTTTAGCACAAATCAATGTGGGACCCTATGCAGTAGAGTGGTTTGAAAGAAACTCCTCAGTAAAGGGGGCTTAATTAATCAAGTATGGGATAGTCCTTGGTATAAGTATAGCATTAACAATAAATGGGAAAGGAAATATGGCAATGTGGGTTGTATGCTCTAGTAATGGACATGAATGAAATGATATCATTGCTCAGGAATCAACAAAACTTCGCATGCTTTTTAAATTCCCGAGCACGGAAAAGTTTAACAAAGTTAAGGTTTAAACTATTGAAATTGGATATCATTTCCTTAAGAGTCTTTCGCCGCTATATTAGCATTTTTTTATTTGATTATTCGACCAGCTGGTTGGCAGGTCTTTGAACAGTACTTATTCTAACGTCCAAATTTCTGGCATATCATTCCATTTTCCCTCCCTCAGCTGATCCGCCATTAGATCCCCATAAAATTCATCAAATCGTCTTCCTCTCCCAATTTCGTCCAGAATTCCTATCCTCTTCCACGCTTTCTCAGTATTCTACTCTCTATTACCCTCTTCAACATTCCCTCCCTTTTGAAAAAGTCCTCCATCCACTTCTTGTACCTCCTCCGAACCATCGCTACCAGCTTCCTCCCCTCTCCAACCATATCCAGTACCTCCTCGTTAGTCCATTACTTCACCCAGCTCACCTTCTCCATCCTTTTACGCACTCACATCCCACAGGTCTAAAGTCTTCGTAATTCTTCCCTTCGCAATGACCAAGCCTCCAGCCCATACAGCGCCATGAGCCAAATATTTAACACGGTGTGAAACCCGAGAAAACGACACACGTGCAACTCACCGGGAAAGCACCGTATCTTTTATGTATTAAAGAAGTTATCTCCGTTTATTTGGACATGTCGAAAGAAGGAAAGATAGTCGAACATCGAAACAGACCTATATAATCGTAGAGCTAGGGGTGTTAGAGGAAATGGTAGGCTGCGGAAATCATGCGTGAATGAGGTAGAATAGACTCTTAAGAGGAGGTATATAAAGATTCTTACGAATAGTAGAGAGTATATGAAGCAATGCATGAGCGTAAGAGAAACGAAAGTGGTTCGCGGGCATATGGTGTTATGGAGGAAATTATTAGAATGCAGCTATTTTTCTAGGGCTAATGGCAAACAAAATTCTTTTAAGTTACCTATCTTCAGGTAGCGAGGGTATAAAGGACGCGATGGTTATGTATTTATGCGCGTCCAATTAACAAAATATAACAACTAAGAAGGCAAACCCCCTGACAGTATATTAATGTTTTCTCATGAATATAAGTAGTTTATAGTCGTGGTATTGAGGAACTTTCCAAAAATTGTGCACTCAATTACTCTGAACTAATCCTGACACTTCAAGTTAATCTACGTCTCTCTTAGGCCTTATCTGCCTCTTCAAGAAGAGCGTACATTTCTGAGCATAGCTCTCACATTTTTCAACCATCTTTAACCGTCTTACCTATTTATTTTTCCTCCCCGTTTAGTCTGCCGCATCTCCAAGAGATTTCATGACTCTTAGCAGTGCTATCAAAAGTGAAGTCTGTGAAATATATCCCTCTTCGCTAATTTTCGCAACTATGTCCACTGATTCTATTCCGTCTGCACTCCCTATTCCTAATATCGCCAGACAAATACTTGAAAATGACTTGAAACTCTTCCATATCATTCATATCATTCCGAATTGCATCACAAACCGTCATGAACTGCTCTCCCATGTCATTTTAGAATTCCAACGGTGGCGATCCTCACGTGCGAACTCTTAAATTAACAAAATACCTGTTCCCGGTTTATCCAGAGATCATACAATCCCTTTTCTTCCCTTTTAAATCCACTTATTAACAAAATTGATCAGTTTTCGCTCTCTTCCACATACATAATACCAGAGCTCTTTCTCATCTCTCTGACAGTAGTTTTTTCTCTCGGCATTTGCAATTGTTGAATTTATGATTTCATCTTACTACTGTTTTAGAATGTATCTAAATGTGAGTTCTCATTTAATCTCTTCCGCTCCGCCGTTCTCGCCGTATATACGTGTCATATCTCAGTCATAAGGGTTATATGTGAAGTAAATATGATATTTTTTTTGCAAAAGCTTAAAAGATTACACCAAGCTTACGAATGACATTATACGCACCAAATCTGCAGAATACTTAACGGCCTCCTGCAAAATGCAATGCGTAATAGACACCCAAAAAAATAATAACACGGTAATGCAAATATACTGCACAAGGTGCTCTATTTAATGGCCTTGTGTTAATCTGAAGTAATCCTGTGTGCGGACCTTTTTGTGCGTTTACTTTTCTTCCTACCCTCTTCCTTCCTCTACCGCGCTTCCCCAGTGTTCTCCCCTCTATTGTCCTCTTCAGCATTCCCTTTCCTTTATTACGTCCTCCTTTTTGTACGTAAGATAAAAAAATGAATAATTGTTTTGGTACTGGCCAAAAATTTCTCGTGCTAATAGAGACATTAAAAAATTGTTCATCCAGCATCACATCAAGTAAACATGAAAATTACGAGAAATATTCCAAAAGTTTAAAATATATATAAATGTTTCCGATTTAGATATTTGCTTCGCAATATCCAGTGGTACACCCCTACGTCCATACATCTTACTAGCTCATGCACCTAAAAGCGAAGCGCAAACGTGACTTCAAGAGCTACCCACTGAGATTTTAAGGATGCCGACAGTTACCTAAACACGCGAGATGATGACATTCGCTGAGTCTAGTCGAATATACTGCAGTCGATATGCGCTATACAATAAATGGAAAGAGTTCTCTTATTACTAGAAGTTTTTGGCAATGTAATATCATTCATCCCCGAACTCATTACCCAAGAGTCTCTGCCTTCCTGAGACCTGGGGGAAAATGGCTAACACTGTAACTAAGGCCGAATGTATGTACTTGTACTATATCTATCAATCAGTCTCCGTTCTTAGAACCACTAGAACTGACCCCTCCTACCTCTTACGCCCTTATACCTCAGACAAATATGTACCTAAAATCATTTCTCATCTCTGGTTCTAATCTCTGGAATTCCTTGTCATTATCTATAAAACATTTCGTCCTCTCTGTCTGTTTTTAAGGAAAACTATTTAATGTTTACTGTAAGCAGTGTGTATGCCAATGATTGTAATTTCTTTCCTGTTATTAAATCGTACGTCTCCAGAATGATCTGAGAAATTATTGTTTGTTTGTTATCTCTCTGTGATTGATATTATATTTTACATTTTTATATGCAATATTTTTCCATTGTATTCAGAGTTTTTCATCACTGTGCGATGTTGACCAGGAATATATTTATTTGTTATTTTTTCGTTCAAAGCAGAATTTGATGTGAATTTTCTTTTTTGCTCTTATGGAGAAACCCAGAGCATAATAAACTTATTCTATTCATCTACATAGCAAGAGTCAAATTTATTTTTATCTCATTGTTTTTCTCACATTTTTATGGATAAACTATATTTTAATCAATAATGAAATTAAAGGAAAAGCGTATTTTTTTTTAAATTCAGGACTCGAGGATAGCAAAATAATGTCCATTTGACGGACATTCCATCTCCAAATCAAAATCTAACATTTTTCAGGGCTCAAATGCAGTCACATCGAATGCCCTTCTGCAAGGACATCGGGTCTAAATGAGGCTATTTTTACAATTAGAGCTCGGATTTTGAGGGCGTGGTGAGAATTATCAAGGTAACTAGGTCATGATAAGAGAAAATCGATCACTTTCTGTGTCGCCTGCTTGGTATGCATAGTCTACGAAAGCAACATCCTCCGTCGAATCCAGCCAAATGGCAACAAAAGGCTTCCTATCAAAGCAGATTAACCGAAGGACATTCGTGCATGCCGCTGCCTCGATCACGCCATGGCCAAGCTTTCTGGCTTCGTGGGGCATTCATGCTTGTACTATGCAGTGCACCTTAGGCTGCCATTAGAGAAAGGCAAAAATTCAGGGCATCAACACTTCGTAATAAAGAATGTGTTTGTGAACATTTTAAATATGCAAGTTCAAATATAAAATGAAGTACGATTAGCGAATTTTTTATTCTACAAAATACCATATTTTGAGTGAAATAATATTCGGAAATATATACACGGATATCCTATAAATTCCCCCAGGGCTTCAACCAATCACGATTCTGTAAAACGCCTTTTTCAACAACACTTTTTTTTCAATGCATTAAGGCGACGCATCACACCCGCTCGACAGGTCGGATTTGTGATGATTTCCGACCCAAGATTTTTTGTTTAAGTCGTACGTCATCAACTTGAAATTTTTATAGTATAAATAATAGACCTTTGCCAAGGGAGGCTCGTATCTGAAACATGAAAATTTTTATCCCGGAGCATAATCAAACCATCAGGAAAACGGCAAGATGTAGGGTATATTTTTATAAAAACTATTATTATTATTGACATATCTAAAACTAATGGAGATGTATCAATCCCTCCTCTATTGGAATGCTAGGTGACAGCCGTCACGGTTGTAAGATAGAATCTGTAATTGGTATATTTCGACAAGCTACCTGAATGGTTTTCGGCCATGATGTGCTCGGACGGTGATGCAATTAGTTCAGTCTTATTTCACAGATCTTATATTAGCGCTGCCTGTACTTACGCGCCGGAGTCTTTGCTACAACTTACCGACGACTGTTGCCTTGTGCGATAGTTATCCTGGAGTAAGAGACTCCTGACGCTAAAACGCCTCGATCGGGTGCGAGTGACGCCATCTTGTGGATTTTCGACAGAACTTTTCCTTACCGAAGGGTATGATGCGTCCTCTTAAGGCCACTTTACAACGAACGGAAGCATGAACTCTTTCATGAAAAAAATTTGACCATGAGAAGCGGAAAATTTTATGATTATCGGAATGACTGAACGGAAAACAGCACCTGCTAGAATTTTCTGCATTTTCTTGTACGTTATGTGATATATTTGTTTGTACAAAAAATTGCATCGTGTGACGCGGCCTTTACAGACATGATTGATTTCCAGAATTACGCTGAGTCATTAGGATTGCTCTTAAACATTAAAATTTCGATCTATTACTGTTTTTTGTGAAGAAGAAAGAAAATAACATCGCCGACACAGCTGCCTAAGCATTAGCTATTTTTTCTGAAATACGAGTGAAATGATAGTGTAATATGTCTAACATTTTGATACCGAATAAACAATTGAGTAAAATAAACTGTAAGAATAAAGGGTAACACGATTAAGGACAAGCTTTGGCGATTTCAGAGATTTTGTCCATTTCCAAAATTCCACCAGAATTGTACGCCATGATGCAAGACAATTCAGTTTTTTCAGGTCGTACGGTAACACTTGGTGGGTAGGTACACTTGATATTGGCATTATACTTATGGCCCGCATGCTAGAAAAAACTCTAATTATACTTAAGCCCATTCGTACATCAATTCGTCGTAACTTATATGCCAATAGAAGTAAATCTCGTGCTGTAATAGAGATTTTTTCAACGTTTCCCGACGGATAATTAGAGCTTTTCAAAGATGGCTTCTTATAGAGGACAATTTTTTGCTGACAATGAGACTCCTTTATCTTCTACCACCTCGGTTCCTCGAAGGAAGAGATAAGGCAGAGTAAATACTGTTTCGACTCTTGGTTCCACGATTTCTGTCGCGTCCATCAACTCAAAAAACTTCCTTCAAGTCTCCAATACTTATCTTTCCACTTCATTTATGTGCAACCATTCAACTGATAAATAAGACTGTTAGCTGGATAAGAGCCGTCAAGACAAATCTACCGTAAAGTGACCAACTTGCAAAAATTATGTAAAAAATTAAGTTTTCTTGATATTTCTTTCCATTTCCATTCAAAATTGATATTTACAAGTGATAAATATGACCGCTAGCTATATAAGAGCTGTCAGGACAAAATGTACCGTAATGTACTAACGTACAAAAATTGCATAAAAAGTAAACAGGTTTCTTGATATTTTTTTCCATTTCCATTCAAAATTAATAGTTTCAAGTGATAAATAAGACCACTAGCTAAATAAGAGCTGTCAGGACAAAATGCACCGTAAAGTGACCAACTTACAGAAATTGTACAAAAAATTAACAGTTTTCTTGACATATTTTCCATTTCCATTCAGAATTAATAGTTTCAAGTGATAAATAAGACCGTTAGCTAAATAAGAGCTGTCAGGACAAAATTTACCGTAAAGTGACCAACTGACGAAAGTTGTATAAAAAATTAACAGTTTCCTCAATATTTTTTATATTTCCATTCAAAATTAATAGTCCCAAATGGTAAATATGTAAGGCTTTTAACTGAATAAGAGCCGTTAGGACAAAATTTGCCGTAAAGTGACCTGCTGACAAGTGGGTTTTCTCCAAAATTAATAGTTTCCTCGACATTTTCACCATTCAACCATAGTTTTCAGACACTTTTTCATGTTGTGTGGAGTATACAGCTGAAATATAGATGCCGTATGAGGTTTACACGAAACTATTTTCCCTTGAATAGAACGGTAAGTGTTTTCGCGCAGGCAATGGTAACATTATATTGCTTCTGGTGATTATTTAGCTAGTGTTCATATTGCTGAGCTATATTTTGAAATGTGTGTCAGTGTTGTCACAATTTTCACTGAAGCAAACAATAATATACTTGATTCTGCGTTTACAAATTGACTGGCTTGCGAGGGGGAATATCTGAAACGTCAATTTGATGCAGAGCTACAACCATTTCTGTAAAAAAAAAACATTGGAAAAGCTTTTTTTCGCGCTTAAAACTAAAAAAAAAAATTATACGGCGTTGAATAAGGCAGAATGCGTAGACGCGAAGTCTCAAGTCTACCGTTAGTTCCCCTTCGAATCGTAAAAAATATTTCCCTTCGTATCGTAAAAAAATATTGCCCTTTGTATCTTCACTGCGGGTCAACCAAAATTTGTACTTCATCTGTTCCTTTTATAATATTCTCATGCAGTTTTCAATCCGCTGGCTGCAACGGAACGTCCTAAGTGTGATTGAGCGATGTTGAACCCGTAGACTTCCCAACCAATCCAAGGCCTATTCCCACTCCTACTGACTGGTTGGTTAACTGAGGTGGTTGGAGCAATTTATTATTTACAGTTTTGCTTTTAAATTTTTATGTATGTACTTATTAGTATTATTTATATGTATAAAGCGAAATAAAATTCATTTGACCAAATTGGTTTTTTGGCAATTTAAGAGCGTGGAGAAGGATGGAGAAGGTGAGATGGACGGGGAGGAAGACTACCGAGGAAGTGCTTGAGATAGAGGGCGAGGAAAGGAAACTTTTGAATGAAATTCGAGATCGGCAGGTAGGTGGCTGGAGGATGTAATGAGGGGTGAGGAATTGCTGAGGAATGTGATACAGGGAGGGATGTTGGGCAAGCGACGAAGAGGAAGAAAGAGGATAGGTTTCATGGACAGGATGAAGAAGGGTAGATCGAATGCTGAGGCGTAAAAGGATATTCTAGAGCTACACAGGCCCCTGAATGCGTAGAAAATTGGGAGGAGATTCTCTAACTTTCCTCAAAACCTACTTTAACCGGTATAAACATTTAAAAAATGCTATTTTAGCATGTAGTCTTACAGCACTTGACACATTTTTCGAAATGATTCGATGGCATATGTACAGAATTTCTCCTAAACGGAAAAAAATATGTTTCATAATATTATAATTGTTCCTAATATATAATAAATTTCTATGTTCAAGACAAAAATATATTTTCATTAGAATTTTGATTTAATTACGAATTCCGTTCCGTAAACCCCAGTCATAACCATGCTTTCATTGAGAGGAAATTTTAAAATATAATTCTTGCACCATTCATATTTAAAATGTATGGTTGTTTCCATTGACAGATTTATCCAAGCGAAGTGAGGTCCACGAATTATTTTCGACTTACTTGAAAGTTATAAAAATATTCGCTCAGGGACTCACGATTGGCGTTCCCGTCCCATCTAACTCTGACTCGAGAGAAAACATATCGAGCCACCTGCTGTGAGCCATTTTTCATATTTTGTCCAGCGCAAATTGCGACGCACAATAAGGATTTATGATAGCAACAAAAGCCGGCAGTGCGGGAGGCAGCGTAGCCATGGTAGAATGACTCGTGAATGGTCCCGCGTCCATCGATCTGGGAGGTGATTCATTTGGCACCATTGTTGCGGCGTCCGAAAGATGGATCGACGGTCATCCCAAGCACCACCCATTGATTGGATCACTCGCGGAGATTGACATTTCGCGTTTCCAAAGGGAATGCGGGCTGTGAAATTAGTCGCCGCTCCTGAAAAAAAACCCTTCTTCTCACAGCACAATACTTCAGGACGAGAATATTGAGTTGATTCCTAGCACGAAGAGGACACAGTAACTCCATTTGTGAGTTTGATAATTACAATGAATTTCGTGTTTGATACAAATTTGGCGTTTATGCAGTCAATTATTTGAATACTTGATGACATGAGTAACTAGTTTCAAGAGTCAGATTCCTTGTGCAGAATTAAAAAAAATATATCTTTCTTCTTGAAAAGTCTTCCTTCCATTCAGTCCTGTCCAGGCATTTTCTACGTGAGTAAATCCCTCTTTTCATACATATATACATACACATCGGAGTACTATTTGTAAGTAATTTCTAAGGCTACTGCCATTAACGTTATTTCCATTTGTTAAACCGCCTTTACGGGGAATGACGCTGGCGAACCCGTGTCGATATACGGTGACTACTCACTGACTTTTGAAGTTTGATAAGACATCTTAAAAGAAGATACGTCGCTTTTCTTGACCTTAAAACTGATATTGACGAATATGCGATATTTATTAAATTTCCACTGATGGTTTTCTTTGACACCAACAAAACCCTGAAAGGTAGAGTTAACTCCTTAGCCTCGCAAGTTCGTGGTTGGACTGATTAGCTTACCAGATATTGCTACTCGTTTAGAGGTCAATAAGGATCCTAACGCAACTTCCTGCCAGACGAAGAGTTTCTTTTTTAGACGGCAGCTATGGTTTGCGGGTCGAATATAGCAGATGTCGAAATTTTTTTATTCAACTCTTGACCTTGTCCACTCCCATTTTTGTTGACTCTAAACGCTCGGGTCTCTTTGCCCCGCCCCTCTCTCGCTGTCACAAGGATACATACATTTGCGTCACGTTCGAATGAAACAAGCAACGTGAGTTGATCACATTAGTTAGTTTATTAATAAGCTTGCACTGAGGCAACGCCCTCCGCAGTCACGCGAGAGAAGACTTCATCTTATCGCGTGAAATTGCTGGGCGCGAGTTGAAACTCTTGAGGGCCCTCCTCGGCCCCTCGCAGGCTTGTGACTGGGCTTGGCCCGAATGACGATGATAGTATGGGTGTATTCTTTTTATATTCCTTTCATGGGACACTCGAATTTCGAGAGGGAATCCGTGGAAGGTCGACGAGAGTGTTTGGGACGCACTCCAAAGCGGTAACCTCTGACCCTCCCTTCACCCAGCTCCACCCCCGCCCACCGAAACACCCCCAAACTAAACTCCCGCCTGGATCCCCACGCGTAGAAAAGGAAAGTAACGCATGTCTGTCCAACTTAGGCGATTGGATCCAATGCGTGTTTTGTCGCAACGCTCAATCACAGGAGGACGAATCTCTGGAAGGAAAGAACTGAGGAAGGGGGCAAGAAATAGGAGGTGTATTGCCTCATAAACTGTAATTCCCGAGGCAAACATAAAAAAACGTAAGTACGGGGGACATCCCTGACGCCTCACTTATCTTTGTATTCTTTCCGTCCACCGTATCTTCTCCATCCTCCTCCACACTCAAATCATAAAAGCCTACATGCGCGACTGTCTAAAATACTTAAATCATAGGAAGTAAAATATCACCAGACCTAGACATTATGAAATTACTCAAGAAGAATTACGCAAATAAACAGAAAAATATATTTTATTCCAATAATAATCTTAAAAATCTCAGAAGTAGCGCTTTAGTAAAGTTAATTATTGGCCACGGCATCCAACTAAAAGCGATATCATCCACTCGCGAAAATATTCGTTAAGCATAACGAAAAAAAGGCAGATGAGACTTTTCCTATCATATTACCTGAGTTACATCTACATCATCTACATCTACGTCATACCCTGCAAGCCACCCAAAAGGTGTGTGGCAGGGGGTGCTTCCACACCAGGCATGCATGAATGATACGGTAGAACACCGAAATTACATTGAAACCCGCGTACCACACATGCAATGCGCCAATTAAAAATCTAATAACCAAGAAACATTCTATCGTCAATCGTTCCAACATGCAAGAGATACTAAGACTACTACTACATATTCAAAATATCATGCATAAATAAGATCATCAATATTTACATCATGTATAAATAAGAAAGTAGAGAATATAATGAGAAAGATTTACTGCCTGCCTATTGTCAATACTCGAACTATTCATGACGACTATCACAGCTGTTATGGTCCCGAATGGTACGCGGAAATGACGTTTTATACCTAACGGTTCTACAATCTAGCTCTCTAATTTTATTGGCGCGATCTAATCTGCCGTAGTACGAGGGGGTTAATAGTATGTTTTTTACGTCGTCAGAGAAATGATTTTCCTGAAATTTAGTTAGAAGGTTAAGCCTATAATTTAATCTACGCTGTGATAGCGATTACCTGTACATAGCAAAAATATTTGACGAAATAATGAAATATCAAATTCAGAAAAGTTTTAAGGGCTTAAATAAAATCGCATTCAATCGGTATTGAGCCATTTGTAGAAATATCAGCCCTTCTGATGACTGAAGGAAAAAATCGCCGATGATAATTAGCAGAAAGCGATGCGATGTGCTCGAATCTTAATCACAGAGCAAATGTATTATTACCAAGATACCATATACGCATGAAAGCAACATATTTTAGATAGTAGCGAAACACATATGGAAATCATGAAACGTGATTTTTCTCCTTTAAAATTTGGAAACATTACCGTTTAATCGGGTCTCGATGGAATGTTAAAGCAGTGAATGCCATCGCCAACTGAAGACTCATTATTCACTAATTTTAAAGTGTCAATAATCAGCTAATAAGTGCTAAAACATAGGATTTGGTGTTTTCTGTATAAGACTTCAGAGAAGTTAGAAAGCTGTAGCTCATTTCCTTCGTTGATTTATTGGCTATGGGAGAGCGAATGCTTCTTATTTCTTTCAGTTCGACACCGGTCGTAGTAGGAAACCGTTGGACTCGCTGAGCCCGGCAGCGCTCGTATAATTTCGATAGAGAGGGAAAGCATCCATGTAAACACCGCATGGCGGCTAGACAATAAGAGGAGAATCTCATGGCGGGGCGTGAGAGGGGAGTGAGAAGGGGATAAATAATTATAGGGGACACGTGAGCATATGAGAACTCCAGAGGGGAGGTCCAGAGAAGGAAGGTGCAGCCCAGCAGCCCTATTCTGTTCTCCACGAGGTTGGACTGCCGAGCGCTAAGCCGGAGTCCCTTCCCGTATCTCCACAGTGAGCATGCTCGACCCAACCCTCTTTAAGATAGCTCAGGCTTGACTACGTAAGTCAAGACGAATGCCAAGCTACACATTATTATTATTTTTAAAATCCTACTCTCGCCGATGAAAAGGGTTACTTTTTGAAAGCCAAAATTGAGGTACAACATACGCAGATTATTCCATGAATATATTTTTACTGACCAAATTTGTCCAGCCATGGGGGCCGACTGCAGCGCCATTTGCATGGAAGTACAGCATTCTGACTTCAATCACGGCAATTATTCGCTAATAACTTTAGAAAATTTATGGTAAGCCGGTCCGGCAGACTTTTCCAGCAATTTAAAACTAGTTTGAGGGTGATTTTATTCTATTCATAATAGAAACCACATTTAAATTTTCTTTTTAAATTAAAACAGCTGTAAAATGCATGCAGTAACAACTGCATTAATTATTTCGCAAAAAAATATTGCTATACATGGCTGAACTACTCAACATTTAACTAAATATTCAACTACTCAGTTGTCTCAGGCGTAACTTCATGGAATTTACTATACCTTTTAAATAAAGTTGTTTTGTTATTCCATATAAATTTTATCTGAGACGACCCGGGTTTTGACGTGGCACAGCATCATCAGGCTTTCTCATCATCATTCTCTCTCCTCCCCTCACAGGTCTGACCTGACCCCGGATCTCTGACCTGAAGATGACGTACCACGTCGAAACCCGGGTCGTCTTAAATAAAATTTGTGTGGAATAACAAAGTTACTTCACTTACAAAATATTCAGTTAAATAAGGCTCATAATTATTATTTTCTCGCCGTGAAAACGCCTCCTCAATCGGGAGGCTTTTTTGTGATAGTGTAAGACGTATGAGAAAACATACTTACAACATATCGTTTCATATCTGACGAGAGCTATATGGATGAACCTAATTTAGGTGTGTGCACAGCGGCACTGTGCACACACCTAAGCGGTCGCGGCCACAGAAATGCTGTATTGTTGGTGTGAGCGACAAACCGACCAAGATTGACTATTCATGCAGTATATCAGAATTTACGAAGGCATATGTGCAATAGAAATAGATAGTGTTTCTGATAAAAAAATCACAATCAAAATTATTTCGACACTTCCGCATTATTCCGCAAATTAAATAAATAAATAAATAAAAAATAAAAATTCGCATTTCCCATTTTCGTCGGCGCAACCCCTTGAGGAAGTTGAAAATTGCTTGGCGTAAGCCACCGCGGCATGCGGGCAAACGCGACCGGTCGCGTTCGGCCGCCACCGAGGCGACCAACCGCTGCTCAGGCCGCGGCCGTGTCCGCCTGGTGTATGTGCACGCACTGAACGTATGCATTGTTGTATGGCCGCGTATCGCGCCCGCCATCGCGGCCGCTCAGGTGTGTGGAGGCCTTAAGATAATGTGACATGATCCCAACCCTCCCAAAAAACGTCTTACGTAATACTTGAAAGGCCCCTTTTGAGGCTAAATTCGCAGAATTTCATGTCTTTTGGTGTGTCTCTCAATTCACCCGGATGCAGATTTCTGCCGTGCAGCCTCTCCCGCGATTCCTATTCGTGAGTCGGAGAGCGCGCGGACGGCGCGGACACTGTAGGGAAATTGTTCAATTGCTTCGCTCTCCTGTATTTATTTGCGTGGATCCCGCTATAGGGGAGGCGAGAGGGAGGAGGTCACCCAAGTCCCGCACGGAGTTACGCCACTGGTGAGCGAGAGGTCACGCGGAATGCAAGTAGCTCGCGTCTGCACTCGGGCGCTCTCACAACCGCCGTCCTTTCCGACACTCTCCCACTTATCTCCATTGACCGGGCGACAATCGCAGTCTCAGAACCAACTCATCACTTCACATTTCACCAAGTACTTTCTATTTCATGTCCGAAAACTGACCTTAACATGCATAATGTGTTGCGTTCAAAGAAATTAGAAACCTCGTAGAAAGTCATCGAATTTCATCCGAGACATATTGCTTAAAAAATGGAGTTATATACGATAGCATTGATTGTTGATGAACCTGCCGTTATTTTTTCAACTAAAAAATACCTTTCGATCTATAACGATCGAAAATGACAGCAAAATTGTTTGAAAGTGGACGAAAGATAGAATAAATTAAGTGATCTTCTTTCACAGATCATGCCGATTACACGCAAGTTTTTTTTCACAGCTATGTATTGATCTGCTTTTATTTTTGAATAAGTATGGAAATATAATTAATATAGACTGCATTTTAGTATGATCGGAAGTTAACTTATAGTCATAAAAGTAATGGCAGATATTTTGATTAGAAACTCATTTAGATAACGAGAATAGGCTGCAGTGTCAGCAAAATCGTTTGAAAGTGGACCAAAGATGGAAGAAATTTAGTAATCTTCTTTCACAGATCATGCCGATTACATGTAAAGTTTATAATTTTTTTCACAGCAATGTATTGCGATCTGCTTTTATTTTTGAATGAGTATGGCAATATAATGAATATTAACTGCATTTTAGTATTATCACAAGTTAATTCACAGTCATAAAAGTAATGGCAGATATTTGAATTAATTGGAAACTCATTTAGAAAACGAGAATAGGCTGCAGCGCTGTTACCTTGTATGTGGGAAAACGATTGAGGAAGGCTAGCGACAAACTTCCGCTTAGGTTAACTAGTCAGCTTCCTACTAGCGGGCCACAACCTCGCACAGGTAAATTGACAAACACAATGGTGGTGTGAAGAAGTAATGATGGCCGATTCCGAGCAGAAAAAATTCGACTTACTTATTATACTTATATACTTATTCGACTTACTTATACTATACGTATATATTTCATTTAAAGCCCTGTTAGTCAATTTTCTAAAGACAAAGTAAGTTATGTATATCGGATGCCAAACTGTCTATAATTTTATAGCGAAAGAAAATAAATATCCATTCTATAATGAAAAAACTCGAATAAAATAGGGGAGAGATAGCCTGGGGTCAGAGTGACCCCTCTAGTGTTAATAGGTAGGATATAAGTAAACAACAATAATAAAGCTTCTTTTAAGTATCGAAAATGGGGCACCGACACTGTTAAATCCCTTGAGGAACTCCTTATTCGGGCCCGAGCAATCCATCATTTAATCCAACGATTGAACAATGATCGAGACGTAGCATTTTAATCCACCGTACGGCCCGAACATTACCGAACATGATGGATGGCAATTCAATCGGAGATCCTCAACTTAATGGCGGATGCCTTGAGGATAAAAAAGTGAGAGTTGCCTTCAAGTCCATCTAGCGGTCGTTTCGAGGGAGTGAGGGAATGTAAAAAAAAATGCGCAGAGATATTATGGAGAGATAAATAAACCGTCCACCTGGTCAAATTTATGTGTTTTAAAGGACGAGTAAACCGGTATCCTTTTTCATTTTCTGCGTCTTAACATAATCCCGTGCGTCGCCTCAAGGATTTGTGGCAGCGGGTGTAGGCTCGCCAGTCATGAATGAGTACGCGTAAAGGAAAAGTATGAGGCTGCCATTCACCAAGTTGCAGCGGCATTTTCCAATTGCATCAACGTAATTACAAGTGTACCACTGGCTTTCGTACAAGGCGCACATCCTAATTTTTACAATTAAAGTTGCGGATAAAATTGTTCCTGCGTTGAGATTGCATAAGAACGGGATATACTAAAAATAAGACATCGAATTAAAGGATTGTAACGGAGAACATACTATACTCATTGAGTACACGCTACTGAATATTGTAACTTGCTTGGCACCTGTTTAAGGACTGCGTGACTATTAGTGACACGGATGGACGGATCCCAAAATAAGAAAACTTAATCTTTATGCATGATAAAAATCCAATTTTTTTGGATATTTCCGGGATAAAATTTGCGCGAGGTACACTTTTGGATTCGCAATTATACAATCGACATGCACAAAACACTACCTGCCAACGGTCAAAAAAAATCAGAGGGTTGCATGAGTATCACGATAACAACTATTCGAATTGGCAAAAACCACGTGAAAAAAAAGATCCGCACTCTTGGTCGAAGCTGTTACCTGCGTTTGGAAGATTTCAATCTTAAATGGTCCCTAAGGCTTGCAAAGTTTTCTCACCTGAAGCCCTTACATATGGCTTACGTACAATTTTTTTTTAACCTGTAACCAGTGACACGCGGTCTCACAGACCGCATTGATTTTCAACATAGCTTTTTCCGTCTCTGTCTCGCTTGTGATTTTATCCAAATAGAGTGTATAAAAAGTAGAGAGTATTTGAGGGATCTATCGCTAAAAATTATGTTTTCTGAAACTGCTTTTGAGTAAATTAGTTTTAAAGCTTTTCCACGGTGCGTCTGACCCCATGTTTGTTGTTACCTAAGTATTTCCATCCCATTCTATAAACATATAAAAATATATTATTAAATATCTCCGTCTATAACTATTTAGTTGGGCATTCACATTTTTTTTTAACAGTAAGATTAGATGAACATATTCCGGAATCATAAATTTTCCTTTCAAAGTCACATGTATGTAAGTCCACGTTCGGTAAGCTGCTCAACATATTTTGAAAAAAAAAACATTTACACCGCTATTTCATATAAAATATATCATAAGAATTTTGCGACATGGTAGAGGTGAGCTTACTTTAAAGATATATTTTAAGTAAATTAACACAATATATTTATTCAAAGAAATATCAGGACATATAGACATGCGGTCTCTGTGACCGCATGCCTGGGGCCATCGTCAAAAAGAAGGAAGTCTAAGTGTGCGAATTTCCTCAGAGAACCGGCCGAGTGCTTTTTTTATCTCTTTTTTACATAAAATACTATTGAAAGACGCTTAGCAGCCATGCTTTTTCATGCTCTGAGGAGGGTAACTGTTTATTTACTATTTTAATTTTATCGATTAAAGCCGATCTTATATTTTTTTGACCTGTTTGACTTTCCACGAAAGTTGCTATTAGTTCTGTTAAGATTATACTTTTCTTGGCAGGAAATAATTAAAAAGTGCTTTAGACAGTTACGCTACCGAGACGTACTCTTCCCCTGTGGATATTTGTGACCTTTACAGGACTAGATGTTCTCGACTGCGGAACATACAATGTAACAATCAGTCGATACTGAGCGCTTAGCGCCACTGCCCACGAGGAAAGATCGTACTTTGAACACATAGAGGCGTTCGCACATTTGTACATTGCGGATGACTCCGTAAAAGTGGAACTCCATGGCTAGTCCCGGATAGCTTAAAAATTTTTCAGGAAGTCTAAGGTTACGGGTTTACAACACTTTATAAGTGTAATCATTTACAATGAAAACAGACGCTCTTTTTTTATATTTGAGTATTTCCGAAGCTCCATTATCCTTAAAATGACCTTGATTGGGCCGAGATAGCCAAAATTTTACTCTATACTAACCATAGAAAGGAAAATATAAAAAGCATTGAGAGTATATCATCAGGTTTATCCTTTTAATCAAATTTAATTTAATCAAACCCAACGGACTTCGGGAGATATATAAAAAGTGTCCATTCAGAAGGTCAAGGGGTCGTAATTATGGCCGGGAGAATCTTACCTTTCCACTTCCAAATGTGCCGCGAGCGGAATAAATGAAAACGAGAAACAGATGAAGGATGCGCTTGGGTTCGAGGTCTCGCCCTTCGGGAGAGCGGGCGAGCTGGGAACAGGAACATTATGACCGCGGACGAGGTCCACCCTCCCCCCAAGTCGCAAGATCGCCCTTCACTCCCCTGTGGCAGCACAACTCACAAGCACAACAGACTTAAAGAGGATATGGAAGAGATAGAGAGAGACCTTGCCGGACGGACCTCCGCCGAGGGAGACCTCTGCCGTCTCACGACTCGCCTCTTCCCTCCAAAGACGAAATTCGCGTACTCGAAGGGACAAAATCATCTGCGCATCGCCTCCCCCAACTCGGTATGGAGCTATAAGGTTGCTCCCTTCCGCTAAACATCTCCACAGCTTCAAAAAATACCTCTGTATGATTTTTTAGTATTTAACCGGTGAAGGCAGGTTTTGATGAAAGTCAGAGAATATCCTCCCGGTTTTCCACACTTTCCGGGGCCTATCTATCTTTAGTATTTCCTTTTTCGCTTCGGCATACGATCTACCATTCTTCATCCCGCCCGTAAAACCCATTCTCCTTCCTCCACTATCCCGCTTGCCCAACATCCTTCTCTCAATCACACTCATGAGCAACATATCGCCCCTGATTAAATCCTCCAGCCACTTATCCTGCCTACCTCGGATGTCATTTCCTTTCCGCGCCCACCATTTCAAGCACTTTCTCGTTTGTCTTCCTCTCCGACCACCTCACCTTCTCCATCCTTCTCCACACCCACAGCTCAAATGTCTGCAGCCTACTCTCGTCCTCCCTTCTGAGGGTCCACGTTTCAGCACCATACAATGCTACGTTCCATACCAAGCTGTTCACCAGCCTCTTCTTCACATCCTTATCCAAGACCCCCGTCATCGGCACTTCTATAACTAAACGTCTCCTTAACTTACGCTATACTCTTCCTAATGTCTTTGCTACTATGCCCCATTTTTCTAGCATAATGACTAATTAATTAAAATACTCTATTTGCTCGAGCTTTTACCCTAAAAAAACATATTATATCCCAAAAAATAAAGCTGCCGGTTTGTCAAAACGAAGACATCTTAAGGTGGTTGGAGCGCTAATCGTGAGTCATATAGTACATATTTTTATATCTTTTCAAGAAAGTCGAAAGAAATGTTTTGGACCACACTTCACGTAACTATATTATTTATTAAATATATAGTAAATAAATATACATGTGTAATAAAAATTAATCAAGAATTACATGTTAACATTTTCCTTTCTATGAAAGCATTATTATTATTTGGGTTTACGGGGCGGATTTTCCAAAAAGATTTTCCTCATTTTCGTAGTGTAGTTTTCTCATATCTTGCTGTTTTTGAAGTTCGATCATCTAAACAAAAATGACTAGTGGATGAAGAGTGCATAGATAACAAAATTGATTGGAGATGCTGTTCGCAAATGTTGTAAATACGTTGATTTTAAAATCTTTACTTTCATTTGCATGCTGGAGAGATAACATGAGACTAGGGGCAGCTGTAGTGGATGAAAGTCTCTCTGTATAATCAAGAAGCGAGCTCCAACGGCTTGTGTACAATAATAAAGGTGAAACTCCAATAGCCGTAAACAAAATCCTTTCAGTGATAAAAATTAGGAGGGAGGAATTTGTGATTGAAAAATTTACTGTGTAGAAAACCCGCGCCAGGGATTCACCGCAAAAGTAATACAATCACTCACACAATACCTAAACGGTGCTCTCACACACTCTACCGGCTAGTGTTTTTTCTGACGTGGGGCTAACCTTGTTCAAGAGAAACACTAGCCGGACTCAAGTAAGTTCAAGTAAGTATTTTACAGAGATTATTCTCACACCAGGGACCGATTTACCAGAGGTACACACACCTCACTTAGGGCTATATTCATAGTCGTTACCTGGGTGTCTCCCAGGTGTGGGGGAACCCCTTGACTCAGAAATGGTATTCATAGTTGTTACTCAGCGGACTGCCGTCCCCTAAGTCTCCCCCAGGCCATCGATTTCCTGGGTAAGGCATGAAGCCAAGGACCCTTTAGAAACCTTGCATGAAGCTAAGACTAAGTTCCCCTAACGCAGCACTGCTGCCCACACGTGGGACGAATTAATACGACTGTACTAATGGCAGTACATGATAATATCAACTTTCCAAAGAAACGTCCTCTGTTTACAAACACGGGTACTCACTGAACCACCCTCATGTTCCTCACCATTCATATTACATAAATATTTAAGTAATATTGTAAACATTCTCTCATATTCCTTCAATTATTTTTTACCAACATAGTGTAACAGTATAAAATATAATTGTTTATAGCGTGCTTGGTTACGGTTAAAAATGAGCAACGAAATAATCGAGAACCATTCAGCGGAACCGTTCATATGTACTTTTCGGTGGGATTGTTGCCAAATCTCTTACCCAGGTGTCCCCTGGCTGGGTGTAACCCAGGTAAGGTTTATGAATCGCTCAGCGTAGGGGACCCCTGGTGTAACCTGGCTAGGGGATACCCAGGCAACCCCTAGGAATACGGCTATGAATGCGGGCATTAGTTGCTCACGGGACTGTTAGTCCCGCTTGATAACTCCGTGAAGGACACACGTACTCACATACAATTACTCAAATTAAAGTGGAATTACTGGCTAATGCTATAAGTACCAGATAGTGGTTTTGGCAAGTATACGGGGTTGTTACCCAGGTGAAGGAATCACTCAACACGCAAAACCTAGTCAATACACACTCCATCGGCTAGTATTTCTCTGACACGGGGATACTCTCAATATAACTTCATATTACCAATGTTTTTATTATCTTAAAATGCCATTCCAATAATTGAAATTTCATAAAGCTCTCCATAAAGAAAAGTTTTGTGAATCAACAGAAAGAATGAAATGGAGGTCAAATTAGTGCAATGCAAAAGTAGTATTTTTTGATAAGGAGAATGGGGAAAATAACTGTATGATGAGGACGAATGGTGAAGTTACTGAACAAGTGGATGATTTTGTGTACTTGGGCAAGATGTTTGCAAAAGATGGACGGATAGATGAGGAGACAAAGAGATGGGCGAATGCTGGAAGGAAAGTGGTAGGTATCATGTGGAGCATATCAAGAATGAGTACCTGTCTATGGAAGCGAAAATCGCCGTGTACAAAAGTGTACTCCTCTCCACTTTGTTGTATGGTAGTGAAACAAGGGTATGTCAGGATAGACATAAGAGTAGACTAAACGCCGAGGGTATTAGTTGAGGAGTGTGCGGTAAAGGTAGGATAGATAGGGTCAGGAATGAGTGGGTAATAAATGAACGTACGTTAGATGCTCCAGTAATGGACATATATGAAAGGAGTGTGCTTCGTTGGTTTGGCCATGTTGAGAGAATGGATGAGAGTCGAATAACGAATCAGATATTAGTGAAATGAATGGCGAGAGAGGAAGAGGTAGGCCGAGAAAGTTGTGGTTGAATGTGGTTGAGGAAATGATTAGGAGGAATATCACGAGTCTTAAAAACAGGAGGGCGTGTATGATGCAGTGTATGGGGGTGTATGAGGCAAAAGAGGTTTGCAAGGATATGTCAGTATGGAGGAAATTATTGAAGCAGAGTTAGGTGTACAAATATGTATTTATGAGTAAAACTTTGTGACTGTGCATAGCCCGGAAGGAAACGGCGTGATTGGTATGAATGTATGTATGTATAAAGTTCCCTTCTTTTGGATATGTTCCTTTGAACTACTCTGATCCCTGAACCGGATCAAAATGAACAGTTCAGCAAAAAGAGCAGTATGGCACACCTTTATAGTAACTACACGGAGCGCTCCCGCTTGGAGGGGCATCTGCTAGTGTACTAAGACGACAGGAGAGGTCAAGTTACTGCCTGGAGCCCAGGTGCTGGGCAAACGCCTCATCGACTCGACCCTCGTCAAGGATGACAAGCACAAAGTGGCTCACTATCTTGATACCGCCAAGGGCCACCTGAAGCTCCTGGGAGGCAAAACGAGATGACGGAAAGATTCTGTCTCTTTCATCCCGTTGAGGTTATTAATCAGCTATCCACTAGTGACACAATGGCACACTTCTTTTGCGTTTTCATGTTTTCTAAGCACGCTCCCGGGGGGTGAGGAGTCCCGAGGATGAACAAAAAATTACATAATTCAAGCGCTTTCAAGCTGTACAACCTGAGCTATGAATAATGACTTGTGTACACATCATAGAGGATGGAATTTGACATGGAAAAAAGTCAATTGACTTGAACGCTATTCGGACCCAGATCACCGAATTTCCGGTCAGGTTAGCATTCAGGCTTGGTGGCGCAACTAGCTAACATACCGGAACGGCAATTGGGAGACCCGAAATCGAATCCTGGACGAGTAAAATAATTTTTTAATGACGAGTTTCACCCTCCTTGGTGCATATCTTAGCTTCCGTGCGCGTGACTGCGTGCCACATCACTTGCACATTTTGCAGTGAAAAAAGCCCAAGATACTTCTGTGTACAAAGATGATCTAGCAATAAAAGCAGGACCATTCAATATCAAATTAAAGCAGTTTGAGCCAGATGGGGCTTCTCATGGATTGTAGTGAGTTTGGCGTCATTATGGAGAAGTAGATTTTATCTTTAAGAGGACATCAAGTTATCAACCCTTTATATCCCCGTCTTCGGACACATTTGCCGTAAAACAAACGTCGTTCTCAATGGAACTTGGCGAAAGTCTGCGCTCCATGAACACATTTTTTTTTTTTAAGTTCTATCATAGAGATCGCGTCATAAATGCAACAGTCCTCTGCTCGTATATTTCCTCAATTATTTTTGTGAACAAGTTGATTGTCAACTAAACTACTTTTAATATACCCACGCAAAAAAACCTTGGTTTGTGAAGGTATTTATTTTTAGCGTGTGGTGTGAAATAGTCATTTCAAATAAACTTTACACCTTCAGGCGTCACTCCGTGGAAGTATTTTATATTCGAATCCATATTGAATATAATCAATAACTGTGATGATCGTTAACTAACATACGACTAATATTAACTAATATAAACCCTTTGAGTGCGGCACGACGTGATATCACGTCATGGTTGTCTTTACGCTGGTGCTGATGACGTGATACCACGTCATGGGAACCGTGAGTGTTCCAGCTTTCCCTATGGGGCCTAGTGAAAGTTCCCTAGTTAAAACTGGAACACTCTCGGTACCCTTGACGTGATATAACATCTTCAGAACCAGCGTACAGATCACTATGACGCGATTTCACGTCATGCCGCACTCAAAGGATTAAGTATTATGCGTAATGATTAACTATTATGCGTAATATGTCAATTTATGACATGTACAGTCATAGAAAGGAGAGGTTTTGCGCCATTGATCTCACAATGCTTCTTGAAACTGCTTTAATTTTAAAATAATTAAATAAATTAATATAACTGTGGAAAATTACAAGGATTATTTTCCATGTGGATTCAGTTATTTCAAGTTATCATCTCTAATATGCGCAATGTGTCAATTGTGTCAATGTGTCTGATATGTACAGTCATAGAAATGATAGCTTTTGTGTCATTGATGCTACAACTCTTGTTTCATGCTTATTGCAACTTCTTTAATTTTAAAGATAAAATTCCAATTTGGTCTTCGTCATAATTGAATAAAAGTATCGCTCTAGCTACAGTAAAAAGTTAATTAAAAGTAAAAGTCAGGAGACTCCAATTCAGCTTCAAGACAAAACTCACTTCTCCTCCCCCATAAACAAATCCCAAAACCTTGCCCTTTGACCCCCAGGGATTCGCCTTCGTTCCCTCAAACCACCGCCTCTTCAACATCCGGATCCTGGAATAGAATCGCGGCTCGGTATGCCTCTCTCACATTTGTGCTTAAATATATTTCATGCCTCGGCTGAGCGGCGCTGATGGATTAGCGTCGCAGCCTGACTGGTCTCTCACGGCCGCCCCTCCTCCTTACCTCCGGCGGGGGCATCTCCACCTCTTACACCACTCCCCTCCACTCAGAAGGCCCTAGACTAAAGAGGAGAGCCCATTCTCTGCCTGCCCATTCACTTTTTCCGGAGCCTCCCGGAGCAAGAATAAAGCGCTTGAGAGGTGAAGACAGCTTGTTTGTACGGTTAAGGTTCTCCATAGGGAGTTCATCTCTGTGTCGGGATTGACTTCTTAGCTTCCATTGTTCCATTGTCGTTAAGAAAATATGCTTTTTTAATGCTTTGTAAGCAGACGTGTGAGAAGTCACAGGGTGGAGCATAGAAAAATGTTGCTGGTTACGCATTATCTGTATGAAATCGTAAGAATTGTAACTGTAATACCGCCGAGATTGTATTTATGATACCACCGTCGCAGGAAATCCACAAAGCTAAAATCGATGAGCAACAGAAGACCAAATCAAATAGTGCACGATTTTAAGCAGTGGTATGACGACGATAAGACCAAAAAGCTTAGTGGAATGATTAAACCCGAGTTACGGTCATACAGTGGCCCACCAGAAAGTAGAAGCCTCCTGAGTATACTATTCTCATAACTAGATCCTTGGATGTGGTAAGGACTTCTCAGTAAACTGACGGAGACCAGAGAGACCCGGTCGTGATTAGGGCGAGCACGTAGGGCAAATAGAAGGGGGCGGCATTGACAGGAATCCATCGAATTAAGTGTTGATTTTGGTATAATAATGGGAGCTTACGGCGAGCTAATGCAGACATATTGTTTCTGCTGTTGAGGTAAAAGGAGAGGACATTACGTCGTCAAACTGTAGTCTGACAATCGATACAACAGGCATATTCGTTATCCCTGTTCTCTGCTTACGTCTTCTTATATTATATAGCGCCCTTTGTGTAATCGACTGACTCACCCACGTATACAAATTCTTACTCACTTCCGCTCGGGCTAGAGACTTGAAATATGGCCCGGTAATTTTTAACTTTCACCCCACAAAACATAAAAATGGCGGATTTCTCCGTTTTTCTTGCGGTTTTTTTCATTCTGGCTCCAGTGTTTACCGCCGGATACCTCTGCTTTTCATAAGTTAAGTTTACGAATGAATGTGCGTTATTATGTCGTTGACCTTTTGTCGTTATCGTTATTATTCGCTTTGATACGAGCCCTTGAAGTCGAAATTTAGGTGACATTTTTTTAGCTCTAGCGTCAGAACGGATGATATAATCGAAAATATGACATGCCAAAATTTTTGGAGCCAACAAAAAGGCATAAAAAATGACGTAAACCCTTTGTTTCTACGCCCCGTAGTTTCGGAGTTACATGTGCTCAAATTCGGAAAGTTCGTTTTTACGGTCGTTTCAATTACCCACGCCCAGGAGGGGTGAAGGCAGTTCTTACCTTTTTCGTTAGATGGCGCTAAACGTCCAAAATGAAAAGAGTAGTTAAAAATCACGATTTTCATTTTGTTTAGATGGATATCACTCCGTAAATACACAAGGTGTTCACGGCTTGTCTTTTCTGTATGTCTATTAGAGTCTTTGTGTCGGTTAGTGCGTCTTCTTTGTGTTAAAGTAAAAGGACGTCAACGAATCACAATTGGCATTGACGTCTAATACTATAATAACCAATGATTTCAATGATATAACTGTTGCACACAGTCGTTACTCATATTAAGAGGCAAGAGGATGTGGAGTACTACGTTACCAAAAGTATGGTTGAGGCACTGAATAATCAGAGGCTAGCCAATTTGTTCGCATTATACTACTGGCCGACCGCTTCCTACACAAGCACCCCTCTAACCGGTTGTTTAGCTGGTGATTCACCTGCTTAACGTTAAGAGTTCATAGGAGGTCGTTGTCCAACTGCAATTCACGGACACTGACGAGGTAAGTACCCGAAAATTCTTATTTAAATTAAAGAGCATCGACTGCTAAATTAGTGGAATATGTTTAAATGCGTTTTCAGTGGTGTTCTTCGTACTTTTAGGTTACATGAAATGCTGTGCTTGTAATGGGTCCCGTAACTCAGTTATAATTTTCGATTTTGTCGTATAAAGAAGTACTTCGAGTAATATTTTTATTGTTTCGTGATTAGGGAAGTCTTCGGTTAATATTTACACAGTAACATACAGGTACGTGACGGCTTGTCTTTTCTGTATGTCTATTAGAGTCTTCGTGTCGGTTAGTGCGTCTTCTTTGTATTAAATTAAAAGGACGTCAACTAATCACATTGACATTGACGTCTAATGCTATAACAACCAATGATTTCAATCCTCAATATGTAAGGTTTTTTGCAGATCTGAATAAATCACTCATTGCGGTGGCAATGTGACTTATTTCCAAATTAGTTGAAAAAACATGCAAACTACGCACTTTTGATTTTTTTATGAGATCTAGGTGTTAGAAACGCCTCATTTTTTCAAAATAAGATCTCTTTGGAGTGCATACATGTACCATTTCCCATGTAAAGGTTCTGGTATTTTCCGTCAAAAATCTCGGAAAGTAGTTCGGTAAGAGTCTAATAATTTGGCATCTTAAACAAGGTGAGGTATTTTCCTTTAAAATGAGATCAAATTCATTGATTTCAGGGAGAAATGATATTTCGCTCAAACTATCTTAAATTTTCTATTTGAAGAGACTACAATTTCAAGTCCCATGAAGGTGCTAAACTTGCACACAGTCATTTCTTGAGGAAATCAAATTTGCCATTTTAAAGACTGAATACGATTCCCTGCAAGATATTGTAAAACAAGGAAAATATTAACACATGTTGGGAATATTCATATAGGAATTTATCCGAATGGTGGTCGTTCTTGTGAAAGCACTCTCGCATACGCGAGGAATTTTTTCCGTCGGGACTTTCAAGCATGGCAGGAGGAATTGCTCCAATTTCTCAGATGATTGCATTTAAAGGTCCACGATAATGCGATATTTTTATGTAAACCTTAGCTTCCAGGTAGCTCCATAACGATCTATCACACGGCAATAGATCGGCATAATGAACATGTATCATCGAAGGACATGATTGTACCATCGGAGGATTGCAAAACAGTGCTCATCATGTTATCGATTCCCCCTTAATGCCAGTCATTTCATTTTTATCGAATGCCTTTCTAGCCCATGAGATATTTTTACGTTGACATTTTATTGGAATTTATTACAAAAAGGACATCAGTAAATAGGAAAAGTATAAAAAGAAAAATAAAGTAACAAATACATAAAATATACATTAAAATCCCAGTAAGCGAGAATTCGAGAGTTTTTAGCCTCAAAATGTATATATATACATATCACGAACATTGAAAACATCCTTCTTACGTACATATTTACACCACGTTTTCCAAGTTAGTCGAACAGTAATTCAAAACTATAATAGATAAGACAGTACGAAAATATATCAGAGTACAAAATTACACGTATAGATTTTTTCCACTTCACGTTAGTTATTAGTGCAGTGTAATTAGTTATACAGGGGACTGACGTGCATCATTAAGAAGTAGCTTATACGCTCTGGACTTAAACACTCGTATTCATTGTAAGATTCTTATTTCTGACGATAATGAATTCCATGTGAAGGTCAACGTTCTATCGCTAATAACAACGACAATCGAAACAGGACAACAATGCTAAATGATATCAACGAAATAACTAAAGGCTGAGAGGAGGATTACCTACAGACATGCTGAGAGTCTTTTCTCGGATAGATTTCATTACAGAGAAGATAGTCAAGATGCCTCCAAAAGAGAAAAATCAGAATGAAGTGCCTCTTTCAATTAGGAGACAGAGTTTTGGAAACACCTGACCTTCCATTTAGTAATTTTTCTTAAAATATGGCGTCATTATTAACTTTTTTCACGTTGATCATTAATCTTCCATTGATTTCAGCACCCAAAATTAAACGCAGCCTCAATCGACGCAAAGCAATTCGTCACATTCCTGTGGATGGCCTATGATGGAGAAAGAAAGGGTTGGAAACCATTTTCGGCTATCGCGCCCATTGGCAGCCGATTGCTTTTGCTGCCATATAAGCGTTCCTTTCATCAAACCAAACCTCGGAATACGAGTCCTATTCGGCTTCTTGCATTTGAGACACGTGAGAACATTAGCTCCCTCCTCCCTCCCCCGAACGTACGCGACCGCCATGACGGACTACCAGATTCGCACGTGCCTAATTAACGACCACTGTTTTCATCTCTATAGCACGCCACGTTCCTACCGTTTTCGTTCATCTCTATTCATATTTTTCTTCCATGAAGACGTAACCACACCCAGCAAGGCCCAGAGTTGCAGACTAAAGGACTTATACAACTTTTTCATATTTAACCTAGTCCATAGTTGATTTGGAGGCATTTCAGATAATTCCGAGCTCGTAACTAAGGAGCCACGTGGTACAATAGCACATGGTTGGAGACGATGGTGTATTCGAACCATTGTAAAAATCTCACGCAGCCTTCCCAATAGAGTATTTCTCGTGGTAATGCTGTTTACGGATTTCATACTCCCACAAGAGACATAATAAACAACATATGAAACGCTTAAGATATTCATCTGAGTGATTAAAGCTCAAAAAAACCTCCAACCGCCCGCTGTTGTACCACCTGACTCCTTAGTTACGTTATCAAGTTTTTCTCGAGCGGCTGAAACACAATCCCATTAACCTATCGAAAAAAGCATTATTTTTCATTTTTTCAATCTTTAAACATGCTTCTTGTTTAGAAAACAGACGAGCAGACTTAGAGATGAGAAAAGTAAGTGCTGAATAGACATTCTTTAACAAAATTTACATTCTTTTCCGTGCTGAGCGCTCTAAACGTACTACAGAGCTATTCGAAACTTTCCGATCGATAGTCATCGGATATGGACAACAATGCTATGGCTTGAAGACGCTGAATGGGCTAAACCAAGCGATTATTGTTATTATTGCGTAGTCTAGCGGTGGATGTATTCTAAATGAAAGTAAGTAAAAGTCTTACAGCATTTATACATCCGTATGGCCCTAACTACCAAAATAATTCGTTCTTTATCTCAGCCAATGTTCGACACTTCTTCATCCCGTCCATAAAATCTATTCTCTTTCTTCCCCTTGCCTACATACCAATACCCTTCATTCTATCACACCATTTAGCAACCCTTCGCCTTCATTACCTAGTTTAACCATCTCCTCTGCCCCTTTCTCCGATGCGTTTCCATAGCTAGTATTTCGCGGGTGTAGAGTTTTCATTATAGGAATTTCAAGAATGTAAACGAGGCGTAAGCTGCGATAGAAGCCGATGTAATTCTGTTAGAAAGCGATCTGTCCGCCGCTGGCCTTCTAATCGTTTCAGGGCCCCTCGTCAATATTTTCCAGCCTCTTCAGAGGCTGCCTCCCCCGACTGTCCAAAACGCTTCGCCGGCAGACGGCCGAAGAGACGTCACGGTGACTCGCTCGCCCTTCGCGAAGTATGTCAACCAATCCCACCCGCCCCTCCCCCTCTCCCTGCTTGATGGATTGGTCACGTGGCCACGGGCCGCCTCTTCAACCGATTGTCACTTAAATCGATACTCGGTTATATAAATGGCTCCTTTTTCGATGGAACCTCGGAGCGGAAAAGGAGAAGGGAGGTTATCATTTTGACGAAACCCACTTTTTTTCTTGGATTTTGGGATTTAGATCCTCGTTCGCCACAGGTTGAGGCGCTGGCGTGTTGCAATGAATCGCATCACACTGGTTATCTACGCAAATACCGGGAAAAACTCGTCAAAGTGACGGGCACGGCTTATGTATTAGACCCCTAGTAGTTTAGACCGATATCGGATCGATCCTCGTTTAGCAAATTGCCACCAGGAACGGATATAACGAGGCGTGTGTTTATAATCTGATTGAAAAAAATAGAGAAAAAGAAGGCAGTGCAATTGCTAACAGTTCACCCCCTAGTGAAATGTAGAAGGAGCATTGTATATGTTTGGAGAGGAGAGGAAGCCAATAGCGGAGGTTCGGAATAAATTACATAAAATACGTTACACAGGATGTTAAAGTAAATAATTAAGTTCGAATGAAATTGTTGACAGGGAGGATAGTTGACTCGAGAACTGCTGCAAGCCTATTCGGTTTGTAGACTATTAAAGATGTTTATTTCATTCTACCGATGCTAACAGGGAGTGAACTTAATAGAACAGCACCTTTACTTGACTTATGGCAGGTTGCAAGAAAACTTAGTCAAGGAATCAATAGTTCTGAGATACATAGAGTTATATATCTCATAAAAGTATTCGGATAGCAGGATCACATCTACTAGTTACTTAATTTATTTTACCAATAGTTAATAGCTTTGAATATTTAATTTAATTATCTACCGCCGGATAAAATTAACATAATCTTAGCCTATGAATATAAGACAGTTTCCGGCTTCACATGGTGGAAATTTATGATGTCACTCATAATAAAATATACTTGGTTATATTCCACACTATTTAGCCCTTTGAGTGCAGCATGACGGGAAATCACGTCATCGTTGTCTTTACGCTGGTGCTGATGACGTGATATCACGTCAAGGATACCCTGAGTGTTCCAGATTCCACGAGGGGGCCTAGTAAAAGTTACCTAGTGAAAGCTACAACACTCACGGTACCCATGACGTGATATCACGTCAACAGCTCTAGCGCAAAGACAATCATGGCGTGATATCCCGTCATATCGCACTCAAATCGTTACTACAACAGGACCATGGTTTTGACACCGCATGTAATCCTCAGGAAAATCTTTTTGGTCGCGTTCCCCTCATATATACCAAGCACACATTAAGTACGGAGGGGGAAGGAGGGGAGCGAAGTGCTGTGACCGTTTACTGGAGCTAAATTTTTATTGTGGTCACTTATTGCTCGCGGAAAGAACGAGTTATTGTACCTATCTGTTCAGCAATATATCTCTCTTACTTTATCGCATCCCTCAGGCCTAGAGATGGAGTGAGGCGTCATGATAATATTCTCTGTGTCGCTCTGAAAACTATCAGTTCTGAACTTCTCGAGCAACCTAAGCCTAGCGTGTAGCCTCCGAGTCTCTAGGGGCTCCCACCTTAATCCCTCTAAAAGTTGTGAGACACTATATGTACGCTCGTAGCAGTTTTAAACGAAACTCGCTGCTTTCCTTTGTATTTTGTAAATTTAGCATCTCTCTTTGACTTGTTCATCCGAGGACCTTCCTATTATACGTTTAACAATACCTAGTTTTTTTAATGCTGTGTCACATATTCTTTGTACGTGTAATCCCTACAACATATCAGAAGTTGAAGTAATTCCAAGATATTTTACTGTATCTGAAGATTTTATGTTAACTCCACCCACAGTTTATGGCACCTTAAGTCAAAAAAAAAGTTCTCTTTGGCACCCTTCTCTTGACTTAGCCGGCCACGAGACGAAAGCTCTGGTCGCCCCACAAAATCGAGTAGTTGAGTCCTTAAACTTGACTTACATCTACATCTACGTAATACCCTGCGAGCCACCACGAGGGTGTGTGGCAGGGGGTGAAGATCGCCAAACATGCACTATTGACATGCTACTAGGATATTTAATGGAGACATGCTAGATAGTAGGGTCACATGCAGCTAGATGGTTAGTATCTACATAATAAGAAAGGGATTATTGGTTGTTATTACATGCATCATGCACTACAGACTACTCTTACTATATTTCACCTACCTATCCCTTTGCTACGCTGCCTATTGTTCTCTCTTATGGTACGCGGGAAAAATGACATTTTAAATCTATCGGTACGACAATCTATCTCTCTAATCTTGTTAATATGATCAAACCTAGCATAATACGCAGAGGTTCTTAATATATATCTAACGTCATCTGTGAACAAATCGGTTTCGAATTGACTTTAAAGGTTTAACCTAAATTTTTACCTGCGTTCTGATAGTAATTCCCATCCTAGTTCTTCTATTAAGCTCGTAACACTTATACAATTATCATAACGGCCTTTAACCAACCAAGCGGATCTCCTTTGCACGCGCTCTAATTCTTTTATCATACCTTCCTCGTACGGATCCCATATACTAGCGGCATATTCTAAATGAGGCCTGACAAGTGTAAAATAGCTTCTTTTTCGTACTCTCTCATCGCATTTGCCTAGAACCTTTTTACGAATCCTAATCTACGGTTTGCTACACTAGTTATTTCCCTAATGTGTTTCCCTCATGACATGTCTTCAGTGATGAAACGCCTAAGTATTTAATAGATTCTACGTTAGATATTTACTCTTATTGTTAATTACTGATTTATTTATTATTGACTTATTATTTAATTATTGACAGATTTAATTACTGATAGTTAATTATTGACTTATTGTGAAAACGTTGCATTCCCGCGAAATGAATCTTCCATACGACGCGATTTTTCCCGAGACGGCGGATATAAAAAAAAGGAAAGGTGACACGAGGAAAATGATTTGGAAGCGTTGAAGGTGACGGGGCCCGCCAGAATAAAGAGAAATAAATGAATTCCCTGACGAGGAGCCCGCGTACTTATTTCCTGGCAGGCAATTTTTTTCGAACACGCGAAAAGTTTTCTCCATAACCCGTTGTGTTAAGTTACATAATTATCACGGCGTGTCCCAAAAATACCTTTCTCTCATTGCTTAGCGAAGGAGTTAATACAGCTCCCTTTCCTTCTCTGAGGAACTCTGAGGGATTCTGAGGAATGGCAGAGAGGAGGATTGATTCATTGTCTCTGTCCACAGCTGTCTGTCTAACTTGATTTGTGAGAATGAGAGGGGAGAGGGGCGGGCAAACCATCCAGCCGCATAAACCACATACTTAACCCATTCCCTCTCGTATCTCGCACTGTTTAGGTCCCACCTCGAATACGCCGTGAGCATTTGGGACCATGGACAGAGAGATTTAATCGAAAAAATTAATAACATACAAAGAAAAACTGCGCGCTTCGTCAAAAACTTCTACGAGCGAACATATGGTGTTTCTCAGCTTCTATAATGTTTATGTTTGGAGTCGCTAGGGAGTCGGAGGCTACACGCGGCTTAGGTTGCTTGAGAAATTCAGAACAGGTATGTATCAGATGTATGATATCAAGAAGACTAAAATATCTCGAGGAAAGAATGGAGAGATTGGAGATGGAGGCAGGAAAAGTTGGGCTAAAGGTGAACTCTGCCAAAACACAGAACTTGTTCTCTTCCAGGAAAAGTACTGCTGTTCGAGATAAATATATAATATTAAATGGGAATAAGTATGAGAGATGTAACAACTTCAAGTATTTGGGGGTGCTGGTGACAAAAGATAATGAAATACATGAAGAAATAAAAGCCAGGATTGCAGCAGGCAATAGGGCTTATCGAGCTTTATTGAAAGTGCTCAAGTCACGCAACCTAAGTCGAAACTTGAAAACAAAGATTTACCGAACAGTGATTAGACCTTTGGTCATATATGGTTCAGAAACGTGGACCATGACCACGGCAGAAGAAGAGCTACTTAAAAGATGGGAAAGGAAAGTACTAAGAAAGATCTATGGTGCTACACAGGAAGGTGGACAGTGGAAAATACGGAGAAACAGAGAACTCGAGGAACTCCACAAACACCCTAACATAGTGACAGAAATTAAGAGCAATAGATTAAGATGGTTGGGACATGTGGAGAGAATGCTTGAGGATAGGATGGTGAAAAAGATATTTCGTGGTCATCCTGGTGGTAGAAGATTGAGAGGGAGACCCCGGAAAAGATGGTTGGATGATGTAGAGGCTGATCTGAGAAAGATGGGAATTAAAAGATGGAGAACGCATGCCGGGAATCGTGATGTCTGGGCTAACATCGTCGGAGAGGCCAAGGCCCTACAAGGGCTGTAGCGCCGAGGAGTAAGTAAGTAATGTATCAGAGCGACACATAGGATATTATCACGATGCCTCACTACATTTCTAGGTCCAGTAGAAGCAATAAAATTAGAGAAATACGTCGCCGAACATATGGATAAAATAATTCGCTCTTTCCACGAGCATTAAGTGACCATTATTAAAATAGATATCTGATAAAAAAATCAAATGTGTGAAATCAAACTGATTATTCTATAATCCTCGCATTCAGATGCATTATTCTTTTTCGAGATAGGAATAAGGACTGGATTCAATAAGTCCTCTAGCCATACTCCTTCCTCGTAGACCTTACGTATGAGTTCGATAAAAGACTGCCTACCTTTCTTTCCTCAATTCTCTCGCAGCTCCGAAGATATGTTATCTGATCCCACAGCTATCCTTGCCCGTCGGTATTATCGGCCCGAGATTATCTCCGTCTAGTGTTCCCTCATCCTCTTTATCTCAATTAGCTGTTCTACTATCGCTGTAATATAGCTTCACCTCGTATCCTTTCTACCGATCTAGAAAATCTTTCGGCTCAATCAAAATCTTACCTTTTTTGTCCTTAATAGTTCAATATTTAATTCATGCTTCCCATAGCTTCTGAAATCAAAAGGTATAATTCAAATATAGTCTCCATTATGACTAGAGAACTAGTGATTTAAATAAGGAAATTTTTACTGACAAAACTTTGTGAAACTTTACATAGAATTTTTATTGGAAGACCGGTATATTCGAATAGTCGACATCTTCAGGTCTCCTGAAGGAGACCTGAAGATGTTGACTGTTCGACGAAACCAATAGTCTATTTAAAATTCTATTTAAAACCTTACCAAGTTTTTGTAAATTCCTAAACACTTCGGAGAAGTCTTACAAATTTAAGGCTGAGACTAATGAAGAAAGTAAAAAAAAATAAAAGGGGCAATTAGGATGGTAGTACAAGAATTCAGATTTTCTTCCGCTGTTCGCAAATAGACCATAAACCATCGCACATGCATCACTTCACGGGTATGTCTTTCCAGGTGGGATTTTGAAATCATGCATTTAAATGCTTGCACGCTCGTTTCAATGGCAGATCAAGAACCAATACATGTTGCAAAAAATCTTTCCCCGCGCTAATCTCAGTGATGGGCTTCCAAATCCAGACAAACAAACTGACGGTGAGCACTGAATTGAAAGGGATGACATGAGATTTCGAGGAAGGCGTGTTCCCCTCTCCCAGTTAGGAATTATTCAATTTAACTCTCGGACGTCTTTCGCGCGCCGAGTATGGCTGTTATCGCGCTCTTTAATACGGCGACATTGAGTTTCAAATTCGATGGCTTAAGAGCTTTTTAAAACACACTTCACAACACTGGAAAGCTAGAAAATCATTTTCGGGACTCTTTGACTTCGAGAGGTTGGCGGGTTTTGGCGTCGCCCGACGGTTAACTGCTAATTGTGATTGGGAGACTGAGCTATTGAGACGCTACCCTTGAGCGGTTATCATTATCATTTAAGTATCCTACCGGTAAAGGTATGTTTTTTTGAATGTCAGAGAATCTTCTCCCGGTTTTCTACACATTCAGGGGCCTAACTACCTCTAGTATATCCTTTTAGCCTCACCATACGATCTACCCTTCTTCATCCCGTCCATGAAACCTAATCTCTTTATTCCCCTTCCCCACTTCCCCAACATCCTTTCTTAAAACATGCCTTTAAACATAACAAAATTTAAAAACAACATTTAAAATGACTTAAAACTTACCTCTGGCCTGACTTTGTGAGTTAATTTCAAGTACAAAAATACCCATTTGCACTAATTTCGTTTTAAAACTCTGGTTAAAATGTTTAAATCAGTAACGCATTGAAAATCGTCCCCAAGGAGTTGAAATGTACGATAATTACGCGAGTAAAAATCTAAGTAAATCCAATTTCCCGTTAAGTGAACTTTGATCCTACCTTTAAATTTCACTCAATTTAAAATTAACTTTAAACTTGACTTTAACCTTTCCTCTGGCGTGACTATGTCAGTCGATACAAATGCTAAAATACCCGTTTGCACTTATTTGTTTTTAAAACCCTGGTTACGATTTTGAAATCAGTAACATATGGAAAGTCAAGATTAAGGGATAAAATGACGCAGATAATTCCTCGAAGATATTTTATATGACGACTAATTTCTCAGCCAGAGGGTCCGACTGCAGCGCCAATTGTATCGTGCAACCGCATTTAATTTCAAATACGGAAGAAACTCGCTGGTAACTTCAAGAAATAGATAGCTGCATTACAATATCTTATTTTTATTCAATTTTAGAGGACGTCTTTCTTCTTAAAAACAGTTGTAATTAACATCTTACTTATGATTTTTCATTCAAATTGACGTTTTCCTGCTGTAATCTCCCACCTTAAACCCTCTAAAAGTTCTGAAACACTCTATATATTCGCTCGTAGCAGCTTTGTCGAAGCGAGCTGTTTTTCTTTGTATTTTTTTAATTTCCTTGATTAAATCTATTTGACCATGGTCCCTGATGATTTCGCCGTATTCATGGAGTGGTCAAACCAGAGCGAAGTAGCATCTCTCTTTTACTTTTTCATCCGAGGCCCCTCCTATTATACGCTTAACAAAACCTAGTTTCTTTAATGCTGTGCCGCATATGTTTTGTAAGTGTGTTCCCCTCGATATATCATAATTTAAGGTAATTCCAAGGTATTTTACTGTATCTGAAGATTTTATATTTACATCGGGACGGGGAGCATCCTCCACTAGAGCGCAACGCGGCGCGCCTACATTTCATCAAACCAATTTATTTTCAGAAGTTATCAATATCTTACGATCTCCAACATACTACGGTAGATCAGATCATGAGAATAAAATAATGTAAATATATTTTAGCACAGAGAGGTTTAAAATTTCGTTTTCCCGCGATCGATAAGAGACCATAATGGCTGCGTTGAGACTTTGAAGTACGCTAGTTGGCAAGTAGTGTAGCTGATTAATTCATATGCGCCGTAATGCATGTTTATATATCTGCCGAGTAGTGCTAATACCATGTTTTGCATGTCACCTCCATGAATTTTGTAACACTTTTTCTTATTTACATTATAGATTATTGAAGTAGTTAATATAGCATTTTAAGCATACCCATTATGTGGTACATGTTGGTGAAAGTAAGTTTCTTCACTGTAGTTCATATTGGTGATAAATCACCCCCTGTTAAACAGATTAAGGTGGATTGCAGGGTAATAAGTAGATGTAGATGAAGTATTTCGCACATTTCCAAGGTCCTTATATCCATAAATCTGCCGAGTAGTGCTAATACCATGTTTTGCATGTTACCTCCATAAGGACCTTGGTTATATAGAATATATAAGGACCTTGGCACATTCAAGAGTTCGGCAGATAGGTCGGATTCCGCTCCCCCGGACGAGACATGGACGTTCGTGTTGAGGATGATGGGAAGATCAGACGAAGGGGAAGGCGTAAGCTACTCGACACCGCGGAAGCGGCAGATGAGACAACACCTAATCTTTGCGTGGGCGAACGAAGCCTCGGGACTCGAAAGTCGAAAATCACTCGGCGAGAGACTTCCTTGTGTTCTCCACTCTGAAAAAAGGGTATCCCAAAAAAAAAGAGTGGACAGTAAACAGAATGATAGTTGTCACTGTTTTGTTTTCACTTTCATGAGGAACCTAAAGCTCTTTTTTTTCGCTCTCTGGCCGGTGCAAACATATTTTTCACCACGACTATACGTCAAAATGATCGCCTCAGGCAGCTTGCGGATGTCAAAGACTGTCCGCTGCGAGGAAGGAAGGATTTCGTCAAAAGAGTAAATACCTAAGTTGAGGAAGTAGAGTCAAAAGAGAATGCCGATTAGAACAATTGTCACTATAGATAAAGAATTAGGTTTCATTGACTTATGGCCGGTTGCATGAACATTTAGTTATGGAATCAATAGTTATGAGATCTTTGAAGTTATAGGTTTCTTATAATTATTTGGGTTGCAAGAACAAATCTCCTTTCTACATGGCTTATTTACCTATAGTTGATAGACCAAGGTTGAAATTCGCTATGAAAAAAATCATTTGACTTGACCGGGATTCGAACCCGGATCTCCCAATTGCCTGTCAGGTGTGTTGGCCAGTTACAGTGTAACTGGCTAACACACCTGACCGGAGTGGGAGATCCGGGTTCGAATCCCGGTCAAGTCAAATTATTTTTTTCATAGCGAATTTCAACCCTGGTGCATATGCACCCGTGCGAGTGACTTCGTACCACATCATTAGTTAAATGCAATGTTTGGAAATTTATAGTTGATAGCTTCGAATATTTGATCTTATCTTTCAACGCCGGATAAAATTAATTAAAGTTTACCTAATGAATAATTTCCAATGCACATAATAATTAGACATAGTAAGCAAAATGGTCATTTGTCCTAGAACAACTCTTTTACCTAGAATTTAGTCTCCCAGCGGTTCATTGCGCATCCGTCAATTTGCCAACATATAGAACTCCATGCCATAAGTTATAAAACAAATAAATTTACCGAATGCTTCTGCAACATTCATTGTATGGTTGCCATGGCTTATGGATCCCATAACTTTACAGAATACATGTGTTGTTCCTACAACTGGCCATTAAACGTTTATATCACGAGATAGATATTCGCTATTTCTCAAAGTTAGATTCCGGATGAATATGCCTCACAGACGAACTGACGAAGTAAAACTTAGACCTACATACTGAATAATTTATTGAAAGATTAACTCATTTCAACGTCAAAAAGTCATCACCAGATGCTTATCGGAGAGGACAATTTAAGATTGAAACGTTTTATACAATTAAGTTTCCAGCGGAGAGATCCAAGATTTATTACTTTAGTTTATAATGCTATTCCATCACATCTCGCTGGACTCCATGGAATATATGTGCCACAAATGTATAGTATCATGTACGAAACATTTTCAGTACTGAATTAAAGTAAATAGGAACTATCAGTCGAGTTTTAGGATAGTTCTCGGATGAAAAAAGCGTAAGAGGGATGGTAATTATATCAGCGTAAACCACATCTAAAATACATTGCGAGAACTTGAAACCCTGCACGGAGAGGTTTAGTCAGAAAAATACATAGAATGCAATGAAAAGTCGTTTGCTGCGTTAAAAACTGGTGCGAGTGAACGGAGATTGTAACACAGCTGGTGTAAATACTAGGTTAGTAGCTGAAAGGTACTCATATCAGAGGCTACACCCCAGGCTTAAATTACTTGAAAAATGAGATCAGACGTTCCTTTGAGACACTGATGATATCATTTTGACCCCGTACTTAAACTCGAGAACTGATGGAAGCGAGAAAAGAAGAGTAATACTCCGCAAAGCTGATGAGTATAAAAAATGCTTCTTTCCACCCTCCTATAGTCAATATTTCAAAAATAGAGTGAGACATCGTGGCAAGTTAATCATAGCTCGCCTTTGTCTTTTCTTCCTTCATAATTCTTCCTTTTTGCCAGGCCGGTATCCGAACACCCCCTGCTACACAATTTTTGGAGCATACTCGTAGGCCTTTTTTAGGACAGAGAGTAGGGTAGGGAGTAGGTCAAATAGTGGGCCATTAAATAACTTGCCATTCACCAGGATAACGAAGAATAACGAGTTGATCAGACAACACAGTGTAGGTTTAGCGGGATGGAAGAAAGCACAGAAAACGGAAAAACATATAAATAAAAAAAACACCCATGAATTTCCAAACTGTAACTTTTCCAATATTTTAGAAAACAGAAACCCCACAAATACAATATGAACACATTTAAATAGAGGAATTTTCAGTAGTGGTCGTTAATTGTCGTGGTTTAAGAACAAGATACCTGAATTCCATCACCTTATAGAGAGCACTAATTCTGACATAATTAAGGGAACGGAAAGTTAGTTAACAAGCGATATTGCTAATAGTGAAATTTTTCCAGTAAATTTTAGGGTATACAGGAGAGATCGAGAGGGTCGCCCGGGAGGGGGAGTATTTATCGCAGTTAAGAACACAATAGTCAGCAAAATAGAAGTGATTCCCGATAATATAATAGACAGTGTATGTTGTTCTATTCAATGTGCTAATTTAAAAGTAATATACATTTGTGCCTACTGTAGACCATCCCATTCCGTTGTACACTCAGTATTAGAACTCGAGAAACAGATCAGGTCCATTAATTCCCATAGTAACGAACGACAGGTTATTGTAGGTGGAGATTTCAGTACACCATAGATAGATTGGAAAACATGTAGTCATAAGTCTGGGGGTAGGGACAAAGAAATACGCTAGTCATTGCTTAATATTTTCGCATCATACGTACTACATCAAATAGTAAATTTGCCTAATAGAGGGGAGAATGTTCTCGATTTAATTGCCACAAACATCCCTGAAAAAGTTATTAAAGTTATTAAAAATTTGACACGGTAAAATAATATTTAAGATCACTAATGTGTACCATTGCTGAGTCATTTCCTCTAACTTTGGACGCCATAAAATCTCCTCTAGTCTTTCAAAAGTTAAAGTTAATGGTAAATAGCAATATGTGTTCGTTTTTTGACCCTGAAATTATAAACTCGATTGAGCTGGAATACATTTCTACAACTACATAATACCCTGCTGGCCGCCACATGGGCGTGTGGCGGGGGTGTAAGGTCACCAGCCACTTTTTGGAGATGAAATGGTGACATGTATTATAGGAGTCTATTTAGTGGAGCTCAGTTTTTATTGTGATCGCTCATTAATCGCGGAAAGAAAGAGTACCGATCTTTTCGACAGAGTATCTCTCTTATTTTATCGCGACTGTCAGACTTAGAGATTTAGTGAGGTGTCATGATAATATTCTCTATTTCGCTCTGAAAAATGCCAGTTCTGAATTTCTCAAGCAGCTTAAGCCTAGCGTGTAGCCTCCGAGTCCCTAGGGTTTCCCTCCTTAATCCCTCTAAAAGTTGTGAGACACTATATGTACGCTTGCAGCAGTTTTTAACGAAACGCGCTGCTTTCCTTTGTATTTTATTTTTTTTTTGGTTAAACCTATTTGACCAGGGTCCAAAATGCTCGCGGCGTATTTGAGGTGTGGCCTAACCAGAGCGAAGGAGCATCTCTCATTAACTTTTTCACCCGAGGACCTTCCGATTATACGTTTAACAAAATCTAGTTTCTTTGATGCTGCGCCACGTATGTTCTGTATGTGTAATCTCCACGTAATGTATCAGAAGTCTTTCAATGAATATAAACTACTTCGCGCGAATCATCATAAACGCATCACTGATTTGTTCTTCACCTAAGCACTTGAATCATTTTAATCCGTTAAAGTACCTCTATATTGCAATAGCTACCACGTGGCAGTGGATCAATATTTTTACATTGATGCTTTTTCTGATCATTTTGCATAGAGTCTCTTGGAAAAATATAAAGTCGTTTGACAATCCTCGAAAAATAGAGAAGGATATGAAAAATTATTCCCTGCTTTACAGAAGAACTGTTGATTAACTGAACAGTAATCTTTCAGCTAGTCACCGAATCATTCCTGTGAAGGATCAACGTGACTGAATGAAATAAAGAGTGCAATATAACTTGGGGTCCTTCGAAGGGCTAATGAGACCCCACTACGAATGCCAGGTTATTCACACATTCACTCTCACAAAAACTCAAAATCACTCACTCACACACACAAATGGGCCCAACTTCTGGGAGAATCTTGCTCAAAAAGAGCGTGGTCAAAATACACAAACACGGACGAGGGTGAGTGAGGGACGAGGAGAGGGAATGAATGCTTAGAGGGTGGTTGAGGTGAGAACACGGGAGGCTGGGTAGAGTAAGGAAGAGGATAGGAATTCTGTATAAAATAAGAAGAGGGAGATGATATGAGGAATTCAACAGGGATCCAATGGCGGGATATCCATAGAAGTGAAGACATATTAGGATAATTACTGTCCGAAAACCTACCAATCAGCCGGTAGAATACTAGGTAGATTTAGTTGGAGAGGAGAGGATGGTAGTGGCGGAGGTTCAAGGAGGGAGATCGTGTATCTTCCCTGCGCGTTTATTCCATCAATATTCAAATGACGAACGTTCATCTTTGCGAACTATTTCCAGTCACAGATCGTACAACTCGCCACACAAATGCGAGATCAGTGAGTTTACGGAAAAGGCGTGGATCGAAGAATGTTTACTACAGCTTCATTAGTTAAAGTAGCACTATTACGATTGCGATTACGCGAACAACAACGACATTACGATTACGCAAATGCATGTGCTATACATATCAACAAACACGCCCCAGGTTTGTAGCCAGCAAATCCAATTTATTAAGATAGTGGACATTCTTTTTCAACTATATTTTTTCGCACAAAAAGAATGCTCATTGTTTTATAAATTGTGATACATTACATGCCACTCCTTCGATGGAGAAAGTTGTTTCCACAGCAACAATAATGGGGCGTGACGTCAGCCATTAATTTTAAGTATTGACGCCATTTAAGAGTCGTCTATAAGGCTAAAGTCATATGCGTCCCCGGGATATTTTTTTACTACCGAGTACGCCCGGCCAAAAAAAAATATTTTATCTACGCATGCACACATCTCGAATTCGTGTCGCTGAAGCGAAAAACCGCTTATCAACTTCTTATACATGTAATTAAATGCGGTCCATCCTAGAAGCATTTTAGACTATGTAATAGCTACTCCACGATATTTTCTCTACAATGAGGGTGAATTTATTAGCACACAAGGGAGCTGATCCCAATGGCAAGGCAATTATGCTAAAGAAGACATCCTTATACAAATGCACCGTAATTAAATTGTCTTACTTTAGTTATTTGCAATTTGCTAGGACCCTTCTTTCTCATTCACATTTGCAAGTGAAATAAAGACTGTGGGCGATAAAATTGATTTCTCCATTGACTTTTTTTTAAGTTCATGGCATATTCCTCCATGCCTTTTAAAGCATACGCGAGCGGTAAAAGGGGGAGCATTACAAAAAACCGCTGAGCTTTAGGAAAATTTTTAATATTCTGAAAAGTTTCTCGTAATTTTGCATCGAAGGCAAATTCAATTTTTGAATTAATAAATTTAATTTATATCAACATGAAACTTCTCTCGATTTAATTAGACAATTATTTGTTTTATTTTTGGAGGAGAAACAAAGCCAAAATAGATCGTCCATAGTATATAGGTGCGCAAACGGGTCGGAATCCTTCGGAACACCAATAGTGACGATCGAAAAAGGCTCTCGGCCCATTCCCTCATATGTCCCTAGTGAATAAAAATCTCTCGTAATGATTTATTTCATATACTATCTGGCTGTCGTAAATAAAAATCGCTCCAAACTCCTGAAGGCGAACTACGATTGCCCTGAAAACGGTTTAACGGTTTCACCTCCTCTAGATAGAGGAATTGAGATATTTGCAAAACAGTTTCACTGATTGGCTTAGGAAATAGTTTAAATCTTTTACTTATATTCCAATTTTTAATTCATTATAATTAAGACCGCAGCGATCGTCGATGAAATCGTGATGATCTTCGATTGAAAATGAGTACACCAACGGGTCCGAATCATTCGGGACACCAATAGCGACGATCGAAAAAGGCTCTCGGTCGATACCCTCAGATGTTCACAGTAAATAAAAAACACTTGTAACGATATATCTCATTCTTCTGCTGGCTACCATACACCTATGATCACTCAACGTTGCCGAGAACATTGTGTGGGTGCGAAAGAAGAGCGAAGAAAAAACGAAAATCGCTCTCATCACCTGAAGGCGAACTACAATTGCCCTGAAAACTGTTTCACTTACTGTAGATAGAGGAATTAAGACATTACATAAAAATTTCACCGCTTGGATTGGATGACAGTTATAATCTTCTCCCAGTAATTAAAATTTTATTTTTATAATTAATACCGCAGCGATCGTCGATTGTATATTGGTGCGCAAACGGGTCCTAATCGTTCGGGTCACCAAAATCGACGATCGAAAAAGGCTCTCCGTCCATTCTCTCAGATGTTCCCGGCAAATTAAAAACACTTGCAATGATTTCTCTCACTCTCCATCTAGCATCCACACACCCATGCTTACTCACCGTCGCCGAGAACATTGAATGTGCGCGATTGATAAGCAAAGACAAGAAAAATCGTTCCAACCACCTGAAGGCAAAATACGATTGCCTCGAAAACGCTTTCACTTACTATAGATAGATGAATTGAGACATTTGCGAAACAATTTCACCGCTTGGATTGGGTAACAGTAAAAATATTCTCCTAGAATTTTGATTTTTAATTTATCACAGTTAAAGGCCCCAGCGATCGTCGGCTGCATATGAGTTCGCCAACGGGCCTGAACCGTTCGGGACTCCAAAAGCGACGATCCAAGAAAGGCTCGCAGTCGATTCCCTCAAGCATTCCCGGTAAATAATAAAACACTTGTCGTGATTTTTCTCACTCTCCACCTGGCTGCCACACACCCATTCTCACTCACCGTCGCCGCGAACATCGTGTGTGGATGCGTGAGATGAGGATGGTCCTTCTCTAGTTTCCGCTCCGTCCGACTGTCCTATCTCTTCTCGTGACGATCCCTCGTCGATCACACACTGAACTCGCGCCACTCGGAATGTACGTGTGTACGGATAGAGATGAGCGAGGGAGAGTCGAAAGAAGACCGTATCCCACCACCGCAGCCGACCGTGCGTTAATGTTGCAGTGATGATCAACACAGCTTCCCGGAGACTTTAAATAGAGGAGGGGGGTAGGGAGGAGGTGCCTCCCTCCTCCTTATCGGGGGGTTGGGTGGGTTCGGCGGGAGGTCGGTTATTCATCGAGTGACGGGAGATGCGTTCCCTTTCTCTCCTTGGGAGACGAAGGCGACCCATCCCCACCCGCGCTCATCTCCGCGAAAGTCTTCAGAGACGCTAAAGGCTGTGCGCGACACTCAATAATTTTAATTACGAGCGTGCGATGCGACGATTTTGGCATGCGACCATTGAGTTAGTTGGAGAGGACGCTTGCTATGCTGGCCAATGCTAGTTCTAGTTAAAAATTATTCGACCTGCCCTAGAGTCGAACCTAAATCTCCCAAATCCCTCGTCTTCGTATCTATACCTGGGGCCATAACTACTTCGCACTCTGCCAAAGGATGTGGCAAAGAAAGACACAGAATCGGGATTCGCTTCAGCTGTTAAAAAATGGCTAATGTGTCACGAGGAAGTTTTTGCTTCGAAGGATTGTATAAAAATGTACTAAGAATGCTAATATCTAAAATGGGGTTGTGTTTGATATGAGATTGTTTATTGCCAAGTTAATTCATCCATTATGTGTGGTGTATGCATTTTTTGGTTCCTAAATATAAGAGTTTTTGTAGGGTTATCTAATTTATTGTCATAGCTCAAGTTATTGTAAAAACTCAAGTTATTGTGAACGCGGAATAACGTGAGTTTTTCTTTTTTATAACATGAATGCACAATAAGGTATAGAAGCACTAGATTATTTTGAGATAATGTGTTTGATAATTGGTCAGCACCAGCTCTGCCATAGTAACATTCTGATGATGGTAACCCCAAATCAGATAGTTCCTCTGGCGTACCTGTGTTCCTATACTTTTAATAAAAAACCAAATGTACATACATATGAATGGAATAAAGAATATTATTATTATTATTACAAATGCCGGTCAGGTGCCAGTTTGAGTCCGTCCAAGTAAAATAGCGCAGTTGAGGTAAACCGATTTGGCTGGAAAGAAATGGAAAGGAAACCGTTTTTAACAATAGTATGCTTCTGTACCAGGATGTAGGTATGTGGAGAGGGCACTTGGTATTCTGGACAATGCTAGAAGCTGAAGCCAGTCGGCCGTCCTCGTTGTCCCTCATTTTTCTACATCGCTTGCGGGCTGACGCATAACTTTGCAGTTTTCCTGTATCATACATCGATAACTTACTAGAAATCGTCATGCACTAACTTTTTCAAAATTCATTCTATTTAAATGCACTGTTCACTCATTTAAATTAGTTATCATCCGCATTCCCGTAGAAAACTAGGGTGATATCGAGTAGAATCTATAACACTAAGTAACCAATATATGTTTTAAGAGTTGCTTCCCTTCGATTTCAAACAGATGGTTTATATTCTTGCTTTACATCCGCAAATTCGTCCATTCCATCTTGCTATCCATTGGAAAGTAAGGAGAGAGCATGATTAAACAATATGGTTCTTATTCCGGATGGGAGATGGAGTCGGTGTGGTGGAAAGAGTACTGGCTAACCATACGGACGGCCAGGATTCAAATCCCTGCAGAGGAGGAAGCTTTTCAGAGAAAATCCAGTCCCTACTTGAGCGTCTCATGGAGGGCACTTCAAGTGCAGTACTCTGGCTGTCGGATGAGACGTTAAACCGTGGTCACCTCGGCGGTTTGGTTATGAGCAGGCTAATATCGACGCCGGGTTTCTATCCACCCTTCCTCCCATACCTGTACACTATGACGCAAATGACCTTAGCTGTCGGTCGCCTGCCCAAAAATCCAATCCTTATTCTGGTTGTCAGGCTACAGTTTGATGACGGTGTGCACTCTCCATTTGACCTCAATGCATGCGACCGGCCGGACAGTTGTTGCGCGGTGTCATCTAATTCAAGAGGGTGCGATATGCGAGTGCGACTGAATATCTTATGTCTTACGTATGTAAAATCTTAAGTATGTAAAGATCAATCAAAATAGTCCAGGAGGAACTTTGGCTCCTATACACGCTCCATAATGCATATACAACAATGACAGGGGTCGTTAAGGTGGTGGCTCTGGCTTGACTACGTGAGTCAGAACAACTACCAAGTAACACATTTTTATTTATTTAGTTTCAAATTACTGCTTTCGCTGATAAAATGGGGAACCTGTTGAGCACCTAAATTCAAACACAAAATATCAGAAAATATCAGATTTTTCCACGAATATATTTTTCAAAACCACAAGTCCAACCATGGGAGTCGATCGCAGCGCCATTTACATGGAGCTACCGCATTTTGACTTCAATGACGGCAGTAATTCGCTAATAACTTAAAATTAGTAGGAAAGGTCCCTACATTTCAGTTTTAGACAATTTTCCAGTACTTTTCCCTTCTTTTAAACAGGAAAATTTTGAATATGCTTTCTCGTTCAATTTGACGTTTTTCTGCTGTTATCTTAGCAATATCCATAAGTGCTCATGTTAAAATCTCTACTTTCAAGGCTGAATTACAGCAAAACTAGCCCGGGAAATCTGGAATATGTGATCCTGAGGCCCGAGCCCCCTTAAAACCTCGTGAATACGCGCATGTTTATAAAGCTCGTTTTGCACGGGGCTCGTATTTGCTCAATCTAAAGCATATACGAACGAAAATATGAAATAAAGTAGTGTAAAACAGTGACTTGTAAGAAAGCATTCGCGAAAGCATGAACTAGAGATAGCAAATCAGCCCCTTATCTAATATAATAATTATTTCACGCCCGATTGTGAAAAAAAGTTGTTTTAAATGGTGCAATTTCGTGCTCCGTGTAAAACGGGATTGAGAGATTTCAACGCTCCCCGTCGATGGCCATATGGATGAACGAAGTGCATTTATAGGAGTCAAATCTCCATTGGTTTCATCGGCATTTTGGATTAATCTTCAATTCATATGGTCATATCCACACACCGAAGAGCTTGATATGGAACGCAGCGTTGTATAGGGCAGAAACGTGGACCCATAAAGGAGGACGAGAATAGGCTGCAGGCATTTCAGATGTGGGTGTGGAGAAGGATGGAGAAGGTGCTGTGGACGGAGAGCAATACTAACGAGGAAATGCTTGAGATGGTGGGCGAGAAAAGGAAACTTCTTAAAGAAATTCAAGATCGACAGAGTAAGTGGCTGGAGGATGTAATAAGGGGCGATGGGTTGCTCAAGAATTGGATAGAGGGAAGGATGTTGGACAAGCGGGGAAGGGGAAGAAATAGAATAGGTTTAATGGACGGGGTGAAGAAGGGTAAATCGTATGTTGAAGCGAAAAAGGATAAACTAAAGGGAGATAGGCCCTTGAAAGTGTAGAAAACCGGGAGGAGATTCTCTGACTTTCATCAAAACCTACCTTCACCGGTTGCTACTTAAAAAAAAGTAAAACGCAAGCACATTAAAATACGCGTGTCCTGTTCGAGCAAGATTAGGCTACAGGCATTTTAGATGAGTGGAGAAGGATAGAGAAGGTGAAGTGGTTGGAAAGGGAGACGAACGAGGAAGTGCTTAGTATGGAGGACGAGGAAAGGAAACTTCTGAACGAAACCGGGATAGGCAGAGTAGGTGGATGGAGGAAGTAATAAGGAACGAAGGGTTGCTCAATATTGTGATTGAGAGAAGGATTTTGGGCAAGCGAGGAAATGGAAGAAAGAGAATAATGATTGTCATGGACGGAGTGAAGATGGGTAGATCGTATTCCGAGGCGAAAAAGGATATATTAGAGGAAGTTAGGCCCCTGAAAGTGTCTCTGACTTTCATCAAAACCTACCTTCACCGGTAGAATACCGTTTAAAAATGTGCACAGCGCCCCTCCAAGCCTCCTCAAGGGCGTGTAGCAGGGTTGAGTTTTTTTCACCAACTTAGCTATATCAATAAAACATATAACCGTGTGGGATTCTGAGTCATTATCAGAAGAATGGCGCTGTTTTTGTGATGCGTCAGTGTTTGCTTAGATGCCCAATTCTGTGGAGGAGAGCTTAGTGCCATCGTATAGGGGTCGGCTGAGCTAAGGACGAGAAGCAACGGACTTGATCGTATGCAGTGGAGCCGGTTAAAAGTGCGTGCGTCATGAAGTTATCCATTTGTGATTTCTGAGAAGATGGCATCTACAGCGACATAGTATCCTACCTTGCAAGTCAACTCAAGGTTGGATGGCAGGGGGCGAGTTTTCACTGACAGAGACGAATTATTATCCAAATCCATAAGTACATACATACCCATCACGCCGTTCCCTTCCGGGGTAGGCAGTCAAAATTTTTCACTCATTAATACATAATTGTACACCTAACTCTGCTTCAATAATTTCCTCCATTCTGACCTATCCTTGCAAACCTCTTTTGCCTCATTTAACCCCATACACGCCCTCCTGTCTTTAAAACTCCTAATATTCCTCCTCCGAAGAATTTCTTCAACCACGTTCAACCAAAACTTTCTCGGCCTACCTCTACCTCTCACACCATTCATTATACTCTCATATATCTGTTTCGTTATTCGACTCTCATCCGGTCTCTCAACATGGCCAAACCAACGAAGAACACTCCTTTCATACATGTCCATTACTGGATCATCTAACCCACATTCATGTATTACCCACTCATTCCTGACCCTATCCATCCTACTTTTGCCGCAAATACTCCTCAGATAACTCATACCCACGGCGTTTAGTCTACTCTTATGTCTATCCTGACATACCCATGTTTCACTACCATATAGCAAATTGGGAAGAAGTACACTTAGAAGTAAGCACTATCCAAATAAAACCGTGTAAGTAAGTAAGAAGTAAGTATTATCCAAATTATACCGTGGGACACCGACTTTCGATCAAGTCGGAACTAGATTCATCCTCGATGGAGACCATCGAGTTAGAAGGTCAGGGCGCTCGCCATTATGATCAATGCTATAGGCTGTCACATGGGCGTGGTCCGCCATCATGTTAACCTCGATTTTTCATTGGCGCTCACGGGCAAAACAACACGACCCGGGTTTCAGGGAATTGTCGTAATCATCGGGTGATGATGACGATCATTCTTCGAGACACGGTTAAGTTCCTCAAAGTTTTCTTACTTAATTGCACTACCCTAGTCCAGTATACCCCCTTAAATCATCATCAAAGTCTAATACGTAGACAAACGCAGAATGGCAGTATTATAAATTTATATCTATTAATGAGTCAGCAGGGATATAAGGCTTAGAATTTCCATGGTTAAAGAAGCATATTCAAAGAGGAGGGAATTGATGATGAGGAGTATGAGTAGAGGGGCCGTATTCATAGTCGTTACCTGGGTGTCCCCCAGGTGTGGGGGAACCCCTTGGCTCAGAAATGGTATTCATAGTCGTTTACAGGGGACTGTCGTCCCCTATCCCTCCCCAGGCCGTCGATATCCTGGGTAAGGCATGAAGGTAACCCAAAGCTCCCCTAACGCAGTACTGCTGCCCACGCGTGGGATGAATTGATACTACTGTACTAATGGCAGTACACGATAATATCAACAACTTTCCATAGTAACGTCTTCTGTTTCCAAACATGGGTATTTATTGAACTACCCTCATATTCCTCACCATTCATATTACATAAATATTCAAGTAATATTGTAAACATTCTCTTATATTCCTCCAATCATTTTTCATCCACACCCTGTAACAGTGCAGTATATTATTGTTTATAGCGTGCTTGGTTACGGTGAAAAATGAGCATCGAAAACATCGAGAACCATACAACGGAACCGTTCATATGTATTTTTCTGGGGTATTGTTGCCAAATCTCATACCCAGGCGTCCACTGGCTGGGTGTTACCCAAGGTCGTTCGATATCTCGATTCTTCGCCTCTCGAGTCCTATAACTGAAATGAATATTACCTTCCACCAAAGTGGAGGAAGAAACTGGAATAGCTAGTTAATTGATTTATGTTGTTGCATTTACAAAAGGGTATGTGAATAGGTTTGTGTGTGGGTTCATGCAAAATCCAGGGATCAGCTTTGTGGAATGAGGTTCACATTACTTAACAATGCAATCACACAAACTTCAAGCAGATGGATGACCAGGTTTACAGGGGAGTTATGCCCAAACACCAGGGACTAACATGAAGGAAATTAATGCTACAAACAATCACTCAATGAAGTGGTTTAGGGGCAAATAAATCCTACACTGATCACCTACTTGAAGCATGCATTCCAACTCCAATCACTCATTGCATACATGCCACCAGTAACAGTAAATATCTCTAATATTTGATCAAAATAAACTATTCATAGCCAGAGTTAAGTCTGCATTTCCTGTGTCATGGGCTATGCAGACATAAATAATGTAATATAAAATAAGCTTGTTCACTCAATAACTGTATAAGGTGATGGGCAAAATAATGTGGAAATACCACCTTTAGCAAAGTACATTAATTTATACACCATTTTGAATATTTCAATGGACTCATATGATAAGGTTTATCATGTGATTTGAGTTTTATGAAGACATTTTCAAGTAATGCCCTTTGATAGATCATGTACTACATGAAATTATTGATTTAATGCTATAAATATAAATGTTTACAGGCTGTGATAGGTACATTTCAACATTCCAATTGAATAATCATCAGCTATCTACTCCTCTTCAGCGTTATTACTAATCCTTGTAATATTCCCACATAATCAATACAGTTCCTTAAGTACCTATTTCTCCTAATGATAATACTAGGCGACCTAAATTGAGTTTAAACATAAGCTTACCTCCACCATTCATGGAGGTTCAACTATGCGAGGCATAGTATATGCCCACTTCGTCGAAATGAACAATTATTGTATGCCAACTAAAATGAATAACATCATGATGCTAGTCTTAAAGATTAATATTACACGGAAAAGGAAACAACATTATTGCCAAGAGTGAACAAATATGTTTACGTTTAAGTTTCAAAACAAGTGCAAAGTTTCAAAAAATCACACAATGACTGACTAATAATAGAGCAAACAATACAAAACCAAAAAACAAGCCGAATATAAATGGAATTTGAAATACGTTCAATGCGGCCAAATGATGGCTCATCGCGATGCTAACTTTTGACGTGGGTACTGCATACTACTGGTTTATTTAGAAATATCAGAACCCGAGGAGCATACCTGACATAAACAAGGTAATGTAATGAAATTACTAGTATTCACGTATGAGTGTACTGGTGAAATGCAGGATAAAAATAAAGCAGATAATACGCAATATTAAGATACATGCATATATATAAGCAAAACTCCTTTACCAGATGCATGCCTTAACAAAAAAATAAGGAATATGAATGATCAGCTGTTAAATATTTCGCGAACATGAATACACAGTCTACGGTACATTCATGATCGTGAATTTAACCACTTTTAGGTTAATTCACCGTCAATTCATACCTTACAGTCATATGTATGGCATGACTTGTTGGGGAAGTAAACCTATAAACCCAAATTTTCACGATAACTTACAACAGCCATTAATTTATCAATGGAGACGATCTTCGGTGGATGTAGTTTCACAGACCAGCAAGTAGCGAGTTCCAATTCCGGCAATTTCAGCCAACGCACTTTGTTTACCAATAAGATATTACATTCCAATTATTATAAAACATATATACATCAAAATTTCAAGAAGGAAACACACTGAAATCGTTTACTCACCTCACAGAGACGAGAATAATTGGAAGGCTGCCATTTATCGCGTCTACAATTCTGCACCAATTTTGCCCTTCTAGTTGGCTCCTTGGGGAAAATGAAGAATCTCACTCCATTCTTCATTGTTTTGGAACAATTCTGAGCCGAACAAGTTGGCATCTCGATGGATAATCTCTCTGCTATTCCGCAAAAAACATAGACCGCAATGCTTCTCTTACGGAGATCACAGAAAAATAAGCACAGTAATGGCGGATATCGTGTCGATGAGAAGACCCATATCGATGGTGCAACATATCGAATAAATCGACCCTGGGTGTTACCCAGGTAAGGTTTATGAATCGCTCAGCGTAGGGGACCCCTAGGTGATACCTGGCTAGAGGATACCCAGGTAACCCCTAGGAATACGACTATGAATACAGGCATTAGTCATTGCGAAGTGATGATGTAGAAAACTTGAGGCGTTTGAGATGTGCGTGGAGATGGATGGAGAAGGTGAACTGGGTGGCGAGAAGGACAAACGAGGAGGTATTGAATATGGTTGAAGAGGAGTGGAAGATGATGGCGGAGGCTTGGAGGAAGCAAGAAGAGATGAATGGAGGACGTTTTGTAAAGAGAGGAAATGCTGAAGAGGGTAATTGAGGGGAGAACACTGGGGAAGAGAGGAAGAGGAAGGAAGAGGATAAGTATTCTGGATGAAATAAGGAGAGGGATCTAATGGCGGGCCATTCATAGGAGTGAAAACAGATTAGGATAAGCACTGTACAAAAACCTATTAATCAACTGGTAAAATACTTCAATGGAAATCAGAATTTTCATGATTTTAATAGCTTCTCGGCCTCTTCTCCGCCTTCTTTACGTAAACAGATCGTCCTCTCTATAGGGGCGCGACCAATTTTCTAGTTCTTTATTAGTGATTCTAAGCACTGCCGTTGCCATGGCATGACTAAAAAGTATTGCCCTAAAGCCTTCGAATCCTTTATCTCTTCCCCTCATCGACGACGAAATCAGAATTGACTATATCTTCTAGAAATCCTTTAACTTGGTCTAATTTTAAATAAATCTTTCTCGCCTTTCCAAGGTTTCTACTGCACCAGCCCCATACCGCACTACTTTCCAAGATATTTTCCAAAAATAACATCCATTTTACAAGGGAAATGGTACGCTAATTCACGGCAATGAGACGTGATTTTTAAAAAATGAGAGATTTATAGCACCTTCACCTCGTAAAAAATGAAAAGCTTGCAGTTTTTCTATTCTCTCAGCTATTAAAAAAATAGTTTACTTTATACGAATGATAAAAAGGCTGTCTTGACGAACATAAAAGGAAAATAATTTCAAATTTTTATTGGAAATCCTAGGATATTTCATTAATGGTTATGTATATATTCATAAAGCTGTCATCATTGCGGTTAAAAATGTGTAACTCAAACCTCTATCCCATCGTTAGTTTTGGAATTAGCCAAGGTTTACAACTTTGACAACAGCTCAAGTAAAACTCAATATAAAAACGATTTTTTCCTTTATTGTGTTAGAAACATGTTTGGCTAACTTAAATCAAGATAGCTCATCTCTACAACAAAAATTAAGAGAATGGCGGTAGCATTAATCCAGACCATTGGATTTTGAGCGTCTAAAAGAGGGCCTTCAAAAAAGTCGTAGAGGTGCAGATAAGGATAGGAAAAAAATTCTCTATGCATCAGTAAACGTAGAAGTGATCATTCCATCAAATGCATTTTATTCCGTTAAAATTGGTTGACCCTACTTGAAGATACAGCTACCTAAACTCACCTCACGCGACTTTTTCAATGGAATTTTAGGCACCGCAGTAAAATTTTCAGAACCGCTAAAAAGCTTCCGCCCTGAGGGAGTTTTAAACGTACCACGTGAAAAAGAGAGTCAAGTTAAAGATTAAAATAAATATTTTATTTGATTAGTCAGAATTTCGGTCAAATTGAAGTATATTATTGCACCATTAATAATTTAATATTTAATTCATACTTCTTACAGCCGATGTGGTTAAAACATAAAATTGGAATATGGTCTGCGTAATGACTGGAAAATACCTCGTTCAGACGGCCTTAAATTATTCCATCAGCACGATACCAGGAGGAAATATCATCCACATTAACCAGGAAGCAGTACGTGAAAAAGGGATCCAGGTTCGATTCCTATCCAAGGCGAATAATATTTTTTTATTATTTATAAAATACCTCGTTCAGACCGCCTTAAATTATTCCATCAGCACAATAACAGGAGGAAATATCATCCACATTAACCAGGAAGCAGTAAGTGAAAAAGGGATCCAGGTTCGATTCCTATCCAAGGCGAATAATAATTTTTTATTATTTTTAATATTCACTTACAATTTGTCTGCTGGGAAAATTTTTGTACATTTATACATGCCGTGAAACCCCTCTTTCACGGCCACTCCCCTCAAGCGACCACCCCTCTCAACGACCATTTTTCAGCGGAACCGTCGGTGGTCGCATAATACAGGTTTCACTGTCTACGTACATCAAATTAATATGCATTAAAATTTCCCAGCAGCCACTTAATTATGAGGAAATAAACGCCATCTGTATAGGTTAAAACAAAACCGCCGCTGTAAGGCCTCCACACACCTGAGCGGCCGCGGTAAAGGCCGTGCCCGCGCGGAGGCGACGTAAGCCGCGCGGCCGCCGCTGTACACGCACCTAAGCGGTCGCGGCCACGGAAATGCCCTATTGTTTGTGTGAGCGACAAACAGACAAACCTTGACTATTTATGCCGATTAAATATATGAATTTACGAAGGCATATGTGCAATGGAAATAGATAATGTTTCTGATCAAAAATCACAATAAAAAATATTTCGGCACTTTCGCATTCACAATGCCCAGTTTCGTCGGCGCAACCCCTTGAGGAAGTTGAAAATTGCCGCGGCCGTGGCCGCCTGGCCGCTCAGGTGTGCGTGCACGCACGGAACGCTCCATTGTCGTTTGGCCGCGTATCACGCCCGCCACCGCGGCCGCTCAGGAGTGTGGAGGCCTTTAAGAGATTTTCCATTTTTTTAAATAAGCCGCCCGTTCATTGGCATAGTACTACTATAAACTGAACCCCTGTGTAACGACCACCCCTCTACAATACCATTTTTCAGCGGAAAGGTCAGTGGTCACCTAATACACGTTTCACTGTACTTGCGTAAGGATCAAAAGAAAAGGCTAGCAAAGAGTTAAATACGAAATATAGCATTGTATGGTGTTAAATCGTAGACTCTGATATTAAGAGCACGAAAATAGACTGCTGGTGTTGGAGATATATGCGAGGAGGAGAATGAAGGAGCAAATGACTATAACGAAGACGAACAAAGAACAGCTTGGTATGATTGAGGAGCAGAAAATTCTGTAAAATTCCAGCAGGAGACCAACAGAAGGTCGTAATCATCGAGGTAGATGGAGAGGGCATTACGACATCAAACCTGTAACCTGGCAACCGAAATAACAACCATATTGGTTTTCACAGCTCTACTAACCTTCCTTTGGATAACACGACGGAATGGACGAATTATCGGATGGAGAGCAAGAACATTCACCAAAAACTTAAAGGCAAGTAGCTCTTGAAACATGTAATATTTACTTAGTGCGATGGATTCTACAAATTTTTACTATAGTTTTCATCGAGATTTTCATTAATATTAATTAAAATTAACGACAAATATATTTAAGGAGAATCAATACAAAAGAAGTAAATCCACTCTGATTTCCTGTAATTTATTGCTGAAAAACATGGTAGCATTGCAAAACTAGCGCGTAAGCCTGTTAGCGCTGGAAACTACGCAACCTTTAATCGAGTGTAATCTTCCTAATCCCTTTGTTTCAACTGGAAAATCTTACCCTACTAGAGTTCTTTACTCCATGTACGCCCTGTGAGCTCAAAACAGATGAACGGGAGACCTGACACGGACTCAAGAGAGAGGTTAGAGCGAACAGAATACATTAATTCTCTTATGCACTCATGATCAAACAAGCCTCAGCTGATGACGGACCGACCATAACAATTATATGCAGCCCGGATAAAACGCAAACATATTCCGACTTTGATATCACGAAATTGGCCAAAAGGGTTGAGATTAAAAAAAAAGTACTCTAGCGGTTAAGGTAGGTTTCGCTGGACGTCAGAGAATCTCCTCCAGTTCCTCTACACATTCAGGGTCCCACCCCCTCCAGTATATCCTATTTCACCTCAGCATACGATCTGCCCTTCATCCTGTCCATGAAACCTATTCTCTTTCTTCCCCTTCCCCGCTTGCCCAACATCCTTCCCTCTATCACATTCTCGAGTAACCCATCGCCCTTTATTACATCCTCCAGCCACCTACTCTGTCGCTCCCGGATTTCCTTCAGAAGTTTCCTTTCCTCAGCCACCATCTCCAGCACTTCCTCGTTAGACACCCTCGCCGTCCACCTCACCTTCTCCATCCTTCTCCACACCCATATCTCAAAGGCCTGCAGCCTTTTCTCGTCCTCCTTTCTGAGGGTCCACGTTTCTGCTCCATACAACGCTACACTCCATATCAAACTCTTCACCAGATTCTTCATCACATCCTTACCCAAGGTCCCCGTCATCAGCCCCCTTCTAATAATAAACGCCTCCTTAGCTAGCGCTATTCTCTTCCGTACGTGTTTGCTACTATATCCGTTTTCTTCTGGCGTACTACCTAAGTAATTAAAATGCTCTATCTGCTCGAGTTTGGTTCGAGTGCTATTACATCCTCCAACTTTCATCACCAGCCTGGCAAACTTGAAAATTAGAATGGATGTTTGAAAAAAATATTCGCATTATTTTAAAATGATTGTTGATATAGGATGCCAGCAGGCATAATATTTACTCATTCGTTGTGAAATTAAGTAATTATACCATGGAACTATTAGGTAATGCCCACTGTAAAATTCAAATAAGGCCAAACAAAGAGTGAGATCACGGGAAGCATGTAGTCTTGGGACTTTTAGAGATCTCTCTAAAATTAGATGTTCCCTTGACCACCTACGCTCGGAGCAATCAAGAGTCGAATCTCATTAACGTGACTCAACCCACGTCGCCAGCCGCGCCAGGCAGGGGAAGCGAGCACTGCGAAGCGACGGCAAGTAGAGGAGGCTACACATTTAGGAAGGGAGTGTCACTCCACCTTCAGGTGCGTGACGCAACTTCTCCCCAGTAATTGTTCGCTCAAGAATCGAGAAATGGTACTGGGAGACGAGATATCTTAAGGCGGGTTCATACATGGAAGTTGACTTCTATGAAAGCGGCGAGTGTAGCGATATCTCGAATCGTATCGCCACTTGCACAGCATCATTCTGCTTACGCATAACTTCCGGGTGTTTCCAAATAAATGGATAACGGAATATAAACAATGAATACGGAAATTACGAAAATCACCCAAGTTTGGCAACAATGGCGTTAGTATATGGCTCTTTATGTCCCATAGGCATTCGCGGGTTCAATGAATTTGTATGAAGTGCATTCATTATGCATTCTTACGTCGAATCGATTGTGTTCATTGTTAGAATAATAATTATTCACTATGTTTACCAATCCGTAGTACCGTATAGATGTAGTAGCATTACAAGAAACAGTACCGTATAGATATAGTAGCACTACAAGAAACAAAATGGCCAAATAATGGCAAACTAAATTGTAACAATTATGTATTATATTATAGTGGTTGCGATGACGGTCGGCACTACGCAGGAGTAGGTTTTGCTGTCAAAAAATGCACCCTAGAATCCGTGATAGCTTATGAAGCAGTTAGTGAAAGACTGTGTAAAATTGGGCTTAAGGGAAAGTTCAATAACATTTCGTTGATTAGTTTCTACGCTCCTACAGAGGAAGACTGAAGATGAAGAAAAGGATTTGTTCTACGCTCAACTAGAAGAAATTTTTTCAAAGGTACCAAACTATGATACTAAAGTTCTCCTCGGAGATGCTAATGCAAAGATAGGTAAAGAAACTGTTTGGAAACGTGTTGCAGGCTGAAACAGTTTACACGATGTTTCAAATGACAATGGAATTAGATTACTAAGTTTTGCTACCTCAGTGAATTGTTTTGCAAGTACTAAGTTCCCGCACAAATCCATGCATAAAGAAACGTGGACATCTCCAAACGGAACCACCAGGAACCAAATAGACCATGTATTAATTGATAAGAAGCACGTTAAAACAATAGTAGATGTAAAAAGTCAGCGGGGAGCAGAATGTGGCACTGACCACTTTTTGGTACTAACAGCGACAAGACAAAGAAAAAAGATTGGAAAAAGAGGTATAAATAAGGTAACTGGGAAAATTTATTTGGATGAGAGAAAAAGAGCGGAATTCCAAATGAAAATTGCCAATAGGTTTGCAGCGTTAGAAGCAGAAAACTTGGAAGAGGAAAATGAAGAAACTCAGGTAGAGAAACTTTGGAAAACTCTCAAATTGTCAATAAAAGAAACATCTGGAGAGGTTCTCACGAAGAAAAAGATTTCTAAGAAACCTTGGTTCAACGAGGCTTGTCAGGAACTAGTTTCTAAAAGGAAAGGTGCTAAATCTAAGGTCCTCCAATGCCAAAATGCAGAAGCAAGAGAAGAATACAAAGAAATTAACTCGAAAGTAAATAAAACTCTAAGAACTGAGAAAAGAAAGTACATAAACAATATGCTTACAAAAACAGAACAGGACATAGCGCTGAGTAACACCAAGGATTTCTATAGGACCGTCAGAACTTTCCAGAAAGGATACTCTCCTAAAGTAATTGGGGTGAAGGACAAGGATGGAAATGTAGTGGGGGATGTAGCAACAGTCCTACAGACATGGAAATGCTACTTCAAAGATCTTCTTAACTCAGATAATACCATTGTAGAAAACGAACAAGAAGAGGTAGTACAGAGTGAGAATCAAGATGTGGTTTTAGAACCAACTCTGGAAGAAATTAAAAATGTGGTAAAGACAATAAAGAATGGAAAAGCCCCTGGAGAGGACGGAATATCCATTGGATTAATAAAAAATGGAGGTACACCACTGATACAGTTTCTCTACAAGATGAAATTGAGAATCTGGAAACTGGAAGAAATGCCAAAGGAGTGGAAGGAGGAAGTGATTGTACCGCTCCACGAAAAAGGGGATAAACTAGACTGCTCAAATTACAGAGGGATATAAACTGCACATATAAAATACTTTCCAAAATTATATTAAATAGATTAAAAGTGTACGGAACTTATATAATTGGGGAGCATCAAGCAGTGTTTATGAAAGGGAAATGAACCACGGACCAAATATTTGTTTTGAAAGAGCCGGCTGCAAAATATTGGGAGTATAACAAAGATCTCTTCGTGCTATTTATTGATTTTAAGAAGGCATATGATAGTGTTATTAGATCAAAAATTTGGCTGGTACTTAGACAGAGTAACATCCCGGAAAAGATTGTAAGACTAGCTAAAATGTGTGTGGAAGGTTCGAGAGGTAAAGTGAGAATTGAACGGGAATACACAGATACCTTTGACATCAGCACAGGGGTAAGACAAGGGGATGGATTGTCTCCACTTTTGTTCAACTTCGCCCTTGAAAAAGCTTTTAAGACGACAAAAGCCCTACCAAGAGGTGCAAACATTGAAGGACGAATCAATGTACTAGCATTTGCAGACGACGTAGCCCTAGTAGCTGATAGTAAAACCGACCTAAAAGCACTAGCTGAAGTCTTCTTAGAAGAAGCAGGCAAAGTTGGTTTACAGGTAAACGAAGGAAAAACTAAATATATGAAAATTGGAAGAGAGGCAGAGCCAATCAACTAAACGCTGGAAGTCAGGGGTCACAAATTTGCAGTAACTGAAGAATTAAAGTATCTGGGGGTTACTATCACCAGTCAAAATAAGATGGACCAGGAAATACAGATAAGATTAAATACAGCCAATAGGTGTTACTGAAGTTTGTCAAAACTGTTGAAGAGCAGGTTTCTGTCAAGAAATACAAAAATTAGGATATACCTAGCGATTATCCAACCTGTTCTCTTGTATGGATCAGAAGTGTGGACACTGACAAAGTGTGCACAGAAAAAGTTGTTAAGTTTTGAAAACAAGATATTAAGAAGAACATGTGGACCAACTCTTGAAGCAGAAACATGGAGAATAAAGAAAAACAGAGAACTCAGAGATTTATACAGAAGACCTGATATTGTGGCCGTGGTTAGAAGCAGAAGGATAAGATAGCTTGGTCATGTCAGAAGAAGAGGATACAGCCATACGAAGAGAGTGGAGGGGACACCTAGACGGAAGGCGCCCACCAGGAAGGCCGAGAATAAGATGGGATGACCAAGTGGCCAATGATGTGAGAAAACTGGGTGGTGACATTGAGATGGCGGAAAACAAAGAAGTCTGGAGGCAACTTGTAGGCGAGGCCAAAAATCAGCTTGGATTTGAGTGGCCCCTGGAGTAAGAGTAAGTATGTTCACCAATCGGACTTAGATCGATATGAACTCGGACCGATCTGAACATTCTAAGCCAGATGAATCGGTTCATATCGATTAGAAATCTCAGACTGGTAGAGGTAGCCCGCTGCTAATACCGATTCCACTAGTCCGTTGCGTTTACCGTGCCGAGCAGAACCGGCCAAATCGATTTGAGTTCGATTGGTAAACTTAGTGATTGTCAAGTAAGAGATAAGTCATAAAGCATACCTAAGGTGGGATTTAGCATTTAAAATCTTTTCAAGTAGAAATAAATATTTACATAAGCAACAATGAGTCCTCCTCCAACTAAGTTGTATACATTTTACATCTCCGTTTGCTGTCATGTAACCAAGATTCCGTCGAATGCGATGCAATTTTATCGCAGAATCGATATGCTACGTTCAGGCAAAATAAAAACCAGTCCATTTTCCTTGCAAGTAGCAATCGCGGTCGATTACCACCACTATCGACCACTACTGCCATGGACGAGCGTGCTTACACATCGAAGTGTCGCTTACAATCGACTTCCAAGGCTACTCTTATGGCAGTGACTACCATCCGTAAACCCGCCTTTACTGTGTGCCAAGTCTGATTAAATAAAGAGGCATGATAATAAACCCTTTCTAATCATATTTTTCCATTAGTTTAGAAAGTTTTCCTCCGAGAAAGCCCCTGGGACGATGCCTAAATAGTTAGGACTTCATTAAAGACTCTGCTACCATGGTCTAAAGGCAGGGACACAATCAACGTGTACGTGTGACGCGAGACGTTAACGGGACAACGGGAGACGGGGAACGCAAGTCAGCGGACACAATCGACGTTAACGCGGCCCGGAGTAACAATTGACTTACGCAGGCGCAGCTAAGAGATCAGGTGTAAACAAGTGTGGAAGTAAATAAGTTGTCTTCGCCAAGAGCTATCTTCAGCAGTTGGATGAATCTGCCGACAGATGGCTCCCATTCCCGGATTCTCAGGACTATTCTGATTGTTTTTCCGTGTACGGGACACGGGAAGAGATGGAAGTTGCCCATCTCTCGCGTACACGTACTCCCCGTACACGTTAAATGTGTCCGTTCGCTATACTTTCCCGTCAGCCATCTTTCCCCGTATTCCCGTTAACGGCTCACGTTACACGTGCACGTTGATTGTGTCCCAGCCGTAACAGATTAATTAATATTGTTCTGCTTTTCTTTAAGAATTTAGAGTGAATTAAAAAGGAGGTGTTACTTAGTTCTGGTTAGACCACACCTCTAATACGTTGCGAGCATTTGGGATCCCAGTCATAAAGATTTAACCAAAATAATAAATAAAATACAGGAAAAGTTGCGCGCTTCGTTGAAAACTGTTTCGAGCAAGAATAGTTTAGGTTGGGAGCCAGTATAGACTCGGAAACTACACGCTAGGCTTAGTTTGCATTAGAAATCTAGAGCTGGTGTGTTTCAGAGCGACAGAGAGAATATCATTTTGACGCCTCACCACACCTCTAAGTCTGACAGAAGCGATTAAATAAGAGAGATACATTGCCATAAACAGATAGGCAGAAAAACTCGTTCTCTCCACGCACAGTAAGCGACCACGATAATAACTGAGGCCCACTCAAAAAAATCCTATCATACACTTCTCCATTTCTCCTCCCAAAACCTTATCCTATACACCTCTACACGGCTGGTGTCCTTATACTTCCTGCCACACGCCCACACGACGGATCGCGGCGTAGTATGTACAATGTTACAATTCGTGAAGAAAATGGAAGAATTTTTTATGATACCACATCTACATCTACGTAATACCCTGCGAGCCACCACGAGGGTGTGTGGCAGGGGGTGAAGGTCACCAAACATGCACTATTGACATGCTACTAGGATATTTAAGGGAGACATGCTAGATAATAGGGTCACATGCAGCTAGATGGTTAGTATATACATAATAAAAAAGAGATTGGTTGTTATTACATGCATCATGCACTACAGACTACTCTAACTATATTTCACCTACCTATCCCTTTGCTACGCTGCCTATTGTTCTCTCTTATGGTACGCGGGAAAAATGACATTTTAAATCTATCGGTACGACAATCTATCTCTCTAATCTAGAGAGATACAATGATCAAACGTTAGAACAAAAATGCTGAAAATATGCCAATGAAGAAATATACACGCGCATCATCGAAAATGACTAAAATGAAAATGACCCACGCAGCAAAGGAAATGCGAGTGTTGTCGGTACTTCGAATTTCGCGCGGTGCTTTAGTTCTCTAATTCATCGGGAACAGCAATGGAAGCTTTCCCTGGGAGTGCGTTCCTATGAACACTCCAAACGCCCCGGAGCGTTTGGAGCGAGCCGCCGAGCGTTCCGCAAAGGGCTGCAGAGAGTTCCCGTGGAATTGAAGACGTCACACGCAGTGTCATCACTTTCTTTCCTGCCACGCTCCCCTGCAAACCATGGTACTACTAAACATGATTACATGGTAATACTAAACATTAAATTATAGGTATCGATGATGCATGTCTAACAGTATGCTACAGCGCCTACTTTAGACACGCTTAATGTTGGACAGAAATATACAACAGCTAAGTACTGAAAGCGTCACGTTAATTATTGGTTTTAACAATGAATATGTATTCCTGATTTTAAGCGGTTTGATTTTAATCATATAGGACTTGATAGGCCGAGGAAAAACCAACATTCTTTTCAGTTTCCGAGTTAATTTCGTCTCGTCTCCGCCATGCGTGAATCCACTTAGATCTTATTTCTAAATCTCTAAGGGAACGAAAAACCTTCACCTGTCCTCTGCATTTGCGATACCTGTTTCTACATCCAAAGACAGTACAAAAAGACATCATTTCTTCTTTACAGAATGGTAAAAGTGCTGTAGAAAAATTGCTTCCACGAAATGGCTCCCATTGTCGCCCGTCGAAAATGCAATTCAGTTCACGTCATGCGTGACGTCACGTATCCCGCAATATGAGCAATGGCCAACCTAATAATGTAGTACCATGCTGAAAACTAGTATCTGCTGGAGCGAACGAGTGAATTATGACGGAATTTCAAAAGTGGGCAATTCAGAAAGTTGTTTGTGGATGTGTATACCGGCTAGGTCCACTCGATGTATTGGGTGCTTTGACTACTTACAGTAGAGGTAAATCTACCGCAATTTAAGATATTTCGGAATGCTGTTTATTGAGATATTTTTCACATTAAAATGAGGTTGACGAGCTACACGTCCTCCAATGTAAGAACAATATTGCGTTGGTTCAAGTGCAATGAATCGCGTGATCTTAATAAATATATGTAAAATATTATTTCTCTTTTACGAAACATATCATCGTGGTTTCCATTTATTCAGTCAACTTAAATATGCTTCTTTTTCTTGATTTGTCCATCAAATTTCACTCGAGTAAGACAAGTCAATACTTGAATGAATGAGGGAGCGATTGGGGATGAAAATTAAATCGTGTATTCATTGCTTTATAGTGTGGGAATAAAGCAGTAAGCTAGCCTTTCAACCTTTTTTAGATTCTGCAGTGTAAGCGTACGTTTTCGTTTGTACATAATTACCGTACTTCATCAACAGGCTGAGTGTAAGTCGAATTATTCCAGGCCAAATACATTCCTTGAATCTTTTCACGTAATAAAAAAGTCTTTTCTCAATTATTATGTGTCAAAATTTTAGGCCGATTCTCTACCAATAGGTACAGTTATCAACAACACCTGGCCACTAATTAAATTGATGGTATGGTCATTTAATCAAAAAAGATCATGTTGCCAGCAAACTACAGGGACTTTGAATAAGACTGCATGGTTTGATATAATTCATAATTAGTTTTTAAAGTAATGTAGGCACAAGTTGTAAATAAATAACCAAATTTATGACTTCCTATCAAAACACTTGAGTTTCAATGGGGTCATTTCCTCCAGCCCCGATTTCAATCTTCACCATTATCTATCTTGGAAGGCATAAAAAAAACCTTATTCACCAAGTATCGCTTACGTAGACAGAGGTAGTAAAGCTGTGAAACGCGTCGTACAAATTGAATGACTAAAGACAAGTACTGGATATTCTTTGCAATATGGATGCTATTTCATGTTCAGTTCTTCGACGAAGTGACCCCTGATATCGTGAAGTTTACTCTTTTTTATTACTGCCTTCTCAATTCTACCATTCGACGCACGCTCGATCCGGAAGAAACGATTTCAGTTGAGTGTTTGCAGAAGAATTGGAATTTAACACGCACAATTGAACAGGATTTAACCGTAGGGTAAGTCGAGTGAAGCTGCTGAGCCTCACTGAATGGTTGCGACATTGGTATATTGTGTGAAAGGTGAATCCTCAAAGCGTTAACTCTCGGTTTAAATTCGTCCCCCACCTCAATGACTGCATTGCTTGTGGACTAAACATCTTTAAATGGGTACGTGGAATGAAATAATGATTTAGTACACTAAGCAAAAGCTTATCCCTATAGGAGGTTTGCTCTGAAAAATTTTCATCTTATAGAAAAACCAAAGATATTCGGGCAAATTGAAAGAGCAAAACTGTAGAACAAAACAAATGAATAACCATCGCTATTAATTAACCGATTGAGCATATGCAGTGATCAGTGGCAGAGTTTTTGTTGTTAAGGACCAATAATTTATGGATACTTAGGCAATACAGGAAATTTCCAAGCTCCAGCGTTGGTAGATGCATTCACACGATGAATTTAAAAGTTATCACAAAGTTTCAACAATTATTTCGAAGAACACGGAGCCGTTATTCGCTTGAAGGACAAAGAATTTGCTGAGACGTGCCATTAATTTGTGGATATTGGGGCTACGCAGGAAATGTCAAAGCTCCAGCGTTGGTAGATGTATCCACACGAAGTATTAAAAAATTATTGCAGTTTCTTCAAGTAATTCGAAGTGCTCGGTAATTTTTCGGTTGAAGGACAAAGGCACAGCACAGAGATTCATTTACTGTTCCCTATCACCGCTAAACACTCGATGAACCCAGCCAGTGGTCACTTTTGGACAGATTTATGAAAAAAAGCGCAGAAAAAAAGAATAGCGAGAGTTAAAAATCCCTAAGAAAGTCCCGAAATACCAGTCGATGAAATAAGGAAAGAAGATAGTGATTACGAACGCGGTAAAAAATCTTCCCTCTCACTCCTCGGCAAAAAAAGCGAAGATAAAAACTGTTAATTTACGAGATGTTGTTGTGTGTTTCATATGAGTATAAGAAATTTCGAATTGAATTCGGAATTTTGATGACCCCCGAAGGCAAAAATTAACGTGAAACGCGGGAAATCTCCGACGGGCAGATTTAATTTTTTACGTCGTCGTAAATCTCTGAAGCAGGTAGCCAAGTGGGATTTGGCATGCATTCGAGTGAGAGGTGGCAGCATGACCCTCGACCGCTATCCCTTTTGAAGGAACCACCACGCATTGCCGATGCGACCCCGTGATGAATGCGACAGCCAAGGCAGAGAGGGACTGACAGGAGGCCGACGGTGTAAAAAAAAAAAAAATGATCACTTCGTGTTTTCTTTTTGATTCTGCACAAAAAAATCTCGTTTCACGCACCGTGGTGAGCTCACTCAGCGTCCGGGAGTGGAATCACGCGAGCTGGTCGCAAACATCCACGACGAGACGACACAAACAGAGGGCGGAACGCGTGATGGCCCGGGTGGAAAGCAATTGAGATAAGATTTCAGGCCATTACATTCAAACGTACCTAGTTGAGGAACATTACTGAAGTTATTCATACAATCTAAAACATTATTAGATGCACTCTAGGATTATTTCCGTACTCTACCGGCTGATTTCTAGGTTTACCCTGCTAAAAAATTCCTTAGAAGCTGTTCTGTATAACGTAAGGAATTCTACATAAATCGATTCTTTTTCTTCAGAACTAGTTCCTTTTTTAATGATCTGTACGGAACATGAGAGCCTGACTTTACAGAACATATGTTCTGTAGAGTTATTTTCTGCAGGGCAAAATAACTCCTTACAAGCTGTTCTGTAGAACTTTAGCAACTCTACGGAAATATCTGAGGTTTCCGTTGACCCAGTTCCTTTCCTAAGGACCTATATGGAGAGTCGTAGGGAATTCCACTGAACGTCTTAAAGAATTCTGCAGAACGTCCAAAGGAATTCTGCAGAACATCCAATGGTATTCTGCTGAATGTCGTAGGGAATTCTGTAAAATAGCGTTTCAATACTTTAAGGAATACCTACAGAACTTTTTAAGAAATTCTGTAGAAGTATTTTTAAGGAAACTTTACAGAATATTTTAGCAGGGTATGGGCAGTGCTTATTGTCACGTCCTAATATCTGGCGCCTTTTCCGCGGACTTTAAACTTGACGTGGTGGAAACGCTTGCGAGTTCCAATGACCCCTAGAGCTGGACTGGCGGGAGCAATTACTATTGCTCCCGGTAGGGCCACCCTTGCCACATAGGTCGAAGAGTAGGAGCCTGGCGAAAGGTAGTCCCGTGATGGAGTCACGTGAAAAACACTGTTGGGAAGCGGAGGTGGGGGTCCCCACTCGACTATTATACTACCCAGAAATATGAATGTCGCCCAATGGGGCCGCCCAATGGGGCGGGTGTCGGGCCCGGCATCGGGGGAGGCAAGGCCCCCGAGGTCGTCATCACACGAAATCCTTGCACAGCACAGTCATCACAGGATACAAGGACCAAGGAAGACAAGAAGAAATGGGAGAAGAGAAGGAAAGCACCGATAAAAATAGGTACTTGGAATGTTAGGACAATGATGAGGTCTGGGAAGCTGGAAAATATATGATGGGAAATGGAGGGAGGGAAAATGGATGCCTTGGGGCTGTGCGAGGTGAGATGGAAGGACAGCGGAGACTACTGGAGTGATTGTTACAGGGTAATCTATAGTGGTGGGGTTGAGAGTCAACGTGGGGTAGCTATAGTATTGAACGCAAAAATGGGGATGAGGGTGGTAAATATTGAACTGCGAAAAAATTGAGCGACAGGATACTAGTGCAAAATTCCACTGAGAAAAAATCATCTGCCTTGAGTGGTAAAAATAAAAGCACGCCCTACAAATTTCGTATTGGTCCAGGAGTACATGCCTACAAGCAATCATAGGGAGCAATAGGAGGAGGGGGGTATGAACAGATGGAGGAGATTATCAGAGAAAAGGGCAAGAAAAATCTAATAGTAATGGGCGACTGGAACGCAGTAGTGGAGGAAGGGAAATATGGGTATGAAGTGGGAGAACATGGATTAGGATCGGAAAATGACCGCGGAGAGAAAGCAGTTGAATTTTGTAGGAGAAATAAATTAGTGGTCACAAACACTTGGTTTAAACACCATCGTAGGAGGAGGTACACATGGAAAATGCCGGGAGACACTGGGAGATACCAAATTGACTATATCATGGTTAGGAAAAGATTTAGGAACAGTGTGAAGAACTCGATGAGCTATCCGGGGGCTGAGGCACACCCGGATCATAATTTAGTACTCTGCCTATCCATTTATGAAAGGTAGGCGAGGGAAAACGGTACTAAGCATTAAGGACAAGAGAGGTAGAATATTAATCGAGGAGGTAGATATTCAATAAGGATGGCGAGAGAATATGTGGAGGAGCTACATGACAGCGATAGTAGACCAACTAATTTAGATATAAAGGAGGAGGGAAGCCTAAATGAAGATAAACTCGAGCCAATGATTCTCGACAGCGAAACAGAGAAAGCATTGAAAGAGATGAAGGCAAGAAAAGTGGTAGGAGTAGACCACACGACTTCGGAGCTGCTAAAGAATTTAGGAAAGAAAGGTAGGCAAACTTTTTTCGAACTTATGCGTAGGAAAGCCATCACAAAGATGGGGTGAGCTTCTTACGGCTAGACAATGAAATAAAGGACAGAAAATTTCCAAAAGCCGTAAACAATTGGCACCCTTCGTCAATAAACACCAAATTTGCTGTCTTGGTATGCTGGGAAAATCACAGCAGAGACCAACCACAGCCTCTCAACCAAGAATACCCAATACCCAAATACCCAATTCTTGGTTGAGAGGCTGTGGTTGGTCTCTGCTGTGGTTTTCCCAGCATACCAAGACAGCAAATTTGGTGTTTATTGACGAAGGGTGCCAATTGTTTACGGCTTTTGGAGATTTTCTGTCCTTTATTTCATTATGCGTAGGATCTACGAGGAAAGAGTATGGCCAGAGGACTTCGTAAAAACAGTCCTGATTCCTATCCCTAAAAATAAGAATGCATCGTAATGCGAAGATTATAAAACAATCAGTTTGATTTCACACACAGCCAAGTTTTAATTCGAGAAATCGATAAAATATTGGAGAGCAAGGGCAAGTACTATTTAGGCGATGACCAGTTTGGGTTCAGGAAGGGAAGGTCAACTCGGGATGCGAATGCGGTGATGAGAACACTAACAGAAAGAAACGTAGAGTATAATCATGACGTTTTCGCATGCTTTATTGATCTTGGACAGGCTTTCGACCGAGTAAATTGGGAAAAACTAACGGGGATACTCGGGAAAATAGGAAAAGATTGGCGAGACAAGAGACTAATCCGAAACTTATATATGACGCAAAGGGCGCAGGTGAGGGCGGCTGAAGATGAATCAGGGTGGGCAACTATAGGTCCCGGGGTAAGGCAAGGGTTCGCGTTGTCGCCGTTGCTTTTCAACATTTATGCTAAGGAAATGGTAAGACAGCCATGGGAAGAACTTGAGGTGGTAATCAAAGTAGGAGGACATCTGTTAAAGTCAGTCAGATGCACGGACGATCAGGCATTGGTTAATGGATCTTTGAAAAGACTGCAAACTTTGGTATATACTTTAGAAATACAGTGCGGGATATTCGGAATGAAGATAAATCATTAGAAAACTGAAGTAATGAGATTCTCTAGGACAAAGAAATCTTGGCTGGTGATTGAATTTGTAGGACACAAACGCGAGAAAGTAGATCATTTTAATTACTCGAGTAGCACGCTAGAAGAAAACGGGCATAGTAGTAATGACAGGTCCAACGGAGAGCAAGAGAACCTCAGTAAAATTTTTCGCTTTTCGCTACAGTTTATGTGGGAATTTTTAACGAGGGAGAACACCTTCAAATAACAATAACTATGAGCTGTGCGAATGCTTCGAAATCGAATTGACTCGAATCAGGCTTAATTCGATTCGGTTCGCCTGCGAATCGGGATGCTTCAAAAGCAAATGATTCGTAATATTCGAATCAGATAGGTTCGTCTTCTAATCGTTACATGCATTCAAGCATGGCGCTCATCCCCGAATTGCGCGCCGTCCGTTCAGACGATGTTTTTCTCACGCGAAACGAAAATTCAAACGACCACACGTTATTCTGTCCTATACTTTGTGCCACTATTTAAATGTATAAGCTAATGTAAGGCCCGGAAATATAGTGAATATGTACATTACTTTAACTCTGCATAAACTTTTTTATACTGCAAACTTACTTAAACTGCATTTTATTTAGAATTCGAATTTTATTCGCAAGCGAATTTTTTAGGGTGATTTGATTCGCTAACGAATACTTTAAAAAATTCGTTTCGATTCGATTCGAAATTTACGTGGGAAATTCGATTCGGTTCGATTCGAAATGTAAATCTCTGATTCGCACAACACTACAATAACTTCAGTTTGCCCAAAAGAGGGGAATAATCATTTCGTTTAAATATTTTCTCCGCGACAGAATCTTGTAACAAATTTCCGAGCCAATTTTTCTAGTCACTGGTCACTTACAGAATTTTATTTCTACCATTTTGTTAACAACACAACTCAAAATCAATAACAACCAAATGAACAGCATTGTTATACAAAATTAATATTCTTTTCATGTAACACATTCAATAAATATCTCGACACAGGCATATTATCAATCGAACCAGTTAAGAATGACGATGGAGTTAAAAGGAGTATAACTGGAAAAACGCTAAGAAGACAAGAAAAATGGGTCATTTTATGCCAGAAAGATAATATTAACGGTTGGAAAAAAGTGGAAATTATACAAAAAATAGCTGATAAGAAGAGGATAATACCACTCAAACCAGAGATAGCTCAGGTAAGGAGGAGAGAATACATAGAACTACTCTTAGGTGAGAGAGATTAAATGTCAGCACGTGGAAAAGGATTGTAGCAAAGAAATGATAACCTCGACCCAGGAACACTAGATAGCGAGATAGCGGAAGAGTCCGCAAAAATGAAAGCTAAAGAAGCAGTCATTTAGGTATTCCACCGGCTGATTGGCAGGTTTTTGCACAGTTGTTAACCTAATCCGTATTCACTGCTATGGATGATTCGCCATTAGATCCCTCTTAAATTCATCACATCGCCTTCCTTTTCATATTTCGTCCAGAATCCCTATCCTCTTCCCCCTCTTCCCAAGGTTTCTTCCATCTACTGCCCTTTTCAATATTCCCTCTCTTTTCAAAACGCCCAATTATATGTCTTCTCTTCCACGCTTCCCCATTTTCCTCCCACCTGTTACCCTCTTCAGCATTCCCTCTCTTTTTTAAAACGTTCTCCATTCATCTCTTCTACCACCTCCAAAACACCTCGAGACACAATGGGTTTGTGAAGAACATAATTGAAGGAAAAATAGAGGGAAAAGTCCCCAGAGGAAGACACAGGAATAAGTTCATGGACCAAATGAAGAGGAAAGTACATTGGAAGAGATAACAGGATATAACGGAACAAGCATTAGATAGAGAAAGGTTTGAGTTATGACTAGGAAACAATCTCGTTGAAAATACCGTAATTGAGTAAAGCTTTAGCATTAGCGGTAATGTTCTAAATACTTCGAAGGGCTACACCGTAAAAAATATTGTAAAGTAAGCATGACTAAAATTTTGATAATTGCTGTCATTTTAAAAAATCCTCAAGACTTTTTCATTGAAGAAATGCGCCGGGAGGCTGCCGGCTTTATAACGCTTCGCTTAAACCCTCTGAGTGTAGCATGACGTGATATCACGTCATGGCTGTCTTTAAGGTGGTGCTGATGACGTGATATCTCGTCATGGGTACCGGGAGTGTTCCAGCTTTCACTAGGGGGCGATATTGAAAGTTCCCCAGTGAAAGCTGGTGTTGTTAGAGCTGATCGGGTTGGTGTGGTGACTAGAGTTTTGGCTAGCCATACGGACGGCCAGGGTTCAAATCCCTGCAGAGGAATATCTTTTCCAGAGGAAACCAGATCCCTACTTGAGTGCCTTGTGGAGGACACTTCAAGTACAGTACTCCGTCTGTCGGATGAGACGTTAAACCCTGGTTCCCATGGCGCCTCCTTTAGAGCTGGCTAATGCCGACGCCGGGTTTCTATCCACCCCTACTCCCTAACCTATCCCAGATGGCGCCAATGACCTTAGCTGTCTGTCGCCTTCCCCAAAATCTAATCCAGAGATACCAGGAGGTAATGGAACTAGCATTAGATAGGGAAAGGTTGAGGGCTGCAGTCATCCAATCTTAGGATTGAACAACCAATAAATGAACCCCCTCCAAACGTCCGCCGCTTGCTTCCTTTCCTCTCCAACCGTATCCAATACCTCCTCGTACGTCCTTCTCACCACGTCCTGCTCACCATCTCCATCCTTCTCCACACCCACATCTCAAATGCCTCAAGTCTACGCTCATCCTACCTTCTCAACGACTAAGTCTCCGACCCATACAGCGCCACGCTCTATTATAGAGTTCTAAGTCCAATTATTACCCTGCAAGCCACCACAAGGGAGTTTGGCAGCGGGTGACTTTTCACCAACACGAACTAGAGTAAAGATATGAACTGTCACCAACATGCACCTTACTATGGGTATACTACAAATGCTACAGAAACTACTAAAATAATCTATAATACAACTACATAAACGTGACACAAGAGTCATACAGAGAACATGCAAAGCATAGTGTTAGCCCTACTCGGCAGATTTATAAACATGCATTAGGGGGCATACGAATTAATCAGCTACACTATCTGTTAACTAACCTACTATGGTATCTTATCGACCGCGGGAAAAACGACATTGTACACCTTTCTGTTCTACAATCTATTTCTCTTATTTTTCCTTGGTTTTCACCAGCCATTTCTTTATGTCTCTACTCAGACAACCAATTCTCTTCTCTTTGATAATGCTTCTTAAGCCATGGCAAGGCTACATCTTATGTCCCTATTACTAAACCCATTCTCCTCCAAAATACTGCCCAGATACGTAAACTGCTCGACTTGTTCTATTTTGTTCCCTCCCAACCTTATGCTAAGCCCCGACCTCCTGCTTCTAAGTTGAAAATATACCATTAGAATTACTGAGAAGTGTAGGCAAAAATGGAATAAGATTGGTCTTTCACACCAATTCATGTGTTTTTGAGGAAGGAATTTGGCCAGGGAGCTTCGTGAAAACTCGATTCGTTCGCCGAAAATGAAATAGAACCATTTGTCCGCGAAAAAAAAGCGGGAAATTATTTTTATCTTATATGCAACTAAGGTAATAAGTAAAAGTCATTGACCCAGCGATTGATATTTACCAAATATCAAAGACATGGCATTGTTGGTGCCATACCATTGATAAGAAAGACAGGAGAAGCGAACGAACGACTTCTAAAAACCATATCAGTTCTGATTTCAGAGGGGAAAGGTGACCCCAAATGCAGTTACGGTAACGCGAACGCAGAGAAATAGGAATTTTGAATGATCGGGACGATTTTGCAGGTCTCGTCAATCTCGAGAGAATATTCAATAGTCTATCGCCAAAGTGAAACAATATCCTACGTGAAACAATATTGACGGGATAACTATTTTTATCAACTGATAAAATCTTGTGCTTTCAAAACACATGCTTTTTAAAGCTTACTTAATTACTAGTTTATTTTACACCTTTTTGTAAATATTTTAATGATTCGTTTTTGTAATGTAATTACGATATTAGAGGTAAATTATAAAAACTTCCACTTGAAATCGTTTCTTGATTAATTTAAAGTAATTAGTTAATTTATAACCTATTATTTTTATTACACACATACATACCAACCACGCCGTTCCCTTCCGGGGTGGGCTAAGTCACAAAGTTCACTCATAAATACATATTTGTACACATAACTCTGCTTCAATAATTTCCTCCATACTGACCTATCCTTGCAAACCTCTATTGCCTCATTTACCCCCATACACTGCTTCATACACGCCTTCCTGTTTTTAAGACTCCTAATATTCCTCCTCCTAAGAATTTCCTCGACCACATTCAACCACAATTTTCTCGGCCTACCTCTACCTCTCGCACCATTCATTTCATTCTTATATATCTGTCTCATTGTTCGGCTCTCACCTATTCTCTTAACATGGCCAAACCAACGAAGAACACTCCTTTCACAAACGCCCATTACTGGAGCATTTAACCCACATTCATTCATGACCCACTCATTCCTGACCCTATCCCTCCTACTTTTGCCGCAAGCCCTCCTCAGATAACTCATACCCACGGCGTTTAGTCTACTCTTATGTCAATCCTGATATACCCACATTTCGCTACCACACAACAAAGTGGGGAGAAGTACACTTTTGTACACGGCGATTTTCGCTTCCTTATGACCAGTTGCAGGAACGACATATATGTATTCTATAAAGTTATGGGACCCATAAGCCATGGCAACCATTCAATAAGTGTTGCAGAAACATTCTATAAGTTTATTAGTTTCATAACTTATGGCATGGAGTTATGAGTTCCATAAGCAGCCAAGATGTCGGATGCGCAATGATCCGCTTGGAGATTTTTTTACTTGATGAAAGAGTAATTTTGAGGAAAATGACCAGTTAATTTCCTTTTACTGACTAATTATTATGTGCATTAGCAATTATTCATAGGCGATACTTTCATAAAATTTATCTGGCAGTAGGAGATAAAATCAAATATTTGAAGCTATGAACTATCTGTATATAACTTATGAAACTAGTAGATGTGTTCCTGCAACCCGAACATTTCTATGAGATCGATAACTTTATGGATCTCTCATAGCTATTGATTCCATTACGAAATCTTCTTGCAACCGGCCATTAGACAGGCAATCATTCATTTATATGCTCCACATGCTACCTACCACTTCCCTCCAGTATTCGCACGTCTCTTTATCTCCTCATCTTTCCGTCCATTATTATCATATGAGCAATTTTTCCTGAAATATTTTTGGGTGTTTGATCAATATACACTATTTTACAAAATAGTGCCATAAGTATAGCATCTTGATAAATTTAGTGAGAGTATAGATTTTACCTATTTGTATTTTGTAATGTATTCTAGCGGTAAAGGTACGTTTTGTTGAATGTCAGAGATTCTCCTCCCGGTCTTTTTGACATTCAGGAGTATACCCCCTTCTAGTAAATCCTTTTTCGCCTCTGCATAACTTCTATCCTTCTTCATGCCGCCCATGAAAATCATTATTCTCTTTCTTCCCTTCCCCGCTTGCCCTACATCCTTCCCTCTATCACAGTCTTGAGCAATCCATCGCCCCTTATTACGTCCTCCAGTCATCTGCCCTGCCTATCCCGGATTTCATTCGGTAGTTTCCTTTCCTCGCCCACCATCTCAAGCACTTCTTCGTTAGTCTTTCTTTCCGTCCACCTAACCTTCTATATCCTTCTCCGCACCCACATCTCAAATGCCCGCAGCCTATTCTGGTCTTCCTTTCTCAGGGTCCACGTTTCTCCTCCATACAATGCTACGCTCCATGTAAAGCTTACCTATTACTTATATTAATAACTTAATAACTGGGAGTTAGAATGACCCCATTCTTCTGATAAATAACTTCAAGGAAGAACCTGTATTTCAGGCATGCCCGATAACCTGCCTTGATGTTAGCATACATTTTTAAGTAAATTTTCTACTATCGAAGAGCGCAAAATACTACTGAGTAATCTGTCATTTAACGAAGATATATCACATTAAAAATGATGAATTTTTTGTGCTGATTTGCGCTTTCTTAAAGGCTGAGCGGAGGCATCTCTCCACATAACTTTTTCTATATCAATTTCCGCCCCAATAATATTCAAATGCAGTCACCTTTCTCCAACCGTTTCTTTTCCTGGCGTACATACGGATTACGCAAAGAAAATCCCAGGTAATATTGTAATACACTTAAATCGGTGGGCGGATTTTCCTGGAAATTCATCGCCGGAGATTCGCAATTTCGAGGATTTGAACAAGTCCAACCGAGGAAAATACGAAAAATTAAAAACGGGCTGTTGGAATATGGCCCACTTGTTGAAAATATTGGTGTTCCCCGCATTTTAATATTTTTGGGAGGATGAGAAATTGAGTCTATGAGTTCACCAGCGTTAGGACATCTTGGATTAATTCTATCTAGGGCAGCCGGCATAAACATGTGCTATGCCGAGGGAAACCACCGTTCTAGGGCGGCAAAAGTTTTGAAACATGCTAAAATAAATGCATATTCTTAAAAATAATTAACTGCTTTTACGAAGCAATATTACTGTAATATTTCCGTTGAGTAAAATGTTTCAAATAATAAATTCAGTCTGCCAAAAAGTTCAACAAACTTTAGTTTTTAAAGAGTTATAACACGTACGTAATTTAAAGGAGCAGATGTAAGTAGGATGAAACTAGCCAAACACGCCGACCCTGTTCCCATAACTTTAACGATTGCTTACTTAAGAATGAACTAAGTACTTTATATATTCATCCTGTGGTATGAAATATTCATTCCAAAATGAAGGCCATTAAATGTTGTACCGCAGATATTTTAGTGATGGCTACTGAAAAAACATTTCTCCGCCGATAAAGGTTTCAATCAGGATAAAAAAATACGTGCGTACTTTCCTTTCGTCGGAATGTTAAGTGAGTCACAGTATTTTCCTTAATGAAAACAATGTAGTTCCCTTTCACATGTTGGTGGCAACTACCTCCGATAAAATAGCCAAGCTTATTAATTATCGCGCGACCGAACAGAATCGATTACATCCCATTACATTCCAGGGCCTTCTCTGATACAAATTCAAGAGATGCATTTCCGCGAAGCCTGACTCGGGTAGCGCGGGAAGTATTTCTGCAAGGCATGCTTGTAAGTCTTTCATCGACTTCGAGGGATACGCTCTTCAGAGGCAGAGTATGCCAGTCACGGTCGCGATTCCTAGCAAGGAGCAGCGTATAACTTTCAGGATAACAAAAAAAGCCCGAAAAAATCGTTCGCCCATTCAATTCCGACTGTCGTCGAGTAGAGGCAGCACGTTACGCAAGCCCCAGCTCCCCGCTCGGAGAAAAGGGAGAACTATTTTGCGGGCGACGGAAAGCAGGCATTTGCGTTGCGATTCGGGTAGGGAGCTACGGCAGGCTACGGCTACGGGGTTTACAACACTTGCTGTAAGGAAACGGAAATCCTCTCAGTCGACACTATCGACCGGAAACCGATACTCAACACTCGATATCGAACGGGCCAAACCCACTCTCCCAGGAATATCAGTATATTTTCCGTAAACCAATCCGGGAGGTAGTGACTCTGATTATTTATAGTTGTAATCGACGCGTGAACATTGTTAATCGTTGTAAGAATGGTGATCAAAGTGTACGTTTCTGGAATATCCGGGAACAAGGAGGTAAGTAATCAATTAATTGAAGACCTGGCTTAGCAAATAAATTAAGGTCAATTGTTTTAGATTTCTAGTATAACCTGTAAATTTTTATCTATAATTTGAGCGCTATGATTTTTTGTCTATATTACTGTATGTATCATTTGTGGTAGTGTGCGCGAAATTTTATATACTCTCACAACTTATGATGCTAAGCCATCTGCCGTCATCTTTTGTATGAGTCATTCATTTACACAGTGTACTCATAGCTGCTAAATATTTGGATGATGCATATCTTTTATTCTGGCAAGGATAGGAATGTGAGTAAGATTTGTTCAGGCTTCGTTACTGTCACCCATGAGCCTTGTCTGTAATTAACCTGTCCCTCCACCTTGAGACTACCGTTTAAATGTTATTTGGCAGTAATTAGAGACGTTGATCTACCTACCTGAGCACTTAGAATATCTCAATGTCTGTGTTTTTCAGGTCAAGAAACGGCAACAGAGGGTTTTGATGATTCTTGACAGCAAACATGTTTCATATGATGTTGTAGACATTACCGAACCTGGTAAGGAACAAGAAAAGGAATTTATGCAGCAGAAGAGCAATGCGAAGGATGCGAAGTATCCATTGCCACCACAAATCTTCAACGAGGAGGAATACTGTGGGGTAATCACCTGGCATCATTACATTTTCTATATTGCATCGTCCGTAATTGTGTCGATCACAAAGGTTGTTCATCCTCTAGTTGTTCTGTAAGCTGTTTTTGACAGTGATCTTCAATTTGGGCTGGCAGGATGCGGTGTAATTAAGTAAATTCTTAGTTACTTTCTTTCTATCGGAAGGAAGTGTCGAGATAATCCTTCAGTACTTCATAAGATGATAGAGTGAGCTCAATAACGTTTCTTCTTTTTTCATACTTCTGTTGTTTATTATTGCCGCGCTGTAATTTTTTCATGAACGGCGATACGCTACGCTTATTATATTTTTTTGAGCTTGGAAATGCTGGCATGGCATATTTCAAGCCGCTTCATAGTAGCTAGAATAGGGTGTCCATAATTTTCTATGGTTATTTTGTGAACCCAGACTTCGATAATATTCTATTAAAACCGACAATGGTTGAAATGCGTTTTGTGTATTGGCTACTGACTGGTGGGTCTCATAATCCACTTGTTCTGAAGTTCTATGTTCGGGCAGAAAATATAAATTTAACGTGTTCACATCCGTATTGTTTGTCATCACTTGTGGCAGCGCATTTTTTCGTGCATTATTGAACGCCTGTGTGATGTGGATTATTTTCTTCACTCCGGTTGCCCCAAGCCAGCCCCCAAATAATCGTGCATATGGGCAATGTCTCAATTAGTTTTGTGTGACCTTGCGTGATGAGCCATTTTTGGTGAGGAAACGTCCGAACCGATGGGTATTTTATTGTAGCGTAGCCGCGGCATGTTGCCAGCTGTCATTCGTCCGTCGTCTTATTTCGGCTTTTACCACGCCCACCCAGTTCTGTTATGCTACCCGCTATCGAGATTTCAATGGTGTTTCGGTAGGCACCACATTCCTCGAGGAAAAATCCTCTTGGCGAACTCATGGAGTTACCATTTGCTGAAGAAAATTTCTGAGGGGGGGGTGGCCTTGAGACGGGTCAGTGGTCAGTCACCCTGTTTCCTCCATAAGGGGTGATTCGCAGAAAAACCAGCCCAGGTCACGTGAAGCGACATTGATCAGTTTTTATCACCGCTTTGAAGTTACCTGATAGTCATTCCAGTTATTCTAGTTGGAGTAATATTAAACTTAAGGGTGTTCTGACGCAAATAAGTCTTGAAATACTAAAAAAAAACATTTGATCTGTTGGTCTTTTTCTGACTTTTGCCGCAATGCGGAATTGAGAGCAGTGAGTGCTCATTGATTTACTCCCAGTGTTTCACTTGTAGGTGATGAGAAGCGCATGAATTTTTATGCCTTCAGCATCTTCCAGTAGCGGTCAACATTTGCCCCACTCTGCTGTATTTAACAGATCCCCCATTTTTTTTGCTAATACCCTTTTAGTTGGATTGTTGCGACCGATTGAAACGCCCTACGCATGGACACTGTTTCAGCCTACTTGTGATTTATTGGCCCTTGAACAATGCTTTCCTTGTTTCGAGAATTTATTTCGTCCAATCCAGCAATACTATGCCTGACGGTGTTCGTCATAGCCCAGGAATGACCATGCTCTAAAAATGTATTTTTTTATTCCTGGCCTAATGCAGGCAGATGAATGACTTCATTCGCTTCCATCCTTCACGGGTTCCGCTGACGTGCGAAGTCGGCCGGGGAAGTGTAATTATTCTGCTATCTGATTTTCTCGTCTGGAGTTTCCATTAGGGCTCACTTATCTTTCCCACCATCAAATACCCACCGCGAGTATTTTGTCAACAATAATTAGACCGTGTATTTGAGTGCTATAATGTCGTCGTCCACTTAAGGAATATTCACGCTAGTTTCATTTTCCCTCGGACGAAAATTTACCCGCTGTTCAGTTTGATGAAATTGGTTTTCTGGCATGGAACAATTTCACGCATGAATTTCATGTTCGCCCTTCTTGGAAGTCGCAGATTGTTGGATTCCCCCTGGCCGAATCGTTCGGAATCAGAAATTCTATGAGCTGTGATTTGATTGGGGCGCCCGTGCGATATTTCCGAACGTCCAGTGTTCGCTCGGTGTTAATTTCTGAGCGACAGCGACAACCCCGGCTGCCTTCGTATTTAACCTGAGGAAATTAATGTTTAAATGTGTTTTTTGCGGCGCTGAGGTCGCCGAAGTAACTTTTGGCTGTAAACTTTTTGTTATGGTTACTGGATAGCGTCTTTGCGTTAGAGCTGATAGAGAACTTCCATAACTTTGAAATTATCATTTATCGATAATTGTAGGTGTGTGATCCCCTGAAATACAATCACGTAAGCAGATGGTGATGATTAACTTTGGATCGATATGTACAAAAGACCCCCTTTTTTCATCCCTCCGCTGTGGTCAGCGTATAGGGTTTCCCCGCATGGTGGCATCTTTCCAATGACTTTCTATTTTCCTTACTCGACCTTAGCTGTTTGTTTGTGTTGTTTGCGTTTGTCAACTCGAGCTTCCTTAGAGGATTGGCGGTGCCTTTATAACAGCAGTGGATGTATTTTCGGATTTTATTGAGCCAGTTGATGACAACTATATGTTTCGATGTGTCGATGTCTACAGCCGTCGATACTTTTCTCACCGCTACCAAGTAATCAACGGAACTATGTGCCAGTGAATTGGGAAGTTGGGATACGAACTGTCCGAGGGAGAACGATTCAGCTATAAGAATTCTCATATGGAAGATTGACGAATTAATGATGTTCGAGGGGATGAGGAAGCGCCTTCGGGAAAGCGCAGTTATTCGTTGTCAATTCTTCAACGTGGTGGGGATCGTGTTTCACGTAGTTGACTTTTATTTTTCCTTCAAATTTAATTCGTTCTCGATGACTCTCCTGCGCGTCCGTTTCTTGTGTTCCGACTGTGGAACGGCCGACTTATGAATTGACCCAAAACAGCGAGAGTGCATGATTTGGAGCGCTGATGTTTTAGTGTTATTTTTCATCGTTTTCATCAGTACGTGTTAAGCCTATATTTTTTGCGTTCTCGCACTCACGGCATGAGTAATTTGCTTTAGTACCTGAGCGGGATTTTCCTAATTCCTAAGTGAAATCGAAGAACATTACGGCGCGCATAAGAGTCCCCATATTTTTTAAGCTGGCTTTAGGATGAAAGTGAATACCCATTATAGTTAGTTCTCAATTTACGTCGGAGATGCGTGTTGAAAGCGAGCGACGTAAGTCGAAACAACGTAAAGCGAATCCAGATATTCGTGACCGCTTTAATCCCAAGATAAATCAAGGCGTTAATTTCAAAATTCGTTTTTTGCCTTTATCCAGGAGAAAATAGCTATTTCAGATAGGATGATTAGGTGTCGCTTATTTAAAATCGCATGCATATGCCCATTCGGTCTATTTTATTAGAATTGAAAAGGAAAAAAAATTTCCGACGACCCTTGTCAGCATGGACGTAACATCGAGTCAGACGTAAATCGAAACGACACATAGAGAGGACGTATTGTATTCTCATTCTGACGAAGTCTTAAATGCATGTTTACTGTGCTATAACGAGACCCAAGGGCCGTGCGAGCCGCCCTCCTGCGACGCGGGTAAAATCCGCCTTTTATGAAAACCTTGTCACTTAAGCAACTTTTAAACTTATTTTCAGTGGTAAAGAAATTGGCATTAATTATTTTACCATTATATTTATGAAGGCGTTGTTGGAAATGTTTATTTCCTAAAAGACTAATGCCAAATAAGTCATTGCTTTGGGTGGTGAGATGTTATAAAAACTGCAATAGTTTTATTTTGTAAGCTGCATTGTTATAGAGGTGCACAGTGGTCAAAGCAGTTTTTTCCCCAAAAAATCAAGGAATATCATATCTCGAATTATTTTTCGTAGTTTTAGTGATTATTTGGTTTAGATTGGATATAAATGAAGATGGCCGTCATTAACTGAATATTTTACATGTATTTTTCTGAGGATAAATAATTTATATTTTAAGTGAAAAATGTAGGTCTTGGTTGAGAAAATAGTGGAGAATCGTTTACATTCCGAAAGGTATAGATCTATAATAACAACAAATGCCAAAATTGACCTTCTCGCATCTAAACAGAATAAAGAAATTTTACTAATTTATGGCTGCCTAGGAAACAGTGTTAAGAGTTGCACCCCTTTTCACTAAAAAAATCTCAATTAGTTATTATTTGGTGACAGTAATACTTAGTGGAAGTCAAGCTAACAAAATTGAAAGAAAAATGTATATTGACATTTTACTTTCCGAGTACCCTGGGTATAAGTTTTGAGGACTTGCATGGAGAAATTAGTGTTTAGAAAAGGAAATTGGGCATAGTAGAATCAGAGTGGAAGTGGTTAATCAAGGGCAAAAGAAACTTTTGTAGAAGTGCTATTAACCTCTTTTTGGGCAGTCATGCATTATCTATTCAGTCTGAATGATAGGCATTTTGGTCTTTTTAAGCTTGCAGACAAAAATATTTTAAATTAGCCATTTTGAGCTTCAAATCGGCTAATTTCATCCCATAGTGTAATCATCTTTCTTTTGTCAGTGTTGTTTAAATGCAAATCATGGAGCACTAGAAAAAGATCTGCGAAGAATCTACCTGAATCTGCCCAATTGGCATAAATGTCACACTATGTATTCCTCCACATGAGCCATTCTTTCTATGGAATGGGGTATTACCCTGCTAATTTTTTATGTTTGTGTGGATACTGAAGTCCTCATGCAATTACTTAGTCTCATTAATTACTAGAAAAAAGTCCCATGTTTTCTTCTGAATACTGTGGAAATACAGCTTCTTGCTCATAGTAAAGATATATGCTGTCACTTTATGTTAGCGGTCATATTTTTATTGTATTTTGCTCCCACCCTTTTTTATTATTGGTTTTTTATACTCAATATGAACAAGGGATTGGATTGGATATTTGGGGAGGCGACCAACAGCTAAGGCCATTTGCGCCATAGGGACAGGTAAGGGAGGTGGGTAGATAGAAATCTGGCATATGCATTAGCCTGCTCTTCATGAAAGGTGCCAAGGGGACCATGGTTTAACTTCTCATCTAACTGATGGAGTACTGAACTTGAAGTGCCTTCAAAAAGACACTCTGGTAGGAATTTGGTTTTCTCTGAAAAACATCCTTCTCTGCAGGGATTTGAACCCTGGCCGACCAGGGTGGTTACGATTTTTACTTCTGGAATATTTGTGGGGTTATTGTATGAGCAAAAAATTCTCATGCTATGACAATGAAAAGCCAAATTGATAACCTGTTGACTTGCTTTCATCTGTAATTGCATAGGAGATTAATTTATATTATTCACTTGTCATCAGATGACAAAGGAGGCTTTTTGTGCTCCTCCTGTGCACCAAATGTGGCATAGTATGGTGTCTTTACGTATCTTCTGTCAGATTCAGTTCACCACACATCGTGACAAACTTTCAGAGAGCCTCTTGAAGATAGCTTATGTAAAATTGTATTTTTCGTGCAATTGCCATTTGTTCTCTTGGTGGAGTTAACAGTCATCAAGTTCTATGAAATTGCCATGAGAAAAAATTGGCTTGGACTAGGAAATGAACCACAGACCTTTGGTACCATCTTGTATTGCGGGAAAGCGTCAAATCTTACCACAGACCTTTGGCTTTCTGTGCCAATGCGCAGGTCTTTAAGCTACCTTGGCTCCCTAATCCTCATGGCAATTTAGAAGGATACATATGAATAGATATTAAATAGCCATGAGAATTAAGAACCCTGGGCAGTGGAGTCGAGCGTGCGAGGAGCACACAGAAGGGTGTTCCCACTTTTGCCTGGGAGACAGTCAGATAGAGAAACTGGGCAAGGAAGATGACAGGGCTGAGGGCAAAGTAAGACTTTGAGATGATAGCAAATCTGATCTACAGGAGCAGAAAAGTACCGCTTCAAACCCATCCTCTCACCTTTACATCCCCAATGTAACTCACTCAATGACATCAAGCATTTTTTCATGGGTTTAATTTTTTTGATAGTGAAGTGGAAAGTAATAAAAAATATTTTTTAGGGCGTGGGATAAATTCGGGAGGAGGAATGGGGTAGGTAATGTCTCGAATGAAAAGTACCTGAGGATAAACTTCCAACTGATCCTGCAATGTAGAAAAGATTTCATGGTTTTCCTTTGATCACACACGATCATGGTTTTCCTTTGATCAAACGTTGATTGATGAAAAAACATATGGTGAAGAGACCAAGAGTGGTCTTAACCACTTGCCTGGGGATGACAAGATATCTTGTCATGCAAAAGTGGCATTTCATGTGGGGATGACGAGATATCTGTCACGTTTGAATTTGCATTCTCCCATTTGGGCGTGACGAGATATCTCACCGGGAGTGTCTTATGTACCTTCCTTCGTCCTTCAAGTGCGTTCTCTGGCCAGCAGATGGCAGCTTCATAGAACATCTTCAGAGAACTGTGGCTAAAAATTTTTATTGATGCTAAAGAAAATATTTTTCCCCAATTGAAATGCACTCTTTGAAAAATTCATTCGCCAGTCAAGTGGTTAAGAATATGATTCAGAGCAAATGCTCCAAACCTACTCTGGGCATTGACAACAAATTGATAATAAACGTGTTATCTTGATATATCTATTTATTGTTCAAAAAATTAATTCTCATGAATTTCCCTTTAACCTTTAAGTGTGTCATAAAATCACAAAGTTTGCTTTTTGAACTGTATGAGAGTATTGGTAAATAAAACAGTGATGAATCGAGTGGTCTGCGCTATACACGGAAAGCCAAAGGTCCTGGTTCAAATCCTGGTCCAGGCCAATTTCTTTCTTGTTGCAATTTCATTGAATTTCACTGCTTATTCGCTGCAAGCTTGAATACTTAGTATAATAATCAGGATGATGAATTTTAGGGTACGAGGACTACTCATGGTTGCTTTTAGGAAATCGCCTGCTAGGGCACATTCCACTCCGTGTGTGAAATCCCATGGAGGAAAAACCATTCACCCTGACCTAGATCCTTCATTATCAAGTCCTGGACTACACAGGTACTACCTCGCTCAAACGACCTTAATAGCTGATGGAGTATATAATGGGAAAGCCAGTGGCAATAGTGAGGGATTAATAACATTCAAACTATTACTATTGCTACATTTATGTATTTGAATTACAGAAAGTGTAAAAACAAATATGGAAGGTCACACATAATTTTGGCTTTCTTTTGTCATGGTTTGAGAAATTGAACTGTTCAAATGCTTGACTGGCATTCCAGAGGTAAACATCATGAAAGTATTCCACAAATGAGTTTAGCATGCCTATATTTATATTGAAGGCTGAATGAAAGACACAAGGTACATCCAGAAAGTAAGTACCGTATGACAGGTCAAAGACAACAGGTACATATTCAGGAAATAATATTTATTGTAAAAAAATTGATAGACCTTAAACTATTTTTTCTACACAACTCCTACTAATTTTTAGGCACTTTTTAAAGCACGGCACCAGCTTTTGTTTTCCCTCTTTTTAAAAGGGTGCCGCCAGTGATGTCAACCAAGTAACAACATGGCCTTTGATATTGTCATCATTTTTGAACACTTTGCCACCAATGCTCATTTTCAGGTAAAAAAAAATGGAAGTCGCTAGGAGCAAGATCCGGTCCAAATGGAGGGTGGTTGAATTGTTCCCAATCAAAGTTCTGTGAAAGTTATGGTCACATGCGCAGTTTGACATTGCATTGCAGGGCATTGTCATGAATTAAAACAATACCGCTAGTGAGCGCCCATTGGTGGCAGTATTTCAATTTTATTTGCCATTGCAGACATGGACCATGAATTATGCACAGCAATCGGCTAACTCATAATGGCATCAACTCCTTCTCAATTGGTCAATGCAAGTACCGCACATGTGCAAAACTGCGATCGCAGTGCTGTGATAGCAAGAAATGCAAACTGTACTTACTTTCTGCAATCTATAGACTTGGCTTAAAGGAATATGTTTGAAATATATCAGTATGGAAAATATTGGAAACGTGGGTAAATATTACTGAAAATTACGGCAATTTTCTGGGATTGCAGTAACTTGCAAAAAAATAACAAGCTAATTTACAAAAATTACCATGATAATTTTGATAATGCCCCATCTCTAATAGTCAGGTTAATAGCTGTAATTTAAGTAGTGGTCTGTATTAAAGCAATTGCAATTACTATGTTGAATAGTTGGGTGGAATGCCCAAGAATGTTATGCACATTGATTGTGTACATCGAAGCTGAAGTGGGACGGAGTTTGTATAGCTTATTCAACATCTCTTATTTTCTTTGCAGGATTACGAGGAGTTTGATCTGGCCAATGAAATAGACGAATTGGATAAGTTCCTTAAAGTTACCTTCGCTGACAAGAAGCCTGTAGAAATTAAGGGAAACAGTGAAAGTGGTCAGGTGAATGGACATTTGTCATCTAGTAGGGAGGTGAGGAAAACTAGTAATTTTTGTGCATTGTATGTAGTGTATTACTCTTGGCAACATAGATAATTAGATTTGACAGCATGTTAGACAAACCATATTATTATAATACTATCATTGTAAAATATGGAGTGTATGTAATGATGTGATACAAAATCCAATTTACTCTTAGAAGCTGAGAACATGAAAGTCATCACTGCTGTTCAGTAAATGTACAGGGTGATTCAAAAGTCTTGTTATGATTACGGAAAATCAGAACTTTTTTATTTTTCACCATAGATACATGAAACAAAGATGAAAATGTTACTAAATACATGTTACTGAAGAAAATGTTATAAACTAAATAAAACTTGATGTATTTTGTAACATTTTCATCTTTTTTTGTGTATCTATGTTGAAAATTAAAAGTGTTCTGATTTTCCATAGTCATAACAAGACTTTTGAATCACCCTGTATATGAAAGCTCAAAGTGGTAAATATTATCAGCCTATGAGAGGATTCAACATTACATGCAACTTTCCGATAGCTTCTAAAAAAAATTTTCCTCTGATATGCTGCCAAATATAATAATTAATGTAATTAACATAATTATAATATTATTTCATTACATGTCTGATAAAATTTGTGTTCTACATGTTTATCTTGGCACCATAATTTATGCTGAAATGCCTTTGGTCTTACTTAATGGTGTATTATCGTTTTTTGCTTTAGTTTGTCCAGATATTGTCTCTGTGCTCTTGATTTTTGGATTAACAATACTGCTCTACTAAGCTATAAGACAGTAACTGCACCATGTTGGCTCTGAGTTATTGTATGCTAAAGTTTTCATCCTCGAGTCTTCATTTCTTCATCTAGTCCATCTTCGAAGGGATTTCAATTTATTTGATGCTTAGATTGTTCGTGCAGTATGAAGATAAATAGTAAGGGAACAAATCAATGACATTCTCTGTGAGAAAGACATGTAGTTACTAATATCTGGCCCAGAAAACTGAAATTTATATTGTAGATAAGGTGAAAGCTGGATATGATATCTGGAAAAGCAAACCTCTACAGATACATTTTTTGTTTTTTGGACTCCCCAAGGTTGTAAATAACAAAATTAACTCTAATCTCTAAATGCACAATTTTGTCAGTCATATGGCTTAGCAGGGCAGAATAGTTGTTGTTGTCTCAAATTCCTGGAGGAATTTTTAAATTAACTGTTTTAGTTGTATTTTCCTGACCATGCTCAGGTGTACTATGAAAATTTTGTTCTTTTTCTTGTTTCATTAAGTGCTCGCATATAGACTCACCAATTTAACCTCTTGATTCAAATTGGCTGAATGTGCCCTCCCAAAGTAGTCTTATATTTAAGAGCAACTGAATATTAAAATGGGGTTTTTTGTCAAATCTCTTAGAATCCAGTAGGGTAATTGAGCAATTTGGTTTGATTTCTAATGCGGGACTTGTGTATTTTTCAGGCATCAGCTGAGAAAGAACCAGCTGCAGAAGAGCCTAGGTAAGATACATTCCTGCATCCACTGATTTATAATTTTTCACCATCACCACCATTAATTTACATTTTTTAGTTAATCATTCCAGTCCTATTAACTTATTAGACTAAATAATTTGGATGGTAATTTACTATTTTTTACTGCACAGGCTCTAGTCTTGTTTAGAAAAAGTGTGATTTGCTGTAATATAATGAAATAAAGACCACCTGTGATTTATTTTGGTTACCTCCATGAATTGCAATCATTGCTTAGTGTCTTGTTCTTCCAATGAACTTAAAGTCACTTACCTCGAGAGAGACGTGATGAATCCAGAAAAATCAGGAATTTCACCCTCTGCATCAGTGTTAATTTTCGTGATTATTATACAAAACTAGAAGTTTATGCTCTTTTATATCAACCCTTGTCCAACTCTGCATGGTTACCACTCTCCATGTGCTGTGGTAACAGAGTTGGGAATTTGACTTTAACCAGTCAGCTAACTCCTTGTGCACTGCATAAAAGAGAGTAAAAACCTTCTCTTGCCTGGAATTGCTGCAAGGTGGTCAGTGATAAAGATCTTGTCATTGACCAATTGTGTGGGTATGATACACGGAGTAATCTGATCATAAGCAGATGATAACTATTCATTAGCGAGTTCGAGACCCAATTGCATTAAGCATATTTCTGTAAACATAATTATGCAGGAAATATAGGTTACAGTGCTTATTGGATGGAGTACCATAATGTGAACAACATGACATAAATCGAATACCACTTTGCCTCAAGATATAATGTAAAATACCTTAGATATGAAATTAAATTAATTCGAGGGAAAAACGCGTTATTTTGTAATATAGAAATATTTAAAGTACTTTTTAAGCGAAGTATCATAATAAAATGCTAGCAGTGTAACACAAAAGCATTTCAACCCTTAATCAGGCCTTTTCAGTCACAAAACATTATCCAGTCACCAGGAAAGTAATCGCCTTTTATCAAATTAAATGGTTTTGATCCTATGTGGTTTTTAACTTTAAAAACAATTCTTTGCTTTTAGGTTTCACTGTATGGATTCTTAACCTCCTCCTAAGTGTATAGAAGTAAATTTTTGTTTCGCCAGCATCTTGTGATACTGGTGTATTTTTAAGTGGTCAAGTCCAGTGGCAGGTTTTCTCATTTGGAGGTAAAATTGAGGTAAATCACAATCAAGGTTATGGTTCTTTGACTTTTAAGTCCATACATAATGATTTGAGCTTAGTTTGAAGAATGGATATTGTTTTGTGCATGTTTGGGAGAGTAGAACTCGCAGTTCCTTTGAATGAAGTCTGCTAAGGGATAGGTAGTTTATTTATGCATCAGGAATAAGTGGTATGTTTGGAGTATGTAGATTTTTAAGATGCAGGTGGAGGGTTTCCCTTGGGGCATACCTAAAGCTTAGTGATTAAGGTAGGTCATAGTATATATGTATTCAGATTAGTATCAGTTGGCAAATGTGATGAATATTCAAATGAGAAAGTTGGTAGAACTTGGTTCTTTTTTCTCATTACTAATAAGGATAATCTCGCAAAACCTGACAGAACGAATAGTTGAGAAATGGAAATTTTGCTATTCTCATTGTGTACCAAGTGAGGTTTGTCATATATGTCAAGTTGCTTTTATGTATTTAAGTATGTGCTCCTGTGATTTTGTATTTTAGGAAAATTTTCTGCAAAATGCCCTCTGAATTCATGAAGTTTCTAATAATTTGTTATTTGTGATTGTGCAAAGCATATTCTTACATCAGTCTTGAGTATTTGTCTCTGAGTGGAGTGTGTTTAAGAACCATAATTTTTGCTACTAGATAATCTCAGCAATTGGCTTTTTAAAAAGATGGTACAGTTTTATGTCTTTTATCAAGCGTCATCAGGATAAAAGCGAAGCTGGAACGTGCACAAATTTTTCTACATGTTTGTGTTGTTCAGTTCATTTTAATGGAGCTGTATTTCCAATCAAGTAGTTCGCGTTTAAATTTTGAGTTTTATTCCTTCATTTCATATTTACTCATGATCATATGAAATTATGTTAAGGAAATTTAAATTTGCTAGCTAATTTTTGTGTAAAGTGTTGCAAATGAACCACTTCAGATGAAAAGAGAGAGAAATTGTCTTTTCCTTGTAGTTCTGGTTTTACGTTGACTGAAAACTTTCAGATATGCTTAAGTTATTTTATAGGTTTTGGGTCTAAATCCAAATATTACAGTGTTTTCAGAATTCTTTAACCAACTTATTTTTGAACCAACCCCTTGCAATATCATGTGTGCACAGTTATCATACATAGCTTCATGGAATGGTAAGATTCATTTCTAAGTGAAATGGTCCATCCCACTCCATTAACGTTGGGCTCAAAATAGTCGATTGTTCACTTTTCTGCAGTGGAAACTGTTGCACTAGGGCATGATCTTCATTCTTTCAAAACCATTTTACAAGGTATCTCTAATAGCTATCCTTTCTTTTAAACACTCCAAGCATATTTTTAAGTATGTTTATATTCTGCTTCTCAATGTTATTTGAATACCTGATGCTGAATATCTCTCAGGAGCACTTCACTGATGTTGTGGCTTCCTGCTTTTTGCTATTTACTTATCTACTTCCTCTGAGAAAGATAAGGTTCAGTACTGATGCTTAATTCCTTTAAGTCATTAAAGGTTATTCTGGTTTCCCACCGGGTCAAACTCTCCATCCAGGGCATTGCCCTGATGACGATGGACGACTCGTTCATCGAAACGTCGGCTGAGATGGAGAGTTTTCACCTGGTGGGAAGCTCGAATAACCTTCAACGAGTTAACTGTGTTATGCCCCATGGTTAAAGAGACTAGAACTAATTACAAGATTAAACTTGCACGCCATTTAATGTGTTTTATGGGCAGCCAGTTCATAAACTAAAAGTTGTTAGATATAATTTTCTCAGAATTTTGAGCTAAGAATTCACAGCTTTTTGGATCACCAATTAATAAAACTGAAGTATTTTAATCATCCCTTTGATGTATTTTTTGTGACTATAAATGGGAAAATCCATGTCAAGAGTTGTGTGTGATCACATCTATTGTGAAGCCTATAATTAATTTCAGAATTTTAAAATAAATCTGAGAGTAGGTATATATGTAGTAGTTTTTGGGACACTACCGGTCTACCCAGGTAAAAATATTTGGTCTGTAACTACTCTGAAACTGGTGTTCAACGGCTTTGAAAAACTAATATCTGATCTGTAAGTTCTCTGTAGCTGTCTTGAACTGGTCAAGACTTTATAGATGTTTCAAATCCAGACTAGTAACTTACCAATTCCAGATCAGATTAGTCTTTCAGAGCAGTTACAGAGCAAAGATTTTTATCTGTTAGTGTTCAGCATTTTTGGGTTCTCCGTCCATGTTTGTCGACTTTGGCCGACTACAGTTTCGATAGCCATTCTGCTACCATCTTCAGATCAAAGGTGGAAAGAAGCTGTTTTGACTGCCTTATTTAGTGTTGGTTGCCCTGGTGCTCAACTTGGTGCTGTGCTGCGATTGGTCAGAGTAGATGACCCTTCTCTATGAGCTGCTGAGAAGATAGTCGTTGTCTGTGCTGAAATTCTCTGGAAATTTCAAAATTTCCTGATATCTCTGTTATCTAAGACAAATCAAGGAAGCGATAGAGATTTGGAAATTGCCGGAGAACTTGAACGGAGACAATGGCTATCCCCTCCTTAGCTAATGGAGAAGGGTTATCTGCTCCAACCTATGGCAGCATAGCACCAAATCGAGTGTCAGAATGGCCAGAACTATATATGGTGGTCAAAACAGTTGTTTTCCTCCTTCAACCTAAAGACAGTAGCAGGATGGCTATGGAAACTCTTGGCAGTCAAAGTCAACGAATGCAGATGGAGAACCCGAAAATGCGGAACACTAATGAATAATGCTGTGAAAACCTTCCAGAATTTATTTTTACCTGGTTGTGGAAATTCCCATTTTTGGGGTGCCAGGCTGACCTCAATATTTTTGGCATATTGCCAGTACGTTGTCATAATTTTGACCTCAAAAATGTTATATTTTTGCTTAAATTTTACATTCTCCAGTTCAGTCACCTGTTTTCAGATGCTGATATGTTTACTGGAATTCATATTTTTTACAGTTTTGATCAAATTGTGGAATATTGGTCTGAAAACTGTCCCATTAGTGAGTGAGTATGATGGATGTCTGCTTTAAACAGATGAAACTAATCATACTTGAGTGAGGAAAATTTTGTTTTGTCTTGTGATGATTGCTTCATTATTTTTTGCTTTTGGATCTTATATTCTTGGAGATATTGGTAAAATTATACTGTTAGGGTAGTAGTATTTTTGAATACAGACTGATATACAGATATATAATCCCTATAATATATGAGTCTGTATTGCTGATTCCCATTTTATACAGGGTTTTAACAAGAGTAACTTCTCTGTGGAAATGGATAAACTGTGAGAATCTTAGATGAATTTTCCATAATATTTTTGTTAGGGAGTGTTAGTTTTTTGCTATTGAGTTTAGAAATTATGGAAAGAAACAATCTGTACCTGTAAAGAGGTTGTGTGGCAGCTGCAGTGGCAGTTCTCTTACATTATTTCTGAGGAAAATAAGCCGTAGATTCTAATCATATATCCAATTAGTATACGTACATTCATGCTTATATTTGTAACAATTTGTACAGTACTCATACAGTACAGTATCATATTTTTTTTATATTTTGTTGGGCCCTAGGTGAAGAAAAATTATCAAATTGCTTAACACTGAATTTTGTTAGTTCAGAGTAGTGCCGCAATGAATTGTGTTTTGATATAAAAGCAGTGAATCGCACGGTATTCACCTGGGTTTTAATGAGGAAGATCAAATTTTTGGATAACTTATAAATGATGTGGAATACTTTACCCTGAAATAATCCTTATTCCTGCTTCATTTTTTCACAAGCATAGTATTTTGTGTGATGTTTTATTTATTTACTATGCTATTTTGTTTTGAAACTATTATTTTCCTCTAAGTGTCAAATGAGAAGAAAACAATAATGAGCATCTTGATTTAACTCTTTGAATTAAAATATTTAAATTATTAGTGCACACAGGTACTAGTTAATGATATTTAAAATATGTTTTTCTGCTGCAACCATCTTTTCTAGGAAATGAGAAAAAAGTTCCCTTGTACCCCCTTCTTCTTCTGTAAACTTCTCTGTCTTATAATGCGTACCACTGGCTTAGCTTCATAATGCCAGTGCCAACATCTTATCACGTCACTGCTGTGATTGGATTGGGTACATTGTAATGTAGTCATTGGATGCTTCCCCCTTTTAGCTGAGGCTATTGGTGTATGATATTTAACCTTTTAAAACCTTAAAAATGGGCAAAATCAAATCATAGGAAATACCCATGTTTGCCAGCCTCTAATAGATGGAGCAGGGAGTAAAACATAGCAAGTGAGGGTATAATGCATCCTGCACGTCTTAGGGATGAGTTATTACCTTCTCAAGTGTGTCACTGTTAAATTTTTGTTGGCATTTGTCTTCAGTTCTTTGAAAGTATGTTAATGATAAATTGAGGTACTATGTACGCTAGACTAAAATATTTTGCATGTAGCCTGTGGTTAAACTACCATCTCTAACATTCATCTGAAGTGAGACTGAATTAATAGTATCATAAAATGGGTTGACTTTGATAACGGTGAAATTGTTGGGAATTATACTGAATTTTGCACTATTCTAGTTGCACTAAAGATACCATACATGAAGTCGAGGCTTGATAATGAAAGCCAAATTCAGTTTTATTCTAAACAATAATTTTGTGATCAAAATCACCCAAGTGATCCAAATCGCTATATTTTAAAGTAATTCATGACATGTGTATTCTATCATACACATGATTGTCATAGGTTGTGTCTTGTTTATCTTGCTTATCATGCAGAGATTTGATTATTTTTTGCCTGCTACCAAATGGAGCCTGGACCTGTAGTTCATATACACTCATTCTATATGTCCCAGGTGTTCCCGTTGGGAAGTTAAATGGACCACAGAGTAAGATGCCATGGTAGAAGTGCAATTGACCTTGTTAAATGATGTTAGTTGTCAGGAAAATGTATCCCAATAAAACCTATGATCACATTATATTATTCTTTCTTTAAAGCAGTGTCACCTGCTTTCGAGTGATTTTTCTTTTATTCTCGTACATTTCTCTGTACAAAGCATTCTACATTTTATTAGCTCCTTCCATTTTTACTCAAGGACTTAACATCTGTGTGTAGCCTCTTGATGAAAAAATGCAGTCTGATTTATTTTTCAAAATGAATATCTACCCACTCTCTCATGGGACACCCATTCAGCTGAGTCATGTAGCATTCAGATGAATGCGAGCATTATGTTTATTTTTTTGCAGAACAGATGTTGCATTGAATGGTTTTCATTATTTTCAGCCCTGAATCAAAACCAGAAGAAAAAGTGGAAGAGGAAGAAGATAAGGTAATTGAAAATGAAACTCATGATAAAATTAAGGACTTAGAAGCAACAAGTAAACAAGATGAGGTAAAGAATCTAATTGAAGAAAACTATGAATATTTTGTTGTTAGTTATTATTTTTAACTTTTTCTACTCAATGCATTTTTTTACTAAAATGATCATTTTTATAATTTTTTTATACAAGGCATTGATTTTTTATACGCAATAGTGAGATTTTTATAGAGAATTTTTTAAATAGTGATGATTTTACATCAATAGTGAAATGTTTACTAGTGTGTTGATTTTTTTGTTTTGACTATTACGTGACTAATATTAATCTGAGTAACATTCAGCATCATGATGCTATTTGGTTTTATTGTTATTTTTCTCCTTTTCTTTCTGCTTTGCTCTATCTCTTTGCTGCTTTTATGTCAACTATTCTTTTCATATTGTCTTTGCATTTGCTGAATAAAGCTTACACTTGTGCAAATCTTTACATGGCTTCTATACTTTTTAATTTTTGCTTAACTTTTTCTCTAGCTTTTTTCAATGCCTTCATTTTTTTATTTTGATGAAAGAGTGCATGATCAAACTGGAATTCCTATTTAAAAGCTAACACATTAAGATAACCATTGCAAATCCATATTGGTCAAGTTGTCATGGTCAGGAGTGATAATGGGTTGCCACCATTATCTATACAATCATTTTGGGTCAGACCAGATTTATTTTTCCAGGTCTGCTTTTAGTTGTCCCACCTTTTTTTTTGCCTTTTCAATGATAGAAGAAATGGTCGGGGGTCATCTTGGTTGGTGATATTATTAATCCAGGGAAGTTTATATGTAATTACATTAAGGGTTGCTAATTATACTAAAATGAGTGGGCAAATGAAATCTTCTCTATTCCATTTGAAATCAAGCATTTTTTATGACACTTTTATTCTGTTGTACTTCTACTTCTGTATTTTGCTTCCTTATCTTTCATGTGTCAATGGACACAGCACCTGTTATTTATGAGAAAAGTAAGAAGTTCTATTGAAAGACACAATTGATTAGTATATGCATCACTTACTGACATTAACAACTCGGGAGCTGCATGTCTGCATCAATATTCTGGAGCAGGATATGGAATACCTGGTCTTTCAGTACTTTTGTTGGCTGTATATAGCTTCTGCATTGATTCCATCATTTTTTATGCCTGGGATGGGATTTCCTTCATTTTCATGGTCAAGAACCGGACCAGTCCTTATGAGTTAAGCTTATGTTTGATTGCTCTTTTCTTATGCCTCGAAGTTGTAATAGTGTTGCTTCAGTATTATGCTGTTATACTCATTAAAACTAAGAAGTCGATTGAAATTTGTTTGCATGTCAGTGCTGAAGCTTGGAAAAAGTGATTTCTTTGATTTCACTTTTCCGTAATGCATCTGTGAAGTGACATACTTTAGTGGAAGAATGTTTATCTTGGGTAAATTTGGGCAACAGGCATATCTTGACTTTCATAGTTGTTCATTACTTTTTTTGAAGCTGGAATAAAAATGAAAAATGTCATGAATACTGGGGTTGTGGATAGTTTGAGATGGAAAGAACCTTTTTGTGGTGTGGTACAAAAAATTTAAAAGGAGCTGAAAAAATAATATAGATTTTTTCATTGCCAAGTTCAGTGCAGTTTGTTACGCAAGTCTAAATCCAGGTGATGAAGAATTTTTTTAGTACTAGAGTTTTTTTCAGGTTAGAGCATTCAATGATTACATAATTACTGCAACTGGAAAATTGTTGGTTGTCTTTTTTTTATGTCAGTTAAGAAAGTGGTGGATTTGCACTGTTAAAAAATGTGAATAGTAGTGACAATGGATGAGGATTTAAAAAACATATGAGAAAGCATTCCCAGGTCAGATGCCTGTGAACGCGTACGATTTATTAGTGATGTGATAACAATTGAGGTAACTGAGGGTTAGTAGATACTATTGTTTGCTTTAGAGTGGCATAATTGGATGTTGTATATTTTTGCTGAAACGTTGTTAGTATAAAATTACTGTCGTCATTTAGTATTGCGATTATTTGTACCTCTACAATTATTGTAGTTTAACTCTTGATACATACTGCACTGAAATGAAATTTTTTTGGCTGCACCTATGTTCTGTGAGATTCTTATATCTTACAACAATCAATTTAATGAGTGAGGGGAATATGGGCTTGACACTATCCCCAACCATACTAATCTATTGCCATGCTGAGTTAGGATCTCAAGCTACATAATATTTGATAAATTCCAATATTATTGATAACTTCATCTTTAACTACCATAAACAAAATCGTTATCAGTTTCTGGTTTTAGACAAGATGTGCCTGTTTGCAGTATTTCTTAATTTTTTTGTTACTGGAAAAAATATGGGGTTCAAATTTTATGTAATTAAATTAAGGTCAAGTACATAAGCTACCTCCTCCGATTCATCCTTTGCTGAAATATTCTGTGGTATAGATTTTTCCAATCATGTACAAAAAACACTAAAAATTACTGAATTTTAATGCTATGCATGTCAATAGCAACTACTGTTCTTTGAAAATAACTAATCTCATGAAAAATTAATTCTACTTATCACGGAGGGATTTACAATTCACATTTGTTACTTTTTCTTGAGAGTAATCACAGGAATGTCATGTATTACAATATACATATCACCTTTTGCACTTGCATAATATAAATGTTTTGTTGTAATTTTTGGGTAACCAAAGGCTGAAGTTACATCAGATTCGAGAGAAGAGGCTGCTGAAGATGATCAGGCTGAATAAGGTGCCAGGTATGAATGCAACACTACATGAAGTATACTGCCACCAGTGATGCCTGAATTGATTATTAACAAGTTTTGCCTTTTTTCTTGCAGGAAACAATTTACACATAACAAAATCCATACAGTTATCATTGGCGCTTAAGGCCACCTCTCCTATCTCCCTATTTGGAAAAGTTTTGCATTGTGAAATGTTTTTCTATTTCGTGGCATACTGTTTGTAATTTTAAGGGAAATCTCAAGAACATTTAAGCACTGAAATGACACCTAATGCTATCATGGTTGGTTGTTACAGTGATAATCCACATTATTGCTCTCTCATTCTAATCACTCCATGGCTAACACAGATCAAAAAGAAAGTGACATCAGTTTTAAAAAAATGCACTTGCATGTGTGGATGAACTTGCTCTTCCAAATGAATGTTTTGTACTTTTATAGTTGCGGGGTTCACAGAAGCAAGGAAATTAATGGTATGCCTATTGTCTATGACCAGGAATCTGAGTGGAGCTTGCATGAAGAAACGATGTGGAGGTGTTGTGTATATATAATTTCAGAAATTTTATTTTCTTGCTCAATTGCTTGGTTTGTAATGTTGATCAACCCCATGCTTCACCTATGACGCGCAAACACATTGCACAATTTTTACCTTCCATTAATTTCATTATAATTTACTGCAAACATTTTGCTTGGATTTTAAGTGATAAGGTGACAGGTTATTTTATTATACTGAGGCGAACTAATGTAACGGCATTATTTCATGTGACAGAAGTCTTCTTGTTTGGTTGATCTTGATTAATTGGGTCAACCTCAAAATTTTTAATCATGAGTTCTTACTTTTAAAAATATCTGAAAGGAAATTAAAATTGTTAGTCAAATGAGGCATTCAGCTCTGTATATGTAGGAATTTGAATGCTTGATAAATTTACTTCCTTGTCCTGCATAGTCTACCCAAGTGTGTAGTGTGAGGGGTAGATTTAAATAACATGTTGCTGGTAAGTCATGAAAATATGATTGATGAAGTATACTTTTAATGATGGTTAAGACATAAGTGAAGAAACAAATGTTTTACATATGCCTCTAATATTGACTATTGTTTCCCTTGTGGAAATCAAGTTGTTTGTAAATAAATCATTTGTACAGAAAAACTTTTTCCATATGAAAGTTCTCTTTGATTTTTATTTGTCTTGGTTACGGATAAATACATATTTACACATCGTTAAATGCAGATGTATTCAAAATGACTGCAAAAACAACTTTGTATAGGAAGTTGTATCATTTTATCTTAAATAAGAAGATAACTAGATCTTGAATTCAGATAATACTGCAAAACTGAGAAAGTCTTAAAATTTAATCTGTTCCAAAATATCTTTGGCCAAAGTGATTTGGTGCGACAGCATGGATCTCCGAAGTCAAAATCTTTAGCTAAAGTGGAGAAAGAAACAAGGTCATCATAAAATTGTTTTGCATACTCCAGAGGGATGTAAATTCCACTAACATAACAATTAACAGTACCTGAGGAAAAGTTGATATGATGGAATGTACAGCTGGAGGGGTACAAAATAAATTAGAAAGAATAATATTTTCTTCGGGGACATTGTGTTCTTTCAGCACTGCAACAGCTTTTATGACAGTATTTCCAGTACCTGAGAAAGACAAGGAAATTACATTCATATCAGTTTAATAGATTACCAATGAGTGATGGAATAAAAACTAGACTGTTTGCAAGTCAAAAGCAACGACAATGAACCCAGAGCAACGGTTGAGGGTATGGATTGTGATGTCTTTTAACAAAGTAAGGGATATAGGGTAATATGGATCCGAACATGCCGATATGCAGCCTGAATGCTCTAGGAGAGGTTAGGTACCTAAAGTACAAGCTACAGTGTAACCTGTAGTTAGTGGCCACGATGGTACCCACGAAATAATGGGCACTTGAGGTGACCACTGGATGGAGGTAAAATTTACGTTAGTTTTATGGGAAATTAATTTCCTGGAAAAATTGGCCTATTAGACAGGCAACCACACAAAGGCGTCACACTATTATCAAATGCCTAAGCATTACTATTAGTGTAGCTCATCACGATTCCTTAAGGGCAGAGAAATGGAATTGTGAAAATACATGCAGGGCAGACTTTGGCCAAGACTGAAACTTGTATTCTTTCACTTCCATAGGCACACAGTCTAGGTAGCAGATTGCAGACTCGAGGAAGTGTTCTTGCCAAGAGCAATCCATCAGTAGACAAGTCTTCAAATGAAGTACCACTCAGTAAAGCAATGCGTGATAATGCTAAAAAGGAAAATCTCCCATGGAAAATTTAGAAAATAGAATCCTCTCTCATTTTTACTCCTTGAAAATTCAGCCCACCTATGGCCTTTTTGTAAAACCTGCCCAGTGAGCACTAAAACTTATGACTTGCATGGCAATAGAAGAGGACTTCACCACACCACCACTGATGCTGGCAAAAATTTGACCCTGCCAGGGAAACTAAATATTTTTAATAATAATTAAACATTTTCAATTAATCTTAATGCTTTGTAGCAAACTCTGAATGCTCTTGCATCCTTTCTATACATACAAATTTTTACCCCATAATATTAGCTCAAAAAACCTAACCAGTCTTTTATGTGGTCCAATAAGGAAAATTCAAAGCTAGGCTAAGCTGTTTGTAGTATCTACCACAACTGTTTGAGCAGTAAAGTACGAAGGATGCAGTTGTGTGGCTGTTTGTCTTTAGTTGACCTTGTCTAAGTGCAGTAGTACATATACTGTGTCGTTTGGAAAAACTAAAGGGATAACTTTCTTGTGAATTCTATATAATTTAACAACTAAGCAATATTATCACATAGTCATTCTTTTCCATGATATTTAAGGCAATGAGCAACGGAATTACTGGGTGGTTTTCTTTAGCCATGCTCCAACTTTCCCTCCAACCTTATCACACACCAAACATGGTAGGCTTATGTTCTGATACTACAAGAGATGAAAGCAACATTCAACAACACAACGTATTCAACTAAATAATACCCTGGCATGAAAAACCAAAATGTAGCCATACTACTGATATGACCCTACAAATGAGGATACCCACTAACAGCATAATACCATTTCGAACAAAATATGTAGCAACATTTTAAACGTATTTACCATGTAACTTAAGCGTTTTAAATACCCATTGTTTATGATAAGCAATTGAGAGTTGTTTTTAGGGATATAAGGTTTATGAAGGATGCTGAATACGGAAAAGAGCACTACTAATCCCTTCTTTACTAGTCTTTATTTGGATCTGGGTAGAAAGTGTGTTCCAAGAATTATGCATATGAGCAATCTATGAGTGAAATGTTTTGTTGGATTCCAGAGTTGATCAGTGAGCCTCTTTATTTTTTGTGTCACCTGTATCTGTTACCAGGTTGATAACTATAGTTTTGTAGGCACTCCTGGACATTTTTGGTTATCTTCAATCAGCCAACAGACAGTGGTACGAGACACTGAAATTGGACAGATTTAAGTGGAAAGGTTGCCACACAGCAAGGTAAGGATATGTAATGGATGCTCACTTCAATGTACACAATCAAACCTAGATAAGCAAGAATACAATGGACCAGGATATTTTTCTTACTGATCGAGGCTTCTCAGTAATTGAGGTTCAGGTGTTACATCCCTCACTAAAAGAGATTTTCACTTACCCAGGTATCACACCTGCTTCTATTACTTATGAAGGTCTAAACTAGGGAAACAGGATGTAAGAACCTTTAAAGATTTATTTTTACCCAGGAGAAAAAAATCTAAAATATTTTCTTGCTTCACTCCTAAAACTTGTTTTCTTGAAGATAAATCATATAAATGTTTAAAAGTAAGCAAGTGAACAGCATCATATCATATCTGGGATTAATATAGTGCCATACTATTTGATAAAATGCTAGTATCCATGGAACTGAGAAGCAAAAGTTTTTATTTCCTTGAAGAATCACAGATTTTTTTGGACTTCCCTATGATTAACAAAGGTAGTGTATGAGCTCCCATTATATTTCTGCATACCATAGCAATGATGTCGGATTTACTATTCTTAAAACCAGGTGCAAAACAAACATTTCATTCTTCAAAACTGGGAGGTTCGTCATCATTTTCTTCCAGTATAGGAGTTTAGTCTAGATTGCAGACATTGCTGCCTTGTAGCCCTACTTGTCAAGCAAACTCTTGAAAGATTTTTTGAATTATTCAGCAATTTAGTTTTCAGCAGACTGTTTTTCCCTTGCATGTTGATTTCCCAAATCCTGTGAACAGATTTGAAATGCTCATCCAAGCCATTAAAGCTTTAAAAGCCAGTGTTCCCCCCAGGTAGCAATTCATTTCAAGAGCTTATTCTAAAATTGCAGGATAATTCATTGGATTCCCTAGCTATACTGCAGTATACCTGCTTGCAGGCTTCCATCTTCAGCATCAAGTAGACTCACAAATTTTATGATAGCATTGTGGTTCTTCTTGATGCCTAAATGGTAGCATTTCATACTCCATGCTTCCAAGCTAAACACTACACGCTTAATTTCGATGACATTCAGATGTATGAATCAAACAACAGCATGGTCTGTTACAAGAGAAGGCCACACCACTGCCAAGTGTCCAGTCACACGTTCCTGTAGGCGGAAGTACAGTGGAAAAGTAATTGGCACCTACAGGACGAGGTGATCTCATTCACTGGTCTGGATTATAAATAAGACTGCCTTATAGAGGTTTTTGGGGTAATAATTATGGGATTAGGCTACTAGTCTCGCTTTCACAGTTTTATCACTAATCAAGTTCTCACTTATCCAGGCTCGAATGTAGTATCCTGAAAGCAGAAGAATGTGATGAATGCCTTAGGAGTGACATGTGGGAGAGTGTAAAAAGAGAGAATGGAAAATAAGAAGTGAAAATGAGAGTAAATTCTCAGTAAAAAGATGAGTAAATTGCAGTAACAGAAGAGAGGAGTTTAAGACACTGGTAGCTGCCTAACATTAGGTAGAGCAAAAGAATAATAAGTTCGAAGAGAATGGATGCAAAGATATAGTGAAAGATAGTAAAGAAAATATATTTACATGTAGATGTGGCTTAGGAAGTGCAGTGATTTTGAAGATATTAAGAAACTATTCTTGGAAGAGCCAAACAAGGAGATGGCAAGAGAATGAATGTAATAAAGAGTAGTCAGATCATGAAGGATGAATGCAATGCCGGGGACTGTAAAGCCCGTCTTTCACGGGGCATGTAACTGTACGTAAGAATGTGAATTTCCAATTGCGTTATGTAAAGCAGTGAATTGCAAGATTGCATGTACAAATACAGGTGCTCTTGTAATTCGCTAGCACAACTCTTGCATGTATGTATGCACAACTGGACGCGAGAAGGCAAAATAGCCACTGCTCTAATTCAGGAATTACTACACAGCAGTTAGAGAAAAAATGAAGTCCCAAATTGTGCAACTTCCGGCCCTGTATAAAACGTGCTGAAGAGAGCGCTTTGTAAATTTATGAAATAAAAATTCAGATGACAGAGGAGGGTCTTAATATTAAGATGTGGGAATGTCAATAGGACATTAGTAATCAAGACAAGGTCATAATAGCTTTGCAAACATTGAACTTTAGAAGAATTCTGGAATTAACAGGTTACTGAGATGAATTTTATAAGTTTAGGTGTTTGTTACCAGCTTAATAACTACCTGTGTGCATTGCATATTTTATAGGGTTACAAAACTTTGGTTCAAATTTTTGGAAGAACTCCTTAATAGTATCTTTGTAAATTAGGGAGGGTAGTAAGAGCAAATGTAAAAATAACGGAGAATTAAATGTCATTGGTATGCATCCTAGAGAACGTGATTGGGTAAAATATTTATCTAGAATAAGAGGAAGACAATGTTCCACAGAATCTGAAATCAGCGGTGTGAGCCTAAGACAGGTATGGGTGTACATGCAAAAGAAAGAAAACACATAGTGTTCTTAAGTGGATGTAGAGAAGGCATAAGTCGGGATAAATAAAGTCATGGAAGATGTTTAGAGACAACTGGTTGAATGAACAGTCAAGAGATATTATGAAGGCAATCATAAACCATAATAAAGCTATCTTCCTTCATTATAAAGTATATTTCAAGAGAAACAACTTAAAGAGAAGACCCCCCCCCCTTTCTCACTGGTAATCATACATGGAACTGTACAACAGCTGACCAATTACTAGACAGAACAATATGAGCTAACAAGCTCAAAGATATAAAGCTTAGTTTTGGGAGGATGGAAGTGTTGCCCACATCAGGCAAGAACCAAGGTGATAAATTAAGCTGGGATACCAAGTTGTGATTCAGGACAAGATCAATGGCATGCCAGTGGTGAAAAGCATTACCTAATTTTGGGCACCTTTTATGTCAGAATGGCAACCCAAAAATTGAAGGAAACGAGGAGTAGAACATGACTTTAGGGCATTCATTTACATTTAAATGATTTATAGAGGTCACTGATGCTACACGTCCAGTAAATTCGTTCAGCAATTCCCAAAAGAGGGAGTGCATAGTTCATTGACAGTGTGTAAATGATTTGAGTGACATGCACCATTGATACATGTTAAATCTTTGTAGAAGAGGAGAAACATCTATTGCGAATGTTTTGATGATTGAAGCCAAAAGACAAATTTAACCAAATACTAATTTACATAACAAGACAAGCTTATGTAGGAACACATGTATCATGGGAAAATTACGGAAAACACACATGAAGATAGGAATAAGTACCTTGGTTGGACGAAAATAGTTCTGCAGGGATAATCTGATTGCATACGACTGCATGAGTACAAACAGGAAAAATTCTAGAAGAAGTTATTTCCTTCAACACACAACTACCAACGGTGAATAAATACACCTGTGGCATGGAAATTAATCAAAAGCATTATAATTAACAGCAGGGGATAAATAGGAAACTGCATACTCATAATGGGGTACATCAGCAGCACTTTTCTGACCGCTATATCCTCTGGGAACCGGGCATACACCACTCTAGCTTCGTGTGTATCTGCATCCTTTTCAACAAGGATTTTTCCAATTCTTATGGAGCGACAACAATCCCGAAGGCCCTGAAATAATTTTATACCATTTAAAAACCAGAGAGCTGAACAAAAGCAGAACGAAATGCATGTGAATAAGGTAAGAATGAAACTCGACAGATCAAGTGCTAAAAAAAAAGGTGAAGAGTGAACCTACAACCTACGAGGGTAAGCTATGATGACGTGTTGGTAAGGAGAAGGTAGTGGAAAATGTCAAGCGCTTATTAAGAGCAATGTTAATTACTAACATTTATCTAGTCTACAAGAGCAAACGAAAACTTCTAAACATACTTGTTCCATTGCCTCGCCACTTCTGACGATGCTAACTCCACAGTTTCCCTTTTCATATTTCAAGCCTTTATACTCCTTTCCAGTAGGAGTTGTGATGGTGCATTTCGAGAAAGGCAGCTGGTTTAAGCTTTCTTCTATCACTAATCTAATCTGTATAAACGGACATACTCCTTAGAAACGATTATTAAGAACATTGCGACAAAAACTGACATCCGACATCCAGTCACCTACCAGACGGTCAGCGTAGAACTTGAAGTCACTCCTTGTAGTGTTCCTGAAATGACAAAGAAATTATACCATCTGCAAACCTGCATAAAAGGGTATGCGGCATGAATTAGGCTCACTTGTCTCTTATGATGGTTTGAAGTTCTTTGATTTGGTCATTCTCTGGAATAACTTTCATGTTGGGGCCGAACTCGCTAACATCGCTTTTCTGTTCCTGAGATTTTACGAGCATGTTCAAATCTCCGGCACTACCCATGCTAAAAATGTAGAAAAGAAGTAAGATTTAAATGCTTAACCCTCGTGCGTATAAAATGTAATGCGATCAGCTGCTCGCCGACTCGTGCACTTTTCACTTTTTTCACCGTTCAATTGTTGGATTGTTTCATCGGTTTCATCTATCGATTCCATAGTGCCGCGATATGTCGAATCAACAAAACGGGAATGGCTCCCGTTCTCCTGGCTGGACGGATTGCATACACTTCTCAAGCGAACAGATTTGTGAGTAAAGGAGGTACAAAATGTTATCATAATTGGGGGGGTTTAGGTAAAGGGGAGCAAAAACGCAAGTCGTCATCACGTGTCACCTGTGACGGCACTTTGAATGTCCCGAATGCCTCATCCCTCAACAGTGACAAGGTAATAGGTGATGTGTGACCAAAATTGTAGATTACAGACCATTTACGTTTGTGAACCACATGCCCTTCCTCTAGTAGTTGTCGCTTTGCCGCTTCACCATCCCCCATCGTTGAAAAGTTGAAGATGAGTAATTGATGATAAACAATGAATGGCCTTCAGTATCACCGTAGGGGCAGAGCATCAAGACGAAGAAATAAACGAACATTATGGACGAGATTGAACAATCTTAGTAGTGATCCATCAGCTATTGTGCTTGTTCAGTGGATGTGCAGTCAGGGTTGGAATCCAACTTGTAAACTTCGACTTGCCAGCAATGTTGTCACAGGTCGAGGTTTACAAGCTATTAATGGAGTGAAAGCCGGCGATATGCTCGTGAGCATACCGGAGAAACTGTTAATAACTGCTAATACTGTATGCAAGCGTTTTAGAATCGAGAATTTAGATGTGCCTCTTTCGGAACATGGTTTATTGGCTGTGTTTATCTTCGTAGAGGCTCGGTTGGGAAGTGACTCTCCTTGGTATCCTTATTTCCAGACCCTACCCAAAAAGTTTGCTGTTCCATCTTATTGTAGTGATAGTGAAATCCTGTCTTTGCCCTCATTTATGCGAAGTCGTGTCCTAGAGCAGAAAAACGCTATCGAAATGGCGTTCGCTCGCGGGTGCCAATTTATTGCAGCCCTAATTTCGAATGGAAGATTGACCAAATCTACTCCGATTCCTACTCTTTCAGAATTCCAGTTCGCCTGGTTGGTGGTGAATACAAGAGCAGTGTACATGTCTTGTGCGACCGATTTCATGAGTTGTAAAATTGTGAGAGATTGCAACGGGAGTAATTTGGCGCTGGCGCCCTATCTCGATATGTTCAATCATTCATGTAATGCTAGAGCGGATGCTGGTTTCAATAAGTCTTCCAGGTGCTACGAGATACGTTCCCAAATCGATTACCCTGCCAAGGAGCAAGTCTTCATTAATTATGGTCCTCACGACAGTCTGAAATTGTGGATTGAATATGGGTTTTATCTGCCAAATAACCCCCATGATGCTGTCACGTTCTTGTGGGATGACATTCTTGCTTATTCAAAAAATATCTCCCATACCGCAATCATTACGTCGAGGAAAATAGAATTTTTGCGGGGACACAGCTTAACAGAAAATCTGTGTTGTAGCCTTGAAGGGTTTTCGTGGAGTTTAAGTGCCCTTATTTGCGTCGTGTGTATCGAAGACAGTGAAAAATCAACATATCAAAGGGTTTTTCATGGGGACTGGATTCCCTTTGAATCTCTTAGTGAAATACTCTTTGCTTTGGAGATAGTTTGTCGCAAAAAAATGGAATTCATTGAAGCTCGGAAGGCAATGATAGATGTAGAAGGCAGTGATAGTTGTCAAATGGCGATTGGAATTTTGGAAGAATACATAAATATACTGATGAAAGCTGAAGACAGGTTTAATGAACTGCATCTAAAAAAGACTTCCTAAAATTTTTGTTATTAGTAAAATTTATGCTTTGTTCCGTTACTTTAGTGTTTGTCTCTGTATAAGGTCAATTCTAAGTGCTCATCAATTATGTATAGTGAAATCTTGGTAACTTATGACCGTTACTTTTCAAGTTAGAGATATGAATGTTTCCTTAATTGAGAGAATAAATACTTGGCTTAGTTAACATGGCATGATAACTTATACCGACTTTTGTCTCATTATGATTTATGAGCTCTTAAAAATAATGAAACTCATGTATTGATGAATTATGTTCCTATACTTAATTTTATAATTGTTTATACTCTTTTATAAATGTATTAAATATTTGCTTGTTATTTAACCTGTTATATAGATATTTTATTAGCTAAACATTAAAAGTTCCCTCTTCAGTAGCTTATCATAGACTTTAATGGAGGTCACTATTCTTCTTAAAACTAACCATCGTTCATGGCATTAATGTCACTCTGGACCGCTTTCAGTGTATAGTTCATTCTGTGGTGTTTTGTGTTTTTAGTTTTTATGGATATCTCTAGTCGAGCTGGCTCAAAACAGTTTTATGGCAAGAAGTTGACTTAAATGTAACCATTTGCTTCCAGAGAAAATTTTCATTCTTGAGTGGTGATATCCTACTCCCAAAATATATAGCATGCATTCTTGCCGCGTGCCTCTGTTGATTTCATGTGTGCTTTTCAGGAGTCATTCATCTTGTCAATTGGAGTATTCTTTTGACTTCATTAGAGTATTCTTTATTGTTTGATGGAGGAGAATGAGTTAAAGCAAGAGTTATAGTGTAAGAGAATTCATTTGAGTATTCTACCAGCTGATTGGTAGGTTTTTGGACAGTTATTATCCTTATGTCCCAAATTCTGGCACCTCATTCTGTTTTCCTTCCTATGGATGACTCATCATTGGACCCCTTTCAACCTTTATCGTACTGGGTTTTTCCGTAGCCATAAGCCTTGCTGGCAAGGGATTTTTTAATGTCTGCTGAATGCGCCAAATGAACACAGTTGGCACTCTAGGGGCCGAAGAGACACACTGAAGATAAAGGTTAAATTCCTCAAATGGTCTCCCTCTTATTTAGTCCAGATTTCCTATCCTCTTCCTTTTCCATGCTTCCCTTGTGTTCTCCTTTCTATTTTTCTCTACAACAATATCTCTCCTTTCAAAAGTCATTAATATATCTCTTCTGCCATCTCCAAGCCTCCTTCACTAGCTTTCTCTCTTCTTTTACCTCACCCATTGTCTCCTCATTCATCCTTATTGCCACCCATTTAATCTTTTCCATCCCTCGCCAAACTCACTTCTCTAATGCCTCTAATCTAATTACATCCTCCCCTTGCAGTGACCACATCACTATTTCTTCCTCTTTGAAAATACTTCTTTAGCTGGGGCTATCCTACTACATCTTATGTTCCTACTATTAAACCCACTCTGCCACACCGAACCGACTCCTCTGAAATACTTGCACGATGTATAAACTGCTTGACTTGATCTATTTTGTGCCCTCTGACCTTTATATTCAGCCTTCTTAGTTTAAGAGAATCTCATTACTTTTTGTCTAATAGTCTTTGCAAGTTTTAATAACCTTGCTCTTCTTTGGTATTGGAATTAGTTTTCTTTTCGTGAAGTCCTTTCGTCATACTCCATCCACATAAATCCTGCAATGTTATATTGACATATGTAATAGTTTTCAAATAAATTATGTGAGCAAGCAAAGTCATAAGACATGTTTAAGGTTACTGTGCATTACATTAGTGTAATTTACAGGATAGAGACTTGTTAACCCTAGCATTGGTTTCAATTTTTCTTGCTTATATTTAGTAATTCATCTGTATTGTCATAGCATAGATACGAACATTTTTTTTTAACTTGGAATTTTAAATATAGATTTCCTTGCAAATCATTAGGTGCTTCCCAACTGCTTACCTTCACTCAACTCTCTTAATCAATTTAGTGTGGAATGTGTTCCAATGCAAAATGTGACCTTATCTGCACTAATCAGATTGAAATGCATCTTCACTGTAGTTTGCCTCTGTTATGGTGTGTGCTTGCAGTCAAAACTTGTGGTGATGAATAAATATGTAGTAATAGAAACAGATGTCTCATTTCCTGCTCTAATTGAAATGATTATGTAAAAAAATAAATATTAATTTGGAGTTTTATCTTCCAATAGATGAGTCTGACCACTGTTTTATAGAAGCTGAAAATTGTCCCACCATTATGTAAGCACTTGAGCGTAGATCATTCCAGTGGTAATAATAATATTTATTTGGAATCACTTTCAAAATATTGGGGATAGGTCAGGAACAATGCTCCTATAATACCTTGCCCACGTTTCGGAGTGTAAGTGCACCCCATCATCAGGGATATACAAATGAAGATATAATAGTGCAACAACCATTTATTAATAAAAGGATAACTTATATATCAATTTTAATTTCATATTGAAATTGTGTTATAAGTGTAAAAAAATAAATTATAAATGATCCTTTTATTAATTAACGTTTGTTGTATTATTATATATTCTTTTGTATGCAATAAAAAACTGCATATCGATATATTAAACAATAATGCCATAATATTTTTTTAAGGGATGATACGTTTCATTATCCTTCCGCATTTAATGCTTATACTTCTGGAAAGAGACTAATAGGAGGATTAAGTCCTTAAAAGTTCATGGCATATATTATCTCCTGCCTTCTCGTACCTCTTCCCTCTTTGCACAGCATTCTCCTGCCCATTACTCACTTCAGCAGCCCATTACCCTTCTTTACACACTACTACCATTTCATCTGTGTCCTATGAGTTTCACCTGCCAATATTCATCTCCATATTCCACAATTCCTTGTTTGTCTTCCTCTCCATATAATTTAACCTCTTCATCCTCTTCCTAACTCTCATCACAGATGCCCCCAGTCTAAGCTCATCCTCCTTTCTCGTAGATCAAGTTTCAGGACAATACTATGATGTGTGTCATTTAGGAGTCATCTCAGGTCTTTTCTTAGTTCTTATACCTTACAGTCCTTCTCATCACCTCCATTTCATCAGGGAATGCTTCTTCAGCTTGAGTTATTCATCTCTATAGTGCTATGCTGAATCCAGTTTTATCCTAATTGCTTCCTAAAGGGACTCATTCATCTTACCTTTTCTTTTGGGTGCCGCTCTGTTATTTCATTCTCATAGTAAAAGCTTCTTTGGCTGGTGCTAATCTTTTATTTGCTTCTCTGTGGTGAAGAATCCTAATGGTGAAGAAGTTCTAAGTGCTATCTTTGTGTAAATCACTCCCTCTGCTCTGACTTCTGGCCACCTATTTAAATGGATATATGGGCCTTGATCTTGTTGTATGTTGAGCAGTGATTGCAGTACATTGCCTCACTGTCTGAATTGCTCTTTATCATCTGCCAATCTCACACCTTGTTCTCTGCCTACCAGTCTTTTTCGAGCTTCAACATCACTTTTCTCACTATTTCTTGTACCTATTAGTTGAATAACACTGCTTATTATTGCCAATCCAATCTCACTGCCCCTGCCCTCCATCTTCCATGGAGTTTTTCCATCTTTTACTCTTAAATGGTGCTGTGTGTATGTTTCTTATGAGGCACAGGGGACAAAGTGCAAAAGCTGTATGATGTTAAATTTTGAGCTATAAGTTGAAGAGAGCACAGCATTTCCTTCTTGGAACTCTAAAGTCTCATTACCCTTTTTTGCACGATAAAATCCTTGTAATGAGTTTATAATTCTTTCCTGATTACAATACTGATCTTAAATGTGCTTCAAAGTTTTCATTGTCCTTTTTTAAAGCTGAATTATCCAAAAAGTGCACTGTGTATTGGAGTATCGAATTGTATCGAATAGTTGTTGCCAGCCTGCTTTCAAATTTAGGGCACTAGGGAAGGATTATATTCTTTCCAACTCTCATCTCTTTAATTTAATGCAAAAAATTGAAAATTTGGCAGAATTGTAAATGTTACTCCTCTAAGTACCTACCCTCAACTCTGGGTGTTTTCATAGAGTTTTATATAATAAATGTTATTAGTTTTGATTGCTTGTTTGATGTTACTGATGGCAATGAAACTAAGGTTACTTAATGCTCTGTTACTTATGATCTTTCTTCATCATCTGGTGTTCTGCCTGCTGGCAGGTCCTGTACACCACTGCTGTTTCCATCCACTTCTGTCCCAAGCTTCCTTCTATGCTTCATCATAGCTGATGTTCTTCACCTGATCCACCAATTTAATTCTTATCCTTCCTCTCTTTTTCTTTCCTTCAATTGAACCCTCAAGTGCCACAGTTATTATACTTTTCCCTCTCATCACATGGCCCAACCAGTTTCCTTTCCTTTTCCTTATTTCCTTTAGGAGTGATCTTCCTTCTTTTACTTTGCTCAAAACCTCTTCATTTCTTATCTTATCTACCCATCTTACTTTTTCCATCCTTCTCCACACCCACGTTTCATAAGCTTCTATTCTATTCCTTTCCCTCTTACCTAATGGCCACGCTTCACATCCATTCATGAAAACGCTCCATGAATAACATTTAGCTAGTCTCTTTCTCAGCTCCAGATCCAGGCTTTTATTGCATAGCAAGTTTTTCTTTTGGCTGAAAGCCTCTTTTGCTTTTGTGAAGGTTAATATTGTGTGCCTCATGCATGTGGTAGCATTTTATGTTACTGAGTTCTTATTTTATTTGTACTTTTTAAAATGAATTGTATACTATCTGACTTTTATGTCTTGTAATAATTAAGTTTGTTATAATCATGATCAACTTTTGCAATGTAAAAGTGTGTTCAGTTGAAATTTAATGATTTCTCATGAAGTTTCCAGCACCACTTGTCCATTAGTTTAAGATTTTGCCTTCTCATACACAACAGAATTCTTTTGTTTTTGTAGCCAATTAAAATAACCATGTGTATGCATGATTCGTTATTTGTAAAAGCCTGCCAAGCCATTTCCAATGCAAGTGATAACACTTTCCACAAAGTTGTTAGAGTTTAACTGTCTTAATGTTCAATGCAGGATTTGAGGGTTACCTAAAATTAATGAATGAAGAGTATATACCAATGGAAGGCAGCAAAATGGATTACCCTAGTGCTCTGCGGATAAGTATAAGTATTAGAAAAAGAATTTTAGGCTTGTTTTTTATAGCAGAAGTCTGAAACATGAAATTGTATGTTCCCAAAGAAGCCAGTCCCTTGTTTTAATTTGCTTTTTGAACCATCGAATCTTATGTAGATAGAAAAAAGCCAGATTATTCGGCCTCCATGAGAATCATTGTGCTCACTTTGATGGCAGTGTTCATTTTTATATTGAGTAACTCTTTTTTTATAGATTTTTAGCTTTCAGTTGGTGTTAGTGATTGTTGTTAGAATGTAACTAGTCATTTTGTATCTTATAATTGAAGTATAAGTTTGTAGTGATTTCTTAATGCTGTTTTTAAGAAACATGTTTCCTCTGTGTATCATTCTGTTCTAATTATAAGTTAGTTATTTTTTGTAAATCATTGTGTATTTTCTTATTTTAATGAATACGTGTGTACTATGCATTTTACCTTAGTTTTCTGCTCATGCTTGTTTATTTTCTGTGAATTTTGTTTCCTACTTTGTTGATTGCCTTGTGATAAGCTGGGAGAAGTGGTCATGCTTTCAACTTTAAAATAATTACATCTCATATCTGTATTTCTATATATTCAATAGTTTCAGCCTTGACTTTGTAAAGCTTTTCCATAATACTCAGGAATTAACAAACCCTTGCAAGTTTTATGTAGAATATTGATTGGACAGGTGGTTTCTTCAAATAGTTCTGATGATGTCAACTATTCCATGAGACCGATCGTTCAATAAATAGTCTCCGTAAAACTTAGGTAAAAAGTTTTGTTAGTTCCTGTGCTGTATTTCTACATTTATTCCACATTTCATTGGAAATGGAAACATTTTTCAGTGGTTAACTTTGTAATTCTGTGTTGCTTTTTAATGTCATGATAATTCAGTATGCTGGCTACCAGTTTGTGTATTTTTTATTTGGTTTGTCAATTTGGCTATACTGTTGAGGCTTTCACTCCATTAGGTTTATAACCTGATAAAACGTGAGCTAGTTGGATGCATTGTTTGATATAATGTTTTCATATAGTCCGAACATCTGTTGAGGGAAATGAGGCACAGGTATCTAAGTATAGGTTGTACAATTTCTTAAGCAAAGTGTATTTTCTCTAGCATCATGAAAGCCCTGCTCTGAGGTAAAGAATCAACTTGTGCATAAATGTTCAAATACTCATTTGAAGGGGTCTGTCATGGGAGCTTTCCATTCCTAGGTGTCGAAGTTAGCCCAGATCAAAACACATCAGTGCACATGAGTGATGATGATGAATGGAACAATGTACACGACTGAATGTACAGTAACCTCCAGTTGGTAGAAATCTTTTGGTGCTCAATAAACTTGACCAAATGTTGTGTGAATACAGTAGTACAGGGTGTCCCAGACTTCCATACACGATGCCTGTGACATGTACAAAAGTGGAAGCGTACGAAAATTGAACAATTGAGTCTCATACTAACTAGGGGTTACGTCGCTTGAGAGATAAACATATAGAGTAAAACCTTATTTTTTACTTTGTAATTTTACTTACAAAATTGCTAAAAAGTAATGCATGGCTGATATTTTTAACAATATGTAATTATGTTTATTGGTATTTTTCGGGTTCTCCCCGCATTGCACCATTTTTCTGGATGGCCGTTTCACCGGCATTCCAGTCAGCTTCATCAGGTCCTAACCCAAAAAATACCAATAAACAAAAAAAAAAACAGGGGAAGCCTTTGTAAGAAAATGTAATTTTGGTTAAAATTACCCAAAGAAGTCTAGATCAAAGTTTTAAAGAAACTTTTATAATGCACAGGATGAAAACTCTTCACAAAATACTGTTTTACGACGTTTAATTTTTGGCCCCAAAACTTGATGTAATTGAAATACATAAGATTAAAGATGAGCGTAATTTAGGAATTGTTTTCTTGTCTTAGTAATATGTCCTGAGCTAAAGTTAGCATTCCATGCCCAATGTAAACATAAATGTAAAAGATATAAAAAGAAGTATTACAACGTTTAATTTTTGGTGCCTAAACTTGATGTAATTGAAATACATATGATTAAAGATGAGCATAATTTAGCAAATAACTTCTTGATTTTCTATAAGAGATGAAAGACTGAATGTAGGGATGTCTATACAAAGTGCTCATGTGTCTCATTTGCCAATCATTGCAACCTATGGCCTCAATGGGTGAAATTCAAGGCTATGGCTTGCTAACAAATATCCGAAAGTCCAAATTTAGCATGTGAAAGTCAGTTAATATGTGTCATTTTGGAATGTACTAAGGTGCGAGCTGAATGAAAGTCGAGAACTGCCTGTATCTTACGGTGAAATTTTCATGTACCATCATGTCATTCTCTCGCATGGTAAATGTAGTTGAAACTAGTTCCCTGTGGCAGGCCTATAAAGCTGATCCTTTTAAATAATTTTGCCTTAACTTTGTGGAATTCATCCACAATTGAAAAAACACAACTTAGTAATATTCCACACAATTTTTATTTAGACTCCTAACTGGTTTCAATACTTTCTGGTCATATGGGAAATTATGATTGTGAAAATTGTGTTATGACTTGGAAGATTCTTTGAATACTGTGAAGCTGACTCTGCTTTGATAATTACCTGATTACTGCCCTGTCCTTGCATTCTTTTTCTACTTAAGTCTCAGTTCAGTTGCATTCATGCATTGACCTATATGTTCACGCTCAAGAAGTGATGGGACTCAAAACTTTGCCTTTTATTCTCCTCACTAGCATCATTTTTCACGCAATCTGTAGCATAGCTCTTATATGAAAATGCTCTATTATTGACAATATTCATCACAGCTTATTGATCAATGCTAAAAATAAAAAAATACTAGATGAAGGTTGTTTGGATTTACATATTCCTTTTAGTGCCGAATAAAACATAATTTTCATTGTTGCTGGCATATGCTATAGACTAATAATTTCTTTGTCATGAAGTGGCAGTACAGACACAGGCAGACACAGGTACAGGCAGTTAAGGATATGAAGTGTTAAAATTAGTAGTGAATGCTGCCTATTTGAAATTTTTTTAACTCATAAAAGCTTCAATTGAAGGGTGGAACAACCAATCTCATTTCACTATGTCAGGTTCCACTTTAAAGTGACTTTACTGATACTGAACTTGGCATATTTCTTCAATCTTAATACTGGAAAAAGTCATCAGAAAATTCATGTAAAAAACTACCATCTTGGATCTACGATCTCTCAAGTGCACTGCTGCTCAAAAATGATCTCTTGATGTTTATAGTCGCACCCAGAGTCTTAAATGAATGGAAAGCAACCATGCAGTCGCGTTGCATACTGAGTGGTGCAAAACCAACAAATGAAAAGCACCCATGGACTGACACAAATTCTGAGTGAACTTTTCTATGGTCAATTTCAAATATTGCCAATTTAAATGGTGAACGGATGGAAAAAATTCTGTTTATCATCAGTTACCTCACCATGATCATTACCATCATTTTATGTGCAACATTCTTTCTGCATGTTTCCTTTATTACTTCCAAGTTGTGACTGTGTTTAATACCCACGGTCCTTTAATGTTATATGCTGTATTCTGAATGGTATATCTATAGCATTCTGTTCTTTACCATCACCAATAACTTATGTCAATCAAATTTACTATTTTAGTGAATCACATATTGATAGTTCAGTTCAGTACACCTTTTACTGTACCCACCCGGATAAAAACTTTTCCTTTCCGTTACTTTTCCAAAGTGATTGGAAAACAAACAGAAAGCAACTTTAATTTCCGATAGCCTTCAATTACTTTCCAGTTGTCTTGCGTTGTGGAGGGTTGCTTTCCATTTGCTCTCCATTTCTTTTCCTCTACCTGATTGCTTTCCCCTTCCTTTCCATTTGCTCCAATGGAAGACAATCGGAAAGCAGCTGGAAAGCAAAAATTTTTATCTGGGCATACAGAAGGACATTTATAGTTTTGGCTGGTTTACACAATGATCTTCCTTTATAGAAATGTGCAATTTTCATGGATATGCTTTGTTACAGTAAGAAGACACTCCAGGTTTCATTGCATTCGATTTAATATCTATAGAGCCTTTGGCTCTAATTTTCTTTTTTATGATTGTATTTACTCAAGAGTTACTGAACTTGGGCCACTTAAGTAATATGAGGAAAAACCATTTTGTTTTAAATACAAAGGGATTCTAATTGGAGTGTGCTTTTCACTTAATCCAGATCTAGCATTGGGACCTTATTGATTGAGAAAGTTTTCATTTTGTAGATTTTTTACTCTGATGCTTTTATTTGATTTTCATTTTAATGATAGAAATCTGTGCTTGTGCATAATTCATGAGGAAGTTTGAAGGAATCAATCATACCCCCATTCTGAGAGCTATTCTATATTATTGAGGGTAATATTCTTCAAAATATAATCATTACAAATTCAGTTATCCACCAGTTTATATAACACAGATTCTCTTAAGCATCAGTAAACTAACTTTCACTGAGTAGAATATATATTCAATGCAACGACCTTGCGTTTCATTTGTGCGGCCTGGCTTGTGTAACATGACCTGAAATCAGCAAAATTTTATGGCGATTTGGTTTTTATATGAGTTATTTGAAAAAATTGAAGTTTGTACTTGTTTACTGAATTGGGGTTGTCAAATACCTACTTGATTAGATGATATGTCTAGTGGATACTTGTTATTAATCCTTGCTTATCTTAGTTCAGTTGTTTCATATTTACTTGCATTTATGTTTCAAAGGTGGCTTAGTGATCAAAGGTTTTGATTACCACATTTTGAAATAAAGCCTCTGTGTCACACACATTCTTGCAGTCCTGCTTAAGGAGTGTGCCAATATGCCCCGTGGGTGTGAACTTTTTATTGGGTCGCAGACTTGCGTCAGTTGGGCTTGGCGACCCTTTAGGAAGAAGGGATGGATATCTCCTTGAACCATCTTGCAGAAAATGGGGAGGTCGGGGGTCACTTGGATCTAACCGGTGCATTCGACCTACGATACCAAATGGATGTTTCCATCCACATTCTGTTCATCTGTCTGGGTCGCAGCCAAAAGTGGGGCTCTCAGATGATGAGAAAGTCACAGGAATGCAGATGGTGAAGGGTATGCTGTCATATATTTGGCCCAAGGTGAGTCCTAATTTCTGCTTTAACGTTGAACCCATATCATTTAAGTTCAAGATAATCTGGGAGGCTGAAGGCAATCAAGGAAGCATTTGTTTGAACTAAATGTTTTGTGATTAACCATTTTACACTCCAGGCATTCCTGATATAATCAATTTTTTTATTTAATGGCTTATATGCAAATGTTCTCTAAGTGGTGAATTTTTTAAATATTAACCAGTACTACATTAGAACATGCTGTGTTATGCTCCTTTATACTACTTGAAAAATCACATTTAAGTTCATTATCGTTTCTTCATTCTCTGCTGGCTGTGAATGATAATAGATGGTCTTTTGACATTAATGCCTGAATATGATAACTTATTTGTATTATTTTTATCTCTGATATGATGATCATGGATACAATCATCTTTTACACTCTACGTATATTTCACCTTATTTACCAAAATAATAACTTTCCCTCAAAATTAAGTTGACAAACCAAAAATTCCTGGGAGAAGTATTTTACTATTGTTCAGGCATGGCAGGAGACGGCAGTCTATTGCTTCTATACATCTATGAATGCCTTCATGTGAATTGTTGATTTAGAAGTCAAATGTAATGCAATTGAATAACACATTGGGGTGTAATTTTCTGAAAACTATGTATTTATTCAGGCCCATTCTGTACTCTTTGAAAATGCAGGTACGTGCACTCAGCATTTTAATATTTTCAAATATGTTGCTGTGTCTCATTGGAGGCCATTTCATTTCAATGGTAATATTTTTCTACCTCATTTGACACTAATTTTGTGCATTTAGAGGGGTGATAATGAGAAAAGTTTATTGAAATAGTACAATTTGGCTTGGTAAAATGAGCTTGCAAGTGGTGTACTGATGAAGGAAATGGTGCTATGAAAGTGATGTGTTGTGAACATTCAGTCTTCACTCAAGCTGGGTAATTCCATGTAATTAAAGCGGACCACATTCGTGTCTTCACGTATAAGGCTAAACATTCCCATTAATTTTCAGCTGACCAAAGTCTTCCATTTGACTCATTGTCCATCAGCCAATTGAGATGACTTTTTTGCGATTAAATAGCATGTGGCCAGTCTAAATTTAGAGTGCATTGCTTTCATGCATTGTGTGAAGGGAATATTCTCCTGGAAATAGGTTAAATTTATAGTCTTCTTGTTATGGGATCCTTGGGTAGGAATGTTGTTATTGTGTTGAACAATTTTTTGTCTGATTAATGAGAAAATTATTTTTGACTGCTTAGAGACCAAATATTTAAATTTTCGATTATAAAGGCGAATTATTCAGACTAATTGTCATCTGCTTGTTGGAAGAAATTGCAATAGCTAATTGTCATCATCTGTGGTCATCTACATATTCAATAGTGCAGCTGTGGTGAGCATAAAAGAGTTTGAGGTTGAATCCAATTGGGGTACCATTTGGGCTTTTCCATCGTGTAGCTTGTGTGACCACCCCTTTCTTCCTCCATCCTCTTATATCTCACCTCCCCCATTGAGGTAAATGGAGAGGGTGCTTAATATTGTGGCCAATATCAGAAGTTACATCATGGACAAGGCTGGTCCACCATCATTGTAGCCCCGATTTTCTTATGCTTATGGGATGATGCACTGATTTTGCAATTTTACAATGTTTTCCATCTACAACTTACTAAAACAATATGCATTTACTTCTTTAATGTGCATTTTCCTTACACATATTGTTTATTTATTTCAATTAATAATCATCCACATTCCCAGTGAAAACTGTTGTAAAATTGAGTATAATCTTTAACACTAAGTATTCTGTATATTTTTCAAGAGCTACTTGCCTTAAAGTTCAAACAAATGCTGGATACCCTTGCCTTACAACTGCTAATCAGTCCATTCCATTGTACTATCCAAAGGAAAGTAAGGAAAGAGCTGGGATAGCCAATGTGGATGTTGTTTCGGTTTTCAGGCTTCAGTTTGATGATGTAATACCCTCTTCATCTATCTCAATGCTTGTGAGCAATAAAGTAATCGTTGGAAATAGATTCAGCTTTCATTGAGAGTATCATTTTTAATAGTATCTCCCTTCTTGCACTCCAAATGTGATGTCTCAGGTTATTCTTTAGGGAAAGACAGTCTAACTTTGATGAATATAAGTTTCTCTGAAACTAGAAAATGCTCTAAGTCTAAAAGATTTTTAGGTTTCAAAGATTTATGTTACACACAATTCAAAGAATAACTTTGAGTTTCTTAATGAATCTGTTAATTTGATTTTAGTGTAATTAACTTTTTTCAAATGAAACGTGGCTTTTCAATATTTTTTTCTTCACTATAGGATGAACCCAGCATAAAAAACAGGGTAATGTTGGCTGTTGGATTATTAGTGGGGGCAAAGTTCATGAATGTGGCTGTGCCATTCATTTTTAAGTACACAGTCGATGGTTTGAATGCTGCTATGACTTCCTCTGAGGCAGGGCCAGTGCTGTCCATGGACACTGTTCCTGAAGCAATTTTGGCTGTTTCTACATCCCTCCTGCTTGGCTGTAAGTTTCTGTTTATTGAGTGGCAGTTTGTTACTGCTCCTGTCTGTGGTACCTGCTGTGTTGAACTAAGAGGCCAAGGCACCTGATGCTTAGCTTCCCTTATATTTTCGAACTTAGATATCTTTATTATTTAGTTTCTGCTGCAGAATGACTTGCTTATGATATTGTTGGAGTAGAGAATCACTAACATGCAACTTGTAATACTTTTCTGTGGTTAAGAATGATATGAGGTCTTACATTCAGTAAATTCTCTTTATAGTGATATGGATGGGAATTAAATGTTTTCCTTATTGTATTAGGGAATTCAGCTAAAAAGAATCTTATGAACTGTTTTTCTTTTTCTTGTCATATGTAACTGGGTCTTTAAATGAATAAGACTGACATAGATTGGTTACTTAGATTGCAAATTAACCAGACAGGATTCTAAGGGTGATTACGATAGAAAAAATTGATGAATATCTACATTTTTCCTGATAGAAATTGATTTGTTTCACTCCCTCTCTTTCATGGTAATATTCTTTTTCATGTTCACTCCCCTCAGGCCCATGCATTGATCATGGCTAAATTAAACCATGTACTTATAAGTATTGATAAGGAAAATCTTGTTTAAAAAAAAAGATATATCACTTATCACAGTTGAATGTGATAAATGAATCATATAGTCCTCTTTATGCTTAAATATGAGTGTTTGTGTCCAGATGAATGAATTTTTGTGTGAATTCTGTACATGACAATAAGTTGACAACTGTCAAGGGTGTCTTCCACTGGTTTCCCCTTTCCAATCCCACTTCTGTGATGCTATGCTCGGAAAGTACTAACATCTGCACTCATGTTGTGCCAAGGGTCATTTACGTATGGAGGGATGTCTGAAGCTGGAAATATGGCTGGCTGCCATGGAGTTTAGTTGTGAACTATTGTAGGCGTCAAGAGATACTAAAGCTTGCATCTGTTTTGCCCTTTTACATCTTTGAATCATCTTGATAAATCCCTGTGGAATATTTTGGAGATCTGACAATCACCAGTGGTCTCATTGTTGTTATTTTTTTACAGATGGTATTGCCAGAGCAAGTGCTGCTGGATTCAATGAATTGAGGAATGCTGTTTTTGCTAAAGTAGCTCAACATTCTATAAGAAGGATAGCACGGAATGTATTCTTGCATCTTCATAGTTTGGACCTTCAGTTTCATCTAGGTAGACAAACTGGTGCCCTATCTAAGGTAATCTTTCATTATGATATCATTAACAATGGTATGAACGTTCTATATTTTTTCATTATTTGATTTTTCCAAGAATAAACTGATAACTTTTGACAGTTTCCATGAATATATTGCAGATGTTAATAACTCGTCTTAGAGTCATAAATTTAGACCTCAGAATTTAGAGGAAGCTTGCTAATATTATCTTTGATCATCAGCATCAATGAGAATTTTATGAAAGGACAATATCATAGTTTAAATAGAATCAAGATATCAGTAGTACTGTGAGTGGAAGGGTCATCATTTGTCAGATTACGGCATATTTTATTTCAAATTTTTTTAATAAATGCTATAGTATGTAAATAGGAGCCACTGAAATCAAAAATATCCCAGAGGATGATGGCAAATGATAGTTTTAAAATGTTTATACTGGATTAGAGCACTGAGAGATTTTCCAATTTTTAGGGCTAATTCTCTGGATGGATCTTAAAAAAGCAGAAATGCTGACTCTGTGAATAACTCCATTATTGGATCCTGAGAGTATTTTTTTGCCTTGTGATCTCTTTCGGTGGTTGCCTTGTGGCTACAGCTACAGATGTTAGTCTAGCTATTATCTATTTTTTCCATATTTTATTGTGGTGCCATTCTCAAAGCCTATATTGTAATACATGAAACATAAAAAAGTGGTTGCTAAAGATTTTTAATTCCTAAGGATAATAAACTTGTACTGACTTAATTAGTTGTTATTTTTGTTTTGAGGTATATATATTTTTTGGAATAACTGTGAAAACTGCTCCTTATTGCAGTGTAATTTCTGTTGTAGGGTACATTTTCCTTTGCTTAATATTTTTTGCATCTATATTTGTGGACTCTTTTACTTTTCAGACAATTGACCGTGGCAGCAGGGGAATAAACTTCGTTCTATCAGCAATGCTTTTCAATGTAGTACCAACTATTTTCGAATTGGCCCTAGTGAGCACTATACTGGTGAGTTATTAATTAATTTAATTTTTGTTTCAATGATGTATTTTTTGTCTTGACGTTTGGAATGAGTACAAATAAAAGATATGTCCTTAAGTTTTAATAATAACAGTATGGATAGACTTTTGGTTGGGACTGACAGTTTTCTTAGTATGGTCAAAACTTCATATTTTCAAGTTTCTACTGCATTCAATTTTTTAATTTTCTGCTGCTTTTTATTTCCCATGTATCACCACCAGAGATAAAGATACTACTGTTATATATCCTGATGAGGTGCATCATTTCTTTAAGGGTTATGTTCTCGGCTGTCTGATTTTTAATCTGATAGAATGCCCCTTTTAACCATGCTCTAATGATACCGAGGCAATTATGACATTTGCCTTGATGGTCACTTCAAGACTTCAGTCACCAACTGAGTTTACAAGACGGGGCAATTTCCTGAACTTTACACCATTTGACAAAATATGTTACTCAATCATCATCCAACAAAATGATAGAGTATTTGGGTAGCCAACAATCTATTCTCATACACACAAAACCTTAATTCTGGTAGGCTTAGGTCTGCCGTGGATGGTACACTCATTCCCAATCAGTCCAAAGTTAAGCATCGTTGGCTCGGCCAGAATTTGGAAGCATTATGTTCCAATTTGCCCAAGTGCTGTTGCCTCTGTCTGCATTTGGCAGACAGTGTGTATGAAATGACTTAAGGTGTCAAAGCACTTTAAACTGTAATACTACTACTACTACTATGGTATAACCTTGATTTTACATAGTTGTGGGGACCAAAAGCTGTGCACTGTAAAATCCAAGTGTGTCAAATTAAGGGGTGGCAAAATAGTGACAAAGACGTGACAACAATTCTGTTTCTAAATTCTATGTCTAATGTCCCCTCTACTAAACTGATTCTCCTCCAGAATACTACCCAGTTATGTGAACTGTTCGACTTTCTCTATTTTGTTCCCTCTCTCCCTTATGTTAAGACCTGCCTTCTTGCTTCTAGAGAATCTCATCCATGATTTCAACGTTTTTTTAACTGAGTTGGTTTTTGTTTATTGATACTACTTATGTGATTATTGATATATTTGTGATATTTTTGAATGATAAATACTTTTTAGTGTGTTTCTTTAATGTATGATGCTTTAATGCTCCTCTAGATTTTTAGAGTGGGAACAAGGTCTCGTCTTGGCTAATTATTGTCTTAGTTAAACAGATTCAAGCCTTATGTAGTGGAAGTTCATCATATTGATATCAACAGAATTGCACTTTTCCATAAATGTTAACTTAACAACTGCTCTTGCCTATCCTTTTCCATCCCCTTTTTTATTTTTTTCCCACATTCCCTTCTCATAGGTTTTTCCTGTCTGTCATGTACTCCACCATTTTTCTCATATTGCCTCTCCTTGGTTTACCCCATCATTAACATACCACCTTAGCCCATCTGATTACCTCGCTCCTGTTTTCTCAACCCACCCCTCCTTTTTGATTTATAAATGTTACATCTCCTATTCTTGATTTGTCTTGTATAAGATGATGACTCTGTGAGTTGAAACATCTTGTTCATGTAAATTATAAGTTGTGGTAAAGTTCGATACTGTTGTTTTCATCAAATAATTAATTATTCATTTTTTAATTCTCCTTGCAGGGAGTAAAGTGTGGTGCACCATTTGCTGAAGTAGCTTTGGGGTGTGTTGGTGTATACACAGCCTTCACTTTAGCTGTTACCCAGTGGAGAACAAAGTTCAGGATCTACATGAACCAGGCGGAAAATGATGCTGGAAATAAGGCTATTGACTCCTTAATAAATTATGAAACTGTAAAGGTAAGAGTTATGGAGAATTCCTGAGGTGTGAGGAATACAATTTCCTTTGGCTTACTTAGTACGTTCTCTGCGGGGCTATTCAAAGCCCTTCCCCTCACAGCGTGGCATCGCCCACTGGTGGATCATACTCAGCCTTTTGCATGGCCGGGGTAGCCCACCAGTGGGTCACAGTCCTTCTCGATTCCTACTCTCACAATACTCTACGCAAGTTAACATAATTCAATGAATTTTACTACAGCATTGCTTGTTGGATTTGTGTGACCTGCTGGTGGGCCATGCCGCAGTGAACGAGTTATAGAGGTTTTTATTATCCTTTGAGATTAACCGTATTGAAAGGCAGCTGGCCTTAATAATATAGGCTTATTTTGTGGCATTACAAATAAATATGTTTCTTTAGCAATCAGCAGTGTCTGTGATTGTTTCATACAAGCTTCTAATTTCATTTCTGGAATACACTATCGTCAGGTGACAATAGCCATAATGCAACTTGAGGATAGAAGACAATTTGGCTCTATTGTATTTAAAATAGCTTTATCCATGACATTGATTGTTTTATTTTCTCAAAGTTCCCTGAAATAGTTGTACTTTATTTCATGTGGTACAATTCTTTTAGAGGATTATTTTAAGCTATGTAATGAGTAATTGAACTACTGTTGTCATCATGAGGAGAGTCAGTTGGATAGTCTGTGTGAATTGCTGTCTCAATAACTGCCATGAATGATCAGGCTGCATTATTTTATGATAATTACCAAAGTGAAAATTTCTACAAAACAATTTATTCTTTTTTTTTTGAAAAAAATGCAGGTGTTTAATTTTGGAGTCATGCAAGGTGCCACACAAGCTGTAAAATATCCCATTATAAACTTGAATTTTCTCTCAAAAAAGCTTACTTAAAAAAACATGCAATGCTCTGACCTTTGATATTAGACTGTTTAAGAGATAGTGGTGGTAATCTCATTGCAAGGCTAGCTTTAACTTTTTTAATGCCTATTCCTCACTACGAGCTTGCCTGGGCTGCTAATATCACTCAGAGCATCAATTTGTTACATTTTTTAGACTTGTCTGTCAAAGGTTGATTACTACATACATAGTAGCTAATAGATGCATTTAATTGTACACCGAAAAGGGTTCAATTCACCTTGAAAAAAATCATTTGATCCTGGATCATGGACTCCTGTGCATGACTATGTACCCCATTTCAGATAACATTAAACGTGGTGTTGTGATGTAGACTCAAATGTATCGATCAATTTTATCTAGTTGTCCTATGTATTTTACACATGCAGTGTATCATGCAGTTCAATGTATTTTACGCAGGCAGTTGATTCAGTTGATTCATACATATTTTTATGTACATTTTTCACAGTATTTCAACAATGAGAAATATGAAGCTGATCGATATGACAAAGTTTTGAAACGGTATGAAGAGGCTTCATTGAAGACCAGCACTAGTTTGGCATTGTTAAATTTTGGCCAAAATGCTATTTTCAGCGTTGCATTGAGTGCAATAATGGTGATGGCTGCCAGACAAATAGTGGAAGGTAAGTGTGTCTATTTTAGAAATAATTTATTTTTAAACTATACAGTCCTTTTTTGACTCTTGAAAAAAGATTGAATGGCAGATCAATGAGTTTGAATGTTGGGCTGCAAGTTATAATTCTACAAGTCAGTAGTCGGATTTCACAAGTGTGACTTATGAGTGTGCATCAGATAGAAACAAGATCTGTAAATAGTCCATTAGTTTACAAGTGAAAATGACCAATGTTATCCAGTCCATATTTAGCTTTTAGTTAATGGTTACGTTCTGTTTTGAGAGTATATTTTGCCATATATCTTATCTAAGAGTCAGTGCTGCATTTCTGGGTAAATGTGAATGAGTGAAGATGTACTGAAACATATTTTAATTATTGCAACTTACCTTAAAAGTTCCCCAGGAAGATGTGTTTTTGGTGAAACCTAACATCATACAGATCATTTATTTTGCTGCATTTCTAGAATAATGGGCTTTAACTGGTACCTATTTATAAATTTTACCTGTCAAGGTATCATGCTAACTTGGTTTTATCTTTCTTTAACCACTTTTAATGGCTTTATAGCATGAAAAGCTACCAATTATATAGCTTATCCTTTCTCTCAACGGCTGCTCCATGTTGATGCAAATTTCGTTGCCCAACTTATCTCCTTTGTAAAAGCACATTAATCATGCTACAAGTATATACAACAACACATTTAGACACATCATACACATGCAAATACATTTATATTCAAGGGACGGCTCTTTTTAAATTATCATAAGCAATCAATTGTTAATTGGAATTATATTGGTCCCACTTCACAATGAAAACTTGGAGGTATTTAGGTTAACAAATAGGTTCTTATCCCTTTGGTTACAAAAGAAAAACAGGCAATTAGTTACTATAGGTTTTCAGGAAGAGACAAAATGTGTTCAGTGCGAGATTTAACAGAATTAAAAATTTAAACTCTTTTATTATGAATTTAACGGCTATTTGGGTGCGAAAGTTCTTTTTCTATTTGAATTATTGGTTGTGTTTCCACTTATCCTCCCTTGATCTTCTGCCTCCACGTGCGTGGCCAATCTCGTTCCCTCCGTGCGGCTATATTTTCTTTTCCTCTCTCGTCCTCTCCTAAACTTCCGCTGCAACCCCAACCACTGCTGCTATTTTTGCAGTCTTACTATGCCGTCTTCTTTGTCAGTATATCTCCATATGTTGATTTTCCTTCAGTTTCGTCTCTATCTCCTCCCTTCACGTCTGTTACCCCCAACTGCCACTTTCCCTCTTCTTTTTCTTGATTGTTGATTCATGCCAAATGACATCAACAGGCATTCAGAGTTGAATTTTCAAATGCCACCTCACTATATGTACGCAGAATCATCAGAATTATTCAGAATATTTTGATAGTCATGCATGAATATCGAATCAGCTCACAGTTATGAATTAAGAGTATTAAAACCATCATATCACTAATTATAGGGCTCAGAATGGTTATCAATTTCAGATAATGGTTTAGTTGGCTACATCATTCTCCTTGGTGGCAATTCTTTTTATGTTTGAGTTTCTAAGTCAGCTGTACAGTCTATAAATGATTTGAAATGTGAGTTATCTGTTGTAAAACAAGTTTTACTGTGTCTTTTTCCCCCCATGCAATGATAAATAATTTTCAACTTCCAGGAAATATGACAGTTGGAGACTTGGTGATGGTCAATGGGTTGCTTTTTCAACTCTCTCTGCCCTTAAATTTCTTGGGGTCTGTATATAGGGAAGTGAGACAAGCCCTGATTGATATGCAGGTGATGTTTACCTTGATGGAAGTGGAAACCCGGATTAAGGTCTGTATTTATTTTTCTTTATCCTCAATGATTCTGAACCTTGCCATCCTCTGTGACATAACCTAAAATCGGTTTGTTTTAATTTACCTTTCGTATTCATTTAAGTATTTTACCAGCTGATTGATAGGTTTTTGGACATTACTTATCCTAATCTGTTTTCACTCCCATGGATGACCCGCCATTAGATCCCTCTTGAATTCCTTATATCGTCTCCCTCCTCTTATTTTATCCAGAATTCCCACCCTCTTCCTTCCTCTTCAATGCTTCCCCAGTGTTCTCTCATCTATAACTCTCTTCTGCATTCCCTCTCCTATCGATACATCCTCCATCCATCTCTTCTGTCTCCTTCAAATCTCCGCCACTAGCTTCCGCTCTTCTCCAGTCATATCCAATACCTCCTCGTTCGTTCTTCTCACCACCCAGCTAACCCTCTCCATCCTTCTCCTCATCCACATTTCAAATGCCTCAAGTCTACGTACATCCTCCCTTCACAATGACCAAGTAGCACCGACCCATATAGCACCTTAACTATGTAAAAAGCAGGGGATATTATGATGTAATTTTTTTAGCTCTTTATTTCGATTGCCTAAAAGAAATAATTGCAAAATTATTGTTGGCCAGAAACGATTCTTTGAGTCCATATTCCATTATTAAATTCAGTAAGTAAAGCAAAGTTTACAGGCTTGAAACGGGGGCATTTAAATTCAGATAGGAATGGTTAATTATGATAATGATACACTTATTCTCCAGTAGATAATTACCAAGGTATAGGATTTGTCACATTATACAAATAAAAAGTTCACAATGCTTGTACAAAGTATGATGTATTACTTCAAACAAATGTCATTGAGAAAGTCATTAGCACTATAATATAACTTGCTGGCTAATAAGTGACTCAATTGTATTTGAAATTGACTAAAAGTTTTTAATTCCTTTAATCTTGGTGGCAATTTATTATAGAAAAATATTTCCATTTCATTTGGACCACGTTTCAAGGCTCTTGTCCTTATCGTGTTATAATGAATGTTATGTTTTGCCCTTGTATGGTAACTATGGTAGTCAGTTTTTAAAGGGAATTCATTAATGTTAGATTTAATGTAGAGATTTAGGGAAAATAAGTAATTGAAAGGAAGTGGTTGTAGTTTTCATTTGGAAAATAGTAATGATGAAATTCATTATAATTGAATTTGCTTAAAAGCCACTTTCCATGAGGCTGCACAGTATGATGTATGGATGGATGTGCTGTGGAGGTGAGTTGTGCTCTTCAGGGTCTTTTTAGAATGACTCTGCAAATGCTTGAACAAACCAAAAGAAAATAGTTCATGCCTGCAATTCGTTTCGTTCTTTATCTAGCACTACGGGAGGTATACCTGAATTTCAGGGTGTAATTCTATGTTATGTCCGTAAAAAAAACCTTGCAGTCAGATAGAATGGCCTTCAGGGGAATCGACACATAATTTTAGTTGTTGAGAATCAAAAAAAAATATTAATTAGCAATTTCATCCTCTGTGAATCCCAATCATATAATTTGTTTAATGGTTCAATGAATTTCAATGGAATGTATATTTTTAGAGGAATTTTTTAAATAATTTATTAAGCTTTTGTTTGGTAGCTTTTTTGTAGCTCTTTGGGAAGTCTTGTTTTTCATATCTTGGAGACTATCTCATATGGAAATATCTGATTGATAAAGATTTGATGGCTCTCAATGATTGAATATGTTACCTAATAGCTATGATGCCTTAATATCATGGACATTCATTGATATCCTTTCTGTTCATTAAGAGCTTACTTTTTTGTTTTTTAATTGTCTAAGGAATCATGGCAGCTTTAATTTATGGGATAAATATTTATTTCAGCTATTTTCATATGAATAAGAACTAATATAACTGTGGAATTGTGATTCAGTTTGCTGTAAGAGATTGCCCTAGTATTTTATGCTTGACTGTGGTACACTTTGGGTTTTTGTTGCCCCTGGCAAAACTGAAGGGATAGCATCCTCTATTTGGATGGAAAATTCATTAACCTTAAAATATTTGCTTGTCATTATCCATTACATCTTATTTTTTAGCCAAAGATAACAATTTTTTATTTCTTTTTAGAAAAGGATTTGATAATAAATGAACAAATTGCTTTAAATACAGCCCAAAAACACCATGTATTCCCTCCGTGATGGTACCCGTGACAGGGGCCAGCCGTGTCACCTATTAGGTTCATAGCTGATACTAGATAATGGTTTTTGACAAATTTAATATATAATTTTGTTAATGTGTCCATGTCCCGAATTTTCCTACCTTAGTGGGACATATTGACCACAAGTTTCTCACAGACACTGGAGGTCAGTCACTAATCATAAAACTTTTTTCTCTCTTGAAATTAGGACAGTGACAAAGCAGTTCCTCTTCAAGTAACACCTTCAACATCCAGCATTACCTTTCAAGATGTTTGTTTTGAGTATATTCCTGGCAAGACTGTTCTAGACAAACTTTCATTTGAAATTTCTGCCGGAAAGAAAGTTGCTATAGTTGGTGGATCAGGATCAGGGTATGTAATGTTCTCTGTGGTAATAGCATGCCAATACATCTAGATGCAAACATCCTGAAGATGTATGAAGAGATTTGTTGATAACTCATATTATGAGAACTCTGCTACATTCTTCAGAGGCACATAACTGTTTTGTAATTTTCTACTGATTGAAATTTTTTTATGAGGTGTCTCTTTGGAGAGTAACTTAAGGAAGAAAGTATGTACTGTATAGATTTTTTTTACCCTGAGCCTTTCTCTACTAAACTTATTTTAATGATTTCTTTATCTTGTACATATTTATTATTGTAAGAAGGTAGTTTTTCTCTCTATAATATGTTTATTTTTCAGCAAATCCACCATCATTCGACTTCTCTTTCGATTCTATGAACCTACATCTGGTAAAATTTTAATTGGAGGCAAGGATATTTGTGAAGTTAATTTGGAAAGTTTGCGGAAATCCATTGCCATAGTACCACAGGTGGGTGCAAGGCTTATTTCTTTTTTGGGCGCAAGCATATACTTAAATTGGAACCTAAATGAAAGTAAAATATTTTTAAATATTATTTGATGAGGGAAAGTATATTCTGATCATGTGTTGAGTTGAGAATCCAGAAAGTTTTCTGGGCATTAAAGTAATTTTTGGTATACATAATGACTCTTTGAGGAGATAAATCTAGAGCTACAGTGGCTTTGTCTTTGTTTTATTTCTCATTGTCTTCATTTGTGAACCATCAATTAGAAACCCTTATAGACTGAATGGCTTTCTGTGGCATTAAAAGTTAAGAGTGCCATGAATAATTGTTCAAAGTCGTGCAAAAACTGCAATGTATCCTTCTGAGAAAGGTTGTATGTACATTAATAAACCTTAAAATTGAAGAAATGAATCTATATGAAAAAAATGTATATCGAAATGTGATAAGTTTTACTTCGAATAATTTATGGGTTGGAGAGTGAGGCCAAAAACTACTTTGGTGATGACCAGTTTGGGTTCCAGAAGGGAAGGTAAACTCGGGAGCAATAGCCATGATGAGAACACTTAAAGAGAGAATCATAGACTATGACCAGTACGTTTTCACATTTTTTATTGATTTTGAAAGAGCTTTTGTTAGAGCTTTTGTTAGGGTAAATTGGAATGAACTAACACAAATACTCGAGAAAATGGGAATAGACTGGTGAGACAGGAGACTAATCCGAAAGTTATAATGACTCAAAGGGTGCAGGTGAAGGTGGGTGATGGTGAATCAGGATGGACAACTATAGGTCGTGGGGTAAGGTAAGAATGCCCGTTGTCGCCGTTGCTTTTTAACATTTATGCTGAGGAAATGGTAAGACAGTCATGGAAAGAACTTGAGGTTGGAATCAAAGTGGGAGGGCATCTGATAAAATAGGTTAGATTTGTGGACTATCAGGCATTGCTTAGTGGATCGTGGAAGGGACTGCAAGCTTAGGTAGATGCTTTAGAAATGCAGTGCGGGATATTCGATGATAAATTGTAAGAAAACAAAAGTAATGAGAATCTCTGGGACAAAGAAAGCGAGGCTGGTGATAAAAGTTGGAGGACACAAACTCGAACAAGTAGATCATTTTAATTGCTTAGGTAGCACACTAGAGGAAAACGAGCATAGTAGCAAAAACATATGGAAGTGAGTAGCACTAGCAAAGGAGGTGTTTAGCAATAGAAGGGTGCTGATGACAATGACAGTTGGTAAGGATGTGAAGAAGAGGCTGGTGAAGAGCTTGATATGGAGCATAGTGTTGTATGGGGCAGAAACGTGGACCCTCAGAAAGGAGGACTAGAATAGGTTGCAGACATTTGAGATGTGGGTGTGGAGAAGGATGGAGAAGATGAGGTGGAAGGAAATGAAGACGAACGAGGAAGTGCTTGAGATGGTGGGTGTGGCAAGGATACTTCTGAATGAAATCTTTGGAAGGCAGAGTAGGTGGCTGAAGGATGTAATAAGGGGCGAAGGGTTGCTCAAGAATAAGATAGAGGGAAGAATGTTGGGCAAGTGGGAAAGGGGAAGAAAGAGGATAGGTTTCATGGATGGGATGAAGAAGGGTAGATCGTATGCAGAGGCAAAGTAGGATATACTAGAGGGAGATAGGCCCCTGAATGTGTAGAAAACTGGGAGGAGATTCTCTGACATTCAACAAAACTTACTTTGACCAGTAGAATAATTTTAATAATAATCTGAGGGACTTTGAAAGGAATAAATATGAATGATTCCATCATAACTCACCATTGTAGCCATCACTAAAAGAGTTGCTGAGGGTGATGCTGCCACTTCTTGGAAAACTTGTCAGTGTCATTCATGAAGACATTGGCAAAGGGTTTTTTAAGAAAGTGGTGTAGTAGCACCATGGAGCAGGGGTGATCCAGGAATTTATTTCGAGGGGACATTGGGAGGGGTGGCGGGGGGGAGACTACCATTAAATTATGGCAATTTTCAGTCATCCTAAAAAAAAAACTATAAAACTGTTTACATCATTACATCTATATAAGCATAATAATAATAAGTTGCTAAAATTGTTTTGTAAAACCCAAAATTTTCTGGGGGGATGTATCCCCTTCACCCCCCCCACCTCCTGGGATCACCCTGTCATGGAGGTACAATGTTCCTTATAGGAGCAGTTCTATTCTTATTTTTAAATTCAAAGTCTCATTAGAGGAGAACTCAGCCGCCTTTGTCAGTTGCTCACCTCTGAAATATACTTGGTTATTTACCAGAATGTATCGTGTGTTGAAAGAAAGAAAAAGATGGTCTTATTAGCATTTGATGAAAATGTGTTGGAATATTTAAAATGTTCCTTGTTGTAGGTAATATGAATGCTACTCATACTCATGCTGAAATACTGTGTACTGATCAACATTTTATGCTAAAATCCCCAATCAAATCCATATTATCCATTGGGGTGTTTGAGCAGCATGGGAAATTTTATTTCTGCATTTTTATAATATGTAGGAAGCATTAGTGATGCCGAAATGTGAAAACAAATTTACAATTTTTTGCATGTGTATACAGTGTCAAACCAAAGAACAAGTTCTTTATCTACTGTCCTTTGATTTTGACTATTTTTATGACGTAATGGTTGTTAACTGTATAGATAATTATCATATATTATTTGCTCCCCAGGACTCAGTGTTATTTCACAACACTATTTTCTATAATCTCCACTATGGAGATTTATCTAAGTCTAAAGAAGATGTGTATTTGGCTTCTAAAATGGCAGAACTTCATGGTTCAGTCCTGCATTGGCCAAATGGATATGAGTCACAGGTATGTTGAAAACTATTTAAAGCAATTCATCATCCTTTTTGCGTGTCATGCATGTTAAGAATGAATTATATTTTAAAGTCATTTAGTTTGCTTTATGTATCTCAATGTCGTCAGATCATACATTTCTAAAAGCAATTTGCCTTCTGAAGTAAATTTCTTTTTTTTTGGTGAATGTATATTTTCCATACATCACTGGATACATTCCCCTCTCTTTGCCCAGAAGTTTAATAGGAAAAGTAGTTGGGAGACTCTGTTCAAACTTTGTAAATTGAAAGTTTTTTAAAACTGAAGCTTCAAAAATGAGGAGGGGACTATATGGAGAGAAATACGGTATTATGTCATGGTGCTTTTTTTATGCTTTCCTCAGTCATTTAGTGTTCTTGATGCATACATCATTTAAATTCTTTCTCTTCATTTAATTTGATGAAATCTTAATAATGAAAGGAAGTGGGAAATCATGATTGTTTTAAGAGGCGGACAAGTTTTTATTGAATGAAAACAATCCACATTGTCTTTGCTTTTCTCCCACTTAGCCTTTCCTGGTCTTAAAATTGTCATCTTTTGTTTCTGCAGTTGGAATGAATCAAAAATTTCTTCAAAAATTTATGATAGTGTCTTGTGCTGGATTTGTTTTGATTACTTATTACAGTGTTCGTAGTACATAATTACGTAATATGGATTGTTTGTAAATAAATTCAATTTGGCAGTTTTTAACAGTATAATTGGCAATGGATCATAATTGTTTTACTTTGCTGTTTTCATTCAGGTAGGAGAGCGTGGATTGAAGCTCTCTGGAGGGGAAAAGCAACGTGTTGCCATTGCCCGTGCTATCCTGAAAAATACCCCAATACTTGTGTTTGATGAAGCCACATCTTCATTAGACTCTATCACAGAAATAGTAAGTTCTTATCTTTGTTTGCCATGTTGGGATTTTGTGTTTGCTTCCTAGATTAAAATTTCAGTCATGAAATCACATTGGCACTCTTTATTATTGTGGACATAGCCAGGGGGTGGGAGCAGCTGACTCCTGAATGAGACTTTTCATTCCATATCTGCTGTACGGAGCCAAACAGGATGATGCCATGTAACCTAACATATAACCTGGGTTTGCCCATGCATATTAACCTAACTTTTTTTAGATAATCTGTCATTTTGGGGGTTATACTACTTGGCATACATATTGTCAGCTTTTTCTGCCTTTGAAAGAGACATTCTGGCCATTTGATTCACTTTACCATCTAGGTTAAGTATATGTGAAAATCTCCTTCCATTATTCTCCATTCTTTTTAAACTGCTCATAAGTTTTTTACGTGAAGATAAACCTTAAGGAAACAAAAGTAATGAGATTCTCTTGGACAAAGAAAGCGAGTTTGGTCATTGTAGTTGGAGGACACAAACTCCATCAAGTAGAGCATTTTAATTACTTAGGTAGTACACTAGAAGAAAACAGACACAGTATCAAAGACATACGGAAAAGAATAGCACTAGCTAAGAAGGCATTCAGTAATAGAAGAGAGCTGATGACTAGGACCTTGTGTAAGGATGTGAAGAAGAGACTGAAGAGCTTGATATGGAGTGTAGTGTTGCATGGAGCAGAAACGTGGATGCTAAGGCAGAAGGACGATAATAGGCTGCAGGCATTTGAGATGTGGGTGTGGAGAAGGATGGAGAAAGTGAGGTGGATGGAGAGGAAGACTAATGAGGAAGTGCTTGTGATGGTGGGCAAAGAAAATAAACTTTTGAATGAAATTCAAGATCAGCAGATTAGGTGGCTGGAAGATGTAATAAGGGGTAATGGGTTGCTCAAGAGTGATAGAGGGAAGAATGTTGGGCAAGTGGGGTAGGGGAAGGAAGAGAATAAATTGGTAGAATAACCAGTGGGGTACTTAAATAAAATTAAAATTCCTTTACTGGTAGAATACTTAAGAAAAAAGTTTGTTACAGCTTTAATTCAATTGCTGCTCCTGGAAGAGAGCAGTCTTTTGTGGAATATTGAGAAACAGTGGTGCCCACAGAAGGGGGTCACCAAGCAATGGGCATCATAAAATTAATTTTGTGGGATGGTTGACACTTAAGATTTCAGGATGTTTGTAGGGATCTAGAAATTTGTGGAGATTAAAAGAAATATTGTTTAGGGTCTTAGAGGTCGATTAATAATTCTTAGAAAGGACCAGCCTGAATTTTACTGAATGGTCATGATGGAGACTGTACATGGAATACATAAACTTTTATCTTGGCTCATAACTATGAATTTGTGGAGCCATGAAAACATATGTGGTTATTTTCGAACTTTTGCAGCTTAAAAAAACTCTTTGTGTTTGTCATTTTAGCTTGAAATGTGTGTTTTTCAACAGCTCAAAAACTGTCTTTCAATAACAAAAATAAAAACTAGGGTTTTTAGTTAAACTAAAAAAAGGCAAGCATAATGGTCCATAATGCACACTCCTGCTTTGAAAATGGTGTGTTAGAAGATCATGAGGGTGGTCTGTTCATGCACTGCTCACTGAATTATCGAATGATACAGTATGTAACTAATGCCCAGCTAATCTACAATTTAACCTTTAATGATGACAGACACTGAAATGGAAACTGAGGTGGGAAATCATGTATTTTTTTATAGATGCATCATCTTTTGTTAAGAGTTAATTGATCTACTGGTTAAGTATTTAGTGTTCTTCAACCAGTGAATACTGACATTAGTGCTTAATAAGGTCAAATAGGGAATATTTAACAGAAACATCCAGCTAATGATAAAGTTCAAGTGTGGTGAACAAGCAAATGATATACATAAATAGATATTAGTACCACAAAATGCTTATCTTTAAACTTCATTTGCCATTTTCTAACCATAGATTCACCCAAAGCAGTATGGATATCTACACGTGAAACTGAGTTCATTTTTACATGATTCCAGTATACATACAGAGTCCCTGTATAGAACTGGCTGAATTAGCTCTTTTTCATTCTTACCCTGTCTAAAATTCGATAAAATTTTGTTCTCATTCATGTTTGTGCTTCACATTGGCACTCTACTAAACTTTTATGGTATTCCTTGAAAATTCTCGGTAATCGCTGTGCCAGGAACGGAAGGTGTCTCAAATTGCAGTCATTAGATTATGTGTAGATATTAGTCCTCGAAGAGGACTTGATCAACGGTTGAATTCTACACTTCCTCCTTGATTTCTTTAGAAAGCCTTACCAAAAAACTAGCAAGTTATCTTTTGAAAGCTGGAGATTTTTACTGTTGAAAAATATTCATCACATCCTAAAACAACTTGTCAAACATCTCATTTTTCATGCAGCCAAAGTTGAAACATTTTCACCTGTCTGATGTTGTTCATTCATCGTCCTTAGGTTGTACACTATGCACAGAAGTTGACATATTTTAGGCATTGTCTTGCACCATGACTTACACAAATTAGACACTGGTCATTACTAGGAGCTATTAAAGGAAATTTTAGGCCTTGATGGGAGCAGATATGAAAAAGTAATGATATTAAACTCATACAAGAGCATGGGAAAGATGTCATATGCTGAGAGTTGATGAAAAACTTAGATTAGAGTCTACATATTATGAAAACTTAGTTATTTTCATAACCTGACCATTAGATGGACTTCCATTCACTGTATGGAGCTGAGGGTTACCTTTTATGCTGACTTCGAAGATGGTCAAGGCACAGCCAAGACATGGGTTGCATAGGATTGCCCTTTTGAATAATACTAGTCCAGTTTATAATTGTTCGACAGAAATTTGGAACATATTATATTGTGCAGCACTATTCCTTACGCAGTTTTATGCTTGAAATAGTTGTTTCAATTAGCACTAGAATGTTCTGGAATGGATATAGAGCATTAATCAGGCACTGAGATGGATGCCAGTGATGGGAAGTCATTTGTTATCTTCATGGTATCGCCAGTAATGAAGAACCATAGAAGCATTAACCTAAAAGGAAGAGAAGACTTACAATATCTTAAGCTGTTTATAAGCCACATGAAAGGACAACAAATGGATTCCAATATTAATTTCAATTCCCGTGTTAGTTCAATTGCAACTGGCTGTAATTTAATGATAATGGGTGTGGGAAGAGTTCTTCACTTGTCGCACACCCACTACATAGGATCCCTCCCAATGTTCCTACAGATGCCCTTCAACCTCCCTGGCCCTAAACTTTCCTTGAGTCAGTGTCAACAAACTTTCGAAAAGTTCCGAGCACAACAAAGTATTGAAAAAGTTTGTTGTGCTTGGAAGTATAAAATCTGACCAGTTATGGTATATCGTACTTCTCACCAGAATGGGTACAGGAAGACCTTGATTTAATATAATTCTAATTAATTAAAATAGCCTTTGAGTCATATTTTTCCTCTTGGGTGGGTCTTTTAATGTCCAAGAAATGGTTTTTTTGTGAGGTTCTCAGTTTTAGTGTTATCCACATGATGTAAATGGCTTAGGGGTTGCTTAATGGATTTTAAGATGTGGATAAATGAAAATGCATTTGCTGTGCCTAAAAAACAATATTTTTTTGAGTATACTTATACTCTAGCATAACAATATTTTTTTTAGTATTGTGTTTGAGTATATTTAAAAGCTTGGCAGAGTCTTTGTAGCCAGTATTCCATTTAGATTTGTGAATTGTTATACTGACAGATACAAACCTATTTATGATGAACAGTACATAATTTGGCATGCATGTCCAATATCAATTGAGAATTGATTGTTTAAAAGTAATGTGTAACAAACCATCTCATCTTCACAAGGATCGTTGTTATTTCAGAAAGTGATTCACAGAGGTATACATTGAGGAATTATATGGACATTTGTTGAGTTACTGAAATTTGATTGCTATTCTGCATGACACATATAGGTTAACCTTTTTATTACCACATTGAACATTTTTTAAATACTGTAAGTTGTATTTGGTGTTAATCTCATCTCTTTGACCTAACATTTAATTAACACCTTTTCCCTTTCTAACCAGAATATCCTGGGTGCTTTAAAACGAGCTACAGAAGGGAGGACCTCAATATGTATAGCTCATCGCCTTTCTACAATAATGGATGCTGATGAAATATTAGTTCTGGATGGAGGCAAGGTTGTTGAAAAGGGAAGTCATTTCGAGCTTGTTGCCAAGCCAGAGAGCTTGTATGCACGGTTATGGAGTGCCCAACATGGAGATATTGGTGGTGAAAAACGAGAGTCTGAAGGTGGTTGACATTTAAGTCCTTAGGCATGGAAAATTATCTCTCCTCCTTGTTATATGTTTTTTATGTCCAACCATTGTTGACAATAAACTATTTTGTGTTCCTGCTGTTTTTTTCTCTTGTATCCTATCATGTCTGTAATGTGTGTCCCCGGTAAATTTTTCTGAGCTGTTGACAGTTTTTAAAATAAAAAAAATTACCAGCAAATTGAGCCATTTTAAAGCCATGGTCCATTTTAAATACTCCCATCATAAGATATCATAACATCATAATCATATCATCATAACATGGCTTCTTTTGTCATTCACCTTAGAAGATATATTGATGCTTATATATACAGCGTATTAGGAACAATTTCATGGTAATAGCAACTATTAACCAAAATAGGACAGTAGGAATGTTTTTAATGGGGTGAGACTTAAAGACCATCAGTGTTTTGCCAGAATAAATGATAAGATCAAAAGACAATTCCACAAGAAATTTCCTTGGTCATGAGGGGTCTTTGTAACTACGTATGTGATCATAGGACTGTTGGGGGAAAGTGCAGTGCACTTCCAATTTTGATTAACCCAAGCACTTCACACACTGGGATATCCTTCGCTCTCTTTCTACCTCACCATGATTGCCTAACCTTCCCCTCTCCTTCAAACTGTAAGGCATAAGTCTTCATAATAAAGACCTCATTTTCATGAATTCTTATACTAACCATTATCTTATCCTTAGTCTATTTTCACGGTTTGAAAAGCATCATTAAGGCCCATCTTAAGTAAAATTTTTCCTGGCGCCGTTTTCGGAATAACACATTCAGTTCTACAACAGTTGAAGAGAACAAACCACCACTCAGCTTTATTTTAGCATTCGCAAATTCACTGACCGTAGAGAGTTCTGACAGTAGTGAACAGTGACCATCTTTGGCCTTGACTGAAGCGTTTTATAAGGAGCCACATAGTGTGACCAAATAAAATCAAGTTTTCAGCACCTTCGTGACTGACTACCACACCGATGCAAACTAATATCTGTGAGAGGCTTTATTTTTGTGAAATGGATCGAAGAGCCAAGCATTTACCTTGCCCTTGAGAAGCACGCATTACCTGGTGGGCCAATTAACACGAGCATGCCAAGCTAGTCAATATGTGACAAGGAAGTAACATTAAAATCTCCATGGATTATTCTTCAAATTACACATCAAAATTCCTGTGGTTCATTTGGCAAGCCATTCTGGGTAAAGCGTACGGCAAACTGTGAAAGCTACTTCCTTCCCCGAAAGGTTGCTCCAATGGGCGAAGAGGGATAAAATATCTCTGTAATGAGTGATTGTATTCAAAGGCTTTCAAACGTTAACAGGTTCATCACAGGTGCGGTGAATTTCCTGATGAAAAGTTTTGCGTGAATAGTCGTGGCAGTTGCCGGCTTGCTGAATCATTACGCAACAGCAAAACTACTAGACGGGTTTGTTCTACAAATACGAACAGAGAAATGGTGTTCCCATCCAATAAAATTTGAACCATACAAGGTAGGCTATCTACCCTAATTCCGAATGCTTACGTCCCTAATGTAGCAAATCCACTGCCGATCAATGAAGAGGAAGAGTTGCGAGAGTTGGCCGCTTGGAGGAGCCAGTTTAGCCGCACGTGATCGGCGCATGAGCAATGGGACATCCCCTCCATCTCCTCAGCCAAACCCCCTACACCTCCTGCTGTATCCTCCACCGTTGTTTTCCCGTGACCCGACTCGTGAGAAAACTTCGGCTGTTGTAGAGGGTGAAAGACGTTTGGTTTCCATACGAGTGAATTCCGCGGCATCGTGAGGATCACTGGGCTAGTGGCCTGAGACGTTACCGACGTTACGTTATTGATTTGTTTTCTCTACGGCCTGTAATTGTTGATGAGCCCCTGGGAACTTTGAGAGAGGCAATATTTGATTGATGACTCTATGAGTAATATAACTCCTGGAAGTACGTTATATTCCTCCATTAATTAGTCTACTTAGAAGGTTCCTAGCCAGGGTATAGTGGCCCATAGCTGTGGCCGGTATCGCAGTGATTGGTTTAAGCAGTGGTCTTGTCAGAGGACAGTAATTTTGCTGAAGGATATCTTCAGTGATTCAAGTAAAGTTGCGGAGTACTTGGTAACTTGTTGATAGAACCTCTCGAGTCGAAAACCTATTAAATTACGATCTGACGGACTTTTCGGCCTCTGTCACTTCTGATCATCGAGGGCTTGGAGGCATCGGCCTGGAACAACATTGATCGACAGCTTCATAAGTTGGTGCTGAAGTTTCCTGCGATAAATTAGCTGAATTCTGATAGTGATTGTCAAGAAGGAGATACAAACTTCTGGTAAGGATACATATTTATTCTCAAAACTTGTTTTATGGCCATAACCAGCATTTTAATTTCGTGTCCTGTAGTGACAACGCTCATTAAGAAGAGCTTTGAATCGTCGGCTGTTTTGTTTCATGTTGGGTATACATTTCTGAAGTAAGCTCGGTTCATAGAAGCTAGTTTACTGCATAAATGACATAATTTCCCTGACTTGGACGCTGGCGATTTCCTATTCATTGGTATTCTATACGGTATATTTGTTTATCCTTCGGTGAATTCCCGTGGAAAGATACGTTTGAGGTTTAGGAAAGGAAGATAAGGGTGTGAAATATTTACAGTGAGTGAGTTTGCGTAAGATTACTCTCTCTTATCGATATGCAGTTGAATTGAACATCCGCGTAGCTCGCAAAAAATCATACCATTGAGTTTTACATGGGGTGTTTCTCTTCGGCGACCCATGCATACACGCCTTCTCTTATGTTTGTTGTCAGCTAGAGAGAGTGTGTAACCGTAATATTAGGTAGGTCGTTCACATTGAACGGAAATAGCGCAATTTTTCAATTTCGAATTATGCCGTGGACCCGTTGTTTTTTGCATGGGAAAGTTCTTTTCTGTGACATGTGGTCCATCCGACATCCTATTTTGAGCCAGTGAATTGTGTTTTATTGTTTCGAGTTTTGTGCCAACGTAGATATAATGCTTTTATCCTATGATCCACATGACATTTGTATGCTTACTTCAACCGCCCCTTTTTATATTTTACTCAGTCCTTGTGTTCGTACATGAGAAGCGTTTAGATTTTCCATCTCTTTTTTTCCTCGTGCCTATTCATTTTGTTTATGGTCTACCGCAGCGGAATATTTTCTGCCTAATGAGTGGTGTACGTTCCGTAGTTAATCTTCATCCGTCTTTGTTACTGTCATCTTAGATTTGGTGGGGAAATCCAGTCCTTACTAGACTTCCTTTTTCAAGGTATCGTGATGTCAAAAGATTTTATGCTGATTCTCATTTCATTAAGTTTATCTATTAAGATATTTCCTGCTGGTTGCAATTCTTGGGAGAATCACATAATGAATTTATCTTGAGACGCTCTTTTGTTGTGTTGATGGATCGCCTTTCACGAATAGACAAGTATTATTACGATTTCCGCTATGGTACTTCCGATTGTTTTGGTTTGATTTGCCGGGCGTTTTATGGGCGCGTGCACGATGGGTGGGATAAAGCACGAAATGGTTGAGTCCTTGAACAGCTGTGGAGCAAAAAATGTCCCCGTAACTTGAAATGCAATAGTTATGCGTCACGTATTATGTGAATTGCTGTTAATGATTGGTGTTCTTGTCTTCTCTTTATAATGCAGTGAGTCTTGACTCAACAGCTCTGGAAATTCATTTTCTGCTGGCGTTTATTTTTATTTCCATTAAGGATCCTATTGAAAACCTCGTCCTTCGCGGATTTACAGGGCACGAGTTGAATGCTCATTATGACTTTTTGAGATAAACGTGTGTGTGCCTTCATCTTTTACATTTCTGGTGCGTTTGTTGGATGAAGCTGGAGGGATTGCTTTAACTTCGTATTCCCAAACCTGACGCTTTCCTGCCGTTGGGGTATTTCACGAATGATGACTCTGTTTGCGACTATGTTTTTATCGGAAAAATTTCTTTGCATGCACTATGATTATATGGATTCATTTTATGCAAGCAATTTATTCACCGTTCGTAAAATTCCTCGGAGTGTTTATTCTCCTAGTCCCCGAGGGATTGTGGCATTCCAACCGCGAACAGCTGATAGTCGAGAACAAGAAAAAAGCTAACATATGATCATCTTTCTCGAGATCGATTGTATTTAATGACTATTTTCCTCACAAGATCACTGAAAAGTGAACTTGTTTCTTGACACTTTCATTCACTCCCTAAGATCCCTTTATTGGCATATAGTGCATGTAATTGTAACAGTTATATAGGCTTAAATTGTATTCCAACTCAATGATTCTGACTCATAAATAATTCCTATTTCATCACCTATCTGTATCAAGGCATCTAATATCGCGTGTCTTGACAAAATAACCACGTAGATCAAATAATTGTTGGCTCTCTATCCTCGCCCCCCCCCCTACCCCGTCCCTCCTGGCACTAGCCCATGAGGCTCGCGGAAGATGAGTCCTTCTTTTGGTCTCAGTTTGAAGGATCTTGTTATGTTTAATGTAACTCGTTTTATTTTCTACTTGATATAAGAGAAGTAGATCCGAAGTCAATATTCGGTCAATGCATTATACATTCCCGGAGAAAAAAAATAGAATGTATTTTCACAATCAGCCGGTATTTGTTTTAAGTAGACGCTGTAAACTTGATTGTTTTATTGAAAATGTACGGAATGCAACGATGCGCGACTTCGTTTCAATTAATCTCGGAAACTTGAGATCCACGCCTAATTTTGCGCTTCTTCATTCTTCGTGATTTTCGTATTTGAGTTTGATATGCCAATAATTGAAAACCCGGTCGCAATATATTTACTTCAAAATTTTCGAAGGAGCCATAGGTTTGGCAAAGTATTTGAGTTACAAATTATGTTTCTTCGAAGTTAAGCGATTCAAGCTTTATCTAAAGAGATAATTTTTTCAGCTTTGCCTGAAGTATACCATTCCACTGTGGCGTCATAGGACTGATATGTCAATGCTCTCGACTACTCCACGTTCTTGACGCGTTTGCCTTATCGTATAGGGAAGTATCCCAGTGTCTTTATCTTTTCACCACCTCTGAGTGATATCTCTCGTCGCCACATTACAATGGGTCGACTATAATGTCTGGCGCGTAAAGAGTGCCGCGTAAGCTTCCCATTCAATGAATCACGACCTGGAAAGCCATCACGAAGATGGGGTGAGCTTCTTACGGCTAGACAATGAAATAAAAGAGAGAAAATCTCCAAAAGCCGTAAACAATTGGCACCCTTCGTCAACAAACACCAAATTTACTGTGTTGGTATGCTGGGAAAAACACAGCAGAGACCAACCACAGCCTCTCAACCAAGAATACCCCCGTGTTGGTTTACGGGAATGTTACTTCCTCGCCAGGGACCAAACACAGACGCACACACACAACCCAAATAGGATCCTTTGCAAGGGCTAATGTGACCCCGCTAAGGATGTTTGGGTTATAACCTGGGATCCTTTACAGGGCTAATGAGACCCCGCTAATGATGCCCGGTATCAGATTTGAGTTACAAATTATGTTTCCTCGAATCACGACCGGTCGGTGAGCCACGCAAATTCTTGAAAAGCCTTGTATCTGTGGTGGAGACTCGACGAGAGCTTTCGCGGTATTCAGCCACAAGATAATTAGTTAAATTGGAAGGCATGAAATTTTCAAATTTCGTAATTAGGAAGTTGAACTGATATTCTCGTCAGATTCTCTGCTGGACTGCAGTGCTGAGAATCACGCAGTACGCCTACCAACTGGCTTCGTTTAGGAAGCATACGTTAGCGCTTTGAGTTACAAATTATGTTTCTTCGAAGTTAAGCGATTCAAGCTTTATCTAAAGAGATAATTTTTTTACCAGGAAATCCTCCTCCGTGTCCGAAGTATAGCCATTATTTCCGTTGTGAGCGTCAGATATCCCACTACCGGCTTTTTTCCTCCCCTGTTAACATAGGTTAGTTTTCTGTTGATGAAATATGGGGAGAATAATCAGTATATAAAGATAAAAAATCATCCGTTCATGTAATTAAAAATTTAGTTTGTTTGCCTTAAAGGTGATAATCATTCGTTAGCCAAAACGTTCATTTTTTTAAATCCTCTGGCATTATTGCGATTCGCATTCTATCAAACCGCAAGCGCACTTCACCACATATCAATGGCTTCACACTTTTTTACCCTGACCCAAGTTGAGAAATATATCGTAGTGTTCTCCCTCTTGAATTTCCAAGGAGCGAGGTGCCAGGAATCGCCAAAGCTATGCCAGTTCACGAAACCAGTTTTAAATTCTTGGAATTATAAGGAGACTTAAGTAATTATCTGCGTTTTGAGGCTGGGTGCTTCGTAAAATACTCACGGGTCAGCATTTTTTTTCGGAGAAATACTTGCTTCAAGTCTGCTTACAAATATGCATTTTCACGATTCACTGCTAGACCCGTCAGGTGTGCGGCAGATGATGAGTCTTCGTCAAACGTGCTGAGCATTTCGCGCTATTGAAGGGTAATGAGCCCTGTGGTGATGGACTTTTGTTGATTGGTTGAGGGCGTGGCGATGTTACCGTAGCAGTCGTATGAAGACCGAAAACGAAGGAAACGAGGCCATTAGGCCCTCGAAAGTCTCGGAAGTGATGTAAAAATGAAGGTTTATGGCAAGTGACCCTCGGCGTTTCTCCTTTTAGTTACCATAAAGTTTCCCCACATGTTTTTTACCATAAAAATAACTTGTCCAGTCGTTGAAGTGCCCGTCTGGCGACCTATAGGCCTACAGCTCGAGTTCTGCTTTTGATATATGTGGTTGGTGCATTGTTTTGAGATGAAGTTTTTTTAGGTGAAGCTTGGTTATGTGAGAAATTTTTAACTGGAAGAACAAATAAGTCCATATTAGTAAAAATAAAATAACTCGATAGTCCACTTTCTCAGGCGAGATGTTGTAGTACCGGACCTGACTTAGGTCCGGTATGTTGACGCAGTTCGTTTCGACGAACAAAGAATCCTTTCTCAAATATGATTATAACCTTCTTGCCCTCCTACCCTTCCTCCTGAATCCCACTCCACTACTTTGATTTGGCAATATCTCTCTCTATATATGTACATGTGTCTGGATAAGTGAAAGATTAGTCGTACCTGAAGATGACTGATAATCAGTCGACAGACTTGTTGTACGAGTTTGTAAATTAAGTAGACAGTACGATATCCTTTGAGTATCATTACTCGATAGTAATTTCCCCACTATTTTAATGAAAACTAACCACGGTTTCGACACTTAGTCATTTTCAAGGTGGAAATTAATATCGAGTTATTTCATTTTTACCAATGCGGATGTACAATATTTCCACTAAGTTACGCCTGAAACTCTTTCATATGAAAATTAAGTCTTATACTTCCACTAGTGTTTGAAGTATGTATTGAAGTACATAATTATATCAATCGCCTAATTCATTTTTTCCCAGAAACAGCTTGTTTCTTCTCGAATCGCTCCTCAGAAGTGGTTTTAAAGTGACACCATCACGTGAGACACCCCGAGGTCAGACCCCCTTTCGCAGCCGCGTCACCGAGGAACGGACATTTGCCAACTACCTTTTTGTTTTTCTTCTACCATTCGATATAGTTGTCCAGGGCGGATTCTGCAGAAGTATGGATCGTCTCTATGCCCATGTCAGTTCAGCTCCAGGGGTTACCGGAGTGGTTGAGCCTTTCCACCACGGAAGGTTGTGGTTCTCGGGCACCAGTGTTTGTAAATTGTGAACTTCATCATTGGTCGTTCAGTCCTAAGATTGGTTGACTGCAGCCCTCCATCCTACCCTACCTAATGCTTGTTCCCTTAGCTCCTGGTATCTCTTCCTATGTACTGTCTTCTTTATCTGGTCCATGAACTTTTTCGTGTGTCTTCCTCTGGGGACTTTTCTCTCTATTTTACCTTCAATTATGTCCATCACAAACCCATTGTGGTTCAGGTTGTGTCCAATACATCTGATTCTTCTATGAGCTTATTTTTTGGTAATAGCAAGCCACCGGTTAAGGTATACTCCAATGGGAGTGATTAAAAATCCTCCTGAATTTCACTTGAGCATGGACCCATCAACGTGTTACGTTCTTCTTCTCAGGGTACGTCCTACCCGCGTTCGTCAGACGTATTCTCTCTCTTCCCATTCTGCGCTTACCCAACATCCTCCCCTCTATCATGATCTTAATCAACCCTTTGCCCCTAATTAGCTCTTCGTATCACGTGATTAGCCTCTCCCTAATCTCATCCAGAAGTTTCTGGTCCCCTTCCACCCTACAGACCACTTCCTCGCGTGTCTTCCTTTTCCAACATCGTACCTTGTCCATCCTCCTCACCCAAGAGCTCGAACCCTTGCTTCCTATGTGCGTCTTCTTTTCTTCGAGTTCACGTTTCTGCCCCATAAAACGCGACACTTCCGTGCCATTCGAAACATTTTTACGGTCCACGTTATCTCCCACTTAATTTCCGAGCTCTTCTTCCGTTCGCGCAATTCTCCTTTTAATGTCTTTGCTGATATGCCAATCATTCTCCAATACATACATACCTATAATAACCATACATGCCTATTTAATTGTAGGTGGTTGGAGAGTGAATCGTGAGTCGTTGAGTGCACATTTCAATACCTTTTTACGTGTGTCGAAAATATTTCTTGGATCACACCTCACCTAACTACATAAATTTTTAAGTTGGAAATAACCATACATGTATAAATGACGCAAGAATTATATATTAAAATTTTTATTCTAAGTCAAGCATTGTTAGAGCTTGGATGTACGGCGCGGAATTTGAAATTCAAGGAAAAATGTTGATAAATTCGTGATTTTTATTCGGCATGATACCTTGATATTAATACGAACCATTATACTAATATAATAGGTATGTTTTCGCGTTTAGGAGAAAATCCGTCCGTGTGACATCGCATTATTTCGAAGTATATGTTGAGTGCCATAAGGCTTCATGATAAAATAGCATAAATTTGTGAGAATCCAAATCCGTAACACGCATTTTTCTCCCTTTTATCCGTACATATTACTCCTTAGTACGCGTATGAAAAGTTGCTCTCTAATATGTACATAAACGGAAATCGCTCCCTCACCTTATGTGGAAATATTTTTACTCCGAACGATTTCAAATTCTGGAGTGCTAAGTCGCGTTGTCGTTGATTAAGAATATACGAATAACCTGTATTTTATCAGGACATAGATGCCTTTGAAAGCACTCAACGGACCTGTTTTTGGTGGTTGGATTCATAATTAATGTCTTTACGAAATATGAAGTTGTTGAAGCAGCGGTCAAAAGATTTATTGCATGAATAAAAACCTCTCTCAACGTTTACATGCTCTACATTTTAACTGAATTATATTCGAAGGTAGAATACATTGATAATTCGAATTAGAGCTACCAACTGAGGTGGCTCCAACCAAAAAAGTCTAAAGTATTGTGTGATCCATATCCAGGGTACTCTTAGAAAAAACTTCTTTTGTTTGACGTAAACTGCCAAGTCGTCCCTTTACCATTCTGTTATTCATCAACTCGGCAGTTCGGCCCCGGTGGCGGCGGGGTAAAGTCCTCGCCTGCTAAATCGAGGGTCGCGGGTTCGAGTTCCGCCTGGGTGGGTTTTTCACCACCCAGGGCATGGATGTATGTCAAGTTCTGTTGGTTCGGTCCCTGGAAAACCTGATGACAGGCTCAGCAGCCTATGGGGATTCCAGGGACATACGGGCCAACAGACTCGTCCGGCAGGAAAAAAAAACTTTCTCGCAAAATTACTCAGTGCTAAATGCAAAAATGGGAAGTAGTATATTTTTATCTAGATTTAAAATTAGAATACCTTACCATATTATGCTTGTATAATTGGCAGATCACTGTAACAGTTGAGGTCACAACACAAGCACGATTTATTCGGCACATGTGGATGTCTAAAGTCTTCAATATATTCGTCAATCTTTCTGGTTATTTTGTCCTACCCGCTATGCGAAACACGGAAATTTTTTAAAACCTGAATATAATGATAAACCTCCCTCAGTTATTTAAATACTATATAAAATCCTACGGGAAATAATAGAGGCTGGAGTCAGTATAATTACTGACTTTCGTCACGATTTAAAGGTTACAGTTTAACGCTTTGTCGCGTAAGGTTTTACCAAATTAGTATATTCATGAAATTTGAAAAAGTGTGCATGGCAGCACTAATCCTAAACTTACTCATTACAGTTCATTTTATATATCCTAAGAAAATAGTACTTTATACTGACCTTTTGCAAAAACTAGGATGGAAATCTCTTCCAGACCATCGATTAAAAATTAGACTCAATCTTTTAAGTAAATTCAAAACAGATTTATTTTCAGAAGTAGTTCTCAATTTACTACGAACTCCAACATACTACTGTAGATCAGATCATGAGAAAATTAAGGAAAATAGATTTTAGAAAAGAAAGGTTTAAAATGTCGTTTTTTCCGCGATCGATGAGAGACCATAATGGCTGCGTTTAGATATTGAAGTAGATTAGTCGACAGATAGTACAGCTGATTTATTCATATGCCCCCTAATGCATGTTTCTAAATCGGCCGATTAGTGCTAGCACCATGTTTTGCTTGTTCCCTGCATGACTCTTGTGTCACGTTTACATTGTTACAATATAGATTATTTTAGTAGTTTCTGTAGCATTTGTAGCATACCCATTATGTGCTACATGTTGGTGGAAGTAAAATTCTTCACTGTAGTTCATGTTGGTGATAATTCACCCTCTGCCAAACACCCTTGTGGTGGCTTGCAGGGTAATAAGTTGATGTAGATGTACTTCGAAGCGCAGGCTCCTCCATAAAAAAGTACAAACGAAAAAGTTAAATCCAGTATACTTTTGACTCGGTCACCGTGAAACCTCCATAATTCGTCGCGGCGTACGGATAAACACGCGCGTGTAATGTCACGGCCTCGGAAAACGTGAACTTCCACTTGCAAGCGCGTGACATAACACTCGTCCGCACACTCATTCCCGCTCTGGCACCCCTCCCATCTGGCTCGCCCGTGATCTGCCGTGGACGTGACTCGGCCCCAGCGGAAGCGACCGAGCACCCAGCAGACGACTTTTTTCACGCCCATTCTACTCTACACCTTCCTTCGCTCGCATTCCTATCCTTCTCCCATTCGCGCCGCCGAGGTCCCAGACTTCGTTTTTTGCCGGCGGCAAGACGTCGGGCGTTCACTCCGTATCGCCGCCTCTTTTTTTTATTACTATCGCTCCTTCCATCCGCGCCCGCTGTTCGTTGAAACGTGGACTCCAGAGCGCTATTTTTACTCACTTTTATCTTTCCACACCTCATGCTGGGCAAGGGAATTCCGCGACCAGTGACGCAGGAAACAATGCACATTTTGGTAAAAGTTATTTCGTTCCCTGAGTCATTATTCTCGTGCGATCTGAAAGTTATTATCACTTACGTTATATGGTGCCCGCAATGGTGGTGTATTTTGTCCTTTGCATTATTCAAGAATGGGACGGATTCATATAGAATTTATTTTAGATTCATGCGGCGTTGTGTGGAGCAGAAACGTGGACCCTCAGGAAGGAGGACGAGAATAGGCTGCAGGCATTTGGGATGTGTATGTGGAGAAGATGAGGTTGACGGAAAAGAAGGCCAACGAAGTGTTTCAGATGGTGGGCTAGGAAAGGAAACTTCTGAAATCAATCCGAGATAGGCAGAGTAGGTGGCTGGAGGATGTAATAAGGGTCGATGGGTTGCTCAAGAGTGTGATACAGGGAAGGATGTTGGGCAATCGGGGAAGGGGATGAAAGAGGGAAAATAATGGTTTTTATGGACGGCGTGCGGAAGAGTAGATCGTATGGGGGCAAGAAAGGACATACCTACTAGAGGTTGTAAGATTCATGAAAGCGTAGAGAACCGGGAGGAGATCCCTGACTTTCATCGAAACCTACCTTCACCGGTGGAATACTGAAATCAAATAGAAATAAGTTCATCCTAAAATTTAGTGATTATAGCTTGGTCTCCGCTCTTCTTGTAGTGCTTGAGCTTGTCAGAGACAGGTCGTATTATCACGCGTAGAAATTTCCTCCCGCAAGAGGTAGGAAAAACTGTCACCTATAGACAGACTATGTGACACCTATATTTTCTTCCTGTTGAGAAAAATTTCAGAGAATCTGCGGAAAGTTATGGAGGAAACAGGCGTACCTGAGCGTCCTATGACTACTGTGGGTTGGCACCAAATCAGCATGCTATTAATAACTTAGTTATGTAGATTTTTCTCTATTTTTTCCATCTCATTTGTTCAGTTGACACTGGCGGTGTAAACTAGTTGCTGATTTCTTGCAGCTCTTTTCATTCCTCCATGATCATCGTATGATTTTTCTGGCATTTGCTTTGTGAGCCATTTTCTTGTGGACGGATAATCGAGATTGACGTCAGAGTTTTAGGTACTCATTAGGAGGCAATATCATGATTAATTTTGGTGATCTGGATATCTAATGTCAATCATTCAATCAGTCATACGTTTTCGAAAGCCCAAATGGTTCAAATCAAGTGGTGCAGTCATTGAGGTACACGGAGAGGGTATTATGTTATCAAACTGTAGCCTGACAACCGAAGTAAAAACATATTGGTTATCCCTGCTCTTTCATTACTTTCCTTTGGATAGCACGACGGAATGAACGAATTAGCGGATGTATAGCGAGAAAATCCACCATCCGTTTGGAACTCAAGGCGAGTAACTCTTTAAAAAAAAACAAAAACTCTTCGAGTAAATGTTGGCTATTTAGTCATATGGATTTTACTCGATTTAACCATATTTTTCTCTAGGAATGCAGATTATTATTAATTTATTTAGTATTTGTTTGAACTCAGAAAGTCGCAGTGGAACCTTTTTAAAACAATTGAGACGTACCAAACCGTTAAATAATCCGCTTTCGTATTCTGATGAATACCTTACCCCCTTCGGAAATAATTTGGCTTTCAGCCTATGCTCCAGTGAATTCTTGTTCGTCGTCTTTATCTTCACATTTACCGTGGAAAATGGCACTATTTCAGGACTTCATTGAAAACCATTCGCGAATTAATGCTTGACTGATCATTCGCCATGTAAATCGGCCTTAGCCGTTCGCATGTGGGGTGTCCACCTTTAAAATAAATTGAGCTTCTCTTCCGCTCCGTGCAGCTGAAAGCGAGTAAAAAATCCTTCATATTTTTTTCATGGCCGCAGACCCTTAGCTCTCACGTCGTTTCATTCTTCGTCTCCGTAATGGTCCAACTCTCATCATTTCGTAGTTGAAGTCTTTTCTTTTCGTTCCTCCTCCCCGCTCATTTAACGTCCTTCCCCCCATCAAAATTTTGAGCAACCCATTGCCCCTTATTACTTTTTCCAGCCACCAACTCCGCCTCTCCGAATCTCCTCCGGAAGTTTCCTTTTCCCATCCACCATCCTTAGAACTCCTTCGTTTGCCTTCCTTTACATCCTACATTCTCCTCCACACCCACATCTATAACGCCTGAAGCCTATTCGCGTCCACGTTTCCTCGATATTACGTTTCTGCTCCATGCAACGCTGTACTTCGCATTCGAATTTTCGCCAGCTTTTTCTTCCGTCATCATCTCCCTCTCACCGCCGAACGCTTCTTTTGCTTTCGCAATTATCCATTTTATGCCTTCCCTATTAAGCCCATCTTCTTCCAGCGCACTACTCAAGTAATTTATTCGTTCTTGTTACCCAAGTAATAAAATTTCACTTTGCGACCTCCCAATTTTATGGTCTTTTCGATTTTTTTGTGCTATAAAATCTGATAACTTTTATTTTAAAGACCATATATCAAAATGAATTGGGTAACGTGTGGTATTGTTTAAATGTGACTAATGTTACTCTATATCAATTTTAAATGATACCCAAAGAATATCGTACTGTCTACTTTAATTCAGACTCATACTTAATATTCAAATATTGACATATTGATTTAATACTCACATTTTTTGCCGGACGTTCAAAATATTTTGCTAGAGGCATACCATTATGGTAGGAACGATCACAGGAATAGAATTAAGGAAATAGAATGCATAACCGATATATTTAAGATGTCATTTTTTCCACGTACAGTAAGAGACCATAATAGTTGTGATAGATCAGTTTTAGGATACTGACTAGGTCAAATAGGTTTTTCATTAGTGCTCTGTATCTTAACATGAACTGTAAATTAACATGAATTAACCTATTTACTTCGCATGCAATCTCCAGCATGATGTACTCCTACATGTCTTAGTACCTTGTAGTTCTATTTATTTGTCGCATTAACAATACTAACCAGTAGTTATATCTTGAGCAGTGTGCTGCATGGTAGCATGTTCTTCTTCGTATCATTCTCCTGGTTTGTGGTCTGACTTCGTGCCGTTGCCCTGACTGCTTTTGGCCTGCGCCTGGCATTCGGGGGAACGTGCGCGGTTCTGATTTGAACTGGGATGAGTGCTGTATGCCTGATGTGGAATCACCCCGTGCCACATACCGTAGTGGTGGCTGGCTCGGTATTTCGTAGATGTGGATGTAGATGAATTCCAACTCGTAATACACGTGTTTCAACTGACTAGCAGTCATCATCAGGTACAACGCTTATTCCACATTTCCAGACGTATACAAATATTCCCAATTCATGGGGAAGGGGTAGAAAGGAAGTATAGGAGGGGAATAAGGCTAAAATCATGATTATGGAAAGGCTCCTTTGATCGTCCAAACCGAGTGCGTCATGATACCGGACCTACGTCTAACTAAGAAAGGATAAGAGAAAAGGGAAGTGGGAGAAACGGGCGGGAGGAGGTAAAGTTAAGTTATGATGATATCCAAAATAGAGGAGTGGCAAGCAAACTCATTCTCATTTAACAATCTGACATTATTTCTTTTTCATTTAACTAGTTCCATCTTTTCCGAAGCATCTAAACGGTATCTTTATCCTGGAAACCAAGAATCTCCACATTAAATTTGGAGTGGTGAGCATCTTTCATTTAGCGTTTGGCAAAAAAAATCCGTGTATCATTTACAATGCTGTTCCACGATAACTCGCCTAACGAATAGGAATTTATCAGTTTTAAATGTCAAGAATTGAGTTTCATTCGTCATCGCGTGGAAGGGTTTCGCGGAGTGCGTAGTAGGTCGGTGCGCCGTGCGATTCTTGCTCTCTGCCCGCTACTGAGCTTCTCTCCTGTCATGCTCCTCATTCGTCTTCTTTCGGAATCGCCCCCTCCCTCCCCTGCGGACAACTCCGTCGCGTCGGCCCTTCGAGACCAAACTCGCTGGGTGGCCGTCGCGTCCAGCCAGTGCCACTCCCCCTCCCCCTGGAAGGAGCCCCCAAGGGAGCCCCTAACCCCAAGCGTCTTCGCACGCCACCCACCCGCTAGCTAGCACTCGCCGTTTCTCCTCTCCCTCGCCCCTCCCTTGCCTTCGTTTTATTATCCATTTTCCCCCGAGAATGAGTGGAGGTCATCTTGAACTACGTAGTCATAACAAATCTCCCCTCTGGCTCCAGAGAGCGGCGAAATATTCCACTCCTCGGGGAGGAACGTGAGTCATCTCCGGTCGGACGTTGATGTAGAACGTTTCTGTCCGCATCCCCCCTTCCCGTATTTCCTGAGAGTTGATCGTAAAAGGATGAATGCCTCCAGTTTCAACGTAGAACATATCGGCGTTTTTGAAGTGGTTGCCCGTGCCGTCAAAAATGACGATGAAATTCTCTGAGACAGTTCCTGGTGTTTTTGTTACTTAAGCAAGGTTGATAATTTTTAAGCATTGTAAACGTTCGTAGAAAGCACAGAGGATCGTAGGGTAAATAGACATATACAGAATCGTGACCTCAACGACAGCATTGTTCGTCTAGAGGACGATTTATCAAAAACGGAAATTTTACGAGAAATCTTTATCTTCTGGGAAAATTGTCAATTAATCGTTATGTTCTTGCTAAGGTTTTCATGATTTCTTCCCCGAAACAACATTCGATGGTAAACGTAAGAACTTCCACTATTCTTCCACACATGTCATTTCTCTCGCCTTAACAATGGCCAATGGTACTGAATAGAATTACTTTTCCTTATCATGCCTCTTTTCGAGGACGTCTTTCTCCCACTCTATTGAAGCCAAATTACCTGGGAAATCTGACTTAGCGTTGTTCATCGCGAGCTGCCGAGTTGCCCACTGATGTCCTTGTTACGAGAGTAAAGATAACTCTCCCTTGTATTATTCAGCTGTGCGATGATTCTAGGAATGCTATCTTCGGCGTAAAATTCATTCGAGAAACTTTTGAAAAGATGACGTATCATCTAAAGTGAGACGTATCTGGTAAACTTAACCATTAATGTTCAAAGACACATTTCAATGCAGGAATAGATACAAGAGAAAATAAAAATCCTTATATTTCAATAATGTCATTCTCATAAGTTCAAGGTCTCAAGTTTTTGGTAGATTAGGTAAGATTTTTTATTTATCTTTATCTTGTTTATTGTTCGCAACGATTTGTTCTTTATAGTTCGTCTTTTTTACACATTTTTTATGATCGTGGTCTTATGATTGTCGTATCCTCCTCTAGGACCCTTGGTGTGTACGCCATACTGCCTTTGTAAATTAATGATCCTTGGGGTCGTCTAAGGTGGGAACGTCTAAATGGTCGGTCAGCTGTCTCATTAACTAGGCGTCATAATTTTATCATACACCCCCAAATCGTGTTGCCTTATAAATGCACTCCGAAAGGATTTTACTAAATGGGCCACCTATCCTCTAACCGAAATTGTAGCTGCACCCAGACGCCCTGTGAACTATTCCCGTGGGAAATTTAGGCAAAAGTTTCCTCTAACACCACTGCCTGCTTCCTTCTGGACCATCAGAATAATATATAAACCTCGGAAAATCTCTACTCCGGAAACAATCTGTTAGGTGTCGCTGGAGGCTATACTATTCTCTGGCAAGACCTATTCTATAGTAAACCCTTAGATAAAGCAGAAACGCTTGATTTTTCACTCTTCAGCATTTTTTGCCTATACCCTAATCCGAAAATTCGCTCTAGCCTCTCGGGCCGATGCTTCATCTTTGTTGCGTTCTGTCTCTTTGGAAACAACATATTTATTTGTTCGGTGGCCTTGCGATGGCATTGTAGATTTCCCGTCGTTCATATGGTGAATGTCGGGTCTATGCGGAATCGAATATATATTCCTCATTAATTCATTCATTGTTCGTTCAATCCTAAGATTGGTGGACTGCAGCCCTCCTCTCTTTCCTATCTAATGCCAGTTCACTTACCTCTTAGTATCTCTTCCTGTGTACTTTCCTCTTTATTTGGTGCATAAACTTATTCCTGGGTCTTCCTCTGGGGATTTTTCCCTCTTTTTTTATCTTCAGTTATGTTCTTCACAAACCCATTGTGTCTCAGGGTGTGTCCAATCCATCTGGCTCTTCTTTTCTGTATGGTGTTCCATATGGTCCTCTCCTCTTCAACTCTTCTGTACACGTCATCATTTCTTATTGTTTCCGCCCATTTTATCTTCAGCCTCCTCCTCCAGCACCAGGTTTCGAAGGCTTCTGGTCTGCTCTGGTCAGATTTTCCTGTGGTCCATGGGGATCAAGTTGGTGTGCTGGCTAGAGTACTCGCCGATCACACGAACGGCCAGGGTTCAACTCCCTGCAGAGGAGGATGTTTTCCAGAGAAAACCCAATTCCTACTTGAGTGTCTTGTGGAGGGCATTTCATGTACAGTACTCCGTCTGTCGGATGAGACGTTAAACCGTGGTCCCCATGGTGCCTTTCAAGAGCAGGCTAATGTCCACGCCGGGTTTCAATCCACCCTTCCTCCCCTACCTGTCCCCTATGGTGCAAATGACCTTAGTTTTTGCTCGCCTCCCAAAATATCCAATCCAATCCAGTGGTCCATTCCATATTTCTTATAGATAACCTTAAATAGGATACATTTCCAATCATTGCATAAACAAATGACGTGGTACGAAGTCACTCGCACGGGTGCAATTGCACCAGGGTTGAAATTCGCCATGAAAAAATCACTTGACTTGACCGGGATTCGAACCCGGATCTCCCAATTACCGGTCAGATGTGTTAGCCGGGCAGGTCTGTTAGCCAGCTACACTGGCTAACACACCTGGCCGGCGATTGGGAGATCCGGGTTCTAATCCCGGTCATGTCAAATGATTTTTTCATGGCGAATTTCAACCCAACCATGGCGAATGTCAAATAGGATATATCATTATAACTTGCATTGTTGTATCACTCAGGTAGTGCGCCTTTAAACGCCCTACCGAGTAGTTTTTTGTAGGGTCGTCTGAGGTCGGAGACGGCCGCTCATTTTTCATCAGCTCAGCGTTCCGGGACCCCACTGCACTGTAGCAGCTGATGTGCCCTCCCTCATTGAAGGGAGGATTTCGTCTCCCCCGGGGCGTGGCGCGCGCACGCGAGGTTTGGAGTGGTGGGGGAATTTGGCCGTCGGCGGCGTCTTCTGCCCCATGCGGGGCGAGGGAGTGGGGTTTATAATAAAGGGATCGAGGCCTGGAAATGGCTTGGCAGGTCTCGTGAACGGGCGTTTCCTTTCGCCCATTGTATATGCATACTCGACTAAGGATTTCTAGGCGGGGTAGACTAGGGCAAAAAATGCCAGGGAAAATTAATGGGAGGAAAAATAGGTGAATTGAGCTCGTAATGAGGGGGGGTTGGAATAAGGTCAATTTGTTAGAGAGGGTACTAGGGAAGAGGGGAAGGTAGAGAATAAAGCATGAGGCACATTGTGTGTGATCAAGGGAGGTGAACTGCAGAGAGGTAGCGAGATAGAGTAATGCAGCAATGGAAAGTGATGATGTAGGAATGAGGTATGAAAATCGTAATTATCCTAAAAGGTTTCATAGTCGGTAGATCACCAAATAATTATAGGTATGCGCTAAAGAGAATGCGGTACCCTACTGGGTGTTCCATTTAGTTTTATTTTGCTAATTTGATATTATTTAAGAATCTACCCTGTAATGAAGAACATTAGCATAGCCAGGGCAAGCCAGGGGGGGCAGCTGCCCCCCCCCCCTCTAGATGAAATATTTCATATCAAATCTGCTATACGGAGCAGGACAGGATAATGTCCTGCCCCCGCCCCCTCCCCTTACCTACCGGCATAAATCCTGACGAGGCCAGTGACGTAGATATTTGTGAATTAAAAGTAGGAAGTACCTTTAGCTTGGATCAAGGGTATAAACTCGTTTCATCTGCTTCTATTCTATCTTGTTCTGTTCTGTTATCGTCGAAGTATTAATGCCGTTGCATAAAATACTGTCCCACTTAAGATCTCGTTTCTGACAGTTAGGTGACGTTTCTTTGATAAAATGCTTTGCTGCTTGTGCCAGCCTTAAATATATTTCTTGCTTCTTCCATCACTGGTGATCCCTAGCACTGAATTGCAACATTCTTCTACTTTATCCAGGTTTTGTTGTCCAGTTCTTATGGTGATTTAGTCTTCTGGATTTCGCCCAGATACCATTACTTCTCGGGAATTCTCGGTTTTTATGTCGGCCCACCTTTTGATGACTGAGTGTTACATATAAATTTGGGCTAACATCTATGTTTTGGCCTGTGAGAATACCGAGAAAAATTCGAACATGTAATTTGCCCGGGAAGCCACCATCACGTCTTATTTCACCATTATTTTGGTTTTATTAGCATTGTTCTTCAAGAGTTTTTCTTCACGTTTTTTTCTAGTAGTTAGCATTCTCTCCTGGTCTTTCGTCTTTGCCGGGGTTACTATATCATCAGGGAGCGTATTGCGCCGATAGTCCCTCTATACACACCCATCCCTGATTTTAAAATTTTCTCTACCAAATCTACCAAAACCTCTACCAAAATCTTTCTCGCTCTCGCCGCGTGCGGTCCTTGCGACTAATCGATCCACCGATAGATCGTTTCTCACACGCGGAGATTGCGCTTATATGTGATCGATGGGTATCTTGTGGGTTGGGGTTCCGCTCTCTCAGCAAATTGAAAATAAAAAGACATCGCCCCCGCTATATCCTGGGATCGATCACTTATCGTGGCGTGTCAATCACGCGCCGCTCACGTGCACGCGCTCTCACTCGCGTGATGCGTGCACTGAAGGCAACGCTTAACTATTTCATTGGGCTACCAATCCATGGGAATTCAAGAAGAGGGCAGCTGATGGATAAATTTAAGTGGAAGATTGATACAATTTGCCTGTGATTAATGCCAAATGAATTTTGACTCATACGAATGGATTTCGGACATCCAAATGACCATCGACTGGAAGAGTTAAAGCGTACGTGTTTTCGATATTTTAGTCTTCCCTGTTAATTAATCACCTTGCTGGCTGAAATTCATGAATAAGAGTCAAAATACCTTTGCTTTCATTTACAATTGTGATTGATTTTTAATTATAATTCAGAACCTTTGCAATCCCGTCAACTTATGGTGGGCTGCAAGCTTGGTTCTCACTCGAATGCCAATGCTCAACTTGTACTCTCAGGATCATTCACAGAGCCTGAAATCGCCTTCAATATCACGCCCGGCCATGTCAAATGTACTGACGGCAATCATTAGCAAACCGCATTTTCACACTGTTAACATACAAAGCCAAGGGCAGTGGCCAATGCGTAGAAACTATTGATCGCGGGTGACTGTATTGCATATGAATTGGATTACGTTCCAATTGTATAAATGATAATTAGGTACATTAAGAAAACTAGGATTTTTTTACTTGTCTTCGACTAATTGATCTTCGTTTTTGTTTTATAGTGGTTATCAACGGGAATCTTGCACGTAGAACATGTATCTGTGCTTAATTACATGGTAATATAAACTGCTGCATATGATATGCAAAAGTTGATTTTAACACCCACTCATAAGTTGGATGAATGTGTACTTCAATAACAAAATTCTCCTCCATTGACAATTTCTCTAATCACGAACACATGAAGGCGTAGATGCGCACAATTTAGCTGACTGAACGGTGGGAATATTGAACGTTCTCCTACCCATACCAGAGTAAGGCAATCGCCAGCGACTCTATCGCATACCGGCAGATAGGAATAGATTTGGTTGTTTAGACAGGGATTTTCAGTTAGTTACTCCTCACTCCAGCTCTGGCACTAGAAATGTCGTCGTGTATGCAGGGCTTTTAGATTGTGATCATGTGGGACGAGAGCAATATCAGGGACTGCTGGAGGGAGTATTTTGAAGAATTGCACAATAATATTGCAGGCGTTGAGGATGAGCCTTGTGAAGTGGTATGTGAGAATGTGAGGATGGAAAAGGATATCAGTGAGAAGGAGGTAACAAAGGCTGTAAGAATATTGAAAAATGGGAAGGCTGCAGGCATAGATGGGATATCCAGTGAAATGTTGAAGTGTGGGTGTAAATTACTAATTTGTAGACTGCGTGAACTATACAATTTATGCTTACAGGTTTCTGTTGTCCAGCGGATTGGAAGAATGCTATCATCGTTCCGTTATACAAAGGTAAGGGAGGATAGACCGAATGGAATAATTATCGGGCCATTAGTTTATTGAGTATCTAGGGAAAAGTGTTCAGTAAAATATTAATCGAAAGAGTGAGGAATATTACTTCCGACAGAATATGGGTTGTGCAGTGCAGGTTTATGCCTGGAAGAGGATGTAGTGACCAACTTTTTGCACTTCAGCAAGTGATAGAAAAATGTATGAGTGTCCGAAAGAAAGTGTATTGTGCGTTTGTCGATTTAGAGAAGGCATATGAGAGAGTAAATAGAAAGAAGTCGTGGAAGGTTTTGAGAGACTATGGAGTGAATGGGCAGTTATTGAATGTTATGATGGCGATGTATGACAATAGTGAGGCAAGTGTAAGAGTTAACGGGGCTCTGAGTAATTGGTTTGTAATAAATCGGGGTGTAAAGTAAGGATGCGTAATGTCTCCATGGCTGTTTAATGTATTTATGGATAAATGTGTTAGAGACGCATGTAGTGAAAACGACGGTGTTTTGATTGGGAATGTAAACGTGCGAGTTCTTCTATATGCGGATGATGCTGTTTTGATCTCAGACAGTCAACAGGGATTACAGAAGCTCCTAGATAAGTTTTGTGAATCAACGGAGAGAATGGAATTAAAGGTAAATGCGTGCAAGACTAAAGTAGTAGTTTTTGATAAGGAGAATGAGAAGAATAACTGTATGATGAGGGCGAATGGTGAAGTAATTGAACAGGTGGATGATTTTGTGTACTTAGGTAAGATATATGCGAAAGATGGAAGAATAGATGAGGAGATAAAGAGACGTGCGAATGCTGGAAGGAAAGTGGTAGGTAGCATGTGGAGCATATCAAGGAATGAGTGCTTGTCTATGGAGGCAGAAAATACCATGTACAAAAGTGTACTTCTTCCCACTTTGCTATATGGTAGTGAAACATGGGTTTGTCAGGATAGACATAAGAGTAGACTAAACGCCGTGGGTATGAGTTATCTGAGGAGTGTTTGTGGCAAAAGTAGGATGGATAGGGTCAGAAATGAGTGGGTCATGAATGAATGTATGTTAAATGCTCCAGTAATGGACGTGTATGAAAGGAGTGTGCTTCGTTGGTTTGGCCATGTTGAGAGAATGGATGAGAGTCGAATAACGAAACAGATATATGAGAGTAGAATAAATAGTGTGAGAGGTAGAGGTAGGCCGAGAAAGTTGTGGTTGAATGTGGTATAGGTAATTCTTAGGAGGAGGAATATTAGGAGTCTTAAAAACAGGAGGGCGTGTATGAAACAGTGTATGGGGGTAAATGAGGCAAAAGAGGTTTGCAAGGATAGGTCAGTATGGAGTAACTTATTGAAGCAGAGTTAGGTGTACAATTATGTATTAATGAGTGAAATATTTTGACTGTGCCTACCTCGGAAGGGAAAGGCGTGATGGGTATGTATGTATGTGGCGAGAGCGTCTGGTCACACGTTCCCATGTCAATGAGGGCCAACGTCTGCTGTGGCGATACCTTGAGTAGAGGTATGAATGAACAGGCATCAAGTAGCCCTTCACAATTTAACGTCGTAGGCGAACGAACACTTCAGTAAACGATCGGATGGCTATCCTTCCGCTAGTCATTACACATGGAACTTCATTCAACTTCCAACACGTGCACGTAAGCCGTAGAATAGAGAGCCGATAGGCATAACCGCAGTTCCCGCAGTCGGATTGAGTTCTTATCGCGCAGTATGATGCCCGTGCGTTGATGTAACTTCGATCGACTAACAAGGACAAATGCCTTGGCTGTTTGTTTCACAAGGCCGGATGTCTCACTCAATGTCTCGGGGAGATTGCGTCTGGAGCAATTCCATTCAGTTCTCGTCCCCGCCCTCGAGTCTAGGATTCCAAAGATGGGAGTTGTCTGCTGTGTGAGATCCTCCGAGACGCTGAGCCGATGGCGGACGTGGATGGCGGATGGCCGAGTATTTATCATCTTCCGTCGATTAAAGGAGAAACCTGCACATCGAAGTACATATACGAAATACCGTGCAAGCCACCACTAGGATGTTTGGCACACCAGGCATGCTGCACTCATCCCAGTTCAGTTCAGAACCGCGCACGTTCCCCCAAATGCCAGGCGCAGGCCGAAAGTACTGTTTTCTTAAGATGTATAAAATTTCCTGTTATGAGTAAATTTAGGCCTAGATGCATTTTCACTGAAAATGAAATGGTTTTCAGAGGCATGGAGATCTCAAGACGTGAACTAAGTGTATAATTGAGGCAATGGTGGATCAAAAACGGCTTCGTTGGCGTAAGCATTTTACGTAAAATGTAGATTTGTTAGGCACAAGGCGAATGATTTCTGCATTCTTGCTAAGCTTGTACTAGAAGAAATTGTTTTTTAAGGCATCAAAAAGTCATTTTGTAAAGTGACAGCAATTTAAAATGAGGAAGCCGAGGAGGCTTCAATATGCTTTTGATGACATTAGTTATTTTGCGTTCAATACTCCTTCCAGTATCAAAGCAGGTAATTAAAACATTCCTCCTTTATTTTCGTTTAATTATAAATGGTTATCATGAACATATAGTACGCTTCACATCAATGTTTATTGATTATGAACGAGATTCGTTCAGCAGACGAAATCTGGCGGCCATGATTGCTGTAGCGAAAAGCATGTTCTGGGGTTCGCTACTGCTAGCAGCGGGGGTTTGTAGCGGAGCTGGGCCGCTACAGTATGCGCGTCACCAACTGGGGACATGTCCAGCGGAGATTCTATAGCGAGGTTTCAGGATTCGGCCCTTATTATTGCCTTGTATATTTTTTTTAAAATTTCATGAAAAAACTCATTTGGATAAAAACTACGACCAAGCGTTAAACTGTAGCTTTTACCTCGAAACGAAAGCCAGTAATTATACTGACTCCAGCCTCCACTGCTTTTCTGTAGGATATGATATCATGATTTTTTTACGCAGTATATTCAGATGTAAAACAATTAGTAATGCATATTAAATGCCTAATTTTGATATATTTTACCAGAAATTTGATAAACATGGTAAACAGCTGAAGTTTACCTCGGCCTGTTGCTACAATCATCGCTGTATGTCGGTTGCGCTCCGACGAAAATCGGAATCTTAATATTTAAACCTGAATTCACATGTTTATTATCGACGGGATAAGTCTAAAAAATATATCAGGTGAATTAATTACTAGTGCATGTTTGTTTGAACTATATTATTCAGGCGGAAATTGGGATAAAAAAGTTACGTGAAGAGATGGTATCGCACTTCCACTCAGACATTTTTAGAGGGATTAAGGTGGGAGCGCCTAGAGACTCGGAGGCTACAAGTTAGGCTTAGGTTGCTGGATAAATTCAAAACTGATATTTTTCCGAGCTACACGGAGAATATTATTGACTCCTCACTTCATCTCTAGGTCCGACAGGTACGATAAAATAAGAGAGATACACTGCCGAACAGATAGGTACTAAAACTCGTTCTCTCCGCGCACAATGAGTGACCGCAATGAAAATTGAGCTCCCCTAAATACTATACTCGTATAATACATGCCACCATTTCATCTCCCAAAAACTTACATCTTTACACGGCTGGTGACCTAACACCCCCTGCCACACGCCCATGCGGCGGCTCGAAGGGTATAATGTAGATGTTATTAAATATAAAATTAAATATTAAATATATAAATTATTATATCTTGTTCTGATAATAAGAGACAAGGATCAATATGTTCGGCTCAGAACTTATACTGTTCGGTTAGCTATCCTAAGGAAAGCTGAAGGAAGATGATGCTCAAATGGGAGATGAACTCCTTGGGTTTCTAATGTGCGAAAATATATGGAAAAGACTAGATTAAAAACCTTTTTTATTATTCTGGGGCATAGTGCCTTGGAACAAAATACAAACACATACCACCAGGGTAATCAATACGATACATACTTTAATGAGATTAGAGAATTATTTTTATCACTTCATATACTCAAGAACATAATAAAGTAGTCTTAATGACCAAGAAGTATTTATGATTTTAATAAAAAATAACGATATTATCCAATTCCACGAATCATAAATAGTGGTATTGATCTAATTGTCAGTTATGCTTCTTCTGTATAGAGCTCCATCGGTGAAACTGTTCCAAAATGCATAATGCTAATCGGTCATGATGATAGCCAACACCCGGTCCGGATGAGATCATAAGTTTCACCCAACACTTTGCCGAGCGGTAACATCGTGTGATTTCCGAGGCTTATTCGTTTTTCTGCTCTCCTAATAAACCGTGATTGGTGTCCGAGATCGTGCGTCAATGAAAGTGCCACTGGAGATCGCATTTTCGTGGAAGGAGTTGCGGCGTTAGTGTGAGGGTTACCTGATTACCTTTCTGCGTAAACAGCGAAGCGTTTTTGGCGTTTAGAACTGGAGCTCACGTCCTCCAAACCGAAAGAAAAACAAATCTTTAAATGGTTAGTGGGGCAGACGCTCACTTGGCGATCGCTATCCTTTTTATGACCATCACTGGTGCTTCACTGAGTTCTGTAAAATTGGAATGGAGCATGGCAGCGGAGTGTTGACGTATCTATAGATGCATTGGTTATTCGAATGTCTTGATGGAAGGTGGAATTCGTGAAGCTTGTGGAGGCGAGTTAGGGAGAGGACACAGAGTTCGTGAGAGTAAGAAGTCAGAGGAGGGCTTTGGAATTTTGAGAACTCAAAAGTTGTGTTCACTATGGACTGATTTAAAAGCACGAAAGTTCTTTATTTCGTCGCCTTCTTCTTTTGTTCGGTAGTTATTTGTGGGCATTCTCGAAGTTAAACGTGCCAGAATGAAAGGAGCCGAAATTTTGGTGCAGAAGTGCTTGATGAATATTTTTCCACGGTGTCCGACTATAACACGAACGTGGTCTTGAAGACTTTTGGTGTTCACTCTCGTAAGGTAGTTTGAGAGAAATATCATTTCACCTAGAAATCAATGAATTCAGTCTCATTTTAATGAAAAATATCTCACCCTTCCAAAGATACCGAGTTATCAACCCCTCACCACACTACTTTCCGAGATATTTTCCAAAAAATACCAGCCATTTTACATGGAAAATGGTACGTGTATACACTCCAGAGATGCATTTTTTTGAATGAGGAATTTCTAACACCTAAGATCTCGTCAAAAAATTACTAGTTTGTAGTTCGTTTGTTTTCTAGACTATGTTTTAAAATAAAGCAAATTGTCACCGCAGTGATTTTTTCAAAATCACAAAACTCCTTCCGTTGTGAAGGAGTTTTAAACGCACCGCGCCAAAATATGAGTCAAATTATGGTTTTGGTGATATTTTTATTTAATTACTTATGGTTTCAGTCTTATAAAAGTATATAATTGTTCCATTAATTGTGAGATATTTAGTGCATGCTTCCTACAGCTGCAGAAATCAAAGCGAATTCGAATATGGTCTCCATTATGACTTCGGAACTATCTCGCTCTAACTACCTTAAGGTTTGCGTGTCTTGGATTTCTCGACCTCGTTGCATTCTGCGGCTGAAAAGAAGCCGGCGAGGCCTTAATGTGCTTTCGTTGCCTGTGGACTCTCCTGCTGCCCGTATTTGTCGATCGCGATTGTAATTTCACTTTTTAAGGACGGACAATGTCCCGACGGTCAGTGCCCAGCCCCCCACTCCACTCTTCTCGTGTTTCCTTTTACGAGCGTGCACTTACAGGGAACAGTTCGCCTCTCCATTCGAGGCGCATATTCGATCGATAAAATACAAGGGCGAATCCGCGGCCCTTCGAACTGGGGATTCTCGTCGCGACCTTTTGTGTCGGCCGCGGCGGCGTCGAGTGCCCCACCCGCGTGTTGCGGATCCGATTGCCTGAGGATTCCTCCCATCCGGAGGAAGAACCAACTGCGCGCCTGTTTTTATTGCGCCATAATCCACGACGGCCATAAAAGCCTGCTCGATGTTTCGCAAAACATATTCACCCATAAACAGGGGTTAATCACGATCAAAAGTCAACAGATTTGTCCTAATGACCTGCTGTTTTATTTATATGACCAACCCTAGAAGAATGTTCGCTTTTCCGTCGTAACTTTCCAATCAGACCGCCTTGCGCTTTCGACTTCGAATTCCGCCACCTAAATCGTTGACTTCTTTTCCGTTGGACCAAATGCTGTCGAGTCCAATTTCATTTGTGACTTGGGATGTAGCTTCTGTGAGGATTCATTTTTACTATCTTATCAATGACTTCATGTTGAAAAATAGCTTCGTCGGCTCGGGTGCGTAATTTGTCTGTATTCATTCCCGTTGACGTGTTTGAATTCACTTCAGCCCATGAATATTCAGAGGTAATAAAACGTGTTTTTTGTTTCATTTACTGTGGTTCCCGGGTAATTGGCTCCGTCTCTCTCCGAGACGGCGTAATTTTTCGAATGGCGACCGCTCACAAGGGCGGTGAATATTTTCATGCTCGGTTATGAAATGTAGGGGCAATTTCCTGCACAATTGATTGTCCTCCCTGTGACTGAAGTGTTTCTAAAAATACGCCTGTATTTAAGGCTGATAAAGTGAAACGTTTATGACCGCGTATTTCACGCCTTCGAGATCTCGTGAAATGGCTTCGACTTGCCTTGTCTGAGTGATAAAATGGAAACTAATCTCGGAACCGTGCGTGTAAATGTGTAGTTGGATCGACCATAGAAATTTAAATTGAAATAAGGAGTTATTTTTGGTTCTCAAATGTTTATGAGAAGCAGGAAAAAAACAACTCCCAACAATATACTCTTGCTATGAATGCATTACGCTAGGCGATGAGCAGGGTCGTTCGATATCGATTGTATTCTTCCGTCGATATAGGTCTTCGCAACTATTTCCACCGCATGTCTGCCATTAATGTACTATTTTGAGCATTTGTTGCCCTAACACACTCAAGGAAATCTGCAATTATACGGCAGAAGTTGTCATTGCGATTACTAATGCATTACCAAATCAACAAAAACGTCGAACAACCTATACTATGCTTATGGAGAATACAGAAAAATGCTCATTAATGGCGGATTTATGTACGTTGCGAAGACCTATATTGAACGAAGAACACTATCGATATTGAACGACCTTGGGTGATGAGTATATTTCAGAGACCCCTGTAATTAGCCTTCACAACTATAGTAATGGAAGAAACCCAAAATTTTTCCACGCGGAGTAAGCAGGGAACGTTCCATTGAATCTGGAATGTAGGACTATGCGATGCTGCTAAATTGTGTAGCGGTTAGTCGGCACAGTAGCCTAGGCTGTTGAAGGTAGCCTAACTTTATTTGTGTGGACTGTTACACAAACTAAGAGAGCTAATCAGTCATACGATTGCATTAACGCCATAGTCTGGATTCATATTAAGGTTCACAATACTTATTTTTGTTTAATTGGGATCCGTTTACAATTATCGAAATGCAATTTGCGAAGTCCCTCAAAGACTAGCCGTATGTAACTGAAGTTGTATTATTTTGTTGGTTGTTATCGCTTAAGCTGCCTGGATAGAGTACGGAATTTGATGAAGAGAGAGTACATAGCAGTGATTGCGAATCGGATAGTTTGCGGTATTCTGTGGTTGCCGAATCTGTGCCCATTCTAAAAGGCATGGAGTCGACCGTTGTAATCAGCATTCCCTAGTCTTTTTGATATAAGGGTAGGAACGTCAGGTGCGATACTCAGGCAGTCCGGTGGTTGAAGGAAAGTGTCGATTAAATCTTTTCTGATTCCGTATTTAATAGTGTTGTCCTCTCATTGTTTTAAAAGTATTCTACCGGTTAAGGTAGGTTTTGTTGAATGTCAGAGAATCTCCTCCCGGTTTGCTGCATTATTATTCCTGTAGGGCCTATATTGCTCCAGTATATCCATTTTCGCCTCAGCATGAAGAAGGGTAGAACACCCTTCTTCATCCTGTCCCTGAAACCTTTTCTCTTTCTTCCTCTTCCCCGCTTTTCCCACATTCTTCCCTCTATCACACTCTTCAGCAACCCCTCGCCACTTATTACATCCTCCAGACACCTACCCTGCCGATCTCGAATATCATTAAGAAGTTTCCTTTCCTTGCAAGGAAAAAAATATTATTGAGGAAACATACAAACTATTTCTTTCCAAGCGATCTGTGAATCAGAATAGTCTTAAGTTTTTTTAGCTACCTCTCAATAGCGCTGAGTCGCACCATATTCCGTGAAAATTCCTTCTCTTTTTCGACAAATATCATGAAAAATAGCCCTAAAAGTGGGTGATATATTGTGTAGCATTATAAAGCTGAGATTGTTTTATTCACAGTGAGAACAAGTTTTTTTTAATATGATGTGAATTGTTCTCTTAAGCACTTCCTCGTTAGTCTTCCTCTCCGTCCACCTCACCTTCTCCATCCTTCTCCACACCTACATCTCAAATGCCTGCAGCCTATTCTCGTCCTCCTTTCTTACGGTCCACGTTTCTGCCCCATACAATGCTACGCTCTATATCAAGCTCTTCACCAGCCTTCTTCTTCACATCCTTACCCAGTGTCCCCGTCATCAGCTCTCTTCTATTACTAAATGCCTCCTTAGCTAGTGCTATTCTCTTCCGTATGTCTTTGCTATTATGCCCATTTTCCTCCAGCGTAATTAAACTGTTCTACTTACTCTAGTTTTTCTGTCTAGGTAGGTTTTGTTGAATGTCAGAGAATCCGCTCCCGGTCTTTTACACATTCCGGGTCCTATCTCCCTCTAATATATCCTTTTTCGCCTCTGCATAAGATCTGCCCTTCTTCATCCCGTCCATCAAACCTATTCTCTTTCTTCCCCTTCTCCGGTTGCCCAACATCCTTCCCTCTATCACACCTCTTCAGCAACGCATCACCCTTTATTACCTCCTTCAGCCATCTACCCTGCCTTTCCCTGATTTCATTCAAAAGATTCCTTTCCTCGCCCACCATCTCCAGCACTTCCTCGTTAGTCTTCCTTTCCGTCCATCTAACCTTCTCCATTCTTCTCCACACCCACATCTCATATGACTGCTCCTTCCTTCTTCCACAGGGTCCACGTTTCTCCCCCATACAATGCTATGCTCTATACCAAGCTCTTCACCAGCCTTCTTCACATCCTTACCCAAGGTCCCCGTCATCTTCTCCCTTCTATTGCTAAACGCCTCCTTAGCTCTGTATATATTACTTTTTATATTTTAACTCTATTCATTTAAAGGCAGTTTCGTCCTGTCCGGGAGGTGATCAGAAACTAAATTTGTATATGACTTTGTACTCATGAAGGTTCTCTCTGGAACCCTTGCACATCTCCCCTACAATGGTCGGCGCAGGACGACGTAGCCCTCTCCAAACAAACAAAAACACTCCAGCCTACCTTCCCCTCCTTTTCATTTCATCTCCACTGCCTCTCCCAACCTCTCCAAGAAAGAGTACACGCCACATGCGTATCAATTTCTCTACCTGACGACGCATCTCATGCAACGAAACCGGTCCATTATTACGTAGTTTCAAGCGGAATTTTTCTCAAGCTAAAAGAGGACAAATAAACATGTTACTTTGATATTCCACAAGTTCTATGAAGCATGAGGTAAATATAATCTTATTAACGAGGTAAAAACTTTGTCATTAAGACTAAACATTGTCATAAATTCGCCATATTTACGAATTTAAGGCTTTAGCTTAAGACAAAGGAAATGGTTCCAGGCTTGACTTTGTGGAAGTAATTCATAGTAACTTAAATAAAACTTTGTATACTCCACTATAGGTTTAATAACACGACCCGGGATTCGACACTTCGTGTCATCTTCATCTTCACCTGAAGATGACACGAAGTATCGTAACCCGGGTCGTGTTATTAAACCTATAGTGGAGTATACAAAGTTTTATTTAAGTTGCTTTAGCTTAAGTTAAGTCGTGCGTGAGAACGCCTATAAAACCAAATATTTGTTTACTGTTTTATTTCACAAAAAAAAGATGACGTCCAGTAATTCAGTTTTTTAATTGAGAAGATAAATTATATTAAAGTTGTATAAGATCAAAAAGGAAAAATTAAATTGAAAAAATTATTATGGAGAAAACATACAAACTACTTACTTTTCCAAGCGATCTGTGGATCAGAATGGTCTTAATTTTTTCAGCTCTCTCTCAAAAGCGCAGGCTCGCACCGTGTGCCGTGAAATGCGCCTCCATTTTTTGTGGCAAATATCTCGAACAATCGCGCAATAAGTGGCTGATATCTTGTGTCATTAGAAAGCTGAGATATTTTTCTTCGTAGTGAGAACAAATTTTTTTAAATTTGAATTTGAAATGGTATGAATTGTTCTAAGGCTTAAACAAAGTGCCTTCTTCAATTAAGCGATAATCTATTTTCACAAAGTTAGGCCTTAGACGAGGATTTCATTTATTGTGTGCTTAGAACTCGGCAGTGACTTTGCCGTATAGATAAGTCGAGATGGAGAGAGAGATAGAGCAGCCTCCCTCCCAAAGTCAACAAAGCCAAAAATTTCCTCCTCGTGATATCCTTGTCAGCCGATAAGCGCCCGTCCCCTCCCATTGGGCGATTTGAGTTTCTCCGTCGCAGACGAGGAAAATCAGGTGGGTGTGTTGACACACCTCGCCCTGCAGCATACGGTGCGGACTGCCGTCCGCGGCTGGAAATTCCCTCTCTCCACTTCCGCCGGAGGACGCGTCCTTGGCCGAGAACTTGAACCGAAGGCCTCTCTCGCTCTCCCGGTCATGTGGATTCGTCCTTAAGTCCTCTCTTATAATTCAGATGCGCCCGTTTGCGATCCAGTTTCTCTTCATTGACTATGTTTTCTCTTGTTGGTCCGGGTGCGGGAAATCAAAGATCATATTTAACGTTGCAGGTTGAAATTCATCTAGGTATCCATTTTTGTGATGTTTCGTGTTGCGTAGTTATGTAGCTCTTATCGATCGCGTGTTGGACTCCTGCAATGCGGAGGAAGTGACTGGGACACAGGTGTTACTCTTGGCACGTAACAAGCGTGAATATTTTATGAAAGTAGTCCGTACATCTACAGAATAAATTGAAAATTATGTTACTGGACAAGAGAAACTTAAGACTAGAGAATATGTTGGACAACAGTCAATTGACTAAATAGATATTAATATCCAAACTCGCATGAGGAAAAGATAGCTGATGATACTTCAATGGTGCATCAGGGTAACAATCCCACCAACACTGCTGAAACGCTAATTAAAGGATTTATTCGTCACCAGAATAATAGGAGAAAGGTAGCGTACAACTGAATTCGAATGACTGAAGACTTTTAATTCAATATAAACGGCAACTACAGCATTAAATAACTATTTTCGGATAAAAAATAGTCCGTAATAACAGCCTTACGCGTAGTCCCCAGTCAAATATTTAACTGACCACCTTTACCCAATCAAAAAGTCTTCAGTCATTCGAATTCAGTTGTATGCTACCTCGGTCCTATTATTCTGGTGACGAATACATTCTTTAATTTGCGTTTCAGCTGTGTTGGTGGGATTGTTTCCCTGTTGCACCATAGAAATATCAACGGCTACCTTTTCTTCTTACGATTTTGGATAGTAATATCTATTTACTCTATTGACTGTTGTCCAACATATCCTCTAGTCTAAGTATTTAATGTCCCGTTATTATGATGGAGTGCACGAAAGTAGTGTACATGTATTAAATTCTCCGAGCATATTCTCTTGTCTTAGTATTTAATGTCCCGTTATCATGATGGAGTGCACGAAAGTAGTGTATATGTATTAAATTCTCCGAGCTAATAGAAATTTGCGGAAAATCCTTTTCCTCTTGGTCATTTAGTCAATTGTTCTCTTTGAGCAGGTTATCATTGTTAGACCTAATAGGTTGGTGATCCAAACTTAAGCCTCTTATCCCAAAGTTCATTTTTTTATTCTCGCTCGGACAGTGTTTTTTCTTGAACTTCGATTGATACAGTACATAGTCAGAACTTTTATTGAATCAGTACATTGAGTTAGCACATTTTTTTTTATTTTTTCGCTTTACTTTTCTAGGTAGTTAAGTCCTAAGGCACTGTGAAAGGTTAACTTCCTTAACTGTGTTCTTCTTTCGTGCCCTTCTTCTTCCAACAATATCATGCTGTAATTTTTTATAAGTATGTTTATTTTCCCGCAACTGTTGCCCTCAGCTTTTATTTGACTGTTCGTTGTATTCATTGAATCGTTACGGGCTCCTGTAACTCCATTACTAAAGTTAATCTGAAGATCCTAGCGAGCCATGTGTAATTCATATTCTAAAAACTCTCTGATGAATATTCATCTCTGTTCGGTCAAACAAATTTTTCTGTTAACTTGACTTTCTGCTATCCAAATTAATGACGCGGTGATTCTCAAACTTTCTCTCTTAGCGACACTCTTATAGTGCATTCAAATTTATCCAGCGCCCATTTCGTAATATTTATTATAAAATACACATTCTTTACTGAATGAGGAGATTTATTAAAATAAGAAATACAAAGTTTTATCGGGAAATTCTATAGTGCAAAACGTTGAAATCCTCTTTGAATTGCGCAAAATATTACGATCAACATTCATAATAATTTTGTAAATTTACAACTTACAACGTTAATGCGGGGGAACGGACGGTTTAGAGAGCATTTTAATAATGTGTAGGCTGTTTTTGTATTCACTGCGTTTGAAATTTTACCATCAGACAGTGTAAATAGTCGGTAGAAATTTCAATTTGTGGTGCGCTTCTCTGGATTTCATTTCTGACAGTTAATTTTGTGTGCTGTCGATAATGAAATGGAACCACCGTCTCCGCTCTGTTGAAAACTGCTTCATAAGCTTCCGTCAATCTCGTGGAAAGTTTTTGGCCTGCGAGTGGCTGGGAAGTTCGGAGGCAAGCACGGGGAGACACGTGCCCTCTTCTAAACGCTGAGTTATGGATTTGAGCGGTGACAGGAGGAAGAGTCAGCACAGTCCAGTAGTTTGTATTCTGTGTGAACTTTAGCCTCATCTCGTAAAGCCGATGGAGCACGGAAGCGGAATGCAAATAAAACGAGCAGAATGTGTGGGAGATAAAAAGAGAACGCGAGCATATTTTATAGGAATTTGAGATTTTTTGCACACTCCATAGATCTCTATCTTATTAATACCATTGTCATGTGCTTTTCTTTGAGCGAGGGTGGTTTGGTTGGCCTTGAGAGTGCTTGTAGACTAGTGGTTATTATTTGTTATTATTATTTGTTAAATACCATCCTCTCACTGTATTTCAGACAATAGATACCAGTATTTTGGTAGTTTGAGCGAAATATTATTACACCTAGACCTTAATAAATTTGGTCTCATTTTAAAGAAAAATATCTCAGCCTTCCAAAAGTACCAATATATCCAACTCTAATACACCAATGATTATACCAAGAAAGTTTTGGATTAATGTGGAGGAAGAAATCTTTATTTTTATAAATCTGTCAGCTGTGTAATGGGTATTATTCCAAAATGGGCTAAATAAGTTATCATCCTTGACAGGTTAGAATAATTAAAAGCTGGATGGTAGTAGATGGTAGAGAGAACTCTGCACAATCCAGTAGCTCTTCATTTGTCTAGCAAGTCTGTGGTGATTAATCTGTACTATCCAGTAACCCTTAATTTTTCTAACTTGCCAAAGATGATAACTCATTTTTGTGCATTTTGGATTTAATACCATTTCACATACGACACAGGCATAGAGGAAGAATATCAAAAGTCTTAAGGACATATGAGCGTGTATGAAGCAATGTATGAAAGTAAGAGAAAAAAGAATCACACAAAGATAATTATTATAATGGAGGAGTTATTGAAGCAGATTCATCGTTATATGACTATAATTGAAAATGAAACTCCTTAGACTATGCTTACCCCGAAAGGAATCGGCTTGATAGTCATGTGTGTATATATGAAAGTAATGTGCGCACACATGTTTTAGAATCGACTCTAATTTGTGGCTTCTGATAAATTTCATCGGCCGTCACAGAATAAGCTAAAATCAACTTCACCTTGACGGTGTTACATAATGTACAGCAAATCACATATGCCGAATAGTGGCCCCAATTCCCCCTGGGGGAATTTCCATGGGATTGCTTACTCCTGTTCTATATACGGCATTTCACTCGCTTACTCCATTGAAGTATTTGATTATCCCGTTCAGCCTTCTGGTATTTCTCTAACACTTCCAATATTGATATTCCATCTCTTCGTCTCATCCACCTACATCTTATCCCTGAACATCACTGATGATTATACCTAGTCGGGATTACATTTAGGACTCCAGCCGTGTACAAATGTAAGATTTTGGGAGGTGAAATAGTGATGCGAATAATGGGAATTATTTAGTGGAGCTCAGTTTTTATTGTAGTCGCTTATTGTGAACGAACGAGTGTTTGTACCTATCTATTCGGCAATATATCTTTCTCATTTTATCGCTTCTATTAGACCTAGAGATGTTGTGAGGCGTCGTGATAATATTCTCTGTGTCGCTCTGAAACACCCCAGTTATGAATTTCTCAAACAAGCTAATCCTGGTGTGTAGCTTCCGAGTATGTAGGGGCTCCCACCTTACTCCCAATATGCTCTTTGATATCCTCCAATAGTTTTCTTTCCTCCTAAATTTCGAGCTCTTGAGCTGATCATAGATTCTGAACGATCATTTTTTTATATCCCGCGAATCAAAATCAGCTTTAAAATCCAGTAAAATTATTTATGCTTTACAGTTGAATTGCTGTGAAGTATAAGATTTGGTGCTTTTCCCGCGAATGAAAAAATCGAGGTTTGCTCGCGATTCACATTTGATATTGAATAACTTAAAGCAACTTTCATTTCGTTTCGTTTCTAATTAATGATAGCTTAACCCTCTAAAGACAGAATTATGAAACATTAGCATGAAAAAAATACTGCCTCTAAATTAGTTTGTTTAAAGTGCTGTTTAAGCATTTAAAAAATTGAAATTTTTTTGAAAATAATATTTATTTTAACAATTTATGTATTAGTATTATATGTATTTAATTTAAAATAATACTTTACGTAATAATATTTATACAAGGCATACTTCAACATTACCTTCATTACGTACTTTTTTCAAACTTAACCAATTTATTCTTCATATGACAGCTGAAACTATTTATTTCAGAGCTCCACCAGGCACAGTCATCGTCAGTGAATAGCGTCACACATTCATTTATTTAAATTGTTTGACAAACCTAACTTTCTACTAACTTAATCCGAAGCGTTATAATTCTGTCTGGAACAGCAAATAGATGGAGAAGCCTCTTAAAAAGCAGATCTTTCAATGATGTTGAAACGTAACAAATTTGACTCGCTAGTCCAAAGAGGGTTAATGTTCATCGGTAAAAAAACCGATTTGGAATATATTAAAGAGTAATTGTGGATAACCGTTGTAGCCATTAGAAACACCCATGTCCTTGTTGTGTTAAACCACTTAACCTAATAAACGCGTACAAGCGACCTCCTGATTAGCTCTTGGGGACTTTATCTCGCCGCCACCGAGGTAAATGCTTTCTTAATGATTTCAGCGTGATCGATTTCTATATTTTTTAAAGATACCTTGGGAATATCATCTTTGAGCATGCATTTTAGTCGTATTTAAGGTATAAGCATTCGAAAATCCTTGTGAATCTGCCCGGTTTCTCTCGGGAGTATCGTTCATAGGCATAGTCCGTCAAAACATTATTCTGATGTCTCCCGTACACACTGATGGGGCTTCTCGTGTTTCTCGGTTGAATGGTAACACGAGGCTGGAAGCCGCCAGCTGCGAAGAGGACGCCCATGCCGATGGAGCAAATGTGGTGTTCACGAAAAAAATGTTTACTGCTTGGAAAATTGAAAGGAATGCGTTAAAACCTCTTTGCGGAAGAATGTCACGTGATGTCTCCCCAAGAATGTCTGGGGACTCGTCCCAGTTGTAGAGAGTTTTGTTAGAGTCAGCGTAGTGCGCGCGTCTTTTATCTTTCCTTCGTTCGGAGTTTTCAAAAGAGTATCGCATAACGAGTTTTCAATGGATAGAGAAGGTTGAAAATGGTATAATTTGGTGTTAAATGATTTATTTTTGGTGAAATTAATTTTATTTCACCGAATAAGGCTGAATAAAAGTGGCTGAAAAGGTTTTTTCTCATTACGAGGTTTGAAAGAATAAAACCATTGTGCTTAACGTTTCACCTATATGCTCCGCTCTTATCTACACCTACATACTACCCTGCGAGCCGCCGCATGGGAGTGTGGCAGGGGGTATTGGGGCACTAGACGTGTAAAGATGTAAGATTTTGGCAGTTGAAATAGTGGCGTGTATAATGGGAGTGTATTTAGTGGAGCTCAATTTTTCTTTTGGTCGCTTATTGTGCGCTGAAAGTAAGAGTTTTTGAGTTTTTGTACCTATCTGTTCGGCAATGTATGTGCCTCTCATATTTTATCTCTTCTGTCAGACCTAGAGATGTAGTGAGGCGTCATATTAATATCCTCTCGGAGTCGCCCTGAAACACGCCAGTTCTGAAATTCTCAAGCAAACTATGCCTAGAGTGTAGCCGCCGAGTCTCTAGGGGCTCCCACTTTAAACCCTCGGAAAGTTGAGAAACACTGTATGTTCGCTCTTAGTAGGTTTTTAACGAAGTGTGCTACTCTTCGTTGTATTTTATTATTTTTGTGTTGTATCCCTATGTCCATGGTCCCAAATGCTCGCGGCGTATTTGAGGTGTGGGCCAACCAGAACGAAGTAGCATGCCTCTCTAACTTTTTCACCACAGGGCCTTCCTATTTCCCGCTTAGCAAAACCTGGTTTCTTTAATATCCTGCCTCCCATCGCACCATTCAATTAGACTATCTTCCTTCTATCTGCTTGTCCAGATTTCTAGCTACAGTTGTCGTAATGGGCATCCTCGTACTGATAATTCCTCCCTCCTCATTTGCCTCTTGGCGATTTATCAGCCTTAGCTGATATCTATCAGCCTTACTTCCTCCCTCATTCCATAGACATTGCTTCGCACTTGTTCATTTGTCTTCTGTTTCGTGTCATGTACTGGTTCCATATTTTTACTTGTACACCGTAATTATCGCTTTTTAGAGAGATGCTTTAGAGTGCTGTAGACGGAAGTATAGCGCGGTCCTACCCATTTATCGAAGGAGATCTCGTGGCTTTCAACTAGTCGTCAATTTTATTGTCTCCTCTGATGTGTCCAGTGGAACACACTGTCCACAAGAATGTGCTACGGTGTGTGCAGGAATATATTTAAGCAACTCGCATATTCGTTTTTTCTCTCCATGGCAGCGTCATCTGTTTCCTTCAAAATGGCTTTAAATAACAGCCGTCAAATTTTTTGCCGTAATATGGTGACAATCACTGATATAAATGTTCCCCACGTGGACTATTTCCTCTTATTTTTCAATGCATGATTTTTAATAAGTTGCGCGATGTAATACACTAATGAGATGTAACCTCGCACTCATGCTGTTCTTTTATGCAGGGACCTGAACGTTTTGTATCACCTATTCGTATTCCTCGAGGATCGACTCTATAGTATGACGTTTGGGTTAGATTAATGATATTTTTTCAGTGAGCAGTTTGTTCTCGTCTTTATGTAACTTAGTTTTATTAATTATGGGTGACCTAGTCTAAGCCATTGTCCGCTACCTCGAAGTCGCGGGGTCGAGTCCCGTTTGTGTAGATGTCTCCTCCTAGGGTTTGATGTTTGTGCAAGTCCGTTGGTAAATGTTAAAATACCTGATGTTAGTGAATTTGTTGGCTGTTTTCAAGGAAGTGGAAAATGAAGTAAAATAAAAAATTAAACGAATGGTTATCTTATCAGCGCCACATATCACTGTATTTGACAAGAGAGTGAAAAGAATTCGTGGAATTAATTGATATCTGAGACTAACATTCTCCGTCTCCAATGTAAAAAATTGAACCTCATGCAGTTTCCTAATGTTAGTGGAAATCTCTGGCTTCGAAATATTTCACAATCGTGCTAGGAACAAACACGTCTCCAATCTTCAAGTTCGCTTCCCTTTTGTGTCCCCAACTCCACGCCCATTCATCTCGTCTCGTACTCTCTTGTGACGTCGCGTGAATGAGGAGATAATGTTCGTATGACGACTGTGGTTGTTCCGGCTATCTCCTTTGCTGGTCTCATGCTTTCATTTGTATGTCACTCTCCTCGAGTGTCGTTTCCTTGAGACAACATGATTGCTTCACCTCGGGAACCGGAGAAGTTGGTGCGCTGTATTATTTCTTTACTATGGACAAACCCTGAAATTATATTCTGGGTCATTTAAACTGAACCATTAAACGACCCATTGCCTCATCAACCAATGAAAACATGCGGAAGATGACGGGATGAAAGGTTTTTTTCTTATCCTAAAAGAATGGTTAGCAAATGATGGGGCAGATGAAAAAGATCGGCTGGGTTCCAACTGCCACAGGTTCGGGCGAAAGTGAAGTTCACGGAATTGGCCCAGGTATTGCGATGTGGAAGGTGGCGAAAAAACCAACACATTAGACTCCCTCTATTTTCTTGCATTCGAACTATACATTGCTGTAAACAGAAGAGAAGAAGAGAAAATCACCATATGGAACACTATACAGGAAAGAAAAACCAGATGGATTGGACTGTTGAGGTGGATGGAAAGGGCATCACATAATCAAACTGTAACCTGGAAATCTAAATAACAACCATAGATATTAGTTATTCCTGCTTTTTCCTTTGGATAGCACGACGGAATGGGCGAAGTAAAGTTTAGTCTGTGTCAATTGATTGCCACAGCCAATTAAATCTACAAATCATATTAAATATTTCTTAAGCTGGTTAAGTCTGGTTTTTGACTTCAAGCAAATTAGTGCAACCAATTTAGCAAATTGGTGAATTCTCCTTTCGGAAATATCGTATTTAAAATATTTTTTGCATTAATTGTATACTGTTTAACCTGTAGTGATTATTTTGTTATGCGTATTGCTTCTTTGCCCTGAAGGTGCCCCCGACAACAGAAAAATGCCTTAAGGGTCACCTTAAGACCCTGTAAACTACTTTTTTCTATGTGAAGATGTAATTATTGATCATGTCAAGGGGCAATAAGTTATTATTATGGTAGTGGATGTAATACAAAAATATCCACCATTTATTTGGATTCAAGGCTAGTAATTCTTAAAACGTAGATGGGTTCCTTATTACTATGAATTCTTTTTGATTTGACCATAGTTTTCTGGAAGAATGTGGTTATTATTACTTTAAATAAATAAATAATATATACAAGGAAAATCCATGCAAAAGAAGTAAATGAATCCTATTAATTTCTCGTAAGTTATCGATAGAAAACTTTGTAAAATTTCATAATTAGTGCGTCTACCTGTTAGCGCTAAAGGAAAATTGGGGTTAAGAAATTTGGGGGGCCGGTCACGCCCTCGTTACTGCTTCTAGCATTGGTCAGTATATCAAGCACTCTATCCATCTGCATTTATGGATTGGACACATCCTGAGGAACAGCGCGTTTGTGAAGAATACTATCGAAGGAAAAACCAAGGAGTAGACCTAGGAATAAGGACACTGACCATATGAAGAGGAGAGTTCATGAAAATGTGTAGGAATGCCAGGTAGTCTAGGAATTGGCATTAGATAGGGAGGGATGAAGGGCTGCAGCCAACCTGTCTTAGGATTGAACGACCGATAATAATGATGATGGACATTAACACGATATTCGTTTAATATTTGTAGATAATTTACTCTCAAAATTTGTACTGGCGCAAAACCGAAAGTGCACACATGATGCAAGAATTAACTTTCCTTATTTTAAACTTCGTCTTACATTCCGTTTCTTGAGGGTTTAAACGATAAGCCGAATCATCGTATCGATTTTATCAGTCTCCGCAAAGCAAATATTGAGACTTTCCGTTTTGTCTTCGGCTTTATTTCTTCACCCGCTTAGGTTAAATGTTTTTTTGTTTCGGCAGCCAAAATGCGGAGAAAAAGAGAGCCTCCTGATTGTGTCGAGTAGTGTGTTGAACTTGACCGAGTGTTTTTTGCTCTGTTTTCATTTTGTTCTCTGTTCGATCAGGAAGAGACGGCGTTATTACGATATGCGTATCGGAAACTTCACTTGCGTAAAAACCCGGGAACAGATGGTCTCATCATTGTTGCTTATCAGCGTACTGGGACGTCACTCGATCAAAACCGATTTCCATCACGCTCAGATTAGTGGGCAGCGCAAAAAATTGTTAAAAAACCTTATTCTATCTAGTGTACAGTACGGGTAATACGGAAAGAAGATCAAAACCCGAGGAAACTAAATTAATGAGATTTTATGTAACGAAGAAAGCGAGGTTTACCATGGACGTAGGTGTTCACAAGCTGTGGTAAACTTGAGATTATCTACGAAGTACGATGGAGGGAAATATGCATAGTAGTAAAGATATTAGAAGGAGAAGGTGTTAGAAATGGTGGCGTTCTAATTTGAAAGAGAGTTAATGTCGGCAACCTTGTGTAAACATGCGATAAAAAGATTCGACTTAGATTCATTGTAGTCGAACCACTGACGGACGAGTTGTTTCACCAGCAGCAACTTTTTATGGAAATGAATTGGAGGTTTTAAATCTCGTATGATGCGTGCAAAACGTTTTAACCATGATCTAGCAGTATTTAGTGCGGATTGAAAGAGTGCGTGTGGGTCAATATTAGCCCAAAGTTGCACCATAGCTGGGAGACTGAGTCACGATCACTAAATCTACCAGCGCTGCAATAAAAAAACGAAATAAATGTGCTCAATCTTCTCTTAGTAATCACTGAAGGTGGAAGAGGACGAGCTTTACGCTGATGACAGGTGCCTGGAGATCTGACCTGGCGTTTTCTTTCAAGTAGAGTTCAAACAGGAGTGCATCTAATGAAAAAATTCGATCCAGTCCGTTTTCTTTGGATTGCAGCGTAGTATGATGCAAGAGAGTCGACTCGGTGAATAAGTTGAAGGCGTCTTAGATAAGGGTGTAGAGCAAAATGGAGGAAGTGTGGTGAACGGAAAGGAATAATGAGGAAGTGGTTGATATGGTGGTTGAGGAGAGGAAATCATTTGGGGAAATGATAAGACAGAGTAGGTGGTTGAAAGATGCAATGAGGGGCGACGGGATGTTAGAGGCTGTGATAAATGGAGGGCATTTGGTTGAGAGGGGGAGGAGTTGAAATAGAAGTGGCTGTATGGATAGGATGAGGGGAATTAGGACGTATGACGAGCAGCAGAGTGTGATAGTTAATGAAGACAAGAACCTTCATTTTTTAAGATTCGTATCGGTATTCTTACCTTCATTTAAACCTACCTTTACATCTCTGATGATTATCTCTTGTATTGATATTTTATTTTGCCATAATTTGGTGGCTGATCTAAACATATTAGCAATTATGATCATCCATATTTTTTATTTATCAAGTATTCTACCGGTTGAGGTAGGTTTTGTTGAAAGTCGGAGAAACTTCTCCCAGTTTCCTACACTTCCAAGGTCCTATTTATCTCTAGTATTTATTTTTTCGCATCTGCATATTATATACCGTTCTTCATCCCTTCAGTATAACCTATTCTCTCTCTTTCCCTTTCCCGCTTGACCAACATCCTTCCCTCTGATACACTCTTGAGAAACCTATTGCCCCGTATTATGACGACTGCGGAGGCCTTGCTTACCCCGATGCCGGGCACGACCCCCGCCCTACTGGGCGGCGTCCCGTAGTTGCCGGATTCCATTTTTCTTTGAAAGATTTTCATATTCTGGGTATTTGATTGTGGAGAGGGACCCCCACCTCGCTCCTGTGTTTTTAATGTGACACCATCACCTTTCGTCTGATTCTTACCTTTCGACCTATTTGGATTGGGTGGCCCTATGGGGAGTAATCGTAATTGCCCCCTCCAGTCCATCTCTAGAGGTCATTGGAACGCGCAAGTCCTCCCACCACGTCAAGGTTTTTGTCCGAGGAAGAGGTTCCTTGTTATATATTTATATTTGCGACCCGAATTTCGACCTCTCTCGTATTGCCTGTTGCGACTTGAATCACGGGCACATATAGAGGACACTTTGATAAGTGTTCTTATTCTCGGCTCTTTAGTCGATGACACTCTATTGACGTCTTACTGACGGACAGAAAGTAACTGTCTACTCGGCGTAGACGTCCTCAAAGTTTCTGATGCGTGAAATGACTCTATCTTTCGAGCCTAAGAAGCGGTTGTCATTGCCCTCGATTAACACACTTTCATTATACTGCTGTCGGTTTTTGTCTAATCGGTGGTGTGAGGACAACTATGTCGTCCGTTTTAGTTTCAACATGACGCAATTCTAATTTCTCTTGCAATAAAATCCTGTGGTTCGATCACGCTTCTTCTTTCGTGTTGTCGTTATCGCTATCCAAAACGTTGATCGCTGTAGTAATGCAATACTCTCTGTCTCTGTCCTGAAAACGCACTTCTTCAGCTAAAACTAGTGATTGAAAGCACCTGAAAACATTTAAGAATTCTGATCACGCTTTCGCCGTCATGAGTGCAATCTAAATTCCGCGACAACGCGAGCGTCCTCTCTACAGAGAACTGTGACAGCGCCCCCGACTTCATTTTGACCTACTGTAGACTGTCTACTGAATGGCGCGCCGGGCGCCATTATAGATGCCGGGGCGACTGTATTTGATTACCAAGGGAGTGTATACGGATATTCATATCGTAGATACGTCGTCGTATTTTTGTTTCCGCTTTGATGAATAAGAAAAATGCGATAAATGTGTTGTAAACTTCCCCTTGTTCTTTAACATCACTGTCCTTGCATTTGTAGAGGTGGGCGCTGGAGCTGTGACTGCTAACTGTTCGCCTCTGTAGACGTTCACGTTTAGCGTATCAATAGAGAAAATTCCATTCAAGTGGTATAGGGTAATGCATGTTTGCGATAAATCGTCCCCTTCTCCACCCCCTTTAGGTGACTCGCAGGTTATTATAAAGATGTCGAAGTGCTGATTCCCTCTTTCATCTTCTCCAGGTGTGAATCGGGCGGCCCTGCCATGGCGCCAGTCCCTGAGGATCCCATTGATTCTTCCTCTTCCGCTGTGTCCAAGTGGTCTCCGCCGGCCAAGGATGGTCTCTACGACCCGCAGAACGAGAGGGAGGCCTGCGGCGTGGGCTTCATCGTGTCCATCGAGGGCGCCAGGTCCAACAAGGTAAGACGGTCTTCACACTACTACGCCTCACCGACTTTCGCCACCCGACTGGTAGAGACGGCCAGCTCAATATAGCGCTAATCGCGATGCGATACTCCGTTGAACATCAATTCGTTAAAATGAAATTCCGTTATTTGGGTTAGTGATGAAACTCGTTTTGAAATACCGCGGGTGATTGCTTTAAAAAAAAACCAATGTAGTGTTTTCTGTATCATCTACACCTATGGAAAAGTTGTATCACAAAATTGAAAATAACTTTCTCGGATTGTTGGAAAGCACTAAAAGTTGAGAAACACGTTAAAAGACGTTTCCTCGTGAAAATTTCGTTTGAATGGGACATCAGGTTTTTTGTCAATAAAATTTCAGAGATTCTTCAGATGGAAAGCTCAAAAGCAGCCTGCACGAAATGCCTCTAATTCGCATCTTTATCAGAAGTAAATATGGCTAACGCAGAATCTTTGGCCAATGATAATAAAACTGTAAAAGATGGGATTCTGTGGGCTTGAAAAGGAGGAAGAATGCTTTTCAAGACCGCTTAGGGAAATCGTCTGTTGATAATCTAATGGCTCAACGTCATTTATTTTGATTGCCATAATAGTACTTAAACCGTGCTGTATTTTATGAATATCCTGGTGGTATGTGTATTTATTTTCATCCATCGGCTGTAAATGGAAAAATTGCATTCGAAAATGATACTCAATCGTGTCTTTCACTCTTAAAATATGTGACCCCTGGAAGAATTTTTGACCCATAAACCGTAGGCATATTAACGTAGAGCAAGGCTGAGTTTACGGCTTGGGTAAATAATGCATGATTACCTTTAAACCTTCGTCTAGAACTTGGTGTCAGCTCACTGCTTATGTAGAGTGAATCCGTAGGAGTGGAGGACCTTGATGCGCGCAAATCGCCGAGTGGCGTGAAAACATTTTAAAGCCAATTTTCCCTAATGATTAAAAAATTTCGTTGTCTCTGCTGAATTCCAAAGAAAAAAACATGTGCATTATATAACTGATTGCGTACAAGGTTGAGCAATGATTTCGTTCGGACGTTCTGCATTATTTGTGTCTCCAGGTCTTGATGATCATAGGAATTTAGTTGGTTGGTTAGAATTTCCTTTGTATCTAATGCTGGCCTGAATAATTCCGTTGTGTTAACGCAAAGGTGTGTGGCATACTCGGCCGATTTTCGCATTTTGGCCGGGGCTGATTTTCACTGCGATTTGTCTTAAAGGCCGTTCCTTTCTCGAGCGCTGAAGATAACACAGTGCTGCTCTAGGGGCTGTGAATCTGATTGCCATACTTCAGCAGTCATACGTCGTCATTGGCTAGTTTTGAAGAATATATTGTTCTCGGCGTGTGTACGGAAGAATAAAAGAGGAAAGGACCATATGGAACACGATAGAGAAAAGAAGACGTAGATGTATTGGACACACCCTGAGACACAATGAGTTTGAGAAGAACAAAACTGGAGGCAAAATTGAGGGAAAAGTGCCCAGAGGAAGGCCCAGGAATAAGTTCATGGACCAAATAAAGAATAAGTACATAGGAATAGATACCAGGAGGTAAGGGAACTCTCATTAGATAGGGAGGAGTGGAGGGGCTGTAGTAAAAAAATCTTGGGATTGAACGACCAATGAAATTAATTGTTCTAGACATTACGTTTCTGTTTTCATTCGTTACGCTTACTTGAAATTTTGTCGTCATTTTTATTTTTGTGTAATTATTTTTTATGTAGCCTGCTGTAGTAATTAATACTTAATTACGAATGCTTATTATCTTATTGCGCCTCATTACGCCACTGGCAGTGGCTGAGAATGCCTATGCGTAAAAATGGAAGCGCTGGAGATACCGCAAGCCCCTGATCCAAGAAAAGAGATACCACAGAATTTGGCCCCATTTGCGCAGTCCATTCGAGACAGATTAAGGCAAAAATTTTATGGCGGCTCCTTTATCGTCCGTGCGGTTCCTAAAGATACCACCTTTTGTTTTCGCAAATGGTCGCTGAGCGGTCCCTTGAGGGACCACTGTAGCTTTATTTGTTTCTCCTCAGCTTATTATCGCTTTTATCGCTGAGATAGGGTAGATATTTTTCTTCGGCGCTTGAGATGACCTTCCCGCTCAGGTCAAAGCATCGAATCACACTTGCCTTGTGTTTTGCGTCCGTCATTGCTTTCAAAATTAGGCTCTTATCCTCACGAATCTCACTCGCCATTATCTCAAACGTAAACATACACAAGGCCCTCTTATGCATCTCCCTCTTCGTTTCTCTCCGACGTAAGCACTCCGGGGTGTCCCAAGGATCGTCGCTCTAATCATCTGGCCTGCTCTTTTCCTCGCCACTTAAACAAAGATAACGATGAAGCTCCTCTCACTAACTTTCAACCCCTAGCTTCCTGCTAGCAATCTGTCCGTGCGGATGCCGCTGAAATTTGTGTTTCTCTAGTGGAGTGTGGATTATTTCATTTTATACCATATACGCAATGGCTCAGATCCTTTATTCATTCATTAGTTGTTCAATCCTAGGATTGGTTGACTACGGCCCTCCACCATTCCCTATCTAATGCTAGTTCCCTTTCCTCCTGATATCTTTTCCCATGTACTTTCCTCTTTACTTGTTTCATGAACTTATTCCTGAGTCTTCCTCTGGGGACTTTTCCCTTTATTTTACCTTCAATTGTGTTCTTCACTAACTCATTATGTCTCAGGGTGTGTCCAATCCATCTGTTTCTTATTTTCTATAAAGTGTTCCATATGGTTCTTTTCTCTTCTACCCTTCTGTACACTCTTCCAATGTTATTTTGTCCGTCTACTTGATCTTCAGCATCCTCCTCCAGCACCAGGTTTCGAAGGCTTCTAGCCTCTTCTGGTCAGCTTTTCCAATGGTCCATGATTCTGCTCCTTAGAGTGCTACGTTCCACATGAATGTTTTCACATACTGCTTCCTGGTTTGTAGTCCTATCCTCTTCGAGCACAGCAGTTGTCTTTTCCCCACGAACACCTTCTTAGCTTGGGCTATTCTCTGTACTTCTTCCGTCCCACGTGATGCTACATCCGGGATAGGTGAAGGAATCCACTTGCTCTAATTTCTCTCCTCTCGGGGAGATTTCTACGTTCAGCTTTCGCATACTGGGATTTTAGTCTTTGTCTTATTTATTTTCATGTTGTATTCTTGGAGAACTTGGTCCATAACGTTTAGTGACCTTTGAACATCATCACGAGTTCCAGCTATGACTAAAATATCATCAGTGAAGCGGAGCGTGTTTATTTCTTCTCCATTTATCTTTATTCCGCTCAGTACACTTTCTAGTGCTTATCTTATGGCCTCCTCCAAGTACATGTTGAACAGTGCTGGTGAGGGGTTGCATCCATGTCTTACACCTTTGATAGTTTTACCATTTTTCTGACTGCCATCTCTCATTCGCATTTTGGTAACTTGCTTCCTGTATATTTGGTAGATTATTCTTCTGTCGTCCTTACTCATTCCCAGCTTTTCCAGCAGTCGAAATACCTTGTTACCCTCAACATTGTCGAAGGCTTTCTCCAGATCCACGAATGCGATATAAAATGGCTTTTTCACATGCACTGTTTTTTCTACCATTACTCTCAGGCAGAGTATGGCCTCCCTGGTACCCCTGTTCTTCCTAAATCCAAACTGGTTTTCCGAGAGGTAGTCTTCAATTTTCATTTCCATTCTTTGATTTATTTATTAGTGTGAGTATTTTTGATGCATGTGATAATCAACTCAAGGTTCTGTGCTCCTCACTTCTCTCAATTCTTGTCTTCGGTATCGCAATCATTACGCTCCTATGAAAGTCCTCTGGAAGTGCTCATTAACTGGAGAAATGCCTACATTTCGAACCTTGGAAATTTAAATGCCGGGCCGCTCAGAGATATATCTAGAAGGGAACTGATGACGGGGACGTTGGGTAAGGATGTGAATAAAAGGCTGGTGAAGGGCTTGATATGGAGTGTAGCGTTGTATGGTGTAGAAACGTGGACCCTCAGAAAGGAGGACGAGAATAGGGTGCAGGCATTTGAGATGTGGGTGTGGAGAAGGATGGAGAAGGTGAGGTGGACGGCGAGGGTGACTAGCGAGGAAGTGCTTGAGATGGTGGGCGAGGTAAGGAAACTTCTGAATGAAATCCAGGATAGGCAAGGTAGGTGGCTGGAGGATTTAATAAGGGGCGATGGGTTGCTCAAGTATGTGATAGAAAGAAGGATGTTGGGCAAGCGAGGAAGGGGAAGAAGGAGAATGGGTTTCATGGACAGGATGAAGAAGGTCAGATCGTATGCTTAGGCAAAAAAGGATATACTAGAGATAGATAGGCCCCGAAAAGTGTAGAAAACAGAGAGGAGATACTCTGAAATCCAGCAAAATCTACCTTAACCGGTAGAATACTTTTAAAAAACTTAACATGGTACATATATAGTACACAGCGTAGACATGAAATAATGAAGATTAGTGAATAGGCTTACAGCTGATTGTAAACTGGTACATTATGAAAATTGCACTTATGGAAGTACACTTGGTGTCATTGAAAAAAATAACTGGAGAGTTGGGGGTCGGGCGGAGCCCCTGCCAAGTCGGGGCCCAAGGCGCGCGCCCGGTGCGCCTGTCGTAAATTCCACCCCTGCAGTCGTCGTATTTCTTTTGGGCACAGCTCGCCTTCGCTCAATACTCCCTAAGTCGCGGAAAGGCACAGGGAGACACGGTGAAAGGTTTTTTCGGTGGCGCAGTGAGCTTCTCATTTCCTTCGAGTGTAGTATTTTTACCTTTATTCTTATCTCCGGTCTAAGATACCGGATTGGAACGATATATATGGTCCCTTTCTCTTCAAACCATATTTCCTTTTGCGGAGATTTATTTTGTTTCTTCCCTCCATTGTAGTGCATAGCAGTTCCGGAGAGGCCCGAATATTTACAGCTATACAGTGTAGAATCATTGAAACATCTAACCAAATCAATTTATGGCGTTACCTTGTGCAACGACGAGTAGGAATAACATCATAATAAAAACGATATACAGTTTCACTATGTTTTAATGGTGTCTACCGGCTTCGACGTCTATAGCGTCATTTCTAGGCAGTCTTGAAAATTACACTATAGTCGTTGAAACCGGTAGACAGCATTAAAACACAGTGAAACTGTACTTCGTTTCTATTATGAGTTATTGAAACATCTGTCTATTCTTTTTGGAATAGTTCCCAGAAATGCCTATTGTAGCCTTGAAATCATTTTCTAACAATCTCTAGTCAACCACGGACGATACGTTTTAAATGAAGTAAGTGTGGTGGGTCAGTGAGTGGACTGAAAAATGTATCAATCCGCAGCACTTTTTTTTTTAAATTTCATCGAATCAATCGGGCGAAGTATTCTCGATTGTAGGAGAGAGTTTTAGACATAACATCGGTGCAAATACATGATATCCATAATTATTAGAGAAAACACAATAGAATGATACCTTGAGAATTATTCTAATTGTTGAAACAATGATCGGTGTTAACTAAGGTGGTGTGGAAATCAACTAGTGTGTTTTCTTTTTCAATGAGGAAGACGCATTTGCGGTCTATCCTTCCTTGGTTACCACGTCGAGAATTTAGCATTGATGCTGAAGTATCATCTCCCTTTTGTATTCATTCCTCCTTATTGTCTATTCTAGGAGGTTGAAGTCCCCTCAAATACGCTTTCCAGTTTTCCTCCCGCTAAAATCCTAACGGCTCCGCCATTTTCCTCCAACGTACCAAGTATCTTCTTCTCCCTCCTTGTCATTTTGCGCCGTCCCACTTCCATTACGAACCTCTCTCCATCCCTTTCATTTATATCATTGAAATAATTTTATTGATATTAATTTCGAGTCTTTATTCCTCGCAATTATTTTCCGATGAATCATATGATGTCCGTAAATTCTTGGCGTAAATGCCTACTAACGCGTGACGTTAGTGTATCCATTGAGGAAGATGGAGAGAGCATTGAAGTCGCCAAACTGTGGCCTGACAAATGAAATTACCGCCATATTGGTTTCCCCTGCTCTTTCCTTACTTTCCAATGGATATAACAACGGGATGGACGAATAAGCGGATGTTTAGCAAGAATAACCATCATCTGTTTGAAATTTAAGGCGTGTAACTCTTTATAAATAAATTGGCTTATTGGGGCCTTGTGTTTTACTCGATTTTACCATAGTTTTACCGGGAATGCGAATTATTATCAATTTAAATAAATAAATATGTAAGGAGAATCCTTCTTTAAGAAATAAATACATGATGATTTATTGTATGGTATCTTGGAATTACGTTAACTTGTGATGTATCGTGGGGAACACACATACAAAACATATGCGGTTCAGCATTAAAGAAACTACGTTTCGTTAAGCGTGTAATAGGAAGGTCCTCGGATGAAAAAGTAAATGAGAGATGCTACCTCGCTCTGGTTATGCCACACCTCGAATACGGCGCGAGCATTTTGGACCATGGTCATAAAGATTTAACTAAAAAAATATTAAAATACAAAAAAAGCTGCACGCTTCGTTAAAAATTGCTACGAGCGAACATATAGTGTTTCACAACTTTTAGAGGGATTAAAGTGGGAGCCCCTAGAGACTTGGAAGCTAGATGCTAGGCTTAGCTTGCTTGAGAAACTCGGAACTGGTGTGTTTCAGAGCGACATAGAGAATATTGTCAAGACCCCTCACTACATCTCATCTTAAAGTGTGACAGAAGCGATAAAATAAGAGAGGTTCATTGCCGAAGAGATAGGTACAAAAACTCGTTCTTTCCGCGCACAATAAGCGACTACAAGAAAAACTGAGTTCCACTAAATACATTCCTCTAATACGAGGTGTGTTCAAAAAGTAAGGTGACTTTATAATTTTATGAAAATAGATTTATTTATTCTTCAATATTCAAGTTGTCCCCTTCCAAGTAATCCCCCCCAGATATAATACACTTGTGCCAACGCTTTTTCCAATCCTCGAAGCAATTCTGATAAGCACTTTTTGGTATAGCCTTGAGCTCTTCCAGAGATGCAGTCTTTATCTTCTCAATCGTTGCAAATCTCCATCCTTTCATAGGTCTCTTCAGTTTTGGGAACAGGAAATAGTCGCAGGGGGTCAAATCCGGTGAATATGGTGGCTGAGGAATGATTGTGGTGTTGTTTTTGGCCAAAAAATCTCTCACAAGCAACGATGAGTGAGCAGGTGCATTATCGTGATGCAAAAGCCATGAATTGTTTTTCCACAATTCCGGACTTTTTTTCATATTGCTTCTCGCAAACGGCGCATAACTTCAAGGCAATACTCCTTATTGACCGTTCGACCTTGTGGTAAGAACTCCTGATGCACTACGCCACGGTAATCGAAGTAAACAGTGAGCAAAACCTTGACATTTGATCGAACTTAGCGTGCTTTTTTCGATCTTGGTTCTCCTGGATACTTCCATTGGGACGATTTGGCTTTGGTTTCGACGTCATAACCATATACCCATGATTCGTCGCCAGTTGTGATCCTTTTGGGCAAATCAGGATCATCATTGACGTCATTCAACAGCTCCTGAGCGATGCTCATGCGACGGTTCTTCTGGTCAAAATTAAGCAGTTTCGGAACGAACTTCGTGACTCACGTCTCATGCCCAAAACATCCGAAAAAATTGCATGACACGAGCCAACCGATATGCCAACATCCTCAGCAACTTTTCTTATAGTGATTCGACGATTTTCAAAACAATGTTCTTCACTGCTTCAACGTTTTCATCTGTTGTTGACGTGCTGGGGCGTCCAGAGAGAGGTTCGTCATTGGAATCTTCTCGGGCATCTTGGAAGAGGTTGTGCCACTTATAAAATTTTTTTTACTCAAAGCAGACTCACCGTATGCAACAGTCAACATTTCAAGTGTTTTGGAGCACTTAATTCCATTTTTTACACCAAATTTGATGCAAATTCTATGATCCATTTTTTTGATAGCAGAAAATCGCCGAGCACACCAAAACACGTCCAACATTTGTACCTGTCAATAACTAACTAAATATGCTATATTGTTGAAACTGTAAACATATGTTTGGGACATGTGTACCAACACAACAAAACAAAATAAATCGAAAATCGAATGTATGTTGCCCGCGACATTTGAAAAGTCACTGTACTCTTTGAACACCTCTCGTACACATCACCATTTCATTCCCTAAAACCTTATATCTTTACACGGCTGGTGTCGTAACACCCCCAGCCACGCCAATGCGGCGGCTCGCAGAGTTGTATGTAGATGAAAAGCATCGTTAAATTGCACAATTAGTGCGTCAGCTGGTAAGGGCTAAAGTCGGGGTTAAAAAAGATGGGAGGCCGCATGGCAAACGTCTCATCTCCGGCATCATCACTTCGACCTGAAGACGCCTGCTGGAACGCAGGCGGAACTGTTGTCTTTAAAAACTACAACGCGGTGAATAACCCCAGAAAAATGCTGCCTTTATCATCACAGCACCGCGGAAGCCTTCGCACCAACTTCTCCCTCTAATGTTTTCGACTGTTATTTCTTTTTACTCAAGTAGTAATTTTTTTCGGTATTGAGAATTCGTTGTCTAACTAATGGTTTTAATGTTTCTCAAGTGATTATTAATGACCCCAAAAGTCACAAATGGAAAAACGACTTCGTTTTCTTCCACTGATTTATTTTTTCGGTACAACTTGTTTCGACACATAGAGGTCATTTTCAAGTACACCTCTATTTGTCGAAACATGTCGTACCTAAAAAAGAAATGAGTGGAAAAAAACGAAGTCGTTTTTTCATTTGTGAATATCAACTTCCACATCGTTGAGCCTGATACCATTGAACCCCAAAAGTCACTTGTTCTGTGTCATCTGTGAAATGAAACTTATTTTTCTAAAGTCCTCAAATTAAAATCCTTTTTCTATGCTGAGGTCAACGTGTGTGTGTGGATGGAGTTCATATCTCTAAGAGCCGATCATTTTTCCCATTCGGCGATTAACTTCAATGACGGTTATAATTTGAAGCCATTGCTTTTACATCATAGTTCATCATTCCATTTTAAACTGACGACAAGAGAAATTTTATTGTCTCGTAAACTAAACGAGGCACTTGAAGTTGGTAATGAGGTCGCAGTTACACATTAAGGGTAGATTACATTTGAGGGTCGCTTCTTTCCGTAAGGCAAACTTAAAAAGGAAAATAAAGATAAAGAAGAAAGATGAAATGTGTTTTCTTTCGTCCGATCGAGTCTTTTTCAGTAATATATATCCCGACGTCCGACTTGATTATTGTGAACTTAAGAGATAAGAACGGCAACTTATTTCTCGCAGGACTGCTCTCGTTGCAGAAGACATAAAAGTATCCAACGCCAGCTTTCAGGCAAAGATAACGCATAACTTGTTTGCGGGTGGTCAGTGAAGGAAATAGTTAAATTCCCGTGACTTGAAATGAACGGTTTCTTTACTCTGAACATGTATTTGAGGTAGCATTAATGCGTGTTCTGAAATTGGACAGGTATAATTCTGTGCTTCAAGTCTCATCTACTTATTTTGAGCTCAACGTGTCTTAAGCTGATAGTTACTTTTTACTTGGTAATTCGGATTATTTCCGTAATTTGAGTTAATTTCCATGGATGCGGTATGGAGCTGGCGCGCACACAGGTAGGGAGGCCTTTAGCACCCAAAGATTTTACAAGTGAATGGAGCCTATTCCAACTGTCAATCGTTTCTTCAGTTGATCTACTGAAACTCTGCTTCATCTATTTATAAGTACACTTAATGTCTTTTTTTACCATGATAGTTATAATGCTCGTGTTCAACTTGATATTATGACTTGTTCAATATATTTTTCGCTTGAATCCTTTAGTTTATGCCCCCTTCCTACCCATCGCAAAAATCCTGCGTACCCTAAAATCCCTCCAAGCGAAAATTCTGGTTTTCCGCCTGAGTTGACGAGAAACCTGCACTTCGTGGTACTATTTTCTTAAGATATACTAACTTTTCTGTGATGAGTGAATTTAAGTTTAGTGTTTCCTTTATTTTTTATAAATTTCATATAAATAATCCTTATAGGACAAAGCGTTGGACCGAAGCTTTCAAAAAGTAACAAAAACAAGTAATTATACTGACTCAAGCCTCCATTGCTATTTTGGCAGGATTTGATATCATGATTTGTTAACGGACTGAGGGAGGAGTATAATTATCTTCAGACTGGTAGCCCTGCTAGCCGCCACAGGGGTGTTTTGTAGGGGATGCCATATTGCCAACATGAACTACAGTGAAGAAATTTACTTTCACCAACATGCACCACATAATAGGTATGCTACAAATGCTACTGAAGTCACAAAATTATTCTATAATGTAACTACGTAAACGCGAAACAAGAGTCATGCAGAGAACATGCAAAACATTGTGTTAGCACTACTCTGCAGATTTAGAAACATGCATTAGGGGGTATCCTAATCAACAAGCTGCACTACCTGTCAACTAACCTACTTCTAAGTGTCAACGTAGCCATTATGGTCTCTTATCGATCGTGGGAAAAACATTTTAAACCTTTTTCTTCTACAATCTATATCCCGTATTTTATTTTCATGATCTGATCTACCGTAGTATGTTGGAGTTCTTAAGATATTGAAAACTTCTACAAAACCTTACAAAACTTGTGTTAACTTCTAAAAGAAATATTGAAAACTTCTCTCTTTAGTGTGTCGGATATGTGCTCCAACGGAAATTTAAAGTATGTTATTTAAACCTAAATACTCGGGTTGTATTATCGATGACCGAAGCCGAAAAACATATATTAGCTCTCTCAATATTTAGGGCATGTTATACAAAATTTTGAAGTATATGATTGGGGTGGAAATCGAGGTAAAAGAGTTATGTGAAGAGATGATTCATGGATTCACCTATGCCACGTGCTCACAAGAAAGATACGTTTCGCAGTACGAGTTTTTATCATGTCGGTTGCACTTGCCCGTGATCCAGAGAGACTGGTGAACTTGAACAGCCTCGGTCGCTCCCACCTTGGCGCTCGCGGGTTAATGGCTTCAGTTCAAAGGAGTGGACGCTTGGCAGTGGCGATGGAATGCCGGCGCCATGTTCAACCTCTCTGCCAATCGTCTAATCGTCTCTTCTCATTGAGTAACCGTTCGGGCCTTCACATTTAGGAGCAATTGGCATTCAGAATGGTAGTTGATAAGTATTAACCAAGAAAATAAATGAGATTGTCATATGTAGGAAACGACTGTCTTTTTTCGTGAAACCACTTATGTCGTTGTTGCATTCGTTGTCGTGCATTCTAATTTTATCCGATTTATTGCCTTGTAGGCTTCGATTCCACTCCTGTTGATCGGGTTGTTGTCAGCGTCAGCAGGCAGTAATTTCTTAGGACGGGGAATCGTTTATCTGCCCTGTTCGTTTCTTTGCCAGTAAGTTAAACTGAGCCTATTCAGCCGATACTGTTGGAAGTGATTCAAATTATCATTTTGGTACTCTCTTATTCCTCCTTCAACTTCTGTAAATGAGACTGGGGTTGCTCTGTCTCCTACAGACTGTTGGCCTCGGATGAGCCACGATCAGGACACGAATTCTCCGGACAAGTTGACCTTATTTTTTTAATAAGTTTTCTGCCGGTAAAGGTAGGTTTTGATGAAAGCCACAGTATTTCCTCCCGGTTTTCTACACTTTCAGGAGTGTAGCTACATCTAGTGTTTCCTTATTCGCCTCGGCATACGATCTATCCCTTCTTCATCCCGTGCATGAAACCTATTATCTTTCTTCCCCTTCCCCGCTTACCTAATGTCTTTCCCTCTATCACATTCTCGAGCCACCCATCTTTATTACATTCTTCAGCCACCTACTCTGTGTATCCCGGATTTCACTCGGAAGTTTTCTTTCCTCGCCCACCATCACAAGAACTTCCTCGTTCGTTTCCTTTCCGTCCACCTTACCCTCTCCAGGCCTTATTCTGCCCTTTATAAGTATTTACTACATAATCGTCGTTCTTGTTACTGAAATTTAGTCTATTTCATGGTCCGTTGTTAACTTTGGTACATTCGGTCTTTGTACTTGCATCTTTTCATTTTATAGGCATTTGAATAAGGTCTATAAACAAAATCACACGTTCAGCTTAAAGAATTATCCAGAGTGAAAAACCAGAATCATCTAACTCAAGGAATGAACAATAATATTGTATTTAAATAGAATAAAAGTATTAATAACGAAGTAACAAAATTTTGAATTAATTAGGAGACGTGACAATTTTTGTTGTTGTTTACTCTTTCTGATATCAATGAGAGCATTTATGGCGTGGTGACACGAAGCACTTTCTTTTGCGGGGAAAATGCGTGTTGGCATATTCCCTTTTTTGAGCTTATTTTTTTTATCCCGCTAATTCCCAGTTTTATGCCTTTGGGACTGTAAATATATTATTATTTTGCAATTTTGGTTTTGTAATTCTATGGATGGTGCGTGTGCGTTTCACTCATCTATTATTTCTGTAGAAATGGGCAAGTTATAGTAGAAAAAGTCTGCGGCTTCGGGGACTTTTGATACTGTGTTACTTTGCAGAAGAAATTGGTTTGAATTCTAATGGAAAAGGCGATTAATTAGGCAGTATTTAGATGTATTACTACAGAAATTTTAAATAGCCTGAAGTGAAAATAATTACTTTTTTGGCGGAAAAAACACGTTAAGATGGGTTAATTTTATTTTGTGTAGCAAAGTGAGAATGAAAACCGATTTCACTGGCGGGTAATGCGAAACCTTCTATATTCAAAGAACTATCCGCACAGTGAATTTAATGGTGTCAACCGCTGATGGCCACATAATTGTGAGGAATTTGCACTGTGGAAAAATTATTCTCCTGGGCTTGGGTTCGAACCCAGACCACTTAATATGGCGCCGAGTGCTTTAACCAATTGGACTACCTTCGCTTGAATTTCATGGAGACTTTATGGAAAGAGCTGTCCTCCCATCCCTTCCAGGTACCATGAAATATACCTGTATACGAGGGCATAGCAAAATTATCCTCGAGGAAAAGCCTTACTTATGACACAAAGACGTATTCAAATAACTGCGGAACTGGTCAATCAGTAACTACAACGGGTCAACCGCTGGTGGTCACAAAATTGTGTGAAATTCACGGTGGAAAAATCATTCTATTCAAGGCTAATGATTTTTCCATAGTGAATGGCTAATGATTACGAAACCACCAGCTGTAGAGGGAGGTCAATTCTCATCTTACCTTCTGAAGACTTAACACTGCATGAAATGAAAATCTGGAAACGCTTTACATTTAATTATTTGTTGATATAATCGTTAGGTTTCAAGAAAAAGTATATCCGATCATTGGTCGTTCAATCCTAAGATTGGTTGACTGCAACCCTCCGCCCTTCCCTATCTAATGCTAGTTCCCTTACCTCCTGATATCTCTTCCTATGTACTTTCCTCTTTATTTGTTCCATGAACTTATTCCTGGGTCTTCCTCTGGGGACTCTATTCTTCCTTATCATGTTCTTCGCATACCCATTTTATCTCAGGGTGTGTCCAATCCATCTGGTTCTTCTTTTCTGTATGGTGTTCCATATGGTTATTTCCTCTTCTACTCTTCTATAAACTTCATCATTTCTTATTTTTCCCGTCCATTTTATCTTTAGCATCCTCCTTCAGCGCCAGATTTCGAAGGCTTCTAGTCTTTTCTGGTCAACTTTTCCAATGGTCCATGCTTCTGATCCATAGAGGCCTACGCTCCACACAAATGTTTTCACATGCCGTACAAACGCGTATGCACATACATGTATAAACAGTATGTAAGCGATGAATTTTGTAACTTGTGAACTTTGGTGATGCTACTCGCAAAATTCTTTGGCGGAATAGTAATGGGATTATGCTTTTCATCCACCCCCCATCAAGTGCTCCTGTCGTTCACGTGACTCGTCTCGCTGCGCTGTGCTGCGAGTCGAATAACTCTCTCCCCGATGTCCTTCCGCTTAAAATAAACAAGCGCCGTTCCCTCCCTCACTTTCCTTCGCTAAGTGGCCGAAGGTGACCGCTGCGCGTCGATGCGTGTCTTTGAACTTGCTTCCGTGTCGCCAGATCTTTTCCTTTTTTGCCTCTCTTTTCCCATTTCTCCTTTCGGGCCTCCGTCGAAAACCCGTTCCGTGACACCCCCCACGTTCGCATGTTGTATGCGCTCCACGATCGCGGTCGCCCCGTGTTGAAGGCGGAAGATATTCAAGCAAGAAGACTGCTTGGCCGTTGGAGAGAGTTTGGCCGGGCTCAAAGGACACGAGCGGGTTCACTGGTGACGGTGAATTACTATCAACCTCACATTTGCGAATCTGGCCGTCGAGAGAAGGCGTTAAATTCTGAACGTTTGTTTCAGAGCGACACAGAGAATGCTATCAAGACGTCTCACTACATCTCTAGGTCTGACAGAAGCGATAAAATAGGAGAGATGCATTGCCGAACAGATAGGTAGGTAAAAAAAATCGTTCTTTCCGCACACATTAAGCGATCACAATAAAAACTAAGCTCTACTATCCGCACTCCCATTATACACGTCACCATTTCACCTCCCAAAACCTTATCCTTTACATCTGTACACGGCTGGTGTCCCAACGCCCCCTGCCACACGCCCATGCGGCGGCTCGGAGGCTGGTGTGTATATGGTGATCCGTTATCGAACACACTTAAGCCTCTGATTTTTATTCACATCGATATAGTATCCTCGAGTTAGATTGAGCGAGATAGTTCCCTAGTCATATGGGAGATCAAATTCGAACTATACGTTTTAAATTCAGCAGGTGTTGGGAGCGTGAATTAAATATTGCATTTTTAATGGTACAATAATGTACTCTTGTGACAGAAATTCTAATTAATTTTATAAAAATATCTATTCAAGTCTTTAACTTGACCTTTTTTCAAGCGGTACGTTTAAAACACCCATATAACAGTAGTTGTTTTGGGATCGTGCAAAAATTACTGCAGTGACTTAATGATTTATTTTCAAAAACATTTGGGAAAATATGCAATCTACGCTGTGCGAATATTTTCACAAGATCTAGGTGTTAGGGAAAAGACTGGGACAAGTGACAAGATATAAGTATCAAGGGACGGAAATTACACAGGACTGGAAATGTGACAAGGAGATTAAAGGTAGAATTGCAATGGCCAGAGACGCTTTTACCAAAAAGAAAAAGTTGCTGTGTAGCAAAATGGATATTAGGCTTAGGAAAAGGTTGGCAAAGTGTTATGTTTGGAGCGTCGTACTGTGTGGTTGTGAGACATGGACGGCTTTGAAAAAGGATATAAAACGGATTGAGGCATTGGAGATGTAAATATGTAGAAGAATGTTGAATATTAGTATTAGTGAGAAATGAAGAGGTATTGACCAGTGGGGGGGAAGATAGAGGACTGATAAAGACAATTTAAACAAGGAAGCAAAACTGGGTGGGACATATATTAAGAAGAGATTGCTTGATGAAGGAGGTATTAGAAGGGATGGTGGAAGCCAAGGATAAACTCGAAGGAAGAAGAAAGAAAATGACGGATTATTTAAAAGAGGAGACAGGCTACGCGGGGATGAAGAGGAAGGCACGAGACGGAGTTATCTGGAGGAGAAGCTACTGAGGACCTGCTGAACAGCAGACTACCAATGATGATGAGGTGTTGTAAACCGTTCATTTTTTAAATCAAGTCTCTCTGGAGTGCATGCACGTACCATTTCCAATGTAAAAGGACTGCTATTTTTCGTCAAAAATCTCGGCAAGTAATGAGATAGGGTGTTGATATTTTGGTATCTTTGGAAAAATAAGATATGTTTCTTTAAAATGAGAGCAAATTCTTTGATTTGCAGGTGAAATGACTACCTAAAAGGCGAGTGATTTTTTTTTACTATCATGCACGACACTGTATTTCATCAAGTTAACGGTGCTACGACCATTAGCTTAAACCTGCATGTGGCTGTCTGGAGGTGAATTTATACAATTATACTTGCAATTATCCTTATGATACGAGTTTTTTGAAACTGTTAGCATTAATAAACTCAACGAAGTCCGGCGAGATGTTGTGGGACATTTTGTGAAGAGAATAAAAATAAAAAACTTGTTAAAACTTGGTAATGTCCACTGGATTTAGTGTAGGTATTACGCGTTTCGACGCTTATGCGCCATCATCAGGTACAAACATTTTTGGAAACAAGAGGTGCTTCTTAAACAAGGACATCAGATCTCTAATCGCTAAACACCTCATCGGCGAAGGCCATCACTGTAACTTCACCCCAAAGATCCTGTGGCTCGAGGGAAAAGGACGACGCCTTGACGCTCTAGAGAAATGGGAGATAATTAGAAGAAGAAAACGGAGGGTCAAACTAATGAATGATATTGAATTTGTGAACCATTCCCCCATTCTTTCCCTACCGACGTAAACCTTAGTCAAAAAATTCCCCCCCCCCACCCACTCTCACAATGAAACCTCCCTCCCTACCCCCTACCTCCCTCTCCCTTGAACCCCTTAACCTCCCCTTCCTTCCCCGCACATATATATATATGACTGAAATTTTCAAAAAATGTTTGTATCTGATGATGGCGCATAAGCGTCGAAAAACGTAGTACCTACAATAAATCAAGTGGACATTACCAAGTTTTAACCAGTTTTATTCTTTTATTCTCTTATTAGTATTAATGTATTTTGCGACTGCATGAATGTCTAGGGATAATAGAGGAATGCTAGAGACGTGAATTTAGTTCTAACTAGTAAATTCTGAAATAAGAGTATGAGAGCATATCAAATAATTAGCTTATTGGCTAAACTACCAATAGAACAACCTATTCATAAACTCATTAGAGGCAACTATTTATGCCTCTAATTGTACACGGGGAAAATACTATGTATTTTAAACCAGTCCGCTCTCCTGTCTTGTTCCCTAATTTTATTTTCATGATCTCATTTACAATGATCTAATTTAATTCTATTTATTTGTGGGCGGAATATTTCTCCACCACCTAATCATTGTATATTTACTCGAATGCATACGAAACCATGCCCCTGATGGAAAAAACCACCCAGGCAGTGGTCGAACCCACCAGTTTCGGGTGGTGATCAAAGATACCCCGCACCTAGGTAGGCCGAAATGTTTCCATTTTGCGGCCGTAATATTTGGATACGCCCTCATCGACCTGCTGTTTTCGTTACATTTCCTGTTTGTAATTAGTTAAATCCGTCTCTTTATCTTATTTTTTCACTTAAGTGTTCTTTAATCTGTTATATGGAGGTCACGAGCCTTAATTCAATGGTTAAATTAATTGTGAAACAACCTCGGTCATCAGAATTAATGATTAATTCAGTCTTGATGAAGGGTGAGGATAATAACGTGAAACTTTTAGAGTCAGAGGAAAAATAATTGCGACGAAGAATTTTTTATCATACGTGCTGATAAAATGCCATATAGCGTGGGGATTTTCTTAAGCTAATTGTCCAATTATGTACTGAAATGTATATAGTAATGAAATTACCACACCCAGTACATATATGAAATATACCAAATGAAATTACAACACGCTATAGATTGCGAAACTGTATCTCCTATACCTCTGTATATTGGTATGTGAATGTTTTCCCTAAAATTACCGAACCGTTTCTCCTGAGATTCGAATTTGTAGGGTTCGAGAAATCCGTTAGATCCTTGGGGCCGCGGGAGCCCTTTTTATTCCCGCGATAAAAGTATTGGATTCAGTTCTTAAGTTTCATTTTTTTGCTTTTTTAAATTATTTGTCTTCACGATATAGGGTTCAAATTTTCACTATCGGATGGAAAAAATAATGCCATATTTATTTCTTGCAATCAATTTTGCTGCACGCTTTGTTTTCGTTTAAAATTGTGTTTTCAATGACAAAATAATCAATTTTTCTCAGACTTATTCGATAGAATTTTTCCTTGGCAACCTAAGGATGGCTATTATACGCCTTTTCTTAGCTTACTAAATGAGCAATATTTACATATATGTATGTATACCTGTACATATAATTACTACACACTAATGCTTCATTCCATAAATGATTTTTTTAAATGATATAGTTTGCAACTCGTGCGATAGAGTTGCACAATTTTTGTTGTGTTTTTTACGAATTATTCCGATAAATAGAAACCGAAACGTTTAGAAAAATTGGAAATAGATTATACTATTTGGTTGCAAGGCAACAGTCGATGAGGAACAGTGTGCGAGAGAATGTCGAACAGATGGGTTTAAAGATATAGCGAACGGGAATTGCATCTTCTGCCGCTCTAATCTTGACCGTAGTACTAACGGACCGATGCCCTTACGCGTGACATCACATTCTTCTGTCTTTAATGCCATCATCCTTCCCATTCTTCTCCCACTTAGTTTCAGATATAGATCGAACACAGCAGAGAGCAGCAAGATTCGTGAAAATTGTTGCGATCGTCATAGTAGTGTTACTGAATGGCTGAGGGATTTAGAATCGGAACCTCTATCTAAACAAAGGGAAAAATATAAATTCAATTTTTTACGGAAGTTTCGCGTAGACTACTTTTTGCCGGACGCTCAGCATATTCTGCTCGAGCCAAACTTTCATGGTAGAAATGATCACAGACAATAAATCAAGGACATAGACTGCAAAACCAATAGATTTAAATCGTCAATTTTTTTCCACACACAATAAGGGACCATAATTGTTGCGAAACTTGTACCCTCACTCGGTAAATTAGGCTTTGCACTTGTGCTTAATGTCTGCACATCATTATTAGCTGCTTATGCCGCATGAAAAATCCGGCAAGATATAGCTCCTGTATGATTTATTACCTTATACCTATTACTATTCATCAGTCAGGCCAATAAAACTGACCTGTAGTTGTATCTTAAATAGTGTACTGCATAGTAGTATGTTCGTTTACGTAGCACTATCCTAGTTTATTGTCTGACCGCGTATTGTCATCCTGACTGCTTTTGGCCTGCGCCTAGCATTCGGGCGAGCGTGTGCGGTTCTGATTTCAGCTGGGGTGATTGCTACATGCCTGGTGTGGAATCGCCCCGTGGCTCACATTATAGTGGTGGCTTGCATGGTATTTCGTAGATGTACTCTCATCCCTACGCTAAAGTGGTGGCCTGCTGGGTTTAATAAGCAATGCTTGTCAACAGTCCCACCCAGTCATTCCTACGTGAGACCGTGACATTGCTGTCGTAAAATTCAGAGAGCCAGAGGCAAGAATACACTCGTTTCCTGTGTACGGAGTTTTCCTTACGCGGTATTACTAACACTAATGCTATGTTTGTGGGTTATTGTAAAGGATAAGTACTACTTAGTTTTTTTCACGTAGATTATGTGGAATCTATGTGGAAAAACTAAGTTATACCTATCATTTACTATGCCAAGCAAATTCTACGAAGTCATGCCCAGGACAATGAAATTAGTGGATTATCTCTGGGATATATACCTTTTCGAGTAAATTTACGGTTGTATTAGTTGGAAAGGTGTATGAAAGTAAAATATGAGGCGAAAGATATCAGGTTATATGTTCCTTCTTGATAGAAATCGTGCCTCGTAATGTAGCTAAACGCAGTAGAAGAGATTGTGCGTGCCTGTCTCCGTTCTCGGCTTAACACACCGAGGGTGATAAGCTTGATAACGGATTCCAGAAAACCTTCGCCTCGCCTTTTGGTGTCTGCTAATACTAAGTCATTGCCCTTCGCCAGTCAATACCGAATCATTGTAGCATCAATACTAAGTCGAAGGGAGATTGTACATTTCTAAATTGAGCAATCGATGAGAATTCCATTTATTTATATCGTTGATGGTGAAATGCGTCGCCAGTGTTTTCGGGACTAATCTGTCTTTTTGAGCATTAAGATAAAACTTTCGGTCGACCGATCATAAAATGTTGCAAAATCCAAATCGTTATGTAAAAGATAACATATCAATGCGACTTAAATTGCTTATTTGCTTACTCTTTTTTAAATGGAATTATACGTTTTACGTAACTTCTTGAATTCTGCCTTATAACTGGCCGAAAATATTGGTGCAGTTAGGAGTTTTCCATATTTTTGGTGTTTAATGCGCTAAGATTTTGGATAATTTGTCGATTATGAAATAATAAAAGTCATGGTTTTATGAAGCACACGTTTGATCGACCATATTTCGGAACTGAAGAACAAGAACTACTTACAGGTACAAAAGTTTTATCCATTTTATTTCCGAGATGCCAAATTGAATCACAGAAAGGAAAGCAATGCAACAACTAAATGCACCATAGAACTTCATGTCACGCAGATTCCATATTCAACATGATATACCATTTTTGACATCTCCATGTTTAGTTATGCTGCGATTACCCGTCTGCTGGGAAACTTGCGTTAAATATTCATTGCACATTAACACATGTCTTTACTTTCTATCACATTCCAGAGGAAGGTATTGGATGCCTCTCGCATTGAATGTTGACCGTGACATTGCTGCTCAAGCAGACTCGTTGTATCTCTCTGAAAGTTATTTTTTTCATGGCCGTCGACGTTCCACTATTTCTCATTGTCTCTTCCATCCATATTTCCTGTATGCGTGCTATTCCCTCGAAGAATTCCACCTTTTTATGCCTCCCCCTGCTTCGTTTTCCATTATTTTCTCGTGCTCTCCTAACTCCCTATTGTATGGCATCCAATCCATTTCCCTCCTTTTTATGGCGAAGTCTATTTCCTCCTCTTTGTTTCTTCGTGTTGTTATAGAGTCGTGCATTCAGACGTTTAATTATCGAATACTGGATACTGTTTGTCAACTCTCGATTTTTTCAAAGATTTGCAATGATCTTTAGTCGATCGATCCAAGCTTAGAACAGTTGGAACTATTAACGCCTCTAGAGGTTAAGAAAGACGTATACTTGATGTTAAAACGTTTAAATGCGTTGTACAGATATAGGATCGAAATTGAGGTTTTGAAGCTCAGCAATTCCACGTACCTTGTCAAATCTTTCGGTGCTCATCTTAGCTTTTCGTCATAAATTAAGCTGCTTGTCGTCATTTATCGCATCTGTATCATATATCATCTGCCATACGTCTCCTCTTGATATTTGTGGATTTTAATCAATTTTCGTTCTCAAATCTTTCTATCTTAAATCTCCAATTCACCTACTTCTTCTACCTACTGTAATTTATGACCTGTGATTGTCTTTAAGAAATATACTGATTTGTATGTTCAAAACGAAATCTGAAGCATGATCATTAGTTTAGCAGCTATGGGGCTCATCATCATTATATCCCTGTCATTATTAAGGTTCTCGAAGGCTCTAACCTTTTTTCTCATTATTACCTTCTTTTTTTGCGTTAATCTATCAGTCTTTCTCTATCATTCTCTTGCAACTTCCCGGCATCTATCAACATGTCCTACTCATTGTCAGCTGATTCATATAATATGTATTCAGCCAAACTTTAACTTAAATAAAATGTTTCGGGTTTGTCCCATGACTGCGACTGCATGGCTAACTTGCAAGATGGAAATGTCTCTTTTCTAAATTTCGGTTATATTTTAACTTTCAGCCTTTAACTTTGCTTATTCGCTTTCGTGTTTTGTGTAATTCATGGAAGGACGGAATGAGAAAATTTCGAAGTGATGCTTGTCTGGAAAAGGTGTTTTTCTGTTCCATTTTCCCCGACCCAAATCTCCATGACTTACGCGTACATGTTAGGTTAGCGTAATACTTTTATCAGTAATGGGTGATAGTATGTTTCCTCGTGCGCCTATCGACGGCATATGCACTTACAAGTGCTTGATATCCCCTATCCTGGTTGGGATTTACACTAATAATTCCTCGAATCCAGTTTTGCTTCAAGTACTTTCTCCACGTACTTCCTATGCGTGGACATGATACACCCAGTCCCTCTGCGCCTTTGGTTATACTTTGATACATTAAAACTGATTAATCAAAGGCATTTATTCAAGCTTTCATGGGTTCAAAAACCATCCTCTTTGCACGAAGAGATCTTTTGGGAGTTACATATTGGAGGGGACATTAGATTAATCTGTCCTACTTCTGGCTTCGCCGCTGAAGAGTGAGACAAGGCATCAGAAAATATCATGACAATTAAGCCATAGGCTTTCCCGATGGATGGTATGGAGGAATAGCACAACGGACATAAAACGGAGAATAGCCCAAGCTAAAAAGGCGTTCATGGAGAAAATACAACTGCTGTGCTCAATGAAGATATGACTACAAACCAGGAAACAGTATGTGAAAACATTTGTGTGGAGTGTGGCTCTTCATGGATCAGAAGCATGGACCATTGGAAAAGCTGACCGGAACAGACCAGAAGCCTTCGAAACGTGGTGCTGGAGGAGGATGTATAAGATGAAATGGACGGGCAAAATAAGAAATGATGAAGTGTACAGAATAGTGGAAGAGGAAAGGAACACCATAGAAGAAAGAAAAACTAGATATATTTGACAAACCCTGATACACAAGGGGTTTGTGAAGAACACAATTGAAAGTAAAACAGTGAGAAAAGTCCACAGAGGAAGACAGAGGAATAAGTTCATGGACCAAATAAAGAGGAAAGTACAAAGGAAGAGATACCAGGAGGTAAGGGAACTAGTATTTAATAGGGAAGGGTGAAAGGCTGCAGTCAACCGATCTTAGAATTGAAAGACCAATGAATGATGATATGGAAGAATTCCTTTCGGGTGCGGCTCCGGGTTAGCATTTCTATTGCTGATGTTGCGACGAGCCTCTTACTGATCTTCTTCGGGGCGATACTGAGCTTTTTTTCGCCATGTGAGAGATCAGTAAGTGACTCGTCGAATAGCCGGCCATGGAAAGCCTAACTGGTGCCACCCCCAGGGAGATTTCCTCCCTAAAATAATTTTTTTTTCGGGATGTGTGAAGGTGTCTGACCTTAATCTTACCCAGTCGTAACACCGGTTGATTGAATGCAGTACGAAACCCGTATAGGTCGTTGAGTACGAACGTACCTACTTATTCTTTTCTCTTCAACTGTCTACCCTCAGGCAACCTTCCAAGCCCGCTGCTTTTCGCTCTTTGCAGTCCACGTCGCCGCCTTCTCCCAGTTGGGTCGCTCCTACTCCCCAATCTTACTCCTACCCTTTTAAATAAGGAAAGCGTTAATAACCTCCATTAATTTTTTCACACTTAGATTACTGTTCTTAGTTTACAATGGTATCCCTGATGTACTTGATCTAAAACTTCAGGGTATACTAAATTTATGTGTAAGATTCGTGTTCAGCCTTCGAAGAGATTTGCATATACCGCAACACCTTAAGGAAATCGGATGGCTGACCACCAAAAACCGGCGGATGTAGTTCATAGCCCCCTTCCTCTATTGTTTGTTTCTTACCAAAAAGCCCGAATGTTTTCTTCGAAAAAATGCATAAAACCACCCATATAACCACGAGAACTGATGTAAATTTCCTTTACTATTCTTCTCATCGGACAAACTTTTTTCATAAGTCATTGCAGGTAATAGGTTCCATCTTCTGGAATTCCCTGACAGATGAGGTTAAAAAGGCCCCGACGATAAAAACCTTTCAGTCAATGATCTGTAACTCATTTCTAATGCCTCATAATCCATGTGCCACTCTATCAAATCTATCTTTCTTTATTTATTTTTTCTATCTCCTGGATTTTTGTCAGTGTTTGTTCATCATTGCCTTTATACTGATAGTTTGTTATGACCTCTGTATTTTTTGTTCTTTATTTTGTTTGTTGATATCTTTAAAATTGTTTTCTAGCTCTCTTATATGTTTGTAGCTTCATCAATTTATCATGTAAATATTCATGTAATGTCGGGACTCAACTCCTTTGTGTTCATTTAGTGATCCCTCACAGCAATTAAGTGTGTATAGTGTTGTCGTCATGTTTTACTGATTATGTACTTTATTTTCTGATCTTAGAGGGCATCACGTCCTAGATCAATGAATTCTTTTTCATTCTTTCTTTCGTTCACTCCAGACTATGTCTCCTCTTTCCTTCCTCAAATCCCTCCGCACTATTCTCCGTTGTGTTCCCCCGCAGGCGGGACTCTGAATCGCTCGGTCTTTCTCGGCCCTTTCCCAGAAGCTCTGGTCCCGCTGCGCTTGTGACCGCGGTTCGGATCGAGCACTCACAGTCTTGTGTCCCTTGAACTATCTCTCTGGCTCTCTCTCCCTTCTTTGCCATATCTCGAGAATGTGGATCGAGTTCGCTGCCACTGCGGGGTAGTAGGTGAACCGCGAACACTCGTTCGGAGAACAGTTCACTCGTTCTCACCCTCAGACGTTAAAGTTGATTTTCACATGGTGTGTTTACACTAGCTAGTGTATACGCAAGCTGCATGCAGCTTGCACCTTTTGATGTAAATTCCACCTAAAAACGGCTCTGCACGTCGTCTTGCAGAAATTTTAAACAGGTCGGTTATTCCTTTGTGGAGGCGAATTGTTGCCAATGTAATTGCTCAATCTTTTGACAAATTTTTCGTCAAACTCCCCGCAAGTTTTGCGTGAAAACTTTAGGTGGTAACGTGCTGGTGTATAGAAATCTCTTGCAACTGGTATTTCGATGTGTAAGCACCGACTTCTATGGCGTAAAGGGTCGATGGTGGTAGTGATCGACCTCGGCTCTCACCTGCAGTGACACTAAGACGGGCTTCTATATTGACTTCAAGTAGCATTTCGATCCTGCATAACATTGCTTCGCGTAACGAATATTACGTATTAGTACCTATTTTATATTGATGTAAATTTTACCTACAAAGAGGAATTTAGAATTATATTCCATATTCTTGGGCTTAGATAGTTTGAGTGGTAGCAGAGAAACGTGAACGATTGCATATTGGCGTCGCCGTTGTTTCATAGCCAAGAAGATTCAAACTCACGCCCAGTGAGTAAAAACGACCAGCAAATTTTTTTATCCACAATAGAGTCTACCTATCCTCTTTTTCTCGTGAAAAGCCTTGAGATATCAGGTTTATCAATAAATGGAGCTCAGCAAACTTAGCCGCTGGGGAATATGTCGTCCTTAGCGTCTAAATTTGCTCCGATAACTTCTCAACTTATGAACACGCTCTCTAAGTATGTTTTAAATCGCTTAGTATTCCAATGATCGACTGAAAAGGATAGATTTATATCCACAACATGATACACACGTGGTCATCGTATATATGAAGATGACCATTTTATCTCGTTCAAGCTTATTGCGTCGAGTCTGCAATCAGCTTGGATACGCTATCATAGAGGGTGAATCATTAATCGACTTATCGCATCGAGTCTAAACGTTTCAATCTTCTCTCTTAAAATTATTATTGGGTGATTTTGAACATTTTTTTAGTTCATCCTTGCGATGTAAGTAGGCTCCCGTGTAGGATAGGAAGCGGTATCTAGGATGTACCCGTCAACTGGCGTAAATAATAGCCTCATGGTTTCAAACTTCTGGGAGCGGCAGATCGACATCAACAGATCTATTTCAACAATCAACGGATAATGTCGAAACAATTAACGGCAAAACTACCTTTTTCCTATACATTGCCTTCGACTCTTTATTGCGGTGAATTAAGAGTTAGTTCCATTTTAAATAATAACGCATTTTTTTGCTGGAAACGTTCTTTGATAAGCATAATGTTCAAACAGTAAGCCATAAGGATACATGTTCATGAAAAGAGCGGAAACTGGAGACTTATTTCGCTGAGTATGACGAATGGACGGGACGTAAAAGGAGGAGTTTTCATTTTTCATTTGCGTGAGCTAACTTTCCATTTAGCTCGCGAGCTGACTTTCCATTAAGCAAATACGACGCTCAATATTTTACGTTTATGACGGATTGCGTTTGATTATACATGAGAATTACTTACGGAATTAAACTACAAAACAGTTAAGTTTAAAATGTCAGTTTCCCGCGAACGACTCTCGGGGGCTATAATAGCTGGCCACCATGCTTAGTAATTATATCTTTCGTTAGGTAATGCGTGTGATTTGTTCTCTAATGCTTCTGTTTTAACTTTCTACGGAGTGTTAAGTGCACGTCTCGCAATTCTTGTTCCATTATGCATATATATGTGTAGTTGAGAAATACATTAACACTCATAGTTTCTGGAACATAGGGAGCATATTGTATAGTGACGTACACTTCATCTTCTGACATCTTGGCGGCCCCGGTGGCGGCGGGGTAAAGCCCCCGTCTGCTTACCCGAGGGTCGCGGGTTCGAGTCCCGCCTGGGTAGAAAATTATCTGCCCAGGACAAGGGTGTTTGTGTAATGAGTTATATGTAAGAGAGGGCTTGATAGCCTTAATATCGCTCAGAAATAAAGACGACATTATTATATATGTGCTCGTGCATTTATTCCCGTTGTCTCACTAACTTCATGCTAGGTACAGCGTGGTCAACGTTGAAGAAAACGTACCCCCTGCTGCACGCTTTTGAAGTGGTTTGCTCGGTACTATGTGGGTGTTTCTTAGATTATAATGAGATGAAATGACTCATAAACGAATCATTTCTAGGAATCTAGACTGCAAAGTTCATGCTTTTTCTTTGCATTATAATTCCCCCCTAAGCTAAAGGAATCTTTGCTCTCAGCACCGTTGCGTAACAAGATTGGAAATCACGCCTCCGAGGCATGGTCCGCGATCCTGGCAAAAAAATACAACAAACATTTTCTCCCCCGCCCCAAACGAGTTTTTGCACCGCGCGTGGACTCCCAATGGAGTTGCGAAACACCACAAAGAACACCAATTGAGTGGGGAAAAAATGCGCGGAGCATTGTCATCGCCGTATTTGCAACTGAAACTTACGCAATGGGCTTAGCTTTCGACCGAACCCGACACTCACAGTGTTTTTGGCGCGCGGAAAAAAAGTGAAAAACGTGCGACCGAATGCCTGCGGAGAAAACCACCGGCTTCGGACCCGTTGCCCTATTTTGCATCTGGTGTCGGTGGCAAAGGAGGGGGGGCGTGGACCAAAATAGATGCAGACCTCGATTAACGCGCGCGGCGTTTAACCCCTCCGAGCGTACTAATGACTAGCCCCGCGGGGAATCCGCAGAGGCCAATCACCGCCTTCAATCTTCGGATCGTGAGCGAACCGCCGCAGATCCGCTCTTATACAAGCGAGCGCGGATGTGCGCGCCTCGACACGGGTCCAAATTCCATCCGGGGATAATCTTTACGCAAACACACGCTTCATTCATCGTCTCTGTCGCCGCCAACGAGGCGATAATAACCTTCCGGGATACATGCGCAATCGATCAGTGGAGTAATGAGAATCTCTGACGGGAATGCGAGATAAAGACAAAATAATACTCATCCTCTACTCTCGAGATAACTCGCGCCAATATTTTACGGATCACTTAATGAAAAATATTGCAGATTGAAGAATACTTAGCGTTGACAAATGATGAGAGTTCACTTCACTAGAGATTTGAAAAGAAATGCACGTTCCTTCGCGCGTGATTGGCAATTCGAGCCTCACAAAGCAAGGAAAATGACTTAATTTCTGAAAGCTTTCGTGGAAAATTACTCGTTCCGAGTAGAAGAGATAAATAAGCTGATTTTGCGAGCTCTCATTTTACGACATCCGTTTTCTTTAAGCGTTAAGTAGTATAAATTTGACTGCATCCGCTTCCTTAACAGGAAGCTAATGTCCAAATTAAATTACTGCGAATCCCTTATGTATTTATGGTGCTAGAATATGTACTCTCTACGTCTTAAACTATTCTAACGTATTATTGGTTTGGGGAGGGAGGGGAAGGAAGTTGGTGGCGGAGGAAAATTGCTTTAACCCTAGGCATCAATTATAAATCTCTCGACCAATATAATGTAGAAAATAACAAGATTCTTGATTTGAAAAATTTGTGAATTGTTAATTTAATTGTTGGCATTTAATTGTTGTTTGTTTGCTTATTTTTTTACTGTTTGAAGTTGTTATTTACTTTGTTTTTATTCAATATTAAGTTCAATTGTAGGTAAATTTTCGGTTCATCAAATTTCGTTCTAATAATTGTGTAAATTCCTGGCTGTATGTATCTTTGTTTCGTATTGCAAAGCCTTGAGGATGCCAATATATTTGGCGAAACTTTGGCTGTGAGTGAAATACATGAATGACCCAGTACTCAAGAATCTTTTTTTGATCTATTTATAAATAAGGGCATAATATGTAGAATTCCCATGGCTGAGGAAGCATATTCTTCGAGGAGGGAATTTATGAGGGGAGAGGATGTGGAGTCGTAGAGGAAAGGCTGGTGAAAACTCTAATACGGTGCGTGGCGCTGCATAGGTTGGAGACTTGGTCATTCAGAAGAGAGGATGTTGGCAGACTTAAGACGTTTGAGATGTGGGTGTGGAGGAGGAGAAAGAGGGTGATCTGGGTTGCGAGAAGGACGAACAATGACATAATGGACGTGGTTGGAGAGGAGAGGAAGCTGGTGGCGGAGGTTCGGAGGAGGCAGAAGAGATGGATGGAGGAAATACTGAATAGAGAGGCAATGTTGAAGATGGTAATAGAGGGGGGAACAGGAGGAAAGCGTTGGAGAGTAAAAAAGAGGATAGGAATGATGGACTTCATTAGCAGAGGGAGACGTTATGAGGAAATGAATATGGATCTAATGGCAAGTCATAAATAGGAGGGAAAGTGAGTTGATGGCTGAGTTTCGGATGTTATGATGAAGATTATCCAAAAACCTACAAATCAGCTGGTAGAATATACGAATGAATGAAAATGATAGTACCCTAGAAATAGTACTATCATTAATTTTTTCGAGGAAGGATCGTTGAAATATTATAACGCGCGTTATGGTTCCGTGATCCGAAATAACTATTGGACGACTGCGCAATACGAAGTTTGTAATGGCTCCATTAAGCGTCAATTATAATATTAAATATAACTTGAACGTTGCATTTTTCACACTTTATTTGGGAACCCTACCGGTTTCGACACACTCGTGTCATTTTCAAGGGTAAAGCTCGTAAAAAGTAAATGACACGAGAGTGTCGAAACCGGTAAGGTTCCCAAGTAAAGTGTGAAAAATACAACGTTCAAGTTTTATTAAATATGTCACTTTTTCACAAAGTATCGCCTGACTCGATCCAACTTATTGTCAATTATAATTTTCACACAAAATTTGGCTATAGAATGCCTCGTGTGACAACAAGTGTAGTTTGCAGAAATTTTCTTAACCATAAAGTTTGGTAAATACGAACCTGTGCCGCCATTCTGAGATGAATGTTTTGAAAGTGACATTAGCGTTCTGTGTGAGGCCCGCGGTAGTGGAGATGGAGCCGGTGCTACGCAGCAAAGCCACTGAGCGATGGGGGGAGGGGAGCGGTGACCTGGACCACTCCCCACTCTACTACACTTGGAGAGGGGAGTGAGCGAGGCGAGTGTGTAGATTTTCGGGTTGGTGGGAGGAGGTGGCTTTGTCGCATATTAAAAACGCCGACTCAGCGCTACGAAGAGGGTCGTAACGTATTCGAAGCGCCAGGCCAACGCTGGCGTGGTCAGAGTGAAAGGATAGGGATTGTTTTACTCGGGCACTTCACCGCAACAAAGGGGAGCAGAAGAGTATCAACGAGGGCCACACAAGGCCGCGCTGATTTCAGCCTTTTTTCCAACTCGGCGCTTGCAGTTCCATGCCCGACTTTCCAAGCCATCTCCCGCAAGAGGGGAGGGAATATAACACTGACGAGGCTTTTATTCGGATAACTGAGGACATTTGGCACAATTTTTCAGCATCTGACGATGAAAAGGGGGAAACTGGTGGGAATTATACAGGAAAATATATGAGGGCAATAATTTGCCCATATATGCTCTTCGAGCACCAATTGTTTCCATTTGATGGCGTATTTCTTCAACATTCGAACAAATGTAATAGAAGGGTTCCCATTCATATGGTTGTCTGCGAAATAGTTCATATTATATTAAAATATCCCAAGTTATTTACCCAAATCCCACTGTCGCCAATATTTCCTTCAGTAAAGATAGAATAAACGGATTTCATCCAGTTAATATTATCAAATTCTGTCGTAAGGTTAAATATTTCCTCAGCTAATATTTTTCTGTGTCCTAGTGAGTTATAATTCTCTTTTAAATGAATCAGTTGTTAATTTATTCATATCTAGCTAATTTTTTTGTTTTCCTAATATTCAAAGTGCACTTATTTAAACAAACTACGCAGTTTTTTTCAGAAAAATGTCAGAATGTTCAAGATTTTAGTAATGCATCAAAGCATTTCTGTATTTAGATATTATCGGCTAAAAGTGTACAAGGTCACTCACATTCGTTTGATTTACAAAAAAGTTATTATTCTCTTGTGATAACGTTTAAGTTTTTACAATCAATTTATTAATAGATAACGGGTTGGCCGCTTTTTAGGTTCTCCCATTTCTCATTCCGGTTGGCAAATATCTTATCCTCAACGTATGTTAGTAAGCCTATTAGGGTTAATTGCGGGAAAATGTTCATGGCCTATTGATTCATCACGTTATGCGAGAAGGAAAAGAACTGGCGCACGAAGATAAATGAGAGTGTGACGAATAAATATTTATGAAAGGTACGAACGAATGGAAAGAGATCATTACTACTCCACATGCCCATTCCTAGACTTTCGATCACTAAACGTTCTCTTTTCTTCCGCCTCTCCTCTCTATTGAATTCCCTCCCTTCCTATATTGATCCATTTGCAATTTCATCTAAATCCTTTATAAGCCTTTCTCTTTTGTATCTTTCACCTAAGTAGTTATTCCCCCAATTTGCTTTTTAAAAATATATTTCCATAATTTCTGCTTGCAACCAGTTGTTAAGTTTGCTTGTATATGTCCTTAAGTGTGTGTATTGTTACATGGCCACTATAAAATGGCGACATAGCTGTATGTGGTTTTATTACTTTAAATAAATTAATAAAATAAAAATAAATTACTTATTTAAATTTACCCCAAGGGAATAGGCTGGACTCAGTCACGAAAATCCGTGAATGAGCTCTAAAACTCGAAAGGTCGGAATTTTCAGTGTCGTGCTAATCATCCCGAATGAGAAACGACACGAAATGGGATTCACTCTATTTATCATCAAATTATTATGATAATTAAACATAAAATCTCGATAGTTTTGGGCTCGAATTTGAGGTATGTTAATTATGGATTTGGATTAACTTGGATTAATTGAAGTATGTTCATATTCACAAAAGTGAACTACTAGTTTCAACTCTCCAGGGATACCCTCCAACGCATAAACGAATTAGCTTTTCATGACTGCAGGGGTTATTTTTACTGATAAGATTAATTTTGGGAATAGCAGTACTGCTCTCCTCGCCCGGTCTCATTATTTTAATATAAAATACACTGCGCTAGAGGTGTACATCCGGCCGTACAGTAATCTTAGCGGAAATTCTTGCTTGCGCCTTTCTGGAAAACATCAACGGGTTAGCGAGACTCCGTTTTGCATATTTTTTATTTAGGTTGTCTGAAATACATTTTGTGAAAGAAATTTCATTAATTATCGGGGGTTGTATTTTAAACTTATGAGATTAAGACGTTTTAGATGGACTTTTATCAACTGCTATCAACCCAGCTTTTTGACTTTGGTTTTGGCCTTCTTCGGTAGTCAACATCGTGGGCTTATCTTCTAGAGTTTTAAAGGACACCGTCCGTCTGTGGTCCTACGTAATGGAAATGCATCATTATGCATCAGCTTAAATATCATTTAGCAATCTCAGATTAATTTATTTCATAACGACCGGCTTTGTTACAATTACATTGTCATCATTAAGATGTGCTCTGTTTCGAATTAGGTCTTTTATTAATAAATCAGTGCGGAATTTCAAAAGAATGCTTCCATTGTTACATCGAAGCTTTCTGAATAATAACTGAGAAATTACACAGTGTTTGAATTTATGGTCTTAATTCATATATTATCAGTATTAAGAATGGAGCATATTGCGGAACTTGAAAAAAATGAGGATGTATCAAGTTTACTAAAAATGTGTGTAATTTCATTTATGATACCTGTGTGAGTATTGTCATGTTTTTGTCAAAAATATTTGTAAATACGTAAAAAAGTTTTCACATTTCTGATTTATACCCTGTGGTTAGTGTACAATTCTATCAGAGCACAAGTGATAACATTAGTGAAAATCATATGTTAATTCAGAGACATATCCTTAGTATTATTTTTGTATAAGTAGATGAGCGAGTTAGTAGCCCCAAAAGGACAGTTCCCCATTGGGCTACCTACTGTCCCGATTGATTTTTGGTGATTGTTCCTCTGAATGTGCATAAAAGTATAAGGGATGAATTTTTTTAAAAGTGTTCTACCTATTAAGGTAGGTTTTGTTGAATGTCAGAGAATCTCCTTCCGGTTTTCTATACTTTCAGAGGCCTAACTACCTCAAGTATTTCCTTTTTCGCCGCAGTATACAATCTACCATTCTTCATCCTCTCCATGCCATTCTCCTCCTTCTATTCTCCCTCTTTCTCTTCCCCGCTTGCCCAACATTCTTCTCTCTATTATTTGCTTTTACTATATTTATTCTATTCGTTCATTTCCAAATTACTGCGTGATTAACCAGTGACGTGGTATGTAGTCACGCGCCCGGGTATAAAGATGTAAATCAATGAAATGCAATTAGACATGAGGAAAGCCATGGGACTTGCTTTTTTAAAAAGTATTCCATCGGTTAAGGTAGGTTTTGATGAAAGTCAGAAAATCTCCTCCCAGTTTTCTACACTTTCAGGGAGCCTATCTCCCTCTAGTATACTACTACCTTTTTCGCCTCAGCATACGATCTACCCTTCTTTATCCTGTCCATGAAACCTATTCTCTTTCTTCCTCTTCCCCGCTTGCCCAACATCCTTCCCTCGATCACATTTTTTAGCTATCCCTCGCCCCTTATTACATCCTCCAGCCACCTACCTTCGCCACCGACCTCGAATTTCATTTTGTTTCCCGATCTCGAATTTCAGTTTGAAAGTTTCCTATCCTCGCCCACCATTTCAAGTACTTCCTTGTTAGTCTTTCTTTCCGTCCACCTCACCTTTTCCATCCTTCTCCACCACCACATCTTAAATGCCTGCAGCTTATTCTCCTCCTCCTTCCTGAGGGTCCTCGCTTCTGCCCCATGTAGGTAATGTTTATCCATGATAAAATATAACACAGCAATAGTAATATCCACACTTTAATATATTACTTCAACACCGACCATGGTTTCGACATACGAAGGTCCTTGAAAATGACATAGTATGTCGGGTCCTTGTCCTTCAAAATGTCATAGTATGTCGAAACCATGGTCGGTGTTGAAGTAATATATTAAAGTGTGGATATTACTATTGCTGTGTTATATTTTATCATGGATATATCGCATTTCCACCATGTAAAGCCTGAAACGATTTCATACGTAGGTAATGTTTATCACTTATTATTATTTCAATTGCCAGAAATTTAATGCCTTATCAAAATCCTATCATTTTCTCATCGTTTGTGAGTAGCATAGGTGAAGTCACTATCTCACTCATACTATTTTGTTGCTCTCGTTCTCACGCCTAACTCATCGCCCATCTTCCCTTTTCAGATTGTCATGGACGCCAAGGAGTTGTCCCGGAGGATGAACCACCGCGGCGCTTGCGCCTGCGACAACGACACCGGGGACGGAGCTGGAGTACTCACGGCCATCCCCCACACCCTGTACGCCAGGATACTCAGGTGAGTGATTTATAATTCCCGTCGGCGAAATGACGAGGAAATCGCCCCTTCCCGTTGACGACGTACCCACCCTAAAAGGCCCGGAAAGTTTGACCATTAGCTAAGTGTACTTCGGAGGAGTCAATTTGACCATGCCTCTGGATGCCTTGTAAACGTAGGACCGCGTATGGAATGGCATTATTGATAGTGTATTTCTTTTTAATACTTATTTATTCATTAGGGACAATTGTTTTTTAAAAGAGGACGTTTTGAAAGGAGAGGGAATGCTGAAGAGAGTAAAGAGGGGATAACAGTGAGGAGGTTTGGAAAAGGATAGGAATTCTAAGTGAAATAATAAGAGGAAGACGATAGGAAGATTTGAAGAGGAATATAATGGTGGAGCACGAATGGGAGGGAAAGCAAATCGTCATGCCAGAAATTAGTCCGTAGAATAAGTACTGTCGAAAAACCTATCAATCCTCCAGTATAATACTGAAATGAATGAAATTATTAATGGACATGGGCTATGTGTTCAGCGCTAATCCTCATTCCGTACTGCTCACTTTATTTTTCTTATGTCTTACGTGTTAGTCTCTTCCAATAGTAGTAGTCAGGTGTTACTTACTAATTTTCCACGCCATTAATTTCTTCCTCGACCGGTTGCAATGTATAAAATCCCTTTCAAGAGGCCACCTCTTAAAAATGACTGTATTTGTTGAAACCGGTTGAGATAAAAACGAACGGAGCGGAAAATTACGAAGCAACGACCTCTGGTTACGATAATTTCCACAAAGTTAGCTCGTTGACGATTAATTATTTTTTCGTCTACCATTGCCAACAGCCATTTGGATGATCAGCGAGCGAATCAGACCGACTTCAGGCCAGTTGCAGGAACGAAAAATATGTTTTCTACAAAGTTATTGGACCCATAAGCCATAGCAACTATTCAATAAGTGTTGCGGAAACACACGAAAAATTTATTGCTTTCATAACCTTATGCTTATGGCATGTTTGTATGAGTTCTATAAGTAGCCCAGATGGTGGACGCGCAATGATCCTCTTGGAGACTTAATTAATAGATAAATGAAATGCTTTGAGACAGCGAACCATTTAATTTACTGTTACTGACTAATAATTATATGCATTAGAGATTATTCATAGGCTAAATTTACGTAAATGTTATCCGGCAGTGGAGGATTAGATCGAATATTCGAAGCTATTGACTATTGGTACATAAGTTACGTAACTGGTTGATTTGTTCCTGCAACCCGAGTATTTTTATGAGATCTGTAACTTCATGGGTCTCATAACTATTGATTCCATTAATAAGTGTTCTTGCAACCGGCCATTAATCAACTGTCTTCCAAATTATATTCCTACATCTAGCTCTTCCCTCAGACCACTATAATTATCATTTGTATTCTCCCGGCTGATTGGCGGTTCCTCGAACAGGCCACTCCCAAATCCTTCTGCCTTCCCTGTGTCATAGTCTAACCTTTCTCACTAGCTAAGTGTTTGCCCTAGCTAAGTGTTTGTCTGGCCTTTGAGCTCTCCATATCTCTTGCCTCTTCTCCTGGCCCTGTAGTTCTTATCTCACCTCTTCCGCGGTTTTCTAGCATCCTCGTCTGCAAACCCATATGTTTAGTTACGGCCGCAATCACTTCTTTCTTCCTCTGAACAAACTTCCCACTAGTTCTACGTAAACATACTACTCTGCGAGCCGCCGCATGGACATGTGTCAGGGGGTGTTCGGTCGCCAGCCGTATGAAGGTGTTAAGGATAAGGTTTTGGGAGGTGGTTTGGTGGTGGTGGTGGCTGGAGGTGGGAATTGGTGAAGTTTACCATGGAAGTGTTTTCAATGGAGGACAGTTTTAATCATTACCTCTTATTGCGAGTGGAAAGAACAATTTTTTGTCTGCATCCGTACGGCAATTTATCTCTCTTATTATAAAGGTTCTGTCGGACTTGTAACGTGGAAATGGAAAATGGAAAGGAAATGTAGCGTGGCGTCAAAATGATATTCTTTGTCGCACCTAAACTGGACTGTTCTGAATTTATCCAGCAAACTAAGCCTCGTGTGTAGCCTGCGAGTCTCTAGCGGCTCCCTGTCTCATCTCTCTAAAAGCTGCAGTACACTTCATGCTCTTTTGAATCAGTTTATAACGAGGCTTGCGTATTTCTTTTGGGTATTATTTTTCCAGATTTCCTTTGCTTTGGATGTTTTCTCATAAACCTTCCTGTCCAAGGTCCCGACTGCTCGCGGCGTATTCGAGGTGAGGACTAACCAGAGCGAAGTAGCATCTCTCTTTTACTTTTTCATCTGAGGACTTCCCTATCATATGGTTGAATAATACTAGTTTCTTTAATGCTTTGCCGCTTATGTTCCGCATGTGTATTCCCCACGATATATCAGATGAGGTAATACCCAGATATTTGATTTTATTCGAAGACTTTATATTTACTCTACCCTCAGTTTAGATAAGGCGTTTTTGTAATGATTTCCGCAAGAAGTGTGTACTGTGATGCTTTTACTAAGATTTTGTTCTAGACAAGAAAACACCTTCTTCTCTTCTAAAGGTTATCCTTGTTGTTGCAGCCACGACTTCCTACAACCTCTTTTTTCAGCCTTCCTCTTCTATTCATTGTACGAGGTGCATCCAATTTCCATCGCCAATACTTTTAGGTATGAAGTTCTCGGTCGTCCTCTCTGTCTTTTGCCTAGAGTATTTCCTTCCATAATATTTTGTATTAAGTTGTCGTGCCTGAGTAAGTGTCCGATGAGCTTTGCTTTTCTTGTTTTAATTGTTTCCAATATTTCTCTTTCTGTATGGACTTCATTTAGTACTTGCTCATTAGTTTTCCTGTCGGTCCACCTAGTTTTTGTAATCCTCCTCTAAAACCACATCTCTGCAGCTTCAAGTTTGGTCATTTCACTCTTCCTTAGTGTCCATGTCTCGCATCCATATGTTAGCACACTCCATGCAAAGCTTTTTAGGAATTTCTTCCTAGTCTCAATGCTAATGCTGTTATTTACTAGGAGACTTTTCTGTAATTGAAAGGCTTTCTTGGCTAACGTTATTCTTCTTTTGACCTCTGAGGAGCAGTTGTTATGATTCTCTAATATGCTACCCAAGTAGCAGAACTCTTGTCACTTCCTCCAGTCTCACTCCGTCTATACATGTATTCGTTATCTTTTCTCTTCTCTTTCTTTCTACCACCATGATTTTTGTTTTCTTGGTGTTTAAGTTTCAGTTTTAATAAAATATTTAGAATCTTGACCATTCGACTTAATTCTTTCTCTGAGTCAGCTACTAGAGCTATGTCGTCTGCAAATCGAATGCAATGAACTTGTTTGCCATTTATTTTAATTCCTCGTCTTTGTTTTCATTTCAGACATTGCTTCTTCTATGTATAAGTTAAACAAGTAAGGCGATATTGGGCAACCTTGTCTAACACCTCTTCTTATATTTGCTTCTTTCTTGGTGCCACTGATTTCTATTTCCGTACTTTGGTTTTTGTAGAGGTTTAAAATCAATCTTTTGTCTCCTCAATCCAACCCTATTTTCCACATTCCTTGGAACAGTAGTCTCCAATCAACATGGTCAAAAGCCTTTTCCAAATCAACGAAAGCTATATAAGTTTTCCTGTTAATTTCTAGCTTCCTCTCTAGGATTTGTCGCAATGCTAGAATTGCCTCTCGAGCGCCTTTTCCTAGTCTGTTTTTCTTCTGCTTCTTCTTCTGCTTCTGACTGCTTCTGCTTCAGACTGCTTCTGACCATGAAAAAAAAAGAAAATACCATCGGGGATTATTTTGTACTTCAGTACATTCTTATCTTTTCATTGCTCGAGGTTTTTTTGTAATGAACAGAAGCATCAGGTGGAAAACTCCGAGTACGTTTCTTTATTTCGGTTGTTTGTTGTTTTAGTGAGGAGCGAAAAAAAATTACAATTATTCAGAGAAGGTTAAGGAAGGCCGGGGCCAGGTCAATAGACAACCGTGGATCGAGGGCCGGGGTTGAAGGAAAGGCCATTTTTTGTTGCAAAGGCAAACGGAGGGGTGCAGTAATAAAATTTCGCCCTATAGGTCCGCGGAGTGCCTGATAATTTCGATTTGCTCGAGAGTGTTCATGTTTAGGCTTTTGGGAAGGATGGATTTCTGGGTATAGTCTACATCTTCAATTGCATACCACCCTTCAAGTCGCCGCATGGGCGTGTGGCATAGGGTGTTAGGACAACAGCCGTGTAATGATGTAAGGTTTTGGGAGGTGAAATGGTGACGTGTATTGTGGGAGTGTATTTAGTGGAGCTCAGTTTTTATTGCTGTCGCTTTTTGTGCGCGGAGTTAATGTACCTATCTGTTTGGCAATGTATCTGTCGTATTTTATCGCTTCTGTCACACCTAGAGATGTAGTGAGGCGTCATGATAATATTCTCTGCGTCGCTCTTAAACACACCAGACCTGAATTTCTCAAGCAAGCTAATCCTAGCGGGTAGCCTCCGTAGATATACGTAGAATTGAAGCGTTCAAGTTGTGGGTGTGGAGAAGCATAAGGAAGGCTAGCTGGGTGACAAGAAGGACTGAAGAGAAAGGTATTGTATATGGTAGGAGAAGAAGCTAGTGACAGAGGTGCGGAGGAGCCAAAAAAAATTGATGTAGGACATTTTGCAAGGAAACGGAATGCTGAAGAGGGTAATAGAGGGAAGAAAGAGAGGAAGCGTGGAAACTGGAGAGGATAGGTACCCTAGTTTGAGTAAGAAGAGGAAGACGATATTAGGAATTTAAGAGAGAATTATGGCGGGTCATCAGCAAGAAAAAAACGGAACGATACGCCAGAATTATGTCTTTGGAAAAAGTACTGTCCAGAAACCTGCCATTCAGCGGGCAGAATACTTATATGAGGACGTTTATAAAGGAGAGGAAGTGTTGAAGAGGGTAATAGAGGTGAGATAACTGGGGAAGCGCGGTAGTGGAAGGAAGAGGAGAGGAATTTTGTACGGAATAAGCAGCGGAGACGGTGTGAGGAACTCAGAGGAATGTAATGGTGAGGAATCCACAGGAGTGAAAAAACGGATTAGGATAAGTACTGTCCAAAAACATACCAATCAGCCGGTAGAATACTAAATGAATGAATACTTAAATGAATCTTAATAAAAAATATTTAAAAAACTCTTTTTAAGCATGCTTTTCTAAAAGAAATAAAATGTTACTAAAAATCTAAAAGGAAAGTGATATCTTAGAATCGAACTAAAAAGAAAAAAATAATATTTGCTCAAGTGAATGAAAGTTTACACTTGTACTGGAAATAATTAAAATCAATTCCAGGAAATTAACCACACAATAGTTTATCAACAAACATAAATAGAAAAAATATGTTTTTTAACAATGTGACTTATTTGAAGCTGTCTATTTATGCAAAATCACTACGAAAAGCATGGGGCGCAACCTCATTTATATTATGCACCTTACCTTTAGTTCATTTAAAGATTTTCTAGAAATAGTACATTGAAACTCTCTTTTCCATTGAATACCAAAATCTTCATATTTCATGAATATGTGTTGATATCGAATATAGAAGAGCGCACTTGAAGGGGCAAGTTTAGGGAAGAAGAGAACCATACGGAAAGTAAATGGAATGGGACAAAGGGGCGGGTGATGTCAATGGATTTAGGCAACTTTGGAGCATTTAATCGAATGGAATCGCATGTATTACGGTATAATGCAGAGGCAACCATGGATTCATCGAACTTAGAAAAAAGAGAGTTAAAGAAAAGCACGTAATATTTATCTCGGAAAAAAATTTGCCAAGATGTGGACTCTATACGAAGTCTCTACCTCGGGACGTGAGTCCGATGCTTTACCACAACGCTAAGACGAACGAGGAAAGAAGTGGTTACCATATAACGTGAAATGAAGTGGTAAGCATGGAACCATGAACCATGGAAAAGCGAGCTAAAGAAAAGCATTTAAAAATGAAAATAACCCTCCGCAGGAAAGCCTTGGACCAATGTACGCCGACGCGAACTCTTTTAACCCCGCATGCTCACAGTGCGCCTCGTACGTCACCGCCGTCCCTCCCCGATCTCCTTTTCAACTTCAATGAGGGATGTTCTGAGGTGGAGGCCCGTTACCCTGCGTGCTGACGTCACCTTGCATACAACGTCCTTCCATCTCTGGCCAGCCTCTTAAAATTCCTCCCACGAAGGGGTCAAGAATCCCCTCGAGTCGGATGGATACTCCAACGCGACCGGAAGGAAAACATTTCGAAGTTTGCCCTTCTCGGGCGCGCGGTTAATCCCCCGCGTCAATCAAGTCGATGTGGCGTATTATTGCGTGTATGGCTTTGGTCTCATTCTCCCTGTCGATTGACTCGAGAGCCGCTGCGTACTATCTGCGGCCGCCACCCCCACTGCCTCCACCCCTCTCCTTCCTTCCCCACTGCACCGCTCCCATCTCTTTCGACTCATTCTCCTCCACCCCCGCGTTCGCCTATGATTCGTTCCTCTCCTTCAGTCACGAAATCGCGTGTTCACGTGAGCGTCTCACGGCCAGATTTCAACGCTCATGCTGCCAGCACTGCGTATCTTCGAAAAGGATCCATTTGATGGAGATAGAATGAACCAGGCGACCTTTTTAGCGTCAACTGCTTTGGTCTGCTATTCGTTGAAATTGGCGCACATGCCGAAATAGATGTCTTATATTTAGTTTCATTGGGCCATCTTCGGACCTTGTGCCAAATTGCTATTCTTCATCATTTACTGTTTCTACATTATTCTTTCAATGTTTTTATCCCATTTCTTTCTTCCTTCAGATCACTTTGAACCTATTTTTATTTCTCTTTTTTGCCTTGGAAGCCTTCCATCTTTAACACTTTCTATCTAAAAATATGTTATCGTCGCTTCTTCTCCGTTTTTGTTTGTTCTGCGTAAAAATTTCTCCACTTCTTGGGTCCAACTAGTGTTGTTATTCTTTTCCCAAAGAAGTCTGAAGTCCTGCTTTGTTAACCTTGTGTAATCCATTCTGTATTAATGTCCAACAAATATCTATTATTTGACTTCGATCTTGAAAAATATCCATCGCAAAAATGACTTTTTATGTACCGCAAAACTTTAAATTTACTGGACCGGTTTCAATACACCAGTGCCATTTTAAGGGCGGACAAAATCCACAAATGTGTTGATATAGTGGTAGATATGAGGGGCCACTTACATAATAGGCTGACATTAGGAGGAGACAAAGCTCAAGAGCTTCCCAATTCTGGAGCTCCCTCGATCTCGGGTCGGTCTTCTTAGTGGCCCGCCCCTTGGCGCTAGAGGCTCATGTTCTACGACCTTTCCGCTCTTGATGACAGCTGCTCTGGTTCCCGTGAGGCAGTTATTTTTAAATCTCGTCCATTTTTTAGATAATACGTCTGTTCTCATATGGAAAAAATTTTGGACATTCATTCATTCATTTCAGTAATCTACCATCTGGTTGGTAGATTTTTGGACTACACTTATTCTAACGTCTTACTTTCTGGCATATCGTTCTGCTTTCCCTCCTGTAACTGATCAGCTTATAGATCCCTCATTAATTCCTAATAGCGTCATCTTCCCATTTCGTCCTGGGTTCCTATTCCTTCTTCTTTCGCGTTTTCCCAGTCCCCTCCCCTCTACTACCTTCTTCAGCATTCTATGACTTTTCATAACGTTTTAAATCCATCTCTTCTGCCTACTCCGAACCTCCGCCACCAATATGAACTACTGTGAAGAAATTAACCTTCACCACTACACTATGGGTATTCTACAAATGCTACAATCTATCTACTAATCTGTAGCCTACTAATCTATTAACCTTGGAATTTTATCTTGGAATCTATATTTTACCTTGAAATTACGTTGACTTCAGACATATCTTGGGGGACATTTATACAAAACACCTTTGCCATAGCATTAAAGAAACTATGACTTGTCAAGCGTATAATGGGAAGATCCTTGGATGACAAAGCAAAATCAAAAGTATATCTTTGCTCTGGTTAGGCCTCACCTCGAATTTGCCGCGAGTAATTCAAACCCGGGACGGAAAGATTTAGCCACAAAAACTTATAAAATACAAAGAAAATCTGCAAGATTCGTTGAAAACTGCTACGCACGAACATATAGTGTATCACGGCTTTTAGAGGGATTAAGTTGGGAGCCCCTAGAGACTACACGGTTACACGCTACACGCTAGGCTCAGTTTGCTCGGAGGCTACACGCTAGGCTTAGTTTGCTTGAGAAATTCAGAACCGCGTATATTTCAGAGCGACTCAGAATATCATTTTGACGCCTTACTACATTTCCAGGCCCGACAGAAGCGTTGAAATGAGAGAATTACATTGCCGAACAGGTAAGTACAAAAATTTGATCTTTCCACGCACAATACATGAGCATAATAATCATTGAGCTCGTCTCCAAGCACTCCAATATACTCTACACTATTTCACCTCCAAAAATCTTATACTTTACACATTTTAAACGGTTCGTGTCCTAACATCCTCTGCCACACGTTCATGCAGAGGCACTAAGAGTAGTGTGTAGATATATATGAATGTACTTCTTAAGATGGCTGTATATTATCCTTCGTGTTTAATTTTCATATCATCGGCCACAGTAACTTTTATCACGGTTATTGTGAGCAAAGCCGAATAGTGAGGGTGCAGCTAGAGAGGACAGGCCCACGTGACCAAGGGGATGTAGTTTTCCGGAGACAGGGATCGGGTGGGTGTGGTGGCTAGAGTACTGGCTAACCACACGGGCGGCCAGGGTTCAAATCCCTGCAGATGAGGATGTTTTTCAGAGAAAACCCGATCCCTACTTGGATGTCTTGTGGAGGGCACTTAAAGTACAGTACTCCGTCTGTCGGTTAAGACGTTAAACCATGGTCCCCTTGGCGCTTTTCGTTAAGAGCAGGCTAATGCCGACGCCGGGTTTCTATCCACCCTTCCTCCCTTACCTATCCCCTATAACGCAAATGACCTTAGTTGTCGGTCGCCTCCCCAAATATCCAATCCAATCCGTTTTCCAGAGTAGGGCGGAAACGTTAACCTATGAAAGGTTGACGCAAAATGAAATATGACGAGTTAGAAGTTCCCAAGCTCGAGTCGACCGGTATTCCGTGGCTGTTGCATTTCTCGCCTAATTTGCTTAAGACTGATGTTTTGGACCATTTATTTACTTTTGTTTGTGTACATTGATGCTCTGGATTCACTAAACAACTCTGATTTGCCTTTTTATGTTATTTTTGATTTTTCCTCCAAATTTAACTGCATTATTACTCTTGTGTTAAGGGAATTGTTTTCCCGATTTTGTGGCCGGCCATTTTCGATTGTACGATTGTTTATACACATCAATTTCCTGGATTCAAGGAACAACATTAATTTGGCTTGTTTTATGTAATTGTTTGAGATTTCCTCTCATTTAAACTACATTATTACTCTTGGGTTAAGAGGATTGTTTTCCCAATTTTACGGCCGACTATTTTCGATTGTTCAATTGTTTGTACCCATCGATTCTCAGGATTCGATAAAAACATTTAACTTGGCTTTTTTTGTTATTTTGTGACGTTTCTTCAAATGTACACTGCATTATTACTCTCGGGTAAAGGGAATTGTCTTCCAGATTTTACGGCCGACCATTTTCGATTTTCTGGAACGAGATATAGTGAAATAAATTTTCCTATAGCTCTTTTGTGTTCCTTATTCTCTGCTCTTTCCCCAGAATACGATTTTGAGTGCTATCTTTAGGTTGAAATCATCGTGTAGGTGCATTATAAATTGGCGTGGTATAGTTGGCCTTTCATTATATTTAGATTTATTCCCTCAAGTGCGTGTTTATGAAGAATAAAATTATGCTCGAAACGATACTCATCCAAATGCTAATCTAAAAATAAAAGCCTTTAATATATTTCAACTTTCTACGGTTTTGAGGTGCTTAGTTAATCGTAATATTTGCCTAGAGCAGTTACAGCTTCTGCTCTTGAAAAGGTAATAGAAATAAAGAGCGAAGGAAGTTGTGAGGGAGATGTTAAAGATGATGCCAGTCTTGAAGTTAAATTAACCCTTTGTTTACTGAATTATTATTTTAGTATTTAACTGTTGCAGAATATTTTTTGTCTGCATTTCTGTATTAAGAATATGACGAATCGATAATGTTTTACTGAAATTTTCAAAATTGTTGCTTTTTTGCAAAAAAATATGTCAAGGGACTAAAAAAATCCCGTCGGGGCTGAAAAGCAGATTTTCAATAGAAGGAGGCGAAATGATGAAAGTCTTTCTCATATGGATCAAATATCTTTTTTATTTGGAAATACTCAAAATTCAAATCACAATATTGCACAACAAATAAATATTGCTTTTAGTCCTTTTATGCACTATTTTTCCATAAAAATAAAGGAAAACACAAGAGAATTACCTGTCCAAGATAGTAAAAATTAGCTTCATCATCACTAAAACATCAGAAAAGTGATTAAACTCCTTTTACCAGTTTTACCAATTTTACCAGTTCATTTTAATTCCCACATTCATTATGAATCGTGGTAGTTGAAAAAACAGTTTTTCTTCTCATTAACACAGAGAAAAACTCAACACTCAGTTGCATTTGGAATGCGACCTTGATTCTACTTTGTCCTTTGCACAGAACTCGCATCTTCCTCTCGTGGATAAAAATTCTGGCCAGTGCGCTCCCCTGTTTTGGAGTCGAATGTCATTCGGAACGGAATATTAAACACTTGAATCAATATATTTTGCCAATAATAGCAATTCTTTATTGTGGGACTTTAAAGTCCCGTCAATAAAAAAAGGATTAAAACGAGAAACGACAACGGCTACGGAAGAGGAAAAACTATTGGTGGGATGGGATGGTTGAAAATTATCTTGTCCTTGCACCGTGTCAGGACACAAATAATAGCAACTATGATAAACCTTCTTCCCTCGCTTTTCTATAGCTCTGGAATTGCAGGAGGACACACTATGGCACAGAGCCGTACCGAGAGTGAAGCAAAGGAGGCTCTTACCTCAAGTTAGAATCTGAGAGGAGCGAAAAAAAGACAATGTTTTCCCAAGTTTTAAATTTTATAATATACTTTTTTCAATCTGATTTGATGAAAGATAGTAAGACGCAAAACTTTGTCGCAACACGTGAGGAAGTTTTTTTCCTGTACAACTATAACGCTTAACGTTAATATTAGGTCAAACGGTACCGTATACCTCTCAGTAAATTTTCTCTTCAGAAAACAAGTTTATTTTGAAGTGTTTCAAACGATCTCTTTGCGCTTCAAATGTCACAAACGGATGGATGCCAGACCGCGGGATATCTCGGCATCCTTTTGCGGAGGATTACTGCCTCAGCTTATCTTAGATTCTAAATGTAATCTAAATTACTCAAAGGGGGTGATAATATGTAGCCGTATGCATAAGTGGCGGTATTATACAATAAAATAATAATATATGCAATATGTTGAAGATTTTAGTAGGCCTATCTCTTACTTGTGTAATGTAATCCTTTTTAAAATATTTTGTGATAAAAATAAATGTGTAGAGTACTGCTAATGAGATTATTAATAATACTCAATGTTCTTTTTTATTTTACTGTTCTTCCTATTGATACCAAATGATAATCAGAATTGTATTTTAAATGAGTCAAGTTTTTCAATATTCTTGGCCAGAGTGCAATTTTCCGTCCTTGCCTCGGGTAATGTAAAGGCTTGGCACTGCTTTGCTCTGACATGTTATGCGCAAGATCTGACGGTTGTATTTCTATCCATTCCAGGGAAACTCAGAATTTGGAGCTTCCTCCTTTCGGGCGCTATGCGACTGGAATTTTTTTCCTCGACAAGACTCACCACAAGGAGAGCGAGGATAATTTCGCCAAACTTGCAGGGAGTTGTGGATTGAAGGTGGGTCTACTTAGTGTTTTGCTAAACAATACTATGTCACTTGTTGACATCAATTAATCATTTCATTAATCAGTTCATCCAAGTCTTCGCTTACTTATTCGTTGTCTTGTAGGTATCCAAAAATGAAAACAAAAATAATTATTAAGTCGAATTCACGACAATAATACGGCACTCAAATTACTTATTGGGATTAAAAAAGGTCTTTTCACTCGGAAAACGGTGATGCATACAAGAAAACTAATGTGATTAAAATATTTTATACTGGCTCGAAAGGTAGTGGCCTTAAAACTCTTCTAATTTCATTAATATGCTAATTTTTCCCACATCTACTTCCTTAATGGCTTACAATTAGCCTGAGTGTTTGCCACTTACCTGGTCTCGTGAATGTTTTATGTTAAATTATCTGTATCTTCACCGCTACCAACGCATTTTTTTCCTGATAAACAATGTGCATTTCCCGTCGCAAGCCCCTATCAGTTCGCTTAGCGCGAGAGTTGGAAATGAACGCCAGTGTGAACGACTCCGATATTCGATAACTCAAAAACTCGGGGGTGGAACGGAAAGTAAGAGTGAGGTTAGGTTATGGAGGAACGTAGAAAATAATAAACTGCGCGGGGTGAAATCGGTAGTGTCCGCGTGGCCCACATCCGCCAGGAAGAGCCGCCGGGAGGAAGTGGTCATCACACGTTTGAGGATATGGCATTGCCCTTTGACTCACTCCTTTCTCTTCACCGAGGAGAAACGACCACCCCGCGTTCGATCCTAGGCGATGACTCAGTTGTTCTCAACCGCGTTTTATCATTTTTAAATGAAACTGGCCTTTTTAACAGTATTTTAAGGATGTAAAATTTGTTTTAATTTTAATTTTGACTAAGAGTACATATTAACAATTTTATTTTAATACCAATGCATATAACATATATATTTCTTTTATAAACATAACGTGTAGTGGTGCAAAATGACCATGTTGTCGACGCACCCTATTAACTAAATACTACTACAAGAGTGAGGTTGTAATTTTGTATCTCATGAACTCAATTTGGAGCAGTTATCTATTAACAGGTTTCTGGAAATATTTTGACCAATTACCCGACTATGTTCAGTTGAAATCTAACTTGAGCTTTCCTGTTTAAATAGCACCCAGATACGCACCCAACCTCAGCCTCTTACATCATATCGAATCCCTTCTTTATCCTTCTTTTTTGAGGAAACCTTCCTTTATTCTCGAAAAAGTATAGTCGATTCGCTGGGCCCGAGTCGATATTGTTCGTGAAAAGTCTTTCTGGTGCGCGGATTACCCGACAATGAGGGGAACGAATTCTTGCCGAGTACTGCGTGATAAAAAATTCACGTGGCTTTGATGGCACTATCGACTTCTCTATGGGGTCTTCATGTACTCTCACTGGTCACTTCGTTCCTTAAAGCCTCAATAGGTTCTTCTTCAATCCACTCTGCACGATGGTATCCTACCGTTACTTTAGGTTTGTATGTTATAATAGTACTCTACCGGTAAACGGTAGGTTTTGTTACAAAATCAGAGATAATCCTCTCGGTTTTCTACCTTTTTGGGGTCCTATTTACCTCTAGTATTTTTTTCGTCTCTGTATACGATCTATCCTTTTTCATTTCCTTAATAAAACCTATTCTCTTTCTTCCCCTTCCCCGCTTGCCCAACATCCTTCCCACAGTTGCATTCTCGAGCAACCCATCACCCCTTATCATTTCCTCAGTCACCAACCCCGCCTATCCCGAATTTCATTGTGAAGTTTACTTTCCTCACCCTCCATAATAAGTACTATCTCGTTCGTCTTCCTTTTCATCCTAAGTACCTTCTCCATCCTTCTCCAAACCCCCATCTGAAATTCCTGCAGCCTATTCTCGTCCACGTTTCTGCACCATTCAACGCTGCGCTCCATATCAAGCTCTTCACTAGCCTCTTCTTCACATCCGTACCCAACGTCCCCGTCATCAGTTCCCTTTAGGTTTGTTTAGACATGTTAAATAGTTACCCTCTGCGTGATTTCTTCTATTGATTGATTCCCTTAAAATGTTCTACTCGCCGCTTGTGCGCACTTCTGACTTCTATTCATATTGGTTCCAGGAGGTAACTTTTCTCTCCTCCTTCCCCATTAATCTTATTTTCCTACTTCATGTCGGAATCATCATCCCGTTGTCTCTACCGTCTTATCTCTTCTGTACACACTTTATTTTGGCTTCAACTTACCGCCAATGGCTTATTTTTTCATGTAAAACTTTTGACGCCTATTTTTTGTCATTCTTGGCGTTTTCATCAAATTTTACACTCTTCCTTAAACTCTCAGCGCAGTTGTCTCTGGTCGATCTCATCCTACATCGCCAAATTCGTTTCGTAGCTTTGATAGGGAGTGCTGCTTCTTTACTAATGTGGATCTCGTCGCCCGTACTTGAATTTGACCTGATGTATATGTGCTTTTCACTGGGTCAGATACTTTGAACTGTCTGGCAGGTGGCCATGCCAGGAATATTAGTCAATTCTCTCGCCTCTTCAGATCATAACGACGCCCAATCTCTCCACTTCGATAGAGAGGTCATGAGTTCATGGTGCTGAACAGGGAAGTTTTCACGGAAAGGCAAGAGGTTTTGAAACTGGGCGCCTAGTTTCCTCATTAAAAAAATGGCTTGTACCTTAGATTTTTTCCTGTTCCATTACTCGGTTATCCTATTTAGTAACATAAGTTCCCTTTCAAACTTTGATACAGAAAAATCGAGAGACGCAGAAACATCATCAGGGATGGAATTAAAATACAATCGGATTCGAATGGTAATAATTTTGGCTCTGGATTTTCCAAATGCTATGTATTTTCAGTCTCATAATTATTTCATTTCTCCTACTTAGTTCTTGAGCTTCTTATTATTTTACAATACCTTAGATTTGTGTATTTTTACGTCTATGAATAGTAATTGAAGCATGAAATTGTACAACCTGTAGTTCTAGAGTAGTGTGCTAAATATAAAATTGAAAAGAAGAAAACAAATTCTCTGCAATGAAGCAAGATGCATTGAAATTTTTGTAGTAAGTGTTTTTTGGAACATTATATTTAAAGCAAACACTATGTTAGTTCATCGTCGCGTTCTGCTTTCCCTGATTATTATGAGGTATATACGAGGGTTGCTCAAAAAGTAATGCCCCATTTTTTTCTCTAAAACTATTTATTAAACAAAAATCAATTGTAAACATATGAAAGAGTGGTGTTTTATCTTATCACTCTGTTTTTCCACATAATCTCCTTCAAGTTCTGTTGCCTTCCTCCAGCGATTCACTAGGGCGGGTATGCCTTGTCGGTACCAGTGCTCGCTCTGGTTATGGAGCGAAATTTTCACTGCCCAAATGGCCTCTTCGTCGTCCAAAGAAGTAGTGTGGAAAATTACTTATTGTTGGTGTAATTATTCAAAATGAATGGGAAAAGAAGAAAAATTACGAAGCAATTTACATTCTGCCACGTCTTTGGTACGAGCCAGATTAGTATTTACGAGCCTAATCCTACAGTTTGTCCTCGGCTGAGTCCTTAAGATTGATCAGACGTAAGATACGGTAGCGTCGTGATAACTTTATTAGACTACCAATGGAGATTTGTATCTCCATGATCGTTTCATTGCACTGATTTCTGTAATTGAGGTTTTTTTAAAATATGGATCATTACTTTTTGGGCAACCCTCGTTAAATCATAATTTCCGGCTCTCGTTCAGTGCTTATATCAACGATCATCTTTGAGATTTGTTTCTGGAACCCTTAATGAGGTGAGTGTACGTCTTGAAAGTCTTGGAGGCCGAGTAATAATAGACTAGGTTTACGGGAGAAGTTTGTTTGAGACGGGAGAAGTTATGCCCGACGAGAGATATCGGGGAGAGGAGTGAGTCATCTCTGGTCGAAGTGGCAGCTTGACAACTCGTCGGAAAAATTTGTGGGGAAAGATGGAGGGGCGCATCGAAAGGGAACGGGAATGTTGAAGGAGCCGAGCGCTGTACTGGGAAAAAAGGAGAATAATTTGGAACGAGATGAAAAGAGATTACGTCAGGCGCTGGAGACATTTGTAGGTTGCCCAATGGGTTGTCATGAGCGGTAACCTTTGAAGATAACCCCGAAATAAAAAAGCGAAGGACGTTCCCTTGCAACTGAGTGAGTCGAAGTGCTCAAGTGCTGAATGCCAGCTTTTCGATTTTAATCTTCACAAAATACTGCTTTCAGTGGTGACAAGCTTCAGCTATTAGGAAAAAAAATAAGGCAGGCAATATTCAGATTGTTCGACAAATAAGTTTTAATGGACTCCTTTTCCGTCAATATCTGCAGTATGTATGGCCATTTATATAAAATGACATTTATTTTGGCATCAGTTATTTATGTCACTTGCAAATAAAAAAATTATGATGGTAAGCTGCCTACATTTTATTTTTATTCGATTCTTTAAGAGTTCTCACTTCATTCTTAGAGAGCATTTAGCGAAAAGGGCATAGATACTAGATAGAAAAGTTTTATTTATCCTAATATTTCACTTATTCTCGCACTTAACACCATGCCATTTCAAGTGTATTTGGTTGGAAAAAATTATGTCTTCGTACGGACTTCGTTGCTCATATCAGGCATATGACACGTTTCTTGGAGGTAGCCATAGTACAAATTTTTGAGATGTGGGTGTGGAGGAGGATGGAAAAGGTGAGGTGAGCGGAAAAGAAAACTAACGAGGAAGTGCTTGAGATGGTGGGTGTGGCAAGGAAACTTCGGAATGAAATCTTTGGAAGGCAGAGTAGGTGGCTGGAGGATGTAATAAGGGGCGAAGGGTTGCTCAAGAATAAGATAGAGGGAAGAATGTTGGGCAAGTGGCAAAGGGGAAGAAGGAGAATAGGTTTCATGGACAGGATTAAGAAGGGTAGATCGTTATGCTGAGGCGAAAAAGGATATACGTGAGGCAGAAGGCCCCTGAAATTGTAGAAAACCGGGAGGAGATTCTCGTAACATTCAACAAAACCTACCTTAACCGGTAGAATACTTAAATAATAATAATAATAACATGAATTTAATGGCATGAAAGTAATTTTACTGTGGAACCAACTTAAAGTAGGACCCGTTGAAAAACAATATATCAAATGGAGGATTAGATGGAATAGATTTGAGTCATGACGAGGCGGAGAAAGGAATATTTTTTAAAATTGAGCTCTTAAGTCGGATAGAGGGAATATTTTTGGTGATTTTCTTTTGCCAATTGCCGAGGAAGTTATTTCGCAGCCCGATATTTTTCTTTCTCTTTCTCACTCCGTTGATTTTCTTCGCCCACTCCGTCTCCTCTCATCTTTCATCTCAGCGTTACGTGATCGATATCTACCTTCCCGTCCTTCTTCTCTCTATCTGGGGTGTCGAGGTGGTGTCTCTCGCCCCCCCCCCCCTCAGAGGGCGTCCCGTACTCACTCAAAAGAGTTGTCATCTCTGCTGTCTTATCTTTCCCGTTCTCTCTCTCTCTCTCTAACGGCCCGAAAGACCATACCTCACCCTTTTTCCGTCCCCATCCACGCCATGCGGTTCCGCCCACGCACTCAGGGCTCGCGCGAAATTCCCTGGAGCGCTGCCAATACTCACTTCGCTTCCCCCTCTCGACACCCGTTAGCGATCTCTTCCCCTCTCTTGTTATCAACGGCGCCTCCTCCCCTCCATTCCTACCTCTCCCCCCCCGTTTTGTACGGGGGCAGTACCTCCCCTTCGTCCCCTTTGGGGGTGGGCGATACGGCGCGATGACGTCCGTCCTTGGCTCTGGCCACCCCCTCCCCGTCTTCCATTGTCCATCCACCGCCACTCCCCCTCCCAACCCAAGTCGTCCTCCCCCACCATCTTTATGGGAAGCCGGCCAAGCACTGCTCTCTCTTTTCTCTCTCTCCAGCCCCCATCGACCTCTCCGGAATGAAATCCGGCAAACAATAATGGCACGGATTCTTAAGGGAACGGTTGCCCGGGTGGATAATGTTTGCATGTACGCACGAGGTTGGGATTTTAAGTGGGTTCAATTTAATTGATAACCCCATCTCCGAGCATAGTCCTATACTTGCATGCGGGTAATGTCGGCTGCACTTAAACTAGTGTTTCACCTTTAAATTGGTTTATTTACCTTCAACTTTGCTATCATTATTCACTAATTCCTGTTTATATGCAATGTCAATAGAACCCCCGACCCAAGTCCATGTCCGGGTCAATTCTAATGCTATTCTATCTCTAGTCGTGAATGATAGTAATTGACGATTTCTATTCTTTATGTAGTTATGAATAATTGTTGTTATATCACATTACGTTTTGGAGGTTGATTAGAGCAAACGAATTTGTTAACGTGAGGAAGGAGAAATATATTCCTGGATATAAATGGGAACCAAAATAAGCGATAAGATAACGATGGTGTTTACCTACCTTAATAAATATCATGGAGAACTCGATTCATTTCACGTATGAAACATTAAAATGCACCTTAAAGTGAGGCATTATTTAAATAGCTAATCTATTTTTTTCAATTTACTATTTTTGGTATAAAACTGAAGCTGATTCGACAGCCGTTGTTCTATTCCTTAACCGGATTTCCCTTTCGGGTATCCCTTATCCCGCTTACTCATCTCTTGTCTGCTCTTCGTATTCTCGCTACCTCGTTCCAATCCATTCCAGAGTGCCTACATCGCCCTTCTGCTCCCCGCTTACGTAACAATTCTCTTTCCACAACAGGCTTCTACATCCCGTCTGCCTTACATTATCTTCCTCCATTTACCTTGTCTTTCTTGTCGGAATATCTTACTGAAACTTTTTATTTTCCAACCATGCCAGGTATATCTTCACTTGAAATTTCAGTTTTATCTTCTCTACCATCACTGCCTACGTACTCTTTGAGTTGGTCATACCAGCGGTGCTCTAAGGTTGCTCAGGCTGTCGTCAATTTGACGATAGCCATATTTTAGGCGTGTTTTAAATAATCACGGAAGTATGCATCGTTATACTCTTTCAATTTACTGCTGCTATCGGTAGCGTTGCTTGGAACAGAAGCGTTCACACTGGAAGAAAAGAGGACGAGAATAGGCTTCACGTATTTGAGCTGTGGCTGAGGGAGAGAAAGAAGAAATTCCGGTGGACGAATAGGAAGACAAAAGAGGAAGGGTGTATGGTGGTTGAGGAGAGGAAACTTGAGGCTGAGATTAGAAGGCTGGGTAGGCGGTTTGAAGGGAAGAGAAAGGGGCGAAGGTTTGCTGAAAGTCAAGGGAGGATGCTGGATAAGCGTGGAAGGTGAGAAAGAATTGGTTTTATGGATGGGAAGAAGAAGAGAAATGAAATATCCTTTGATGAAGAAAGAAGTTGGTATGAAGATGGGACTGGCCTAATTGAAATCCGTAGGATATTGTACTCTCCTACGTATAAATCTACATAACTTGGTAGCCTGGAGTAACTTAGTAACTGGAGCCACCGAAAAATTTTGTATCTGAGGATGACGCCTTTGCATCGAAACTAGTTGTACGATTGAAAATTAACTGTGGAAAAATACGAAGTGTTCTTTACATCCATGATTAATGTCCACGAAGTCACGCCTGAACTCATCGAGTTCAGGCGTGTTTATTAACTGGTCAGGAGTTTATTAACTTGTAGGTTTACCTGGTAATGAAAATAATTGAAATATATAATATCCTTTGTTTAGGGAAATAAAGTTTCCTTGAAATATATTCCCTCTTGCAATGATTTTTGCGCGGGGCTTAACCATTAAACCCCTTTAATATCCATCTTATGAAGTCAATACGTTAACAGTTCAGTGCTCGTGATTGAAACACACATGAAGGGTCCACAACCTACCATAGACGCCTGAAATCACTTTGTAAACACGCTGATATTTCCCGTCTTTACCCATCTTCCGAGAGCTAGAACATTGAGTGATCAGGTTGAAAAAAGTTTGAATATAAGACTGTCTCTGGCGTTTTTCGGTGGAATACCTTCATAATGAATGAAAAAGCCGAAACATAGGTCGTGTTGCTTTAAATGAAGGGTGGAATCATAACCAAATACTTGTTTTATCATTATTTGTGAAAAAAGCTCGACAATTTCAGAATGCAGCTTTATCGTAGATCATCAGAAGACTTTGATAGAAGTACTTGCTTGTAAATTAATACCATTGCGTGAAAATGTCAAAACTTGAAAATGAATGTTTATTCGTCATTTTGGTTTTGTCGTCAGCCTTAGATGCCGGGCCAATGAACCAGTATATGCCCATTGTGTTTAAAAAATTCTTTCCAAATGTTTCAAAAGTAAATATTTTTTAACCTTTGCCTTTGCATTCTCTTTACTATTGGTAGATTATAATCTACCAATTTTTCCTAAATTTAGTGTCGATTTGAAGTGACTTATTACTCTCTGATAATATCCATCAGTATGTATAACTGTGGTATTATTGCCTATGAATACTCGCAAAAATATTCACGGGAAATGTTCGGAAGCAGGATCCGTTATTAAGGGACTTGGCGTGCAATAAATTTTTCTTCATGCTTTGCATTCTATTTACAATAAGATATCAATCTTTCCTTAGTTTATTACCATTTTCAAGTGGTTAATATCCATAAATATCTTTTGCGATAGTATTATTGCCTATGAACACGAGCTAACAAGTTCACATGAAATATTCGAAAGGGTGATCCGTAGTTGAGCGGCTTGACGTGTAGTATATTTTCCTCCAAGTTTTGCCTTCCATTTATAGTAATTTACCAATCTTTTCTCAGTTTATTACGAATTTTAAGTGGCTTATATCCATAAGAATCTTTAGTGGTGGTATTATTGCCTCTGAACACGCGCTTACAAAATCACGTAGAACGTTGGGAATCGGTATTCGTTATTGAGCGATTTCTCGTCTAATATATTTTCCTCCATGTTTTACTGTCATATACCGTCTACATGAGGTTTCATTGAACGGATGGTAGATGGGTATAATGTTTCCAGAATTTATTTCAATTCTATTAATTAAATGCTTCTCTTTGAAGTATCCTAATATCAATTTGCAGTTTGTTACCGTTCAAAATGGCCATTCAACAAGAGGAAACTCGAAAATTGTGTGGAAATTCCGCCGACAAAGGGTCAATAAGACTAAGCCTAAGACTAAAATCCTAATGCTGAAAGTTTTATAACGTGGAATGGAAGCTGTGCGGAGAAAGTAAGAGGTAGAATATCACAGTGGAAGGCAGCCTTTAGTAAAGTCAACCAACTACTTACACCCAAAGCAATAAACATAGGCTCAAGGAAAAGATTTGCTAAATGTTTTATTTAGAGTGTTGTGCTTCATGGAGCATAAACATGGACCGTCCGGAGGAAAGAGAAGGAATATCTAGAGGGTTTTGAAACGTGGCTATGGAGAAGAATGGAAAGAGTATAATGGAGTGATAAAATAAGCAATGAGGATGTGCTGGCAAGGATTCGTCCTGAGGAAAGATTGCCTGCTGAAATGAATATTAGAAAGAAAGAGAGGACGGCGAAGAAATAATATATTGACGTACCTATATTATGAGAGGAAGGAGTTACAAAAGAGAGGCGGTGGAGGATAGACGAGCATGGAGGAAGCAGTTCAATTGAAACATATCTGCGGACAGATTCACCTTGGAAGAAGAAGGCTCATAAATTGCCTTCCCCTATTCATCTCTTCTATACGCAAAATATCCCAGATCAATCAGTTTCTTCATCTCTTACACATCCGGTTCAGGCTCCACACAAGAGTATCGGAAAGACTACAAAACAAAATTTTTGTCGATTTCAAGATAAATTGGCCGTAAATCGCTGTTTGTTCACGTATTATGCATCTATTTTTATTCATCCACCACAACGTAGTATCATTAGAGTGGCCGTTTCCGACGACCCCTACGTCACAGCGCTCTCGAATCAATGATGCCGGCTTGCGATTGGCTGGGTGGTTATCGTCGCGCTTGTGACGTCAGCGGAGTGGATGCATGTGGCTCATGAATCTCGGATATTTTATCGTCCGAGTGTATGCAGTGGAATACAATATAATTATGCGTCGTTTTCTAAAAATAAATATTAAGACCGTTCTCCCGAATGAATCGTGCTGCAGTCGCCAAGTAGAATTTTTTGGTAATCCGAACCCGAGAAAAACCTTCGGCCACCCACCACTCATGATAATGCTAATATGACAAGATGTGACGAGTTATAGAACCTCCATAAAGTGACGATCAGAGAAAAAAACCGCAATCTGCAAAAATCAAAAGGTGTAAATAAAATTAATGATCAATAAATGACACTGTGTGCTGATTTTAAAAGAGTAAATTGCAGAGGACTTCCGTGCCAAACTTCAGATTCAAATCAGAAGGGTATACAGTTAAAAAAAGGTTGAATTTTTGCAAGTTATGGGACTACAAAGTCGCTGAAACACGATAACGATAGCCCAAACCATACCGATTTTATTAACAACCACTAAACTCACCGAAAAATTCTACGTGGCGTCTGCAGCACGAATCATTCGGGAGAACGGTCTTACTCTTCATTTTTAGAAAACGACGCATCATTATATTGTATTCCGCTGCATACACTCGAACGATAAAATATCCGAGATTCTCGGGCCACATGCATCCACTCCGCTGACGTCACAAGCGCGACGATAACAGCCCAGCCAATCGCAAGCCGGCATCATTGATTCGAGAGCGCCGTGACGTAAGCGGTCGTTGGAAACGGCCGCTCTGACGATGCTACTTTGTGGTGGATGGATAAAAATGGATGCATATTACTTGAACATAGAGCGATTTACGGCCAATTTATCTTGGAATCGGCAAAAACTTTGTTTGTTAGTCTGTCCGATACTCTTGTGTGGAGCCTGAACCGGAAGCATTAGAGATGAAGAAACTGATTGATCTGGGATATTTTGCGTATAGAAGAGATGAATAGGGGAAGGTGATTTTACGAGCCGCCTTCTTCCAAGGTGAATCTGTCCTTAGACATGTTTCAATGGAACTGCTCCTTCCATGCTCGTCTATCTTCCGCCGCCTCCGTTTTGTAACTACTTCCATTCATAATATCCCTCAACATATAATTTCCTTATCTTCCTCTCTTTCTCTCTATCTTTCTTTCTAATATTCATTTCAGCAGGCAGTTTTTCCTCAGGACGTGTCCCGTCCAGTGTGCCTTCCTCTTTCTTATTGATCTGAAAATATATTTTTTCTCATTTACACCTTTACCAGGATTGTGAAGCGAGACTATTAAATCTAGGTTGATGAACTTTTATTTTTTATAAAATTTATTTTGGCTTTTTGTGGTCATATATATGTCTAACAAAAATATGGCAGCCATACCATTACGTCCAGCTGCCGTTCAATAATGATGTTCTATGGACGTCCTAGTAAATCCATCGTCCTCTCAGAAAATATAAGAGGATGTAACGTAACGTTCATAGCGCTCAACGTGTTTAAATAAAGGAGAAATCTCTAACACCTAGATCTCATAAAAAATTAAAAGTGTGTAACTTGTATGTTTGCTCAACTATTTTTGAAAATAAATCGTATAGTTACCGCAGTACGTTTTTCAAGGTCTACTTTTAAAAAACCTTAGGTTGTGAATGATCCGCGTGAAGAAAATGAGTCGGGTTGAGGAATAATATATGTACATATTTTCATATAATTATTTATAATTCCAGCCGTATAAAAGTACATAATTTCACCATTAGTGATGCAAAATTAAGTTATGCTTCCTAAAGCTGCAGAAAATAAAACTTATAATTCAAATATGGTCTCCATTATGATTTGTCGGCCCCGGTGGCGGCGGGGTAAAGTCCTCGCCTGCCAACCCGAGGGTCGCGGGTTCGAGTCCCGCCTGGGTAGAATATATCCTGCCCAGGACATGGGTGTTTGTGTCTCGTCCGTTGTTACTGTTATTCACCCGATATAAATTGGCCCATTGTGCTGTATTCGGGGTAGTGAAGATAAATAAATAAATAAAATAAATAAAATTTGGGAACTATCTCACGCAGAAACTACCTCAAACGGGACATTATAATTCAATTTGGGATTTGTAATATGATTAGGTTTTGAAGGAGATGTCAAAAGCTTGTGTTCCAATCATGAATGTATGTCTCATACGTGCTTCTACGCACATATGAATACACATTTGCAAACAATGGCGCTGCTAGATGCAATTCTCTGCAGGGCTGGCCGAGCGTTGGAATTGCGTTCCCCTAGGCTGGTAGGCAACCCACACGGAAACTGAGCGATGCCGTGTTGCATAATTGTCGGGAGGCGGGCGAAGAGCTTGGCTGCGCCCGGGAGCGAGTAAGTGCACTTCAATTGCGAGAAGCCGCCACGCGCGCTAACCCGCTGCTCGCAGTCATCACGCGCGGGAGGAAATTAAAACGGACTTCTCTTTCTCTCTCTCTCTTTCCGGTCCCTCCTCTTCGCGGGATGCGCGGCATTTGCGCGGCACCGGTGCTGACCGCCGCCGCCGCGGAAACCTTATAGCACGGCGGGAGATCCTCGCCTGCGTCGCAATTCTCGAGACCGCAACATTGCCTCAACACGCCTCTTGTCTTTGGATGGCCTCGAGACCAGCGTGATTTTAATCGCAATTTGCGACAGTTTCTCTATTCCCTCTCGGTTGATTTATTGCCAATAAACCTGAACTTTTTGCGTTGTGTGCTCCAGATGTGCTGTGGCACGGAGGCTCGTAATAGTTGATACTTCCTTAGTTATCTGGGGGCAGTTTTCGTGGCAAGACGTTGTCAGCAGGGAGGGTAGCAGTGTTCATAAACATGCTAGTGTCAGGGCCGGCCCAATAATATGTGATTACTCAACGCAAAGGAAATTTAGATGTTCTCATACTTTGTCTCTGGAAATTTTTCTCATTATCACACAAGCAAACGTACATATACTCATGTGGATATTGATATTTTTTACTATTATACCGATTAAGGTAGGGTTTTTTGAATGTGAGATAATCTCCTCCCAGTTTTTAACACTTTCAGTGGCCTATATCGCTCTAAGATATCCTTTTTCACCTCAGCATTCGATCTATCTTTCTTCATCCCGCCCATGAAACCTATTCTCTTTCTTCCTCTTCCCGGCTTGCCCAACATCTTTCTCTCTATCACATTCTTGAGCAAATGAATATTTATAATAGTGATATGTAATAAAAACTTTTATAAAATATTTATCAACACTAATACATCTTCTGGTATAGATGATTACTTTTAATATCTCTAAAACAAGAACTCCTTGACACCCTCCTAGTCGAATCACCACTTTTTAGGCATATGTATATGTTCGCCTAAAGATAAAGCCGGCCCTGATTAGTACATGGACCGCCTCTAGGGCGGTGCACAAGATAGTAGAGTTCCATAAATAAGGGTATTCATAATGTTTACCTAAGGGCTCTTATGTAAACTCAAGCCAACAATGGGCAGGCTGACTGAGCATTGAGATACTTATAGTTGAATGTATTAAAGTCGCTAACTGTTTAAATAAGCCAGCTAATACAGGCTTAAGAACAGGCAGCATTGTTGTGTACCTTTTTCAGCCCATTTGATAGAGTTAATCTTGAGATTTATTTTACGTTTAAAGGAGATTTAAATAGAGCAGCTGTCCTTCTGTATCAAGTCACGCTCGATGAAGATAAAGAGGTAAATGGATGAGTGGCGCCCGAAAACCTTTCATGTAATCAGCCTCATTTTCTCCGCTGTGTATTCATTTGCTCCAGTTTTCCGTCCTATTTCTCCGGATAACGATGGCAATTTGTGACCGAGCCAAAACGTGTGCGCAGGTCAAAAGAGGTTCCTGTTACTCGACGACGGGAAAGATCGTGATGACTGCGAGCCTTAAAAAGCTTGCGTTCACATTCATGTAAAATCATACATCATCCTTTCCTCTCTTATATATGTATTTTTGTTGCTGTTAATAATTTCACATTATTTTTAGAGGTGAATTGGTTATTTCCATTCCAATGTTAAAAGCTTTAACGTGGGCTAGGCCAGTCCACTATTTTTGTTAACCCTGATTTTCCTTTAGTGCTCGCGGGCTGACGGAAACTTTAGCAATTTTTCAATGTTTTCCATCGATAGCTCATTAGAAATGAGCATTCACATACTCATTTAACATTGTCCTCACATATATGCTTTATTTATTTACCTAGGTAATAATTCGCATTTTCCAATGAAAATTAACATAACATCGAGTAGAACCCATAGCACTAAGTGGCCAATATATTTTTCTAGAGTTACTTGCGTTAAATTTCGAACAGATGGTGGATATTCTTGTTTTTAATCGACTAATTCGTCCATTCTGTCTTGCTATCCAAAGGGAAGTAGGGAAAGAGCTGGGTTAACCAATGTCGTTGTTATTTCGGTGGCCAGGATACAGTTTGTTGACGTAATCTCCTCCCCATCTACCTCAATGGTTATTTCCAGCTTCAATGTTGACCGCATTAACTGGTAGTTGATAAGAAATTATATTACTATTAGCATATCCAACATGAATTTTGAGGATTAAGTGTTAACTTTAACAACTTCCTCGACGTTTTAAGTTACAGTCTCAGGCTTAAATTTGTGGAAACGCGACACATGAAATAATTTCTCACTTCGTACATTCCTCACTTTTTGATTTTCACGGACCATGTTTTCGATTTCACGGACCATGTTTTCGACATACAATATCATTTTCAATGTGGAAACCTCCCGGTTTGTGTATACGATGAAAATGACATAGTACATCGAAACCATGGTCGGTGAAAATAAAAAAGTGAAGAATGTACGATGTGAGAAATTATTTCATCCCTCAACGCTTTAATCCCATGACCCACGAGGCATTATTTTATGTGCAAATGAATGTACGAAATTTGTGAAGAGAAAATTTACTGTGGGATCCTGATCTGAACTGGGATTTGAACCGAGATCTGCCACCTCTGTGCTTAGTGCTTAAACTAATTAACCTACTCGGGCATCCTTTTCTACTGTTTAAGGTAGCTGGAGAGGTAATCGTGAATCTTTGAGTGCACATAATATTTTTTGTTAGAATAAAAGGCTTATTGATCACAATAAACTTAGTTGCATCTCTTCATGCGTTGGAAATCACCGTTCAGTTTTTAATGACAATGATACAAAAATTATGTTTTTTTTTACTTTATGAAAGCATGATATGACGTGAGTTTTCGGCGCGGTATAAAAAATTAAGACAAAATTTTGCTGAGATATATACTTTTTAATATTGGACTCAGTATGACACCGTGATATTTAGTATCAGCAGTTGTTATGGTGAGAAATGTAGGTATTATTTCGTGTTTGGAATAAAATTTGTACGTATGCAATCGAATTACTAAGAAATATAAGTCAGATGCCATCAGGCTGAGTTTTTAAATTGCATTTAATTTCTAAAGAACTTCATCGGTTTGATGCAAATCTGCTCATAAGTAAAAGTCGATCAACAACCTTAAATACTACTCAAGAAATCTCTTGATCTTGGGTCAAATCTCTGTGCAGAAGACATTGTTTTCCATATAAATTTCGAACATTCATATGTATCCAAATGTGTGACATCCGCTGAGTATATTTCCTTTGTGTTCTGAATGAAAGTAGCCAAGGAGAAAGAATCTCTGATTTTGTGAACGTCTGGGAGAGTCCTGTTTAGACGTTTTAGACCTAGTAGGTAGGTTCCTGATGACGATAGCAGCTATGTATTTCGAAAGTTGTAGAAATGAAAGCACGCAAAACTTAATATTATCAATTTTTTATCCATAATAATTTTATCGTCTTTCTCGCTTTAACTCTTCGCTCGATCTGAATTTAAGTACTGTGCCCGGTGCCCAGGGTCTGGAACGAATGGAAAGCAAGTGCACTGTTTTGTTACGTAGTGAGCTGCGCAGTGGAGCGAATGGAAAGTAAATTTGTTATATATCGTTTGTTTTCTTACTTTAATACGGATCTTCGTAACGTAAACAAATCCGCCATTGGTGTGCTTATTTTGGTGTGTCCTCCATGAGCACAGCATAAATTGTTCAACGTATGTACTGATTTGACAGTGAATTTATATTCAAAGTGACGATTTCCGTCGAATTTTCGCACATTTCTTCGGCTGTGCAATGGCAGTAAATTCTCGATAATCACATTAAAGGCGACCGCGTGGTGGAAATAGTTGTGAGGATCCATACATCTAAATGTTACCCTGCGAGCCGCCGCATGGGCGTGAGACTGGGGGTGTTTGTTCACCAGCCATGTAAAAATATAAGGTTTTGGGAGGTGAAATGGTGAGGTGTATTATGGGAGTGTATTGAGTGGAGCTAAGTTTTTATTGTGGTCGCTTCCTGTGCGCTTAAAGAACGAGTATTTGTGCCTATCTACTTGGTAGCGTATCTCTCTTATTTTATTGCTTCTGTCAGACCTAGAGATATAGTGAGGAGTCATGATAATGTCCTCTGTGTCGCTCTGAAACACACTAGTTCTGAATTTCTCAAGCAAGCTAAGCCCAGCGTGTAGCCTCCGAGTCTCTATGGGCTCCCACTTTAATCCCTCTAAAAGTTGTGAGGCACTATATGTTCGCTCGTAGCAGTTTTTAACGAAGTGTGCTGGTTTTCTATATATTTTATTAATTTTTTTGGTTAAATCTTTTCCACCAGGTCGCTCGCGGCCCTGCTAGAATGCTCGCGGCGTGGTCGAGGTGTGGCCTAAACAGAGCGAAGTAGCATCTCTCTTTGACTTTTTCATCCGAGGGCCTTCCTTTTATACGCTAAACAAAACCAAGTTTTGTCTTTAATGCTGTGCCGCACATGCTTTGTATGTGTGTTCCTCACGATGTATCAGAAGTTAGGTAAATCCAAGGTAGCATTGTTGGAGCCACGGATATATCGAATCTATCGACCCGGAATGGATGGCTCTCTCTATATCAGCTCACGTGTCTCGTGTGTTTGAGAAACAGTATGTGATGGCTCATTCATTTGTGCCAGTTTTTGTTTGCTTGTCTTGGTGCTTTAATCTCGTTTCCATCCACGCAGGTGCTTTGCTGGCGCACGGTTCCCACTGACAGCACGGGGATCGGCGAGGTGGCGCGCAGCGGCGAGCCGTTCATGCGTCAAGTGTTCATCACGGGCGACTTCGAGGACGAGGACAAACTGCGCCGACAAGTGAGTTCGCGAACACCACCCCCCTCCCTCCAACAAACACCACCACTGCCAACACGCAACTCTCTCTTATTGTTTTTTTTTAATCTCTGAACAATTTTGAAGGCAAAAACTGCTCATTATGTGTGAAATGCGTGTACTAACCGAATCGATCGAGCCGTGTTTGCTCGTGAGTTTCGATCGAATCGCGTTAGTGTGCGCCTCTGATGTATTTTTTCACCTTTGATGACATTTCATCGGATTTGCATGAGATTGTTACAGCGAAATTTGAAAATAATTGTCCCGGTTCTCGCTTACTAAGGATTCGTATACCTTGGCACGGCGGATCGTGGGGCGTTCGGCGTTCTTTGGAATGCAATCAATATACATATATATAATCGGATTCCTTTAGAGGAAATTTGCCATTAACCCTTAAGGCTGCTTTACGTGGTACATTTTATTGCACAAACGAATGTATGAATTCTTTAACGAGGAAAATTGTATCGTGTAAAGAGGCAAATTGTATGATTGTCTGAATGGCCGAACGGGAAATAGAGTCTTCTCTAAATCCATTCATTTTCTTGCCCAATCTATGATAAATTCGTTTGTGCAATAAAATGTACCGTGTAAAGCGGCCTTTATGCAATGCCACAATGTATCTTTTTGATATCTGATAAAACTCATGAAATATATCTGATCGAAAGATTAAGTAGGCAAATTAATGTCAATAAAATAAATTTCCCTGTTACGAATGTACTGTAAATTCTGTGGAAAATGAACTAGTTAGCTTCGGTATTTCAGTTCCGATCCGTTTTTCTTTCTCGTTGACCTCAGTCTATTACATTTCGTGCAATCGAAGATATTTTTGCACCGTATGACACATCAATTATTCCGTGTTTAAAAGCAGACTATCTTCAAGACAGAGAAAAAGATATTTTTTCTCTTCTTCCATTGACATCCGGTCCAGTTGCGGCACGGTATGATGGCATCACGAGTCAAAACCTAGTCCGGTTGCCAATAAAAGTGTTGGAAAATGTAATCAGTATTTCTCTACCTTGTAGATGGAATTCTGTCATTTCAGCAATATGCCTATGGGCTTTGTGTTTGAAAACATTGCTACTATATATTTATCATTTCGTGTATGTCATATGCTATTACAAATGCTGGTCGAATAATGCATATTCGTGTTAGAAGGGTGATTTTTCAGTATCCAGATATCAATTGCATCGAATATCGAATGGATTTTTAAGTTCTATGGCTATTATTTTTTTCATTTTCTTTAGTTATATCATAGTGTGTACTTTGCGAGCCATTTTAAGCGCCCGAGTTGTAATAACGGTGCTATATGCCGGAATGGAACCGTTATTTCCCAGTTCTCTACGTTATACGTAACTGCGAATTCTGGTTGAATAATGTATATTCATATTAGAGAGGTGACCTTGCAGTATCCAGAGATCATTTTTTCTTATTGAATGCATTTTAAAGTTCGATGGCTATTTTTTCCTTTTGTTTAATCATGGGATATGTTTTTCTGGCCATTTTTAGCGCCTGAGTCGTGATGACGGTGCTACATACCGAAATGGAGTCGTTATTTCCAAGATTTTATTTGAATTGCTATCACTCCATCATAAAATGTACCCCTCGAATCAAATATTGAAATGAGACAACGCTTACTAATATTAATTACCCGTATTGGTGTTTTAACCACTATTCATTTCCATTTTAATTACGGGTACATTTTTGACTGACTGTCTTTCGTTACGACCCTCGTCAGAGAGTCTACTGATGTATAAATTTCCTTTAACCTTTGTTAGTGACGACCTTGGCGCACAGTATCAGATTGCGAATCAACGGGGAAAAAATAAAGGACTAGAGTTTAATAGGCCTAATTTCCTCTGAAAGCAGAATTGTCCCTCACTCTGGCAGTAACTCTGGCCAAATGAAAGAGACGGCATACTCCTAATTTCCGCTACTATAAACGCTGAAATCGATAGTCTCCCTATAATTAAAGGGTTAACTATCATCCGAGTTCTCCCTCATTCTTCAATTAAGGCGTTCTTAGCCAAGTTGCCCGTATATCGCCAGGCACTGAGCGATATATTCTATTTTTACTGGAAAGGTGAATGTATTCCGCGGAAAATTAACTCCATTCTCTTTCAATGCACGTATGAGAATTGAATTTTCTTATTACCTCTTTAAAGTCTTCGTCAAAGCATTCGACAATTAGCCAATTTAAAATGTAAATCCTGCGCATGAACTTAATATCATTGCGGTCGATCAGCCGTCGGTTTGGCCAATAATGTTTAGGAAGTTGACCCTATCGTGCTTTTAAATGGCATCAATTAACTTGCTTATCGAATTTTCCCGTTTTTGGACTACCGAACACGGTTTTTGAGTCGGCTGCGGAGATTTGGCGTCACCCATCCTCGTTGCTCTAACCATTCTGTGTGGATTGAGTGCAGTGCAGCATGATGTGTTGAAAAGTACAACTTCTTCCATCCAAAAGTAGGGTGGCGTCAGATTTGGAAGTTATTTAGATAACCCTAACCCTGCTCTCTAGACCTGAAAGGATGGCGGCCGCCTTGAATCTATGAGTAGTTTGGCATCCAGCCCGTTGGAAGGAGCGATTTGGAAGTGTCTTCAAATGGCTCTCCAGGAAGGAGTCATTTTCAAGACGGATCTATTACGACTTAAATGCCATGGCGAATCGTGCAGCTGAGTGTTTATGTGAGGGCTTTATTTATCTGACGCGGCTATTAATCTATGGAGCCGATTTGGACTGGCGTCAGACAGGCTAACAGACAGGTTTGTGTGCTGCGCATCTAGTTCTCAAAAAGCCTGAAATCTTTCCCCCTAGGCGTTACGACTACGACGTACAACACGTGGATGTGTATCAGATAAGATATTTTGCCAAAGTTTCACATGACTTCAAATGCCCGTAATTCCATTGCTTTTGGCTTAGAAATAACCGGTCGATAGTACATCACAAATCTTTTCCGGAGTTTGTTTCTTACTAATTGATAAAAATGCTGAGATTATCTGTAGTTTCTGTCTAAGATTACATATGTTTGGAACCTTTGATAGAAGTAATATTGAAGAGATAAGAGGGGCGGTTATGACTTGGCGTGTAAAGGTTACTGAGGGGTGTTGGGATAGACTATTTTAAGGAAATTATAAACCTTTTCTATAGTTTTGTTTTTTATTGAAAAAAAATCTTCTAAATGCTAGGATTTTCAGTGGCGTCTGCCTTGAGATTATGATTGTTTGGAGTCTTTGATAGTAGTAATATTGAAGAGACCAGAGGGGCGTGTATGGATCGGTGTGTCAAAGTATCTAAGGGGTGTTAGGATAGATCAGTTTAGAGGACATTCTAAAAGCAGAGTAAGTTTCGCAGGCCCATAACCGAGAATTTAACTCTCTTGACTGTCCACCCCGAAAGATAGCAGGGTAATGGGCATGTATGTATTTTAATTCTCATTAGAGGTGGGCAAGCCCGTTAATTTTAGGGAAATCGTTCATTCTGGACCTGTCCTTTTTGGGAACCGTTCATTTTCACTCGCTCACCGTTCCCCTTTATTGGTAGTCTTGTCTTTTTTTTAAAGATGTTCTTGGTGTTTAAACAGTGTAATATAACCTGGAAATACTTAGTATACCGTACTGACTGCTTTCAACAATATTGGATGAAATAAAAGATGGAAGGTAATATTACCAACTTTTTACATGGTTTCCTCAATTGGTTTAATTTAAATAAAGAAAAAAAGTAGTGCTTATTACATCGCTAGCATCACCCGATGAATTTATGGAGTATTATAAAGAACATGTTATCTTTTAAAAATAGGAGCGAAAGTAATTACTGACTGAAAGGATCGACGGACCGAAAAGACCGACGGACCGAAAGGAACGAAGGACTGAAAGGAACGGTCGTTCCAAACAATTCGGTCCTCCCGTTCAATCCACGGGCCCGTTCGTTCGCGAACGATCCAGCTCTAATTCTCACCAGTATTTAAATGATCTTTACTGAAAAACTCGATATTATGAGGCCTAACTCGAAGTTAATTCATGATGGCTACATCTGCATAATAACTTTGTTATTTTCTCCATAGTTTACTTTTTGTCGACCCGTTTCATCAGAAGGGCGACACTATAAGGTCTCTCCAGTATTGCTGCCTTTGCGTTGAAATTGGTTGACAACATATCAGTTAGTTGTGAAAATGATTTGATTATTTTACTGATTGATGGCTAGTTGCAGGAACGACATATATGTATTCTATAAATTTATGGAAACCATAATCCATGGCAACCATTCAATAAGTTCTGCAGAAACCATATGGCAGAAACATTCAATAAATTTATTGGTTTCATAACTTATGTCATGAGGTTCCATTAGTAGGCTATATGGCGGCTACGCGATGAACCGCTTGGAGACTTAATTACGAGATTAAAGAGTTGTTGAGACAAATGACCATTTTGTTTTACTCTTAATGACTAATTATCATGTGCATTAGCAAATATTCATAGGCTAAACTTTCATAAGTTTTATCCGGCGGTGGAATTTTAGATAAAATATTCGAAGCTATTGAGTATTGGTAAATAAGTTATGTAACTGATGTGTTCCTGCAATCCAGAATATTTTTATGAGATCTATAACTTCAAGGATCTCATAAGTGTTGATTCCATAACTAAATGTTCTTGCAACCGGCCGTGAGTCAATCTCAGTAAAGTTCCTGGAGGCGTGAATCACCGCCGCATTTTCAATGGCGTGTTTCCTCCCTCAATATCGAGATTATTCCCGGACATAGGGTTGAGCAAATAGGTTGAGTTTCAGTGGGAATGGCAATGGGAGTGGGTGAGTGTGTGACGACCATTAAAAGCGTCCTTTTCACGTGTTTTCCGCGTGCTCGTCTCCTGCCTAGTCTCTCGCCGCCGCAAAGATTTCCCCACTCTTGATCCTGGTCCAAGCGTGAACGGGAGACTTTAAATCCCCACCCAAGCGTTTGTATTCTAAGAATAGCGCGGCGACCTCTTCCTTGTTTAACTTATCGAGTCACTTATGGATGGGAAAATCTTGAATGAGTCGGAAATATATTTGTCTCTTGGTTGCTGTGAACAGTAATTTTTAGGATATGTAATCGAGTGTTCTGTCTCCATGTATGATCATAATTTTTAACCGACACCCGAACGGAAATTCATTGGTGTATTTTGTTTTTCAAGGAAATGTCGAGTACGAAGTAGATTAAAAATTTGCTATACTTAATACAATCACAATGTATACCAATGGACCTCAGATCGATCTGAACTCGGACCGATCTGAAAAATCCAAGCGAGCCGACTCAGATACCGGGTTTATCGACATGGATTAGAAATATCGATAGTGAGCAATCGAATCTATCAGTTGAAGCGCAATTGACAATCAGTGCGTAAACAAGTGCAGAGTTAGATATTTTCAGTCGCATTCTGTGCGAGTAAAATTGCCCTATTGGGGTAAAATTGCGATTTTATAATCAATATCACTTTTCTCGCCATTACTGCACTCTTGTTGCAACTGGTTACAACACACATTTTGAATAATAACGGATTTCCCTATGACAACCAAAAGAATTACAAGGAGCGCCACAAACACGCTGGTTCAGATCGATCTGAAAAAGAAAGCGGGCCGAGTCAGCCCGCCTTTCAGATCGATCCCACCAGCGTGGGAAGCAGCCATCGTTTATTTTCGCGAAAATACGGATTTCTTCTGTTCCACGAGTCGTATTCCGTATTCGTGTCCCGTGTCCTTTCGTATTCTGTCAGCCATATCTTATGCAGATTACAGCTCGTATAACCCTCTTGAAAACCTAAATCCTGCATTTCTAATGGTATCAAAATGAGTTTTAAGTGATGATTTTCTTGTTATCCCGAGAAACCCCGTTCAAAAAAATCTCTCTTTAATATGGAGAAGTAAATTCGAAATTGTCATTTATGACTTTTCCAATGTTTATGACTGCAAATGTCTCCGTGTATTAATAGATCCTTTTTCTGTTAATTATTGCGTGGTAATTGGTGCTTCATTAATTAGTCGTTGCCCAGCTATTATACCCTTCATCAACGGACGGGTTGGCATTCGGTTCAAATTTAAGTGATAAATATCGGCACCCCATGTTAAGTCATATACTATGAGGGTGCCATGCGTTGTTCAAATCAGCCAACAGCACAAGGAGAGGAACTTTTCCCCCGGGTTTGAAAATGTACATATACACGCCGTGAAAGTGACAATAATTATCACCTATAAACTAAACTCTACATTATCACCTATAAATCGACTTGTGTCTAGAAGAATGCTTGGCTAGTGATTGTCGAAGGGCGTGGGGTTGGTTTTTATTGTTAACCTACCCAACCCAACCCTCTTATTACAGATAATAATACACGAAGGACAAACTACCATGTGTTTTTTTACTGCTGATGTGTTCTTGCTAAAATAACTATTTAGGCGAAGAAACGGTTGTAATATCGTTTTTGCGTTGAAAGTATCTCCATTTAAATCCCTACGACGGCTTTCACTTTTGTTCATAATCACGTGAGCATTGTTTTACGAACATGCTTCGTATTTATTTACGCTTTTTGTTAATTTCACCAGTTAATCTCCATGAAGTTTTCGCAATTTTATTCAAAACCAACGAAATGCGCTCAGGAAAATTGAAAATGTTTGAAAATTGAAATATGTGCGTCCGCTTGGACTGGTGATACTCCGACATTTTTGTTGTTGACAATATTTTTAAATAATAAGAACATCTTAATAACAAGGTCTATTTCGACCCCGAATCTCGTCTTTATCCCAATTTTTACCTTGATTGGTTTTTAGGAGTATAAAGAACATCCTCACTTTGAATTCATCTCTTATCATGAACGGCAAAATATCTGCTTCTGTGCGCTAAACCTGACGGCATTTAATGCGGTGGACTCAACAGCCTTTCCAATTTTCCTTGACTTTCAGTCTCTTAGGCGTTTTTCTTTGTGATACTACTGTAGAACTTATTTCAATTCTTTAGGTAGTTTGAGCGAAATATCATTTCACCTAGAGAGCAATGAATTTGGTCACTACGAAAAATATCTTACTCTTCCAAAGATACCAAAATATCAGCCCTTTACCGTACTACTTTCGGAGATTTTTGACGAATAATACCTACCATTTTACATGGGAAATGGTAGGTTACGCTCTCCAGAGAGACCTTATTTAAAAAATGAGGCATTTTTAATGCCTAGATCTCGCAAAAAAATGGAAAGGATGTTGTTTGTTTGCTTTCTCGGCTATTTTTGAAAATAAACCATATTATCACCGCAGTATTTTTTTCAGAATCGTAAAAAAACCTTGCGTCGTGAAGGAGTTGGGAACGTACCGCGTGAAATGAGTCAAATGAAGATTAACGTGGATATTTTATTTGATTACCGATAATTTCAGTCATATACAAGTGTATTATTGCACTATTAGTAATTCAATATTTAATTAATGCTTCCTACAGCTGCTGACATTATTAAGTAAAATTCGAATACGGTCTCCGTTATGATTAGGGAACTATCTCGCTCAAACTATCTTAATTAATTTATTACCCAAATGAGTGTCATTTTATGCAAATGTGATGCGTAAGTGAGCGAAAGAGCATTCGGGTTACTTTTTGTGTCTCATCAGATGTCTCTCTTCTCGCGAGTCCTGTGATTGTTGAGGTGTTATCCCTCCTCTGGGGTTTGACACGGTCTCCGATCGATGCGGCACCCCTCTGGTGTGTGTTCGTGGAAAGAAGGGAACAAAGAGACAAATGCACGGAATGCCCACGTGGTTGATGGTCGCGTGACCGTGCCTTCGGTTGACTGCGAGACGGCGTCTGGGGTTAAAAATAGGTCCAGCTTTGGATGGCGAATGGGTGGAGGGGGCATAGGCACCTCCTTCCCCGTATCTGCTCCCTCTCCCTGGGCCGCTTCCATACCTCTCCTCAGATTTGAGCGCTGCCACGAACGTGAGGGCGCTGGCCTCCTCTCTGAAGCTGAAGAGAGCGTGACGTATTTTGGCCGCCGTCCCAAAATTCGCACACGGGAAGGTACGCGGTCGAAACAATCCTTTTCTCGGAATGTATTTGGCTTGAATTGCGCGTATTAAAAGGGAAGCTTTTGTTGAAATAATATCGATTATTTGGATTGAGAAATTATCTTCAACTGTTCGCTCAGTTTTATATAATGCACACGAGCGGATTGCTAATGCTATCACTTGGTATGGTGGTGACGTTCAGTGCTAAAACAAAAAGACTGAATGTAGGTCATCAGCCCCTTGTCGCCGAACGTCTTCCGAATGCTAAATGTGACACCCATTCCACACAGAAGCATATTAATTTAATATCTCCTCTTGATTTCTTTGAAAATATAGAAAATGAATAGAACATATTTCTTTCAAAGAGATGGCAATAAATAATCCTAATTTAAGTCACTGTAGTGCTAATAATACCAAAAATTGTCTCAAGTAGACTAACCTATCCAGCAGGTAAATAAATTGTTACATGTGGACTGATTTCTCGCGTCAGGGGTTATCATTCGTATACGTCTTGAGTCATTTTTGAGCATTATCTGTTTTACAGTGTGCTCATAGTATGGCCGGAAATTCCTAATTACTTGCGATTCTTTGATGGTTTACAACATATAGTTTTAGGCTACAATTGTTGGAAGTGAATCGCATTTAACGATGTATCATTTAATATTTCCCATTTTTGTGGAAACTACAGAGTGATATGTTATTTAAATTAGGATTAACTGATTCGATTTGTTCTGCATACGGAGTGAAGTCACGTTGGCTCCGACGAAATACCAAATTGACATTGGCAACTATCATTTTTGGCGAAAAACGTTTCGCACGAAGTGCGCGGAATCTTTTTAAACTATTTTTTAATTTCATCAAATTTTGTAGATCCTGTGCCGTCTTTTTTATTTGAGCGAATTCAGGGTTATTCAGTCCTTTGTAACTATAATCACTAGAAAAGAACCGGAACTTATGCTCTGGATGGTGAAAAACCCACCCAGACGGGTCTGGAATACATGACCCCAGTATTATCATTTTGGACTCCAACCCACCTCGACCGTGGTCGGTGATATTAAATGGGAATTCTCCAACGTTGGAGCCATGTTACGGTAGGAGGTTAATTGAAGCTCATTGTCTGGAAAATGTAGCGCACGTTTTTCATCACTTTCGTTGTGTTCTCAATGTAGGGGACCAGCGGCAGTAAATTTGCTGTCGCTTCTTTCTTTTCCTATCGCTTTTAAGAGTCGCTGTTGGAGCGCTCTAGCGGTTTTCTCGTGACAGCTTCGCGATTCTTTCTCCTAATTACCCACATTCGGCGGCTGAAAAATGTGAGGCGCGCCAGGCTCTGGCCGGGAGACAACTTTCACTTTTATGCGCCCCCTCCCCTTCCCTCCCTTCCCCCCCTGGGCGTTCTTCAACCTCATTATCCTCCGACTTCCCTTCCCACTCCGTTACTTACCTTCTTCCCTCGTACCTCCTCACTCAATTCCCCCTCCCCGCCCCAACCCACCTCGTCTAAAATCCACCCTGTCTCCCTGCCTACTGGCAGCAGCCACTTGAGCGACACCTGTTGTTTACGAATGCCTCCCTATTGAAGGGAATGCTCTCGGGGTCTGGTTGGGGACCCTATCTTCAAAGGATTGCGAGGAAAAATATTTTATCTTAATGTCTAGCATTTAAAATTAGAATCTCGTATCCCTGCTCTATTTGATATTCACCTGATGAATCGTAGAACGTATCGATTGCTTTCTTCTGTTGGGCCGGGTCATGTAATGGGCACACCTGTGAGAAAATGAAGTTGCTGTGTAATCGAAATCAGTAGGTGCTGCAGAATTGATTCTTCCGTAGGAAAGCATAACCTGTTGTTTCTTGATGCCTGGTTTATATTCCAGGATGCATCCGTCGCAGAACCAAAATATTTCTGAACTTTTTGTACGCTCCTCGGCTCTTAAATAAAGTAGCAGTGCGGATAAGTTCTTAGCTATGGTTTTCATTAAAATGATTTAGCCCCACTAAGTCGTTGGAAACAATTGTATGGCAGAGATGGCCAAGTTATACTGAAAACTCTCTCTAAAGTGCTGATGGGGAAGTGTAATCATCCAATAATGGTCTCTTTGGACTGATGTGATAGGACTCATTCATGAGCTTAGGAGAACTTTCATTTCATTGTCAAGCTTATTGCCTCCTGTGCTAAACATGTTAACCGTTTGAATTAATTGCACCTGATATTACAAAGTTTTTTCTTTCATCTCCACTTCAATGAAATCCAAAATTTTCATAGTGTTGATTACAGGCGTATGCTCAACGTCGTCAATAATTGACGGATTCTAATTTTTTTTACAAACGTAAATGACCACAGAATTTTTGCACTCTCGAAGCCTTCATTGTGATGTGCACTTTCTTCATCTGTATTTCAGTGGTAATCGTTCGATTATCTCGATACACCTCAGGAGAAGTTCTCAATGGCTTTTATGACGTAAAATCGTTAATAGCGCCATCAATTACGTCGTGATACCTAGTTTTTATGCCTCGTTATAGAGAACCACCCAAGGCAGTCATGCGCGCTTTCTCGGTGCTGTTTCGAAACGAGGGCGTCTGGCTAAGGAAAAGACTTCCAGTAACCGACCACAGGGAGTACTTCATGGTTCGATTGAGCCACTTGGATTGGAAAATTTGATATTGATATCACATTTCAGTGTGCATGGATAGAGAGGTACCTTTGGCTTCTGAATGTTTTGATTCGACTTTGAAGCAAGAGTAGTTGCAGTCTTAGTTTGTAAATTAGAAGTCAGCGGGGTGCAAAAAAACTCAATTATAGCCTCCTCAGAAGCGTGGCGAGCTGTAAAAAAAGTTAAAATTGCTTTTCAGGAGAAAATGTGTCATGGCTCCGTAGAAATTGTTTTTTTTAAGACTTTAAATGGGGTGCTAATGTTGTATCACCAACGCTAAACATTTTTGCGCCCTCGTATGGAGAAAAAACTTTGATTTATAATTTTTGAAAAAGTGGGAATGGATTTATTAACACCGTCGGTTTTGGATTTTCATTAGTTGTCTACGTTGCGGGAATATTCGACCCAAAAGGGTTGCTGCAGGTATCATCTGTTCGACAGATGGGAGCCACCGCGGCAAATCCCGTTTCAAACTTGATATTTGATCAGCGCAAGTTTAAGAGAGATCGTTAGTGTGATAGATATCAAGCATCGTGTGGTACTGAACCTGAATGTTCGCCTATCAAGCATAATCGCTGTAATAGCTGTCACTCTTTGAGCCATTTCACAATCTGAGTCGCCTCTAGATTGTTACTCGCTCTCCGTGAGAGGTAGTAGTAGCTGTGGATCGATCACATTATCATTTACAGTCACTGAGCCATCTTTTACTTCTAAATCAGCGACTTCTTGCGGCTAATGGTAATTTTCTAATCATGAAATCAACAATAACTTGAAATGTCCCGACAGATTTTTGGTGGCTAGATTGCTTAATGTAAAATTATAGTTGACATGCGCTGCAATATGATAGAAAATACCGCTTTCTCGCTATTACAAGTTCAATAATCGTGTGAAACCTTTTACATACATATACGTAATACCGTGTAAGCCTTCCCCAGTGTGTTTGGCGTCGGATAATACCACGCCAGGATTTCAATATTCGTCCCAGTACAAATTCGGATTTCGCACGCTCCCTCTGTCGGGAACAAGTCCTGAGAGCAGTGCTAGCTCAAACCAAAACAGCTACGTTTACAAATACGATAAAATGCAGTACACCGGTTAACATACCACTAAATATAAATTTTATTATACTTTTAATTCATGAATGGTTCGCGAAACCAATTCGTGCGTGATAGAAAACCATAGGAGAAGTTTCAAGAGGGTTGAGGAGATAAGGCGATAGTAACTGCGGCAGTAGTAGCGGAAGTAATTAAACTCAAGGGTGAAATCAAGTCTACCGAGCAAAATTGTCCTTTCAACCTCGACAGTCATGCTGATATGCAAATTTTATTGGAAAATTAAGGGCAATGTTGATTAGCATTCCATGGAGACATTGAAAACTAAAATAAAGAGTTAAAATAGCTTAACAAATACGGGTAACTATCCTTACCAGTAACGTTATTGAAGGCTACGACCGTAGCTATGTTGGTTGTTGACCACGCGCGAAGGAAAAGACTTCTCAAACCCTGTCGGTCCTGGAATACATCTCTCTAATTTCTCGTATGTGATCAAACCTACTATAGTAGCGCGTAGTTTTTTAAAAGCTCTTTACACCTTCTTAAAAGTTCTATTGCGACTAATTTTCTTCTGGATTCCTTTCTCAATTCCTGGTACCGGCTAGCTTACTAGGTTTGGCCGGATTGAGCCGGATCAAGAATCGCATGAAACGGGCTGAAGCGTCATCTCTGGCGCTCGCTGTTGATGTTGCAAGCTGCTCACTTCCACGGTCTCCCGTGGCCGAATTCACAAATTCGATTGGGTCAATGAGGGGCGAAGGTCGCTCCGGTTTATGGTCTCTTCATCCGCTAACTCCCCATGTCACGCCAGAGTTAAGTCGGTGCATTCGAAAATGTCCCTCCATCGTCGACCCCTGTCGTCAACGATGAGTCCTGTGAAAGCTTTCCTCGCGAAAGTAGCGATCGAATTGATGATCGCTTCGCAGTCCGACATGTATTTTCTCTTTTTTTCAGGTTCCCTGAAATACTTGGGAAAGTCATATTCTGCACGTTCAGGTTCTGTTCGAGTATCTTTAGTTCTAGAGTTTTGATATCATGTTTCCTCTCGATTAATGACCATGTAATATCTTGGCTGGCTGAATCTGATTTTTTTATCCTCGCTGCAAGTGATAAACTGCTGCCTAATTCGCTAGTTTTATTCGTCCTCTAATGTTTTAGCAGTATCTCCAGTTTCAAATTGGCGATTTCAATGTCTAAATCCCTTTCGAAGTCATTTACTCCTCAAATCTGCAGTATTGTCTATTCCAGCATCATCAAATGTTACAATTTTGCCACTTCGTTTCAGCAACCCTTATGCAACTTCTTTATCAAAATTCTCTCACCTTGATCAATCATGATATATCTTGAGAGTTATATTGTTTTCGAGTGTCTTAACTTTTGATGGTGGCTTTCAGACAGCCCAATTTAGGACGGTGGGACTAGGATACAGGGAAGTATTGTTATGTGAGGATATGAATAAAAACCCGCACAGCAATCATGCTGGGAGGGTTTTTATTCATTTTTCTCCTGTGGCGGTATGATTTAGATCTAGAAAGGTGTGAAGGTGTCATAAGTGTTTTTGTACATTTGTACCTATGACTATAATTCTGTTAAAAGAATTAGGCGGTGAATGAGAACAGAGAAATCGGGCCTCTCGTGTGGCATATACCTATAACTTTAAACATACCAGTCGATGGCTATTATTTTATATCAAAATTAAAATTATTTGGCGCATAAAAATGTTATGGATCAATTCTTCCTTAAAAGTTCCAATTGATAACAGGACGTTGTTTTTTTTGCTGTATTATTTACGGGATCTGTATAAGTTTGGCCCAGGATGGCGAGTCAAACTAGGTTACCACAAACATTGATTGTTTTCGCGTGTGTATACTCAAACCCTGTCTTGATTGCTGGTTGATCTAGAAACCATTTAAAATTACTGTCTTTAATATAAACGTACTAGTCTCTCGAGGCCACCTTAGTGTATAATTTAACAGTAAAAATAATACTTTACTCTCTGAAGTACTGTCTACTGATTTATGAGTGAATCTGTGGTTATGCCAAACATGGGTTATCCATACACGATACTCAAAATTTTAAGCTAAGTAATAGAAAGAAAAAAGAAAGAAATATAAGGAGGACTCGTGAATTAATTTATCCCATGTAATGGGTACTGGATGGAACCCCTATTTCACCTTGTGGCATGTCCACGTTGGCAAATGACGACGGGTCATTTGTCTCTTGTTTCCAGTGGGGAGTATTTATCATACAAGCGTGGTGCCAGCCAAGTCTCCATTTCCCTGGAAAAATAGGGCGATTTCTTTTTGAAGCAATTTGACCGCAATTCCGCTGTTGTTGTGCTAACACAAATTGCAGCTTTAGGAAAATATTTATGGTCCAGTTTGGTTTAATAAGGCTCCAAGAGCGGACTAATTACTCTCTCCTTGGCTAACTGGAAATTTATGCCCGTAAGTATCTCTTGAGATTGTATGTCATTTTTTTTCCTTCGAAGAGTTGAAGACTACGGCTATCATGTACTCCATTATTATAATTTGTCATTCTGTCGCTGTGGGTTCTTGCGCTCTGTATTTGTGTTACGTGAGGTTTCGCAGTCGAAGTCCTCTTAATCTTTCTGGAATGCTGTGAGTAGAAATGCTTATAGAATACTTAAACTTTAAAGACTTCGTCGGAAGCTCTTTGAAAATCATTTTTACGCAATAACAGTTGAAGACATTGAACCGCTTAGACATGACTTAGCCCTTTCAACACGAAGGGAATAATTGCTGAAATTTCCCCGGTGAAGTTCAGTTTTTGGCATGTTCTATTTCAGCACGATGTTAAGACGCATGCGTGGTCAAATATTTTAGAAGTATATTTATGGTAGTTACGGCTGTTTAAACTTTTGACGTTCCTGAACGTCGTATTATAACGTTAAGGTTTACATGCATTCCAGGAAATTCCCCGTCTTCAATTTTACATGCAATTGAATCTTGCGTGCCTTGCGGCTGAACACATAATTTCTAATGTTTAACTAGTTTCAAAATTAATCTTAAACATTGAAGCCGTTTAAGTTACACTGTGGCAAAAAATTACGCAAATAATTATTAAAATGAGGTAGGATTAGAAATATTTTTATATTTCAATAAGTAATAACCCGCAAGCAGTTGGAAGTTTCAATAAGTTGGAAGAACAACTGCCATCTTAATTAGTGGTATTTGAAAAGAACAGGATTTGTAATGTTAGCTCAACAAAATAATTGAATGAGTCGTAATTAAGTTATATGGGAAGCACTAAATTGGTTTACTCAATGTATTTACTGCAAGTCATTGTGTATACAAATGTGCAAAATACCTATACTCATTTCTGAAATATATAATCAGTTGCTAACGTCAAAATCATTAATAATACATACTTGGACCAATTTTTAAAAGATACAATATTAACGTACTTTCGGCAATTTCGTTGTGATAGGATTAGAAACAAGAGTTTAATACCTATTTCACCTCGCTTCATTTCTGGAATAAAATTTGCGAATCAAAACTGATATCCTGTTTAGTTTCTCGAGTTATACTTCCCTCATTTGGGCTCCGTGTCTCACGTCGTTTTCGTCCCATAAATAAGAGAAGAGGTGCCTCTTAAATGAGGTGAAGTAAAAATAATCCTTAAGTCCACCGGCGAAAAACTGTTTTCGCAGAAATTAGTACGACCGTTCATTCTTGTCTCATAGCCTCATTTATTTATACGCTCTGAGAAATGGACACACGCCATCCCACCGAAAGAATGATTAATTACAATGCCAGGTCCGTATTACACCAATTGTGTGTCCTCTTATTGTGTCTTCATTCACGAACATTCAATGTTCGTAAAAGTCGTCATTTATTGTCATCGAAGGTCCATTGAATGAAAGAAAGTGAGTTAAGTTGGGCTGTTTCACTTCTGGGAAGTGTCGAATAATATGGCAAATAGAACAGTGCTTGTATGTTTCATTGTCATTCAATTTCATGTGGACGGAGGTGCTCTAATTATTTTTAGGCGTCGTTTTAAAATGATACTTACAGAAGAGATCTCTCATCTCCTTTGCAGTCCTCTTTGCCCACGTGGCCTAAACTCAGCTTCGGAATTATATAGCGCTGGATTATCTATTAAATTCTGCGTAAGGGCTTTTTGTAATTTTTCGCGTTCAAGTATTTCTTATTCTAAACGTCATCTGCTTATTTTCGGACTACTTTTAGCCTCAATATCTATTCATGAAAGCACTAAAATTCAGGCAATATTATGCTTTATCGACAACTATGATTGAATTTGGGTCTTGGAATTGTCGATTCTTATTTTTAAGGGAGTCAAACGTAATTCGAATGGATAAGCGTGGTTTGGAACAAAAAATATTTTATCTTACACTAGCACTTTTTGTGATTTTTGTAGTGTCAGGTATTTCTGTACTTACCCAAGTATCATTTCGCTTATTTTGGACTCATTTAGCCTCAATATATATTCATGAAAGCACTAAAATTCAAGTAATATTATGCTTTTTCGTCAACGACAATTTATGATTGAATTTGGTTCTTGGAATTATCGATTCTTTTTTTTAAAGGGAGTCTAACGTGATTCAAACGAATAAGCGTGATTGGGAACTGGAAAACATTGATTCTATTACGTTCGAAACTTTCATTCCAATCAATTGAGTAGATCCTAACTGAAGTTTGGATTGAATTGTGAACGATTTGCTGTTTACTTAGCTTACTGACCCATAATTTTTGGTCAATAAACCCTCTCTTTCCTAAGCATATTGTTTGTCGTATCGCACCATATGTAGCGTTCTGAGTGGTTATTTTATTCGTAGCAGATAACGAGAACGATTTTTTTCACATAAACCCCGCCGCGGGTGATTGCTGCCGCGTGAAACGTAAAGAAAACAATCGTTCCCCTCCGCTCGATCGGTCGAGGCCGCGCTTGTCTCGTGGGCTTTTGTCGGCGAGCGCGTGCATTTCCGCCGCCGGTGGTGCGCGGCGGGGAGGGAGAGTGATGGGGAAGGGGAACAAAGGAGTGGGTAGTTAGGGGAGGGGAGGCGTCTTGAATGGACGAGAGGAAGAGAGAGGGAAGCGGCGACTTTATCTCTCTCCGCATATCTGCTGCGTTTTGTTTTCGAGGTGAGCGCCCTCTCGCGAAACGTAAACTCGCCGAGGTTAACCATGCCTCCTTCGTGCTTTCGTCTACTCGCATGTGACTTAGGGGCTGTCCAAATCCACGTAGACAAATACAGGCCAATTTTGACCCCCCACGGCCCATCAAGGACACTCTTAAACTTCATCCGGACCCCCCTTGCCCTCTGTTGTCTACGTAGACTTTTTTTGCGGAAAAAGCTGTGAAACTGGTTGTTTATTAGCTGTCATGAACTATCTGTAATTTAAGGCTGATTTTTAGGAAAGGTAAGTGAAAGAAAAACTACTCTTGTAGATATGATAATCTCGACCATTGTCTACGTAGACATCCCTCTAACCTCCCCACCCACCAACGTGGACCTTCGTTAACAATCCTTGTACCCCCCCCCCTGTTTGGTGTCTACGTGGATTATGGACAGCCCCTTACCAGAGAAAACATTCTCTACTATGGATGTGCTGTACATAAGCTTAAATCTAATCTCAGCAGGTAGTGCCGTTCAAGTCCTCCTAACTGTAGTACTGGACAGTACTGTGGTTGAATTGTTGAGGATGGTGCACGGGAAGGGTACTGAGAGACTAAACTGCGGGGAGGACTGCACTGAAAATGTACTGCATCAGAGTGCAGGAACTGTACTGTGGTTAAGGCTATACTGAAACTGTGCTGTATTAATGTTCTGGGAGTGTACTGATGCAATAACCGCACAGTAAAATGGTGTGTAATGCGGCGAACTGTACTTATTGTTTCAAATTAAGTAGTCTTGAGCACAATTCCAGTACAGTTGGATAACATATCCACCTGAGTCACAGCACAGTTTTTCTCTGAGTAGTCCACATTACAGCTATATTTAAAGAAGAACTTGAGCATACATCTTAGCGAATATAGCGTCTACATCTGTGCTTTAAACTGAATGCAGCCCTCGTAATAAATAAAATTATTTATAACTCATTTAAAAGAATATCTGAATATTGGTAGAAATGTAAACCATGATGAAGATAACAATAGGTAATATTCGTTATAAAATATCAACGGTGATATCTACTCATTGAAAATACTTCCATATTATTAACCTCCTTTATTAAATTTGGTTACCAGTTTCGTTAAGTTTTTTACATGTTTATTTAAGTCACCTACTCCTTAAATGATGTAACATTTGTATTTTCAATGGGCATCTCAATTGAGAAACATTCATTGTACAATTTAAGAGCTACTAGTGGTTACAGACTCGTGTTGTTTCATATTCGGTCAAATTTTGACGCCAATTTCCAACCAGCTAATTCTGGTCAAATGATGAAAACTTGTAACTGTGTTATTCCTCGTATTTTTAATTTAAACGACCCGGATTTTGACGGTCAACGTAAGGCCTGAAGATGACGTTGAACGTCAAAATCTGGGTTGTTTAAAAAGAAATATATATGGAATTATAAAGTTACAGGTTAGCATCATTACGTTAACAAATTCCATGAAGTTAAGCCTGAAACCACCAGTTAATTATATTCTAATGTAATTTCACATTTAAGATATTCAATGTCTCATAGTGGCAACGTTGTAAGAAGTATCATTTCCATCACGTAACTTGAGTTACCTCAGATTGAACTAAATTGCTTAGATGATTGTGATAATTTTCTCACATACGTGCGACATGTTCGTGACATATTGTCTTTTAAGTGAGCAAAAATCAATCATATAGTCCCAGCTACATTGGGTAAATGCATTAAAATGGTGGTAGCGGTAATCATGGGTAGTTTTGTGCACATTAGGTATAGTAACTTGCCAAGAACGTCGAAAAATAATTATTAGATCACGCTCCACATACATATGAATACGACTCAGTAAAAATAGTTGTAGTAATATTGATGATGAAAGAAATATATTTTAAAATTTGTTTTAAATTTAAATTTATAATATATAAATTTAAATTTAATATTTATTTATTTATATAATATATTAAATATAAAAATTTATAATATAAGAAATAAATAAAATAAAATTTAAACGCAGTTATGCCTTCGTTATGGTGCGGGATTTCTAATTCTAAGCAAAAATCATCTGTAAATATTCATGTTTTACTCGGCATAATACCTTGATATTTGCAAGCCGCCATTATATTACTGAGTAAGGTATTACTTCGCGTTTTGGGGAAAATCTGTGCATATGAATTCGAATTATTTCGAATCATAGGTGCCATAAGTAAGTGCCATAAGTTTACGCGTAAAACAAACATTAAATCGCCAAAAAACCAAATCGTTAGCATGCAATTTTTTCACTGATATCTATATATCTATTTCACCAATAAGAATACGCATGTAAATGTTCATGCAAATCTATACATGAACGAAAATCGCCTTAAGGGAGTTGCCAAGGACATGCTGCTGTAGGTCAGTGACCCTCCCATTGCATAGGCGGGATTTCACCTCTCCCCCTCTCCGATGTACGGGCGCGTGAGAGAGGAGTGATGGATAAATAGGCCGCAGGCTTGAAATGCGCTGCCTCTCGTCTCGCCTCTGTCTGCGCCCCTTCTCACCCCTCTTCCCCTCCACCCGCTGTGATGTTGGCAACTCTCGGCCCAGAGTGGAGAATCGTGCATTTAGCCCTCGCTAGCACTGTCTCCGAGCACGCTACGTTCGACGCCCAGCTGTGCTTCTGACGTGACTCCATTCCCTGACTGGCCTGTTATGATACAGAGCGCTTATAGTGAAGCGGAACGTATGCGAGATGCCTTTGATGGGCGAGGTGCCTACTGAATGCATACATTTATAATGATAATGTTTTAAGGAGATTAGAAAAAGATGGACGAGTCATTTCGTCAGATTTTAAGTGATTTCTGCTATTATCCCCCGTTCGCATTACTCTCCTGTTAATATACTACATTACGTTCTATCCGCACTCGCACATGTCTTCAATCACAATGGTACAGTTTGGTGTAATTGAGTTTTACCACCTTTAACGTGCGTCAATGATGTATCTCATCACCTACTTGCTACTCGAAGATGGTAACGATTGATCATTTGATCATTGTTACATACGTGCATTTTTATGTGAAAAATAAGTATTTTTGCTGGATAATTATGGTATTAATATTTAACTGTAGTATAAAAAGTAGCCATGTTCGTTACCTACCGGGAGCTTGCATTACTAATTCTTACCATTGTAGTAGATTACGATGGTTGGAAGCTGTAGTGATGCGAATGGAGTATTGCAGTCGTTAATGTCTTGGCCTAACTCTGGCTAAGTTATCGGTGTTCAAGTTTGAATTTTGTCATAACCTCCGTATGGCTCCCTTAGGCATCCAATGTGTCTGGCGGGCCGCGCCTACTCAGCACAAAACCCTTTCCATGCACCCTTATTCTGGATTTACTTTCATCCATAAGCGCTTTGTCCATATTTCATCCATGTCATTTTATCCCCAGTGATCTCTTTACATTTACCTTCCCGAATCAATTCCCAGATATGAGGAGGAGAATAGCGTTAGCAAAGTATGCGTTAGAAGAAGAAGAGAGCTGATGATTAGGAATTTGGGTTAGGATGTGAAGAAGAGGCTGGCGAGGAGCTTGATATGGAGTTTAGCGTTTTATGGGGCAAAAACGTGGATTCTGGTGTAGGGTGATGGGAATAGACTGCAAGTATTTCGAGATATGGGGACGGGGAGGATGGAGAAGGTGTAGTTGTTGGGAAGGAAGACAAACGGAAGACAAAGGAAGCTATTGATTGAGACCAGGAGACGGCTGGTGAGGTGGCTGTAAGGGGTGATTAGGGGCGAGGGGATGCTTAACGCCGTGATGGAGACAAGGATGTTGGACAAGCAGGGCGGGGGAAAGAAGGAAATAGGCTTATGGTGATAATATACCTATATACAGCAAGCCCTCGATGTACGTCGGAGATGCGTGTTTAAGAAGAGCGATGTAAGTCGAAACAACGTAAAACGGATCCAAATATTCGTGACCACTTAAATCCCGCGATAAATCAAGGCGTTAATTTCAAAATTCTTTTTTTGCCTTTACCCAGGAAAAAATAGCTATTTAAGATAGGATGATTATGTCTCAGTTATCCAAAAATGTATGCATATGCACATTTTGTCTATTTTATTAGAATTAAACCGGGAAAAATTTTCCGACGACATTTACAGTTTATCAAAAGAAACCCTGTGGCAAAAAAACAATTATTTCTCAGGACCTTACAGATTACTAATATGTGTATTCAATAAGCATATGGATCAGGTGTACTCAAGTATATGAAAAATCATACGTACATTAATACAATAATTATTACAATTATTATAATATATATTAGTAATATGAGAGGGATATTTATAGAAATTAACAAAAAAATGAAGTGTGCAATGAAATTTGGACTGCGATGCAATAATATTTTTTATAAAGAAATGATAACATTTTCGATTTAAATTCATGCACATTGTTTGATTTAATATTTTTGTCAAGAATACCACTCCATATTCTACTGTTTTACGGATAAAATGAAGATGGGTAGGACGTACACGGAGATGAAGAATGAAATAATGGAGAGGATGCCCTTCACGAGCGAAAATGTGGTTGATTTTCTCTGTCCTTCAATAAAAATTACGTTTAACCGGTAGATTACTTAAATAATCAACACCCATGCCTAAATGGAATAGTAGTAAGCCATTCGATAGTCGACGATGTTTGTCGCCCCTCAGGGAAAATTGAAGCTCGTGCCGAGAGCCTTATATCTGATGAAGGAGTAACGAACTGCATTCGTGCTGAATAAAAAACTCTTGGTTATCTCCCGGAAATGTTGTGCGCGCCACGCGGAGATGTCACCCGTTGAAAGGCGACGACGCACGCGGACATGCGGTACGCTTCGAAAGAATGGGCTCTTGCCCTTGGTGTCGAGGAGCGAATAGTCACAAAGAGGTCTTCAAAGGAAAATGAGGGTTTATTTTAATCTAGTATTCGGTTTAATAATTAAATGAACCAAATTGTGCGTCTCGAATAGTCAAACGAGAATATCGCCATGTCTCGGGAAGGAGAGAAGCTGCGGGTTAAGGCACGGATGGATAGCGCCACGGCTACTGGTGCACGGGCCCAATGGCCCGCGCCTCGACAACTTCCACCAAGTGCACCCTGATAGAGTTAAATTTATTAGTGAAGAACTGGTTTGTTTTCCTGCGCCATTGGTGTGCTGAACTCCCCTCACAAAATTACCTCACATTCACTGTTGTTAGTGAATCTAAGGAAATTACGTGTGAGATTTTTATCTTTTTTCTGATCTCTGTCCCTCCTTTCCACTATGGTTCCTTATTTTAACCGTGCTTACTTTATCAGCCTTTCAAGCCTCCGAATATTCTGAGTGAGCTCAAGCTATACCTGTTGATTAATGCTTGAAAAGATCCTCTCAATGAGTATAATTAGCCAGCCCCCGTGGTAGGCTGGTTTTGGTTGGTGGAGCACCACCACATGAGGATGCATCATCACCTATGTGCATAATCTCTGGTGAATACTTAATTAGAGTCCGAAGGGGAATCTGAAATTCCAAGCTTGAATTTGCATATTTAAACTCTGGGACAATGACAGTCTTTCCCCACTTAATGAGCTATGAATCTCGCGGACCATGTCGTCCGACCCTCTCTCTTTGCCCGGTCAATCCTCTACCGTCCGGTCTATTCTAAGTTTGATCACGTGCAGACATAAAGGGTGCTTATTAGGCCGGATTGTGGATGTATTAGCTCGTTTTGTTTAAGTAATTCTTTTCTATTATGACCGAAATCAAATTAATCGTCGAATCAGGGCAGGATAATTTTCTGTTTGTCATCAATGCCCTCGGATTTATGAATGGAATTTTGGACACTAAGTGATTATTAGAAGGGCTAACTCTTTATTTATTACATTTAAACAAAATTCTCAATCTTATAATAAAACAGGGTGTCCGCTGACCGGGAAAATCAGGAATTATTCGTGAATTTCTGGTTTGAGTCGGGAATTTTAATAATTATCATTTTAAGACAAAGAAATCCTTGTTCTATAAATAAAATCAACAGCGATGACTTTAATATATCTGTTATTTGATAACTGTACACGATACAATGGATTTTGTATGAATACCAAGACGAAAATACAAAGACGAAAACGTAGTAGGGAAAGTAAAGTAGAAAAATTTAAGAGTAAGCCTATTTCTGGTTTAGTCTTCTTAACCCTTTCACAACGCATCTGGTGTTCAACAAGCGTTCTTAGAAAATGTCATTTTACAATGAAAAAACGAAAGTCATATTCGATATATTTTTTTCGTATTCGTATTCTGCATGCGTTCGGTTCAATTATACCGCATTAGAGATCGCCTCTGCCGCGTTCAAATTCGGGGACGTAGCATGAGAGACTTCGGGCGTCTGTCGCGGCCAAAGAAAAAGTTTTTCCAGGGTCGTGGACTTATATCGATCATCGCGGCGAAGCACAAGTATTTGCTGTTTGACTTTTGTCGTAGTGAAAGGGTTAAAACCAATATAAGTCTACACTCACTACCAATACCAAACTCACTACCAATAAAATTACATAGTTGATTACTTTATTTTAACACTTATTTCTTATTTAATTATTTAATTGCCCTATTCTTGGGTTAGGGCTCTTCATCCTTACTTGTGGGTTTAGCTAGAAAAATCCACATTCTACATAAAACTTGAAAAATATTGCTGTGGCTCATTTAAAAATCGTGGTATTATAACCTGGAATTTTGTATAAATTTAGCCTTGAAAACCTGGTATTATGCTTGAAATTAATATTTTTACTTTTGTGAATCCCCTGTAAAATAATGCGAAAATCATTCCATTTCCCAGAAGAAATACTTTCAGGGATTGCTTCTTCACGTCAGATCTTAGAGTTTCATGTTAAGACTTAAAAAGTGTTTCGGTAATGCTTATAAAGTTGGTAATTATATATTTTTTTAATATTTTGGGTTAATTCAACGTTCGGTGTCCCGTTGTCGCCGCCTTAGGAATGACGTGATTACGGTGATGACATCTGCTCCAAAACGCCATTAAATTGTCTTTCAAGACTCGTGGACTTGGCACCATGCCGAACTGATGGGACCCTTGCACTATAAATTTCCTTGGTTTCCGTAAAAACAAGAAAAATCTGTTTCGGATGAATACTATCTTTAGGAAGTTAAAATTTATGAATGTCCATTTTTTACTGGTGGCAGCTGATAAATTATATAATTAATATGAACCTTAAGTCAAAGATATTTAAAGTTGAATTTCTTTTTGGCAGGCTAAACTCAAGCTCGCGAGTCTCTGTGTTATTTAGAACGTAATCTTTCCTTTCTCTAAGTGCTGTCAAAGGATACTTCCCACACTACCCCTCAGATCTTGAGGGTTGATGTAAAATTCGCCTTACAAGAGAGATATATAAAATATGCGGACCCCTTTTTCACATCCTTTTGTCATTTTGTTATCGCTATGGAAAGTATATTTTTCTAGTAGAATAATTTTACTTTCGATATTACTTTAAGAACATATTGCTTGTTTGAAAATGGCAGGTAATATTATGAAATTTTTTTTTATTTCTAAGTATAAGCAATTACGTGAATAACATTTCATAAAATTTTCACTCATAATCGTACATATTTCTTGCATTCTCAGTTTTGAGGAGATGTTTTCCAGTAATGAAATATATGTTAAACTAAGAAAAATTACGTTGATGTATTTTTTAAGCAACAATTCTATCAATCCCTGTCGTTTTGTATTTGTTCATTAAAAGATTGGCTGTGATTTAAACTTAGGGGATGTGCTTCAAGTCTTTAGTGGAGTCTTTCAATGCTTTCTAAATTAGTCCAAGCATTAGTAGTATTATTAGTCCTAAAGTATCCAATTAGAATACCGTCGGTCCATTTTTAATCATCCAGAACTTTGTCTGAGCTGTATACTGTTGTATGAGCTGATCGATCGACAAGCTCTTGGCGGTCACGGAATATAATGAAGTGATAATTATCGCGGTCATTTGTGTGGGAACTCTGAAATAGTGCCTACGAGGTCATGATCATAAGCGGAAAGAACGGAAGTGGTTTTTTTCCATCTGAAAGTCTCCCCAGTGTAAAATAAGGAGCGTTCTCTCACGGTGAGTCATTGCGACGGGTCTGCCTTACTCCCGTGAAATTTTTGCGTGGAGCGTTCAGAAATAGGCGGGCGCGTGGCATCCCAAATTTGGTGAATCGGCTGTGTACAGCGGGATCCCTATTTTAGATACAGAGGGTGATTATGGATTTTTATGGCGATTATCCGTCCGCGAATGTCTTCAGATCACGGACCGCGGTGGGGAACCGAAGAATTAGTCGATGTGCTCCATCTGTGTGGCTGAATATTCCATGACAAAAATACCTGGCCGCCTATTTTATGTATTAAATTGAAACATTCCATTATATCTCCTTGACCTCGTCTGTCATCGATCTGGAACTAGAACCATGTTTAATTGGAAGAAATCCATCCGACTTGTATTTTCCACCACACCGAACCGCAATGGATCAATACAGCGTCGTCTAGTCCATCACAGTTTGGAACGAAATACCTCATAAAATGAGAATTTGTTACAGCTTACGACATATTATGAGTAAATACTACGATTTTCTGTTCCGAAGTCAATTTTGTCGATAATTCCAATAATTATTTCACTAATTATTGAAAATATGCTTTAATCAATGTTTTTCTTTACTATATTGTAGTACTTGTGTACGCAATGTTGTACCATCATGTTGCTTTTAGGGGCGTGTATCCAAAGCATTACCATATACTCATATAATACAATCGGTGATATGAAGGCGATAATTTTACTTGTAGAAGAGTTGAGGATCATTATTAACTTTTCAAAACCATGAATGCGCTTCGGAGCTCAAAATATGGGGCTCCAATATGGTATTATCAATTCATTTGAGTTTACATCAGTATTTCATTAATATCCCCCCTCTACTAGCTAATACAGACTCACTTGGAAGCCATGTCTACCTTTCATAGCGGCAAAGAATGTATTTTTTTATAAATTTTATGCATGAATGGTGATTATCATTGACTTTATATTGAAACACACCACTTAATCTTCGTGGTCTCAGACTTCACTTGGTGGAACATGTTCATACGTCCAATGAATCATGACGTAAGCTCATTTCTGGTTTTATTCGTAATGTTTGTCGATTCTCCTAAAAAGATCTGCACTATATTTTTTAAATAATGAGTAAAATTTTTTATAATGTTTGTAATAATCGACAAATACTTGTAACCCGATTTTATGATCTCCTGTAAAAAGTTATCTGAATTTTAAAACCGAAGTTATTGCGATTTCCCATCGAAATCGCTCACCTCAACTATTAGAAGGCCTGATTTATTAACAGAACGCCAACTCTCGGTAAAAATCACGTTAGCACAAAGCCTGTTTCGTCTTACGGTTTAAGTTGACCGGACACGTTGTGCGCCCCACATGACTCCCTATTAGAAATGGGGACTGGAGTGAAAAATCTCTTCCTTTGCCGCAATTTGAGCCCAGGCCCTTAAGGTGGGAAGCCAGTACGCGAGCCACCACATCCACCCCATCTCTTCTTACTTCTCTTCAGTGCGAACAATTGACCGCGGAGCATTCTCCACTTGTCCCTGTTTTAGTTGTTGGCCCATGTGACGAGGTTTTGTCATAATAGTCACAGAATTGAGATGAGTTAAAGGTTTATACATTCTAATTTTGATGATTTTTTTTAATATTCTCGTCTTGATGAAGTTTTGATGACTTATATTAGTAAGACTTATTTCCTTTCGTTTTCATTTTGCTGGCATTAGTTGATGGATTGTTTATAATTATGGACGCATTTAGAATATGAATTAATTTTCGAGATTAAGTACAATTTGAGCAATAATTCAAGCTGCCAAATTGGGTTCTCGCGCCCTAAAATTTCTCAATAAATGAATATAACTTCACCGACTTATCTCCGGAATCGTTCCTGCTGAAGGGCCAGCCATGTATTGGTCCATTGATTTTGACGAGGCGTTGAGGTGATATGAATACGGCCCTGCTAAGCTCAAAGACAGTAACTGCATCATTGTAGTTCTGAGTTATCGCATGCTAAAGTTTTCACCTTCAAGTCTTCGATTCTTCATCTAGTGCTTCTTCGAAGGCATCACAACTTAGTTGATACTTAGATTGTCCGTACAGAATGAAGATAAATCGCAAGGAAACAAAATTGATGAGATTCGTTGGGAGAAAGACATGTAGTTACTGTTATCTGGCCCAGAAAACTAAAATGTATATTGTTGATGCGGTGGAAGCTGAACGTGATAAATGGAAAACCGCTAAAAGATACGGTTTTTTTTGTTTAGTTTTTTTTGAAATCCTCAGGGTTGAAGATGACAAATTCAACTCTAATCTCAAAATGTTTCATTTTGTCAACTACAGTGAAACCTCGGTTAGCGAACGCCTCTGATAACGAACAATTCGGATAACGACCAAAAATTTCACTAAAAATTTGCCTCGGATAGCGAACAAAATTTCGGTTAGCGAACAGATGTGTAGCGGCCATGTTTGTGTTCGGTGCTGTGCGATCCCAAATGGATACAAAGTAAGCTGTGCGATCCCAAATGTATACAAAGTAATACAATGTCGCCGGCTACGCATATATAAATACATCGTCATCCAGTTACACACACCGCCTTCAGATATGTTGAACACTTGTGCTACGTCACGTACACCTGACCAGCGGACAGGGGCCAAGTGCTTCTCATCTTTCTTTGTGCTCGAGACACGGTTAGGAACACACGTTCATTATCCTAATCGTTGTGCATCCTTCCTCTTTAGTGATTTTTTTACTTTATTTTAATAATCATCAAGCCTTCAATCATGGCACCAAAGAAGTTTAAGAGAGATGGTAGCAGTTCAGTGAGAAGGCAGCGGCCAACAATTGAATTGAAGAAGGAAATGATTGCCAAGTATAAACGAGGCATGCGTGTATCGGATATCGCAAGAGAATACGGCATGTCAAAGTCGACAATCTCGACGATTTTAAAGAAAAAAGCACAGCTTGAAGAAGCTAATGTGTCAAAAGGAGTAAGTATTATAACAAAGCAAAGGCCTAAAATAATAGACGAAGTAGAAAAGTTGTTGCTTTTGTATATAAATGAACAACAGTTAGAAGGTGCTAGCATCAGTGAGGCATTTATTGGTGAGAAGGCGCTGCAAATCTACGAAGATTTGAAGAAGAAAACCCAAGGGACAAGTGCTTCGAGTGATTTTGTTTTCAAAGCCAGTCGAGGCTGGTTTAAAAATTTTAAGCACAAAACAGGCATCCACAGCGTCATAAGGCATGGGGAAGCAGCTAGTTCCGACAAGGCAGGGGCACAGAAGGTCCTCCTAGAATTCAAAAAAATCATAGAAGAAGGAGAGTACGTCCCGCAACAGGTATTTAATGCGGATGAAACAGGACTGTTTTGGAAGAAGATGCCGAATAAAACGTACATAACGAAGGAAGAGAAGCACAATGTAATAAAACAGAAATTGCCTGTTATGTGGAGGTCTAATTCTAAGGCTTGGGTGACCCGCCAATTTTTCGTCGAGTGGGTGACCGAAGTGTTTGCCCCGACTGTGAAAGAATATCTACAGAAGAACAAACTTCCCCTCAAATGCCTTCTACTGCTGGATAATGCTCCAGCACACCCTCCAAACATCAGCGAGTACTTAGAAGAAGAGTTCGACTTTGTTCAAGTTTGTTATCTGCCACCGAACACAACCCCCTTGCTGCAGCCCATGGATCAACAGATCATTTCAAACTTCAAGAAATTGTACACGAAAGCCTTATTCAAAAAGTGTTTCGATATAACGAATGATACCAACTTAACTCTGAAGGAATTTTGGAAGAATCACTTCAACATTTTGAATTGTGTTCATCTTATAGATAATGCATGGAACCAAGTGACCTACCGTACTATGAATGCAGGATGGAGGAAACTGTGGCCAGACTGTGTTCCAGAGCGAGATTTTGAAGGAATCGAACCAGAAATTGTTGATGAAATCGTTTCCCTCGGCCAAAACATGGGGTTGGAGGTGGATAATGACGATGTTGAAGAGCTTGTCGAGGAGCACAGCAATGAACTCACTACTGAAGAGTTGCAGTACCTTCAGGCTGAGGAAGAAAAGAATTTGGCTGAGGATATGTCTTCGGATGTGGAGGGGGAAGGGAAAGAGGAAGTCCCAAGTTCGGTGATTAAAGAAATGTGTGCTAAGTGGGGGGAATTGCAATTGTTTATAGAAAAAACTTTCCCCAACAGTGCGATAGGCTATAGGAGCCTAAACATGTTCAATGACAATGTGATGTCGTATTATCGAAAAGTGTTACAAAAAAGGCAGAAGCAACAGACACTGGATAAGTTTTTTCCTTCAACCTTAAAGCGACAGAGGACTTCCTCCGAAGTTCTCACAGAGGGGGATTCCCCCTCCAAGCAGTAATTCCACCCCTTCCACCCCACACCTCCATCCACTCACGCCATCACATGGCAGTAAACACGGTTAGTTTTCCTATTTTTCCTTATGTTTAAATGCTTTCCTTAATGTTTTTATTTATATTTAACTCAATTTGTACTGTATTTTAACTATTCTCATTTAAAAAAGCATAGCTATATAGCCTGTAACTTTCATATAATAGCGAGTCAATAGGAGCTAGGAACCAATTATTCCTATTTCCTTTATTCCTTATGGGGAAAATTGTTTCGGATAGCGAACATTTCGGATAACGACCAGCTTTCTGGAACGGATTGTGGTCGTTATCCGAGGTTCTACTGTATTGTCTTTTGGAATAGTACCTGCATACTGGTCAAAGAGGTTTGCCTCAGAAAATTCAATTTTTTTCTTTTCAACACAGGAATAATTCTTATGCGTTTAAAACCCAGATTCTTTTGTCCGGAGAATAAATAGCCGGCGTTCCGTTGTGTCAGTACCCGCGGGCCCAAGTGTCCGCGAGTGTGGCGTGATTTAAGGTCACTTCTCATACTGCCCATTTGTCTTCTTCTCCCTAGTTGAGTTGCGTGGAGTTGGGGTGTAACTCTAGTTGTTGGCCCGTTTTCCATGGTTGGCAACCTCGACCCTCGGAATTAATGTCGGCATTTATCCTACGTCCTCTTTTATCTTACGAACTCTTCGTGACTCTCAATGGTCCACAAGTGTGTCTAATTATAAATCTCGCCGTCCAAGAGTTTCTAAAGAGTCCTCTTGAGCTTTTGGAGTCCTCGCTGGTCGTAAAAATTAATCTTTGGTATATGCTATCAGAGGAGATTCCCTGCGTTATGGATTTTTTGTTGCTTTGTCGAATGCTATAGTTTTGATGCCTTTTGAATCATTGCGAAATTTTAAACGTGTATGTGTGTAATAGCCATAGAGTTGGATAAGTAGTATTTATTTATTTTTTCAAGTATATTTCAACCACTTCCGTTTTTTGCGATTGAAGAACCTCTTGAGTATCGACGATCTGGGGGTCTATTCTGTATATCCTCGGAATTTCCGAGTCTCGATAGTGACGAAATTTTGACGTCAGAGCCGCGTAAAATTCAAAGGGGAGCATTCGAAAGTTGAGATTTTTCGGGGAATGCGACGTCACATCCACGGATTTACCGAGGTTCAACCGCGTCGATTCCTTACTGAATAAGGCCCCTGAACATATTAGAGGGTTAGGAGTCTCATAACGTTTAGTTTATTGAAGGTAATAACTCAGCCATTACTGGAAATATAGGTTTTATAATGGAGAGAAAAGCGAAATTGCCTGGTCACACGTTGCCCAAGGTAATGCTGGACAACATCTGTTGTGACGGTATCGCAATATGCTGCATGAACAGGCGTGAAGAAGTCCTCAGTCGTCCCAGGCGGACGAGCATAACAGTTGACGATTGGACAGGTATCCCTCCGCTTGACGTCACACTCCATCGGACTCCATCTTACTCCGAGCCCCATTGAACACGAGTAGTGGATTGAGAAATGTAGTATTTGTCCAAATCGTGAAGGCACGTTTTGAAACTATTACATGCGCAGACCACTACGCTATGCAGACTTCCTAATGCTCATGGCAATTTTGGTGGATACAAAGGAACTAGATCTATATGAGTTTAACGATATTTATGTCATGATAAAGGGTTGGAATAAAGTTTGAAGACTTAAGAAAACTAATTCTTTCCACTTCGTGAGCGTGGCACACTCCCATTAATAATAAATTTTAAGGAGCTTTATTAGGTATCTTGCATGCTTAAAGTTTAAATTCATGTTTGCTAAATTCTTCTTTACTGTAGATTAGTCGTATATTTTTTAAAACCTCGCTGTGTCTCAATGGCTAATTCAAGTTCTAGAGATGGCATGTGACTTAATGACCTGAGATTTTGTCATTGCGACTTTTCTCCGGTTCAATGGTAGGATCCACGGTGTTATAACTGCGGGAAAAAAACCCATTTCGCGTTTCTATTCGTCCTGGGTAGTTTTGTCGCTCCCATTGTTCCGGAGCTGTGTGCTTCTAATGTTCCTCGTTGCTCTTGTGATTTTTCTCGTTCCGTATTCATGTGGATCTCTTCCCTCTTCCACAACATTAAGTCTCGGAATATGCGTCTATAGCATGAATGTAGAATAAAAATCGTAACAAAATGACTGATATTTCTCTCTTTGGCTGGGTCAGAGTTGTTCCAATTGTAATAAAAGCCCCGTCACTGAAAGTAATTTGAGGCCAGAACCGGCTGATCCATTCGATTCGATGCAGCCTGCGGCGTGAGTTTTTAGGTTTATGCTGTCACGTCATTAAGTTACTCTGAGCCTCTATCATGCTCCTATTTACCTCACGAATGGCTTTATCCCATGTGTTTCATCCTATGCTGAGACTAAGATTCATGTGTATGGCTTCCCCTTTGTTTACAAATATTTCCTCATACAGTCGCCTCTCACCCGCCCGCAATCGCAGCTAATCTTCTATCTCTCCGGTATTTAGAATGGGATTACGCTGCCAAGCAAGGCAGCCATTCTGAGGATTAAGTTTACGTCCAGTCCTCGGAAGGACTGTTGATATATGTCGCTGAAACGTGGACACATACAGTGGTTGATTTTAATGAAAATAATATCACCAAACCCCGTAAATGAGTTAAGCTTTCGTAAATTTGGACGTGTAAAGGAAATTTTCTTTTGATCTTTAATCACTTAATAACTAAAGCGACTGCTTTTGTTGGAAGCTGATTTTTGAACCCTCGATTTGAACTACTTCTTATCTGTTTTTATTTCACAGTACATATTGTCTCATCTCTAGCTTCAATTGCTAGCATGTATGACCATCTTGTAAATAGATGCCTCATTAGTTTTTCTGGCGATAAATTTCCTCTGCGAACGTTTTACATGAAGGATACAGTAATAAAAGCCTACAGGTCGGGAATTAATGTTGATAAACATGATTAAACTATTCATATGCATTCAAGGATGCCCAAAATAGTATTGATAGATTTCTGCCCCTTCTGTTCATCATAGATCTTGCCATTCCTGCATTTATTCGCATGAGGCACCACTCCTATTATCGATACTCCTCGCCCTCGTAAATGCCTTCCTTTGCAACTTGAATATAACTATTTAATATGTAGTCTACCTCTTTAATTATATGGCTCCTCTCCATTGTTATCACGTATTTTTCTTATGCATAATATCCATAGTCTCCTTATAAGTTCACCTATGTCACTTCTGTTCTTCATCATTTTTTTAAATATTAACGTGCTATGATTTTGTTTGCTTATCGTGCATTATTTTCAGTTAGGTTCCGATTTACACAAATTTCACTAAAACTGCAGAACAGAGAATTGATGGTATGAATATTGCTGATTCATGTATTTTGCTTAGTTGAAACAAATGATTGGTTTCTCTTAATTTCGTTAATTATCTCCTATCGACTTGGAAACGATTGATTTTACCCCTAATTCATTGATCCCTTGGTAATGACCGCACCCAAAATGACGACGAAGTATTAGTTCCCCTAGCTAAGTGACGATACAGATACGTTCATATTCAACAATCATCATTCAGAAGATTGTTTTGTCACCGACCTCCACTCATCTCTCCTATCAGCTAATCTGTACGTAAATCTTCATTTTGACGTAATTCATAATTTCTCTGATGTAAGTCCATTTTTAGTCTTCCCTATTTGTTTTTCTCATTTATTTTTCCCTCCTTATTGTTTTCTATAGTGCCTGTAGTGTCGCAGTGTGTGTTCAATAGGTTTGCTTCGTGTTTCATTAGAATTCTTTTCTCTACTATTTGCGTATGACATCATGTCCCTCTTTGTCGACATTTTCCTCTTCTTTCAATCTAGAGATTCTATTTTGGTAAGAGACATCCATGCGTAATTTTTTTCTCCTCGGTGGGTTAGTTATTTGCGGGGGCGTTCTAAGGGAAGGGAAGTTTATCGGGGAATGGAGGAAGAATGAAGAGAAACCCGGTGTCGGCATTAGCCTACTCTTAACGAAAGACCCCAAGGGAACTACAGTTTTAACGTCTCGTCCGACTGACCGAGTACTGTGCTTGAAGTGCCCTCCACAAGACACCCAACTAGGGAGTTTTTCTCCTTCTTCGGAGCGTTTTCTTGAAACATCTTTTCTACTCAACACTGCATTTATGCTTTTTCATAGGTATTTGCTCCATGTCATTTTTAGTATTCATATTTAAATCATTCGCACAATTGTGCAGTCCGGGTGAGTCCGTAAAAGTGAGACTCCGTGGCTAGTCCCAGATAGCTTAAAATCTGTCAAAATCTTTGTCCTAACTATTTGTCGATTACGTCATATTCATGCTCAGGCATTAACAAAACTTTGTAATTTTTATTTGGAGTATTTATTGGCCGGTTTTGTCGAATAGTCGACATCATCAGGTGATGGACCGGACCTGATGATGTCGACTATTCATCGAAATCGGCCAATAAATACTAAGTAAAACTTTAAGTGTTGTTAATTCCTGAGCATGGAAATGTTTTACAAAGTAAAGGCTGAAAATATTTAACATCATATTCAATTACTTCCTGTGTCATCTCTTCATATTCACCTTCTTCTCTGTCACATCCCATTTGTTCTGGTACTTACATCACGTAAACTTCGATGCGTTAGGACCCAGGTCGGGTAGAGTTTATTTGGGAAATTGCGAGATCGATTCTTTGTCCCCGCCGAGTCTCAAGTTAAGAGTAAGCAACCCGTGAAGTTTCTCGATTGTTCTCCATCTCGTCCTCAAAAGGATGCGCCCCGCCCCTACTTGAGTTTCCGCGGCCCTTTCCCTCGCCGTGCATGATGCGTGGCGCCGTTGAAGAGCTCGCTTGAATGGGACAGGGCGCGGCCGCGCGGTGCGGAGAAGGGAGCAGGAGGTGAAAATCATTCCCCAGAGGGCGCCGAGAGGGTGGGTGTGTGTGTAGATACCGCCGAGTGACGTCATTGCGATCTTATGCGGTTGGTTCCGGAGGGGAGGGAGCAGATGGATTCAATTTCGCCCTCCCCACCCCTCTCTCCCGCTCTCCCCTTACCTATGTCGTTGGGTCGATGTTAAGGGAGGTTATGGGCGCCCCGCTGCAGGGGATGCGGAAGGGCTGAGGGAGGCAGGGAGCCTCCGCGGTGATGTGCGTGGAGGGTTCTGTGTGTTGGTGCGACTTTGGGGGAAGGGGGGGTTGAGGGTTAGGGCGATGGGGGGGACTGCGGTTCCGCCCACGCACGCAACCCCCGCTCAGCTCCTCCTGTGGGCCAAATGCAGCAGCAGCAGGAGGGACCCACACCGCCCTTGTAACTTTCGGAGGAGGAAAGCGCACATCCTTCGCCTCACCCCCCTTGAGCGAAAATCGATACTTCGCAGCAGCCAACGGGAATGGAGAGAGAGAGAAGAGAGTAAGAGTGTGGGCGACCTGTCTCTCCTGCTTCCCTCCCATCCATTAACCAGTGTACACACGCTCACAGATGACCTTCCCCTAGTATGATATTCACTGATGATGATTCCTCTCTTCGGCTACAACCTTGACGCGGTGGAAGGCTTGGGCGTTCCAGTGACCCTTAGAGCTGAGCTGGTAGTAGCACTTAATATTTGCTTCTGTTTAGGCCACTCATGACTCATAGATCGAAGATAGTTCGTGAAGGTGTCATGTAGAAATATTTTTCGGAAGGGCAATGGAATCGCCTCCCCCACCCCTTAACTATAAATTTTCTAAAAAAATAGGACAATTGAGATTTGAATCCTGACGGCGGAGGGCCTCCGCCCATCAGGGCGGGTGTCGTTCCCGGCAGCGGGGTAGCACTGTCGTCAACTCATGAAATCCTTGCGCACTTAGAACCAAAGCTGGTACAAGGACTATGGCGAAGGCGAAATCAAGAAGGGATATTAGGAGAGATATGGGAACTTGGATCGCTATGGCAATGTTTAGGGTTGAAAAGCAAGAAAATATCAAAAAGTAGATAAAGAAAGGGAAAACAGTGACTTTAGGTTTCTGGAAGATGAGGTGGAGGGAAAGATTGGAATGATAATGGGGTAATTTATAAAAGGGGACTAGAGTTTACGTGGAGTAGCTGTGGTATCGAATTATAAATTGATGGAAAGGGTAGTAAAAATGTAACAGGTGAGCGACAGTATGTTAGTGCTTGAAATAAATGCACAGCCAACTAATTCAGTGGTGCTCTAGGATGCATATACAATTAGACATTGGGAGGAAGAGTTGGATAGTGTAGGTATACGAGCAACTAGAAGAGAGATAGAAGTTCCTGACAAAAAATTAAAATTAATGGGGAATGCTGTTTTAGGAATTTGGAGGAATGAAATGAAAGAGCGAATAGTTTGGATGTAGAGCAAGAAATGACCGCGGGTAGAAGGCGGTTGAATTTTTCAGGAGAATTCGATTAGCAATGGTTAAAAATTGATGTAAACGTCATCCTATATGTAGGTACTAATTGTAAATTCTGAGGAACACAGGGAGATATCAAATTAAGGAATTCTTTTGTCAGACAGAGTTTTATGAGTAGGGTAAATACCTCGTGCTGCTCTCTTTGGCCGGCGTTTGAGTCAAGTGTCAATCGGTATAGGCCACCATCATTCGGCGTTTTTTGTGCAACTGGCGTAACACCTCTGGTGAATGGTTCACACAAAAATGAAGGGATAATTTTAAAATACATAGGCATACTAAAATATGAAATTAAGAACGCACAATAGGCCTCCCCTCCCGGTCACATGCGAAGTTTTTCGTCCCTCAAGAATTACTACGAGCGAACGGTAAAGTGTCGCGCGGCTATAGGGATCGGAAAACTCCGCGTGCCACCCTATAGCGGGTAGGTTGAAGCTCGAGACGTTGAAGCAATAACTCCTCTGCAATTATTCTGACACTTAGCATACGTGTACTTATTAGTGATATTTATAGACAAAAGCGAAAAAATGGCATATAACCCATTTGGTTTCTTGGCATACATATGTACAGATTTTCACATTAAAGTGAAACAAATACCTTGCATATCATCATACTAGTTACTAGCAAATATCAAGATATCATTCCGAGTAAAAAAGACGTAAAAAAGGATTTTTTCGCTTATTTTATCGAAAAATTTTCGCTTAAATTTCGGATTCCGAGCCTTAAACCCAGTTAAAACAATGCTTAATTAAAATAAAACTCAAAATTTAACCATTGCATCATTTATTTTACTGCACGTGTGGTTATTTCCACCGTATAAACATTGAATAAGTGAGGTGTGGTCCAATTTTTTTCGATTTACGTGAATTGTTAATGATTCTCTCTACATGACTCGATTAGCGCTCAAACCACCTGAAGATGACTTAAGGTGGAATACCTACAGGCGTCGAAAAATTGAGAAGAGTGGGTGAGGAGTCCCGGGAATCAAGTAGAACCGACTCCCTCGTTAAAAGACCTCTTTTAAGTGCAGTCCGATCCTCTCTTCCTCCCCCTTCGCTGTGATTTCCTCTCCCTGGCGTCACTCTGTACGCAGGCGAGTGCAGCTTCGTTCAGCGTTACTTCCATTGTGGTGGAGAGTTCCTGGAGATGCTCGAAATGACAAGCACAACAGATCGTGGAAGCGCGATGCTGATTCTTCCTCACCAATTCTCGCCTCGATTTAAAATTCATCAAACTTAGTGAGATGGTGGAGAGGACGAAGAGGGTCTATACGGAAATTTAGCCGCGCTGTAAACACGTTCAATGCCGTTTGGGGAATGAAATTACGTGACCGAAGAATCCGTTACGGTGGCTATTGTTTGAATCATACGATTCGCGAATAAAATGCTTGATTTTCTCTTCCCTCTAAAGGCCGCTTTACACGGTAAATTTTATTGTGCAAACGTATGTCTCGTAGAATGTACAAGAAAATGAATGGAATTAGGGCAGGTTCTATTTCCCGTTCAGTCATTCAGACAATCATAAAATTTGCCGCTTTACACGGTACAATTTTGCTCATGAAAGAATTCATACATTCGTTTGTACAATAAAATGTACCGTGTAAACGGCCTTAAGCCAGTTTAAATCAGTTTATTTCAACTGCACTGTTATCTTGCGCGGTCTCAAATGCATTTTTGTCGAAAATCGTTTTTATAGCTCACTGTCCTTGATTGTAATTGAGGGAAACTCTTAAGAAAGTATAGTCCCCATCCGCCTCCAGAAACACGGATACGACTTCTTTCTATCTGAATATAAACATTGTCAATAGAACCGTAGTCTCTAGGCATTTCTGTTTCGGGCGAGTCCTTCATTGCTCCCTCCTTCCTCTCATCATATCTGTCATCCCACCAAATATCTTCCTTCTTCTTCCTCACTTTCAATTAATATTTTATATTATTACGCCTTTCTAAAATCAATCTCTATTCATTCAATTTGCCTTCCTCTTCTTTACACTTTTCGATATAATCTGCTCCTGTACAATCCTTCTCAGAGCTCCCTCATTTTGAAACTTATGTGCCCATTGTACCTTTTCCATTTTTCGCCTTGGTGACATCTCAAAGCTTTGTTAATAATTTTCTTCCCTTTATTTATAACTACCCTGCTGTTTATTATTCAGAGTTCAGTACCAGTTTTGCTTCATATCATTATTTACGGACCAAAGTGTAGTCCTAGCCCTCCTCCCACCCGTCCCGTTGTCGAATTACTGGGTGAAATGTGGAACTACCCTCTTTGTGAAACTTCCCGCACCCCACAGCCGTCCCTTCACTGTGTCAGGAACAACGATCCTACTCCGCCAATGTCGGTCAATGAACGACCCTCCGCGTGGCGTATTCTGGTCCGCCTTTAAATAATGGCGTCGAGTGGTGGCAGGGGGTTGGTTTGAAATTCGCCTCGCATTTTCCTCTCCCCCCCTCTCCCAAACCTGTTCTTGACTCCCGGTAGGGGCCGTGCCGACTCATTCCTTTCCACCCCCTGGCGGGAACAACATCCTGGATCGAACATCCCTGGCTCAGAGAATTGAAATCAATGCTCTATCCCACATATCGCCCCCCTCACCTCCTGCCCCGAATTCGAATCTCGGCTCGGGGAGGTTCTCGGGGGTAGTCCCGGAGGGAAAAATCTTGGCTTCAATTCATGAGCCACGATTCACGCCGTGCAGCGATTTTTTAGTTCGATTTCCCCATTTTGGAGTCGTCATATAATATCCTAGCCACTCTCACGGCAAAAGAATACCTCTGTGGAAAACCCGCTATATATATATAAAACCCGGAAAACCCGAAATAACCCGCTAATGATAAATTCGATGGTGACAGGCTTTACATGGTGAAAATCCATTCTGAATAAATTTCAAAATAACTTGGTACCTGTTCACAGTGTTTTATTCTTAGCCGACCGGTTTTGTCGCTTAGGCGACATCTTATGATGACACCTGATCGGTCGACTAGGAATAAAATATTGCGAAAAAGTATCAAGTTATTTTGAAATTTATTAAACCCGCTTATAGTCATTGGGGCCATTTTTGTTTACATACAGATTTGCGTGAAACATACGTATACTTTTTAGTAATTAGTATAAATCCAAATTGTTACTGGTTCAATTTCTTGACATTACATTCATTGGAATACATTCGGAAATAATTCGATGACATATGTACAGATATTCTCCTAAACGAGAAAAAAAATACGTTTAATTCCATTATAATGGTTACCATAAAATATCAAGGTATCATACCGAGTAAAAACACGTATCTACGAATGATTTTCGCTTGAATTTCGAATTGTGCGGCGTAATTACAAGTTAAAGCAATGCTTTAATTGAAGTTAAACTTTTAAAATTCAATTATTGTATCATTTATATCACTACATATGTGGTTATTTCCACCGTACAAGTAGATGTAAATGAGGTGTGATCCTAGATTTTTTTCGATTAGCATGATAAGTTATGTGCACTCCATGACTCACTATATTTTGGTGGTTGGAGCGCTAATATATTAGCGCTCCAACCACCAAACATCCTAAAGACTCTGCAGTGGAATACCTAAAGGTGTTGGCCGAGACTGAACCCAGCGATATATTGATCAAAAACAAGTTTGTGACTTCCGCAATTCATTTGAAAGTTACCGACCGGTTTGGGCTGTTAAATCATCATCACCTTCACAAAGATGATAATGGTTTAACAGCCGAAACCGGTCGGTAACTATTAATAAATTGTGGAAGTCACAAACTTTTTCTTGATCATTATGACGTCCTTCCTCCATGTGAAAGCTTCCCTTTTCGATATTACCAGCGAGATAGTCTTTTGTTCGACGGATTACTCCAATTGGAAAGAAAACTTACTCCAAGTTCCATCATCTGTCCGCCGCGGTCTAAAAAAACGCACTCTATTATCTAATCCTCTCGAATTTGAATGTCTCATTGAAATTCCGGATTACTAATCATCATTACCAGTTCGGGAAATTTTACATGCTTTATTCAGGGATTTAGGGCAGCGGGTAGGGAACGTTTTCGACTGGCGCAACCCATCAACCCATTATGCCCCTTAATCTTAGCCATTATGGAAAAAGTGCTTGCAGGTTGCATTTTTCCAATTATTTAAACGTAATTCCGCCATCATTCGACCTTTTCTCGCCGGCCCCTAAACCATGAAGCACGGTCTTCCAAGGGTACTCGTACTGAAGTTGAAATTGTGCAGGAGTATGGAATGAGGCAGTATTACTCGCTAGCGATTCGCGTTTCACGCTCAAAACGACTGCGTGTAAGTGACCGTTGAAAACGTTGGGTTACAATGCATTTGGATATTTGAACAACTACTATGCTCGTTCCCGAAGAAAAGCAAGACTGTCGAGTCGATGATTTTACGTGCTCTGATAACCCGTGGTTAGCACGTAGCTATGTACACCCAAAGTGTTAGTAATGCGGTCTAACAGACCGCTTGTCTTAATTTTCCTATATTTTGTTCAATAAGTACATTTTGTTCATTTACTTGACGTATTTGTTTGAATTAAGCTCGCTTTAGCCATATCGCCAAATTCATATAAAATATGGTATATAATAGCGATTCAATGGTTTTTTCCTAATATGTTGTGCAGCTTACGGAACGTTGACTATAACATTCATATAAAATAATATGATCACAGAAAATGTTAATTTAATTTAGTACTGTTGAAACAAATATGAAGGTCCAAGTATATAGATATCTGTGGGAATATTTAGTTATATTTGTATATGTTTATGACATGGGAGAAAAATACTAACGCAATATCAGACATGCGACCTGACGGACCGCAGCAAAACTATTAAACTAATTTACTCGAGTTGCTGTAAATATCATTTTTGGTGACAGATTCCTTAAATAGTATATCTTTAAAGGTACTAAATTTTCATAAAATTTCATGTGAGACAGACGGAAAAAAGCTACGCTAAAAATCAAAGCGGTCTGCGTGACTGAGTCTGTGGTTACGGATTTAGGTAGGGAAAACGTTAATTCAGCGTGTAAGTGGTTAATTTTTTCTGCAGGAAGGTAGAACATCGTGCCATTCCATCAAAATTTATTTGAAAAGAACTAATGTTAGAAAAAGCGTCCTAGAATTATTGTAAAGATATTTCAGCCAATGTGTTTTACTGAAATTCTCTTTGCTCAACCAGTCAATAAAACCTTTTTTCCTGGTCGCTTAAATTCTAATAATTTCGTCCTGTGGTGTTCCGTGTTCTTGATATTCTCCATCGCTCATATAAAAATGTGAGATAAAATAAGGTTTTCGAGATTTATTTCTGATCTATAACAAAACTACGAAACCCTAAATTATCTTTGTTCCATAAAATCATCGTGTTTCCATAAAAAGACGCGAGTAATGAAAACTTGATGCACAAGATCCAGTTCCCGGACTTAAAATATGGGGACAGTTTTTTTTTAATTTCGCTGGCTATTTCCAAGGGTCGAAGAACCTACAAACACCTCCGCCTGGTTATATAACTTCACCCACGTGAACCACCCTTGGAGACTACTGCCCTTCTGGAAATAGCCTGGCGGAAGCGAGGCAGCATGATGGCCGCACGCGACTATCCCTGTATACACGCATTTTTGGACGTTCTAATCTACCGGGCGTATATATATACTCCGGTTCTTCGCCGTCGATTCGGAAATATTTCGTTTCCGTCGAGTAGTCAAGGTTATCGTAGGTATCGTTCATCCGGAAAAACACGTGCGTACCATACGCACGTGTTTTACCGGAAGTCAGTCAGTCGTGGAGTATTCAGTGAATATTGTTGATGGAAAGTAATTTGTGAGAATTTCGTATTCTATACAAGTTTTTCTCGGTGACGTGTCCATTATCCAAGATAATATTGACTGAAGCCGCTTCGTATGATCAAAAAACTCGGATAATACGGAGGCTTGTGTGCGAGATTATTTTTCGACAAAAATTAAATACATCTAAGCCTTGCCAGCATTTTGACGAGGTTGTGATAAAATATCTCTGTAAATCGCCCTTTATTTGGTGGTCGAACCGATGGCCGAACATGGAGGTTCGTGTGCATGATCTAAAAAGACCTATTGCGATATAATCTCATAATAAATAATGTGGAGCCTCAGTAAATCGGAACTCGGATAATAGAGACTATTGTAACATTTTTTAAAATTTCTGTGGAGAACCACCTCATCTATCAGTTTTTGATACATTGAGACCCAATCTTAAATAACCAGGCAAATATTTATCTGTGTGATACGAGAAGTCATTATGTTCTCCTATTGATAACACTCGCGTTTACTAGCATACAGTTTAATCGAAATACTATAGTATTTTGGTTTTATAAACCCATACTCTCAGTTAGCATCAAGTTATCGAAAAAACTCTGTCATTTTGCTGTTGCATTGTAAAAACCTGGAACAAGGGAAGTAAAACTTCACTCCTTCCTCCCACATCCTCCAATATAAATCAATTATGCATCATTAAGGCATTTTTAACTTCTTATCCATAAACAGTGTGAGCAGTAGGTAACTAATATATTTTTACATCTGCTGATGAGGATTTTGAGTGCAATATTAATGATAGTAACTCTAAAAAATTTGGTGGCAGTATTAGGCAGAAGTTAGGGGAAAATCAATGAAGTTGATGAGATAGTTAAGGGGAAATAATTCGAAAACTACATCTAATCGATTCCTTGCATTTCTTGAAGTAGTGTAGTGAGTTGTGATCTCTAACTTGGAGAGCCTTGGTTGTAGTCCTGACATTGATATATTTCTCCATAGGCTGTTTCATTTGTTACAATGGTAGGTACTATTTGCGCTTTATTGATCTCTCTTTATGGTCAGTGAATCTAAATAAATTTGTATAATTCTCTCTCTAATTAAAGAAAGTCATGCTCGTAAATGACGTTCTCTACCTCGCTCTCAACTGTTCCTTTTCCCAACAGTGTGTGTTGTTTTCATTAGGAAAGCTATAAATTCCTTATCATTGATGCCATCCTGCTTTTAATTTATGGTATACGTCAGTAGCCATTGTCTGTTCCCCCCATTCTGTTGATTTTACTGTTCAAGATTTCCTAAAAGTGAAATTGACGAAGAATTTCCTTAATTGCTGTTGTCCTATGTCTATGCTTAGATCCTGAATGATGCTAGCTTGCCCTTAGAATTATAAGTTTGCAGTTCTTTTGTAAGCTGAGCTATCTTAGTTGTGTTGTAAAAAAAACAGCTTTTAATGTTTCATTTAATGTGATGTGGTGCATAACTTAACAGTATTTTTGGATTTGCTCTTGCACACATCCTAATGGTCTAATCAGCTTTATTTAGATGCTGCATCTTATTTAGAGAATTTTAATTCATTAGCTAGAAAACTTGCCATGAAAAAAATGACTACTAAATTTTAGGAAAACTGTCCACAATATTTGTAAATGAAAAAAGAGTGTAGAAGTGATCAGTTTATAAGTGAAGTTTTAATGAAATGAGTGATACCCTGTGATTAAAAAGTTAATATGATACAGGATTTTATGTGTTAATGAAGATTCTAATGGTAACTGAGTATGGTGATTGGATAATAGGGAAAATGGCTGTTCCTCAACTGATGTTAATAACACCTGAACACTCCAGCTAGCTAAAAATCCAAACTGAGAATGCTATCATAGTTTGAGGTAAATTATGTCACTAAAGTTTTGTTATATGTACCTCTCATAACTAGTAATTTGAAAATCAAGAATGCTGGCAGCTTGCGTTAGCCCTTCTGTCATGAAATGCTAACGTAGGTTTGTAGCTATTTGTGAATCTTCATCATACATCTATGGACAATAAATTAAAATTTTGAAAAATCCATCATGAATTTTATTACAAGGCACTAATAATATAGGTTTAAGTCGTGACCCAATGAGCTATATGAAGATTTGAGGTCTTTTCATTTATATATCAGTTTATATTTTTAAGTATTTTCTCTCCTTACAAAGCCTCAGTTTCTCCGGTAATTTTTTTCTTAAATTCAATAAAAACTTTTTTCCTTTAAAAATTTTGAAAAGTTTTAATCCCTCCTGTTACCATTGTAGAAACTGAAAGTTGTCTCCACACATTAAACTGAGGTATGATTTCAATAACGTGCAACAACCTGAAAAATCCTCATATACTTCATGATCCCTTTGATTTGCCTATTCTTAGTGGTAGACTTATTGAAGGATAACATAAGCATTGCGTCAACTGCTCAGATGATTTCTGAATGAAGTTGTGTCCTACTGTGCGACATTATGTTGAACTCCTATCATAGTACTGATTGTGATTTTATAACTTATTTCATAATATTTATTGCTTCAATAAGTGAGTAATAAATGTACTAGTTTTGGGCAGTATTAACCTTCCCAATGAAAAAACATACATACTTACTATTTCCTCCTTTTATGACCAAATATGTCCATTGTTACTCTTGTGCCCCTTTACCATGGCTGAGTGAATATTTCATTTATTAGAGAATGTTTGTGTAGTGTACAATGCAGTTTGCAGTTTTTTCACGATGTGCATGCAAAAGTGAGATATTTTGAAGAGAATATTACCATTTTCCACCAAAGCATGGTCTCAAATGATTTATCGGCTTCATATCTAAATTTTTAGTGTTTATTTTAGTTTATGTTTTAGTGTGTGGCAACTTTTTATTTTTAACAGTCAAAAAGATATTTGTTTCGAATTTTATTCTTGAAATGTATTGCTCAAATTCTTTTAACCTAACATTAAACTATTACATTTTATTTTAAGCCTAAATATGTAACATCTGATGTAAGATTTGCATTTTGGGATCTATATAATGAGAACAATTCTTTGTTTCCATTGATGATTGTCATGCTAAGGATTTGATGTCTTTTTATGAAGCCATCACATCCTCTTCTTCTGGCATATCAGCTTTTGAAAATGATTTAAAAAATTATATTATTAACGTGGAGTTTATTAATATTTTAGCAAGATTTTTTACTCTTATTGCTAAAAGTAAATATGTAGTTCAATGAAAATTTGATTCATTCTTGCTTTGGTGGGTGAATCATCAACAATTGCTCTGAAGGACTTAGAAAATGTATTTTGAAAAACAATTAACAATGCAAAGTACAGGGTTAGAAGCAAAAGTTTGTTTTCTTACATAGTGAAAAATTTTTAGTATTGATTTTTCAAAAAAGTTTGTTGCTTATGACGGTTATTTTTTATTTGTTGGTTAATTTTTTGACTCTGCTACTGATGAGTTCTTTGACTTGGAACATGCAATGTCCGGCCAATTCTTACTGAATTTGGCTCACTTCCTTAGAAAGGTTCCGACTCCTGCCCTACCCCATGGACTGGACTGTGCGTCCCACGTGCTTCCAGTGTTGCTGGAACACCAAAACATTCCACCTGGTAATAATAATACTCTCGATGTCAATCTGAGAGAGTATTGTGTCAAAAGCACTTTTTCTCCTGTTTTAGATGGAACTCCATCGCATTTGTCAATAAAATTGTCAAATTTTAAAGTAAAAACTACACTAAATAAACAATTATGAGGGCATTTACCAAAAATATATTATGCTTATGAATAAAAACTTCAACTTGGATATTGTATCATGGTTGAAGCTTCTCTTTGTCTTTAAGGAAAATTCATCATATTTTAATGCTGACATAATTGCAGCATTTTTTTGTACTTATGGAAAACATCACAGGATGATTGATGCATAAAGCTTATCATCTCATATTATAAACATGCATTGTATGCATGCAAGAGTAGCAGGGTGCATAATTGAATATTTGCATGCCTCAGCTCCTCAGAACTTGCTCTCTGATGGCTCTAGTTATTTCTATTAGGTTTATTTATATGTCTCAAAGGGTTCCAGTGATTTTGTTGCCATGATTCACTTGATAATTGTAAATATAGACCATTTGAGTACACAGCCACAATGATCAATGGTTAAATTAGGAGCTTAATCCATGAGGTGCATAATACAGGTGACAGTTCTCTTGAAGTTTAGTATTCCCCGTGTCATTGGTATTGATTGCATTAGTTTTTTTGTATGCTCCAGGAAGCTACCAAAAAATTAATGTACAGAAGTAGGGGCCATCATATCCTTCCCTTAAGCCTCCTTGAGGTGAATCATTAGAAATTTTAAAATCAATCAATAGGTTATCAACAATTTAAAGGTTGATAATTCACAGGTTTATTAAAGGAGAATTTTTGGTATGTAGTTCAGTATTTGCACTTGTAAATATTTGGTGATGACCAAGATGATGATGTCAGAGCATCAACAATGGTTTGTTTAGATTTTGTATTTCATGGAGTATTATTGTTTTCCTGTTTGTTGCTGAAATTCCTCAAAACCATGCAATCACCGTTTGTGAGGTTCATCTATCCTTGACATTTTTACTTAGTTGTTGGTTTCATGATGGTTTTTTTACCTTAGTAAATACAAACTAAGGCTTTTTTATTATTTATTCTCACAATCCCCAAAACAACACAACTATGTCTTTTACTTCGGGTGATTATCATTAACTACAGACAGCTTTATTTGTTAATAGCTGTGGCTAATATAGTTTTTATTAGCTAGATGTGCAATTATGAAGTGCAAATTTTTCCATTGAGTCCTTCATTTTTTTCAGTTGCCTTTAGATATGTTTAAACTTAGGTCGAAGTTTATACATATCCAAAGGACTTAGGTAAGTCCATGGTATATAATTGGACAGAAATTTGCCTTTTTGTTAGACCTGAGCCAAAGTGTAAAGGCATGGCAAATCGACAGTTTCAGGAAGTGATATCTTTCCCATCTTTTAATTATTTATTTTTCAAAAAGTATATTGATACATTAAATTTATCAATTGCTGGAGAATGTTTACTATTTGATGCATTTTTAGTCATTGCACAAATGTAATTTTTTAGATAAAAATGTATAGTAAGTAACAAGTAGTCTGTCTAATTGATATAGCAGGTTCCCTATCTCAATGTAATGATAATCAGCATTTTATTGATAAGCACCATTCCCAATTCTTGCTGCTACAAAATAAATCATCACTACCGTGGTCTTTATCTTGATGTCAGTATAAAACATAATTTTTTTCATCAACCAAAAATTGAAATTCTGACTAGCCATTCATGATATAATTTATTTCCACTTGTACCTTGGAAATATGAGTTATTATACTTTTGGGCTTGAAAAAAGATGTCTAAATATAATCTCCACATTTTGGTATTTTTTAAGAGCTTGTGACAGGAAAGTTGGGATGTATACCATGGAGCACTTCACCTTAAATGATCATCCCTGTTGATATTATTTCCTGTTGTGGGTCTAGCTAAACGTTTTCCCAACCTTCATTGAGCCACTGATCAATTACTGTACCTATATTATGGTTAAAACTTATGAATAAGTAATCCCAGTCAATTTTTAACAAATATAAAATCAAATAAATGAGAAAATTGATAAAACTTAGATTTTCCTAAGGTAGGTAGTCAGCTCTAAAAGTTGCCCTTACTGTGCTGAACTTTTTTTCACAAATTAAGTGTAATTAGAGTTACTCTTTGACAAGAATATAGCATGTGTAGTATTGCAAGAAATAGGGATTGTTGCTTTTGAAAAATATGCCAACCGAATCAACCTAAACATATTGCCACCTGGCATTGATATTTTCATCTTCCCTAATTGTAGGGCCTTAAAAATATGTGCATCTTTTCATGTTGAAATGTGTATGCATGTTATGCAAAGAATTTTGCGGAGTAGGTCTGCTTGAATAGAAAAGTCTAAAGAGTGATGATGTATAATATTCCTCTGAAAAAAAGAGTACTGCTCATTTATTCATGCAAATACATTGTGCAGTTTTATGCCTCATTAGGAATATTGCCTAGGGCTGCAAGTACATGTTTGAGAGCAATATTAATAATGCCTTATCATCTATCAGCTATTGTCCAATCATATGGATTGTCATGGCATTATGAATTCATCCTACGTAAAACAGTGCAAACACAAAAAAATTATTAATAATATATTTTACTATATTCAATGTGCTGTAAATACATAAAAAGGAAAAAAGATCAAGAATTATTTCTGCATTTTATGCTCAGTGTGGTGCACACATAACTCATCCAGTCCATCAGTTGAAGGAAGGGTTGACCCTTCCTCCAACTGATGGACTGGATGAGTTATAAGTGTTGGGGTTGGAAGAGAATAGTTTGAAGGAATGAAATAGATAAAAAGGAGAGGAAAAATCTAGGATTAGTTGGCCCTGTTCAGACTCTGGGACTGAATTCTTGAAAAAGTGTATGTTTGCCTGCTCAGGGATTTTGAGTGGGGAGTGGGAAGGCTGAGGGTGGGAGGGAGATAGAGATACCAACAAAATAGAATTATATACGTATGAAAAATATAGGTTGAACTTGAAGTAGTGGTAGGGAACCTAGGTGGGGAAGGTATAGACATAGATATATAGGATTGGTCACCTATGGCTGGTTCTTTTATCTGAATGAGAGATGCAACTGTAAGAGTTTTAACCCTGCTCCGTCACTCATTGAGAGAGCTCATACATGATTTCTGTTTTGTTTGTGCAGACTCTCATCACCCTTTCTCATTTTTCTCTTTGACTCATTGGGAAATTTCGATTTTTTTAAACTTTCTGTTATTAATGCCCTCATCCATAAGGAACTACTAATTTTGAGGTTTCAAGGGTATGCCTTTCAGATATTCATCCAAAATAGTCAAATTTTCTTAGCATACATTCCCCAAAAGCTCTCAATTATCCAAGTGTACTTCATTGTAACTGCACCATTATGCTTGTTATGTTTTCTCATCAAGATGGAAAGTGATAGAGATGTAGAGATAATGTTTGAAATCTATGAAAAAAAGTTTTATTTCATTCGTCTTAATTTTATCTTAGTGCTTCATGAAGTGCACTTTGTATCTGAATGAGTAACTGGACGGTACAAAGGTATGGTATATGCTCTTTATTGTATACCTATCCTGCTGTTCCTTGACATCATGCTGAACGTAGATGACTGGCAAGCATGTGTTTCATTTTTATCATTGGAAAAGAAATATCCTCATAAAGTATATTGCTACCTGGCTGTTCCTTTTTATTTAAAGGTTTTAGTTTGGAAAAATCTTGGCAGAAAATCATCCTGTGATGTCCACACCAAACTACTTTTGTAGTATTAAAAAGTAGTTTTATGCAACATTGATTTGCCTGGATACTACTTATTTTCAATCATCGGAAAATGATTGTTCAACTTAATGTGTTTACATCTGTCAACGGTTGTATGGTACTCTGTGGAGTAATTACATTTTTGTAAGCTATAGTCATTACATTACTTAATTACCATTGTGAATGAAATGACTACTGCACTTATGTAATTGAAATTTGCATCAGCAGATAATGTAGTGGCATGTATTTTTTGTACCCTGGAAATGTTCTGTTTCTCTGGGTCAATGCTGTTCTTCTGGGACAGTGATGTCTGTCTTTTCCATTTTAAAGAATTAAGGTAGTTACCTAAAATTTAACTACTACTTAAATATAACTTTAAGAATTGATTTATCATGGACATCAATTTCTTGTTGTTTGCTTATCCTGATAACTGTGAAAGGTTCTCCTGAGTTTGGTAAGAATAGACACCATTCGGGGATATAACTAATCTATATGCTTTTGCATTAAAGCCATCTAGTTGCGTCCTCTTCATTTATACCTGCAATTTTATATTTGTGCATTGAAAATATACCTTCAGCTATGACTAACATGGTCAATATTGGCTCTTTTAATTCTTTAAGACTTGCTCTTAGTGCGTTGGATATAAAAGAAGTAGTGCTTCATTTTATATTGGATGTAGCAGGCCCAAGTAAGAAATCATTACCCATATCATAATATGTCATCAAGGGTATTTGTTGAATGTATTGTCTCTCCTAGGAATCATTTAATATTCCTGCCAATGATTTCTTCAGCCTAGGGAAGTACTCTTCAATGTTTTGTACTCAACTTTTCAAGCCCCTTCTGAATTCTTAGTACCTCTTACTTTTTTTATGTATAAAATCTCTTCCATCATTCTTGCTGCAACCAATAGCCTTTTGTGTTGCCAGCTTCAACATATCAAGGCATCTCAGTTCATCGTATGGCCTGATTTTCTGCATCTTTTGAATTTGTTACTTAAGCCTCATTAATTATATATTTTTGGAGTTAACTATGGATAAAATATCAATGCTAGTCCCATCTTTAATGGTCATCTAGTGTTTTTGCCCTCCCATGGGCTTTCTACTGTTCTCCTGATCTTTTAACATTGCCTCACATATACATCCCTGGAACTTTTTCCAGGTATGCCCTAGAATTAATGGAGGTGTTCACTTGGATTTTCTGTGAAAAATAGATACCATGTCTCCTCTCTCACCTTCATAACTACTATGATGGTTTTGTTAAAACAGTATCTACTCATAATTCACCAGTAGTTACCCATTGAAAGAGTTGTAATGTTTTAAATGACTAGGTTAGTTAGTATGCATTTATAATTACCATTATATTTTACCAACTTCAGAAAGAATATGAGCCCTTTGAGATGAAGTTTTTAACATTAGTAATAAATAACTTTTTAATGCAATGCAAGATTAGATAATTATTAGTGGCCTCTGCAGATTTTGCTATTTTTATTTTTTTAACTGAATAACAGTCGCTTACCTTGCCAGAGTGTAGACAATGCGTAATGATTCAAAACAAAATGTATCCGGTAATAAATAATTTTATGATTAAATGTCCTTAAGAAATAAATATGCCATGCTTATAGTGCTATATCGCTAAAACTACAATGATCATGACTTTTACAGTGTCCACTTCCTTGATAGTCATCATTATCATGTTATTGGGAAGTATTTGAGAATACAAAATTCTTAAAAGTTAGTATTTTTGTGAACTGGTTTTCTATTTTCTCCCAATGGCTGTTAATTTGTTGCCTTTCTTAGGAAACCTTTCATTGGTTCAGTAATGGGAATTGTGTCATCAGTACAAATTATGTGATTTCTTTTCTGGTCATCATTTTGGTGAGGGTAATAGCATATCACTTAAAGAAGTATACTACTGTATTTCACCAACTTATCTTTTGAATAATTCTTTTAGGATTCTAAGTGATACAATAAAAGAATGTGACTCAAGCTAACATGCAAATTTATCTTGCTAATGATAATTAAGTGTACTTTTAACCTGAATAGTAATGAAACTTTGAAAATGGATTTTGAAGAAATGCTTATTAACACACATTAAAAATCTCATTAATCATCTTTGCTCATGCTTTTCACCTATGGAAAATTCATTAATAATAGATTTTAGATGAATTACGTATGTGTGAAAATCATTTTATAAGTCCTTTCAAATGCAATCACATCTTTTTTATGTCTTTTAAAGGTGTTCTTTCTTCGCAAGCAAGCAACTCACACAATTGCAAAGCCAGGTGCACGCTTCTACATATGCTCCCTGTCAATAAATACTGTGGTATACAAAGGCCAGCTGACCTCAGATCAACTGTGGACTTATTTTCTTGACTTGAAGGTGAGATTTTCTCTCTGTGAAACCCTATGCAATCCATGAATCAGGTAAGCTCCTTTAAGAGATCTTGTTGTATCATTCAAATGGGATAATTTATCTTGCCCTCTTAAACCATATCTGCCTTATATAGTGCATTGTAATGAGTTTCTTGTTGCTGTTTTCTTTGATGGCATGATTAAATGTAACATGTGGTCTCATCACCTCTGGAATTTTTATCCATACCCATTTATATTATATCATTCATGTAGACTGTATTCTTGCTATGTATTTGAAAATGGAATTTTTGGTGCATAAGTGGAAGAAAGTGATTTTTCTCTCGACTCAATTGTGTCATGAATATTTCAGAACCCAGAGTATGACACCTACTTGGCTCTGGTGCACACGAGATTTTCAACCAACACCTTTCCAAGTTGGGAGAGAGCACATCCTTTGAGGTAATTACAACTGTATGAAAATATTATGGTCAGGATAAAACAAATGTATGTGGATCATTTGCAAATATTTATCATGGACACATGATATTTTAAATGAAAAGTAGAGAATGAATCATATTTTCAGATGATGAAATCATATTCTTAAGTCTATGCAATATGATGTGTAGCATATCTTTTTTTTAATTTGCATTTTATTCAAGCTTTTAATATATCTCTTCATATTGAAGTACACATGAAGTTATTTAAATGTGAATGTTGGGCAATTAGGTTGATGTGGTGGGTGGATTACTGGCTTGTTATATTTGACTTGGTCTTAGGTCTGCTGTTACACCCAGAGTATTGTGGGTATGTTAGCAAGTTTGTCATTCGTTTGTAATTTTTTAATGTCAAATGTCAATTATTGGTAGGTACTGGACTGTTCATCTCTAATTTCTGATGCTAAGATTTTTTAGTCCTCATAGATCTTAATGTATCTATAATATCTATACTTTTCATGTAGTATCCTCATCCTCAACTCTTCTCTCCTCCTGACTGTCTTCATGGCATTTGAAGTCCTCCCTCTTCTCTTACCTCTTCACTTCTTTTCTTGCACCCATTTCTGTCACCCTCTTCAACAGTCCGTTACCCTTCATTGCATCCTCCAATCACTTCCCAGTCATTGCATTGACAAATGATGTAGTGCAAAGTCACATGCACCGTTGCATATACTCCAAGGGTTGAAATTCGCCATGAAAAAATCATTTGAATTGACCGGGATTTGAACCCAGATCTCTCAATTGCCAGTCAGGTGTGTTAGCCAGTACACCCATGCAAGCAACTTAGTACTACATCATTTGTCAATGCAATGATTGGAAATTGATCAATTTCATCATCATATAATGACAATGCTGGGTTTATCCACTGCGACAGTGGCTTAGTAAGCACAACTATCACTTCTTGTGCTACAATGTAGACTTGAGGTGTGAACATCTGGTTCACATATACCCTCCTTGAGATTTTCCATGAAGGAAGATGGCTTGGTGGTGTAACTGGCTAATACACCTGACCAGGAACTGGGAGATTTGGGTTCCAATCCTGATCTAGTAATGATTTTATCACGGCAAATCTCAACCCTTGGCTCCAATCACTTTTTGGTTGTCTCCCAAATTTTTCCCATTTCCTTCAACCATATTCAGCACCTCATTCATCTTCATATCTTGTCATATTATCAATTCTATCCTTGTCCTCTTTCTTATCTTCTTTCTAATCCCAGTGGGGTAGCCTTGTAAGTGATGGTGTCACATAGAAATCACTGATGAGGAAGGCATGTAAAACCCCCTCAGCATCCCTTAGTAAAAATGGACTCTTCCCATTTCCCAAATCATGTGGTTTTATTTCTGCTTATTTTTAGAGTGAAAAATGTCATTTTGATGCATGATTGCTTTGGGTCTCCAAAAGGAAGGGAAATAACTGAAGATATCACAGATTTCTTATACAGTTGCTAGATTTTTGGTTTCTCATTGAAAATCAGGACCTACAATAGTTATAATTTTTAGTGATTTGGGTTGTATAATAGTGGTGGCAGGTAAGAAATAATGAATGGAATGGGGAAATTAGTAATTTTTAATGTATAAATCTTCATTATTTTTATTTCCTTCAACATGATTGCCTCCTATGATAAAAACACATGGTATAACTTGAATCCCTCTTTTCAGTTCAGTACAAATGATTACATAAATTAATTTTATGGGTAATTTATGAACTCTTATACTCCTGTGCCTAAGGGTTGGGGATGTCAAAGCCAGGCAACTCCACTTTAATTTATTAGATGATGTAACATTTGGAGCTGTTAATGGAACTAATTTTATTCAATCTCTTCTAGGGTTCTTGCCCATAATGGTGAGATTAACACATTGCGAGGAAACGTAAACTACATGAAAGCTAGAGAAGGAGTCATGGAAAGTGTAGCTTATGGCGATAAACTGAAGAAACTGTATCCTGTGGTTGAGCCAAACCTATCAGATTCTGGTGCTGTTGACTGTGTTCTTGAGTTCTTGGTGATGGCTGGACGAAGGTCACTCCCAGAGGTATGTAGACAGGTTGTGTTCCTATGTTTCACATCTATGACTGTAAACTCTAGTGGCCTCACTATTCTTCACAAGGTGCAATGTTGCTGCTGCTTTTGAGGCTTTTGGATTCAATCCTACCTATGTGAGCTTCCTAACCCTTTGGGCATAGATATACCTCCTCATCCTTGTGGGTCTCATCCATCTCTTACTATTAAACTTGTGATATTTGTCGATTCAATGCATTGGATCATTAATCAATATGTTCCCACTGCCTGGAGTGATATTTCAAAGAATCCATCTACCACTGGTGCTTAACATATTCCGGGTAAACTGTAAAATTATTGGCATTTTGTAAAATGTTTTGTGTATGAAGTGCTATAAAAATCACAAAAATTGAAATCAAAATAACTCATCTTATTTGAAAACCTCTGTTGTATATTTTTTTACTATTGTAATGTAACTAGAATTATAACTTTATGTAAAAATTATGCAGTTCTTAGAGTCAAACATTGCCTATTGGTATAGTGGTTTGCCACCTTTCACAGTAATTGGCCAGGTGACTGGTAGTATTCGGAGGAGTTATTTTTGCTTTTTTTAAAAGTAACAACTTATCATTGCTCTTACATCATATTTCTCCTATCAATTCTTTTAAGTGCATGAGCAATTCATTCATGTCTTCATCATCTTGCTCCTCTGATGTTTCTTTAGATTATTTGGCATGAGCTTTCTTCTTCATTTATACCTTTTTTCTATGCAATTTCTATGTTACAGTGATGGCAAAGGAAGAAATAGTAGTCTTCCATATTCTGGAATAGTTTATATTGACGTTTTTGAAAAATAATTCATGAGAGAGCTTCTGACACTTAAAAGATTTAAGCACCGAGTCTGATCCAGTTAGTTCACAGCATAGGTTTGTCACGACATTAATTATCCATTATTTTACACGTATCCCTACTGAATAAGATGTCTTTCATTTGATTTTCTTTTAATTTCATCCTTTCTCATTTCTTTTGCTTCTTTGCATTGTTTTTCTGTCCTTTTTCTCTAATATTCGTCTTCCCTGGCCAGGCATATCTTTTCCAGTATCACCCGATATTTGTTTCATACCAAAGCAAAATATTTAGTGATTCCAGTACTGATTTAGTATGTTATTCTGTGTTCTATTCTGTATCAGACTGATGTTTTTGTGGACCAGATGCGAGTTGGAAATACACTATTGCATATGAATGTATTCAATCTAGGCTGTGATGACAATGGTACCCGAAGCTTGGCAGAATGACACAATCATGCCCAGAGCTAAATATGACTTCTACAAGTGGGCTGCTTGTGTGATGGAGCCGTGGGATGGGCCAGCCCTGCTGGCATTTACTGATGGGCGTTATATTGGTGCTATTCTCGACAGGTATGCCTTCTAAAATGAATCATCCTAATGTTAGTAATGACATCTTTTTGAGATACAGTGATTTTTCTGCAGCCCAAATGTATATCATAAATGTGAATTGTCTTCTTCAATTTAGTTGAAATTATGTATTAAGTACAATAATGATTTATTAGTTTAAAAATATTACAATTTTAATTTGTTTTAGAAATGGACTGCGTCCCTCACGCTTCTATGTGACGAAGGACAATATTATGGTCATGGCTTCAGAAGTAGGAGTGTATGACACTCCTCCTCAGAATGTTATTCTCAAGGTATGTTATTTTACTTGACATTGTTTAGCTGAAAATTGATATTTGTGAATTTTTATGACTGTGCGAAGTTCCACCGAGGAAAAATCATCTGCCTTGACTGGTGTTTGATCCCGGATCCCTAGATTTCTGGCCAAGTGCATTATGACCATAAAATTTAAATTCCACAAGTAACCATACCAGATGTAGTAATTAACTCTAACTGATTGTGATGCCAAATGGTATCAGCATGCAAAGTATGAAATTAATTCTGGCTTTAATGTGTAGAGGTGAGACATTTTTACCTATAAAATGAGGACTTTGTTATAACAAGAATCATTTTATACTCATTTTTTGTAGAGCCGCTTGAAGCCAGGAAGGATGCTTCTTGTAGACACGAAGGAAAAGAAAATAATTGGTGACATGGAACTAAAAATGAACATATCTGAGAGCCGACCTCATTCTGACTGGCTGAAAGAGCAGGTTAGGAAAATAAACATTTTGGGAATATTAATTTCATAAAGTAGAATAAAAGTGTACTATTTTCTCTTTAGCATTAATAGTTTGACCAATGTATCAACATTCATAGTCAATATCAACGTAAAGTGTCCTGCATTTTATAATTGAAAAAAAAGGAAAGGCACTTAGGAGTGACTATTTTCCATGGGCGAAAGAGTTGCGATTGCATATTCATAGTTGCATAGTTGTCTAATTGGTAGTTAAACAAAATTCTCCACAATATTTGATAAAATGGTGGAAGCACCAGCCAATTAACGTATCTAGCTATTGTTAAATAAATTATCAAAATTCTTACCTCTTGATTGTATACCAATTATACAAACATTAAGAGATTAACATCAGGCATCTGAAAGCCTTACTTATTGATATTTGTCTCATTTCTTTGGAAGACAAATTCATGTAATGACATATAATATTTATCAGCATTGTTGTTTAAGTTGTAACTACAAATGAAAATTTTTGTTTGAAAAAAAATTGTTTAAATTGTATTAACAAAGTGAAATATTTCTATGTGCATGATAACAGGTATTATTATTAGTTGATAGCCTACTGAAATAATTCGGTGGATGAGTTGGCATATTTTGTCTATTAGTGGCCTTGAAATTAATTTGGGCTCAAAGGTTAGCTATAGCCTAACTTTGGATGGTGATATTATAGGAAGACATGGTAGTTTTACTGTGTAGTCTTTTGATATACGCTATTCAAAATTGTGATATTTGATTATTAAAACGAGTTTTTCCTCCATATATTTGCTACCTGGCTACGATGAAATATTGGTTTTCAGTTGGTGAGTAAACTGTTTGGATTTGGTGTTCACTTCTTTAAAATTGTTTGTTCAGTAGTTTTTTTCTCTCTTTCAACTTAATTTATGATAGCATGCTTCGAAAATATGTAGGCTGTTTTATGTTTTAGCTTTTGAACTAAAATAGTAGTTTCATATTTAGCAAGTGTAAAAACTCTGTAAGCTTATCTGAAATTAACTTTGTGTTTAGGTAGTTATTGTAGATTTTCAAATTTTTATGACTAATTGAAGGTGCTTTACTCATCTCTATTTCCCGTGATGAAATTCTTGTCATTTATCATTGAGTTTAAGGCTGAAGTAATTAAGGAGATGATATACCTCCATTCAAGGAGTCACTACGATACCTTAATGAAAAATATCGACATAACGTGTTTAGCAAGGTGCCCAGTGAAGAAGTGTGATGTTCTTTTTACTCCTTCATCATGTAGAATCACCAAAGTAAAGTAATATTAGACTGATCTCCGGAGCACAGAGGTAAATTTGTATGGAGTGGTCCAAGTCATTGACTAATACATAAGCAAATAATATTTATTTGATAAATGAAAGGTTATATATCAGTTGAGGTAGGTTTAATTGGAAGAAATACTGCTTCTACTAAATATTACCATGGCAGACTCCTATCATTATTTGCAGTTTCTCTCTTCATCTCAGCACACATCCTACCTTTTGTAATTCCCTCCGAAAAGCCTATTCTCTTTCTTCCCCTTCCACGATGACCAAACTTCCTCCCCTAAAGCATGGCCTTCAGCATCTGATTTACCATCATTATTTGCTCCAACCAATTACTATGACTCTTCCAAATTTCTTCTAGAAGTTTTCTCTCATTACCCACTGTACGGAACAATTCCCTGTTTCTCTTTCTTTCCATCCACTGCAGTTGCAACCATTATACATTTCTATTTTTAGCCCAGGCTTCAATATTGACGAGTCTAGTGGGGAAGTGTCTGCTGGTCTCTTAATTTGCTCCTCTTTCACTCTCTGACCAATGAATTGGTTCCAATTTTTGACAAAACAGGTGCAAGTTAATATAGGCAGTTAGGGGCTAGGCTATTTATCCTTCAATTCACTCTTAGGTATAAAATGATAATCCTATAGAATAGACTAACTTTGGGCTCTTTATGGCTCATCAGAGGTGTCAACCCCTGTTAATACCTGTTTCCTTTCTATTCCCTTGTATTCCAAACCTTGTGGATTTCAATGCCTGAGCTCATTTAATATCATAGATGCAGAGGTATTCATACTACATCAAAAAAACCGAAGCATTCATTGATGAGGTAAATAGTATCATGTCAAAAACAGGTAACTGGTGAGTGTGCTCTGCAAATTTATTTTGGCAGTAGGATTCATATTCCCTATGCTTTATTGCTACATTTATTTTTCAGTTTTAAATGACAGTGTACAGCTTTTCCGTGATATCTAATTTGGGAGAAAATTGTATGGACCCAATTATTTTGTAGAATTTTGTTGCAAAATGTTCATATGAGAGACTGTTGACACAGGAACCATCCTAAAATAAATTCATGATAATGTATGGAGCTGCATTTAATTATCTAAGTGTCCTTGTTTGATAGGTCATCATTCATAATTTTCATGGTCAAATACCCACTTTCCAGAAAATTTACTTAAACGAATGGTATATTCTCCTATAATTTGCTTAACCATGAAACATTCAGCCTTCAGCATAAGTATAAAGTGACATTCACCTTCAGCCAGGCGCTAGCTAAGGTAGCTGTCACTTTTCTCTTGTTTCATGATTTAATAAAAATGACTATAGCCTATACTCTTGAGTGATTGAACTGGAAAAATAATAAGAGTGGAACTGCTGGAAATCTGTGCCTTTTGAGACAAAACCCAAAAGTGTTAAGTTGCACTTTTAAGAATACAGAGTATGCCATTAATAGACTAATGTGTGCCATATTTATGGCACATTTTAGATCATTCTGAGGGTGTTTCAAAATTTCCCAGGTGACTTTTTTTCTATTCTTATTCAGCATTAATTATGTTAGTAGTGGTAGTGCATGATGTGTTTTAATTAATAACTGCTGTTCTTCATTAGGTAGAATTATGTTCTCATTCTTATTTATTGAGTGTAGTAGTATTTGTTTATTAACTAATTTTCTCTATGTTGTAGCATATTTTAATATGTTCAGGGGCAGATTGAGGCTGTTGTTTTGGGTTTGTTATTACTTTCCAGAGGTTTAGGGGGGAATATGGAATATCTAATGACCTCAATTTTTCCTATTACACCAGATATTTTGGGGGTGTGGCGGCCGCCTCCCCCCTCTTAATCTGCCTCTGATTATCATATGTGCCGACGTTGAGGATGCACCTCAGACTTTGGTAACAAAAGTTCGGGAAAAAGTTTTGTTTGGATTAAAAATCAAGTGAGTTATGTAGGTGACTCATGTTGGTAACTTCAGTACCAGGAATAATTACTCTTTTTCTATGCATTCCACAGCATTAGAATGACAGAAAATATTCTTGGGATTAGTTACTTTCCTCTGCTGATTCGTAGTAAAACATAATTATTGTCTTACCTTCGTTTAGAATCAGCATTAATCCTCAGCATTAAAGATGCTGTGCAATTTTGAGGCTTATTTCAGGTAAAAAACTGCATCCTCAACGTCGAAAAATATGGCACGCTGCTAGTACATCGTTGTTAAGAATGATAAAGATGTATGTAGTGTATCTCTGTAACATCTTCTAAGGAAACTTGCTCTGCAAATGTTAAACGCAAAAGCAAAAGTTGTTTTAAAAGCACAGGCACATGAAATAAAAGGGAAGGGCTCTTAAAGAAAAAATTTTCTCTCTGCTGATGATGGCAACTTGATTGTATGTCTTCAAAAAAATTTTGTAAGTTTTCTTTCCTTTTCTGTGTCTGTTCTTTTAAAACCATTTTTATTTTTGAAGATAATATTTCTTTTTATGTGTAATGTTATTTCTGGACAGTTTTCTTTGGTAATTGGTACCTAGTAAAATATATTCATGTAAACAACCAGTAAAATGGGGACATTTTTAGTGCACTATCCAACTGTTTTAAGTATTCTGAATAAATACAAATTGTTCCATATGCTCAGCCTTTCCTGTTCATTAAATACATTTGAAGAATGTTTAATATACGTAAATCATATAATCAATGACTGTGTAAACTAATGTCACTGTGTCATATTTACAGATATTAATGTCAGAAATAAGGGCAGAGTATAATCAGAAAAAGAAGCCTGCCCAACAAACGGCAGTAAATGGCACAATTAGGTCTGGTGGTGATGCAGGAATTGGAGAGCTGACCGAAATCCCCTTCAGGAGAATGTGGGGTGGAGACAAAAGACTATCATTATTCAATTATAACATTGAGACCATCAATATGCTTTTAATCCCCATGTTGCAAACAAAGTAAGTGTATCTGCCTCTGGTTTAGGCATGGGGTATTACTAATATGGACCCATATCTGCATGCAAAACTCCCCAAAATTTTCATCTATACTTTTTGGAAACATGTTACCAACTTTTGCCTATATTTCCTTTCGAATTTCCATTATCCTTCTTATTAATCTTCTTAAAATAACAATTAACACTGTTTGTTGCTTTCCTATCCACCAACAGATCTTCTGCTTGGGAACATTCATGAGTTAGTTGTAGAGCGAGTTGCATATAATGATTTTCCCCCAGTGAAAGCATCGCCATGATGGAAAATTAATTAGAAAATGGAAGTAGTTTGCACATTATTAGAATTTTTGTTGAGAGCATGAAAAAAGTTGCTGGTTTTCGATGGGTACTGTAGTTTTTCTTATGAAAAAAATTATACCAAAGCTATATTGTGGGTTGCATAATCTCTCTACTGGCTCATATGGCCCCATACGGCTATTGTTCCCATATGGCTATAAAAAAGTAATGAAGAATTATGACTTGAGTAAAAAACACTTTTCATTGAATCTTAAAAGAAATGATTCATTAGTTACTAGTATGAGTTATTTAGAGTTACTAGTATGAGTTATTTAGAGTTCACAGTTATTTAGAGACATTAGGCTCAGAATTTTTGTGGGATTTTTCCCTCTTCTTTTCTAGAAAATGGGTCCCCCTCACACTTTTGGCTAAAAATGTGGAGCTTTAATATGGTCATATGTGGTTATTTTTTGTCAGATTTTTTTATTAATATGTTAATTTGCCTTTTATATACTATTACTGATGTAATGTTTATCCTTTACGTTGATGGAAATTCTAATCTCTCTCTCCCCTTGTAAGAAGTGCTTCTTAGGACCTTCGGCATTGTAATCTAGAAAATCTTAATTATTGAGTCATCTAAGACTAAAATATAATGCTCGCCTTATTGTGCTTTTAACAGGAAAGAAGCTCTTGGATCCATGGGTAATGATTCACCACTTGCCTGCCTCTCACAATTCCAACCATTACTTTACGAGTACTTCAAACAGCTTTTTGCTCAGGTTTGTACCTTACCTTGCAATACATTTTCATGCCGATATAATAGTTGAATGTTGATAATAATTTTATTGGTTTCTTTGTATACATGTATAAGAGCCTGAAAGAAATTCTTTCTGTCAAAAAAGTAGTGTTGAATGTGTTATAGATACAGTGCAAAAAACAACTTGTTCTCTAACCAATCTTTAAAATTACAATTGTTTTAGGTCACCAACCCACCAATTGATCCATTTCGGGAGAAGATTGTGATGTCACTGGCTTGCCCCATTGGTCCCGAACAAAATATACTGGAACCAAGTGCGAAACAGTGTCATCGTATTTTCCTGGAAAATCCTATCCTTTCCATCAGTGACCTTGAAGTACTCAAGGAAAACACTCATCGTGGATGGAAGGTAATATTTCCTCTTTTCTTGCATGACCTAATTTTTGTGACTGCTCTTAAAACTTGATGAGAATTACCTTTGTTATTCATTATATGTATGTTAAAAAACCTCTTATCTTTGCATCATTTAGTGAATGATATACATGCATACTCTTTACTTGTATGCTTATGCATGGTATTTCATATTAAGCTAACATCTGTACCAACACTAAATAGCTATCTACGAATCATTAATTTGTAATTCAATAAATCATCTTAAGTTATGGATGAAATTGAGGTGGTGGTAATATTTACTTCTCAAACACCTCTCTATTAGCTTGAACTTTTAAAAAAATTTAGGGAGTACAGAGAATAAATGGTAGATTTGACATTCTGCTGTCTTATTCTAAATTGAACTCTTAGTCATTTATTTTCATTGTTTGCATCTACTGAAGAGTTTAATGTTCTGAGACTCATTGTTTTCTATAATTTTAGACTAAGGTTATTGACATCACCTTTGGTCGTGAAGAAGGTCCGGGAGGTTTGGTAAAAGCTTTGGACAGGATTTGTGATGAAGCCTGCAGTGCTGCAAAGAATAACTACCAGCTCATTGTACTATCTGACAGAGCAGTTTGTCATGAAAGGTAATTATTACCTTGCCCTCAAACTCATTTGCTTTTTTATCACCATTGAGAGTATTTTCTGAATACATTCTAAACTTTCTAAGACAACTCAATTCCTAGTGCATTAACAATCGCAACTTAGTGACTGTGAGACACCACCTTTATTATTCCTCTGAGCCTCCTCCTGAGGTATATATATACCCTGCCCCAGTATTTTGACAAGGACTATTTCTACATGACCGCCATGGTCCTTGGTGTGATGAAAATCTAATTTCCTTAAATGTTCAAAAATGCAATGTTATCTCTTTCCACCATAAGAAATCTCCCATCCTCTTTGACTATTCCCTCAATAATGAAATGATTAGTAGGATACCAGTGATCAAGGACTTGGGAGTTCTTATTGATGAAAATTTGTCTTTTGGTAACCATATTGAATCCGTTGTTTCCAAGTCTCTTCGCATGTTAGGTTTCATTACTAGAATTACCAAAGAATTTAAAGATATTCATGTGTTAGGAAATTTATATTTATCATTAGCCCGTTCCATTTTAGAATACAATTCCATTGTTTGGAGTCCACATTACAATAATCATGTCATTAGTATTGAAAGAATGCCGAAAAAATTGTTAAGAATTGTCAACTACAATATTATGCTGGCTTTCTTACATATGGTGCACCATACACTGAAACAATACAAATATTAAATTTATATACACTTTGTGTTTGATGTCATCTTGCTGAATTGATATTTTTGTTCAAGTTATGTAATAACATGATTAATTGTCCACCCTTGCTGGAATTGATACCTTTTAATACCACTTTTCCCTCCACCAGAAGTACTAAATTATTCTACATCAAATATTGCGGGAGAAATTTTGCTTTCAATTCCCCAATTACAAGGATTCTTTGCCTGTATAATTCTTTAATTACCAATGTTGATGTACACAGTAATACCTTACCTGTCTTTAAGAAGTGGTGTACTGAACTAACGACAAAAACTGTATAAATCAATCCAATCTGTTTTATGGAATGCTCAATTATTGTGCAATTTTTAATTGTAAATGAATGTATATTATTTTAAATTGGGCATATGCCCATAATAAACATTATTATTATTATTAAATTTAAGAGTATCAACTCGTGGATTTTGTTTGATATATCATGGCAAAATGATCTTCTGAAGCACTCTCTACTGGGCTTGATAATGGAAGGGTTCTCCCCTGCCAATCCAGAGGTAGCAGGTTCAAGTTTTGCCTGGGTGGAAATTACACCCCTTGGGGAATGGGTAAGCAAGTGGTGTCAGTTGAGTTAAATGTTGTAGGAGGGTTGTGAAAACCTAATTGTACTCAATGTTATTACATATTAGGGGGATCTACCTGTAGTGATAGGTTACCATGAAAAAAGTGAATGTATCATCTGTAGAATTGTTCAGGTGCAAGCTCCAATCTCCTTAAACTCTTCCTTTCTTCATCACTTATATATATATATCTCTCTTCATCCCATCCATAAAGCTTATTCTCTTTCTCCCCTTTTCATATTCACCCAGCATCCTCCCTTCTATGATGGCCTTCAGCCCTGGGGCAGCTCCAGACCAGAGGTTCAGGGGGAGTGGGTAGGCAGCTAGCCACTTAGGTGGTGTGGAATACCCCTGGGAAAGTGCAAAGCTGGGGGTCTTGTCTGAGAAATGCATTATTAATGATATATTTTAAGTGGTTGTGGAAACAAAATTTTTCCTTTAATTAGAGCAAGTTTTTATTGAATGCATCTTTCTTTTAGTTACCACCAGGTTTCGACTAATTTCAAAATGATTTTGATTTTTAATCACATAAAATGTATGTAGAAACTCTAATTTAGCCTCATGCCTACCATCGTGCTTCCCAAAAAAAATTATTTAGGCTTTTAGTTTTAGGTATATGAAAAAAATGAACTACGCTAGGTTTTAGGGGGGAGGATATTGCCCCTTCGCCCCCAGCTTGGGGCTGTGAATGCCTCATCAGCCCTTTATCTTCAGTACCTGCTCTAACCTCCTACTCCAGAAATTTCCTCTTCCTACCCACCATACCAAGCACCAACTCATTTGTCCTCCTTCCATCCACCTCACTTGCTTCATTCCCCTTCTCCACTAATCAAATGCCTGTAGCTTATTTCTGCCTCCCTGTCTAAGGGAGCAGGTTTCTGTACAGTATAAGAGTGCACATCTACTAAACTCTTTGCCAATATTTTATTTACTCTGGTACACAAGTTCCCTCAAATCATTTCCCTTCCATTGGTGATTGAATATTTTGCTATTATAAATCTATCTCTTATATCCATGCTATTTTGCCCAATTTTCTTCAACATACCACGTTAGTCTATAAATTGTTATACTTGCTCCAGTTTTCATTCTCCTGCTTTTAGTTAACTCTTCCTTTCTTCATCACTTATTCTCTTCATCACTCCTAAGCGTAACCTGCAATGGACCGTGGAATTGCAAAAGTTATGGCAAAGATGGGAATATCAACCTTACAGTCTTACAAGTGTGCACAAATTTTTGAGCAACATTCCAGAGAGGCTTTCTTTGTTACTGAAAATTTTATAACTTTTTGTGGTAAAATTTTTCAATTTTTTTAATTGCAGAATTCCATCGAGTACCCTTTTGGCCCTTGGAGCTACACACCACCATCTGATAGAGGAAAGGCAGCGTATGAAAGTGGGGTTGATCCTTGAAACTGGAGAAGCAAGGTGTGTATTTTACAAAAAAGCTATTCCTTGTGGTGATCCAGTTTATCACTTTGGGGGATCGGGTTGGTGTGGTGGTTAGAGTACTCGCCTACCACACGGGCGGCCAGGGTTCAAATCCCTGCAGTGGCGGAAGTTTTTCAGAGGAACCCGATCCCTACTTGAGTGTCTTGTGGAGGGCACTTCAAGTGGAGTACTCCGTCTGTCGGATGAGACGTTATGCCGTGGTCCCCTTGGCGCCTTTCGTTAAGAGCAGGCTAATGCCGACGCCGGGTTTCTATCCACCCTTCCTCCCTTACCTATCCCCTATGGTGCAAATGACCTTAGCTGTCGGTCGCCTCCCCAAAAATCCAATCCAACCAGTTTATCACTTATTTTTTTAGCATAATTTAAATGATACATCTAAATTTCATCTTCCTTGGATATTCCTAATTGGAGCACTGTCCACATAATATGAATGAAACATCTATGAAATACTGATCCTAAAATATAGTTTGATGAACTGAATTCAATGCTATGGCATGTAAAGAGAATTGGTCTCTTGAAATCAGTAGAATATTGTGGAGTGCTGGTGTATAAAAACTTGTCATCTTGAATGGCAGATCCGAGGAGGTTTGTTAATGAGGAATACTTGCAGTTTGGCCTTCTTTATCTTCCAAATTCATGGCTACCAATCCTCTACCAACTTATGCAGTTATCAAAATTACATATTTATGTTGTCTGTCATCATTCCAGAGAGGTCCATCATGTTTGTGTACTCCTGGGATATGGAGCTGATGCTATATGCCCATACTTGGTGTTTGAAACTGCAGCCAACCTTCGAGCTGAAGGGGTAATTGACCAGTCCTTCACAGATGCTATTCTTTTTGAAGTGAGTATGATGTATCCAAAGTCTTTGTAACTTTAAGTTCATCATTAATGGCATTCGTAGCTTATGGACCCACATGGTTCAGAACAAATCTGATGAGAGAGTAAGCTCTCAAGGGTCTTAAGTGTAATGCCTAGTTTTCATTTTGATCTTCAAATGGTAATGTTAGAAAAATACGCTGATTTAAAAAAAATCAATTCTTTATTTTTATACAACAAACAATAATTATGTTGCCCAGAAATATTCAGTAGTTATTTTTAGAAATATTCAGTATTATTAATTTGAAGTTATTTTTCCAGTGCTTGATTCTGTTTCTGGGTCAATGAGTGTATCTTTTTGAGTGGTATCTGGCTTTAAATACTGTTGTGGTTGTGAAAAAGGAAAGTTGTAATCCAATATTCTTTCATTTTCAGAATTATTCTGCTGCAATGGACCGTGGAATTGCAAAAGTTATGGCAAAGATGGGAATATCAACCTTACAGTCTTACAAGTGTGCACAAATTTTTGAAGCTGTTGGACTTGCAGAGGAGGTTATCAACAAGTGCTTTCGGGTAAATCAATATTTTAAGCCTCTATTACATTCATCACCTCAATCCAGTAAGTCTTTGACTTTCATGGAAGACTTGCTCCAAAATATACATTATTCATGCTGTAAGTTTCTCCATTAGTTGAAAGCTTTTCAAGTTGAGCACAGTTGAACTGTTTTTAACTAGAACTTCTTTGTCTTTTCAAACAATATGAAATGAGATTTCTCTATATAAGTGTTTATTACATATTACATGCTTTATTTTGAAATGTAATGAAGTTTGACTGTGCTTACATCATTTTCATTTTTCATTCCATCATAAGATTGGTTGATTTCCTTCCATTCTACCCTGTCCCCTGCTCACTCCCTCGTATCCTTTTAGCTCTTTGCTGTTTCATATCCCTATTTAGTTGGCCCATGTATTTGTTCCTCAGTATTCCTCAAAGGACTTTACCCTCTAGATGCCCTTCTGTTATACTCCTGATTATTTTCTATCCACTATATAAAAGTGCTAAATATACAATTCCTCCAACATTTTATGTAGGAATACAATTGTGAAGTTCATTTTGTTTAAGAGTCAAAACTATGGAATAAAACTTGCTGCAAATGTGGAAAATATTCAATTTGTTAAAATATGATTTTCTCAAGTATTCCAGCAGGTGTTGTAAAAATATCACTCACAATTACATAGAGTGTAGACCCATTCCAATCTATACTGATCTGGGGCTGTGCAGATTGAGCGTAGTCCTGATCATCTAATGATTTCTCATGAGGATCATTTTTAGTTTTTCTCGTAAACGTCTGCCTTCAACAAATTCAATCGTTTCCCATAAGGTAGGAGGCTATCCTGAGGGAAAATGGTGGCTTGAATATGAAAATCTTCTATCAATAAAATAGATTGGATGTTGCCTCCAATAAGTTAGGTTAATATGTAGTAAATTTCTAAATACCTTGGAATGAATGTATACTGTATGGATACATTATTGTTCTATCTCCTATAGTAGAGAGCATTAATATTGAATTTATTAGGTAAAATTTTGATGACAGTCAAGTTGAATTTTTGTATTTATTGTTATCTGTCTTTTCTCATAAATTATGAAGTTTTAAAATTCCACATGCTGAGTTACACTTATTCTTTTTAAAAAATGACTCTAATTTTAGTCAGTCTATGTAATAAGCAATTTTGGAGGCAATGAGAATTAACAGAATCTTAGATGTCCATCACTTTAAATACTCAGGCTGCTATTGAGATAATCCTTATAGAATGGCTCTCCGTAACAATTATGGCTTATCAGCTGAGAGCATGCTGCTTTGTTTCCACTTGTGATTTGAGTGAAATAATTGTTTCCTTTCAGTAACTCAAGTATTTATTTCAGGTCCAAAATGTATTTTTACACAAAAAATGTTAGTAAGCGATTTGTTTCAGAGGGAATATGAATTTTAAATGTTTCAATGCATGAATTTTGCTAAGATCATTTTCATATTATTGTATCCATAAGATGGAATTGCCTGGTGTCATTATTTTCTTTTTTTTTTTACAGGGATCCCAATCTAGAATTGGAGGAGTGACTTTTGAAATTTTGGCCCAAGAAACATATGAACGGCACATCCTAACATATGAAGACAATCAGTGTGACACCCTTGTCCTCCGTAACCCTGGCTTTTTCCACTGGAGAGCTGGTGGAGAAAGGCATATCAATGAGCCACAGAGCATTGCCAACTTGCAGGTACTTATTTATAAGTTAATTTTATCAAAGATGTTAAATTGTGTATATTCCAATACAAAGGGGATGTGTCCTGTATTTTTATGCTACATGATGCATATTCCATTTAAAACAATAATTAGATTTCCGACATCTTAACTGACTTCTTCACTAATGTCTCCTGCATAAGTTTGCTTTCTTCTACAATTATTGCCTCATAATACTGTGCAAGTTAAGTACCTATGCTTTTCCTAATTATTTGCCTGACCATGATGTAGCTGCTCAATACATCCCATGTCACTGAAAATTATTGAAGTGAACCAAGGCCCTTGATGGTGTTTAAACCATGAGTTTTTTATTACCTGGCTGTTTCTCTTGCAAAATTTGACTACTTACTCACCATGGTCATTTCATTCTCCTAAATCATACTGTCAGATTTCATTCCTGTCTCTGCCCTTGCTCAATGCTGAATTCTAATTCCTCTATCCAAAGAATAGAGGCTTTTTTCATCTCTAGTTATAGTCCCAGCTCAGCATATGTAGAAAGTAGCTTTTCCCTTCCTGCCATTATACCTGAAAGAATATTATGAGCCAAGATCCTTAAATTTGATGTATAACTGCATATATGCTTGTAACCCTCATATTGTTTTTTAGATTTAAAACTATTGAGCATCTATCACAGTATTTCAAATGCATGGGCATTCATTTGTGGATCTTGTGTTAAAGGGAGTGAAATTAATCACACTTTCTTCTCCAAAAGTAATCATTTGCGCTGATTCCATCTATCTTATTTTTCTTTTCTAGTTGTATTAGTTTCAAATGTGCATTATTTGTTTTTGTAGGAAGCAGCTTTAAGGAAGACCCAGACGGCCTATGACAAATTTTTAGAATCAAGCATGAACAGTGTAAGGGCCTGTACACTTCGTGGTCAATTGGACATTGTATCATCAGACAAGCCTGTAGAACTGTCTGAGGTGGAGCCAGCGGCTGAAATTGTCAAGCGTTTTGTCACTGGTAATGGGAAAACTTTTTGTGCAACATGCTCTAGTTATTTTATTTCTGTCAAAAGAATTTGGTTACTTTTAGAATACAGTAGAAACTTGAAATTACGAAGTCGATGGCACCGGAAAAATTGGCACTTCATAATATCGAATTTCGAATGAATGAATATTTTTCGAGAGCATCGCAATGAAACAATTTTTTTGTTTCCTTAAGTTATGATGTACACTCACAACGTACTCGCATGATTTACGAAGTTATAATCTCTAAAAGTTTAGTTAAAATTGTATTCTTGCCAACAGGGTTGAATACAAATAACTTATTGGAGGTTGATACCTCTGATTTTTAGGATTTCGGCCGTGAAAAAATGGAAATCCGGATAATCAGAAGAATCAACATCTATCCAAGCCCTGCGAAAATCAACATCTAAATAACTAACTTTTCGTTTTTTTTTTTACTGATTAAGAGATTAGGCAATCAAGTGCCTTTGCAAAATTTTTGCGCTGTTTAGACTAAGCCTATGAAGCTTCATAGCAATTTTTTTGTGACATTTTGTAACTAGAGAACTCATAACTCTGGAGTGAGCAATGCATTGATTTATGCATACACCACAAGTGTGAAGTGTGCAACTGGGTTGATCATTTGCACTGAATATAGAAATTAGAGGAATATGTTTTCGTTAGAAGAAGATTATATGCTCCAGGTGAGGCATAATATATGTACCAATATTAAGCTAAGACAGTGAAAAGAAATCCTCTCGCAGATGCTATGCCATGGATGCATGTTATTTATTTTATACAAAAAATAATATGCCCGTTAATTTTGCGAAATCATTCATTATTCTCCCTTGGATTCTGCTTATAAGTGGGTGGTTATTTCCGAGATATTGGAGCTGAAAGAAGTGCTTCCTTATAGAGGAGTCCAGCTAAATGTGTACCTCCTTTAAAAAGTATATTGTACAAGCCACGCACTTAAACGGTGGAAGTGAGATAGTTCCTTTTTCACTTCATCAGCTACTAACGATGCTAACATTACAAATCAATAATTTCAGGTGCTGGGAAAGGGAATCCTGCCACTCTCCAGCAATTAATAATTTTTTTTAGGATACCTCACTTCATGACTCCCAAACTGCTCAGATAGCGTGCAAATTAGTCCACTTGGATATATCCTTCATCTTCAGCCCCATACCTGAACGTGATCACGTCAACGAACAGAGTTTGATGGTTATAATTTAACTTCAGAAAGAAAGCATGAGTAAGTTGATTTTTGGAATAAAAAATGATAACCGAAAATGAGAGGCGTATACATACCCGTCCAGCACAAATAGTATCGCACCAGTTTCCTACGATACAAGACTGAAATTTTGGATAATTCCTTTATCCAGCAGCTGGGACTTGCTGGTTGAATTTGGAGGAAGATTAACAATGCATACATTGGCCAAATTAAGGTCATCGAGGTACTTGTGCGAACTTGCATTGTCCACCAGCAGAAGTAGCTTTCTATTTTTGCCAGCCATTATCCGTTGCAGTCGAATGATAGTTTTTCGGAAAATGCAACGGTTTATATTGAAATCGTAGGCCACTGGGAGGTTATGCATCTTCACATTTTTCAAACAGCTAGGTTTTCCTTTCTTCCCAATTAAGACAGGCTTTATTTAACCCATTCCTCTCTGATTCAAGCACAGCCCTACAGTTACTCTCAATTTGCTTTTTCCTCCTCCGTGACATCTCTGTCCCTTCAAACCTAGAATTATGTCAGGGAGAGCTTAATAAAATAGCCCAGTTTTGTTGAAATTATAACAGTTTTTGAGGCTGTATTCACCATTCAGACCACCATTGTCCAAAGGCCTCTTATTCAACAAGTTGGTGCCCACTGTGTCTTCGATTTGAAATCGAAAATCTTCGATTTCGAAAATTTTCTGATGTTTAGCAATTTCTTTTATCTTCCGTTGAATGATCAGGCCGCTTACTGGACTACTCTCCTCATGACACTTGCAGAAAAGGCATAAAGTGCATTTTCAGTGAATGTAGTGCTGCGTAAATTTTTCCTTTTCGGTTATACCACCTCCTCCACTTTCTCTGGAATTTTAGGGTGGTTGGCATTGATTGTTAAAAGCATTGACTATGACACCCCAAACTTTTCTGCAACACCAATTTTACTTAATTCAACTTCTTGAATAATTTTCACCTTCTCCTTTAATGATATTCCCCTTCTCTTTAGTTTTGATGATTCCATGTCCAATACCATCTTAACTCTTGATACTCCTTTCTTCAATGCCCCCACCCAAAGATCCTGGCCAATTCATATCTTGCTTCCACACTGGCTAGGTACCAACTGACCCCCTCACCTGATGTCCTCCAGGGTGTATCATCCAATAACCCAAGGAAGAGTTGAAAGTGCCTCCATTGGGCTAGGATGCTGACGAGGCTTTCTGATCCCTCTCCGACGGCGTGACTTTTGGTGTCTCATGGGATGGTTTCCCTTATCCTCCTCGTATTTGTATCTCTATTAAGGATTAAGCTACAAAGCATGTATCAGATTCTTTATTAATTTGCAGGAATGTAGCTGAGCTCTCTTTTAGGATATATTTATTTGTAGCTGGGTTGAAGCGAAACAGGAGTAGGGTACCCTATTTTCCAATATAAATATATATGGGTGCATGAGAGTTTTTTCCCATTGATTACACATGCACCCAGAACTAGTCATCCTTTGAATTAATGTGTGTCAAACTTAGTGTTTGAATGAACCAAGCAAACTCGTATTTTCTCTGGTTTTCTTGGCTGTTGACCATGGAAGAAGGGAAGGGCAATGCTTACAGAGAGCCTTGCTCGATGACTCCCATCAAAATGATCAATGAGGACAGTAAATTAAACCTGAGTCTTTCGATGATAACTATTGCCAGCTGGAATAATTATGCCATGGAGCAAGTTGAGTGTAATCAGTCTGAAATTGTGAGATAAAAAGCTTTCTTGGGTGATAGACACGACTGAATTTACCTCTCGAACGCCATGGCATCATCTCAGAACCCAAAGTATTTGAACATGTGCACAGCGAACAATTTCTGTAATAGGGATACTCGTCATTGATTTCTGTTTGAGAGAAATGGGTATGAAAAAATGCCAGGTATCATGAGAGTAAAAGGCTGGTAGTAGCAATTAGTCTCCCACGGGCGAGTATGTTCGTATTCAACTTATTTATGTTTTATTTTACTCATTGTCAGTGACTCTGGACTCATGGTGATAAAGTTGAATGCATTTTGGTCTGGTTGTTGTCATATTTTATGAACTACCATATGTTTGATTTAAAGTCGTCCTTACTATTGCAGCATTGAAAAATGTATTAGCCCCCATATATGCCACATTCAGTGCATAATGAATTCGGGAACGATGATTAATGTCTGTACTCTGACAAGGAGTGCCTAAAAAACACTGCTGTGACATGTCATCATTCGTAAAAACGAGTAACTTTTTCACTTCGGGACCAAGACCCGAGGTTCATAATTTCAAAACTTCGTTATTTCATAATATCACATTCTGTTACATGCATTTAGATACCCTTTTGAACAGGACCAAAGATTTTGCTTCCTAAAATCAAAATTTCATAATTTGGAGTTTCGTAAACACAAGTTTCTACTGTATTTTCATGAGTTTTTGCACTGAATTCTATGAATTAATGCTTATTATGTGTTCAATTTTAGGTGCTATGAGTTTTGGGAGCATATCCCTGGAAGCCCATCAAACACTTGCCATTGCAATGAATCGCATTGGGGGAAAATCAAACACTGGCGAAGGAGGTAAGCTTTTTTACCTATTCATCGGCTTAATTATGATTGGGTCACAATTTTTTGTTATATATTCATTGCATTCGCGAATCGCATGTTAATGGAAGAAAATTTTTTTTTTAATTTGCTGAGTTGGATGTATATGGCTCTAACTTAGTGGTACATCCATCATGGCCTGACTATTAATATAGTTAGGTACTGAAGTGAACAAGGCTGCAGCTTCTGCCTGTAAGTGAACAATTTTAAGAATGAAGATGCTGAAGAAATAGTCATGCTAAAGATGCATTGTTATATTTAGGTGTAAGGGTAAGAATATTGTTGTACTTTCTGGTGCTGCTTTTATCACCAAATACATTCGGGAGTAATTTGCAAGAATTGGCCAAAACTTGATGACAACAATTTGTTTATTGGTGAGGTGATGGTGAACAAAAAAATATTTGTTCAAAAGTCAGTATGTGAAGGAATAAATTTTATCAAAATGAAAGAATACAGTTTTCCTTGCCAAAGGGAAGGTTTGGCTGGCAGTGACTGGAACAATACTTAAGAGGCTCTGTCAATACTTCTTGGCACAAAAATTTCCAATGGAAGTCAGTGGGATGCATTTTGGGGGGGATCTTGAGCAGTTTGATGACCCTTTGAATAATCCCTGCCATTCCTGACCATGCAGACCTTGGGTCATGAGATTCATTTAGGTTAGATATTTATTGAAGAAGCAGAAGGGAGTGGGCATTTTGGGTTCATTGTACTCCTTTCCACCTATTTGTTTATTAAGACAAATATTTTTGTGAGACTGTTAGACCATAGACTGAGGAAGGATCCTAGTCCTCTGATATATTATGTCATGATGAAGATGAAATTTTATAATCACCAGTTAGTCAGCACTAATAATTAGAAGGGTGTACCATATTTGACCATGCTCAAGAATTGCATTGATTTAAGAAAAATATGTTTTATATACAGTCCTCCTCCGATCTTCCTTTCTGCAATGATTGGATTGAAAGACAAAATCTAATCTCTTGCTCCTATGCTGCTGCATAGCATAAGAAAAGTCAGTGTTGTTAAAAATTGTGATATTGTAATATATTTAAAATTTCTTTTAAAGTGGTAAAATACCTACAATAAGTCAATAAACACAGAGTGTAGGGTCACTGAGAAGTTATTCCTGGTAGTCAATGAACTGCAGATTAGGGGATCACACTTTAAAGAAATAATGACTATTTTTTTGTGCAAAGGTTGCTCCCCTCAATGAGCTTTTTGTACCTGGTGAATAATGAGGCTGGTGTCTGAATGAAAATCGAGAGAGCTAGTGATACTTTTTTACCCTGATCATTATTTAGAAACTGATTGAAAATGCCAATAATGGATTCAACCATTTTATCCCTGTTGGCAATAGCTGTGGTATTAAATATTTTATTTCTGTAGGTTTCAAAATAATGTAGAAATCATTAAATTAGACAGGACAAAGAAAACAAAAATACATACAATATTAAAAATTACATAAAAAGGCATATGAAGACATAAATGATAGGATCTCAGGTATTGTCTGATATACAGCAATTGCAGGTGGATTCCAGAAATTTATTCATGTTATAATATGCTCTGGTTAGCAAAAGCTGTTTCAAGGGTTTTTTCAAAGATGAGGTGGATGGTAGAAGTTTGAAATTGGGTAATGAGTTTCTCAGAAAGAGAGGCACAATTTAATCTTAGTGAAAGAACTATTGGTATTTGGAGTTTTTGCTGCCAGACTCAATCGAGATAAAAATCATCCATTATGCATCCCTTTTGTTGCAACTTTTGGAGTCTTTTTATGAACCATGTTGTCTTGCCCAAATATTGCTCTTACCAAGGCTCTTTGTATCAGGTGAAAATGAAGACCGGTACTTGAACCAAGATCCAGAGAACAACAAGCGCTCAGCAATTAAACAAGTTGCCAGTGGAAGGTTTGGTGTCACCAGTTCCTATCTGGCTCATGCCGATGATCTTCAGATAAAAATGGCCCAAGGTGCCAAACCTGGGGAGGGAGGAGAGCTTCCTGGATATAAGGTGAGGAAAGAGTATATTTTTCCATTTTTCACTCCTATTAATCCACTTAAGTGGCAGGGATATTAGAAATTTGTGATGGAAAATGTAGCCATTCTCATGATTGTGGCTCATATATTTAAAAATTATTCTTCACTTACATACCACCCTGGGCTGCCTTAAAGGCATGTGGTAGAGGCCGGAAGGGATACTAGTGGTGAAAGCGAAGGGCATATAGAAAAGGATGGGATTAAGGACAGAGGTGAATTCATGTGGTTCATTCTATAGAGCATTCCTCATTTAGTTCCGAGTATGGGGTTTATGGTGTGCGCTGATGCCAGACTTGTAGTCTGGGAGCAAACCTCCTGACCTTGTAGGAAACCATTTTCAACACTGCACTTAATTTGACTGCCTAAGAGAATAATATTTTCTCATAGGAAGAAACCTAGATGTGTGTTAAGTATGTGGTAAAAGTATGTACTAAGTTGATTTTACTACTTACAGAGATTTACTCATGAAACAAACATCCATAACACCCAATATTTTCAACTAAATGTGGAATATGCATGACGTTTTTGTAATTAATCCTGGATTTTCTTATTGTACTTAATGTAATAACTCTTCCTTTCATTCAGTTATTGCCTTTGGTGCGATGCCTTAACGGTTATATAACGGCTTTTTTAAGGTATCCAATGAACTTACTATCATTCATACATGGAACGTGGCTTGAATACTTCACCAATTCTCTCAATGAAATTTTGTCATTCCTTGTTTCCTAAATATGTTGTTTATCAGGTGGAGTGGTATTGCAGCAGTTAGAATCACCTGTGTTCACTTATAATTTCCTTATTCAAATTAATAGAAAAGTTGTTTCGGTGATGTTAGACTGTTGATGTTATATGTATAACTAAATATTAATCATTCAAAGTACTTAATTGTGTTGACTGTTAAAAACAAGGGCTCATATGTTAACTGGTTTTTGTAAGCCACTACTCTTATCAATTGAAAACAGAAAAAATTCATTGTGTATACCTACTTAAGTGAGTGGCATAAATATTAGACCGGAATAAATTGAAAATTATTTGTAAGCATTTCATTTATGCACATGTTATACTAAAGCATTTATTGATTTCATTGTTCACTCACCAGGTTACGAAAGACATAGCAGCTACGAGACACTCTGTACCTGGAGTGGGTCTCATATCACCACCTCCCCACCATGACATCTATTCAATTGAAGACTTGGCTGAACTTATTTATGACTTGAAGTGTGCCAACCCGAATGCTCGCATCTCTGTGAAACTGGTATCTGAAGTAGGAGTTGGAGTGGTTGCTGCAGGAGTTGCCAAGGTAGGTAAAGCATTTCTTCATGGCTCATGTTTTTATCACCAGCGCACTAGAGAATTACAAAATACCATGGAGTTGTATCCTTGCAGAGGCCCTAAAGGGATTCAATCTGTCAACCTGACTGTAATTTGAACCAGAAGATTACTGAAATTTGTCAATCTGTGTTAGATTAGCACCTCCAATTCTGAGGAAGTTTATGAGAACAAGGTTTTTGAGCTCACTGCCCACTTAGTGGAGCTTTGATATGTAGTTGAATAATTCTTATACAACACCAATGATTTGGAGATCCAAGTTTTCAACACTTGTTATAACATCTACAGACCTGATGATGAGCGGAAAATCTTGTTCTGAAACATTTTCAAAAATGGAAAACCTAAATCAGTAGGAAACCCAAGATGAGTGCACCCATGTAATTCAATGGGAAATCTTAAATTTTTTATCAAAGCCATCTGGTGTTTTCATAAACTTTGTGACTTCAGGCATCACTTTGTTCTTGGAAGAATCTTGTATTAGAATTAGGGATGTACCGATACTGATATGAAGTATCGGCCGATACTTTCGGTATCGGCAGTATCGGTATCGTTAGTCATGCCAGTGTTTTTCAGATTTTTACCGCCAATTTGGCCAATTAAACGAGGTGTCAAATTCTGCCGCTAGGGTGCTCTGGTACCAAATGCCATCACCTCAATGTGAGACAGAGTGCGTTTCTTTTGATCACCTTTCTTCACCAAACTTTTTCAGTGAATTTAGTGTTTTGCCTGTGTAATAATGGTTGTTTCGGCAATCTGGTTTCTCAGTTGATTGAGCCAGCTTAAAATGTTTGTGGAGGAATATTGAGTTTGTATTATACCTAGAATGAGGTAGTATCCCCTATAACACACATTTGGGCATACATATGTATTTCTGTTGTATTTTAACGGGTCGCATACATATGTATTAATGTGTTGTATTACATCTGTAATACTTATGTATTATTTCATTTTTTCTTCTGTATTCATACATATGTAAAAGTGGAACGTATTACACGCAGAATACATTTGTATTTTTTCTGTATTTTCTGACAGTAGATACATATGTAAGAGTGGTCAAAAATACAAAAAAAATACATATGTATACTTCCTGTATTTTTGAGATGTTTACTCACTTGCGCCCCGTGAAACGCACATATAAGTTTTTTCCAGAAATAATTTGGTTGAACGCTTACGCCAGTTTTTCTTATTCCAATGATCTCTCTGCCATCAAATTAATATCCTCGAAAGTTTGCACATATGTCACTCAAAAGTCGAAGTGAGCACGTATAGTGAAGATGGCGGCCTTATATATGTGAATGTGTAATACATATGTAATACAAATGTATTACATATGTAAATTTGGAGCTCCCTGAACAAAATATACATATTGAAATTTGGTTGTCCATACATGAAAAATACAAAACATGGTTCATATCGCATCTAGTTATCGTTGACGAATGGATAAGCTTCCGGTCGTCACCTGTTTTCTATTAATGTCTATATTTATATAAGGTTTGATGCATGATTTTTGCCGGAATTACATGTAAGCCAAGGACTTCGCGTAATGTTCATTTTTTAATGATGATATCATGATTTAAAGTCGTGATTCCTTGCGCTCGAGGGACATGACGGTGAAGCCTTGGAACGCCATCTATCGGGTATCCTCTGTATTCAGGAATTTTGAAGTTCATATATAAGCTCCTACTTCCGCATTTTCGTTAACTTCGTGTTCAACCTCAACGTGTTTGGCTTACCATCTCCTGCGTTCTTGCGTTTTTTGTTCTCAAGTGCTTTGAATCCGCTGATAGCGTCGCTTTGATTATCGTCATTTTACGATAATATATTTCTATTTTATATATCTGTATATAATATTATATATCCTTGTATAATATTATGTATTTGCATATATCATACATTCACGGTATCCGGTGCGAGTGCATTCGGGTAGACATAGCTCGACGGCGTGGTGTCGGTGGAAATCCATTTCCATCCCGCATCAGTTTGCGATTTGTGTGGTGCCCAAGTGGAAGCAAGCTCCAACAGATTTCTGTTCTTGAATGAGTTGCTTGGGAATTTATTGAACAAATATTTCAACATGTAAAGTTCGCGTATTGGGCCTGAATATGAATATGTATAATTCATGTATATGAGCCTGAAGATACATATGTATATTTCATGTAAGGGTATTCAGATTTCCAATTTGTAATACATATGTATACATACATCCTGAGGGACTTTTGAAGCACATTTACATCACATATACATATGTAATACAATTGTATTACAACTTATACATATGTATTTGTTGATGTATTTCCTCTGTATTATTCATGTGATACAGATGTAATACATATCCTGTGTTGTCTGGGATCGGTATCGGTAATGGTATCGGGGGTGGGGAAAGGAGAATCGGTATCAGCAATTTCTGGTATAGGTCCATCCCTAATTAAAATCCATGTTAATGATGTTTCATACTTTTCAACATTTATTTATTGAGTGCAATGCCTTTCACAGCTTGCTGCATTGACAGGTACACTTGTTTACATAAGATTTATATACTGATTGTTGCGATAGTGACCTCAAACGAAGTAGGGAGGGGTTTGAAAAACAAACTAACTTTCATGAAAGCAGGGGAATATGTATTAAGGGGTTGTGAGAAGGGAAATTTTGTCAGAAAGGAGTGGGGAGGGGTGTGGAAAGAGTAACTCATTGCAAAGGTTGCTTTATCATCTAATAATTTCAATCTGTTCCAAAGCATCCATCTTTAAACCTTTTGGGAGTACACACAATTTCTGGGATAAAATCACTTACATGATTATTTTCTGCATGAATTAATAGCTAATGGAGGATTTAATGTGAAATCCAATGACAATAGTAAGGGATTAATGACATTTAAACCATTACCTTGCCACATTAATGCGTTATAATAAAAGAAAATGTGAAAACAAATGCTGCTGGCCACTCACAATTTAGCGTTCTTTTGTCATGGACTGAGAAATTTTTGTTTTACCTATTCAAAGGATAGCCCCTCAAATATTACAGTAGTAAACTTCATAGAAGTATTCCACAAATGATACATATTCAAACATGCCTATATTTATTATGACGTAATGAAATGTATATTAACTTGATTTAAAGAATATTTTTGGAATTTATCAGCATGAAAAATATCTGAAATGTGGAATATAATTGAATTTAATGATAATTTTCAGCCCTTGCAGTAAATTATGAAATATACACAGTAATTAATGAAAATTACCATGGTTATTTTCAGAATGGCCCACCCCTATCAATGACTAAGGACTGGTTCCCCTGTCTGAAGCCAAACAGTGGTGGAAATTCCATTCTGTTAGCTGAAATCCACTCTGAATGTCTTCATTGTAAGCATTTTTTTTACTTTAGGGGAAAGCTGAGCATATTGTCATCTCTGGGCATGATGGAGGCACTGGTGCTAGTAGCTGGACTGGTATCAAAAATGCTGGGCTGCCTTGGGAGTTGGGCATTGCAGAGACACATCAAGTCCTGGTCTTGAACAACTTGCGATCCCGAGTTGTTGTCCAAGCTGATGGCCAGCTGAGAACTGGTAAAGGAATGGTTAATCCTTGAGGAAATACAAATTTTAAGCTATCCGGGACTAGCCACGGAGTTCCACTTTTACGGAGTCACCCGCAATGCACACATGTGCGAATTTCCACAGAGAATAAATCATCCGCCTATCTGAGTCAAGGCGGATGATTTTTTTCTCTGTGGAAATTCGCTCACTTGAGGAAATAGAATTATGCAGCCGAGTTAAGTAGGATGTATGAATGAGCAAATATAGAAGGGTTGTTATTTTATGAAGCTGGTGCTTTTAAAATGTATTATGTGACCAAGAACCTAACCATTCATTCCTTTTATATGTTGCTTTATTGGATGGCGGTAGAACTTGGGTATGCCAGGCTTGCTAACTCTGTTATAGATTCTGAAAATCCCTCATAAATATTTGATCTGTGACTATAAAGAGGATATTTTTGTTCTCGTAAGTGTAATTAGGAGTTCATACTCAATTGGTAAATTTTTGTGGTGCTTTGCACTTCTCCATTTGATTTCATCTTAGCATTCTCATGCACTTGATATTTCCTGAAAACTGAAATACATATTTCTACAATTTTCATGACTTTTCAACAGGTTTTGATGTCGTAGTGGCAGCTCTGCTTGGTGCTGATGAATTTGGATTCAGCACAGCTCCCCTCATTGCCATGGGCTGCACCATGATGCGAAAGTGCCATCTCAATACTTGCCCTGTTGGTATTGCCACTCAGGATCCAGTTCTGAGGAAAAAGTTTGAAGGAAAACCAGAACATGTTGTAAACTATTTGTTCATGCTTGCAGAAGAGGTAAGCCTTTTTTTTCAAGGCATTATGTTAGAATTCTAGTTAATTATCCATTGTAAATTTTTAAGTTGCATTGTCAGCTCTTATAATACACCTAGGGGTGTGGGTATGAGTTAGTTCCAATGACCCCAACTCTAGGCAAGGAATTTTCCTCACTTTTCTTCCAATTGTTTCCTTACATCTTATTCATACTCTCCATTTGTATCCAGGGGTTTGGAAGAAGGGTCAAATTGGAGAGCCTAACTTGGATGTCTAGGAGAATGTCACAGGGTAGGAGGAGTGGGAGAGGCGACAAAGATAACATCTTTGGGCCATTTTACACAATGCCTAATTCAGTATTGAAACCTGAATTACACTCAGAATGCCAAAAATTGTACAGTGCAAAGGGTGTCTCATTTCCAATTTAAACTTTCCAATTCAAAAAATTTCCAATTCAAATGGTCTCATTTCCAATTTAAAAAAATCAATTTCAATGTAATCTGCTCAACTTATGGATCATTTTCATGCATGTATTAGGATCCAATTTTAAGTTTTAAGCTCACACACAGAACTAGAAGTTTCCCATCAAAATGCTGCACCAACAATGTACTGTCGCCATGTTGTGACATCACGGCTCTGTTCAAACTCCCCATTGTGGATGTACTGTAGGCATCACCATGCTCTGGTACGTTTTTCTTGGCTGGTGTGGCTCTTGGAACCAAGAATTTTCAATGGTGTAACGTTCCGCTCTACAACAATACATGGATAGGCCACAGATAAGTTTTTTAATGTCCTGCAGAATGAACGAAAAAGGAAAGCAATGCCAGAAGATATCTGCTGCGATGATCCGATTTAGGAATCAAATTTGATTATCAGTATTGAAAAGAGAAATAAGTATGATGCTTTTCCATCCCACTCTTAGATCTAATGACTGATCACAGGCTAGCAGACAGGTAGAGCATTTTGCCGGAAGTGGAGCTGGAGTCTAACTTAATAATCTGTGGGAGAGCAGTGTGGACTATAATCGATAAAGTGTTTTCTGGAGACTCTAGAATGGATTTTCTGAAGATTGTTTAGAATGCCTTATAAACAACGTAGTAACTACGCCAAAAAAATATGGTCAAATTTATTTACATTGCTTTGTTCAGCAAATGCCTGGACAGCACTACTGCATGATGAAAGCACCATCTCGTAAAAATTTTGTTGATTTCGTCTGTGAATTCAGTGCTGATCTAAGCATCACGTAAAAAGGCCTCTAGGACAGGCGGTTATGCTGGGCATTATGGATGAAAATCCACTGCCCTCTTCAGTCAGGGGAGGTAGGGGGGTGGAGCAAAGACGAATGTTTGGAGTTAATGAAAATCTGAGTCTCCCTTCCACTTTCTTGGAAGTGAGGGTGGTGTGGAGGGAAGAAAAAGGGGTGAGGGAGGTGAAGGAGTGTCACCTTGAAGTGGTGCAGCAGATCTCCTAGAGCTCAGGATTTTTTTGTATGTATTTGTATGGTCTAGAAACAAATCACAGGATCTCTTTCTCTGTATACAGTAAGAGCAGGGTTTGTGGGATGAGTAGGGAAAAGGTGACAAAGGTGGTTTGCCTTTGTGCAAGAGATTCATTTTCATTGCAATACATTGGAAACATGTCACCTCATCTCCCCCCTACCTTCCAGCAAGATAGGGGCAGTGTTGAAGGAGTAGAAGGGGCAAGGATGATATGAAACCCATGATCCAAGATGCATCAATCTGGGGGTGAGAGTAGTGGTAAGCAAGAAGTTTTAGGCATTTTTCCCCTCTTACACTTTATGGCTTTAAAGTGGCATACACCAACCCTAAGAGTGTGGAACACTCACATGTTAGCCGTAATGTATGCTTTCTAGAGGTGGATATAGAGAGTCAAACTCATTTTTATCTATATATCATTTTTAATCAAACTCAGAGGTGGATATAGAGAGTCAAGGGCATTTTTTGTATAATAATGATTTAAATGTCCGAGGACCATGATTTTATTTGTGCTATTCTTCCCAAAGACACACTCTTAGGATAATCACTCTGCTTAAAAAAGTTTAGTGAAGTTTTTCCTGAGTGGAACTCTGTATTTCTCTTATGACTGGCTTCACCAAAGGTCTGTGAAGTGCCTTAGCATACTCATACCAATTTTTTTAATTGTATGAGTTTTTTCTCATTTGTTTGCATTTATTTTAAGGTAAGACAATACATGGCATCAGCTGGGATCAGAAAATTCCAAGACCTGATTGGTAGAACTGATCTGCTTTGTGTGAAGGACACAGGGAATCCCAAGGCCAAGACATTAAACTTCACCCCTATTTTGAAGAATGCTTTGCATATGCGGCCCGGAACCAACATTGTTGGTGGTTCTGAAACCCAGGTAAAACCTCTGATAATGTTTTTAATTATCTGCTTCCAAATGTAATTAGGGATTATGTATATACTCTCAAAGGTTGCTTGTACTGAGGGTGTGGAGCCAATCCATACCCTTAGAATATCAAGTAACTGGAATCAATTCAAGTTTACAGGGTTTGGATTTCATATAAAATAATTTGTGGGTGATTTTCCTCTTTAAAAGTTATACTGCTCAATGCATTTGGATTTTTACATCATTTTCAAGTAATATGTATCCCAAATGTATGTAAAGAATGCATTTATTAATGACACATATGCCTTTAATAAAAGTAGGATGTATAGTAATGTGACTTTAATAAATTAACCTTTTTAGTTAACTGATTTATTGAACTTTAACCTTGTAGATGTGATAACGTACAGTAACTTGGATGGACGGCTTACCAATGTTGATGAATTATATATGTTATGCTTTAAATATGAAAGCTTCTCAACTAGTGGGATTTTAATCAATTGCCATGTGAAATTTCAAGATTTTGGAATTTTAGGATGCAGTACATATATGCTCATCCATTTTTGTGCCTCCAATTTTCAGGACTTCCAGCTTGAGAAGAGGTTGGACCACAAGCTAATGGAGTTGGCTGCTCCAGTCATTGAAGGAAAGCAGTCTTCCATAAATATAGAAATGGATATATCAAATGAGTGCCGTGCTTTTGCATCAACCCTCAGCTACGCCATATCCATGTAAGAGCCATTTACTTGCTTATGTATGCCAGTTGGTATAACAGTTTTTAATTTGTTAATCATACTTTTAATTCAAAACTTTCATTCCATACTTTTAGGAAATATGGTGATAAAGGTTTACCACCTAATAGCATTAATATATCTGTGAAGGGATCAGCTGGCCAAAGCTTCTGTGCCTTCATGACTGAAGGTGTTCATGTCACCCTTGAAGGTGATGCAAATGATTATGTTGGAAAGGTAAGAAAGAGGTCTGTTTAAGAATCTCAAGAAAGCTAACAGGCTCAATAATGTTATTCTAATGACATTGGTGAATAAATAGCTACGTGAATCAAACATTTCAATTTTGGCCGTTGCTTCCAAGAGTCCAGTCATAATAAATGTGAATTATTTTATTGCGTCAAATATTTTAACTTCCATTTTCTATAAAAACTAAATCTGGAAAAAATTAAATTGAAATACAGTATCAGGGCTCCATGTGCAATTGGATAATCGCTAACTACATGCTCTGTCAGATGTGGAAAATGGAGATTTTTCTTCATTACTTTCTAATTTGGGTTTTTTTTTTTAAGTACAGTAGAAGAGTGCTTATCCAGCATTTAAAGCAGGCAATGTACTGCAAAAATGGTTCATTTCTCTAAAGCTGAATGCTGAAAGTTTGCTGCTGCATCATGGTTTGCAGTGAAGGTAGAGGGGTGGACACCTTAGAGGGCAATGCAAAGTCTGATGTGCAAAAAACAGCTTTACCGTTGGCCTGTTAGATACAAGTCAACATTAGAATGTATGTTCAAGGAAATGAAAGTGTACCTTCAGTACCAGGAAATAAGAAAGTAGTACATAAGTCCAACATTCATGTTGGAACGTGTTATGAATTATCTTTGAGTTTTTCCCAGTGACTGGTGGTCTTATCTGGATTCTCCTATCTTGTTTGACAATTTATCAGTTGTGAATAAAAACTCATTGTATTAAATATTTGTAGATTAAATAAATTTTGTGTAGTACATATAAATGTGCAATTTGTTAGTCACATTACTTTTTATGTCCTTGATCATGGTATCTCATTATTTTTTTCAATTCTACTATCTGCTTAATAGAAAATTATCTAAACTAGAAATAATAATACAAGAAATATCGTATATTCAAAACATACAGTCCTGTGCCTGGATTACTGATCTTCTGATATGTACATATGAATTTTATTGCTTGATTACTTAAGTCATCTTAATTCACATTTTGCAGGGACTATCTGGAGGAGAAATTGTGATTTACCCTCCAAGAAACTCTCCAGTCGAAGAAAATTCTGGTGAAAATGTAATTGTTGGGAATGTATGTCTCTATGGTGCAACATCTGGTAAAGCATTTTTCCGAGGTATAGCTGCTGAACGGTTCTCAGTTCGAAACTCGGGAGCTATTGCTGTTTGTGAAGTAAGTATTGCAGATTTTTTATTAACCATCTAAAATTTTCATTACTTTCAGCAGAAATCAGAATTTTGTCGTCATAGCATTCTAGAACACCTACAACTAATTGATCATTTTCCAAAGGATCTCAGCAAAATCTTTGAATAATTATTTTTCTCATGAGTTTGTTAACATTCCTATCTTGCTAAGCCTAAAATTCTTCATGATGCTGAAGGCTGTGATTGAGGGGAGGATGCTGGATAGGTGGGTAAAGGGAAGAAAGAGGATTGGTTATTTGGATGAAGTTAAACGTGGGAGGACATATGCTGAGTTGGGAAGTAAAATAGTGAATGTCAGCAAGAACCTTCAGCTGTAAAAGACTAGTATGGGTATTCATTCTTAAAAATTTCCATCTAAACCTGCTTTGAGCTGTATCCACCTGACTTGTGGAAAAAAAGATTACTTAAGCATGTAATCAATATCACTTAAACTCTTGGATGACTTTGGAATGTTTCACTGCATTTTTGAGGTAAAGTCATGGATGTTGTAATCTTAAAAAAATTATACCTTGCAAAACTCAATCAATTTAGAATTAACATTGCGTATGAAACAATAGTATTTGTTTCAATTCTACTTCTTTGATGATGAACCAATGCAGTTGAGAACCAAATGTCTAGACAAACCCATCCTTAATCTATATCCTATAATGATAATATCATCCTATAATGTAGTGACTACCTAAATGAAGTATTTTAATAGAGTGTAGGTAATGGCCTAAAAGTTTTTCAGCATATTTTTTTACTCTTAGGGTTCATGTGTAATTTATTAGTGGAATATGATTGATATCAAAGTAATTTACTTGCTTTTCAGGGTGTTGGTGATCATGGTTGTGAGTACATGACTGGTGGTCGTGTTGTAATTCTTGGAATTACTGGAAGAAATTTTGCGGCTGGAATGTCGGGAGGGATAGCATATGTTCTGGATGATTCTGGTCTTTTCCCTAGGTTAGTCAGTTTTCTTGAAGCCTATGACATTTTTTTTAAGCTCAGTACTAGTTTCATAATCGCACATTACAAAATCCAATTATTTTCAGATTTAACTCTTATTTTTTTCTTACAGAAAAGTCAATCAAGAGATGGTTGAGCTGCTTCCTTTGGAGAAAAAAGAAGATCTTGACTATGTGCTTTCTTTATTGAAAGAATTCCATGAGAAAACTGGGTCAAAGATTGCTAAGGGTTTGATTGATGAATGGCCCAAACCAGCATCTCGTTTCACTAAGGTTCGTGTGAAAGAATGTTCGTATTCTAGTTAACCCCTTGAGTGGGTGGTAAAATTTCACTAATACATCACTAGGTGGGGCTTTGCAAATTTAAAAGGCACCATTTTGAAATTTTGGCAATTTATTTATATAATATAATTATGAAATATTCAAAAAATAGATACTCATTATGTTAATTTTTTGGCCATATTTTAGCAAATTAATTGGAAAATGTCTAAATTTTTACAACTTTTGCAACTTATCGATTTTTCATTAATTTGGAGCAGTATTTTACATAATAATGATTATATGGCTTCTCGGTCATACATAGATCACATCTGAAGAAGAAAGTTGTAAATTCACTGGCAATGCTTGTAGAAAATCATTACGTCATAGGCAGCTCTTTTGTACTGCGTGGATGCATACTTGTCCCTGTCATCGAAATCCAATCTTTTAGCCATTCTCTCGAAATTCTGTAATATTTTTCAAAATATCTTTACCCAGTTCAATAGATTATGAATAGAAATTTTGAAATTTATTTTTTGCCTTACCTCAGTATTGGGAATCTGTGTGGTATTTGTAGAAACATGGCTCTGTGCACAGTGGCACATCACACTTATGGCAACACAAATATGTTTCCCTGTGCTGTTTGTGTGATTAGCACACCACACACCTTTTTCGGGGACGTGCTGTTGACCCTATGGAGGGAATCACTATGGGTAAGTGGGTCCCGGTCAGCCTTCCTGGGGTCTCCACGTGTGAACCCCGTACTCTTCCTGGTTTCTGGCTAGCAGGAGTTGACCCTGCATATTTGTTGAACAGCCGATATATCAGGTCCAATCGAAATTCAAGGTGTGTACCTTGACCACCATGCCTTTTGTAAATGACGAATGCATTGAAGGTGCACAAATCCAGTAGATGCCGAGATATTTTCATGTAGTATTTCTTCATCCTCTTTCTTGATGTGGTATATGTTACCATATATTGATCAGAGAGATCAACAACTCCCATTGCGTCATTGTAATCAATTCATACTTGTGACTTTTGTTTTGTGCCACCTCTTCTGTCTCGCACTCTTCTTTTAAAATCCTCGCATATATGCGCTTAGCCCACTTAAGCGGTTAATGTGGTAACCTATGCCAAGCATAAGTAGGGATAGGACCAGGGGCGATCCTAGATGGGGGATAAAGGGGATACATCCCCCCCGAAAATTTCGGGGGGGATGTATCCCCTTTATCCCTAGGGGGGTTTAAAAAAACAATTTTAACTACTAGACGTATTTATCAAATACAACATTAAACACTCTGATCACTGATCTGCAAAAGTATAATAGTTATTATTATGCTCATTATTATATAGATATGTAACAATTTTATAGTTCTTTTAGGATGACTGAAAATTGACATAATTTAATGGTAGTCTCCTCCCCCCCCCCCAGAAATAAATTCCTGGGATCGCCCCTGGAAAGGACAACCTGTTCTTAGGTTCTGTGATTCCACCAGTTCTTATAAGAACCAGAATGAGCTGAAAATTTTCTTCTGGTTCTTTGGTTTCATTTATATATTTTTTAACTTAGATGCATTTGGGTGAAAGACAATGCTTGTAGAACTTTTGGGGTTCCAAAATAATGTATATGTTGTTAATAATTCTTCATGCCTCCAGAAAATATCATAAGAAGGAATAGTAGGAAGCTTTATAAAAGATATTAAAAATTCAGATGCAAATGTATATTATCAGCAGTAGTGGGTAGATAAACGCAGTGTGGATGACTATCAAGTTTACTCATGTTGGGTACCACTGGCTGTTGATGGGTCATAAATATTCTTGTATTTTGTGCCATGAATATCTAAACACCTGGTCCACAAAGTAAAGTTAAAAAAGTCCCATCTCCAATGGGTTAAGTGATATAGGTAGTAAAAATGTACATCAGTTTTCAGTATATGGTCACAAAAAGTAAATGCTGAAATGGTAAATATTTAATGATAACTTCTAACATAAAATTGTTAAGTTATGTGTTATTGGTGGTTTTAGTGTCGATCTGAGAGCAAAATAAGAACCTAAATCTGGAAACCAAGGTACAGAATGGGAACCGAGAACCAAAACAGAAAAAAGTGGAGCACTCCTATCCCTAAACATAAGCTTATCATAAGTTCCGAAGGGGAAGAAAGAGAATAGGTTTCATGGACGGAATGAAAAAGGGCAGATCTTATGCAGAGGCAAAAAAGGATATATTAGAGGGAGATAAGACCCGGAATGTGTAAAAGGCCGGGAGCGGATTCTCTGACATTCAACAAAACCTACCTTTACCGGTAGAATAACTAATAAATAAAATAAATCATTAATTATCAGTCAAAATTTAGACTTTTTTCTATTTAAGTAGAGCACAACTTAGCCGAAATAAAGAGGGTGGAAATATTTAGAAAAACAGATTTTTTTTATTATTATGTAGATGGATGATATTCACAGATTAATGTGGTGAAAATGTGTACAACTGTTATTTTTTCAACATTTTTTCAATAAAATCATGAAAATCAGTCATTGTCAATCACAAATAATTATTTCTTTTGCTAAGCACAAATTTTCTTCTTCACTTTTTCTTGGCAATGGTTGCAAGCAACCTTCTCTCTTGATCTCTTACATTGTTTGCTGATAGTTTTGGTCAACCTGAGTTTCCACCAATCCTGGGTTCTACTGTACCTCAATTTAAAGCGAAATATGTTTTGAATATTTTTTAGGGTTGTGATAACCATAGTCTTGCAATGGCACCCCTTGGATGTAATACGGAAAGGTCACAACGGGAAATGCATTTTGTGACTTTTAATTGGCCAGCCTAGCATTCATTTTTGGCATTTCAAGATCTCTTCTTCTATGATGGATTTTTTTGTGGTAATTGCAAGTTTCAATTTAATTTGGCAGGTGTTTCCATATGAATACCAGAGGGCTCTGCAACAGTTGGCAGAGGAATCTGCTGCAGCAGAAAAGGCCAAGCAAGATGGGAAAGCAGTCAATGGAGCTGATGTTACCGATTCTCCTAAACTCAGTGCTGGTGAAGCTAAGGTTCAAGATATTGAAGATACTATCAAAGATGGAGCTATGGAGAAGAAGAGGCTGGAGAAAGTCTTGGACAAGACCAGGTAAAGAGATACATTTTGTGAGATCCTTGGAGTCATCTTGAAATTGCTCTCTCTATGAAGAATATGGAATATTAACTTTTTCAATCAATATTGGAAATACCTGTGGATCATACTAATACCTCCTTTAATGTTCACTCTTAACATTCTTCGAAAATGGCACAATGTATGAGTGGTGTTACTACAATTCCTTCAACATAATTGAATCCGGAAAAAGAGGACTTGAATGAATGAACTTAACTAACTTGATTAGAAGCATTCCATACAAACCTCCATCAAGTAATGGATTGCAGGATTATGTTATTACTTATTTGTCCAGATTTTCATGGGTCTATTTTGTGATCAGCTTTGCATTTTTGAGTTTCCAAGCAGGAAAAAGCTATGGTGTGTGGGGAATTTCCTTATTTCTTGCCTGCTCTAGGGTTTTGTCCTCTTCGAGTCATCATCTTATAGTGATGATATCTTTCAGGGGATTTGTTAAGTACAAACGTGAGATGGCTCCCTATCGCCCTGCTGAAAAACGGTTGAAGGACTGGGAGGAAATCTACGATTCTGCTCATGTACGCAAAGGTTTGCGAGTCCAAGCTGCACGCTGCATGGAATGTGGTGTGCCGTTCTGTCAGTCATCCCATGGTTGTCCCCTGGGGAACATTATTCCAAAATGGAATGATCTAGTATTCCAGAACAATTGGAAGGAAGCTTTAGGTCAGCTACTTCAAACCAACAATTTCCCAGGTAAGATATAGTATTTAGTGTAAAAACTTGTTAACACCGAGTAAAAACATTTAAGCTTCCGTTTTATTAAAATAAATTTTTAATCTTGAAATTTTGGCCCACCCTAGTGTACTGGGAGAAAAGCCTTAGGAATAAGAATATTCCAGTCTTCTTTTCTTCTTCAAGGCTCCATACTGCATTTTGATTGGCCTCCGAAATCATGCTACATTTTGTTTTCCTTGCCACAGAGTTCACAGGGAGGGTGTGTCCTGCTCCTTGTGAGGGTGCCTGTGTGCTGGGAATCTCAGAGCCCTCGGTTGCCATCAAGAGTATTGAGTGTGCCATCATAGACCATGCCTTTGAGCAGGGATGGATTCGCCCTCTGCCACCTTGCCATCGCACAGGGAAGCGTGTTGCAGTGGTTGGAAGTGGACCTGCTGGCTTAGCAGCTGCACATCAGCTCAATAAGGTTTGAAAGTCTTACCTCTATGACAACTTCTGATGAGGGGAAAATGTCAGCTTAATTTTGGTTGTGCTCTTGTGTACTATGAGGCATAAGAAAAATTCCTAATGACTCACTCCTTTTCTGTGATTCTCACTCTCTTTGGTGATCAGGCCAAAGATTTTTGGTGGCAGTTTGTTGATAGATATTTTCCATACTTCATATTCTTTCACCTTACTCTTAATCTCTTTCAAATTCCTGCTTTCCACATCTCTTGCTATCTCCTCTTTCAATTGCAGATATGATGATCCCCTGAATCTTTTCCTATGCCTAACTAGAATTGTTTTTAGGAGCTCTTGATACCGTACTCTAAGCTGGACCGCTCGGTTTTTGAAAGATCTCCACAAGCTTCTCTTCTCATTCCAAACACTTTCTCATTAGAAATCTTATTGGTCCATTTGATTTTCATCATGTGTCTAGAGCACCCTACTTGCTATGAATTCAGTTGCTTCTCTTCTTCTTTTCCTGGACTCTAAATTGAGTCTAGGCAGATTATTTTCTTTTTTTTTATGAAATCATCTTTTGCTTGGGTTATGTCTTGAGTTCCTTTGAAGTGCATCTTACTTCTGCTTTGTTTCTTCTTACTCTAATGATTTTACCTCCAAAATAGATGAAGGCATACACTATCTTTGTTCAGCATATTTTTATCATATTGCATCATTCTTCCTAAAAATAATCCATTCTAATTGGAATTATCTCAAGGTCTTTTTGACTCTCTGCTGGAACAGCAATATCTTATGCATATCTAATTATGGTCATCTTATATTATTTCTGTAATTACCTTTGATTAATGATTAGTCGTGCTAAACTTATATAAAAGTACGTGTATGTCATGTATGTGATTTAAACTAGCGTCCTGCATGGTGCACATATTGATTTTTGATGCGCACTTGTTACCACAAGGGTGGTGTGAGCACAGGTTATCAGTGCACAGTTATATCTAAGATTCCAGGCTAAGTGGATGAGAGCCCTGGCGAACTAAAAAAGTATTGTTGGTGCGAAATATATCATTCTCCATCCATGATAAAAATTTGGCTTTTCTCTTATTTCACACATGCAACAGTATGTTGTGCCCATTCCAATAAACCCCTGTAATATGATAGCCCTCATGTGAAATGTCAATAATGAAAGTTGATGTGAAGTTATCTTAGTCAACTACATAAAAGTAAGGATAAATTAAACGTTGAAAATTATCGACCAATTTCCAAACTATCCCTTTTAGCTAAGATATTTGAATCTCTAGTAACAGAGCAGCTTTACGAATTTTCAAAGAAATTTATTATGCAAGAACAACATGGTTTCATGTCTGGTAGATCTACCGCTACAAACTTAATCTTGTATGAACAATTTTTATTAGAGACATTGGAGGCTGGGCAACAAGTTGATACCATTCACACCAACTACTGTAAAGCTTTTGACTCAGTAAATCACTCCATTTTAATAAGTAAACTAAAAGCCTTTGGGATTGGAGACCCATTGTTAACTTGGATAGCTAATTACCTTGAAAGTAGAACACAAATTGTAATTATACAAAAATCACTACTCTGTGCCCATTAAGGTAACTTCAGGTGTCCCGAAGGTGCCCATTTATCATTTTTTTATTTAATATCTTTATTAATGATGTCTATAAGGTAATACAACATTCTAGAATCCTTCTTTATGCAGATGACTTAAAACTTTTTAGAAAAATAAATTCTTCAACTGATTGCATGCTACTTCAAACAGATTTTTATAGTTTCTTAAACTGGTGTAATGATAACCAACTCCAATTAAATATAAAAAAATGTAGTGATAAGTGTTTATAAGATGAAAAACCCCCTCTTCTATTCTTATGTAGATGAGTCTAATATTTCACTAGAAAGAGTAAATTGTATTATGGACCTTGGAGTGTTATTTACTTCCAACATCAATTTTAATGATTTTATTGAATTATTATGCAAAAAAGCCTTTAAAATGTTGGGCTTCATTAATAGAAATATGCATGCTTTCAAAGATGTACATACTTTTAAAATAATTTATTGTGCTCTAGTCAGACCTATTCTTGAGTACTGCACACAGGTGTGGTCTCCCTACTACAACATCTCAATTTTGAGAATTGAAAGAGAGCAATACAAATCCCTACGTTTATGTGCCTTTAAAATTAATAAAGAAATATGGTGATTGTGTATATAGTGATATGTTATCCCTATTAAAATTAAAACCTTTATCTTCTCGGCGTGGTCAGCATGATATTACTTTTTTATATAAATTAATCAACAATGTGACTGGCTGTCCTCCACCACTTCAAACGATTAATTTCCATATCCCGTCCAGACCACTGAGAAAAATTCCGCATTTCGCAACTGAGTGGCACAAGTTTAATTATTCAAAGCATTCCCCAATAAATCGTGTTACGAACTTAGCCAATAAACTACCTGAAATCAATTTTTTTGATTCAACCTTCTGTAATTTTAAGTTATCTGTAATACAAAAGGCCTTATGAATGATATGTATCCATTTATTTTGATTGATTTTATTGATTTGTTCTATTTTTGTGGGTGTTCTATTTACTTTGCACTCATATACAATCGTTGTGCTAATTGTGTCGGTGAAGAATGTATTCCTAACCCGTAAATAAAGTATTATTATTATGTAGAAGCCACTTTGATGCCAGTTTTTCATGTACATACTCACTTCTCTCTTCTAGGCTGGACACTCTGTGACTGTTTTTGAAAGAAATGATCGTGTTGGAGGGCTACTGCAGTATGGTATTCCAACAATGAAGTTATCAAAGGAAGTCGTGCAGAGAAGGGTGAAGTTACTACAAGATGAGGGAATTGTTTTCAAAACAGGAGTCAACGTTGGAAAGGACATTTCTGCCAAGGTGAGTTATCCAAGCTATTTCATCGCTATCCACCAAAAGGGAACTTGGGTTCTTGCAAAATAAAAATAAGTCCCATTTTCCGAATAGGAACTTAAGAGACGACTTGATTACATTACTTTAAATAAAATACCAGGAAAAATTCCAGACAGTGGGACTGGCAGTAATAATTGAAAGTAGCTTAAGTGCCACCAAGGGTGGCAGTTAAGCCTGTGTTTGTATTCTATTCTCAAATAATGGTTATCTTTCTTTTCCCATTTCATTACTTCTCCGCTTTTGAATAACCTGATTGCAGTTTGCCTAATAGAAACAGTTGTCCAATTTACATCTTCCTTCATCATAATTCGGCAAGAATTTTTTAGCCATGCCACAAAAATTCTTTTCCGAATAGCTTTTATGCCACATCTTCATTAAATCAGCAGAACGCAAATTCAGTCATTCGATCTCCACTTTTAAAACTGTCCTAAACACTCGCAAGCAAGCACAAAAATATTTAAAATGAATCATCCACAAAACTTGAAGAGAAAAGCAAATTTCTCATTCAAACGCTAAGCAAAGTGCATTGCATTTGCTCTTTGTATGAAAGTTAAAACAAAGTACTCAAACTGCTGTGTTTCTTTAAATAAATAGTTTATAAAAATTTAAATTTCCTCCTTTTTATGCCAATAAATCGAACACATTAAGACTTCTAATTCTACTTGCAATGCATAATCTATTGCTTTGAAATACTAAAAAAATGGGTTAAACCCATGTCCTAAGCCTCGAGAGTCAAAAGCAATCAGGCGGGGATCAAACCCTTGATGCACATGCTCCAGTGTAATCACACTAACCATTCCGCCTCCCTCGCTCTGGCATCTCACTCTTACTCAACTTCCAGTTCTCTATGTATAAATCAGTTGCAGCTAGATCTCGGTCACCTTCAACTTTTTATGTGCAATTCCTAACATCGTTCACCCTATGGCTCAAAACTAACACATCAATAAAAAAATTACTATATTCATTGACTCATTCACTACATCTCAAGTCTGCACTCAGCAAACGCCCAAATACTATTATTTGGATGCTGGCTTTTAAAGGGTGCTAAAGGGATCTGAAGATTAAATTTGATGTGGTATTGCTTCAGTTTTGTTATTTTGCCCATTGGAACTATTTGTTAACTATTTGGGTGGGTATGCATATTTAGTAACAGTCATCTACTAGGTGTACTTAATAAGGTGTGGTCATGTTGAGCTAAGTAGGATAAAACACTCCTATTTGGAAAGAAAATGGGTAGTTTGGTAGATTTTCTTATTAAGAGGAAGTAACCAGGTCTTGCAATTTACTTGCAGTCATTTGAGTTAGCATCCAACTCGAAGCTGCTAACTTAATTCAAGGCAAATTTCCCTAGGGGCTAATGCCAACTAGTTGTTGAGAGAAATTACCATACCTACAGTCTATGCCACTGAGTAGGCTTGAATATTTAGCTTCCTTTTGATAATTTACCTTGGCTTGACCAACTTAGATGGCTTCGCAGTATACCTGGGCAACTGATATGCCTGACTGGATATAGCTAAGACTAACAATTGGATATATGAATTTAAATCATGATCAAGTCAAACAGTTGTTTTTTAGGTTAATTTAAAAAATGTAAGACCATTGCACAAAAAGTAGGAAACAAGCCAATTTTTGCAGCTGATTTATTGGAAAATTCTTCTTTCCAATGATTACCTATGCTCATAAATCCTGAAAGATCAGGTGATCTTTAGCAGTTTCATCTTTCTTTTGTTGCTCTTATGCTTTTGGGTGAATATTGCCTTAAATACCATTCTCCCTCTCATGGTTCCCGATAATATAAAGACAAAAGGTAACAACCTGTTTTGAAACTTAAGTGGGGTACATGAATTCTGTGATAGTTGATTCAGATTATATAAACTGCGGGAAAGAGAAGAAAAATATGTTTCTCAAAGTTGATTAATTCTAAAAGCATTTATTTGGTCTGAAAAATTCCTGCATATGAGTTATGGACATCCATGAGAAGAACTGCTGACTTCTAGGACTTTGTAATTCTAATGAGAGCCAAAATGTTTTGCAGGAGCTGTATGAAGAGCATGATGCTTTGCTTCTCAGCGTGGGAGCCACATGGCCCCGAGACCTTCCTATTCCTGGACGTCAACTGGATGGCATTTACTTTGCTATGACATTCTTAGAAACATGGCAGAAGAAGCAAATGGGAAATGATGTCACTCTTGGCGGTCTTTCTGCAAAAGACAAGGATGTCATTGTCATTGGAGGAGGTGACACAGGGTGTGATTGCATCGCCACTTCCTTGCGTCAGGTATGTGCCTGTGTGGTGGGTCAGTAAAAGGCTGAAGCCTATGCGGCTTCTGTCTAAAAGTTCAAGTATTGGTGCCATCCTTTATGGCACTGCTCCTCCCAGTAGCTGCCACCTATCTGTGGCAATAATGGTCTGCCTGTAGTGTTAGCCCTCTGTTTGTCTAGGCTATAGGAGGTAATGTTTTACTAATGTTGATTGGGTAGGTTCTCCTCTTTGGCAATGTTTCTTTTCTACCAATCATTTTCTCTTTTTAGTCAAGAGTGGACATCAAAGAATTTAACATTACAGTGCGAGATTTTTTTTATTCGGGTAGAAGGAACATATTTTACTTATCACTCATAAGCACTGTAAAATCCTACATTAAAAATTTTTTTTACGTGCTTTACCAGAATTTCAAGAAAAAAATATCAAATTGGTTCTACCATATGTGGCCCAGGATGCTGTGTAGGGTTGAGTTGCTTTGAAAATTACCTCCAGAAAAAGTGCATGCAGCGTGGCAGAGAATCTAGGCTCATTGTTGTGCTTGAGGGAGGAAAAGGAGAGTCCACTGGGGTTAAACTGGAATAGAGAGGATGGGAGTGGGTGAAAAGGCAAAATGGAGGCTAATTCATTTTAAGAGTGAAGATAATGTGCTTTTTTAAATTATCATTCCTCTCTCTGAAAATATTTATGTGGTTAATGACCTAGTTTTCCATGTGGGATTGTAATTATGTATATTCATTAAGTGTCACAGTGTGTATTTTGGGAGACGCAAACTTCCTGTGGACCAGATGGTCAATGCTTATATCAGAGCTAGGAAGCAATGCTAATGCTTTGAGCTTGTCTGGAGTTTAAATGTTTCTTCCCTTGAAAGTGCAGAAAAAGACGAATATTTGCGAGCTTAACCTTTAAATGCTGGTTTTAAATGTCCTTTGAAGACCCTCCCTGTCAGATTTAAGTTGGCCCTTATGGTGTTTTCCTGTATTAAATGATGCAAAAATGGCACTTTTAGCAGTGAGAAGCACCAAATGGCACACCAATATTGGCAATTTTGGCATTTAAAGGTGATTACATTTGAATTAATAGGTTTTTTCTCAGCTGTGTGTGGAATCTGTTGAATGGTCACTGATAAAATCATCTCAGAGGCAATTCTGAGATAATGAGTTGTGTTTATATCTTGGTACCATTGACAGCTCTGAAGTGTACTGAAAGAGAGATGTTCCTATTTGTGTCTTAACGTATTTAATTCTTCCTGTAGTTCTGCTCTTTCTCCATTAAAATTAAAATTCCCTCCATATTGAAGTGTATGTCTGAGTTTCTCACTTAGATAATTGTGTAACTAATATCTTGTATTACTTTCTTGACAGGGAGCAAAGTCAATTACTGCATTTGAAATTCTGCCTGACCCACCAGCCGGCCGTGCTAATGACAATCCTTGGCCCCAGTGGCCGCGTGTCTTCAAAGTTGACTATGGACACGAAGAAGTCCGTGTGAAATTCGGCAAGGATCCTCGAATGTACAATACAATGAGCAAGGTCAGTTTAGTAGTTGAATCTCAGTGAGATGTTGTGTCTTAGAAGCTTAGGGTTTATATGAAATTAGCCATGCAAGAAAGGAGATATTAGATTCATGGCAATAACATGTGTGTTCCAGTCATGTCAGTCATATCCTTAACAGTCAAACAGTTTGATTATGCTGTGCTTGTATATTTATTACTTATGCCTATATATGCTGCGGATAACCTGAACCAACTTAACTCCAAATCTTTGATTTTTGAGTAAAGTACTTGACGTAGTGTGGATGTGCTAATGTTTTCATCATAATCGTGCCATTTTTAATGAAGTCCCTAACCACATAGTCATTTGTACTTAGCAACCATTTGCTATTTGGCATGAAAAAAAAATGCTTTCTCAAAGCATCATTAAAGAATGATCTAAAGTATTTCTTGTTGCACTAGTACCTGCAACCGAACTGAGCCATACCCGAAGGAATACCTGCATGTGTGCTGAAGGAGTTAGCGCCAGAGATTGCACCATTCTTAGAAATTATATTTAACAAATCATCATCCGAAGGCAAGGTGCTCCAAGACTGGAGAATAGCCAATGTCGCTCCGATATTCAAAAAAGGAAATACAATTGACTCAGGCAATGACCACCCTATATCATTAACATCACTTTTGCGCAAGATCCTCGAACACATTGTCATTAGAAATAATATGACATTTCTGGATAATTGTAGCTTCTTACATAGCAGTCAACACGGCTTCCGTAAGAGCAGGTCCTGCAAAACACAACTTGTGCTCTTTCTTAATGATATCCTAAAATCAGGTGAATTCATTAAGCAAGTCGACGCCATATTCCTTGATTTCAAGAAGACATTCGACAAGGTTCCTCACAAAAAAACTCATATATAAATTGCAATTATGCAGTGTTAATAGAAAAATAGTGAATTGGATAAGTGGCTTTCTCAGTGATCGAAAACAAAAAGTAGTTATTGATAGTTTTAGCTCTGATATGGTCGAAGTCTCATCTGGTGTTCCTCAAGGAAGTGTGATCGGCCCTCTTTTATTCATTATTTATATTAATGACCTAAGCTACCGAGTTAGCAGTAAATGAAGATTATTTGCAGACGATACAGTTATCTACCATGAAATGAGCGAAGACACGGACTTTGAAGCTCTGTCATCGGACCTTAACAATGTTCATTCGTGGTGCCAGGAGTGAGCGTTAGAATTAAATATCAGCAAATGCACCAGAGTTCACTTTCTGCAAAAGTCATCACAAAAATGCCATGCCTATACTGTGGGTGGAGTAAACAAAAGTCTTCAGATAAAGTAAAATCTCTTGGAATTACCTCAACATCTGATATATCGTGAGGATTACACATACAGAACATATGTGGCGCAGCATCAAAGAAACTAGGTTTTGTTAAACGTATAATAGGAAGGTCCTCAGATGAAAAAGTCAAAAAGAGATGCTACACTGCTCTGGTTAGGCCACACCTCAAATATGCCGCAAGCATTTGGGACCCTGGTGAAATAGATTTAACCAAAACAATTAATAAAATACAAAGGAAAGCAACGCGTTTTGTTAAAAACTGCTACGAGCATACATATAGTGTCTCACAACTTTTAAAGGTATTAAGGTGGGAGCCCCCAGAGACTCAGAGACTACACGCTAGGCTGAAGTTGCTTGATAAATTCAGAACTTTTTCATAGCAACATAGAGAATATTATCATGACTCCTCACTACATCTCTACTGTCAGTGCAAAAATGATGTAGACTCGAGTTTGGACACTGATTAAAAATGACCCGTGGTACCCACATGATTGTAAGTTACACCAAATTTTAGCATGTTTTATTTTACATTTAATTGTGGTTGCCGATTATTTTTATATTACACTCTCGATTTTTTTATTCTGGTGAGAACAAAAAAAGTGCCGGTTTTTTGCCATTTTCGAACAGAGCGCTCTCTTTACCATTTAATAGTGAAGAAAATTTAAGTTTAATCATAATGAACCTGTAGTATTGTGTGGGAAAAACATATTGAAATATATCTTTAAACGTTCAGTTCTTTCTAAAGTGCCATAAAAAAGGTATTAACAAGTTTATGAAACAACTTTTTCTTGGTTATGAAAAGTAGTAGAAGCAAGGTCTTGGTCTTGTTTTGAAGCTCTTTTCAGCAGTATTTAATGTCAATTACCATTGTAAACTCTCATTGTGATATCGATTTTCAATGAGTAAATAAACAACCGAGTATTTTAGCGGGCTCAAGCCAGCGGTAAGGCGGCAGTTTTCGCGAGAGTGGTGGTGAAAGTTTGAGTGCTGTTGCAATTTGCCAGTTGCGGCCGTCCATGTATTGGAATGTCTTTGGGTGCATTGAAGAAATTCAGTACATCAAGAAAAGGCCCTTATGAGTAAAAGGTGATGGAAAATGGTTGGATACTAAAAAGACAACAATTGCTACCTAAAATAAAATTCATGAAAAGAGCGTGTGCAGTGATTGTTTTCGCCATTCGAGGCAATACACAGGAGCGTATGAGTAACGGATTCGGCCCGCAACCCGCAAGTGGCAATAGGGCTCAAACTTTCACCACCCCTCAAGCGAAGAAGGCCGCCTCATTGCTAGCTCGAGCTCACTAAAATACTCATTTGTTTATCAACTCGTTGAAAATCAATATCACAATGAGAGTTTACGATGGTAATTGACATTAAATACTGCTGAAAAGAGCTTCAAAATAAGACCAAGATCTTGCTTCTACTACTTTTCATAACCAAGAAAAAGTTGTTTCATAAACTTGTTAATGACTTTTTTATGGCACTTTAGAAAGAACTGAACATTTAAAGATACATTTCAATATGTTTTTCCCACACAATACTACAGGTTCATTACGATTAAACTTCAAGTTTCTTCACTATTAAATGTCAAAGAGAGCACTCCGTTTGAAAACGGCAAAAAACCGGCACTTTTTTTGTTCTCACCAGAATAAAAATCGAGAGTGTAATATAAAAATAATCGGCAACCACAGTTAAACGCAAAATAAAACAAGCTAAAATTTGGTGTAACTCGCATTCATGTGGGTACCACGGGTCATTTTTAATCAGTGTCCAAACTCAAGTCTACATAATTTTTGCACCGACAGTAGGTCTGACAGATGCAATAAAATAAGAGAGATACTCTGTCGAACAGATAGGTACAAAAACTCATTCTTTCCGCAAAACATAAGTAATCACAATAAAAATTAAGCTCACTAAATACACTCCTATAATTCATGTCACCATTTAATCTCCAAAAAACGTACACCTTTACACGGCTGGTGACCTAACACCCCTTGCTACACACCCATGTGGCAGCTCACGGGGTATTATGTAGATGTAGATGAATGCTATAACAGCAGAAAATTAATTGAAATGCCATTGAGATATTGAGGCTGACAACTGCCAAGTGTCCTGTTTTCATTCTTTATTTTCGCCAGTTTATTAGACAGTCTGTTTTACTATTGTAAATCTGAATTATCTTATCACTTTCAAACTATCGAGGGTAGGTCAGGAACAATGAAACTTTATGTATTCTTTTCTGTGTAGCCCTGATGATGGGGTGTATTACTCTCCAAAACGTTGGCAAGGTATTAAAGTTTCATTGTTCCAGACGTACCCTTGATAGTTTAAAAGTGGTTCTAAATTAATGAGTTTGATAGAAAGATACTGAAATTATCTTAGCTCTTCTAAGGGACCTGACAGTTTTTCTACTCCTGAATCACTCACTTTCCTAATCCTCCCTCTATACTGCCTTTTACCCAGAATATTTTTTGGTGTTCAGTTTTTGTAATTGTGATACTTTTATTTTTTAGGAATTCATTGATAATGGAAAGGGACAAGTGTCAGGCATTCGAATAGTTAAGGTATGCTGGACAAAAGACGAAGTAACTGGCCGCTGGAAGATGGATGAAGTGGAGGGATCTGAGAAAGTCTTGCCATGTGACTTGGTGTTGCTGGCGATGGGCTTCCTTGGACCAGAGCGCTACATTGCATCTGAATTAGATCTTTCATTGGATCCTCGCAGTAATGTAGAAACTGCTGAAGGCCAATACAGCACATCTGTACCTCGCATCTTTGCTGCTGGAGGTAACGTTCACCCTCATGCTGTATATCATTGAAAGTGAAACTATTAACTATTTAAATTTTTCATTTTTCTCTAGGCCCATCACTTCCTCCATTTCAAGTTCTTTAAAAGTTGGTATAATTCATCTCCTCTTTTCCTTAAAAGTGACCCTTCTCAAGTACACTATCATAAAGAAATGTGCATGTTATCACTTGTTACATTTCTGTCCTGCCCCTAAATGTTTGAGTGATCTTCATAATTAGAGCTATCTCTGGATTAACTTTGCCGAACTCCTTCCTAAAGTTAGTATTATAACTATTCCTGTAAGTTTCGAGGAGGAAAATATTTATTTCATAATCAGGTTTTGTTGCAGATTCGTCTCCCATGGAGGCCAAGAATGATGATTGTCTTATTTCTTGATTTGAATAAATGTTATCAACCAGAATAATCTAACGCTATTAAGAAGAGGATTTTCTGATTATGAAGGCCCAGATGGCATACTAAGCTAGTATTAAGCTGGTTGCGCCAAGTGAACCAGCTTGAATCTAGCCTACGAGGCCCCACCCATCAAGTTTGCAGCAAGCTTGATTTTAGCTTGTTTCTTGTTCATTGTTGTTTCATTGAAGCTGGGTTTAAGCTTGAATCATGGATCCACTTATGGCCAGTTGCAGGAACGAAACATATGTATTCTATAATGTTATGGGACCCATAACCCATGGAAATAAGTGTTGCAGAAACATTCAATAAATTTATTGGTTTCATAACTTATGGCATGGAATCATGAGTTGCATAAATAGCTAAGATGGAAGATGCACAATGAACCACTTGGAAACTTAATTACTAGATAAAAGAGTTGTTTTGAGACAAATGACTGGTTAATTTACTCTTACAGGCTAATTATAACGTTCATTAGCCATTATTCATAGGCTGAACTTCCATAGATCTCATCCAGCAGTGGAAGATTAGATCGAATATTCAAAGCTATTGACTATTGGTAAATAAGTAATGTAACTAGTAAATGTGTTCCTGAAACCCAAATATTTTTATAACATAATATATAACTTTATGGATCTCATAACTATTGATTCCGTGACTAAACATTCTTGCAACTGGCCATTAGAAACCTTTTTTGAAGATTGAATCAAACTTGCCACGTCCATATTTTCATCAGCAGCCGAAATCAAGCTGATGCTGGAGCTTACCATTGACTAATGTGCTATCTGTGGGTGAATTATTTACCTTCAAAACCACTGTCTAATCGTATTTCCTTTTCATTCCAGATTGCCGCCGTGGTCAGTCTTTGGTTGTATGGGCCATTTCCGAAGGTCGTCAAGCTGCACGAGAAATTGATGCATTCCTCTCAGGCTCCTCGACTCTTCCTGGACCCGGTGGTGTGGTGCAGACCTTGAACCTAATAAGCCAGAAGGGTTAAGTTAACCATGGGATATGGAAGCTCCATATTTCCTGTAGGAGATGTAATGTTACTGTAGGAGTTGTTTGACAACAGATTGTATGTGATAGCAATTGTGTATATGTGTGTGCATGTAAACCCTGAGTGTCTTATCAAGTAAGAGGTCAAATATAGGAAATATTATGGAGTTGAATCTGCGTCTCATTATAGTTTACCCTTGAGGGTAAATTTATGAGTCCTTACAAGTTCAGTCTAAGATACAGGTGGAAAAATGATCTCCCATTAAAATGCGTAGATGTGATTGAGGTCCATCCATAAAGAAAGCTTACCTAATGGTAGATCTTGCATTAGAGCCCCCAGGTAAGAAGCCATGCCATAGCTGTAGACGTTGGGAATAATGTCAAAAAGATGGAATTAGAGAGAACCCTTGAGTGTAATGTACTAATGTCCAGTATTAGTAATCTAATGGTGCAGAGATTAATTGTAAACTAGTGAGTCTAAATGCAATGAGCATAATTAATGGCTGAGAAGTGAATGACAATATTCAAGTGAGAGCATTCTAAAATAATTGCATTTGAAGCCCACCATAAGTAGGTATTGCTGTATCATCCTGCAAAATATGTTAAATTAGAGTGGAGGTCATTACCTGCTTAAGTTGAGAATCACCCTCTGACTTTGGAATCGGTGGGTTTTTCTGAAGTCATGATTTGGAACTTATGACTCCTTGGCTTTGCAACTATTTATGTAGCATGCAGCTATTGATATAAACTATGATTATTATGGTCATATTTCCAGTGAAATGACACAAGGAAATGGTTCTGTGATAGAGGACTTATGTAATTGAAGATTTTTTTTTTAATATTTTCCTATTATAAAGTTATTTAATTGTATGTTGTTCCCTCATTTTGTATGATGCTTGCAGTTTTTCTACAGGAGACCGTTCCTTTTTTATTACCATTTGCATTACTCATTGCAGAGTGAAGCCATTTCTGTATTTTAGCAAAAGAGGAGTTTAACTTTAAATATGGCAGGTGCCACATATGGAGGAGAAATTCCGTCAATATTTTTAATATGAGCATATCACAATGTGTATCAGATGAATTGTTTCGCTGAACATCTCTGACCAGATAGTTTTTCAGGGTTCAAGATTTCAGTATTCTTCCACACAATGTAAATATGTAATATTTAGGAAATCAACACCTTTGCCGACATCAGATTGGCTCTGTGAACAAAATTCTCTGTGGTATATGTACATATATGCTTGTCATTCAGTATTCATGTAAGGTCAGAGGTCGGTAGGTGACCGGGTCTTTCTGAGCAACAAAGACAATACTTGAGTGCTTCCATTACTGTAAATAGTGAAAAATAAATTAAGATGTACAAGTTGAATGAAATATTCTTCATAATGTTGGCTTTCTGCCATCTATTGAACAACTGTCCACTTTTAAACAGGTATGTAAATTAATGCTTGAATCTAAACTTCATTGTGAAGTCTGAAAAAAATCTCTCTTTTAATCATTCATCATGCACTTTAAATTTAAATGTTTTGATGCAATTTTATTTGTTCATAGGAGGAAAAAATGCTGAAAGAAAGAATCAGTATTCTTTCACCTATTTTAGCTCTTTAAAAAAATTATTGATATGCATATTTCAATTTAATTTACAAATAATATAATAATATGGGAGAGAGAAAAATCTTGGAGTTATTGTAGACACTTTTCAATATCCTTTTTACACTGTATAATATTCACTGCAATGAACTTATTTTGGAATTTATTGCACTTTTAAATTATCTGCATATATTGAATATGAATAAATGTGATAGATATTCCAAATACCAAAATATTTTGGAAAAAAGGCTGATAGTTTGAATTATTAAATTGTTATATTTCCTCTTCCTCAATACCTATACATACTTAATTTAAAGTGTTAAGTGTATTCTAATTTTAATGTCAGTTACATTGTTATTGTTCCTTGCATCGTCAAATCTTTTACTCTTCTGTGAATTGTCCTGAGTACTGTCTCTGTCTGATGCTAAATATTCTTTATTATATCTGATATTATGTTTGCTATGAATTGCGTGTGTATGAAGTATATATCCTAATAGGATAATAAACATGTTGGCTATGTGATTTTTGCTGTTTTGCTGATGTTTTATTCCCAATCTACCCATGGTTACCTGTTTAATAAATAGCTTCATGAACGGGATGCATATTACAGGAACTGTCAAAATACCTTCATCATCATGTCTTTCTCTCCTGAGGTTGGTCAAAACTAGCCCTTTGTGCTGCAATTTCCTACGTCCACTAAGTCATTTCCATCTATCTTTCTTCTAACATCTGGTACATCCCCAATTGTGGCCATTGATATCCTGAAACCAATTTTCTATCATAAAATGCAGTATTAAATCTCCTATGTCAAAATATTCTGGGGTGTTGCCTAGCTAAAAAGGCCTTTCCGCTCCAAAAAAGGACCCTTAAAGCTATGTTGTGCCTTTCTTTCTGTACCCTAGGTGGATACCTATTTTGAAAGTTAGTCATACTCGCCCTTTCTTCATTCTACACACTAAACTGTGAAATGAGGAATAGTGTAAGCTACCTTAATGCCTACTAGCGCCACCACTGGGAGTCTCTGCACTCAGTTGGAATGGAGAGCAGTCGGTGGAGGAACCGCAGAAGGGGAGGACCTAGTTGCCCGATACCTGCCTCGATGGATAGTAGTGGACTATACCTCAAGATTGGATTCTTTTGGTATACCTCTGGAGAGTTAAATCATTAAAGACTATTTGGAAAGATTGCCCGCCTTTCCTCTTTTCCTTACTCACCTGCCCAAAACGTTACATGGCGCCCAAAGAGGGGCCAGGATTTACTGTAAGTACCTCTATTCAATAATTTGAATTTTGTCATGAGTTTTTGTCCCATCCAGACGTTTACCTCTCCAAGGCCCATCCCTGACAAGTAGTTATATGCCCTGGTGGACCTCGGTGGCTAGAAGATTTAGAACCTTATCCCCTCCTTGCATTAGAGAAAGACTTGTTAGTCATAGAGATCCCTCCTGGCACCACGTGGATTAATGAGTTGAGTCAAGAAGTGCAATCATGGTGTAATTGCCTACAGTTAGACGATAAGGGTACGCTGGATGACTTGAGGCAGAGGTTCAGAAATAAGGTGAAAGAACTCGCTAGTGATACTACTGATGGTCAGCCCTCAGGGTTAAAACCAACGGCTGCGGCTTCCCCAAATTACATAGCTGAACTGTCTCGTTCCCTCATTAATCTATGCAAACAGGGTATGGATGGGGGAGATTACCGCATGAGACACTTGACGTGGGATCTCGAGCACTGGGAGTTACGGTTCTCCGGTGAAGAACATGAAAGTATTAATCTTTTTATTGAGAAAGCAGAAGCCTTCAAAGAATATAAAAAGGTGACCGATGAGAACATATAGGAGTCTTCTTTTCCATGATGTGTGATGCAATGTTGTATTCACATTATTTTCTTGTCATATGTTTGTAGCTGAAAACCTTCTTTGCATAGTGGACCTAATTGGAGACAATCTAGGGCATTTTAGGGTCAGCCAGGACAAATTTTCCAACTGGGCAAAACACCAGGTCAGAACCTTAAAACCAGAACTGTCCTCAACCAAGCAGGATGTATGGTAAGCGTATGCATAAGGATGAGTGTGCACCAGAGGAAACAATTTGTGTAAGAAGGAAGTCAAAAAGAGTACATCAATAAACATTACTGTGTCAGACATCACTTCATAGAAATATTTTAAGTTTATATCCATAATGGGGAGGAATACTTTGTACTTATCTGTTCAATTTTTATTTGCATGACGCCTTACACTATTTTGTGGCATCGTCAAGTACAAAATGCACATTCATATAAAGTTTTGTGCTTGACATTACTGTAAAAGTTAAACTTATTGTTCAAGTAAAAATTAAAAATTGCACAGAAAAGTACTAAGTAAATGCCTTCATCATGGATACAAAGAGTGCATGAAGACTAGGTAGAGATGAATACAAATATTAAATCAAACATCACTCCAAATTGTCAATAGAAGTGAATAAAATTCTTTCACAAGGAAAGGACATTTAGCCTCTGGCAACATGCATGTTGCGAGAAAAATTAGGTATCTGCAAAGTCGAAAGTCATACACTATGTTTTTGCTGTGGTAAAGTTTTAAGGAGGAATCGATATTTGAAATTTTTTCTCTGAAGAAGTCAAACGTCATCCAGTGGATGCCGAATTATGCATACTATGTAAGTGAAATGATGCTGCTTTCTTTGTTCGCTAAGAAAAAATTAATGACCCCAGAGTGAATTAGTCTGAATAGAAATGCCAATTAGTTCATCAATGGATGTAACATATGTGAACAAAAAAAGACTTGGGGAAGAATCACGATGACTTATGGGGGACGCTAGCAAGAACATGAAAGATTCTGCAGGTAGAATCAAATTAGAGTAAATTCAGGCTTGAAATAGAAATTCAAGTGGGGTTTTTATGTCCCACAAGATCAGAATATCTTCAGCCTCAAACCTCTTACCCAATTAGCACTTAGGGCAGATCCATAGGAGCTCAGATTATTATCGACATTATTAATACCATCCGACAAATTCCATTATGCTTCAGAGGTCAGCTAAGATTCATAAGCCACTTGCTTAGCTATGACTGTAAGCTAGAGACCTTTGGCTAACACCTACGGAAAGCCTCTTCGAGTCAGGCCGTAGTAAATTACAGAGTGTATGACATTCGAAAGTACATTACTGGGATATAACAGGCAAGCACCACAGGAAAATTAATTAATCTCAACCTCTAAGAATGAATTTAACTCACCGTTGGCCCTGGTGAACTTTATCACATCCCACCATCACGTTAATAATCATGACTTTTAAGTTTAGATCAATTAAGTCTTATAAATAGACTGTCGTTGGTTCAAACATGCTGAAAAACTGTCGGAAATCCTTCTTCGGTCACACATACATTGATTGCTTCATAGCAATGACGAATACGAAAGTGATATCTATGCGAGGTTTTGAGTCATAGATGTCACAGAGTTGACTCTTCCTTTTGTACACACCGCTCAGGAGGTTGCGCAAAAGTTTTTCGTTATTCATTTATTGAATTCTAATAACAAATCGTGCTGCTCTCTTTCGTCAGTGGTAGATTTTATCCTGATATCGTGAAGTTAACTGCGGACTCGGATTATGTTTGCCATTAGTTTTCTGCGTCGTAGCAGTTTCGTCGTTCTCGATGCTATAAAGCAATGAAAGTGATACTTTGAAGTTTGGCAACTGTAAAGGTGCGTTTTACATTTTTGTTCCGTTAATGAATATTTCCTGTTCCTCAGGATTGAGGTGTCTTTTGTAGTACGCCGAGAGGGACCAGTTTTGAGTGAAATTCTGTTTTATAATCGCGTGTTGTGCGCTTATTTATATATAAGTATTTATGTGAGCTTGAACTTTGCAATTCGAGCGAACTTACCAGTATTCCACTTCATAATTCCTACTCCGTACTCCTCAGATAACTTTCTTCTTTGACCATACTAAGAAACCGTACCAGTGCGACCGTATTGCGTGTGACGTAAAAAGATCTTAAATCCAATTGAGTGGGATCTTAGTTTCAACTCAACGACTGGCCATTTTTGAATGGTGAGTACTTGTACGCGAGGGAGCAATTTGTTTTATAATAGTCGTTTCCTGTTTAGCGCTTCCTCCCTCCGTCCGGGGAGAGGTTGATGCCATTATATCCTCTTGCTATAAAGGAAACTTGGATATTTCATAATCAATTGTCATAAGAAGCCTTGTGGTTGCCGCAAACAAGCTTGATTTCGACTTTATGGGCTTCAATTTGTGTGAAAACCCTTCTCCTAGAGAGCATTATTCGCGAGAAACTCTTTGGTACTCTTTGAGTTTAATCAGTATCTCTACGTCTGGACAAGTTTCTCTCTCGTTCTTCACTTCTTTTCAAAAGGATTTTGGTTCTAAATTATGAATAGGCCATGAAAAATTGTATTACTTAGCTACTAGAGAGGTGATTTTCATCACAAGTGCGCTTCTCCTGGAATATGATAAATAGGGAAAGATTTTTATTCTTCTCAGTAGGTTTTACGAGTCAGGTGTATTAGATATCTGTCATAAGTGGGTTTCATAATAACATTAGTAATATTTGGCCTTGAAATTTGGAGGAATTTGAATTAGGCTTTGCCTCTCGTGCTGCATGATTTTGCTTTCACCCCTTAATTGTGGTATTCAACTATGCCTTGCTTGATTTTTCGGCTTAAGTTTGTATTAATATGCATTTTTTAATATTATACCGTTGCACTCCTCATCCTTCCCATTTTTCTGCTGCCTCAAGTTAAGTTTCAATGAATAAATTCTTATTTATAATTTGCCTGAGCGTCATAACTTACTAATTTTTATTAAACACACTTAAATGTGTATGTCTTTCTATCCAGTAGTCTGTAGTTATCCCTCTCAAAAGTTCTTTGTACATTAGTGGTCCGAATTGTTTACTTATTTGTTATTTTTGTTTCAATTTAAGTCCTCCCTGCAAAGTTGATTGTCTAGGTAGTTGAGCCATTCTCTAAACAAATCGCTGGGTCGATGACCTGAACTTTTGGTTGGGGGTTTGATAAATCTTAACCAGTTTACTCACACTTGTCACTTTTTGCTGTATGTACTATGTCAGCATCATCTTGAACAAATTGATTGTATTTATTTCACAGGTTTCCATTCTTTATTTAGTTGTGTAAGCTATTGATATCGTTTTGCATTTTCTAAAGGTCCACATTGTTGTAAAATCTCAACCCCCAGGATTCTTATCAATTACTATCATATGAATATACAGTGTTTTAACCCTCAAACTGTCACTTAAGAAAGTTTTGTCATAATGGTCATAATGTCTCACAGGCCTCTATTTAATGAATTCGATAAATATATTTCTATTATCTGCCATTATAATTAATAGATATCTGCTGCTATCATAGAGTTAATTTTCTATTTTTAAATTTTTCTTGATAGGCCTGATGTATACAACTTGTACTTTCAGTTGTAGTTTTGGCCATGTTATGCCAATTCCGTTACTGCCAGGAGCAATGGAAGTGAGAGAATACAAGGTTACCAGCTTTTGTAGTTCCCCCATTCTTGGTTATGGTGCTCTGCTAGTCAGTTATGGCATACTTTCATCAGCATAGAAGCAACCAAAGTCTGGTAATGCATTGGGCCCTCTTCCACTATTCTACTAGAGCTTGGATTTATTATGAAAGTGCTACATTAAGAGTATTTTGTTTCCAGCTATCTACAACAAGGAGGTACACAGAGACATGAAGGCAGCACACACAGTATATTAGGGATGAATGGGTATCAAAGGAAAGTAGTGGTTTTTGACAAGAGTGATGAGGGGAGCGATATTACGAGTAAGGTTTGTGTTGAAATAGTTGGAGAATTTTAAACTCTTTGGCCAAATGTTTGTAAATGATTAAAGGGAAGCTGTGATCATTAGGCATGGAAATACTGGAAGAAATGACATGGGTCATGAATTTAAGATGTGGACCATATGAAGGAATGAATGTTTGTCCAATAGTTATCTGGGTAATCCACAGTTTTCAGTATGTTTAAATGGGAGAGAGTAAAGAATTACCAAAAATTTATAAGCAGAGGCCCACATCTCCATTCAAGATTTCTTTGTTCATCTCAACATATGTCCTACTTCATTCAGTCCTAGAAGTAAAGAGTGCTCGACAAAGAATGCCGTAGTTTTTAAAGACTTTTATTCAATTGAACCTAAATGTATCACTAATAAATTTCATGAAAGGTGATGTTACCTATTTTTTTACTAATGGTACACGTCAATATGGGATCCATCAGTTGCTCTACAAATGCACTCTCTGCTGTGGATTATTCCTTGCCCTGACAATAGTTGGCCAAAGCACCGTTGGCAGCACTGCATGTGTAATATGTGAAACACTCGCTCTAGGTCATTACCTCTACTTACAAGGAGAAAAATTTACCATCCTTGCTACAGTGGGAAAGAAATAGAGTTCTATTGTCATTTATATCTTCATTATGAGTTTTAAGAACTAGGGAGTTCTTTTTTGACACCTGGTATATTCCCTTCTTCTCCCTCCCTTTGAAAACCGAAAAGGTGATGAATGACATTGTACTCCACCCATAGTCATTATGAGGTAGTGAAACTGGGGATGCCAAGATAAATGTTACGTGATCCCTCACTGCTTTTTTGTACCTAAAATAGCTGTAGAAATAGGAGAATCAGGCATTAGGGAGTCATAAAATACTATGGGACTGGATTTTCCATTATTCAATATTATATGTGATAGGATTGCACTTTGTTAGTTTTGTCATGCGGACATGGGCACCCATACTATATTCTCCAGGGAGGATCAAGACCAGATTTCATAGGGATAATCCATACCCCCTAGGAAACTGGGAGCCTCCCTTTGAAAATTATGTAAATCTAAGTCCTGAGGAGTGCATATAGGAGCTATCTACATGTGCATACTACCCTGTGAGCCACCGCATGGGTATATGGCAGGGGATTTTTGGTTACCAGCCATGCAAAGATGTAAGGTTTTGGGAGGTGAAATGGTGATGTGAATTATGGGAGTGTATTTAGTGGAGCTCAATTTTTATTGAGATCATTTATTGTTCGTGGAAAGAACAAGTTTTTGTACCCATCTGTTTGGCAGTGTATCTCTCTTATTTTATCGCATCTGCCAGACCTAGAGATGTAGCGAGGAGTCATTATAATATTCTTTATGTCGCTATGAAAAATATCAGTTCTGAATTTCTCAAGCAAGCCTAGCATGTAGCCTCCAAGTCTCTAGGGGCTCCCACCTTAATCCCTCTAAAAGTTGTGACACACAATATGTTTGCTGTAACACCTTTTAATGAAGCATGCTGCTTTTTGTATTTTATTAATTTTTTTGGTTAAATCTTTATGACCAGGGTCCAAAATGCTCGTGGCATATTCAAGGTGTGGCCTAACTAGAGCAAAGTAGCATCTCTCTTTTACTTTTTCATCTGAGGACCTTCCTATTATATGCTTAACAAAACTTAGTTTCTGTGTGCCTTTAATGCTGTGCCGCATATGTTCTGTATGTGTTCCCCAAGATATATCAGAAGTGAAGGTAAGTCCAAGATATTTTACTGTATCTGAACATTTTATGTTTACTCCACCCACAGTATAGGTATGGTAATTGTGTGATGATTTTCATAGGAAGTGAACTGTGGTACATTTTCTAATATTTAATTCTAACCCCTTCTCCTGGCACAACGAATGAACGTTGTTAAGGTTCGATGACAGAACTTCTAAGTCCATGTCTTCGCTTATTTCACGGTAGATAACTGTTTCGTCTACAAATAAAGTTAATTTACTGCTAACTCAAAATACTTATTAGGTCATTAACATAAATAACGAATGTAAGAAGGCCGATCACACTTCCTTGAGGAACAAGGGTATTGTTGGTGAATGACAGTTTCTTTAATTTGTTTATAAAATATTTCAGTAGAGCATCAAGTATCCTAAACAATTGGGAACTTGGTGTTGTTCAGGTAGCTGATTTTTTTTTTGGATAAGGGGCTGTCCATAATCCATGTAGACACCAAACTGGGGTTTGGGGTATGAGGGTTGTCAACAGTCCATATCAGGGGATGGGGAGGTTAGAGGGATGTCTACGTAGACAATGGTTGAGAATATCATAGCTACAAGAGTAGTTTTTCTTTTACTAACATTCCTTAAAATCAGCCTTAAATTACAGATAATCCATGGCAATCAGTTAATAACCCATTTCACAGCTTTTTCCGCTAATAAAGAAGAGTCATTGTGGACAGCAGTGTGGGATGGGTGGTCTGAATGAAGTCTAGGAGTGTACACGATGGGGGGTGGAGGGGTGAAAAAGTGACCTATCTTTGTCTACGTGGATTATGGACAGCCCCTAACCGGTCATTGATGGTAAAAAAATTAAGACTTTTTTGTGGGGTTGTAAGAGCAATATGACACGAGACTATTTGATGTCGATATTGTTGCATTTCCAGCTCCTTGCTCCTTAGAAACAAGCTCCTTTTTCAACTGCTCTGTTTATTTATTTATTTGAAATACTGGCAGCTATCCAAAATACAATCTTTTAAGTACTTAATAGTAAATTAATATTATACATATATAAAAGTTTCTATTCAATTTACACAATTCATGGAACTTGAATAATTAAAAGGTTGTCATAATGATTTATTTAAAATGTTTTTAAAAACTTCCAGCAACAAATGAAAAAATGTACAGTTATAGGAAGCATATTTGCCTCTTTTATTATTCTGTCTGAAGGGCTATTGCATGTGTATTTTCTATCATAAAATTCCCCGCAAAATGTCTCGGTTTTACAAGTTTTAACAACTAGTACCTGAAGAGGTTATAAAGACCTGGGCATGAAATTATGAAGTATTTTGTAAAGAAATAGAATGTCCTAATAAAAACATATTATGTACTTCCAATTTTCTCTAGTTCATGGTCTCATATGCCTCACTGCATGTGATTAAAGACAAATCCACTCTACATTTCCTTGCACACATTCTTATGCATAAATGCAGACATTTCTCTAACCTGTTTTCATGACACTAATAGTTTGGACACCAAAGAGGGGAGCATTACTCAAGGATTGGCAGGACTAAACTGAAAAACAAGGCCCTTTGAATGTCAAAATTTTTATATATAGATCGTTTAATTGTCTGTTATTTCAAGTTTATCATGAACACTAAACACTATGCATTTATGTTTAGACAACATTGATAACTGTGTGAATCAAATGGCACAACAAACAACAGTATGGTCTGTCACAATCAAAGGAAGTCACGTAATTGTTACGTAATGTAGTAATACTGATTCCACCAATGCATAATATATCATCACCTTAGTATCTCCATCTCTTCCTGAAATCGTCAACATCCTTTAGGGTTACATCATGGGCCTTCTCAGCATACTTCATGTAATGCAATATTGTTGCATTTTCAGAAACATTCCAGCTACCTGTTTCAACCAACAAAGTTAACCATAAACAATTTCTTCAATATTTGGTGAATCACCTCTTGTATCATTGGTCCATTCACTGGCAATCTCCTTGTGCAAGTAAGCCACTCATATCACAATCTTGCTCATTTTCTCTTCTTTTGTCAGTTCCTTCCTTTTAATACCATGGTTCTTATTTTCCTCCCTGTCTTTTGGAAGTCCACACTTGTTTTCACAGTTTTTTTTAAATTTTGGTTCTTCCACAATTAAAAACATTGCCAATATCCTTGCTAAAATTCCTTTTATGTTCTCTAAGTTCACCTTTTATCTTTCTTCCAGAGTCAGGGTGACTTTGATTTTGTCTTATCTTATTTTACTCTTTTCACTAAAACTAATTGCTGAAGCACCGCAATTTATGGCTTGATACAAAATGTAGAGGGAAAATATCTCAGGGAAGAAGCGACATATTCCCCTTGTTTGATTATCTGGAGTATTAAAATGAACTTGAATTGGGTATGTAGAATTCCCCACATCAGCTTCAATAGTGAGCCCAAATAATTTCCAAAAGAACTCTTTAACGAATAATGCCCTAGCTCCAGTGCTGGGTTTCCAAGAATGTTGTTACAAAGAATTTGGGTGAACACCTAGGAGGATGGTGAGCCCAGTGCATGATGGGAAGTTAATGACCTGCCAGATAAAGGGAATGAGTAAAATGTTTCACTTGCAGAGAATAATTCTATGAGGTTTCAGGATTTTCATGTGTGTGGTATGGTGTAGGTGATGTATGGTCAGATTCATATCTCTCTTTGGCATTAGTTGGGAGGCTTGCTGCCTTCCTTTCATCAGTATTTTCTTATCAGTATCAGAACTTTAACAGATAGAAAAAATTCTTAAGTAAGAAAATGCTTGCCCCTTTCCTTGTGGGATGGCGTTGGCCTGGTAGGGAGGTCCATGGGGAAAGTTACCTATTATTAGGCATTGATTAATCTAAGGAATTGCCAGCTCTAGTAGATTCATTAGATTTTCAGTGCAGGAAATATCAAATGATGATAAGTCATTTGAAAACAAATTTATTAAGTTTTCTTGGGTGAAGAAATTCACACTGATCTTTTGGGTATATGTCTGTATCTTACAATCCTGGGGAGCTATCATTACAGCAAGCATCCACAAACTTGTGGTGGATCACATATCGTGTAAAATCAACTTTTAGTGCAGGCTGATTTCTCAGTGAATGTTAGAACAGTGAAAAGTACTTCTTATAAGTGGGTAAAATTTGGTACTCACATTGCAAATCATAGAGGATCATCGTTCTTCTTTTTTTTACAGGATTTGGTCTGCTATGGTTGCATGAAGGAGGGTGGTGGGCTTTGCTGTGAGACCTGCTGTTTCCCACTATGGGAAATGTGATCAGCCACTTCTTCCAGTCGGGCAGTGCCCTCCTTTCGGCAGCCGGTGGAATCCATCCAAGAGGTGGCTCGGTGTCAGATGGAACAAGGGCTGGGGTGCATGTCTTATTTGATGCGTTAAGAGCCAACCCTGCTGTATCTACACACCAACTGGAAGGAATCCTTTCTCAATTACCCAAGGTACATTATGGAGTGGCAGCATACTTGAGCTCAAGAGTGCCACCTACTAGAAAGCCTACCTACTTTTGTAACGATATCTCAAAAATCATATTGTAAACCATCTCTATTGATGTCACCCTTAGAACAGATATTTTTGGCCTCTTCATGTTGCCTTGAAACTTTAATGATGCCCGTGTATATTTAGATGGGCCTTTCTGAAATTTATTTAAAATACCATGGTATTTTATGTAATTTACTGCAGCCCCTGAAAATTACTGTAACTTTCACCTCCATCTCAGATATTTTTCATACTGAATATATTCCTAGCATAAATTAAAAACACGCAAAGTAGGATAGTTAAATTGATATTTGGTGGCACAAATATATCTACTGTTGGACAAAACCAATATAAATATAATCTGGAAGACATGTATAATAAACTAGGTGTCTTGCCTCTTGAAAATTTGTTTAATTACTGTATTTTTATTAATAATTATTTCCACAACAAATATAAAATGTTAAAAATCAATGATCATAAATGGTAATGAGGCATAACTATACATATGAAATTCCATTATGGAATAATAACTATGGCAAAAACACTATGGCATATATGGTACCATACTTCTTCAATAAGTTGCCCCTTTTGCTAAGAAACTTAAATTCCATTGCACAAGTGAAAAGGAAGTTAAAGAATATTTTGTATGAAATCAGTGACTATAATGATGTTCAACCAATATTAATATTTAATAGGGAAATAATATTTTATGATTTTGTATGATCGATCGAATATGTATTTTAGGCACCTCCTGATGAGTTCCGTTTGTGAACTCAGGAGGACCTTAAGGAGTTTCTTATTGTTCTTTTCTGTTTCATTTATGTACTCCTGTTTCTTTCTTGCCCCTTGTTGACAGTTGTATTTTTTTCCAATTTATCATTCCCAGTTCATTTCATGAATCCTGTAATTAACAAATTGAAAATAATCTGTATTTGCTTTAAATTAAAAAAATATTATTCTAAGCTTAGTCTATATATATTTAATACAATCTTGATTATGAGTAAAGTCACTTTTTTCACATGCAAATTTTTTGGGGCTGAAAGTATAGTGTATTTTTTTCCTTCTTCCTCAGCACGAAAACATACTGCTGGTGCACAATGAAGAGGGATACAACTTGTTGCAAAAGTGTGTGGGGATCCATAACGTGGAGATGGTGCGCTGGATCCTCTCAAGGCATGCGGACGTTAACCGGGGAGCGTGCTCATTGCCACTTCACATAGCCTGCCTCAAAGGGTGAGGTACAATCCTTCTGCTCTAGGGATAATTTTTATTTAATATAGATTTACTTCTATGTGTGGTTTACTGCTGATTTGAAATCGAAGCAAAAAGCAAATCGGTAGTGTTGTGGTGGTAAACCAGTTTTCTAGTGCACCATGCTCATTAAAAACTTGGTTACCTTCTCATTCATACTGGTACACATTGTTTTCAGTTTAAATGGGATAGGGTTCCTACTCAGGTAATGGTGTAATAACTTCAAGCATAACTTTGAATATTTATTTTAATCCTTTTTTTAATAGCTATATTTGACTGCATACTAGAGGCATATTTTTCCATCAAATAATCCCACGAAAGTTATCACAAGTTTATATTCCAAAGGAAGTTCTTATGCAGGCTTAAGTCATTCCTAAAGCATAGCTCTATAGGCAAATTTTACCTCATTGTTGCTGTCAAAATAATATAGACTTGGACATATACCTGTTCCACATGAACACTAAGCATGATTGATCGGACATATTATGCTTCATTTGAAAGCAAATATATTTATTTTTAAAATGAAATGCCTATATTTTAGATCAATTTCATTTTCCTTCTTGATTTTAATCATAAGAAAATGGATAAAAACATGGTGAAATAACCCAACTTCACCACTTGGTCTTTCTTACAAAATTGTGGAGCACCAATGGTTTATCAAAGAAAAGCCATAATTTTACCACAGATAGTATATATTCATGAAGTCATAAACATATTTTCAACTTACGTCCATTGTTGCTCAACTAGTTGTTCACGATTAAATTAGAAATCTGTATTTGTGCATGATTTATTGGAGTTAATTTGAGCAAGATTGATTGGAGACGTACCGACATGTTGGCACCAGCCTTAGGTGCCAAGTAGCCTCCGTTAATGCATAGTTGGCAGTGGCACTGAATGTGTTAAGAGGAAAAGTATGCGAGTTTCAAATGTGTCTAACATTGGCTGTTAGGTGTAAAGGAGTGGGAAGAAAATGTAGTGCTGAAGTAAAATTGGTAAATCAGTTTTAAATGAGATGTCTATCATTGTAATGGAGATTTTTTGCAGGAGTTTATTCTGGAGCTATTACTTGTTTATTTTCTTGAGTTCCCTTTCCAAAGACATTTACCCTTTTCACATAGAGGTTCATACTTGTGATTGTTAGCCTTCCCTAATGAGAAAATTTTGTTGTCTCTAATTATCAACTACTCTCCAACAGGTATGTTGACATTGTAGAGGTGCTTCTTAAGCATGGTGCAAGAATTGATGTTGAGGCTAGGATGTGCTGGCCTGGACCTCATAACCAAAACTGTGAAGAAAGGGGGAAGTATTGTGGTGAGTCAATTGATGTCTTTACAATGGTTTTTGTTTCATTTTTTTTTTCATCATTCAGTCTAATTTTTCATCTTTCAGTCTATGAAAAGATATCATCTTGAACTTAAAATTTGCTTTTTAGTTTTAGATCATCTGCTTCTAAATACCATTGTGGGCTCCAAAGTCTTTCTATTTCATAATCAAAATATATCACCTTTTGGTTTAGTGATGGTCTTTTGCATAATACTCGTAATTTAGTAGTAAACTTAGATGACAAATCATATTTTCAAGGAACAATATTCTGTTACTTTGAAATATTGGCATGAAATGGAGATTATTACGTAATGATTTCATTATAAGTTGATTAATTTGTTCTTTTTTGGAATGGTGTCAATGTATAAAACAAATATATCTTGACTGTTATTAAGGAATAATCATTGGGATTGAGAGAAATTTTTAATGCACCTTCTCATTCCCTATAGATTAATATGGAATGTTAATTTCTGTTTTCCAGGTATTCATGATGAGCCCATTGCAGATAGATCAAGTGAAAAGCTTCAAAGTGCCATATTTTATGCCATCGATGGAGATCAGGTGAAAACTTAGTATTACTTGATTTGAACTTTCCATTGTTTTACACTTGTTAAATCCATGAATCTCATATCTTAATCATCGCCGTCATGACTCACAACTTGCATCACTACCATACTATTTTTGCTGGCCATTGTAGGCAATTATTGGAAAAATTTTGATTAATTAGTAACTGTATTTACATCACATTCTCAATCAATTAACACTTCCTGTCTGAAAATTGTATGTAATGAAAAGAAAATTTTACTCAGATTTAAAGAAGAGATGAAGAAGTCCCACATTGGCTTCTCACCATCATGTGAGTTTACTAGCAGGTAGAAGTTCTTGGTTGATAACAGTAAGAGTCAATTGCTACCTATTGGTCTGTTACTTATTAACCTGTTTAGTGACCACCTCCACGATGCAACCATTTGCCACTTTCACAATGTGCTATTTATTTTCAAGGCATTAGTTCCTGATCATGACTTCTGTTGCCGAAGAAAATATTTTCTCCTGGAATAGATGTCCTTAGATTATGCCCTTTCACTGTCTCAACAGCTCATTTCAGTGTTTCATGAATTACAGCAGCTATCAGTGATGATTCATGGAGCTTATTCAGTCTTATCACATTAGCACTATTCAATTGTTTTTTTCTGAATTCCTAAAGTGCAGTTAAAATTTGAGGTTATTATTTAAAAACATATCCACAAAACAGGTGAATTGCCAGAATCTCATGAAAAGTATCTCATTTGTTACAGTTGATCACAAACAGAAGGTGGGAAGATTTTTTCTTTCCAAATGGAGTAATTATTGAGAATTAAAAAAAACATAATTCTAGGCTCAAGACTTGATTTCAGCATTGGTCAGGAATGCATCACAATGATAATCATTAACCCTCTTAGTGCGGCGGCCGATCATTCGACTTTTGCATCTTGAGCAAGTAGTGTGGCGGGCCGATATATCGGCTCGTGAGCAAATATTGTGTAACTTTGGTACTTATATAATTTTACAATTATTTTTTATATGATGTAAAAGTTTTATAATTATTTGCTAATTTAATTACTTAATATACAATTTTTAAGAAACTGGATATGGATGCCTTTAACAATAACTTATTGATATGTTTAACAATGTGGATATCTTTAACAATTACATCTTAATATTTATTTTATCCTGGGATGATACATTTCATTAAATTATCCTCTGCATATTTTGCTAGTACCGCTGGAAGGAGGCAGCACTAAGAGGGTTAATCCTTACCCTGGAATATTTATTGTAAGAAAAAGGGTGTATACAAGATGACAGGTGTGTAGACTGTTGAAGGTTGTGTGATAGAAAATGTTTATTCATAATTTTGATATGTTGCCATCATCACTGGTCAGCTTGTTTTATATTACAAGAATATAACGGCATCTATTGTATGAATAATACTACAATAAAATAAATAAACAAATAGTTGCCAGTTACTCAGATAAATATATTATGTAAAATATAAGGATTAAACAAAATATACAATATTTTCGCAGCAAAAGCACCACTAACAATTCACCTCATACCTCTAACACAAGTTTCACAGATTTAAGATGTAGCCTCTAAAATATACAAGCCTGAACATCCATATTTGGATCAATGTATGTTTTTATATAGTAGGCCTAAAATTAAATTGCACTTAAGGATCTGAGATAAAAACAATCAAATAGAAAGTTAATATGGTACATAGGACTCAATAGCTCCATGAATCATCTTTATCTAAGATAATGAACCATCACTGATTGCTGCAGAAATTCTTGAAGCACTGCAATGCACTTGTATAGCAGTAAAAGAACATAATCTATGGACATCTATCTGGAACTGCAGATATTTAATATACTCAGATTAGGACTTAATGACAAAGTGCTAGTATTTGCTTAATGAACCTCATCAAATAAAAATACTTCTTATCTTTGTCCGACCTCTGGGAAATGGAAAAATAAATTTGTCATACTTAGGGCAGCCACTTCTTTTACAAACATTATTAAGTTTTGAAACGTAATTTTGGATTGAAGTGAATGTACTTGAATGTCTCTAGAGGCCCAAATTGGCAGATTGAATGGGGAGGTGAGAAAGTAGGATCTTTTTCCAAAGTGCATACTGAATAATAGTTGTCAATAAATGGGAAAAAGAGCAAACTACTTGAATGATGCAAATTGTATGGAAATCAGCTCAGGCATTTTCATTCTGAAAGAGTTCAAATTCAAGTACACTTCATGAAAAACCAGTCTTGAGTCTTAATTTTGTTTTTCATGTCTAAATTACTAGCAATTTTTTTGTGCTGTTTAAGTGTTTCCTTTCAAGCATGAGTGGGGTCCACCAATACCTAAAACTATAAATTTGTGCAGTTATCTCTCTCCGCATGGTTGTTAATGAATACAATATTCCTCTTGTTTTCCTGTTTAAAGAATTAATAGAAATTGTATAATTTCCCCTTATTATGTTCATAGTTGCACCTTTATCAAATCAAGAGAAAGGATTTGCAATTTCTAATTAAATACTTGATGGAATATTGTTTTTGAATGCTTTACCATCATTACTTTCGTCATTTAAATGGACTGTCTTTTTCATGCCACATTTCTTATGGTATTAATACCCATACCAATATTATTTTACCAGGTGGACATTCTGGAAATGCTTATTCAGCAGCGGGAGGATCATTGGTTGCCATGGCAACACAAGAGGCCCTTGCTTCACATAGCTTGTGAGCGTGGTGCTTGGAACTGTGTCAAGTTTCTGGTCCAGGTGCGGTCTGAAGAGATTAATGTGTGCTACGATGAATATTATCCTATACACCATGCAGCTCTTCATGACCTCAAATTCCTTCAGCTGCTCATCAACTCTGGTGCTGAAACAAGGGTGAGTAAGAATCATTTGTTTTTTGAAAGGTTGGTTCACAGCTGGACTATTGAGCTGAATAAAAGTAGCATGCTACCTCAGTGGCTACCCTGGACCATTGGAGTATTCACTGTGTATGGCAGATAGATTTTTCAATTCTTGAGACTTTCTTGTGAAATTTAAATTTTAAAAATTCCATGCATTAGTAATGTGCTCACTGCATTATTTTTAGCATTCATGAGTGCTGACTTTCCTGGCAAATAATATGATTTAGGAGCTTTTGGGTTTCTCAACGTTATTCAGTATTTTCTGAAACACCAGAAGCTCTAGAAAACCTGACCCAGTGTGAAATCCAAGAGGTCTTCATTCTTACTTTAGAATGTTTTGTGGGAATACAAAATTTTGGATCTTAATAGTCATCGTTGTTAGTTAAATCCAAAGATTGGTTGACTGCAGCCCTCCATCCTTCCCTATTAATGCTTGTTCCCTTATATCCTGGTATCTCTTCCTATGTACTTTCCTCTTTATTTGATCCCTGAACTTATTCCTGAGTCTTCCTCTGGGGACTTCTCTATTTGCCATCAGTTATGTTCTTCACAAACCCATTGTGTCTCAGGGTGTGTCCAATTCATCTGATTCTTCTTTTTTGTATGGTGTTCCATATGGTCCTTTCATCCTCTACTCTTCTGTATACTTATCATATCTTATTTTGTCCATCCATTTTATTTTCAGCATCCTCCTCCAGCACCATGTTTTGAAAACTTCTAGTCTTTTCTTTTCTGGTCATCTTTTCCAATGGTCCATTCTTCCATTCCATAGACTTACAATGAAAGATGGGTAAATTACTGTCATTTCCACAAAAATCAGTATGAAGCATATCTGATCTAAAAATAATTGGTGAATTTTTCTGAAAGTTATGGTAGTAGTGCTTTATTTTGCTGATGAACTGTATGTATCTCTTGTGATTAGGTTCGCACTTCAACCCAGCAAATGACATTGCTGCATGTGGTATTCCTTCTTGGGCGCAAAAGTGCTGAGGGGACCCTTGCGTCTGCACGTCTCCTCTTGGAGCATGGCCTGCGTGATCTCATCAATGCTCCCGATTCCCTCGGGAACACTCCTCTGCATGGCCTGATTGTGCGGTATGCATTGGAAGAAGCGCGCTTTGGTTACGACCACCAGGGAGATGGGGGCGGTCCCCCATGGACAAAATGGGATGCTCTACACCTTGTAAGTTCTGAATTTTTTTCATCTCTCTCTTAATAAATGTCCTTGTTGAAATAGTTACCATTTCAATGGTTACATCCTTTGCTCCTGTTTGGTTATGCAGTTGTTAGGGCAAACTTTAAAGTCAATGATGAATAAAATTTTAAGTAATCATGACCATAAAAATATGGCAATTGTGACACCACTCTCTGTTATGGCAATATCCACCAGGACCAGTAGGAAAACCATGCAGGGTCTCTGCAGGGTTGAATGAGAGTCAAAGTTTACCTATTCGACTCTAATATACCTTATCTGTCCACCCTGGTTACAACTAGATGCCCCGCGTAATGGCAACGCAGCAATGGTACAAATTATTTACATATTCTCTGTGGTACCAATCTCATATCCATCACTCCCTCTTCTACATGCCATATGCCTGGGACACCAAACGGTTGAATCATGTCCCAGTGGCACACCCTAATGAATGAGAATGGTCTTGGCACAGTACTTCATATCAGCATTGCTCTTTCAGTTAGTCACCCACGATATAAGATAACTGTCTGGGCAAAAATTATGCGACCTTAAGTTTGGGGCCAAATATAAAGAGAATGCCTGGGCTGATTTTAATGAAACCAATGTTGACCCACAACCTGAATTTACTGTTGAATTGTTCTTATTACGATTTTTGTCATGTTTGCCAAAATGATTTTTCTTGTGTGCGAATGAAATGAGAGCCCATATTTCGAGTTTCTAGCAGAAATTCTTTTATTTATTTATTTATACTCACACTCCCGAAAACAGCACAACTAAGGCATTTTACATCGGGTGCTTAACAATTAACAATAGACGATCAACAACACCCATGTCCTGAGTGGTGAAAAGCCACCCAGGCGGGACTCGAACCCGCGACCCTCGGAATGGCAGGTAAGGACTTAACCCCGCCGCCACCAGGGCCGACAATGCCGAAATGCCGAACTTTGCCAGATTACCACTTAGTTACTCTTGGTTTAATTGCTGTCAGATTTTTAATTATCTCAATCTTCATTACTGTTTTATGTTCAATCCTGTGACAGTACTTATGAAGCCATGATGAAGCCTGAATCACACATCCGCAAATTTCCACGGAGGGAAAATCATCTGCTTTGACTGGGAACGCAGGTTCCCGGCCAGTGCTTTAGCCAGTTATGCTTCCTAGGCATTCCCTTCCCATGTGGATTTTTGCCAGCTTTAAGGGACAAAATATTCCAGACTGCTGGACATCCAATTCATCTGGCAATTTCAAGTTGTGTGCTAAGCACCATAGGCCTAGAGGTACTGCTGCCCTTGGAACACTGAGAGGTGTTCTCTTTTTTGACTAATTTTTTGTATTCTAGGACTAGCCATCAATTAACTTTTCAGAGTTGCCAGCAATACACAAATTGCAAAATTTCACAGAGTAAAAACTGACCTAAACCCACTGACAACCTGGCCTAAGTGGATGTTATTTCTTCTGTGGAATTAGGCTCATTTGTGCATTGTGAATGACCCCGTCAAGTTTATCTGTGGCTATTCCAAATATACTCTTAGTTCCTGAATCACACTGTCTTTTTTCCTGCACAAGTTCAGGGATGACAGCTCACACGATAGCTATGTGATGCTATGATTTTCAAGTGTAGGGTATTTCCAGGGATATAGGTTAAGTATCCCTTTTTCAATCACTCATTGCCATCCGTTTCTTTTCCCTAAACACAAACATGAAAGGAATGGCAGCCAATCAGAATGCTCAGCAGCAAATAGGGAATGTGGGCCGCAAGTGAATTTCAATCCTAATCAACTGAGAATGGTAAAGATTATGGAAGTAATACTGACAGTTACAGAAAACAACCATTTGGTAGGGGAAGTGATGGCTCAAACTATCAGTGATAAGGAATGGCTCAAATGGTTTCTAAACTTAACATAAGAGATGCCTATGTGATTCAAGCTTTAGCTAATGATGAAATTGGTTTAACTCCTGCTAAAAAACTGGTGATGAAGTATGATCAAACTACCACAAGAAAAAATCTACATGGATGAGGCATCAAATTACAGACCTTTGTCTACATTGTATAGTGAGCAGACAAGTACACTATGCAGGCTGCGTGTTTCTGATGGCAATTTTGGAGGATTTACAGGAAATAGATGTTTAAATATAACTGAAATGGCCGTGAAAAATAATGATTAGAACCTTTCCTTCAGTACATGCCAGAGCTCTCAACCGGTGGCTGATTACCCCACTTGGGGAATTTGGACTCCAGAAAAATATAGTGTTCTGAACATTACATAACAATGTTGTTTATTTTGATTTATCGCATGCTATTCAAGTCAGATGATTGAATGCCACAGAATGATTATATATATTCTTTAAAAAATTGTATTGTTTTCATTTGTGGGATTAAACTATTAGCCTACTATTCACATTGGTGAGGTGGAATGATATTCTGTGCTATGATGCAAGTGGAGGAATTGAGCATAAATGGTTGAGAACCACTAAATTGTTAGGAATGGTCTAATATGTTTTGCTCTCAATTTGGTTTTGTCTCTCTTTCCTCATTTCAGTTTTCTAATAGCTGATTGGTAGATTTATGGGCCTATAGGTCCCTCTTGAACTCCTTATATGTATTATCTCCCTCTTCTTATTTTGTCCAGAATTCTGATCCTCATCCTTCCTCCTCCATGCTTTCCCAGTGTTCTCCCCTCTATTATTCTCTTCAACATTTGCTCTCTTTTCAAAACATCCTCCATCCATCTCTTCTGCCTCCTCCGAAACCATACATTCTGCCTCCTATTATACCATTTCCAAAATCCTTATTCATCCTTCTCACCACCCAGTTCACCCTCTTCACCCTTCTCCACACCCATAACTCAAAAGCTTCATCTCTATTTCCTAGATGTGTGAATATGCTGATTAACATCTGTAAGATTAACCCTTTTGCCTTATAGGTGAGGCACCTTCTTTGCAATGGAGCCCGTCCGAGCATCAATAGGCCAGGAAATGGTGCGTTGGCTTGCGTCCTCCGTCATGTGCGCGACTGGGAGTTCCGCTTTGAGTTGTTGCACATGCTACTGCAGGAGGGTGGGGATCCGGGTGTGGCCGGAAGGGATGGCTCTGTGCCGCTCATGGTTTGCCTTGTGCCACTTATTAACAAGGACCCCTTGCACCATTTCACCCACACAATGAAGGTGAGCCCTCAAAATAATGAGTTTGATTGAAGATTTTTTGTGGCATTTTCCTACATTAGCTCAAATATTTGTATTCTTTGAGCTGGGATGCTGCTTCATAAGATTTTATGTTGGACCATTATTTGAGGAATTTGTTTATTATGAAACACATGATAACTTCTGTGAGCTTATTAAATTTTCCCTTTTGATGCCTTTGTTACAAATTGAAAGTTACCTCCTTTGGAAGAGAACATTCCTCTCATTCTTTCCTAAGCTAGAAATTATTTCATTATTCCTGATAAATTTTAAACATCTATTTTTTACGCTTCTTCATCCTTTCTTTAGTAACAAAATCTGTAAATAATATCTGGATATTATGTATAAATAGCCATCCTTTGTATGATAATGCCCAATGAATCCATTGTATAACAATAATGGAACTCTTTGTAAATTTTCCCATTGAAAATTGTCTGTAGTTCCCCCTATGTCTACATTTAATCTGTAGAAACCTCATTCTAAATTTAAAATCTATTTCTTGCTTTTTTTGTGAAAATCAGATGCATTGAACTGAGAATTGGGCTATGACACTCTTGTTTCAGGTGTGCTACCTCAACTGTGTACGAATTTTGTGTAAACATGGGGCGAATCCAAATTGCTCTTCACGCTCCAATTTGACCCCATTACATGTGCTTGCATTTGCAGCTGGAGAAAATATAGCTCTCTCTAGGCCTGAAGAAAAAGAGCAAAACTTTTTATTTGTTCGTCAGCTGTTAGAACTTTTGTTAAGGCATGGATTGAATCCAAATGTTAGATTTGGGCAAAGAACTCATCATGTTCTTCATTCTCTCGTGGATATGGTTCAGGTGAGTGATTCTTGGATTAAATTTCTGTATGTTTATGTTCCAAGAAGTCCTTTCCTGTGAATAAAATATAATCAGCAGTATGTAAATATTAAAATTCAAAATAGTCAAGATCATTGGTGGTATGCATGCCTAAAGTGTCTGAAAACAAGTGGTATTTGTTGGAGCCCTGATTCTAATGGACAACAGTAAGTAGCTCAATGAGGTGAAGTGATTGACCACTATCCATCGTCAATGAACCATAATGTCCATGGCAATCTATTGTTTATATGTACAGTCGGATTCAAATGTATTGCAAAGAATCGAGCGGCGCCACTTACGCTTCTCAAGGAAATTGAGTTTCACTTACGGCGCTGTTATTCTTTGCTACGCAACGCTATCTATTCATCTGTTTATTTGCACGTATTCAAATGGTAATAGTTGACCAATTTCCTATATTGTGCTAATTTGTTATTACACTTTCGTTTTGGTTTGGATTTACGATTTGAGCATGGATAATTATTATTTATTAATCACAACTGTTACTCTAAATGGTACATTGCGTAGTATTTGCCGTAGGTATATTGTATGCCAGGAACGATCTGTATTTAATAATAAAGTTTGGTATTTCAATTAATCAATACGTGCAAATAAACAGCTGAATAGATAGCGTTGCATAGCAATATGCAAAAAGCAACATAGCAAAAAAAGAATAACGGCACCGTAAGTGAAACTCGATTTCCTTGAGAAGCATAAGTGGCGCCACTCGATTCTTTGCAATACATTTGAATCCGTCTGTACATATTAAAAATGGAGATCTCCCATTTCTCAGTTTTAGAAATAGACTTTCAGCTTTAAATGGTTAAGTAATTGTTTAAAAGTAGATTAAAATGTATCACAATATAAGATTGAAATTGTCTGATAGGATAAATGCTGCCTTATTAGAAACACAAAGCCACTGTCGTGTAAGCACGACTTTGTCTCATGTGCTACAATGTAGACTTGAGGCCTGAACATCTAGTTGGCATAAACCCCCCTCGAAATTCGCCTTGAAGGAAGATGGCTTAGTGGTGTAACTGGCTAACACACCTGACGGGCAATTGGGAGATCCGGGTTCGAATCCTGGTCAAGTCAAATGATTTTTTCATAGCGAATTTCATTCCCTGGTGTATTTCTAATTGCATTTTGTGGTGTTCTATCACACCAGGTTCTGTTGTGTTGTCACTTCTAGGGGTTTGGAATGATTGGATACCCACTGATGTACTCCCTTATGTAGAGGTGTAGAGATAAGGCTGACTGCAAGGATTTCAAAAAAGTGTTTCAGTTATTTCTGGAAATGTATTATTTGTGATGTACAGGTATTGATTGTGATGATGTATTTAAAAAAATGTTTACAAAATAACAATTTTACTTTTTTCACCTAATTAATCATCAAGTATCAACCATTGACTATCCAAAAAAAATACTGTGTTTACTCGTGTAAGCTGCGCCCTCATGTATCCCGAGCACCCCCATTTTCGGGCAGGCTCGTGAGGAAAAAATTATTTTTATCAAAAAATCAATTTTTTGCCCTTGAGCCTGCATCATTTTGTCATAACATGAATGCACGTTCTTTAATAAAAATTCTGTGCCAAAGTTATGTGTTGATGTACATCTTTCTCTTGAATTTATTGCGTTACGTTTTAATATTGTCACGATGCACAGCCCGTTTTATTGTGCATCTTTTTCTCCTAACATCACACAGTAAGCACAGTTGTATACAATCACATCATCCGGCTATAAAAATTGCATCTGTTCGAAATGAAATATCCAACTAAAGTAATGGCAGAACTATATACAATTTCAACCCGTGATCATTCGATTTTGGAAATCCGTCAGCGAATCAACAAATAAAAGCAGAATGCCGTCCATACCTGATAGATGCCTGATAGTAGTGGTCTCGTCTGATTTCTTCGCAGTAGCTATGGGCTGGGACGATTTAACAACACCAGAATGTCTTGGAAGAGTTTTTTGTTTAAAAATAACATAAGGTGGGAGTTTTTTTTCCCATCTGCCATTGCTGTCAACATCACTGTACAGCGCAGTTTTTCATAACCACCACTTAGTACTTTCTCAGACTTCTGGCCAATTTCATTCACAGTTGTTTCTGACGGCATCTCGAAGTACACTGGTGTTTGGTCTGCATTTCCAATTTGTCCCAATAAGTAGCAATGTTTTTTCCTCAGCTGAATTACATACCTCGGAAAGCTCTCCAGCTTATCTTCATATGCATCAGGTAAGCGCTGGGAAATCGTCATCCTTCTCCTAATTGATAGTCCATTTCTGATAAAAAATCGTTTTAACCATCCTCTGCTCGCCTTAAAGTCTGCCGGAGCAACCCCTAATTCTCTCACTATTTCTCTTGCTTTCACCTGGCACATTTCTGTTGTCACTGCATAAGCATACTGTAGTCGATCAAAGATGTATGAAGCTAGTCGCTTATCTAGTTCAGGGTATGTTGCACTTTTACCCCTAAAAGCTCTCATACTTTTGGTGCAGATTGGAGTTCTTCCTTCATCTTCCTCCAGTCTCTGATGCACGATTCAGATACACCATATTTCCTTCCTGTAGTTCGATTTCCTATTTATTTGACATCGCTTATAATATGTAGTTTTGTACTCACAGGATACGATCGCAATGTCACTTCAGAATTCATTTTTAGGGTGGTAACTGCAAATTATTTTAAAATGCCAAGTGACCCTAACTCATTTACTCCTCTCACTCATGGAGCGGATAGCCCGGAGAGAAAAGCACGTATAGTAAGAAGGTACAATCTCGGAGCATGCGAGTCTTGCTACTACGTAACAAATACTTTGTCGTGTTTTTATAATTTAGCTTTCATGTGTATGCAAAATTGGCTATCTATAATGTGAGAAATGTTGCTACAGATACGTGATAGAGAAACAAACTCCGATTACGACTTTGAAAAGACTTAAAGGCACCACACCCCCTTCAGGCAGCTTACAGGATACAATGCAGATACAGATTTGAATACATATCAGTGCTAAAATATGTTATCTTACATACGATCTATACACAGTAAGTGCTTTGTCATGTGATGTGTCTGATATAGCCTTTCATCCAAGTATCGTTGTACGCTCAGACTTTGACAAACTATGATTTTTATTTCTAATTACTTCAAAATACTTTACGGGTTTACTACCACACCATACTTACCAATTCAAATCGATATATTCACTTTGGAGAAACTAACGAAAGGAATTTGAGGTAAAATGGTGCGTGGCTTACATGAAAATCTGGAGGATCTGTGTAAGCTGCACACCCCCATTTTTTCACTGGCATTTCCGGAAAAAAAGGTGCGCGGCTTACATGAGTAAATACGGTAGGCTATACAAAATGGTTCAACCCTCTTAATTTCCGTTAAGTGTGGTTCTGCTGCACGCGTCTCCCTTGCTGTAAGTAGAGGTAGGTAGCGGAATGGTTCAGTTGTCTGATGAATGTAGGTGGCCACTCACTGACGTTCTGAAGTGAGGATTTTTCACCGCTTAGATGACTATAAAGCATGGGCTCTATTGAAATATGAATGAAGAAACCTAGGTGTATCACTTAATGCTTTGATTTGGCGACCAATTGCAGACTTGGTTGAAAAAAAAATGATAACTTCCATCATGCTGGAGACAAAAATTATTTGACAAGTTTGCTCAATCCATCCATGACTGTTATATTTGTGAAATATTTGTTTGCGAACCTTCTGAAGACTTGTCTAGGTGGTATAATGTGCTCATGATAGCAATGACTTTAGCTCAACCTTGATTTCCTTGACAAAATTTGTCTGTGCCTGAATGATTTTTTATCTCATAGTCACAAGAATTTATCACTTGTACACTTCTAAACAATTATTTAAGTGCCTCATGGAAATAAAAAAATATTTTCCAGTTCCTAAGAGAGTGTGTAGAGTGTACTTCAGAGTGTGTAGCATAATTTGCTGATTTGAAAAACCAACTGTTAGAAAAGTAAGCCTTAACGGTAAACGTGTGCTGTTGCTTCATCCAACACATTCTCGGTACTAAAGTGGTGGGGAGAAAAAACTTCCTGACCCACCCATTTGAAGAGACCATCGGCAACCTCTAATGGCCAAACTCTTTCATGGCGCCAAATTCAAATCAGCAACTTATGCTGCCACACCCTGTACATGTTCTGTTTGTAGGCTAGTGTAAAGAAAGCAAAATGTATTCATTAAAGTTAACCTAGTCTCCTCAAAATTTTCAGAATGCTCGTGGGCCAACTGATCTGGACTACATTTATGACCTGACCCTAACATTGCTCCGCCATGGTGCTGATCCAAATGTTAATGTTACGTCAGCGCCACCCTCTCCTCCCTCTTCAGGGAATTCTTCATCTTGCCGGCGGGCAGATGATGATGTCATTTGTCACTCGCAGTCATCCCTGTTCCTTAGGAGAGGCAACAACCAGCCTTCATCAGCATCATCCTCTCGTGGTGGCTACTCTTCCCATGGCTCTGGGGATAGTAGATCCTCTGGAGGGCGCTACGGGCAAATGCAGGGCTCAAACCAGAGAAACCCGGCAGAGTATGTTCTGTGTCAATATGTTCTACTTCTCTGCCGTGGTGGCAAAGAGGAGTTTCTCCTCGATCCTCAAATGCGCTTCGCTAATCTCATCTGGCTGTACTACCTCAGCATGGGCCATCAAGAGCTATATTCATGTTTAAAGGTAAGTTATGTCTTTCAAGGAACTCTTCAGAAATAGTTGAATTTAATGGTTGGAAACTAGTCATTGTGGGAGTGGTGGCTTCTTGCATATATAGACCTACTGAAAGAAATCTTACCTCCTTGATCTGTAATTGGTGACAATATATCATGTCCCTGCATGGGCACTAGAGGGACATTTTTAAGCTCTTAAGAGCAAAAGAAGGTCCTTTCAAACACTTGCATGGCAAATAGAGAGAATTCAATGAAAGTCATGTGCACCATGAAAATCCCTTATTTACTTAGCTCTACCTTGATTGTCATAACAATCTATGTTTATACCTGAATGATTGTTTTATCTCAGAGCCACACGAATTAATCACTTTTAGACTTCCAAACATCCTTTGTTTGTTACAAACAAACTTTGTTACAAGCAAACTTTGTTGAGTTAACATTTATGAGAGTAATTATGAATTAGAAAATGGGGTTCCAATATTTTTAGTTTCAACCTCATGAATAAACCAACTTTACCACTCTAGAGTGAAGAGGATTTCTTGTTTTACATGTATTTTGGAACAACAGTAATCTTAAAAGGTGAGTTATTGCTTGAGAAAGAGATGTGAGGGCTGTTGCCCATTCAGTAGCAGCCTGCATATTATGTGAGAATGCACTCTGAAATTCTATGTGGATTGCTTGAAGTTACGAGAATTTTTTGTTGGTATATCATTGGGCCTCAATTATTGTAAGATTGTGGTTTTATGGATTAGAATTTTGATTTAAAGGTCTCAGTTTCTAAGGTCTTTTTAGAAACCATGAATGTAATGCTCCTTGGACTAATTTGGGCATCATTGGAGGTTGTGATTTTCTTCTGGGAATTGAAATTGGGAAGAGGAATTGACAAGTGCATTAAGGGGTATTTTCAGTGTGATGTGTGTCTTTATTTCAGATTACTTATAGGTATCAGTGATGATCTTCATTAAAGTATGGAAAAAGGTCTGCAAATTCAGCTGGAGAATAATTCACTTATTTTTTTTACCTCCTAATGACAGTGATACAGGTGTTGAAGACAATGCAATGCCAAGTAGAATTTGATCTTTTAAAAAATAAACTTCTTCCAACAAAATTAATGCCTCTGATGGTGGATTATCATTGTTTTTACTGTTTTCTAAGCAAAGAATAAAGGCAGATTGTTCTCCGACTTCTGAACTTAGGGACATGAATGTTTAATTATGTTAATGAAAGTTTAGTCAATTAGTGTATAGCAAACCTCATTTGGTGGTGAATGTCTATTTCTTGAAACTTTCCAGTAAATGGCTGAAACTTCCATTATTTTCCTTTGTCATTTCTCCAATTTTGTTTTCTATTTTCTGGAAAATTGCCGTTATTTACCTTTGCACTTTTTTCAATAGCATGTGGCTTAAGAAAGTGCATTGCTGTTTGGTGCTGTAGCTTCCGGAAGTGCATATGTGTGAATCTCAGGAAGCAGTTTTTTTCACCCAGATCTGGTTGCATTTTGATGACTGTAGCATCCAAGTGCTCCAATAACATTTATTTTCAACATATTTCTTTTGTAGGCAGTGCTTGACAAATGCTCTTCTTTCCCTCTCAGGTGCTCTACACACATACAGGGGCTGCAGTGGCTGCTCCCGTCAGGGGTGTGTTGTTTAATTTAGTGCGAGAGTTGTATCTGCGGCCTCGAACTCTGAAGCAGATGTGTCGTGTGACTATTTACAATGCTATCGGTAGGTGTCCAGACATGCATGTTTCCAAGCTTCCCCTGCCTGCTTCTTTGAAGGACTACATACTCAATTTTGTGCCCTGATGCAATATCCTCCCAGCACTTGGACACTCTATGATGTGCATATGTTAGTGCTGGGGGAATTCTTCACATTCAACTATTGGTCGGGGCATGTGTCTTTGTAATTATTAAGAAAATTGAAGCTTAGAGGAGAAGAATTATTTGACTGGATATTATGGACGGATTACATTGCTGTGAAAAAATTGTATTTGATCATGAATATAGTACATAGAGGAATGTCTTTATGTTTTTTGGCCAAATTGTGATTTTTAAGGGTAACAGCCCTAATTTGAGAACTTGCATTGTTATTTGGGTGGCTAATCACCCATGTGTTGCATGGCATCAGTGGAATTTTCTCTGAAATTTTTCATGTTCTCCATAAATTGGGAGTACAGTTTTTGCTTGAATGTTCCTCAGTAACAGAGCTGAAAAGACACCTTGTGTGACACATCTACATGCCTATGTTTTTTCCTTTGATAGTCATTTTATATTGGTAAAAAAAACATTTTCTTCTGGCTGTAACAATTACTTAGGCTCTTGGCGTCAACTATGGGAGTGTATTCTCTTGAGTTTTTTTTTACTTTGTACAAAAATCGGGGTCATACTCAAAAGGGTAAGTGTTCCAGATTAAGCAAAAAATAATGGTCGGAGTTATATTTTCTGTATAAATCAAAGGGTAAAAATGTTTTCTTAATCCGTAGCATTCATGATAGTGATTACAATGAATGATAATGGATTATCATACCAGGTATACCATGTTTGTATGATCACTTTTTGAGAACAGCATAAACTAGGAGATAAATTTTTAAACTCAATGGACGGGCAGATGGAAACAATCAAGGTGAAAATAAACCTGTACTGGGTTATGAGATATAGAATTTCTGAATCGCTTGTGGCAATGTATTTGTTTGTTATTATGTTTCTTATATTGTGATACAACTTCATGTTTCACCTCTTTGATCAGAGCACAACTCTATTTGATATCATGCCATCAGCTTCCGATAGACGATGGGCCTTTCATGATGAGCTGAAATGAATATTTCATCCTTATGACTTATTCATGGAATTCAACAAGCTTGTGGATTTTCTGAAGGTAGTCTGAGCGAGATATTTCCCTAGTCATAATGAAGACCATACAGAACCCCCACCATATGGTATTAATCCGTTCCATGGAATGGTTCGCGAAGTGAATTCTGTCATAAAGCAAAGCAGCATTTTTACTGGCCTCTGGATCATTTTTCATGTAACAAAAATTATCAATACATTGCTATCATATACAACTGCAGTCTGTTTACAAATAAGGGGTAAAATGTTTCAGAAAGTGTTATAAATTATGGGTGTAAAATAACGTCAAACTTCAAAATCCACACGCAATGGCATACAGATCGTTAAGTGAACCCATCATAAAGTGAGGTTCTACTGTATTTAAAGAATACATTTTAATTTTAGCAGCTGTGGAAATCATGAAGTAAATAATGTAATATTAATGGTACTGTTATATACTATTGAAAGACTGCATTTCTCAGTATTTAAATAAGAATATCTGTATAAGTCTTAACTCATTTTTTTCATGCAGTATGTTTTAAACTTTTTCTCAACAGAAGGCTTTTTTGTGTTTCAGAAAAAATACTGCGGTGACTGTATGATTTATGTTTAAGAATAGTTGAAACAAACTAAATACTTCATTTTTTGTGGAGATCTAGGTGTTAGAAATTCCACATTTTTTAAATGATGTGTCTTGGGAGGGCATAAGCGTATCATTTCCTATGTAAAATGGCTGGTATATTTTGGCAAATATCTCTGAGAGCAGTTCAGTAAGGGTCTGATATTTTGGTATCTCCAGAGGGGGTGAGATTTTTTTATTTTAAATGAGACTATATACATTGATTTCTCGGTGAATTGATATTTCGCTCAAACTACCTTAATGTGGGTGTATGCTTGCTGTTAGTTACACTAATTCAATCAAAACGTAAAAAATTTGGATTTCTCATAATACTTTGAATTCCAGCTTTCCTGTTAAAATTTAGGGTAGAGAAGAGGAAAAAATACGATACATGAAAATATGACCCTTATATAATGTTTGATGTGCATACGAAAAGTGTTTTGCAAAGTATTCAGCTCTAGAGATTGAAAAGATTTGACGTGTTTTCATTGATTGATCAATTCTAAGATTGGTTGACTGCAGCCCCCCACTATTCTCTATCTAATGCTAGTTCCCTTACCTGCTGGTATCTCTTCCTATGTACTTATTTCTTTATTTTTTCCATTAACTTATTCCTGGGTCTTCTCCTGGGGACTTTCCCCTCTATTTTACCTTCAATATGTTCTTCACAATCCCACTATATCTCAGGGTGTGTCCAATCATCCTGAGACACAATGGGATCATGAAGAACACAATTGGAGGCCAAACAGAAGGGAAAGTCTCCAGAGGAATACCCAGGAATAAGTTCATGGACCAAATAAAGATGAAAGTACATACAAAGACATGTTTCATTCAGGAAGTAAATGTTTTGTGATGATACTGTTGTACGGTACTTTTTCTGAGATCATTGAAAGTAGAATAATTTACATGAAATAGTTCTTTAAAAAATATCATTTTTATCTGTTACAAAATTGTTACAATTTTATGCATGGGCACTAGCTTCCTTCTCACTGCCAATATTTTATGTACTGAGATATGTTGTGTGGCAATGAAATAGGCCTGATTGAAGTTATTTGTCTCAGCTAAGTCTGTGATGAAGCTAACATTATTTCATGGTACATTATGGGTGCTATGAGAGACAAATTTGTGCATAGGGAAGGGGCGGAAACAAACATTCGCTCAAACTACACAGAGGATTAAAAAAATTCATTCATGAATAAACTTTTTTTCTTGTCTTGTGTGAACTCATGAGACTAACAGCAATTTCCACAGCTATTCTCTACCTGTCCATTGGAGTTACATGTTTAGGTTACTTTCATTTTCAATATGTTTTCTCTTTCCATCAACTTATGAAATTTGTCAGTCTTTAGGTCATTTCTTGTTATTTGTGAATGTAAAAATTTGATTGGTTTTGTTTGCCACCTCTACTGTACAGTGAAACCCCTTTCTTTTGCCTTTTTGAGGAATTAGAAAAATTAGAGACAATCGGCTAAACATTGCAATATTATTCAAGTTAAATCCACAGCAGAACAGCATCATGTGGAGGATCTTTTTTTATTTTATTGTTGACTTAATATAATAAGAAAAATTCATAAATACAAATATCCAACTTGGTTCTTTAGCATGGTTAAAAGTAACTTTTTCATTTACGCCATTAATTTGACAAAATTTGAAATGTAAAATTGATAATAGTAGGTGAAAAATAACAATTCCATTAAACACACTTGCAATGCTATGGACATGTTAGAAAAAATTCAAGATGAAGTTTCACTGTACATATTTTTGGATAATGTTCTTTTGGTTATTGTTGTTGAAAGGAATTGAATGACTTTGTAACTTAATTACCAACTTTGCATGGAAGCCATATCACGTTCCCCCTGCCCTCCCTTGCATTTACTCATTTCAGCAATGGACTGTATAGGTGGTTTTAAATGAGTATTTGCATTTGATGAAATAAATGGTTTTTAACCATTACTATCTAGTCAATTGTAGTTTGTTACATATATCTCTAGAAAATCTTTAACATTAAATGTAAAAGTGTATTATAAATTGTGTTAATGTCAGTAATTGTGTATGTAATGCAGTTCAAAAAATGCTTAATAATGCATACACAGCATATCACTCACATTCCTCAATGAATAAAAAAAATATTTGTCAGAAATGGTAAACACAGTAGATTTCCTGAAAGCATTTGATATGGGTGAACAATTTTGTTTCACAGTTGGCCAGCATTACTTATGAAGTAAAGTTAAGGTTGTCCCAGCATATTTTTATTCCCCTCGATATATTGCTTTTGTACTCACAGTATGTGGGCTTTTTTCCAACCTTTACTGCTGGTCACATTTTACCTAACTTACCTCTATTAATAAAGGAAAATTCAGTTGTTGAATAATCAATGTACATACATAATATTATGGAAAGATATATTTTTTATATGTTGGAAAAGGAGATTACTGACAAGTATATGAGAGGTGTGTCTGTGATTTCTGCGGAGAATAGTTTAGCGTGATGCTTAAGGGTTGCACAGTTTTTTCTATAAGACAGCCCTTTGTGATTTTTTCAAAATGTTTTTGGTGAAATAAAAACAGTCTTCCTGGTTTGTTGCAACTACCAAAGACTTGCAGTTGGCAAGTTGAAAAAATGTTGAGTGTACTGAGCAATATTGTGGTTTTTGGCCTGCCATGTTATTTGAATCACATTGAGTTTGGAATTTTGGAAGTAACTTCTGTTTTGCTGAATCTCATTACAGTTTCTTTTGTAGACCCCTTCCCCATTCAAAGGTGACCTCACAAAAAAGACTGCTGAGATATTTGACTTCCCTGTCTTAATCTTTATTGTATTTGTTCGCTATTTTTACAAGACCATGTAATTGTTGAAATAAATTAAAACTCTAAAAGGATTTTTCATCAATTATATTTTATTATAAAATAATATAAACTTCTTTCTCTCATATCACAATTGCAACATCCCAGAGTCACATTATGGCCACCATATTGTGGTATTTCGAAAGAAAATAATACTGGACTCAATATTTATGAATTATAGGACATCAGGAATATGAAATTCTGATCTGGGTGAAATAACATTCTTTTAAAAAGATTTTTAATAGAAAATATCAAAACATTTGACTTAAGAATTACAATGTTTGATAAGAATATTCTTAGTTTGCATTGAACATATATTATAAGTTGAATAGTGAATATTAGATACACATTTAGTAAATAGGAACAATAATTTACACAACCAACAAGTGTTGAGGACTCATTGTCATAGGAACCAGTCTCGCAATAATGAGACATTCTTTAATAATTATTTCAAAAATATTCTTTCAATCACAAAGATATGATATAAATATATTATTCTTCGTAAAATTTGTTAAATGCTTCATACATACTATTTATCTCATTGATCTCTTCCATTTGCTCTTCAGTCAAAACCATAGACTCTGGAGCTGTGCTGTCAAGCCCCTGATAAAATTTGTGGAATGCTAAAACTTCAGCTGCGGCTGTTTCTAAGGCATTAATTTCTGATACCTTTTTCTCCCAGATCTGGCTGGATAAGTCCTCAAAACTTACAGCAAGGTTTTTCCTTTTTTGATAATGATATCTGTCCAAGTCATTTAGCTGTTGATTGACCGAACTCCTAGAAAGAGATGGGTGCGGCAACATTAATACATCAGCATAGACAGAGAATCAATGCTTCTTCTGTAACAGCTCCTGAAAGACATCCATATCTACATACTATCTCGCAAGTCGCTAAAAGTATACTATCTCGCAAGCTGCTGCATAGGCATGTGGCAGGGTGTGTTAGGACACCAACCATGTAAAAGAGGAGGATTTGGGAGGTGAAGTGTATTATGGGACTGTTTACAGCTCAGTTGTTATTATGGTCACTTATTGCGCATGGAAAGAACAAATATTTGAACCAGTATGTTTGGCAATGTATCTCTTGTTCTTTGCTTGGATCTAGAAATTGTGTTATCAAATTGATATTTTCAGTTACTTTAAAATACTCGTGTTCTGAATTTTGTAGCAAACTAAACCTAGAATGTAGTTTAAAAGTCTCTAGTGACTCCTGACCTAATCCCTCTAAAAGCTGAGAAACGCTACATGTTCGCTAGTAGCAGTTTTTAACAAAGTTCACAGCTTTCCGTTGTAATTTATTTCATTTTTGGTATTCAAGGTGTTGCCTAACTAGAGTGAAATAGCACCTTTCTTTTTACTTTTACATCCAAGGACCTTTCTAATAAATCCTTGTTTCTTAAATGCTTTGCCGCTTATGTTTTGTATGTCTGTTCCCCACATTATGTCTGAAGTTAAGGTAATTCCAAGATGTTTGACTTTATCTGAAGACTTTATGTTTACTCCATCCACACTGTAGATACGGTTTTTGTGGGATGACTTTCAAAAGAAGTGTACTGTGGTGCATTTAATAAGATTTATTTCTAGCCCCTACTCCATGGATGAATGTTGTTTAGGTCTTTTGATAGAACTTCTAAGTCTGTGTCTTCACTAATTTTGTGGTAGATGACTGAATTATTGGCATCAGATATTTGCAACTCCATCATACAGTAAAAATTAGATACAACACACCTTACTACATAAAATTTCTTATTGGAACTTAACCCTTTGAGTGCCAGAGTGTTCGATCAATCAGCTTTTGGAATGTTTGAAAAATGCCATGGGCCAATCTATCGGCCATTTTTATGAATAAATTTTTATACATAAGTCCTAATAAAAAGTTGGTGGAAACACTGTAATATAATGGCTTAACCTTATCCGATGAGTTAGAGGAAATTGCATAAAAAACTAGGTATCACAATATTATTTAAGTTTTTCTAATAAATTTTAAACTGAAAGAGGTACATTTACATCAAAGACAGGCCTGGCATTTTTCACATGTACCCTGCTGTCACCTGAAGGATTAATGAGGTACCAGCACAGAGCATACAGAGAGGACATATGGCGTTTCAACCTGTAATCCCGAAATGCGCTTCCAGCCATGTTGTAAGCACGTTTACTTCGAAAGAAGCGAGCACGTCAATGTGGTGAAAAGTGAGAGCTTCACAGAGTATTTCTCTTTCTTGGTGATTTACTCCATCTCCCCAAGAGTTTGGCCATAGTTTGTTTCCCTGGAAACACAAAATGTCTGAAAAGGAGGGTAAAGGTGGATTTTCTCTATATGCTCAATGTAACCAGGTATCAGAAATTCAATTCGGACCCAAGCAGCGCTGATGTGCGTTGAATGCGCATTAAATGCGCCTAAAACCTCCTCGTTCGTAAATCTGCATTAGTCTCGCATTAGTAATGCGCGTAATACGTGCATTTTCTACGACCATTTATTAGATTTGCTATGAGAAGTCACATCAACCTAATGAGAAATAATTTGAGTCTTATAAGGAGAGAACTTCATGCCATGTAAGGCTCATGACTAGGTTCTTCTTGTGAACAGGGAACAGGAAAGTGAGGTACTTTGCAGCAACACATCAGGCTGAGTTCCATTTAGCGAACACCTACCACAACAAAATGATATGAAAATAAATATAATTCATGACATAGAACATATTTAAGCTACTATCTAGTTGTCTAAGCCCGTGTTCGTGTTCTCTATCATGCAGCTTTCATATTCTCTGTTATATTCTCACAACGCACCTCCAACAATTTTTTATTTTGTTCTTGATTGAAGCAAATTTTTTATCCGATGTGATTAACAGGTGCTTTATGCAAGATTCCTCACCTGCATTGAGAATTGTAGTAATAGGTCAAGCAGTGAAAATGATTTCTACGGCTGTGCTATTCATTATGCAACAATTGTTTTTTATTTAATTTAGAGATACATGGCAGAATTACCTTCAATCCACTTCAGGCCTGAAGTTTATAACGTGATAGGGGTGATTACACCTCTGAATACCACCTGTAATGCGGGGATACACCTATACTACATAGACCATTTTGAATTCCCGCAGTTTTTAACGGGCTAGGAACATGGCCGATGCGTGCATTCCGCATTACAAAATTTATAGGGGGTAAATGGAAAATGTCCTCTCTGTATACTCTGTGGTACCAGTACATGGTATCCCAATGGTTTCTAGTTATCAGCTCATAATTTTGAGTGAAGTTTTTAAATGCTAAATAAGCATCACATTTACCCAATAAGGCAAACATATGAGGGAATGTGGCCTTGGGTAACTAATACTCCTTTCCAAACATCTTTGGGGCTGAGGGGAAGGTCAAAAATTTTTGAGGGAGTTACCCTTTGGGAGAGCTCAGAATAGTTTAATGGTCTCCAATTGCCTAAGGATGGGGATCTGCCCCCAAAAGGGGTGTTTCAAGCTTGATGTTGCCAAGAACTCGCAACATTTGGCCAGTAGATTAATGAAGTTTGCTTAGTAAAGGTAAGAGAAGGGCTGTATTTCCACGAGGCTAGGCCATGTCTACCACAGTATAGTTTGCTCTTGGAAAGTCATGGGCCAAGAAACTTTCTTTGCACTCACTCCTACAAATATTAGTCCCGTCTTTTAATTTCCAAGATTTTTTTTAACTTTGAAATAAATAAGGAAAAAAAATGAATAATGCCTTCTGAGTCTAGAACAGACAGATATCTAAGGGATGAATGGAGTGGCAAGACTAGATAGTAAATGTGTCGATTAGGAGAATAGAAGAGGGATTAATTTTCATTGTGCTGATCATACAGTATTGCCAGACTTGATAAAACAGCTGCAGGAATTACTGGGGTTGCTGATTACTCCTGACAGGCTTAAGGAAGTTATTGAAGGTTGGCATAAGCATGGGTGAATATCAACTAAATGCTGAGTACCCTGCATAATGAAGAGGTGATATTCAATGAGAGTAGGGTGAGAAAAAAGTATAATGAGCAAGCTTTGGATGGATATAGTTGAAGAGACTGAAGTGAGCTAAAAAAAATTAAAAGAGTCACAAAAGCATTGAGCCATACATAATATGGACACACTTTGGAAGCAGGGTGCCAGGAGTGGGTAGTTTAAAAGGAATGGATACGTCACAGCCAATGCTCTCACAACAACAATTAGGCTTCCATACATTGCATCTGCCCCAAAATAGATCAGTATGATGAGTACACACAAGTAACAAAGTACAACCCATTTCAAACACTACAAATTAAAAAGACTGGAGCAGACACCTTCAGAGAACCAGGTTATGGTAAACGTTGACTTTTGAGAGACAAAGTGGATGTCATAAAAAAATAGGCAGATCATGTAATGGAGGCCTTCCTGCCTTTGAAAATATTTAGACTTCCCTGGATCTCTGTAATACAAACACGAGGGAATTAAAGCTTCTACTGCATTACAGCGTGAAGGTTATTGTGCCCCTTGCATTCAAAAAACCACCTACAGCTTTCCATTAGGCTCCCAAGGGGCCTTACCACTGTAATTATTCAAGAGGGAGTTGGACACAACCTATGGAATAGGCAAGCTTTTACATTTAACCTTTATGAAATATTTTTCCATTAGAGTGAGTCGGATGCCCAAATCAGACTTCTGTTTGTCATCAAACAATAAACTGAAGGATATTAATCAAGATTGAAATCAGCCAGGCTTATGCAAACATTGTTTGACTTGACTTCTCTATCAGCTGAAACATTGACCATGTTTCTGTCAAATGTCTTCAGTAATGGTTGCAATTTCAAAACAAACTGAACACTCACTAATTATAAGAATTATTTTTCACATCAGACTAAGTTATTCACAAGATTTTCTGTCTTGCTAATGAGTCAGTGAAATATGAACCACAAGTGTAACAACTACTTCCCTTAAGGTAATTATGCCCACATATAATCTATTCTTCTACCATTTACACGATAGACTTGACAACCAAAAAGTATGGTATGCCAGTTGCAGCAAAGTAATTTTTAACAGCAGTCACAAGCATAAGATACTGAGTATGCACCTTTTCCAGAAGGGTTCAGTCATGAATACCACAGTAAAACACCAACAAAACTCATTGTATAGAGCTCAAAGGCAAAAGTAAGTCCACTAAGCATTGTTTATTAGGGTCAAAATAGAGTGTACGATGTTGTACCATCCAAGCGGAAGTGCCCACCCACATGTAATGTGCAAAGACTAAATATGTTACCGTGGCCACACAGACACAGCAGTCACTTGGCACATAATCAAAGCCTTTCCACAAGGATAGGACATGCAAAGCCACACATCAGTCTAATATTACAATAGTACCTACCCCGTATTTAAACACCAGTTGGAAATTGAACGTTTCACAGACAGGTACTCCTTCTCCAAGCCTTCCAGGGCATACATTCGTTCCCTGTCAATTTTGAGGCACTCTTCACTAGCGTGACGTCGAAGAGTAGCTATTTTGTCATCATATACACGAGTACATGACACAGTCCGCACCCTTTTCTCGGCGTTTCTCATCTCTCTCCCCCGCCTCACTGGGCTGTCCACGGCGCAAGCAGAGAATGTCCGCTTTCGTCCCTTGATGTGATCATCCTCATGGGAGTTTTTGAAGTCTTTTGGTACAGGTGCATCCTTTGGATTCTAGAGGGGGTATATCAGTGTAGGCATAACAATGTTAATCAAGAGAAACGATCGATGACACACAACGATTTCCTGAAGGATCTAACAGCATGAACATACAAAAATGACAATTTTATTAACAGTAGAAACGAGGAAACGAAAGGTGTTATATAAATCGAAAATAAAATAACGTGACACAAACCTTAGGCTCTGAATAATTTTTCCTACACCAGGCAAAACATGTGAGATCTTTGTTAGGCTCCGGAACGATGAGATTTCTCCATCTTTCTCGAACTGCCTTATACCGCTCCTCATCGGTTTCTAGCTTTTGAAGCAATTGCCAATCAGGATTGTTATTGTCAGCGTTTTCTAATGGATCTTTGGAAACATAATCCACGTCCAAACCACTGGGTTTTTTACCCGGCTTTTCTTCTTTTCCTAGCTGAGGAACTGCCGAAGAGCTTTCGGTTACTTCTACATCTGGCCTGAAAGCAGACTGAGTATCATTCGCAACATGCACCTCGTCTTGCACCGATCCACTTCTTTTTTTCTCAGGCTTTTCCTCTTCCTCCAACCCAGAAAGCGGTGAAGAGAGATCGACAACTTCTACAACTGAATTATCAACAGATACATCCACGACTTTTTTCTCTGTCTTCACCTCTTTTTCCAGCCCTCTACGGGAAGTGGAAACATCGAGAGACCCGTCATTTTTCACTGGCTTTTCCTCTTCTAACCCAGCAAGCGGCGAAGATATATCAACGACTTCGATAACTGAATTATCAACACAAAAGGTTTCATCCACGATGATATACTCCTCGTTTTCTAACAGGCAAGTCTTGTTATCTACTTCGGGCTTGAGAATGGTGTGTATATGAGCGCTATCTCCACCAGGAGCACTTTCCTCGACTCCTTGGTTGCCTTGGTCCTTCTCTGGCTGCATGTGATACGTACAATCACTACTATTTAAGTTGAAGTCTGTCACATCGGCTTGGCCTTTTATTGGTGTCGTTTTTAAATTACGAATCAACACTTCACGTCTTAAATCTTTGTCGGTGCTGAAGGGCGATGATTTCACTGGTGTAAATATGGTATCCAACACGTTTTTCCGCTCTTCAGACCTTATGTGTGATTCACGTTTACTTGGGCTCGTAATCAAGTCTTCTTCGTCTTCCAGCGTTAGAGAACTTTCTAATTGGACTGACAAAGCGTCCTCATCGACTTGGTCACTCATTTTCAATGAGGAGGTGTGCCGTTCAAATACTTAAGGCGAAATATGACAAATTAACCAACTAAAATGAAGACAACGAACAACTTGTAAGGCATTCAATACAAAGAGTTTTACCGCGTTTTGCTGTTCGGATAATCACTCGTCAGCTGTTCTGCTCGTTCCGATAAAGGATATCGATTGGTGCGTTTGATTACCCAGTCAGACGCGGTTGTTTCAAGCTAATAGATGTGCAGCGGTTACATGGCCTCCTTCTCGCCGTTCTCGTTCAGATTTGAGTCATACTTTTTCAATTCATGATTCAAACTTATGGTATATTCTTTGTTTAAATTATATATATGTTATTGGTAAATTTGCGCTTTAGTTTCCGCACTTTCCGAAAATTTACCGTTGCCTTCTTCTACCGACAGTTGGAGAATATAATTGCAACTGAACTGCAGTAAGAATTGGGATTCTCTATGAACGTCAGTGAAAAGGATTTCCGAAGAAAATTTTCATTTGAAAATATGATCAAAGGTAATTTATTGGAATAGAACAGTTAAATTTCCTTTTATTTCCACGGTCAGGGGCGCCTAATTAGTCCATTCCAATGGCTTAAGCCATTCCTTCGTGAGAAGCCCCATTTAGATGCTTCTATCTTTCATCTTCTCCAATCTTTCATGCTTCTATCTTTCAGGTCTCTTCGTTTGCCCTCTGTAATTCCTATGTTTTAATGTAAAATATCCCATGCCTCTTCGTTCCTTCCATTATTGAAATCCGTTTTGTACTTCTTTTTCCTCAATTCTTCGGGTACATCGTTTGGAAACGTATTCCCCTCAAGATAATGTTTGTAGACTCATTCAATAGCAATGAAGTATTATTTTCCACATGTTCGTGATGCATATTTTTGAGTGCAGACTAAGGTTTTAAATAAGGTATAGAAGATGGGTGTAGCACCGTAAATGAGGTAGTTGTGGGGGAAAATTAGTGGATCCTCCTTCGTAAACATTTACTTCATTACTGCTGTAACTCATATGGGTGTATGGAAGTTTTTAAAAAGCATTTATTTAACGAAACAGTGATTGGCATTCATCATGGAACCTTTTATTAGACAATGACCTTGTACATAATTTTATAAAAATTTAACATACAGCCATGGACGAAGTTATTTTTTTGAACAAAAGATAATTTTCTCTATGAAAATGATTGAGTGCCAGCATTCCAATTCATCCCAACTAAAATTAATCAGGGATAGTGATGAAAGAGAGTACAAAAGTAAATGGACAACTGCTCTATCTAAACAATGCCATTACTGTAAGGTAGAAAATCGACAAATGAAATAAGAATAAAAAGAAATGAAATAGAAAAATATACTTTGTACGAATCCATGATCACCATAGTCTCAACGTAATAAAATCTATATTCATGGGCACAATCTATGAAATGTAGCTCACCACATACATGCATAAATACCCATCACGCCATTCCCTTTCATGTTTGTCAAAGTCAAATCATTTTAATCAAATGTCAAAGCATATTATCATAATGCCTCTCTACATCTCTAGATCTGACAGAAGCGATGAAATAAGAGAGATATCTTTATGAACAGATTAGTACAAATTTCGTTCTTCCCATGCACAATAAGCAATCACAATAAAAACTGAGCTCCACTCAATATGCTCCCATAATACTCCTCTCTATTTCACCTTTCCAAACCTTTTACCATACATCTTTATATGGCTGGTGTCCTAATGTCCCCTGCCACATGCCCTTGCGGCAGCTCCCGAGGTAGTATGTAGATATACACTTTTTCTTTTTACTGGATATCCCATCTATGCCTGATGCTATCCAATTTTGCAATATTTTCACTTCTGTTGCCTTCTCATTCTTGCTCATTTCCTTATCCATTTGGGCATTTTTTTCTTATCAATTTGCAAGGATAATCCTCATTGTCCTCACCGTTGCTGTATGATACTTCTGACTATCCTCTCCCACAGTCTCTGGTGCTGATTTCATCCCAACAACCTCTCCACTTTCATTCTTTAAGGCACACATTCCCCTGCCCTCACATTGCTTTGCCCTTTTCTAAAATAACTTTTATTGCCTTCAACATCACTCGGCATTTTGGTAGCCACATTCTCTCTTTCCTTAATCTCTTTTACTGGGATCTTGCATTCTTTCTTTTTCTCTCTGTATTCATCTCATGCCTTTTTTCACTCTTCCTCTGATTTGTCGGCAATCAAACTTAGATGCCTCTTTCTTTTCACTCTACAATTTTCATGTCTCCTTTCCCCCATTCCTTTCCTTTCATTTTTCCTTTCTCTCCTTTTCCATAAACATTCTACAAATTCTACAATTACTCCTTTTAAACTCACTTAAGTGAAATTCACACATCTTTGACCATTATATTCGTCCCATTCTCTCTGTGTCGAAGAGAGCATATCCTCAAGCACTCATCCATGCTGTTTTCACCTTGGTGTCTAATATCTTCTCCACTTCATTATTATTTGTTTTCCTGTACCTCTCATCTGTACAACCCACTTTCTACCCAGATCAACTCTCATCACTGGTCATTCAACCCCAAGATTGGTTGAATGGAGCCCTCCATCCTACCGCAATACTTGCTCCCTACTTCCTGGAAAATCTTCCTTTGTACTTTTTTCATTATCTGCTCTATGTATTTATTCCTGGGTCTTCTCTGGAGCTTTATCCCTCAATTTTTGCATCAAGTATGGTCATCACGAATCCACTATGCCTCAGGGTGTGGCTAATCCATCTGGTATCTCATTTCTGTGCTCAGTTCCAAATGGTCCTTCCCTCTTCTACTGTTTTGTAAACTTCATCATTTCTTATTTTGTCAGGGCATTTAATCATCAGTATCCTCCTCCAGCACCAGGCTTTTAAAGCTTCTAGTCTGGTTTACCAATTGTCAATGCTTCTTATTTGAGGAGTGCCATACTCTAAACAAATATTGTCTTGTACCGTTTCCTTGTTAATGGCCGTATCCTCATACAACACAGCAGTTGTCTTTTCAATATGAACATTTCCTTAGCTTGGGCTATTCCTCTCTTAATGTCTGTTGCACTTCTTCTGTCCCATGTGATGGTGCTTCTGAGGTAGGCGAAGGAATCTACTTGCTCTAATTTCTCCCCTCTCAGTGAGGCTTCTGTTTCTCTCTCCCTCATACAACAAATTTGTCGTTCTTCTAATTTATTTTCATGTTGTATTCTTGGAGAAGTTGGTCCATTATGTTAAGTGACCTTTGAAAATCATCATGATTTTCTTCCTTGACTGTGATATCGTCTGTGCAGCAGAGCATGTTTATTTCTTCTCTGTTAATCTTAATTCTGTTCAATAAAATGTTTTATGCTTCTCCTATTGCCTCCTTCAAGTATATGCTAAACAATGTTGGTGAGAGGTTGCATCCTTATCTTACTCCGTTGTTAATTTTAGATTCTATAGTCCATTCCTAGTTTTATCCAACAGCCTGAACATCTTGTTCCGCTCAACATTATTGAAGGATTTCTCCAATTCCACAAATGCAACAGACAGTGGCTTATTCACATGCATTGTTTTCTCTACCATTACTCTCAGAAAAATTATAGTCTCCCTGCTTTTCCTAAATTCAAATTGGTTTTCCAAGAGGTTGTTTTCAATTTTCCTTTCAATCCTTCAAATTATTATTCATTAAGTATTTTTGATCCAGGTGACTTTAGACTCAAGGTTTAATGCTCCTCACTTCTTTCAGTCCTTTTCTTCTTCAGTATCACTGTCATTACACTCCTTTAAAAGTCTACTAGAAGCCTTCTGCTTTTGTAGCCATCTTTGATTATTTTGTACAGTTTGTCCTTGGTTTTACCTCCTAGCACTTTGATGATTTCTCCATTGATGTCGTCTTCTCTTGGTGTTTTTTTTAAGGTCTGTTACTGCTCTATTGAATTCCCTCTTCAGTGAGAGTGGGCCTCGGTCTGCCTCCTCAACCTCACTATTATATTTAATTAGGTCTTCCTCCATCAGCCTCAGCCCTTGGTTGAGTTCTTTGATGTATTGCTTCCATCTATTCCCAATATCTTTAAAGAATTCAAAAGAGATATGGTAGTTTTTCTTATCTCTTTTGAAATCTTTAGAATGGATTTTCACCAAGTAAAGCCTGAAACAATCGTTTACCCAATATCTTTGCCCACCATCAGTATATTCCCATTCACATATCTGATGTTGCTGCTTTTCATTTTTCTCTCTCTGAAGTATTTCTTCACTACCTTGTATGCTGTTTTAGTGTTTCCATTCTTCATGTTTTTGTTTGCTTCCTTGCAGCTGCTTTTTATCCACTTCTTGGTAGCCATCTGGTGTTCTTGATTGACTTCGTTCCTAAGCTTCTTACAGATGGAGAGATCCACTCTTAGCTGACCAAATAGTGGTTTGGTCCACATTCAGTATCCCTCGTCACCCTTCTATCCCTTTTATATCCCTATTACTTATTCTCTCAATCTCACATAATAAACAATGAAATCAACTCAATACTCATACAAGCACCCTTTTGCCATCTATACTCATAGATTTTATTATTCTTAAACCATGCATTCAAAACAATCAATCCTTTTTCCTTCTGCTCTTGCCCTAAGTTTTCTCCATTATCATTCACTTGAGTGTCACTAAAAGGACCAGCCCCTCTGACAGATGTACCCTGTGTAACACCAACAGTAATTCATGTCATTTAGCTCAATTATTCTCTCACCAGGTTCACATTCATTCAGTGCCTTTATCAGTTTCCCATAAAACTCATCTTTCACATGTTTTATATCTCTCTCCAACCACTGGTGCATAACATGCCACAATCACAACTCTTCATATATCAATTTTCTCATGATCCCAGAGCAATCTAGGGGATACTAACTCGTACTTCCTTACTAGCATCTTCACTCTGTCAGTGAGGATAGATCCTGCACCTTGACTGCCTTGCATACATCTACATCTACGTGATACCCTGCGAGCCACCACGAGGGTGTGTGGCAGGGGGTGAAGATCACCATACATGGACTATTGGCATGCAACTAGGATATTAAAATGAGACATGCTAGAAAATAGGGTCGCATGCAGCTAGATGGTTAGTATCTACATAATAAGGAAGGGATTATTGGTTGTTATCACATGCACCATGCACTACAGACTACTCTAACTATATTTCACCTACCTATCCCTTTGCTGCGCTGCCTATTGTTCTCTCTTATAGTACGAGGGAAAAATGACATTTTAAATCTATCGGTACGACAATCTATCTCTCTAATCTTGTTAATATGATCAAACCTAGCATAATACGCATGGGTTCTCAATATATATCTAACGTCATCTGTGAACAACTCTGTTTCGAATTTACTTAAAAGGTTTAACCTAAATTTTAACCTGCGTTCTGATAGTAATTCCCATCCAAATTCTTCTATTAAACTCGTAACACTTATACAATTGTCATAATGGCCTTTAACAAACCTAGCAGATCTCCTTTGCATGCACTCTAATGCTTTAATCATACCTTCCTCGTACGGATCCCATATACTAGTGGCATATTCTAAATGAGGCCTGACAAGTGTAAAATAGCTTCTTTCTCGTACTCTCTCATCGCATTTGCCTAGAACCCTTTTTACAAACCCTAATCTACGGTTTGCTACACTTGTTATTTCCCTGATGTGTTTCCCCCATGACATGTCTTCAGTGATGGTGACGCCTAAGTATTTAATTGAATCTACGTTACATATTTTGTTTTCTGTTTCATACTATCTTCTACTCCTGACTACAATGCTAACCTGCCATTATTTGTGATGACAGTGCCCTCCCCATTGCCCTTGGTTTCTCAAATGTGCATCACATTTATTTTTATAATTTTCATTTCACTGATCTACTCTTTCTTTTTTCTGTGCACTCTCCTCACATTCCAACTAGCAAGTAACCAGTTCGTTCAATTATGTCTACCTCTCATGAGCCTACCTTATACAGCTTCCACTGTCCATCAAGACTTTGGCCATTTGCAGCTACTCATTGGCTTTGAGCAGTAAGTCTGGGTAGAGTAGGCAAGGCCACCTGCCTTTGTGGTACCTGCACCATGGACATCTTTCCCTATTTACGGCTATGGTCTCTGCGGCTCTACTGGTCAGTTTTGGTGCATTTACACCAGAATTCCACAAGAGAAACCAAAGCCTAGTAATCCCCTTGGCTCACATTCACTCTTCTTTTCATTCCAATATCTCCTCAATAAGGACTACCTTGAGAGCCAGTGCTCTGTTATCCACAGCCCACCACTAGCAGATATATGCTGTGTGCTGACCCACTGGTACTCTAGTTCACCATATGAATGGAAGCAATATCAACATCGAGAAAAAACAATGAAAAGAAAATATTTCCAATACATTGAGCTATCGGAAAAGACCAAAATTGGCATGCCATGAAGATTATTTAGTTTGATAAATTTTATGGGCGGGACAATGGATCTTCCCCTCCAGTTGAACATGGGTCTTGGAGATGCTGGTGGAGCCATATCCTTGCTCAGACTGATCACGGGTGGAATGGGCTCCACCAATTGATTCATCTATATCTACGTGATACCCTGCGAGCCACCACGAGGGTGTGTGGCAGGGGGTGAAGATCACTAAACATGCACTATTGCCATGCAAGTAGGATATTTAAGGGGGGCATGCTAGATAATATGGTCACATGCAGCTAGATGGTTAGTATCTACATAATATGAAATGGATTTTTGGTTGTTATTACATGCATCATGCACTACAGACTACTCTAACCATATTTCACCTACCTATCCCTTTGCTGCGCTGCCTATTGTTCTCTCTTATAGTACGAGGGAAAAATGACATTTTAAATCTATCGGTACGACAATCTATCTCTCTAATCTTGTTAATATGATCAAACCTAGCATAATATGCTGGGGTTCTTAATATATCTCTAACGTCATCTGTGAACAACTCGGTTTCGAATTTACTTAAAAGGTTTAACCTAAATTTTAACCTGCGTTCTGATAGTAATTCCCATCCGAGTTCTTCTATTAAGCTCGTAACACTTATAAAATTATCATAACGGCCTTTAAAAAACCAAGCAGATCTCCTTTGCATGCGCTCTAATTCTTTTATCATACCTTCCTCGTACGGATCCCATATACTAGCGGCATATTCTAAATGAGGCCTGACAAGTGTAAAATAGCTTTTTTCTCGTACTCTCTCATCGCATTTGCCTAGAACCCTAATCTACGAATCCTAATCTACGGTTTGCTACACTAGTTATTTCCCTGATGTGTTTCCCCCAAGACATGTCTTCAGTGATGGTGACGCCTAAGTATTTAATTGCTTCCCTGGTTACATTTATGTGACAGGGGTTTTAATTCTTCCGACATCATTCATTATTAATTTCAATTTGTCTGCATAGCTTTGTCAATGATGCTTATGATTGCTTACCAATATGTTTTTGTTTTTACTTTGGAAGCGACCACATCCAAGTATGAGCACTAGCCCATTCCAGTTCATTAGTACACTCCAAACATAACTGGCCATTTTGCATTACATATACATTGTGAATAGTATATACTACATCTACATACTACCCTGCGATCCACCCCATGGGTGTGTGGCAGGGGGTGTTAGGACACCAGCTGGGCAAAGATATAAGGGATAAGGCTTTTGGAGGTAAAATGGTGATGTGTATTATGGGAGTGTATTGAGTGGAGCTCAGTTTTTATTGTGGTCACTTATTGTGCACAGAAAGAATGAGTTTTTGTATTGATCTGATCGGCACTGTATCTATCTTATTTTATAGCCTCTGTCAGACCTAGAGATGTAGTAAGGCATCATGATAGTATTATCTGTGTCGCCTCTGAAACACTTCACTCCTGAATTTCTCAAGCAACCTAAGCCTAGCATGTTGCCTCCAAGGGCTGTATTGGGACTGGAACACTGCCTAGGTATCCTGGATATTAGCTGCAAAACTTTTTCCTTTCTCTCAGCCTTCTCCTTTTCCTGAACCCTTTTCGTCTTCATTTTTTTAAATATTACTTGGCTGTATAGACCGATAATGGTGCTCTTGGGTGAATGGATTGAAAGCTGCTGTGAGAAAGAAGGGAAATAGCAAGACAGCAAAATACAACCTCATGAGGTTACGGTATGTGGATAGAAAAAAACAAACCCAGCAAGAATAAACCAAGAAAGAATACGAGAGATGAGTATTGGATTATGTAAACACAGAAAGGGGTAGGCTACCACAATCCTTGGGAGATAATAAGGGGCAGTAAAAGTATGTATCAAGGGACCCATTTAAAGTCAATCAATCAATCATCATATTGATGATATTTTTGCACATTTCTATTTTCTTCTGTAATTAACAAAAGCTTTATAAGTTTTACTTAAAATATTTATTGGATGATCGATTTTGTCTGAACATTATGGAAAAGTTTAACAAAGTTAAGGCTGAAACTGTTAAATTTCAATATTGTATTTAATATTTTGGAAAAGGATTACTCATGGTGACGAAAGACAAAGAAAGATATACATTGAACAGCGCAGCCCAAGCAAATCAGAGAAGGTATTTTATTACAAGAAAGGTGTGCTGACAGCACTAGAAACAGAAGCTTGGAAAGAAGAAAATATTTTACAAAGACAAATATCTCTTACATCACTTCTATTCAGATGTAGCAGTTTTTAACAAATTATCTTCCTCGTAATATAGTTTCTAATTAAGGAGTTGTATTTAAATGGTAATTTTTCTTTATTACTACTCTGAACCTCCCCGACCCACTCAATTTTCCCCCGGCACAGAGAATGAATGAGATTCGTTCTACTCCTCCCCCACCTCATCTACTCACCTACCCCCCTAGCACATCTATCCCCTTTTCCCCGTTTCTCTCACCCCATTCCACACATCCCTACCCTCTTAACCGCCGGGCGCAGTATGCAGATTGCTGGAAACACAAGCTTGGTAGGAAGAAAATATTTCACTGTAACAAATCGAACAAGCTCTCTCGTATCACTTCTATTCATTTGTAGCAGTTTTTAGCAAATTTTCTTCCACGTAATGTCGTATATATTTAACGACTTGTATTAAAATGTTATTTTCTCGTTATTACTACTCATCTGGACCTCCCCGCCCCACTCACCTTTCCCCCGGCACTAAGAATGAATGAGATTCGTTCTACTCCACCCCCGCCTACTCTACTCGACCACCCCCACTCAGCACACCTATTCCCTTTTCCCAAAACAAAACGCCGTTTCTCTCACCCCATTCCACACACCCCGACCATCTCCCGAGCCATGCTTACCGCCGGGCGCGCACCCTTGCCGCAGCAGCAGCCACCGCCGCCGCCGACTCCTGAAACCTTTAACCTACCCGCCCTCCCCCCCCTCAACCCCTCCGGCCGAGTGATTTCAATGGAGCCCCCACCCTCCCTCGCCTCCCCTCTCGACTCCCCCCCTCCCGCTTCGTCGCACGCACACAGAGGCGCGAGGGGGCGGCACCCCAGACCCCTTTCCCCCCCTCGCAGCTGCGGCAACTCCCACTGAGTCACAAAGGATTAACTAGCTTACTGTGATGAACACCGCTTCGCAGAGGATTAACCCCCAGAGGTTCGCAACACGACCTCTCTCTCCCCCACTTCCCACCTTTTCCACCCCCTTCCTCTCTCTCATTAACACATCCTCACACGCTCACACCAGCGACGAAAGAGCTCTCTCGCCCCCTCCCCCCCACTCTTCCCGTTCCGCCGCGCTCCGCGACAACCGCACCACCGACAGACAGACGAGGCTCGCGTCTCCATTCCCATGCTCGCATCCTCTTTGATCGCTTAGTCAGTATTTGTGTGTACGCGGCGTGAATGTTACGTGCGCGGCACTCGCGGCGGGTGAGGCGCGATGCGCGACGGTTCTGACGCGGGTGGGCGTCTCGCGAGTTGTCGCTCACGTCACGTCGCCTCATCCGGTGATAATGATGACGCTGGAGTTTTCATTCGGCTCGCGGTAATGCCGCCGTGAGTATCCGGTAAATTGTGGCGAGGAGGCTTCCGCTGCTTCCCCTTCACAGTAGGCCAAATATCGCTCATCGTCGATCCAAAAATGATTCGTCGTTCAACCGATAAAAGATGATAAATATTAGCCTTTTCCTGCTCCGATATTGTCTCTAAATTTTTGGATTTCCGGTCTCAGAAAAATCATTAAAAATAATAACGACAGTTGTGTTTCAAAGACCAAATTCTCATATATAACAAATTAGTCTTAGTTGATGTACTATCTCCACGATTATGCATCAAATTAGCAGGCTTTATCTTGAAAAGCCAACCTTTTTTTTAGCATTCTACCGGTTAATGTAAGTTTCGTTGAATGTCAGAGAATCCCCTCCCGGTTTTCTACACTTTCATGGGTCTGTCTCGCTCTAGTATAGCGATATGAAAAACTTGACTCGTAAAATCCCAGTTTCTAAAACTGTCGAATTTTACCGGCGAAGTTTTTCCCATCGTTATGTAGAGCCTGCTAATTATATGTATTTTCGTAAAGCTAATTCTGCAAATAAGGCGCAATTATATCGGAAACATTCCATCAAAATCCGCATCGCGAGCCTCAACATCTTCAATCGCTGCTCTTGGAAACTGGGTTTATCCTACGATGCGTCACTCTTCGCTCCAAGACGACGTCACGTGCTGCTGCCGCCGTCATTGAAGCAGCTGAGAAGATTTTGATACAAAAGTAAATTCTGTATTATCCTTATTTCTGAATTAGCCATTCACACGCATCAATTATCAGTTTCTACTTCTTCGTGTGTAGTGTTTTTGGTGTCAACTCTTCTCGCGAATCCTACTTACACATGATTTCTTCCATGTACGCCGACGTTTTCAGATGAGACTCTCTTTCCATCATTGCGACTGTTGATGATTATCTCTTGAGAGTCTCTCTTCGTGATGTCGGCAGGCATAGATAACTTCACCTGGTATGTTGGCCGAGAAAAGTTTTCATCCAAGTATTCTTCCAGGTGATTGGTAGGTTTTTGGATGGTACTTATCCTAATCCGTTTTCACTCATATGGATACGCCATTAGATCCTCTTGAATCCATATATTTATTTATTTGTTTCTCATATAAGCACATGCACACAAAGGTGAATTTTACAAAATTTCCGAACGAGGGACATAGGTTCCCCTTGGGATAATATCCTGTTTGTGATTAACAGACTCTTCTTTGTCTAACAAAATTACATCAATACAGCAAACAACAAAGATCAGTCACTGTGCCGCAAATTACAGACACTCGACAAAAATTGTTAGTGGATACGCACAATATAAACAATAAAAAATGAAAATTGAAAAAAACATCGATAAAGCCTGAATCACACGATCATTTTTTTCCGTCCCTTTTAAGGGATAGCTCCAATGATAGCTCAAATGATCGCTCGAAAATGATCGTGTGACGCGAACAAAGTCAGGGATGTCTCCAGCGATAGGGATCCCTATCGCTTTTTCCATCTCTGGGCACGTCCCATTTTCCGTCCCTGACTTCACCATTTAGCCAATCAGAGCGCTCAGCCGCGCGACTCTAACGTCACGTTCGGCTTTCAATGGAATGAGAGTAGTAAACGTAGTAAACATATAGAAATGATGCGAAGGGACGGAAAAAATGATGGAAAAAGGGACGACCAAAATGACCGTGTGATTCAGAAAATTATAGCTCGAGCTATCATTGTCACGGTCCCTGAAAAGCTATCATTGGAGCTATCCCTTAAAAGGGACGGAAAAAATGATCGTGTAATTCAGACTTAAGGATGAAGGTTAAGGGTGAAGCATCGGGCTGGATGTGGACGTAACCAAATGTTTTCTGTAGGGGATGGGGGACAGGAACTTGGTAGAGGGCATTAGTTAGGAACTACAACCTGAGCAAACAACCTGTAATCTTCAACCAATCAATTACATGCATTGTCATAAGCGTAATTAAGTTGAAAATAAATCATACTTACACTGAGGGTTAATTTTCCCTCTTCTACAGTGGATGCAATAAAAGCTCTCCGATGCTCAGCGATATACATAATCAGATGCTCATCAGTTGTAACTAACACTGCCAATAAAATGATGGTTAACTGAGAATACTTATCATTAGACCAAAATTAATTCAATGAGGGTATTCATTTTCTTCCAGTGCAAAGAAAACAGAACTTGTGGGTTCGTTAAAATAAACAGTTACAGAATATTTACAATGCACAAATTATTCCCAGAACTATTACCTACCAAATACTTCAGCAATAAATCCACTTTTGAAAATCCTTTAGCATATAGCAAGCTCATCAATTTTCCTAAGAAAAAATTAACAAATATCACCAAAATATGAGTACTAATGATGAAGCAGTACCAATTTAAAGTTTTTTCACTTCCATTAGCTATATATATCCACAATATCACACCCTGCATTCTTACTTAACACATATTATGAATTAAAGGACTGCTTTTTCATTCATTTGGTTTCTTCACTATGCATCAAGAGAATATAGCTTAGTGATTCAGGCTTAATACCGGAACACACAACGGAATCTAATTAGGATCAGTGCAATTTAAAGAGATAGTTAGTTTTATGGGACTTCGATAAATAGATGTAACATGAATCCTTTTCCAGGAAAAGAATCTGAAGTGAATTAATTGGGAGCACAACACGATTTCAGATGAGACTCCCTCTTCTCATTTCGTCCTGAATGCCTACCCTCTTCCTTCCTCTACCACGCTTCCCCAGTGTCTTCCCCTTAATCACCCTCTTACCCATTCCCTCTCCTTTCAATACGTCCTCCATCCATCTCTTCTGCCTCATCCGAACCTCTGGTACTAGATTCCTGCCATCTCCGGCCATATTCAATACCTCCTGGTTTGTCCTTCTCGCCACCCCTCCATCCTTCTTCTCCTCATCCTCATCTCAAAGTCCTTAAGTCTACGTACGTACATCCTTTGCAATGAGCAAGTCTCCGACTCAGTATGCAACCATAATTCGCCGGGAAAGCATCAACTCTTTCATCAGTTTTAGGGTGATATGAGAAGATGTGCTAGATTTTCTTCAAGTCTCATCGATTTTTTCAATCTTTCAAAGTTTTGAACCTGACCCTCTTTAAAAGCTTTGAATATAGCTTAATCTGGGGTTTGATTAGAGGCGATTAGTTTGGATCATTCGAATCTGAATCCAAGTACTGAAAGGTTCTCAAGACTCTGATCCAGTGGTTCTCAAACTTTTTGTTTCTCATTCCCCCCGTTTGACCATAGTTCAGGATATTGTTCCCTCTTCCCAAAATTAATGGTTACACAAAAATATTTTAACTCCACAACTGAAAATGATGCACATGTTTAGGATTTGGTCCTAAATTTTGGCGTAGAATAAACTTATTTGAACGCGGTAAAATAAGTCAAAACGAAACACAAATCAACGTAATAGGTATAAATGCAAAATAATTGCATTTTGCTGAAAAGTGGTCACATTGACCCCAAAACCTTCCTTAATTCCCGCATTTGTTGGAATTCCTCACTGGGTGAAAACCAATTCCACAATCTTTTATTTAACACTTTTGAGCAAAAGAAGAACAAAAGGCTTTAGCCTTACATTTTTAATACTTCATCCTTAGCAGAAGTAGACGTTTGTGTTAACTGATCATAGATGCTTTGGTAGATGCTTTAGTGAAGCAGTGCCGGATGTTCGGAAGGAAGATGAGCTATAAGAAAACAAAAGTATTGAGATTCTCTGGGACAAAGAAAGCGAGGCTGGTGATTAAAGTTGGAGGACACAAACTCGAACAAGTAGATAATTTTAATTACTTAGGTAGCACACTAGAGGAAAACGGGCGTAGTAGCAAAAACATATGGAGGAGGGTAGCACTAGCTAAGGAGGTGTTTAGTAATAGAAGGGTGCTTATGACGGGGAGGATGTGAAGACGAGGTTGAAGAGCTTGATATGGAGCGTAGCGTTGTATGGGGCAGAAACGTGGGCCCTCAGAAAGGCGGACGAGAATAGGCTGAAGGCATTTGAGATGTGGGTGTGGAGAAGGATGGAGGAGGTGACGGAGAGGAAGACTAACGAGGACGTACTTGAGATGGTGGGCGAGGAAAGAAAACTCCTGAATGAAATTCGAGATCGGCAAGATAGGTGGCTGGACGATGTAATTAAGGGCGAGGGGTTGCTCAAGGAAGTGATTGAAGGAATGATGTTGAGGAAGCGGGGAAGAGGAAGAAAAAGAATAGGTTTCATGGACAGGATGAAAAAGGGTAGATCATATGCTACTTACAAAACGGATATACTAGGGCGCGATAGGCCCCTGAAAGTGTAGAAAACCGAGAAGAGATACACTGACATTCAACAAAACCTACCTTTACGGGTAGAATAATTAAATGACTAATTTTAGTTTTGGAAAAATGTTAACCAGGGGAGTTATCTCTTAGGGAATCATTTTCAGTGTCTACATTAAAAAGATTACTCTTTTGAGGAAATCTTTTAGCTTGATTTACAACAATTGTGACACATTTTCCCCCCAATTGCAAGTCATGAGAGGGGAGCTCTATAGCTTGTTGGGCGGTGTAACCGGGTCAAGTGGGAGACAATTCAAGCGTAAGCCAGGCGCCGTGTCGTTTGTAGTTTACGAATCAAAGGATGGGTTGGGGAGGAAGGGAGGTTGGCGATGGGGGGGAAGGAAACAAAACACGGCGCAGCGACAAGCAATGGGGAAAGAGGGGAGTCTGAGAGAGGAGGGGGGGATGAGTGATTTGGGTGGGGGAGAGGCGGGAGAGAAGATATACTCGAGGTGGGGGCAGAGAAGAGGAACGATAATCTTTTCCACGGGGATTGGAAACATCACATGTCGGACGTATTTCTGTGCGCATATTACCTTTTTTCTTTTCATAAGCCATTGTTTGAGATAATCCGACTCTACAAAATTTAAAAACATACAATTGAATACTCTTAATAATGAACGATTGTAATGTAATACTCTGTAATCCCAGTTGCCAATTAAATTGCCTTAAAAATGCTCGGAAGCACCCCAATGCAAATTTAGACACGGATAATCGTGAGAATAATATTAATTGTTATGCAATTAATAATTAGAAGATTGAATACGAGTATATGCTAGAGATAGATATAATTATAAGATTGAATATGAGTGTCCTACGAGTGATTGGGGAGAAGAGATATTTTATGAAGAGATGTTTTAAATACACCCGAGTATTTCACTCTGGTGTACGAGAAACCGACTTATTAGACTCATTCTTTCGCATAAGAGTCACTGGAAAACTATGATGGAATGAGAAATAAATAGGAAGAATCACTGAGGAACAAATCAAGCAAATTAAGGTCGTTTGAGCGAATTATCGCTTTACCTAGAAATCAACGAATTTAGTCTCATTTTAAAGAAAAATATCTTACTCAAAACATCAGTCCCTTACCTAACTAATTTCCGTGATCTTTGACAATTAATACTAGTCCTTTTACATGGGAAATGGTAGTTTACGCACTCCAGAGAGACGTGATCTAAAAAATGAGGCATTTCTAACAACTAGTATCGTACAAAAAATTAACATGGTGTAGTTTGTACGTTTTCTCGACTTTTTTTTAAAGTAAATCATATTGTATCACAGAAAGACTATTTTTTCAGAATCGAAAAAACCTTCCGTTATGAAGGAGTTTTGAGCGTACCGGGCGTAATAAATGAATCACATCAAAGGCTTATGTGGATATTTTAAATTGAATTCCTTGAATTTAAGTCTTATACAAGTATATTATGCATTATTAATATTGTAGTATTTAATTCATGGTTCCTACAGCTGTGGAAATAAAAATGTATAATTCGAATATGGTCTCGATTATGATTAGGGAACTATCTCGCTCAAATAACCTTTAGGACATTAAAGCGAAGACTTGTCTCTTGTGTTGAATCAAACGGTTTGCTGCTAGAAAATTTGGAGACGACGCCTGCAGCAAACTAGAAAGATCTAAGGCTTCCCGGCGTATTGCGATGTTGAAGGATACTCGGGTTTTCCACCGGTTCAAACTCTCCATCTTGACTGACGTTTCGATGAACGACTCGTTCGGCAAAAATCCCTGTTCATCTAAACATCAGCTAAGATTTGATCTGGTGGAAAACCCGAGTAACCTGCTGCAAACTTGTTTTCGTACGAGTGAATGCTGTTTATGGACTAATAATACACCGAAATAGCGAATGGGTGTTATAATAAATGCTGAAATATGACATCTTTACTATGGTACTGGTGCCTTTTGTACGACATCTAAGATGCGGATGATATAGCTACCGTATCGGATAAGAAATCAGAGCTACAAAATAATAAATAAATAGAGATTATAATATAAAAATAAATAAATAGATAAGTAATCAGAGCTACAAAAGGAGTTAGAGCATTGTGAAAAGAGGAATGACAGCGAACCCAAAGAAAAGTAAACTACTGTGAATAGAGAAAGTAGAGCAAACCATTCAAGGGAGAGATTTATAAAATGAAAAAATGAAACTATAAAAGAATACAAATACTGAAGAGAATTAAAAAATCAGCGGTTTATACCACCAGATGAATAAAACATACATACATACATACCCATCACGCTGTTCCCTTCCGGGGTAGGCACAGTCAAAATGTTTCACTCATTAATACATAATTGTACACCTAACTCTGCTTCAATAATTTCCTCCATTCTGACCTATCCTTGCAAACCTCTTTTGCCTCATTTACCCCCATACACTGTTTCATACACGCTCTCCTGTTTTTAAGACTCCTCATATTCCTCCTAAGAATTTTCTAAACCACCTTCAACCACAACTTTCTCGGCCTACCTCTACCTCTCACACCAATGGAATGTTGCGTTGTATGGGGCAGAAACTTGAACCTTGAGAAAGGAATTGAATATACAGATGGCTTTTGAGATGTGGGTGTGGAGAAGGATTGAAAGGTGAGATGGATGGAAAAGAAGACGAAGAAGGAAGTGCATAGTATGGTTGGCAAGGAAAGGAAACTTCTGAATGAAATCGGTGATTGGCAGCGTAAGTTGGCGGAGGAAATAATGAGGAACGACGGGTTGGTCAAGACTATGATTGAGGTAAGGATGTTAGGGAAGGGGAAGAAAGGAATAGGTTTTATCGACGGAATAGAGAAGGGTAGATTACAAGGTTAGGCGAAGAAGGAAGTACTGGAGGTAGATGGGTTCCTGCAAGTGCTGAAAATCGGGAAGAGCTTCTCTGACTTTCAACAAAACCTACTTTTAACCGGTAGAACACGTGAAAAAATAAATAAAGATTTTCTCTCTCTCCACGAGCCGAAAATGGCGGCCGCGCTAGCAGACGACGGAGTCGGCCGTACTTTTTAAAATACAGAACTTTATCTCCGTCCGCTCAAGGCGATGCCACGCGGGGGCAAAAAGCAATCAATCGACTCGTCACCCGAAATATTTTTCGCCTCCGAAGCGCGCGGGGGAAGATCCACAACGTCGAAATCGCGCCCGTCCGAAACCGCGCCTCTTTTGTTTTGAGAGGAGACCAAAACACGGGCGTGCACGGATGGAGATTGGAGTGGGGGCGGGGGGTGGTTTTGAGAGACGGAGGAGGTGGCGAGGGGGCGTGACTGCCCCTCTCTCCCCCAATGGCTGTGTAGAGGAAGGGGAGTGTATAAACTGTGAGGCGACAATCCCTCTCTTTCTCTCCCTCTCTCTGAAGCGCTCTCTAAAACACATCCGCGCTCACACGCTCACCTACAGACATTCGAACAAGAGGATTTGACCTGTTGGGGTAGAAATCCGCGAGCTTCGTTGTTATGATAAGCCGCGGGCCAATGTCAACAGCGAGAATGGGGTTGAGACCACCTACCCCCTCGCCCTCTCCGCCCTCCCCTTGCGTACCCAGCATTCCCTCACCATTCCCTGTCCCTCCCTATCTCCGCAAATCCCTCACCCTTCGCACCCCCCCCCCATCCTCCTCGGAAGGAAGGCGTGCGAAAAGGGATAAGCTCGTTCTCTCTCTCTCGTTCCAACCCCTTCCGTTTCCATTAAAACTCTCCGGAAACGATTACATCGTCCGATGCGTGGAAAAACATCGCAGCCGAACGTTTGCTTATTTTTTAGACAACATACATGAAGTACATACACCCTTACACCACCTGTTTAGCGAATGGGTGCAATATTAAGTGACATGCCTCCTTTTACATTAAACATAAGAGTGGAAGAGGTTAAATGTCAGCGGATGCAACCAATCCGGTGAAAGAGGAGCATCCTAGTAGACGAAAATCGACACGTTGTCGGTTGATCATCGAAACCGCTTAGATATTTTAATAGAAAGTGTGGAAAATACCAAGTCATTTTTCTATTACTATGTCTAAATTCCACAAAGTACAATCGTCTACATTCACGTATATGGATAAGAGAGAAATGAAGAAGTAAACGGAAGAGAAAAAGACGAAAGGGCCATTTGGAACTCGACACAGGAAAGAAGAACCAAAAGCATTAGGCACACCCTGTGGCACAACGGGTTCACGATGATTACAATCGAAGGAAAAATTAATAGATTTTTTGGAAAAGGCCCAAAATGAAGGCCGAGGGATGAAAAACATGGACCAAATAAAGAGAAGAAATCAGAAGAACTACCTAACTACTAGGGGTGTCTACTGTACATTAAAAAAGTCGAGTCCGTTGAGTTTGGGAAGCTGTTACTTCAAGTTGGATCAATCGACTGGACGAAATAAACCGCATTTAATAGAAGAGTCATTTCTGCGTATATTGATGCATGTATAATTTTTTTCCTTATCCTTATCTGCACTTTTACGCTATTTTATTTGAAAAAAGATACTGTTTTCGGCGCTCAAAATCCGATGGCCCCTTAATGTTATCGTCATTCTCTCAATATTTAGGATAGAGATTGGGGAATCTGACATAAGTTAGCTAAACATGTTTCTGACATAATATAGGAAATAAAATGCTTATATGTTCACTTTTTACACGAGTTGTTGTAAAAGTTGTAATTCTCGGCTAATTCTGAAACTAACGATGCGATACAGGTTTGAGTTACACCGTTTTAACTCCAATGATGCCAGTAGAGCAAATATGTGCATTAAAATTAGTATAATAGACTGGTATTTTCAAAAACGATTTTTAATTATGCGTAATTTACGCGCAGAAAAAGCAAAGCTTCCAGCGGAAGGAGCGTCGAGGCATCGCAAGGGGAAGGTAGGGGAAATCGCCCAAAACTGTCCGATGTTGCCACTTCGTACCTACATCGGTAGGAGACTGTGAAGTGCGAATGATTCGGAGTGTCATTTGCTTAGTTCCAACATCTTAGTGCCATAGGCCAATATATCGGCTTTTGGTTTTCAGGGTGCCGCGGGCCGATTTTTCGGCTTTTGAGAGCATATACTGTTTATGCTAATAATACTGCAGTAATCAGGTGTATTGCTGAAGTGGTATAAAATATTTTAAAAACAAGAAGTCTTGCCTTTTTGGTCAAAAAAACCCCTGGAAGAATTTTTTTCAATGGCTTCGCAATAGTTTTTTGCAATGGTGTAGCGTCGTATTTTAATACTATTGGCATTCATCGCTAGAACCATTCTAGAGTGGACGTAACTAAGAGGGCTAAAGAATGCGAGCTTAGTTTATACATTACAATACTAGTGACTTAAGTGGCTCATTATTAAACGGCGAGAGGTTAGCAATGAGAGCCACTTAAGCTTTGAGTATTGTATACTACTTTATGGCTCTTGTGACGAATTCAAAAATGAAATTTAAAATAATATACAGAACAACGCTAAGTCTAAATTTACCCATTACGGCAAGTTTTATTTATCTTAAGAAAATAGTAGCTCGAAGCGCTGGTTCCTCTTTACGGTAGTATGTGCGAGATAGTTCCCTCGTCATAATAAAGACCATATTCAAATTATACGTTTTAATATCACCAGCTGTGAGACACACGCATTAAATTTTGCATTATTGATGGTGCATTGATATAGTTTTACATGACAGAAATTGTAAGTAATCAAATGAAACTATCTAAACAAGTCTTTAACTTGACTCATTTTTTCACGCGGTGCGTTTGAAACCCCATCAAAACCGAAGGTTTAATGTGATCCCGGAGAATTTACTGCGGTGACAATATGATTAATGTTAAAAAATAGTTGAGAAGTCAAACAAACTACACTTTATTGATTTTGTGACGAGATCTAAGTGTAGGAGATGCCTCACTTTTTATATAAGGTCTCTCTGGAGTGCATACACGTACCATTTCCCATGTAAAGGGGCTAGTATTTTCTGGAAAATATCTCCGAAAGTAATGTGGTTAGGGGTTAAATTTTTGGTGTTAATGGAAGGGTGATATATTTTCCTTTAAAATGAGGCCAAATTCGTTGATTTCTAGGTAAAATACTATTTCGCTATATACCGATCTGGGCCTTCTTCTACCTCTTGAATGGAAGGAACCCACTATCATTTTCGAGCTGTTCTTTATCGAACGCTCGTGTAGTTCTTGAGTCCTCTAGACGCAAGCTGTCGAGGCCCAGTTAAAGTCGACGTCGTTTTGGAGAGCTCTCCAAAATCCTACCATTCAACCAGTGGAATACAGAAATGAAACCATGCTTACCTAGAGTGGTTCGGCCCGGTCTCTCAGACCGAAAATATAATCTTTCTGGTGACGCAGGCGAGATATGAAATTTTGTTTTTCTTGCTTTTCAGGAGCATTCTATTTAGGTAATACTGCTCCTCCGATATGCAAGCCAAGAAATCACTTCGTGTTAGCATATCGCTACTTATAGCTACTTTCGGTCCCACAGGCCGTGCGTCTCCACTCGTGTCTTCAAATACTACTTATTTTGTTGTGCTTTATTAAATACGATATGTTGAAAATGTGGATAAGTGATTTCTATCATATTATGGAAATGAATCCTTTTTTATGAACCTATTCCTTTTAATGGTTATTTTTCTCTTATGAAGAAAAATAATGCTCTAGTCTGCCCATTTTACCTTATAGCACAAATTGAATACAAAATTAGGTACCTTCTCTTTTCATTGTTAAAATTTTGAGTAAATATTTTTCAATTCACGTTAGAATGTTGCAGTTTATATATCATTCAAGAAAAAATTGATATCTTCTTTTTTAAACTCCAAAGTCATTATCGGTCCAGAAGACCGACGTCGCTATTAATTTTTAAAAAGTATTCGACCGGTAGAGGTAGGTTTTGCCGGATGTCCTCTCCGTTTTCTACACTTTCCGGGGCCTATCTATCTCTAGTATACCGTTTTCCGCCTCAGCATACGATCCGCCCTTCTTCATTCTGTCCATGAAACCTATTCTCTTTCTTCCTATTCCCCGCTTGTCCAATATCCTTCCCTCTATCACATTCTTGAGCAACCCCTCGACCCTTATTACATCCTCCAGCCACCTACTCTGCCGATCCCGGATTTCATTTAGAAGCTTCCTTTCCTCGCCCACCATCTCAGGCACTTCCTTGTTGGCCTTCCTCTCCGTCCACCTCACCTTTTCCATCCTTCTCCACACCCACATCTCAAATGCCTGCAGCCTCTTTTCGTCCTCCTTTCTGAGGGTCTGAGTTTCTGCCCCATACAACGCTACGCTCCATATCAAGCTCTTTACCAGACCCTCTTCACATCCTTACCCAATGTTCCCGCCATCAGATACCTTCTATTACTAAACGGCTCCTTAGCTAGCGATATTCTCTTACGTATGTCGCGTATATGTGCGTATCCTTAAACGCAAAGTAAGTGACCTTGAGATCTCTCGCAATCAGCTAGAGCAGAAGTTGTTAAGAAACTCTCTCGAAATCCGAGGTATCCCCATTAAGCCGGGGAAGGACCCCTCCAGTTCGCTGAGGGACGTTGGAGCGGCCCTTGGAGTCTCTGTCGCTATCGAGGACATCGACTATTGCTATAGATCACGTCATCGATCAGCCACCGATGAGTCATTGCAATCGCCAAGTCTAATAGTCAGATTTGTGCAGCAGTCAACCTGGGACGCGCTACTTCAACGTAAGAGAGTGAAGAGAGATCTTCCAACGCGTGATTTAGGTTGGTCAGAGACAAAGGTTAGTACTGTATATGTGAAGGAGGCTTTGACTCACTTTTACAAAAGGCTCTACGACCAAGCGCGCGCTTTGCGAAAGGAAAAGAAAATTAAGTACGTTTGGGTGAGGGCAGGAGCTATTTTGTGTCGTAGAGAGGACAAGGAGCAGGTTGTGGTGATTACATCTATGGAGGATCTGCAAAAGTTTCAATAGCAATTACTGACCTGCGGCCTCTCTTCAACTAGTTTCACTTTACTTGTTAGAAAAATATCAAATTTATTATGTTAGTATTAATTGTTCATATATCATGAGGATGAACATTCATCGGCGTTCAGTTTACTGCATGTACAGAGGGTTGAAGTCTTTCTTTGTGATTATGATTTCGCTTGGTGTTCGAGGAAAATCTTTAAAGATATTATGTATTTTGATTGTCTATGTATATTTAACCAATTATGGTATATATGTCACAAGGGCTAAGATTATTCGGGATGCAGAGTACAACATGCACAGAGGGTGCAAGTTTTGCATTGTGAATGTGGTATCTTTGACTTTGACAGTTAGGATTATACGATCTCTCGGTTCCTGTAAGAAAACCGAGAGTATTGCAACTATCATTATAAAATGTTTTCTTTCTCGGCCTACCTATCGGAGATATTTCATTATTTGTTTGCAAAATGAATGACTTGCAAGTTTGCCATGTTAACGCGCAGTCTATGAGAGCCCACTTTGACGAATTTGAGAGTCACTTTCTGGAGCACTCATTCCACATCATTGCAATCTCCGAGACGTGGCTTAAGCCAGCGCTTCGAAGTACTACTTTCATAAGAAAAATTTTCTTAGCTGGAACAAGATGAAATTGCTCAAAATGTTATGAATAATAATAATAAATAATTTTCAACTATTCAACTTGGTTATATTGAACATGAGTTTTCTTCCAAATGAAGTAATTCAGTGATATGAAGAAAGGCTTTTATATTGACGTCATGTCTCAGAGGAACTTTCAAGTTTTCTCATTAACGACTTTTTAATTGCAATTATAATAAAAATAGGGATCAAATAAAATAACAGAACTAGAAATCGCTTTTGCTTTTTCCATAGAAATGTAATTAAAACAAGTTTATTAGACATATTTGCTGGCGATGAACTTGACAACACCGTAAAGAAACCCGTGTTGCACTGCGGTAGACAACCTTTTTCGTTTGCGTTGCCTCGTTGAGTTTCATTGCCTTTGATATTATTTTTCAAGCATTTAGCTTCAGTTTTACAATACGGCATTTTGAATGGTAGTTACATGTTATACTTCCTCTATTACTTTAGAGAACGGCTGTATTTATAACTCAGCTCTCTTGGGCAGTGTAATTTGGCTTTTTGAATCGCTAATTCCATTCTAGAGCTAAAGTAATGGCGTCATCAGTTCATTTTAAGGGTAAATTTGTGTCTAAATGTAAGGCTAATAGCTTAGAAATTCTAAGGAAAGGGAATGTTACTGTAAGTAATTTTCAAATCAACCCTTCGTGTTCACCTGTTGAAGGATGCCGAATCGTTGACGTGTATTTCTTGGCCAAGCAGATGATTTGTACGGAGTGTGATTCAGTGCTTTGGTCAAAGAAGTTCTCGGAGACTTTTCAAATTATGGGCATAAATCTCACTGTTGCACAAAACCCTCTGTTTCCTCCACAGAAGTGTCCCTACAAGGTTACTCCCTGTTCCGATGGGATGGATCGGAAAAAGTGGGTGGGGGAGTCGCGGCATTCATTCGAAGCGATTTCCAAGTGCGTCAGATCGGGGCTTCACCGAGGCGACAATGCTGCGCCATCGAATACCTCATCTTGGAGATCACTGTAGAGAGAAAGAAGATCCTCCTGATGGTTGTTTACCGTCCATCAAAAACGAGTTTCTATGCTGAGTTAGAGGAGGCTCTGTTTCGAATAATGCCCTTGTACGAAAATACAATTGTTACGGGTGACTTTAACCCTTTGAATGCCACGCGACGATATATCGTCGTTTGCAGAATGTGCCAGAAGTGCCAACGACGATATATCGTTGTCTATGAGGAGACCTGTTTAAACAATGAGTCATTACAAAAAAAAAATATTTTTTTCGTATTCATTAGCAAAAAAGCATTCTTTTTCAAATACAGAAGTGATCATGTAAAAATAGAAAAAAATAATAATTAATTTTCCGTTTTAAACATATAATAATTTTATGAATAAAGGCCTAAAAATATATCAAAATACCCATGGCACTTCTGGGAGTACCCACCAAACAATTGGTGGCACTCAAAGGGTTAATGTCAATTTTGAAACCGATAATCTGGGTAGACGATATTTATCTAGTCTTTTCTTCTCTCGTAGCCTCCATCTTGTTCCATTTAGATCAACACATCATGTAGCCAAATGTAGCTCGTGGCTGGACCTAATTGTAACGGATCAGGTGGATAAGGTCTGTAAACACGGTCAATATCCTGTTACTTTTCTATCCTTCCATGACTTGATTTATATCTCCTACACTCTGTCAGTTCCGAAAAAAAACAAGAAAAAGCCTGTAGCGGCCGTAACTACGATAACATAAACTCGGAAAATCTCACCAGAGAACTTGAGACGCAAAACTGGAAAGAGATTTTTGAAGTGGAAGGTATCGATAGCAAGATAGAATTATTCTATGGGATCCTTTCCAAATTGTTGGATAAATATGCACCATTGAGATTCTTCCGAACCAAGCATGAGCCTGCCCCTTGGCTTACACCTGAAGTACGACTCCTGATGAAAGAAAGAGATCGCGAGAGAAAAAATTTATCAGATCAAAAAATACATGCTTTCATGATCGCTTTAAAATCCTTAGGAATAAAGTAGCCTGCCTAATTAAATTCCATAAAAATAAGTTCCTGTAGGAAAAACTTACCAATGCAATGGACTACCTAAGTCTTTGCTCGGACTTTTGTAAATACAGAATCATAAGTGGAAGAAGAACACCTGCTAGTATCCCTCCGTTGGAAGATCTCAATGATTTCTTTTTACTGTTTCCTCATACATATCAATCTCACCAGGCCTTGAATAATTTGATACTGTTTGAGGATAAGAATTTGCATTTAACTTTCCACTTCCTACCACAGTAAGACAGGAAATTCTTCGTACGAAATCTAATGCAAATGGTCCTGACGAGATTCCAATTAAGTTTATTCATCTGTGTTTAAATGAAATTAAACCTGTTATTCAACACTTTTATGAGTACAGTTAATTGAACTCATGGTTCCCTTCTCATTGGAAAAAGGATTTATTCGGCCAATTCCAAAGGTGGCCAATCCCAAAGAAGTATCGGACTTCAGACCGATCTCCATACTCAGTGCGCTTTCTAAAGGACTAGAAAGAATTGTTGCATCACAAATTTCAGAACACCTTTCAAAGAATAACCTCATTGATCTACAGCAATCAGGATTTTAAAAAAATCATAGTACTCAAACAGCACTCCTAAAAATAACTGAAGACATTAGATTGAATAGAGAAAGTAGAAGATTGACCATATTAATCTTATTGGATTTTAAAAAAGCTTTCGACTCCATCGACCACGAAATTATGCTTCAGAAACTTATTGATTTGAATTTCTCAGCAAGCTCCTTGAATTAGTTTCAATCATACCTGACAGGAATTTCAATACCATACCTGACAATTTCCTCCTGGAAACCAACATCCACCGGATTACCTCAGGGCTCAGTCCTGTCACCACTATTGTTCCCTATTTTTATAAGAGAAATACCAAAGTGCCTTAGACATTGTGACTACCACCTATATGCTGATGGTATGCAAAGTTATATCTCTCGCCCCTCTTCCTTACTACATGACACAATTAGGAAGGTTAACTAAGATATCAATAGCATTTGCACTTAGGCTAACAATAATAATATCTTTATAAACCCTTCTAAAACAAAAGCAATCATTATTGGGAGTAACAAACTCATTAAAGACAAAGTGAAAATATCCCCAAAATAACCGTTCAACATTTGAAGTTTGAGTACTCTAAATCGGTATTAGATTTGGGTGTAAAAATTGATGAAACTCTTTCTTGGAATGAACACGTGATTGATATTTGTAACAAAACGTTCAAAACTCTGGCCCAACTTAAAAGACATCGAAACAACCTGCCCATCGGAATTCGTCTGAAATTTGTTACTACGCTTATACACCCATACTTTGATTACTGCTGTGCAGTATATAATGACTTAAGCGAGAAATTAAACCATAGGCTGCAGAGAATCATGAATGCGTGTGTAAGGTTTATCTACGATATACCTAAATATGACCACATCAGTGTGCATTACGAGAAAGCAAAACTGCTCAAAGCTAAGACAAGAAGAACATACTTTATTGCAAACCTGACCCGTAAAATAATAGCCACGGAAACACCCAAATATCTTTATGAACGATTCAGATTTTCAGGAGAGATCAAACAAAGAGTCACCCGCGCCACACTTGGCAACCTGTACTTACCACAACACCGAACTACTTCTTTTCGTTACTCATTTCTGGTACAGGAAACTCGTATCTGGACACACAATACCGCTGGAAATTAGACTCGCCCCTAACGGCAGTTTCAGAGAAAAATTGTACTTGTACCTTTTACGTAATAAGAATTGTTTAAAATAATATTATAAATTGTACAATAAAATACCGACAAAATTTTCGAATTAAATAATCCATCAGTAAAGTAATGCTTACTGGGGTGGAGGTTGGTACGATGTAGGTAGGTGACGAGGGTTGTCATTTTTGGTGCCCCGGCAAACCGTCCACTTCTAGCGAGTTAGAAAGTGTATCGGCATACATGCCTACTGGTTATGTTTAGTTCCCAATATTATTATTAATATCATTATTTGTTTCTATGTAATGTAGCACCTGAAAGAGTGAAACTATTATTTTTTTCTTTCTTTTTTGCCATTCTGTTGTGTTACCACGGTGTTAATGTTCTTTTGTTTTTCTGTGATTTATGTAAAAGTAACTGGGAGATTGTGTTTATTTCGAAAAATGTAATTTTGTTGAACCTAGAGTCCGAAGGACTAAATTCTATTGTATTCTATTCTATGTCCCGATAATTCACGTAGCTACTGTTGGGTTAAAAGGCCAGGGGAGCATCCCTCTGCGGCCGCGGCTTATTTTTTCATCCGGTTTCCAGTTGTATGTAGCGGTAGAAGAGCTGAGAGCTGCTGACGGGTAGGAAGGGTAGAATTATCCCACTCCCCCAACCACGGCAGCGGTGGCAGGGGGTGTTGGAGGAGGCAGGAAGGCGCGGGGGGTCTCTCTGGGGCAGCGGGAAAGGGGGGGGGTGCAAAGTGGAACAAAAAACGCCGTATCCAACGCGTCTCTCAGGGGAGGGGGGCTAGGGAAGGGAGGAAGGGTAGAGTGAAGAGGACAGAAAAAGGGCAGGCAATCATTTCTTCTCGCTTCTCTCACGCCCGACGAGCCGGCCCTGCCATTCTTGAGTTGTAATTAAGTTAACCCCAATGGAGGTGGGGGGGAGGAGGATGAGGAGAGGGGGAAAGATTGAGTGAGTGATTGGAGGTAGGGGAGGGGGCTCTCTCGAGATTCCCCCATCTACCTTGAGGTACGATGGGGTGACGGAAGGTGGGGAGGAATATCTCTCCACCCCCTCCCTGGAGCAAGACTCAGCTACCCTAGCTCTCTCCTTCTTGGCCATCATCTCATCCGGTGGCTGCCCAGGTGGCGACAGGGTGAAGTCCTCGCCGGTTAATCTGAGGGTCTGGGATTTGAATCCCGCTTAGGGAGATTTTTCTCCACCCATGACATGGATGTTTATGTTCGTTTGTTGTCATTATTATTTAAGTATTCTACCAGTAAAAGTAGAGAATCTTCTCCCGGTTTTCTACACTTTCAGGGACCTATCTATCTCTAGTATTTCCTTATTCGCCGCAGCATACGATCAACCCTTCATCATCCTGTCCATGAAACTTATTCTTTCTTCCTCTTCCTTGCTTGCCCAAAATCCTTCCCACTATGACAGCCTTGAGCAACCCATCGCCCTTTATAACGCCCTTCAGCCATCTACCCTGCCTATCATTCAGAAGTTTCCTTTACTCGCCCCCTAGCTCAAGCACTTCCTTGCTAGTCTTCCTCTCCGTCCACCTTACCATTTCTATCCTTCTCCATACCCACATCTCAAATGCCTGCAGCCTATTCTCCTCCTCCTTTCTGAGGGTTCACGTTTCTGCCCCCTACAACGCTACGGACCATATCAAGCTTTTTACCAGCCTCTTCTTCACATCCTTACCCAAGGTCCCCGTCATCAGCTCTTTTCTATTAATAGACGCCCCCTTAGCTAGCGATAATCTCTTCCATATATCTTTGCTAATACGTCCTTATTCTTCTAGCGTACTACGTTAGTAATTAAAATGCTCTACTTGCTCGAGTTTGTGTCATTCAACTTAAATAACCAACCTTGTTTTCTTTGTCCAAGAGAATCTCATTACTTTTGCTTTCTTTTGGTTTATATTTATTCCGAATATCCAGCACTGAATTTTTAAAGCATCTACCAAAGCTTGAAATTCCTTTGAAGATCCACTACCATTCGCCTGATCGTCCGCGACCATTTCCTCAGCGTAAATGTTGAAAAGGAATGGCGACAACGGGCACCCTTACTTTACCCCGCGAGCTATACTTGCTCACCCTGATTCACCGTCAGCCACCTTCACCTTCAGCCAGCGCTCTTTGCGGCATATATAAGTTTGGGATTAGTTTGTTGTTGTTGCTACTGTAATAATTTTGATGAGGGTCAATTGAGCTGCTTTCATAACTTTTTCCTTGTAAGTATTCTATTGGTGGGTTTTATCGTAAGTCAGATAAACTCCTTTCCATTTTCCCCACTTTCAGGGTCCTATCAACCTCTCGCATTTCGGTTTTTGCCTCAGCATAAGATCTACCCGTCTTCATCCCGTCCATGAAACCTATTCCCTTTCTTCCTTTTCCTCGCCTGCCCAACATCTTTTGCTCCTATAAAGCCTTGAGAAACGCATCACTCCTAATTCCTTCCTCCAGCCACCCACCCTACCTATCTCTCGTATTTTATGGAGAAGTTTCCTTGCCCATCATGTTAAGAACTTCCTCTTTTATCTTCCTTTCCGTCCTCTGCTTCTTCTTAATCCTTCTCCACACTCTCATCTCAAACACCTGCTGTCCACTCTTGTTCCCCTTCCTCTGGCTCCACGTTTCCACCCAATATAACCCAACACTTTATATCTAGTTCTTCTTCAGGCGCTTTTTGCAGCGATAGAAAATATATCATACATTCTCAAAATCGTGACGAACCCCCATTGTTTTGCGGTAGTGGCGGGCGGGCGGGTGGCGGTGAATACGGATAAGGTTAGATAAAACCAAAGGTTTGTTTCTTTCAAATGAGGCATCAAGATTAATTTATTGTTCATGTCTTTCCTAGGCTAAAAGTTGCTTGATTTTTTCATGATTATGTCGGGTCGATACTAGCATCCTTGAGTGATTTTATTATGTCGATATTTTCCTCTTTCCGTCAAATTGATGGGCTACGGTTTATTGGCTTCTTGGTCCTTTACTCGCAAAATTTGGCATTTATTACAACTTAACTGGCCGTGTTTCTTTTAGATTCAATCTTTAAATGATAAATACATGATGCATAGAAAGTGATTAAATCTCATATTCGTGGATAAATTTATCTTCTTTCATCTTGAGGTCCTTTTACGTGATGCTTCCCTCATCGCTGAAAATTGGACGGAACTAAGCATGATTCAGAATAGCCATGGGAAAAGAAACCGCTCAGGAGAAGAAAAGCTACCATTCATAAATTATTTATATTAACTCCTAAACTTTTAACGGATTTAGAATATGGAAGAAGAAGGAAGAGGGTAGGAATTCTGGACGAAATAAAATGGGGGAAACGATATGAGGAATTTAAGAAGGAACTGATGGCGGGTTATCCATAGGAATGAAAACGTGACGATGCGCCAGAAATTAGGACGTCAGGATAAGAATGGTGGGGTTTAATTTTAAGCTTGTTTTACCGTGAATTAGTTGATTTCTATGTTGTGGTTCATTAATTTCATTGCTCGGTATTATTTCTATGCATCTTTTTATTATGCAACATGCTATTTCTTGTATGTTGAGTAAAGACAAACATAATTTTTTTTCGATATCCTGCTAAATCATGAAAGATCCTAGGTTTTCCCGGCGTATCTGCTGGGTAAATGTTTCTCGGGTGTTCCGCCGGGTGAGCAGGTCCATAGGTCCCGACGTGTCGGAGAACGACTTAGTCTCCATCTTCAAGGGTTCCGAAACGTTGGGACCTATGGACTTGTTTACGCAGTGGAACACCCGAGAAATATTTATCCTGCTAAATCATATTTTTATATTGTTTTAAAATAAGCCGGGCAACATCTCCTTTGTAATGAAGAATGGATAGCCATTAAAAATCTTTCGGAGGGTCTAACTGCTGTAAATATCTATGTATCCATTAATGTAAAATGGACGCCCTTGTTATTATGCTCTTGATTAAGATTGTTTGGTCGAGATTTTTCCTCAGTCATAATAGGGGTCAATCTTCATTTTATGTACATAAATGCTAGAAGCTTGAAGTAAATATTGTAACACTAACTACGCAAATACTTTGTTGTCAATCAAAGAAATTATTTTTAATTAAGTAAATGTAAACATATACGGTTTCAACTTGACTCATTGTTTATACGCCGTTCGCTTAAAATACCTTCACAACCAAAGATATTTTTCAAATTCTGTAAAAATTATTGCTGTGAGTAATTGATTCGTTGAAAAAATAGTATAGGAAGCATAAAAACTACTCAATGGTAAATTATTTGACGAGATCAATTTTATTACATTTTCCTAATTTTTTAAGCAAGTCCTTCTGGAGTGCATACTCATTCCATTTCCCGTGGAAAATGGCTGGTTCATTTTTTATTTAGACATTTGGACGTAAGAAAGGAAAGAGGATACTTGAAAACCCTACTCACAGGCTAAACATGTAAAATACCGAAGAGATTGGCCTGATTAGTATGGCTTTTTTTACAATATTCAAGCAAATTGCCCATGGTTTTAGCTGCATACCGTTTAGAAACCTACCAATATGCTGGCAGAACACTGAAATGAATCAATCTTGAAACGGGGCATGGTAAGTTGGTTGATATTTTGTTATTATTGAAAAAAATTATACATCTTTCTTTATTTTCTTTGCTAAAGTATTCTATCGGTTTATTTAGGTTTTGTAGAGTGTCAAAGAATCTCCTCCCGGTTTTTTACGCTTTCAGGAGCCTATCTCTCTCTAGTACATCCTTTTTCGCCTCAGAATACGATCAACCCATCTTCGTCCCGCCCATGAAACCTATTCTCTTTCTTCCCTTTCCCCGCTTGCCTTGCCATTCTTCCCGCTGTCACATTCTTAAGCAACCCATCGCCATTTATTACACCCTACAGCCACCTACTCTGCCAAAAATAACATAAAATATACCGGTGATTAAGCCTAAACGCCTTCCATGTTTTGTTTCAGGAGAGTTACAGTATCTTTTCCATGATATATCATGCTTGTCATACTGAAGTATCATAGCTTTCGGCTATTGTCCAATATGAATATTATTTCGTAGCATTACCCATCTGTAATTTCCCAAACTTTATTTTTGAGGAGTGGGAATGTAAGTTCAATCCAATCCAATCTAATAGGAATTTTATAGAGAAGTCAAATGCATCGAATTATATGTGGAATTATATCTAGCTCAAACTACCTTGAGTGAAGTTGAAAACCGCGTTAGGAAAGGTTTGCCCTGTTTAGTTGCTCTGTTTTGTCCGTTGCGCCTTCGTGTTCTCCGCCCGTCTAAAACGAATCCCACCGCTTCCTCATTCGGCCGACCCTTTTCAGACAACGTTGCCCGCCAAGGCAGGTCGGTACAATTCGTGCGTACATGTGTCGAGAGCATACGCGGATGTGAACCCGTCCGAAACATCGGATGCTTCCGCCGATAAATAAAAAAAAGAGGGGAGGAGGACCATTTGCGACGCCGCCCTAGAGGCAGGAGGCGGGAATGCGAGAGGGGCGGAAGGGGACGGAGGTTTGTGTTGGGGGATCGCTTTGAAAAGAGACGGTAGGAAAAGAGAGGAGGAGGGAAGTTTGTGTGTGTGAATACGTGTGAATGTGATGTGCGTGAGGCCGTGTATCCCGCGTGTGGTGGGAGAGCGGAAAGCTGTTGGACATTCGGGAGGCCGGGAAATGGATTCTGCGGGAGGATCATGGGAGGGGTGGCGGTGAGGTGTGAACGTTCCATGGTGTGGGCGTTAGCGGAGGTGGCGAAGGCTTCGGACGCGAACACGGATGACTGGAGCCGGGGGAGAGGGGCGGGAATTCGAAGGGGTAGGTAGGTGGGGGGGGGGACTACGCTGCGAGACCAGCAAGCCACCCCCTCCTACCCGCGCACACACGCACCAGAGGTGGGCATGGGCATGTTTGGTGGTCGATGATGGCGATGCCCTTCGGATGAGGGGGGTTTTAGCCTCAGCCCCCCCTTTCTCTGCCCTCTGGCACCTCCACCCTCCTCCCGCAAGGTATAAGGTGCGCGCAGGGGGTGGAAAGGGAGTTATTTTCCGTTCTCCCGGTATAGCGGGGGGAGGAGGTAGGGGGGAGAGTCCATCGGTGGCCGACACATGGGCCCGTTCTCAGCCATCACTCCTCTCTCGCCCTCCCCTTCCGTCCGCTTCCCCATTGCGCCTTCCCAGCCTCTGGCCTCCTTCCTTGATGATCTCCTTCCTTCCTGGACCTCCTTCCCTCTCCTTCTCCCGGAAGGGATTCTCTTCCTCCTCGCCGCCTTTTCTTCTCCATCCCCTTTCATCTGCCTCTTCCTCGTTTAGCCGGAAGCACGGAAGAGGGGCTCGTTGGACGTGTCCGGAGAATTCGGACGTAATTTTCAGGATTGAGGTGCTAATTCCAAGCGGGCAAGGGAGAAGCCGCCGCCCCACTCCCATCATTTCTTCCCTCACTCACATATTAAGACTCCATACTGATTCTCTTATGTTTCCTCACACCTCCATCTATTCACTGCCTCGACGTGCGGAGGACAGTGAATGCAAATTATTATTACTGTAAAAAAATCTCAAAGCTGGCTATTTCCTCGGAGGTAGCATTCATAAACCTATAAATAACTAATGCACATAATTTAAAATGATTGATTTCAATCACCGCACAACAGTTTTACTAATTAATAAATTAAATATTTTAAAAATCAACGAAATAAAATGTAAACATTTAAAGGAGAAGCCTTTGAAAAATCAATTTTCTGCAATAAATCTGTTCTTCAAATTTTAGAAATTAGTATTAAAATTTTTTGAAAGGTCTCAGACAATTTTTTAAAAATTTTTGGGAGCCGCTGGAGAATCAGAGGCTGCACGCTGGGCTATGTTATCTTGAAAAATTTAGAACAGGTGGGTTTCTAAGCGACACAGAGTATATCTTTTTGACGCCACACTACTTCTCTAGGCCCGACAGAAGCGATAAAATAAGAGAGACACATTGCCGAACAGATAGATACCAAAATTCGTTCATTCTGAACTTATTAAGGGACCATTATAAAACCGGAACTTTACTTAAAACACTTCCATAGTGAACTTTACTATTTCTCCTCCGAAAATCTCTTTTGTTACACCTTTACACGGCTGGTGTCCTAACCTTCTACGCCACACGCCTATGCGGCGGCTCGCAGGGTAACATGTAGATGAAAATGTTCTGCAGAAAGACATTTCCAGTCCACAAGAATTCTGTCGAGTAATGAGAACTTTTCACAATTTTGGATGAGAAGGATGAAATGAAAATTAAGTCCTCTCTCTTTTTATGTACCCTCCGCGTAATTTTAAGCGGTCTTTTTTTCTCGATGGGATTTACAAGTCCTTTTTATCCGTGGTGGTTGCGTTCGATTGGGCGGAACGGACAGGCTCCATCTCGTTATAAATGGTCTTTTAATTTGCAAAAATTCTCAATGGCATATGTTGTACGATTCTTGACCGATTTAATCCGAGATATGCAGTTTTTCTGCACGGATGAGTTTGCTTTTAAAATAGGATAATATTTTTATTTTATAACAAATTTTACAACAGAATTTATATTGATTCTGAAGACAAAAGTTGTTCAAAAGCAATTATTACTTGTTTGGGTTTTTGGTGTATATGTCAATTTTCAATCAAACATCATAAGTTAGAATAATCATTCGAGAAAATTGGTGGTATAAATTCAAGAAATGTTAATTTTTCAATATGTTATCAATCCATTCTCATGGCCAGTTGTAGGAACGACATGTATGTATTCTATAAAGTATTGGGACCCATAAGCCATGGAAACCATTCAATAAGTGTTGCAGAAATACTCGATTTTATTTGCTGCATAACTTACGGCATGGAGTTTAGAGTTCCATAAGTAGCCAAGATGGCGGATGCGGAATGAACCGCATCGAGGCTTAATTACTAGATAATGGAGTTGTTTCCTGACAAATGGCCTGTTAATTTACTCTTACTGACTAATTATTATGTGCATTTGCAATTATTAAAAGGCTAACCTTTCATTAATTTTATCCGGTGATAGGAGATCATGTTAAATATTGGATGCTATTAACTATTGGTAAGTAAGTAATCATACTAGTTATGTAATTAGCAGATGTGTTCCTGCTACCCGAATATTTTTATGAGATCTAAAGTTTTATGGATCTCATAACTCTTTCTCTGTCTGTTCTGGTAACCGGCTATTTCTCAGGGGTCCAAATTCACTTTCTATTTTCTAATTAAAACTCTTACCTTATCTTCAGCCTCCTAGGTTGTTCGAAATGTGTATGAAATATGAGCAGTGTGATTGAGTAATTACTTTTATATCCATTGACGTTCGTGGAAATTTCCTCTGGCGTAGGTCTTTTTTATCTCTCTGAAAATAGGCTTTGGTGATTAACATCCGCGAGTCCTACCTTGTTCAATAGTAATTTTTTCTTATTTTCGACCAATTAAGTTGGCGCTGTGAAAGACGTCAGCCAGGTTTTGATTTAACGTTGTCCAGTGATTAGAATTTATTGCATTTAATCTGAACTCCATCACTCTCAGCACCTTTATTTTTCACGGAATGTGACAAAAATTAATCCACATCTTTCTACTACAACCAATTTCTCCCGGTCAAAATAACAAACAATTACCCATTCCCAAAACAAGTCACAAACAAACAACTAATGGATAGTTGAACGGCTCATGCATATTCCGTAAAGTAATGGGACCCACATGCCATGGCAATCATTCATTAGCTGTTATAGAAACATGCGATAAATTTATTGGTTTACTGAACGGCCTCATAACTTATGGCATGAATTTATGAGCTTCATAAGTAGCCAAGATGGCGGATGCGGAATGAACCGCTTCGCGACTTAATTCCTATATAAATAAGATGTTTTGGGACGAATGATCAGTTTGTTTATGCTTGATGACTATTCATCTTGTGCATTAACAATAATGCGTAGGATTGATTTCATATCGTTTTTCGTCGGTATCATATTTGGTGAAACATTCCTAGCAATTAGCTATTGATAAATAAGTGGTGGGATTCGTAGAAGTATTCCTGCAACCCGAAATACATAACATCATGTATCTCATAAACATTGATGCAGAAATAAATAATTGCCATTATCCGCAGAAATAAATTTTACTACGACCTAGGTTTTGATGTTTTTACATCATCGAAAAAAATCACATTTTAAAACATTGAAACCTATTTTGTAGTAATATTTATTTCTGTGGATAGTTGCAATTTATTTATATCTGCATAATGCATAAATTCCATTTAATATCGCAAGAACCTTCGGATTTTACATCATAAATATTGATTACATAACTAAATGTTCTTGCAACTGGCCTTAGGCCAGCCACAATAAAGCGCAAATTATAATGATCGATGGTTATACATAAATGGTTATACATAATGGTAAAGCCACAAATCATCGATAATTTTATCCCATAATTATTTCATCGTCTGGCGTGGAAAGGCCTTTTTCAGCGGTTCGAAAGAAGGGACCAAATTTGATACCTACAACCTTTCGCAGTCCAGGCAAGGGGCAACTCCTTTCCAGGGGCATGGGGGAGGGGGGCTTTTGCCCATCGAAGGGAAAGGGCAATCGGCTCCGTCCCTCCTCAACTCCTTCCTTTCCTTACTCCAATGCGATCCTTCCATCTTCGCGCACACAAAGAACGGAACGAGGGGAGAATGAATAAAAATTGGTGGAAGGAGGGAGGAATATCACCTTTGGCGCAGCCCTCCCCTCCACGTCCCTCCTCTCCTCGGCTTTATCTCGAACCCATTTCCCTCCCTCCTTCTCCTCCGCCTCCTCCTCTCCCTCCAGAGTTTTGTGACTCCAATTGGTTTCTCGGCCGTCCCTTTGATGGCCTCGTGCCCTTTCCTTCGCAAGAGGTCGGGTGGGCTGATGGGAAGGGGGGGTGGGTGAGGCGGGGGGATGGGCGGGGTCTAAATGGGCGGGAGGAGAACCCTGGGCAGGGTAGGGAGGAGGGGGGAAGATTTCCTCCTCCGGGGCTCCAGAATCCCATTCCATTCCGCTCCACGGCGTGACCTCTTCCGGAAAGAAGGGAGAAATGGGAAAGATATAGTAGGAAGATGTGTGAGAGACGTGGAAGAGAAATGAAAGAGAGGTGGAATAAGAGAGACGGAAGGGAGATGGAAGGTCGCAAGAATAGGGATTGAAGAGGGTTAGTAAGGGATAGAGAAGAGTTATTTTAGGGATAGATGAGAGATAGATGATAGATATAAGAGGGATGAGGGATAGAAGAGAGATAGATGATAGATATAAGAGGGATGAAGGATAGATGATGGGTATAAGAGAGACAGATCATTGATAGAGGAGTGATAGAAGAGAGGTATGCGATAGACAAGGAGTTACAGAAGAAATAAAGATGATAGAGGAGTAATGAATGATCGGTAGATAGTAGATGAGTGATAAAAGGGAGTTAGGAGAGCGTTGGGGGAAAAATAGACGAGAGGTGGTATAGAGGACATAAAACAAGAGCGGGTAAATGATAGATAGAGGAGTGATAAAGGAGAGGTCGATGATAGATAAGAAATTATACATCTACATCTACAAATTTCCCAGCACAAGGGTGTATGGCAGGGGATCTATAATGCATCAGTATCTTTCACCAACATGTTCATTTCACTGTATGTATTCCACCAATGCCACGGGAACTTTTTGTATTAACGTATTTTTCAGCTACGTGAACAAAATACATGAATCATTCAGGAATCATATGAAAGTTGATTTTAGTACTTCGTCGCAGATTCAGAAACAAACATTAGGGAGTAAATCAACTAATCAGCTACAATACCTGTCAACTCACTTACTTCAAAGTAGGGATGCCACGTTGAGTAGAAACATCGAGTACTTGATTATTAAATTTTTACTAAAGTACTCACCCTTTCACCCAATTTTCATCGTATTATTTTACCACTCGATGTTTTCGATGTCTCGGACAAAAGAACATCGAGTTGTCCAATACATCTATGTCGACGTGGCATCCCTACTTCAAAGTCTCATTGACAGTCCTTATGATCTCTTCTCGATCGCGGGAAGGATCTAGGAATATAGATGAGTGGTAGATTTTGGAAGAGTGATACATTATAGTTAGAGGAGTGACTGAATACAGTTGTGAGGAGAATGGATGAGAAATAGTCGAGAGGTGGTGTAGACGTAAAAAATGTGTACATGAGTAATAAAATGGAGATATATGCTAAACAGAGGAGAGATGGACCTAAGTCATAAAAAAATAGAAGAGTGTCATATGAACGAAGGGAGTGGGATGATAGATAGAGGATAGGCAGATGAAGGAGAGATAAAAGAACGATGAAGGATTTTGTTTGTTCCCGGCTGATGTAGACTTCTCGTACTACCAGCCGGGTCAGGAATGCCATTGCTGCCAACGTTTCGATGACTTCCTCTGCCATCGTCATTAGGGCTACTGTAGGAAAGTTTTGACGGAACTGAATTGATCAGCGGGGCCAATGGATAAATGGATCGGCTTACCAATGAGGCCATCGAGATACGACTAAAAGAAAAGACTGTGAACAGGGACGCAGGGTATACGAAGAACACCAAGAATACGTTATTCTTAACGTACTTATTCATTTTTATAACGTTATATTTATAAACCAGCGACTTATTGCAACAATTACAGTACCCGCATTTTCTCTTGTACCTTTAGCACAATATGGAATTCCACGAAATGAAATGTTACTTTGTACTTCTTACACCGTTTTGTTAATACCGACTATGGATTCGTCAAGTTTTGTCATTATCAAGGTAACAAGACCTTGATATTGTGAAAACTTGCCGAAGCCATGGTCGGGATTAATAAAACGGAGTTGGAAGTACAAAGTAACGTTTCATTTCTTGTAGAGATTTTCCCTAAAGCCTGAAACTTTAACTTGTGATGGAGTCCTATCCTTCAACAAATAGGAAAGATATGAGGAAAAAAGGCACCATACTCTTGTCAATCAGTAGAGACTCCCGTGCCAGACTATATAAACCCGGCATTGTCCTTGGTCGTACATTGGGGATTGAGTTGGTGTGGTGGCTAACCATTATCTGGCTAACCATACGGATTCAAATTCCTACAGAGGAGGATATTTTTTAGAGAGAACCCGATTCCAACTTGAGTGTCTTGTGGCGGGCACTTCAAGTGCAATACTCCGTCTGTCGAATGAGACGTTAAACCTAGTCCCCTTGGCGCCTTTAGTTAAGAGCAGGCTAATGCAGACGCATGGTTTCTATCCATCCTTCCTCCCTTACCTGTCCCCAATGGCGCAAATGACAATAGCGGTCGGTCGCCTCTCAAAATCCAATCCAATGGTCCTACATTAGCCCTGATGGCAATGGCTGAGAAAGCGATCGAAACTTTGGCAGCAATGCCCTTTTTTATCCGACTGAAAACCCGAGAAGACTCCATCAGATTAAAAAAAGAAAGGAGATTGATAGATGGGGAATGTAGCGGACAGCGGCGGGTATACAGAGGTCATTGTTACCTCCTTTTTCCTTTCCCAGTCTTCTTCCTCACAGATTGGGCAGGTCAAGCGAAGATAAAGCCACCGAAAGTATTAAAAGAGAGAGAGGTGTGAAAATTTCACCTCGTTAAGGAGGAACCTGCTCTTCGAAGTATGCTTTTCTTAAGATGAATAAAGTTTGCTGTAATGAGTAAATTTAGGCTTAGTTTTGCCATGTACATATTTTTCTAGATTTCATGTAAATACTCCTTTTGGTTAAATCTTATGCAACAAAGCGTTGAACCGTAGCTTTTACCTCGTAACGAAAGCCAGTAATTATACTTTTATTATTATATATATTTACCAGTAATTATACTAATTCCGTTTACCAATCGATCTGTGATCACACTGACCAAATCAGCTCGGTATGGTAAACGCAACGGGCTGGTGGGATCGATCTGAGAAGCGGGTTGACTCGGCCCACTTTCTCAGCCAGTCTGAGACTTTAGATCGATCTGAACCGGCGGGTCTGTGGCGTTCCTCGTTATTCTTTTGGTTGTTGTCATTGGAAAACAAAATATAGTCGTTAATATTCAAGGCGTGTGTCGTAACCAGTGGTAACTAGAGTTCAGTAATGGCGAGTGAAGTGAGGTTGATGATATCGTAACACATAGCAATTCTATCACTAATTGGGCAATTTTGTTCACTTGGGATGCGACTGGAAACTTCCAATTCTGCACTTGTTTACACTCCGGGTCAATCCTGCATCAACTGATAGATTTGATTGGTCACTATCAATATTTTAAGCAGCCCATACACGGTCGAGCATGCTCGGCTCGGGAGAAAGTACCTCGAGCCCAACATGCTCGTCGCTGCCCGCACACGTCCCAGCCAAACATACGAAGTTCAAATAAAAGTTAGGTAGCCTGGATAGCGTAGTGGTCTGCGCATTGGTCCGGCAAACCAAAGGTCCGTGGTTCGATTCCCGGTCCAGGCCGAATTTTTCTCATGGAAATTTCTTCAAAAAGTTCATACGAAGTTCAGTTTAGACTCAGCAGCCGTGAGCCACGCATAGTGATGGATATCGGAGGGGGGTGAATGGTGGAATCACAATCGACGAAGTTTTTCGTTTTGTTTACGTGTGGAAGTCTAAGCAACACTCTAGCTTGGAGTCAACAATCCACCTGTATGCTCATGCTGGCGAGCATGCTCATTGTCACCCACACACCGAGCCCCGAGCCGAGTATGCCAACTGCCAACTTGGCTCGTTCAACCCACACACGGTCGAGCATGCTCGCCGAGCTGGCAACCAACTACTTTCACCGACGTGTTCGCTGAGCATACTACAAAATGTGTGGCCTACTTTAGTCCGTGTTGGTAAACCAGGCGATCTGAGTCGGCTCGGTTAAAATTTTCAGATGTGTGAGTTCAGATCGATCTGAGATCGATTGGTGATGGTGGAATCACAATCGACGAAGTTTTTCGTTTTGTTTACGTGTGGAAGTCTAATCAACACTCTAGCTTGGAGTCAACAATCCACCTGTATGCTCATGCTGGCGAGCATGCTCATTGTCACCCACACACCGAGCCCCGAGCCGAGTATGCCAACTGCCAACTTGGCTCGTTCAACCCACACACGGTCGAGCATGCTCGCCGAGCTGGCAACCAACTACTTTCACCGACGTGTTCGCTGAGCATACTACAAAATGTGTGGCCTACTTTAGTCCGTGTTGGTAAACCAGGCGATCTGAGTCGGCTCGGTTAAAATTTTCAGATGTGTGAGTTCAGATCGATCTGAGATCGATTGGTGAACGTAGTGACTGACTCCAGCCTTCAATACTTTTCTGTAGGATTTGATATAATGGTATTTTAACGAACTGAGGGAAGGGTATAATTATAGGCCAAAAACATTGAACAATGTACATTGAATGCCTAATTTTGAAGTAGTTTACTAATTTATTTAGCATGGTAAACAGCATAAGTTTCCCACGGCAACGTTGCAATATTCGTCACAGTATTCCGGGATACGTGCTTCCACGAAAAGTTGGAAGTCTGTTTTATATGCTTTTCTTTAGCTCGCTTTTGCCTTGATCTATGGGTCCATGGTTACCACTTCATTTTACCCTACATAGTTACCGGTTCATTCAACTATAAATATGAATCTAGTAAGACTAGTGGTAAAATGTCATACTATCGTCCCGTAATAATAATAATAACTTCTTCATTGTGAGCGAATTTAGGACTGTACAGTCCTCTCTTACAATTAAGTCATTTAACACACAAACATCCATGTCCTGGGTAGTGGATAATCTTCCCAGGCGGGATTCGAACCCTCGACCGCGGGTTAGCAGGCGAGGACTTTTCCCCTCCGCCAACGGGCCCGGTTTTCTACACTTTCAGGGGCCGATCTATCTCTAGTATATCCTTTTTTTTTTTTTTTTTTTTTAATCTTTCACTATCCCGAATACAGCACAATGTGCCAGTTTACGTCGGGTGGATAACAGTAACAACGGACGAGACACAAACACCCATGTCCTGGGCAGATAATATTCTACCCAGGTGGGACTCGAACCCGCGACCCTCGGGTTAGCAGGCGAGGACTTTACCCCGCCGCCACCGGGGCCGACAATTATTTGCCGCAGTATACGATCAACCCATCTTCATCCTTTCCATTAAACCTATTCTTTCTTCCTCTTCCCCGCTTGCCCAACATCCTTCCCTCTATCACACTCTTCAGCAAACCATCGCCCTTATTGCATCCTCCAGCCACCTACTCTGCCGATCTGGACTTTCATTCAGAAGCTTCCTTTCCTCGCCCACCGTCTCAAGCACTTTCTTGTTAGTCTTCCTCTCTGTCCACCTCACCTTCTCCATCCTTCTCCACACCCACATCTCAAATGCCTGCAGCCTATTCTCGTCCTCCTTTCTGAGGGTCCGGGTTTCTGCCCCTTACAACGCTACGCTCCATAATAAGCTCTTCACCAGCCTCTTCTTCACATCATTATTTTTTTAAAATTTTTTTTATTTTTTAAAGAGTGAGGGAAATGCGTTTACGCAGACCTGGCTTCGGTGGATTGGCCAGGTACTGTGGGACTCGCCCTCGTAAGGGAATACCCACTAAAACCCCCCCTTCCTTATTGCGCCGTGCGACGGCGGCTACCTCCCCCCCTTCGGGCATCCTCTCTTCTCAGCTCTTCATCCGACGCCGGTCTTTTTGCGCCATCTCCATCCACTGGTTGATCGATTGAAGAATCTCCATTCTGCTACTCCCCCGATGATCACACGGCTAGAAATCACCTTCAAATCGCTTTTGTTTACGATCTTCTTTTCGACGAGCTCCCTCGCTGACTGGTAACTCCATATTCCTCGATTGGTAATGGTTGCTGCTAGCCTGTGAAGTTCTTCCAGATGATTTTCTTCTTTGATCTTCCTCTTGAGTTCTTCATTGCTGTCATACTTCTTCTTCGCGTAGTTGGCCTTGTCCGGTTCAACTTGTTCGCCGATTACCTGCGCATCAATTATGTATCCTACATTCTCTTTGTGAGCAATTAGATCTGGGACAAATCGTCCTGTAGGTGTCATATACGCCTTTTCCATTTCTGTGATGAATCCCTTATTTTCCAGACCCCTCTTTAAATATTTCGTTACAGCGTCATGACGTTTTATCCTTAGGCCGTGGGTTCGATGGCAGATGGCAGCAATGTCCCCGTCTTCAGCTCCCTTTTATTACTAAACGCCTCCTTAGCTAGCGCTATTCTCTTACGTATGTTTTTGCTACTACATATATCCGTTTTCCTCTAGCTTACTACCTAAGTAATTAAAATGCTCTACTTGCTCGAGTTTGTGTCCTCCGACTTTAATCACCAGTCACACTTTCTTTGTCCTAGAGAATCTCATTACTTTTGCTTTCTCATGGTTTGTCTTCATTTTGAATATCCCGCACTGCGATTCTGAAGCATCTACCGAAGCTTGCAGTCCCTTCGAAAATCAACAAAGCACGCTTGATAGTCAGGTGAAAAAAATGTTTTCACCCATTTCTTATTACGAGTGTGCGGTCGTTGTAATTCATCCAATACATTAAAAGGGCTTGTATTGATTGTCGTTCTGTTCTCTTGGAAATTAGTAGCAAATACTATGAAGATAAGCTCCGTGGCTACTTATTTTTATACACTCAGAGAAATCCATGAAAGGACATCCAGAAAATTATATTTGCCTCAAAAATATACAAGGAAACCAAAATAAGCGTATATTTATGTATTGCCTTACTCTTATTCTCTATAAGGATACGTAAAGAGTTAACACAAAATGTTGAGAGGGTTTATTTGGCCAAAAAATGCTTTCATCTCTCGATGCTTTCGTAAATGGAAATATTTACGGAACCTTTTTCCTTTGAGCTTGGAAAATTATCCCTTTTCATCAAGGCGATGCGGCAGATTGTGAACAAACTACAAAGTGGCATATTTTATTTTAAATTTATTTTTAACAGGTTAAACTGGAAATATTTTCTGAGAGTTTGTCAAAATATTATGGTCTCATTGTCTCTCGTTTCACGCCTCCCGTAAATTTTTATGAAAATCATAATGAACCCTTATTTGAATTCAGATATACGGAGATTTTCACCGGGGCAAAAGAGAGTTTGACGGAAAAAGTTGTGAAAATTATGGCTGAAGTTCACGGCATTCGCCTAATTCATTCACAGAGGCGGAAATGTTGAGGAATGCCGCAAAAGTGCTCGCTTGGCATGAGGGAAAAAATGATTAACAAGACACGGAAAAATAAACATAAGCCTGCAAAATTATGTATGCCGTGGCCAATAGCTCTTTTTTCCGCATTAAATATTATTCTCTGAATATATCATCTTTCAAGACATCCTTCAGGAGGACAGTCGGACATTTTCCGTATCAGTTGAGAAAATCACTCGCGGGATAACTTTAGAATACGCGGCCACATACCTATAGTTTCATGCATTTCAAGTGGTTGTAACTTTGTAGTCTGATTTTTAATAAATAAATGAATGCAGAAAATTAACGATTTTCAATATCCTACGACGAACACCTGTCCCTACGACAGGGGCGCTACAACGGAGGGGGGGACAGGGGGTACATTTCCACCCCCCATACACGATTGTGGGGGGGCTATCTTTCAAAACTGATCCTTCCGGAGGACAGTCGGACATTTTCTGCATCAGTTGAGAAAATCACTCGCGGGATAACTTTAGAATACGCGGCCACATACCTATAGTTTCATGCATTTCAAGCGGTTGAAACTTTTTAGCCTGATTTTTAATAAATGAATGAATGCAGAAAATTAACGATGTTCAATGTCCTACGACGAACACCTTTCCCTACGTCCAGGGGCGCTACAACGGGGGGGGGGGAGGCAGGGGGTAAGTTTCCACCCCCCCAAGCACGATTGTGGGGGGGCTAGCCCCCCCAGAAATCAGAGGTTGTGGATCACTTTTTAATGGACACTGCCCGATTTGAAAATTTATTTGCGCCTTCATCCCTAGCGACCCTAGCGCTCTGATTTTGAAGCTACGCGAAATTTTATATGGAGAAGATGAAAATTTATCTGCAAACTCTCGCCCCCCCCTCCCCCCCAGGCATTGGAACACAAAGTTATCCGTATTATTTCTTAATGCCTGCAGCAATTCTGTACTACTCGCAAAAAAAACTATAAAATTAAATGAATCTACCGGTTAGTTTAGCTGTAATAGAGTTAAAATCACTCGCAAGGTTCTAAGAGGATAAGGATCTTGAGGCTCGACCATATATCCAGAAACTATTTCTATTTCCTCAACGTAGCGCCCTACCTCTCATCATGCTGAACATATGGAGCAAATGGCACTGGTGATGATGCGGGTTGGCAGCTATAAGTCGCGGGGTAAGGCAAGGGTGCCCGTGTCGTCGCTGCTTTTTAACATACTTGCTGAGGCAATAGTAACACGGGAATGGGAAGAACATAACATGGGAATCAAGGTAAGAGAGCAGCTGATTGAATCGGTTAGATTCCCCTACTATCAGGCATTGGTTGGTCGATCTTCTATGGGAATACTAGCTTCAGTAGATGCTTAAGAATGTAAAAGCGGGAAATAAGGAATGGAATAAAATGTTGGGTTAACAATAGAAATAAGAATCTCTAGGACAGTGATCGCGGGACTGATCATAAAAGGAGGAGGACAAATACTGGAGCAAGTTAAGCATTGTAATTTCTTGGGTGGTACGCCGGAAGAAAATAGATATAGTATCAAAGACACAAGGCGTTGGCAATGAAGGCGTTTGGTTTAGGGACTAAAGGTGAATGTGTGGCCCTGAGGTTATGACGAAGAGGCTGGTTAGATATGGAGTGTAAGGGTTGTATGGTCCTTTATAAGGGTGCAAACCTGGACCTTCAGAAAGGAGGACGTGAATGAGTTGCATGTATTTGTGATGTGGCTGTGGAGGAGAATGGAGGATGAAAGAGGGAAGGAAGACAGACGAATGTGTTATTGATATAGTGGGAGAGGAAAGGAAATTTATGGATGAAATCAGATGTAGGCAGAATAGGTGGCTGGAGGAAGTAATAAGGGTTTCTCAAGACCGTAATAGAGCGAAGGGCGTTGTGAAAGCGAGGAGGGGGAAGTGTGAGGATATATTTATGGAAAGGATGAAAAAGATATACCTTATTGTTGCTAAAGCAAAAATATAAATCTTATAGATGGATAGGATTCCGACAGTTTAAAAAATAGGGAGGAATTTCTCTAACTTTCAACTCAACCTATCTTTAGCCGGTAGAATACATTGTTCAGCTGATTTATTCCATGGAAAAGAGCAATCTTCATTTTCTTATTCTACTATTGTTTTTTTCTTGAGTAAAAAACTCTTCTCTAGAAGAGAAAACTTCTGTCTCAAAATGCGTTTGTTATGATGTTATCTTCCGTTTCGCAGATTTTTATCGTGAGATTTTCACCTCCAGCTTCTCAGAATTTTATTTTTCCGTTTCCCAGCACATGGTTTTCATTTCTTCGTACCAGCGTAGAACAATAGGGAGGAATGAATCAAAAAATTTCATACTGAAGAGTCTATATTATCCGAGGTAATGTGGACCTAGAACGCCTTGTATATGCAAAAAATCGGATTGAATGAGAAGTATTTTATGAGCTAGAATTAATTTTATTCGATTTTAATGGATTGGTATTTGATTAAAATGAGTGGATTTGAAGAAATGTATAAGGTTAAATATTTTGAAAATGAGATTCATTATTGCAGTTACTATACATTTGTGCAGCGATAATCAGTTTTGCGCTCCCGCGTATTGATGATACGGGACCACTATAATACGAGTCTCGGGTCATTGAGACTTTGCACTTAAGGCGGATTGAACTACATTTTTCCCACGATTGAGACCATATTTAAGTTTGCTCATTCTTAAAATGAAGCCTCTCTAAAAAATATGCGCGTATATATAAATATAAAAAAAATATTAAAAAATATTTCCCATGTAAAATAGCAGGTATGTTCTTGGCAAATTTCTCGTAAAGTATTATGGCAAGTGGATGGTAGTTTGTAGTCATTGAAAATATGTTTCATTCCGATGTTCCTGCCGCTCAAGAACATTTAATACTTTGTTTTACAACACATCGACCATGATGAAATCTTCTTAGTCATTATTTTTTCCCTGCACGCATTGAAAAAGTCGGCAAACCAAAAACAGAATTTTTTTTCTCACGGGTACCAACAGTCCTTATCCTTATAATGACATGAACTATTCATTTACTGTTATGGCATGTTTAATTATGGGTAAATTGATTATTATTATATGAGACATTTTCCCTTATAACGAGGCGATATTCATTCAAGGCAGTTTGAGCGAAATATCATTTCACCTAGAAATCAACGAATTTGGTCTCATTTTAAAGTAAAAATATTTCATCCTCCCAAAGATACCAAAATATCAGCCTGTTACCGAACTACTTTCCGACATTTTGGACGAAAAATACCTGCCCTTTTAGATGGGAAATGGTTCGTGTATGCATTCCAGAAAGATCTTATGTAAGAAAACGAGGAGATTAGGGCACCTACATCACGCCAAAAAATTAAGTGTGAAGTTTGTAGTTTTTCTCAACCATTTTTTAAAATAAGCCATATTGCTACCGCATTTATTTTTTTAGGATCACAGAAAACCTTCCTTTGTGAAGGAGTTTAATACGTACCGCGTTATTAAAATGAGTCAAGTGAAAGATTTATGTAGGTATTTTTATTTAATTATTTAGAATTTCAGTCACATAGAAGTATTTCTTGGGCCAATGATCATGGAATATTTAACTCATGCTTCCTACAATTGCTTAAATCAAAGCATATACTTCGAATGTGATCTCCATTATGACTAAGGAACTATCTCAAACTACGAGGCGAATTTAGGGGGTTTATGCAAACTAGATGTTCAAGTCTACATTGTAGCACATGAGACGATAGTCATGTTTACAAAGCCGCAGTCGTGGTGAATAATCTCAACATTGTCTTTATTAAACAACGAAATCGACGAATTTCCAATCATTGCATTAACAAATCATGTGTAACTGGCGAACACACCTGACCGGCAATCTCAAACCTCCATAAGGTGGTGCGAGCGAGATAGTTCCCTAATCATAATAGAGACCATATTCAAATCATACGTTTTAATTTCACCAGCTGTGAGATACACGAATTAAATATTGCATTGGCAATGGTGCAATAATATAGTTTGACATGACAGAAATTGTAATTAATCAAATGAAAATATCTAAATAGGTCTTTAACTTGGCTCATTTATTTTACGCCGTACGTTTCCAACTCCATTAAACTTTAAGCTTATTGTGATTCTGAATAAAAAATACTGCGGTTACAATATGATTAATTAAAAAAAAATATTTGAGAAAACCCAAAAGCTACACACTGTTAATTTTTTTACGAGATCTAGGTATTAGAAATTCCTCATCTTTTAAATAATGTCTCTCTGGAGTGCATACATGTTCCATTTCCCATATAAAAGGGCTGGTATTTTCTGGCAAATATCTCGGAAAAGAGTCTGGTAAGGGGTTAAATTTTTGGTGCCAATGGAATGGTGATATATTTTTCTCTAAAATAAGACCAAATTCATTTATTTCTAGGTAAAATGATATTTCGCTCAAACTACCTTAATTTTATCGTTAGTGATACTTCGTTCAAACTAGGGATTGGAAAATCGATTTCGATTTTAATCGAAAATCGATAATCACACTCCGATTTTCGATTTAATCGTAGTCGACTTTTTATTTTGAAAAATCGTTCAAAATCGATTCTAGCCAATCGATTTTCGATTTTTAGCTTGCTGCAACATTTGAATTTTGCCGCCTCGCTTTACTCCGCTCCGCGCTATTTCACTCTGCATCGCTGGTGGGGGAACCTTGGTGGGGAGGCAAAGTGCATCGGACACCGGCAGGTTGGAATTGCCAACTGTGGGGATGCGGATTTTTATTACAATTCTTCTAGTCTAGGCGGGGACTCACGCTCAAAAGTAATACATTGTAGACCGCGAGACGAAGATTCGAAATGATAATACGTGTTGACATTGTGCCTTTTTTGTAAACGTTTTCTCAATAAATCGCTTCAGAGCACTCGTCTTCTTCAAAATAGATTCGCCCAGTCTGAATATCATCTTCTGCGCATGGGCTACTAAATTATATATAATTTTCTTGTTATATTACCTATATGTATATAAGTATCTGGTATGGATTATTACTTTCCTGCATACCTTATTAATATCTTTAAAATAATAAATTGTATTAATAAAGTTCACCGTAATCAGTTCTTATCCCTAGTGCTTCCATTAACCCATATTTCGCATTTTATTAGAACAGCACATCCGTATTTCAGCCTACAATTACTTTACTATTGAAAAATTTCGATTTCGATTTTTCGATTATTTTGGACAAAAAATCGAATTTTTAGACAGTCGATTTTTAAAACCGAAATCGAAAATCGATTCTGGATTTAAATTTCCAATCCCTAGTTCAAACTACCCACTTAATTTCTCGGAAACCATATTTTAGCGACGCATCGTATCTCTTTCGGTACTTCGGTGTCGATTTTGGGGGCGCGAGTCCTCTGGCTACCCCGGGCTGGTGCCGGCACCTTTCGCGCGGAAGGAGCAGAGGGTGAAGAGCAACCTCCATCCACCCCCTTTTCAACCCCCCTGCCTCCCCCTTCCGACCCACCCCGTCATGAGAGGGAACATCCCCCCCTTGAAGTGGGATAACAAAGGACTTAGGGGCTTTCGTGTTTCGCCAACCCCCTCGCCATCCCGAAAGTTCATAGTTGTTGCGTGTCCGGTAGTTGTCCGATGAACTCCCCGAGCGTGTTGCCGGACGTTTAGTTAAGAATTAGATGCGGGGCGGGGGGGGGGAGGGTTGGCGAGGGGGAGGTGGGGGTAGGGGAGGAAAGAGAGGTGGGCGTCAGGGGATGTTCAAGAGGAGAGGGTTGTTACGTGGGAGGGGGTGGGTGAGTTATGCGTGGGAGATTCGGGAGATGACGAGGGGTGGCGGGGATGGAATAATGGGGTTGGTTGGTGTTGTTGGAAGGTGTCCAGAGGAGAGTGAGGGTGGGTGTAGTTAATCTGGAGAGGTGGGCAGGGAATAAGCGAGGATGATTGTGTCCGCTGCTCCCCACCTCTCCAGGATGGGCAATGGTTCGCGTGTATGTCCCTCTGTTATTATTGTACCCTCGTTAACTCTTCTCTCTGCGCGAGCTCACGTTTCTATCCACCCCCGGAATGATTTCTTTCCCTTTTGCATGTCTTTCTCTCACGAATATTCTCGTACCGTCCCCCAGGAATGAACGCCCTCTGATTCTCCTATCTCACCCTCGAAACGAGGCTCGATTCTACAGCTGTTAAGGTGGCTCTGGCTTGATAGATAGATATTTTATTGCTCAATTTTAGGCATACAAACATGAGTTAAAAAAATAATGAGCTTAAGGTAGCTTCATGGACTTCATGTGGGAAGCTACGATCATGATATGAGTGCACACTATACACAACAATACACATCACAAGTATAAATGATATAACATATATGCAGCTAATCATAAAATTTAGATGAAATATGCCAGATTAAGCAAGCAATACACATCACAAGTATAAATGATATAACATATATGCAGCTAATCATAAAATTTAGATGAAATATGCCAGATTAAGCAAGCAATACACATCACAAGTATAAATGATATAACATATATGCAGCTAATCATAAAATTTAGATGAAATATGCCAGATTAAGCAAGCAATACACATCACAAGTATAAATGATATAACATATATGCAGCTAATCATAAAATTTAGATGAAATATGCCAGATTAAGTAATGAATAACATAAGAATTCAAAATAAGATATAATATTTTTTTACAAAATTGAAGAAAAAACTTTATTTATTCATTTTTCTTTTACCCAAAAACAAAGTTTAAGCTTTCAAGAGCAAGCAGCCATTTCTTGAGTTTTTTAAGAATGTAACATCATTATTATGACCTTTTGTAGTAGGTGAGAACATATTGTTTTGTTTAGGTCCAATGTGAACATAACATCTTTTAAATATTGATAGGCGAACCTTTTATGTAGGAAACGGCACATTTCTACGGCCGCCTCCAATAAGTGGTTTATCGAACCAGGTGGAAGTGTCGCCACTTCTCAAGAAGAACGTTCTTAGTACCTTATAAACGTATAAATGTCTTGGGGGAGCACCTTTAGGGTGTGAAATAAGGGAAAATTGGGGTGACGTTTGCTTTTTCTGGAAATTATCATGATGATGATCTTTTGAGCAAATTAGGCTGGCTTTATTGAATTGTCGTAAGCACCACCCCAGATAGTAATGCCGTAGCTGAGCTTGGAGTTTACTAATGCATTATAAAATATCTTTAAAAGGTCTAAGTCACACTTGTTACGCAAATAGTAAAATTTTGACTGCGTGAGTCAAGACAAGTACTAAAGACAGTACACATTTTTATTCATTCAACCATTGCATTTACAAGTGATATGGCATGAAGTCACTCGCAAGGGTGTATATACACCAAGGGTTGAAATTCGCCAAGAAAAATTCATTTGTCTTGACCGGGATTCGAACCCGGTTCTCCCAATCGCTGATCAAGTGCACTAGCACACCTGATCAACAATTGGGAGATCCGGGTTCGAATCCCGGTCAAGCCGAATGACTTTTTCATGGCGAATTTCAACCCTTGGTTTATTAATTCAGTTCAGAAATCATGCCTCCGCTAATTAAATGGGTCACCCAATTAATTCAAATCTTGAATATGCTTTCTCACGAAGTTTTATTTCAAATGCACCAAAATTTTACTTTAATGTCAACGTAGATCTGGCTTGATTTTGTTGAAATAAATACTAAGTTGATAATTTTTAGTTATTCTGTTCAAAAATCCTGCTTTCGCTGAGTGGTTTATCTATTGAAAAGCAATATTAAGAACGAAATATACATTTTATTCTACGAATGTATTTTGAATGGCCACATTTGTCCAGCCTTGTGAGACGACTACAGCGCTATTTGCATATAACTACCGCGTTTGACTTAAATTACTGTCGTGATTCGCCAATAATTAAAAAAATAGGAAGTAAGAGGACTATATTTAATTTTTATTCTATTCCTAGGGCCTATCGCTTCTTCTAAATAGTTTTAATGGAAAACTTGAATATTCCATCACGTTCAAATTGCCCGTTTGCCTCGGTTATTCTAGAGAACTCCATAAGACCCCTTGGTAAATTTCCACCTTCAAGGCCGAGTTACAGTGACTGACAATTGGTTAAAAGCTATATATCTGATATATTTGTTTCCTTGATGACCCTCTAGGTTATGCTTTCTAGTGATTAACGAGTTCCGATCGCATGACTACCCGTAGCTTCCTCGTTGGTGCTTTATCGTAATAAGTGGTCACCTTCCTTCTTCTTTTGTTTCAGCCGAGTGCAAAGCTGCCCGAGGAAGCCTTTCTAGGGAATCCTGATCAGGGTGCGGTGGCTCTGTTAAAAAATTGGAAAAAAATTGGTATGATTGTTATGAATTCATCCGGGAATGGTCCTCTTGCAAAGTGAATGACGGCAGAACCGGAAGAAATTAGGCACCTTCAGGTGTTGATTGTGGAAACAAATGCCGGACAAATGAACCGCAGAGCACGGACTTGGTGAGTACCCTCCCACTTTATTACTGTTAAACTACATACTCCTTTCTCTCTCTTGTTTGAGCCGCGGTGTCCTAACTGGGGGATTTGTCTTGATAAGAGTAGTTTTGCTTACACACTTCATCATTGTGAATTAAATATATTCTATTTATCTTCGTCTTAAACATTTTCCACATGTTTAACATTAAGCCTTTGCCAGTAAATAATGTACAATTTGCTCTGGAAGGTAATTATCTGAATGTAATATGGGTAGTATGGGCAAGAATTTTAATATTGGTTATTTGGGCATTAGAAAAATGAATTTTTCGCGCCTTATATACCCAAACTGCTGAAGTAGAATATACTAAACGCCTGAAGGCAACTTCCGTGTGTAACGTCTCCACATTAAAGGAAATAATTTTGACGGGAAACGTGCGGATATGTAACACAAATTGATAAATCATTAATATAACCCTTCGAAAATGATAGAGGAAGGTTAAAACGAAAAATGAAATTTTTTAACATCTCGCGATTGAACGCGGATTTGATAGTGCTTGTTAGCGATAATTTACCCCCTGCCACACACCCTTGAGGTGGAATGCAGGGTCAAATAAATATGTAGATAATATCCTTAATGCAGTCTATATCTTTCAATCTTCCAGAGTGCTGTGCTAACATAATTGTGTGAAATGCCATATTAAATTTAGTACACATGCCGTGTCTGGACTGTCTGAGGACGTGTTTAAATGCACCCCATCCCCTCACTAAATTGGTGACCCTTTGCGAAGGACCGATATACTTCACTTCAGTAAAATTTTTGAGCGTGCTGTAATAGAAAAAAGCCTGGCCAAGGCCGTGCAATATCGATTGTATTTGGTCTTCGCTATTCATCTTAGAGACATAAATAAGTCCGCCAATAATGTGCTTATTTGCATTGTGGTATATCCTCCATAAGCATAGCACAGGTTGTTCCATGTTATAGTTGATTTTGTCATTCATTTGTTTTCTAAATGATGACAATACGCCTCATATGCGCGGATTTCCTCGAGCGAAATGGCATAAATAAACAACTGCGTTTGATTAAAAGTAACAAGACCCCAGGTCCAGAAGGAATACCTGCACGCGTACTCAAGGAGCTAGCACCACAGATTGCACCATTCTTAGAAATTATATATAACAAATCATTATCTGAGGGCGAGGCGCCCCAAGACTGGGATATAGCCAACGTCACTCCGATATTTAAAAAAGGAAATAGAAGTGACCCAGAAAATGATCGTCATATATTGCAAACATCACTTTTATGCAAGATCCTCGAACCCATTGTCGTTTGCAAAATTATGACACTCCTGGATAATCGTAACTTCTTACACAGCAGTCAGCTCGGCTTCCGTAAGGGCATGTCGCGCGAAACACAGCTTGTGGTCTTCCTTCATGATATCTTAAAATCAGGTGAATCGATTGAGCAAGTCTGCGCGATATTCCTTGATTTCAGGAAGGCATTCGACAAGGTTCTTCACAAGAAACTCATATATAAATTGTAATCATGCGGAGTTAATAGAAATATAGTGAATTGGATGAGGGACTTTCTCAGTGATCGAAAACAAAAAGTAATTGTCGATAATTTTAGCCCGGATATGGTCGATGGCACCCGGTGTTCCTCAAGAAAGCGTGATCGGCCCTCTTTTATTCATTATTTATATTAATGACCTAAGTTCTAGAGTTAGCAGTAAATTAAGATTATTTGCAGACGATACAGTTATCTTCCGTGAAATAAGCGGAGACGTGGACTTAGAAGCTCTGTAATCGTTCTTAACAACGTTCATTCGTGGTACCAGGAGTGGGGTTTAAAGCTAAATATTAATAAATGCACCACGGTGTACTTCCTGCGAGAGTCATCACACAAATGCCAAGCCCTATACTGTGGGTGGAGTAAACATAAAATCTTCAGATACAGTAAAATATCTTGGAATTGCCGTAACTTCAGATATATTGTGGGGATTACACATATAAAACATAGGAGGCACAGCATTAAAGAAACTAGGTTTTGTAATGATTACACTTGACTTTGTTTTTCCACATATTTTTATTTCCTACGTCCCGGGTTTCGACTTTCGATGTCACCTTCTGGTTCGACGTCATCTTCAGGAAAAACAGAGTCAAGTGTTATCTTTACAATGTTAACAGATTTGCCAAGTTACGCCTGATACTACCAGACTAGGTTTTGTTAAATGTATAATACGAAGATCCTCGGATGAAAAAGTCAAAGAGAGATGCTTCTTTGCTCTGGTTAGGCCGCACCTCGAATACGCTGCGAGCATTTTGGGACCCTGGTCATCAAGATTTAACCAAAAAAATTAATGAAGTACTAAGGAAAGTAGTGCGCTTCGTTAAAAACTGCTAAGAGCGTACATATTGTGTCTCACAACTTTTAGAAGGATTAAAGTGGGAGACTCAGAGGGTACACGCTGGGCTTAGTTTGCTTGACAAATTCATAACAGATATTTTTCAGAGCGACACAGAGAATGTTATCATAACTCCTCACTACATCTCTAGGTCTGACAGATGCGATAAAATAAGAGAGATACACTGCCGAACGTATAGGTACAAAAACTCGTTATTTCCACGCCTAATTAGCGACCACAATAAACATTGAGCTCCACTAAATACACTCCTATTATACGTGTCACCATTTCGTCTCCCAAAAACATCTTGACACGGCCGGTGACCTGACACCCCCTGCCACACACCCATGCGTAGGTTCTCGGGATATTATGTAGATGTAGATGGACATTTACTTTAAATTTTAATTCAACATTTTATTGAATTTTAAAACCATTTCCATCATTAGAGCGTGATATGACTTCAGTGTACGGTACGGAAATTGGACACCTCACAGCCGTTTCTGCGCGGCCGTCTCGGCATAGATCGTTTTGGCCGTTTGGACGCAATGCGTTTCGTCGCTGGTACTCTTGTGCACAAGCCGTTTCGGTACAGCTGGCCTTTTGGTTACCACGTGGCCAACTACTCGTAAAATTATTAAATAATGGTGTTAACTAAAACAATAATCTACTACACAATATTAACTATTTGATATAAGGTTTTTCTCGCTCGCCTCCGCTCGGTGCCTCTGAGCTCAGAGCTGTGAGTTGACTGCAATTGTAGTCGCAACTGTATATTAATAGCATGAATAAACATATGGATTGTTGTCTCGTCGCCAAAAACTGTTGCCTAGATTCCGCAAACAAACAACTTCGTCGATTGTGGCGCCGTGTAGTGATGAAAGACGGCAGTTCAAATGTAAACATAGTCTACAGATCGAGTTTACATAAACACGTCTTACCGGTTTTACTCTCATGTAATCATAATGCAGTGGATAAAAAATGTAGTACTACACGTGGGACGTAATTACATACTTTTTAAATATTTTCCGGTGTACAGATATATTTGATTCCTCTGCAAATTTAATTAAACAAATCCAAAATTCAATTCCTAGCACTTCGTGAATATCGTTCTACGGCAATTTAATAATAATAAGAGGTGAAAAAGTGAAATGAATTAGAAGACAATTACAAAGTAACTATTAGGTCTAAAAAATAGCCAGCTATTATTCACAGCATCAAGCAGTTCACATCTCTTCAATCGTTATTGAATATTCACCTCAGTCTCACGTTAACAACAATCAACAACGGCCATTTACGAGTCGACTGAGAAGACTTTTTTCTAAGTAGCGCCAAGGACTAGGTGAACTAAAAGTGGAAATTCAGGCAACACGTTGCCTAGGGAACGATTCCAAACATTTGAATCCTTTATAATCGTGGCGGAGAAAAGGCCAAACCTAAAAAATATTTCATTGGACTTGAGACAGGCTTTAAAATACCTAGGCCAAAGAACGAAATTTTTCGTCATTCATATCTATATCTGGGGCCAAAACTTTTTCGTACTCTGCCAAAGGATATGGCAAAGAAAGACACAGAATCGGGATTTGCTTCAGCTGTTAAAAAATGGTTAATGTGTCACGAGGAAGTAGAGACTTTGTTTCAAAAGATTGTATAAAAATGTATTAGGAATGTTTATTACTAAAATTGGGTTTGTGTTTGATTTGAGATTGTTTACTGTCAACTTAATTCATCTATTATATGTGGTTTATGCATTTTTTGTTTCCTAAATATAAGTTTTCGTTGAACTGTGTAAATGGTTGATATTGCTCAAGTTATTTTAAATACTCAAGTTAAAGTGAACGTGTAATAACTTGAATTGTTCATTTTTTGAAATATATGAATGCACATTAAGGTATAGAAGCACTAGGAAATTTTTTGAGAAAATGTGTTTGATAACTGAACAGCACCAGCTCTGCTACAAAAACTTTCAGATGATGGTAACCCCAAATCAGGTACTTCCTCTCGGGTACCTATGTTCCTATATTTGTATAAATAACCAAATGTACACACATATGAATGGAATAAAGAATTATTATTATTATTATTTATAGAATGCTAGCACACGTCTGCCCCTGAGATGGCCGTTCGGATCGCTTATTCAAAAGCTATTTCTCCCACACGCCCTTATGGCGATCTTCCTCCTAATCTCCCCCTCTTTCTCCCAGTGTCTCCCACAATTCCTCCAGACTCTATTCACTACCACTACTCCCTCTCCAACCACAGCTTCACCCCTTCCCGCTTCCTCTATATTTGCCCCCCCCCCCCTATACCGCCACCTCTTCACACCAAGAGGGCCGCAATAAATATGTGTGCGCTATACATCGCATCGATCTTCGCACCCTTGCTGCCGCGGGTTTAAGTTGCAAAAGGGACCGAACGTATACCGAAAGGAGGAAATATATATTCGATATTTATTTCCGTCCTCAAAATCCCCCGAGGCATATTTCAAAGCCGCGACCGTCACATTCCCCTTCTCTGCGCCTGGAAAACGCCGAAAGTCTTCGATTGTGAGACGATCCGAGTTTACATTTGGGACAGAATCGAACAGCACAAATGTGACGAATACACGCACCACGGTTACCAATCGATCCCAGATCGACCTGAACTCGGACTGATCTGAAAATTCATAGCGAGCCGACTCAAATCGCCTGGTTTACCTACATGGACTGAAAATATTGATGGTGAACTATCGAATTTATTTTTGAAGCACGATTGACCCAGTGTGTAAACAAGTGCAGACTTGGAAATTTTCAGTCGCATACTGAGTGAACAAAATTGCCCAACTGAATGTGGAATTGCAATATCATCAACATCACTTCACTTGGCATTACTGTACGCCATGTTACAACTGGTTAAAACACACGCCTTGAATAATTACGATTATATTTTGTTTCCCAATTACATCCAAAAGAATAACGTGAAGCGCCACAGACCTACTGGTTCAGATCGTCCTGAAATATCAGCCTGTTGAGTCGGCCCGCTTCTCAAATCTATCCCACTTACCCTTTGCGTTTACCATACCGAGCTGATTCGGTCAGATAGATCTGAGATCGATTGGTAAACGTAGTGACAGTTGCAAAAATAAAATGCTGAAGTTTAATTCGAACCTAGATCGGTTTCGATTGAACGAGGGAGTTTAAAGTCTCGAAATGCTTTGAAAGTAATCGAGTGCGAAAGTAAGCCATATTATCTTTTTCAGGATCGCACGTAATTTATTCCGCATATATACCAAGCAATTAATAATGCATCCAAACGGTTGGAAGCAACTATAGAATACAGGCTAAATACGAGATGAGATTTTTAAGACCGCAAACAAAAATTGTCGCGCTGATTGAGAATTAACATTTTGGTGCCATATTCAGGAGGGACTCAGAAATTTTGAGACACCACAACAATGGAATTTTGACGTCAAAACTTACAGACATCCATATGCCTTTAAAAGCCTTTTAGCGATGTAATTTTTCTCCCGTGAGACCTCACTTGGAGTGCGCTGCTAGTATATGGGACCCTTACGAAGTAGGTCTAGTTTCAGATATAGATCGAATACAGCGGAGAGAAGTAAGATTAGTTAAAAACTATTACGATAAACATAACAGTGTTACTGAATTACTGAGGGATTTAGAATGTGAACCTTTATCTGATCGAAGGGAAAAATATAGCTTAAATCTTTTATTACAGTTTGATGTAGACTATTTTTTGCCGGACGTTCAAAATATTTTGATTGAGCTAAATTATTATGGTAGAAGCAATCACAGAATTTTGCTTAGGTAAATAGGCTGAAGAACTGAGAAATTTATAATTTCATCTTCCCGCATGCAATAAAGGACCATAAAAGTTGCGATACATCAATTCTAAAATACTTTGTCCTTCACCAGGTAAAGTTGGTTTTCACTTGTGCAAAATACCTTAACGTCATTATTAATAACTCACCCCGCATGGAATATCCCGCACGATTTAGTTCATTGTAGTGCTGTTTATCTGACACATTAATAATACAAACGAGTTGTTGTATCAAAATAGTGTGCTACTTGATAGCATGTTCGTCCTCGAAGTATTCTCCTAGTTTCTGGTCTGACTGCGCACTGTTGTCCTGACTGCTTTTAGCCTGCGCCTGGCATCCGGGCAAACGTGCGCGGTTCTGATTTCAGCTGGGAAGAGTGCTTTGTGGCTGGTGTGGAATTTCCCCATGCCACACACCCTAGTGGTGACTTGCACGGTATTTCGTAGATGTAGATGTATTATGCTAGGTTTGATCATATTAACAAGATTAGAGAGATAGATTGTCGTACCGATAGATTTAAAATGTCATTTTTCCCGCGTACTATAAGAGAGAACAATAGGCAGCGAAGCAAAGGGATAGGTAGGTGAAATATAGTTAGAGTAGTCTGTAGTGCATGATGCATGTAATAACAACCAATAATCTCTTCCTTACTATGTAGATACTAACCATCTAGCTCCATGTGACCGTATTATCTAGCATATCTCCCTTAAATATCTTACTTGCATGTCAATAGTGCATGTTTGGTGATCTTCACCCCCTGCCACACACCCTCGTGGTGGCTCGCAGGGTATCACGTAGATGTAGATGTAAAAGGTCGAGATTTATTGTGGTAACAAATGTCAAATTGAAATGGTTTGTAAATAAATTCACTTTGTAATGTTCCACAATAGTTTGTATGATTCCGACGTAGGTTTCGACTCGAAGTTAAGTAATTATCAAGGTGCCAATATTACCCCGCGAGACCCTTATATACATCGTCAGGGTGTAGGGGGGGGGAAGTAGAGGATGGGGAAGCAGCCAAAGGAAGGGGGTGGAAGTTTTGAGTATTGTTTAAGGATTACGTCATGGGTTGGGGGGGATGAAAGGTAAGGTAAAGGAGGGGGAGAGGATGGGGAAGCAGCTAAATGAGGGGGGAGGGAAGTTTTGAGTATTATTTGAGGATAACGTCATGGGATGGGGGGAGAGGGAAAGATAAGGTCAGGAAAGGAGAGTGGGAAGGGAATATTTCATGAAACACACACTAATTTTGATTTTTTTGTATGTAATATAATTTCCAGATTTTCTAGATAATCCCGTTTGTGCCCCTTGTGTTGTGAGTGAAGGACTTCCGGGATGATGTCAATTCGGTGGACTTCTCCAATTAGGTGTTTGGCATATTGGGAGCTAATATTGTCACCTTGGCAATGACTTAACGTTGAGTCGAATCTTAGGTCGGAATAATGAAAAACTATTGTGGAACATTACAATATGAATTTATTTACAAACCATCGCAATGTGGTTCCACGAAGTGAGGCCTGAGAATTTTACATACATCTTAATTTTACAGAACTTTGTTCAATTTCCACTCAGTTAAAAAGGTTCTGTCATTTTGAGACCATTGCGTGGTAATTTCACAAAGTTCTTTCACAACACATAGCTAAAACGATGTACAATTCCACTAAGTTTTTATTGCTGACGACCGGTTTTGACGGCTACAGCGTCTTATTTAAGACTAACAGCTCTTAGTCTAGCTGCTGTTAGTCTTGAACTGTTAGCTGTAAGTCATGGCTAGCAGCTGCAAGGTCCTGAAAATGACCGCTATATCCGTCGAAACTGGTTGACAGGAATAAGAACTTAGTGGAGTTGTAAACCGTAGTCATTATCATTCATCCCTTCTCGTTCCACAACGTAACGCCACAATCAATTAATTTGAAAAGTTCTGTCATTTGAAACCGTGATATCTGTATTTCCATGCGGTATGACTTGATTCGTTAAACTTTGACTCTGGTGTTAAAGCGCTGAAGCGGGAGTTGTGTGTTATAATTAGAAAATATACAAGGTCTTGTACCAGATAATGACTCCGCGAGCCGAAACGTAATGTACTATATGATTTAAATCTGTGGAAAAGTGCGATTGTTATATCTTATCACGATAAACTTACACTATATTACGCCTGGATGTGTTAGACCTATGGTCAGTGGGAGAAACGACAAATACATTATTAATATATATTTATAGATATATATAAAGCTGCAAAACTAACTGACTGACTGACTCATCAAAACTCCTGGGGCATTTCTAAACGAGCTAGGTGGGTGAAATTTTCAGGGTAGAGTTGCAATCATGTGTCGAGTTGAGAAAAAATTGAAAAAGTTAAAAAAAGTCGATTAGGCTTCGATTTTTTGCAATCGATAGCTTTACATGGGATTATATGGGAAAAATGAAAAATTTTAGTGTAGACCTTTTTTCTTTCGTTCATTAAAATATGAAATAATTGATCTACAAGACTGATTCTTTCACGAATGTGAGGCTGAATGTTTGAAAAATCTTATTCTTGCAATCGATTCTTTCCTACCTACCGTAAAACTGATATTTTTAAACTTTGATCGGGGATTTTAGAAATTTTTTCACTTTCGTTGCAATGGATATATTTCTCCATTGTCTCCGGGCCGAGTGTCGATTCGAGGTTTGGAACTCAGCGAGGCGGGCCAGTTTCAGGGGAGGGTTAGATTTATGTGTCGATTTGGGGAAAAATCGGAAAAGTTAAAAAAGTCGTTTAGGCTTCCAGATATTGCAATCGATAGCTCTACACATATGAGTTAGGTACACTAAGTGCATGTTATTTAGTCTTCTTTATACCATTTTTCGCACTGCTAACTACTGCGTATAATTTCTTCAACTTTTTCCTAGCCTCTACCGTAGCTTTCATGACCAATTTCCACCAACCAAGCTTCACGATATTGTAATTTTCATTAAAATAACATGCAGTCCATGTAGAAGATTGGAAGAGAAAAATTGTATGTGAAAATTAGTATATTAAAAATCTCGATTCCAATCGAATTTATATAGCCAAATTCTTCATGTGAGCTCTTATTAAGTATGCTTTACTGAAATGAAATATCTAACGTAGAAGAGCGTCTTATATGCAGTCAAATGAGATTATGATGATCATTCAGTGGTTCCACGTTCGTTTTGGTATACTGATTATAGTATTTTGAAAAGTCGTTAATAACGGGATGACATACAATGTAAGTTTGTACTAGAACTGTCTGGTATCCATACCTCAAGGGGCGCGTGTTTCAGTGTTTCATTTTTGAGAATAATACTTTGCTTGCATGTAGCACGCAGACTTGGGAGCTTTCGTTTTTTTTTCCTTATTTAAAGAGTAGCATCATATAACACTTCCCCCTCTGCTTGCAAATTGTAAGCACCCATTTACTCGTATTCTATAAAGTTATGGAAACCATGACAACTATTCAATAAGTGTTGCAGAAACATTCGATGAATTTGTGAGACTTAAGGCTTTCCCGGAGAATACTTAAAATGTATAGCTCTTGGGTTTCCAACCGGGTGATGATGGTTTTCGGCACCGACGCGCCCACCCTGGTGATCACCCTGAGGACGATGGCGGACTACGCCTTCGAAACGTCGGTGCAAAAAACCACCATCACCAGGTTGGAAACCCGAGAGCTATACATTCTTCGATAAATTTATTGGTTTCATAACTTATGGTATGGAGTTAAGTGTTCCATAAGTAGCCAAGATGGCGGATTCGCAATGAACTGCTTGGAGATTTAATTACTTGATAAAAGAGTTGTTTTGAGACAATGAGCAGATATTTGCTCTTACTGACTAATTATTATGTTCATTAACAGTTATTCATAGGCTAAACTTTCATCAATGCTATTTTTTGGTAGATGATTAGATCGAATATTCGAAGCAGTTGACTTTTGAGAAATAGGTCATGTAACTAGTAACTCGGCCTATTTTATTTGTGGTATTGTTTAAGTTGCATAGTTAAAGCTTTTTACAGTGGAGTACCACCAAGTAACGTAGGGAAGTCTTCCACTCACTCAATCAGGTTCTTATATTTCTAAGCTGTTTCTTTCATCCCGCCCGCCGTCCCTTGATCGCGAAACTACACGCGGGACATCACTGCGAGGCATTCTAATTCAGTTCTCGGAGCGGCATAACCGCATCCGACGTAATTCTCTTCCCCCCCCCCCTGCATCCCCCTCAACCAAAACGCTGCCAAAGGCTCTTACCACTCCTCCCACTCTCCCCCAACGGTTGAGAGAGATAGAGAGAGAAATTTCCCCGAAAACCCTTGGGGAGTTGGGAAAAGCTTCTTTGGCGTTTAACATCTTGGAGCCTTGCAGCATCGATCTTTGGGCGTGCAGATGCGGAGATTGTCTTTTTAGTCTTGCGCGAGCACTTGCGCCACCTCTCGCCTCTCTCCTGACAACCCAACCCACTCCACCCGCCCACCCACCCACTCCGCTCCCCTTTTGATATCTGCAGCCGTGGCCGCCAGGGGGGGGGGGGGATGTGGGAAGGCGATTGTGCGCCCTACGCGCCCCTCGTGGCCATGGGGGGGGGGGGGAAGGTGAGGGGAGGTGGGCAGGACGGGTAGGGGAGTGTTGGCTAGGGGGAGGAAGGGGTGTTAGAGGGAGTAGATGGCCGCGGAAAGGGGACGTGGCAGGGGATGAGGAGGTCTGAATGGTTATTCTCGCCTGACCCGTGCTCCGAAATCCCCTTAGCCCCGGCTTCTCAGTATCATCTCAGGCCGAACGCCCCCCCCCCCCTCCCAGACCCTCCCACAGTAAAGAGAGTATCTCTCCTCTCGACGATGCCCCATCCCCGTTTATGCCCCCCCCACTCCTCATCCTTGCCCCCTTCCCCAGCCTCCGCTACCACTTGAACAGTTGCGAAACTTCACACACAGCCTCCTCTCCTTCCACAAGAGAGAGAGAGAGAGATGAAAGGTTATCCCCCGGCCTCGGCCAGGGCCCGTGAAATGGACCGGAAAGCCTTTCTTGCGCGCCAGAATTTATGTGCAGATTCTGCTCCGCGTGGAGGGGGAAGGGTTGGGTGGGGGTGGAGATATCGGGTGGAGAGGGGTGGCTGAAGTAGTGGGAGGAGGGGGGGTTTTTGCCGAGGCTTTGTTATCTTTGCGGGAATGTGGTGGTGTTGGGAGGCGAAATGTTTTTATTCTTCCATCCCAGTCGGATCTTTTCCCGTGTGTTATTTTTTTTTTTGACCAGTCTTTCGCGAAAGTTCCGCTCTCGTTCCGCGGCGCTTCGGTTTTCGTCACTGAAACGGGGGAGGGAAGGGATTACGGCGAGATCTACTTAAAATTATTTACCCAGCCACTGTTCAGTCGCACGTATTTTCTCCTTTTCGTGGTATTCGCTGAATGTTCTGCTTTGGAAGCTCGCTCGCTATTTTTTTTTTGTAATTATATAACGTCGATAAGTGCAGTGGGTGTTTGTGGTAGATGCCGCTCCGCGCGTATTTTTTTGTTTCCAGTGGGTCAAGCGTTCTTAGCGCAAGGAAGTCACTATATCCCTCGATAGCTCGCAAATCGTGGTTTCATGGAATTGAAATAAACGGAGTTTTTATATTTTTAATCATTGTTAAAGATTTACTGGGGAGTGGCGGTCAAAGGTTGAATCTAAAGTCAGAAAAAGTTGTGACTAGTGTTTTTATACAGTATTCTGCACTTTTTTGAAGGACTCAACTCGAGCAATTAAAAGCACATTTTTGTGATATTCACTGTATAACAATCATTCCCATCGACTGGGACTCGAACCCAGATCCCTCGATTACGCGAGGAGTGCTCTAACCTATTAATCTCCGTTAAAATTACCCTATGTTATCCTTATGTGTGACGTAAAGATTCTAAATACAAAAGGTAAATATTGCAAAAATTTAATTCTTTCATGCACAGTCAAATGAATAATTTCTCGTATGTCAAATTAATAATTAATAGTTTTTTAACAGCAAGAGGTCTTGATCAGAGTGAAAAGGTATTTCACGGCCACAATACCGTTGAAATTTATTTTTACGAGTGACCATGTATGGTTTTGGTATGGTATACAGTTTCCCAGCAGATCTACAGAATGATCCGATTTTCTTAGTAATTCTTCAACCCCCGCCCCCCCCCCCCAACGTAGATCCCTAACTTAAGAACCAGGCACGATTCTCCCCTCCGCATCCTTCAAATTAACCCACCCACATTTTATATTATCCTCCTCTCCATCTTCTCTATCCCCGATTTCTCGATATACACATCGAAAGCTCGCGGCAAACGAAAATGTTCATCATCATTGATCGTTCAATCCTAAGTTTGGTTGGTCGCAGCTCTCAATCATTCCATGCCTAATGCTTGTTAGCTTGCATCCTGGTGGTCATTCGTATGTACTCTCTTCTTCAATTGTCTTAGGAACTTACCCCTTTTGCCTTCCACTTCCAACTTTTCCCCCCTACTTTTCTTGCAGTAATGTTCTTCAGCTGTAGGTATTTGAGATGTGGGCGTGGAGAAGGATAGAAAAGGTGAGGTGGACGGAGAGGAAGACTAACGAGGAAGTGCATGAGTTGGTGGGCGAGGAAAGGAAGCTTTTTAATGAAATCCGGGATAGGTAGTGTAGTTGGCTGGAGTATGGAATAAAGGGCTAGGGGTTGCTCAAGAATATATAGAGGGAGAGATGTTGGGCAAGCGGGGAAGGGGAAGTAGGAGAATAGGTTTCATGAAGGAATGAAGAAGTGTAGATCGTATGCTGAGGTGAAAAAGGATATACTGGGGCGATATAGGCCCCTGAAAGTGTTTTAAACCAAGAGGAGTTCTCAGACATTCATCAAAACCTACCTTAACTGATAGAATACTTAAAAAATGGTCCTTCAAATACCCAATGTGCTTCAAGGTGTGCCCAATCAATCTGGCTCTTCTTTTCTGTATGGCGTTCCATATGGTCCTTTCCTCTTCTACTCTCCTGTATTCTTCTCCATTTCTTATTTTACCCGTCCATCTGATCTTCCGCATCCTCCTCCAATACCATGTTACGAAAGGTTCTTTTCTGGTCTACTTATCCAATGGTCCATGCTTCCGATTCTTATGTTATGCCCAACTGCAAAAAATCATGGCAGGGTACAGAAGATGCAGGAGTAGATTGGCAGAATTATAGACACGTTTTACTCTATGTGAATCACACCCTTTTTAAACGGTTTCATTTCAAGTCAAAACACACACTACACTGACTTCAACGCTCAGCATTAGTTTTAACGGTATTTTTGCTACAGGTGTGGTGTCCCTCTTGTAATTAGTCAGCATTTGGCGGGATAAGATCGAGCGACTTAGCGTTTGTAAGTTGAAGGTAATAGGTAGCGGAGAGAAATATCACTGCTGTTCAGCTCACATCAGTTAATTTATATGTCAAAATTAATTACGTTAAAATTAAAGCAAGACGTATTGTCTAATTGATCTTGGATCCATTTTCTCCCTCTTTCTTGAGTATTATCTCAATTTCTTGAGAAATGAGTTGGAGTTAAGTTATGAGTGATTGAAAAATGGCAAGAAATCGGCAGTTTCAGTTTTAGTATAATTTTTCGAAAATTTTCTCGTAGAGGTAAAAAATGGATGGGCTGAGGAAGGGGGGAAGATAAGATATATTTTGCAATCTTTTTCATCACCGAGTTTTTAGTGATGTACAAGGGTTTAGATTGTAGCCAGTAGTCTCACCAATTGGCAGGATACACTCTTGGATATGTTTTCCAAAAAAGGTATTTACCTGTAATATTTATTTGTTTAAAAATTCTAATCTATGTATTCAATGAATGTATCAAATCTATGTATCAAATGAACAATACTTATTTGAAATCTTCTATTCCATTAATTTATCTTTTGCGTTTATTTTATGCTTCACTAATGATAAAGATGTGCAACGTGGAAGCGTTGTAATGGGAAAGGAGGGAATACCTTGAGAAAGTGGAAAAGAATACAAGCGAAGCCCAAGATTTGGGAACAATCGAGGAAAAGTGGGAGAACACAAAAATAGGCATAGTAAGAGCGGCAGAGAAAACAATAAGAGCAGCGGAAACGAGGAGGCTAAAGAAGTAGTGGGTTATGGAAGAAATGATTAGGAAAATGGAGGAGAGAAGGAATTGAAAAAACGTCGACACCGACATAGGTTAGGCGAAATACAAAGAGCTAAATAATCAAGTGCGGCAAATAACCGATCCGGCGAAGGAAAATTGGTGGAAATGGCAATACGAGGAAACGGAGAAACTACAAAAAGAAGGGGAAGTGAGTGCATTATACATTAAGGTAAAATTGCTATCGGGAGGTAAGCTAGGAGAAACGGCACCAAAGATTAAGAACAAGATAGGTAGAATATTAATCTAGCAGGAAGATATTCAAGAAAGATGGCGTCAATATGTAAAGGAGCTACCATATATATGACAGCGATAGTAGACCAACTTATTTCGATATAAAGGATGAGGGAACCCTAGATGAAGAAAATCTCGGGCCAATAATTCTCGAGAGTGAAATAGAGAAATCATTGAAAGAGATGAAGGCGAGAAAAGCTGTAGGAGTAGATAACATACCTTTGAAGCTGCTAAAGAGTTTAGGAAGTAAAGATAGGATAGCTTTTTTCGAACTTATACGTAGGATCTACGAGGAAGAAATATGGCCAGAGGACTTCGTGAAAACAGTATTGATTCCTATTCCAAAAAAGAAGAATGCATCAGAATTCGAGGATTATAGAACAATCAGTTTGATTTCACTTGCTGCCAAAGTTTTATTTTGAATAGTCAATAAATGGTTGGAGGATAATTCCAATCAACATTTGAGCGATGACCAGTTTGGGTTCCGTGAGGGAAGGACAACTCGGGATGCGAATGCAGTGATGAGATTACTTATAGAAAGAAATATAGATCATAACCACGACGTTTTCACATGCTTAATTGATTTTGAAAAGGGTTTGATGAGGTAAATTGGAATTAACCCATGGAGATTCTCGGGAAAATTGGAATAGATTAGCGTGACAGGAAACTAATCCGTAACTTTATGTGACGCAAAGGGCGCAGGTGAGGGTGGCTGATGGTGATTCAGGGTGGGCAACTTTAGATCATGGGTTAAGGCAAGAGTTCCCGTCTTCTTTTTTGCTTTTCAGCAAATAGAATGAGGAAATAACGAGACAGGAATGCGAAGAACTTGATGTGGGTATCTTAAGGTGGGAATTATGTAGGAGGGCTGCTGATAATGTCGGTTAGATTCGCGTACGATCAGGTGTTGGTAAGTCGATCTTTGAAGGGATTGCTTTAGAACCTCAGTGCGGGATATTCCGAATGAAGATGAAAAAAAAACAATTTATGAGATTCTCCAGGACAAAGAAAGCGAGGTTGGTCATGGACGTTGGAGGACACAAACTCAAGCAAGTCGAGCATTTTAATTACTTTTACTAATTTAATTAGGTTGTACACGAGAAGAAAAGGAGAATAGTTGCAAAGATAAGGAGGAGAATAGGGTTAGCTAAGGAGGCGTTTAGTAAAGAAGGCAGCCGACGACGCGGATCTTGGGTGATGATGTGAAGAAGAGGCTGGTGAAGTGCCTGATATGGAGCAGTTGTATGGGGCAGAAACGTGGACCTTCTCAAGGAGGATAAGAATACACTGCAAGCGTTTGAGATGTGGGTGTGGGGAGGTATGGGTGAGGTAAGGTGGACGGAAAGGAAGACATAATAGGAAGTGCATATTATAGCGGGCAAGAAAAGGAAACTTCAAAATGAAATCAGTGCTAAGAAGCGTAAGATGGCAGAGGAAATAATAAGGAACGATGGGTTGGTCAAGACTATGATTGAGGTAAGGATGTCAGGGAAGAGGGAGAAAGGAATATCTTTTATCGACGGAATGCAGAGGGGTTGATTGAAAAGTAAGGTGAAAACTGAAGTACTAGAAGTAGATGGGTCCCTGCTAGTGTAGAAAGCCTGGATGAAACTCTCTGATTTGCAAAAAAACTACATATACCGGTAAAATAAATAAAAAAGAATGTAAATCTCTCGGGTTCCCAACAGAGTGATGATGGTTAGTGGCTCTGACGTTTCGATGGCATAGTCTGCCATCAATCTCAGGGCAAATGTTTTGACCAGGTGGTTGACACCCATTTCTATTCTGCATTGGGGTCATGTTTTTCGTGATCGGCCTTCTCTTCCGGCTCTTTTTCTTGTCGAAGGATTGGCAACTTGACGGCTTTGGGTTGCCTCAAGTCATCATCGTGTCTCAAAAATAAATTTTCGCAGTTATTACTGCTTTTAAGTGCAAATACTTTCTTTTAAAAAACCAACTTACCCCTTATGGATCAAAACTTCCTGATATTCCCAATTTTATTCATGAATTTTGTGAAACTTCCAAACCCAAAAAGTCTGATTACGCGACTATTTATTTCTCCCATGCGTATTCCGGCGTGATGAGTTTCTTCACTGGTTATCTCGAAATTATTCCTTGCTCGCAAAATCGCTTCTCATCACAAGACACGCAGAAGAGGAGCAGGAGGAGCAGGGCAGAGGAGGATGAAGATCTTGTTCTCCCCCGAGCGGTAAGTGTCTGGGGTGATGCAGATGGGGGTGGAGGGTAGGGGTAGGGAGAAGTACGACGTGTCGGGGCGGAGTGGCACGAGTGACTGACTGGTGGCGGTGGTGGTGGTGGGCAGGGGGGGCGATCGCTCGTTGGTTGTCGCCCTAAAGAAAGAGAGGGGTAGAGCAGTTCAGGGGCGGCACACAATTGAGGCGTGACAGATATACACGTGTGTTTGTGTGTTTTTGTGCATACGATCCAGACAATAACACTCTCCATACCCCCTCCTCCCCCCTCTATAGGGCGAATCTACTTGGTCTCCCCACCGCTCCTCCTCCCCTCCTTCCCATCCACGCCGACCAATCCCGGCTCTTCTCCCCGGTTCCACCGCTTCGCGAAGAAGATAGACGGTCGCATCGGCGGCACTTGAAAAGGCCCGTGGTGACACGGTGGGGCGCGGCTTGGGCGACCCTGTTTCGAGAGCGAGTCTGTGAGAGCCTTGCGGTACACTTAAACTTAAAGGAGGTTTCACCTCGACTCTGCGAGTCAAGACAAATACTTTATTCCATGAATGAAAAACAAGTACTTGGTTATGATTCCATACTTTATTTAAAGCAACTGGACCTAGGTTTCGGCATATTGCCATCATCAGGTACGAGCAATTTGGTGGCTTACACTTATATAGGTAACTGGAGTTACTCTTATACAATTATATAGGTAACTAGAGTTACGCTTATTTAGGTAACTAGAGTTGCCTACTTAAGTACCCGTTGGGGGACCGGAGGAGGGGATTATGAAATTTGAATTTCTTTCATAATGAAGGAGTTTTACCGAGTAACGCCTGAAACAGTATGTTATATTCAAAGTGCTAGTTTTGCATATAAGGTGTCTTAAGTTGTCAATTAAACATCGGGTGACGAACCTTAACATCTACTTCAACAATCAGAGTCTGAAGCTTGGAGTTTCCCTCAGGTGTACTCCTATGCTCCACATCCTCCTGGGGATCGGGTTGGTGTGGTGGTCAGAGTACTGGCTAACTATACAACCAGGGCTCAAATCCCTGCTGTGGACGATGTTTTTCAGAGCAAACTCGATCCCTACTTGTCTTGTGGAGGATACTTCAAGTGTGATACTCCGTCTGTCGGATGAGACGCTAAACCGTGGTCCCCTTGGCGCCTTTCGTTATGAGCAGGCTAATGCCGACGCCTGGTTTCTACCCACCCTTCCTCCTTTACATATCCCCTATGGTGCAAATGACCTTAGCTGTCGGTCGCCTCCCCAAAATCCAATCCACAATCCCCCAATCCACATCCTCCTTGTTTTCAAATTCCCCCCTCCCCCTACACATACCATATAAATGTTAGCCACCCAGCTGGTATGGAACAATATGCCGAAACCTAGGCCGTGTTGCTTTAAATAAAGTCTGGAATCTTAACCAAGTACTAATTTTTCATTCATTATGAAGGAGTTCCACCGAGTAATACCAGAGACAGTGCCTTATAGTATTTCCCAACTTTTTCCGAACAGTATAACCAATTTTGCATTCGCTAAGCATGAAGAACACTAGAGGCGTGCCACCAGAGATACAGAAACTATTGTTTTTATGTATTTTACAACTACATAAACGATCAAAGATGCATTTGTCATGAAAGAACCAAGCAAAACTTGATTTGATGTTCTCCCATTGAACGTTTTACGATTTTAAGTTCAATTTGCGAAAAAAATAGCTGGGAAAGGTAGCATTTTTGGGGTCATACAGGACATATTTGTCTATATATTTACGTAATGTGAATAAAATTACGTTCATGTGCTTTCTCGGTGTAAGAAAATAAAGGAGACTCGAGCGGTGGGTCTTTGAGTTCACATATTAATGATTTTTTAATCCAGTCTAAAAAAATACCCTGGGCGACAGTTCATTGCCTCTGTTTATGCCTTTAAATCAAATGTACATGCCCTAATAAAATGACGAAAGAATTGCATTTAACGCCAATGGTTTCAGGCTCAACTTTGTGGAAGTTCATTAAGAATAATGGAAAATAAAACTTGGTTTGATTCCACCGGTTTGTTTTTTACAGGAAGGCTAGTTTCGACGCAGTGGCTTCACAATCAGGTACCACTCTGTACCTCCTCGTGTGTACCATCATTGGGTTCTACGTTTAACCTTGTACGAACTTTTTCAAGACATTCATGCAATTTTTGCCTTTCGTAAACGTCTAAATACAGGATGTGAATTGAGATTAGGTGTTTTCGGCCACGTAACGATTTCACAAAGGTTGAGATAAATTTGGCGACTCTTTAAATGACGCCATGCCAATTTTGTAACAAAAATTAAAAATATCACCTTATGAATTTAAAGATTCTTATCCTAGAATTTAACTCTTTATGGGCCTTTTCAGTGTTGCTATTGTAACATTTATGGTGAATGTATTTCCCCGAGATAATAGATTTAGCAATTTGATAAATTAACCCATTAATAATAAAATATAATATAAATAAAATAATTTGTCGGCTCCGGTGACGGTGGGGTAAAGTCTTCGCCTGCTAACCCGAGGGTCGCGGGTTCGAGTCCCTCCTGGGTAGAATATTATCTGCCCAGGACATGGGTGTGAGTGTTCGTCTATTGTTAATGTTAAAAAAGACCCGATGTAAAAGGCCTTTGTTGTGCTGTTTTCGGGGTTGTGAGTATAAATAAATAACATAAATTCCGAAGGAAAGCTGCGCACTTCGTTAACAACTTTTACGAGCGAACAAATAGTGTTACACAGCTGTTAGAGGGGTATAATAGGGAGCCACAAGGGACTCAAAGGTTTACATCAGTCAAGCTTTTTGCTTTGTAATTGCTAATGCTTATCCTCTATTTGGAGCTTAGCCGAGCTCTCATGGATTCAGTTATGAGAAAAATTACTATATCTATATGATCGAATATTCATCATTATTTGTTGGCGCACAGAGGATATAGATTGAAGGTTTACGTGATAGAGGAAAAGAATAAAAAAACGAGCGCTAGATAATACGAAATAATAAGCAGCATACCGTAAATTCAGCCATTTATTGAATGCCACTTCGTCATATTTGCCTTGTTAGTCCTTCAAAAATGACATTTTCCATTCAATCGAGATACCGATTTGGAATCCAATCCGCGCTTTGCGAAAAGATTAAAACGTTTTCCAATATAGATATCACGTTTTCTGAATAATTTTTATACTATATAAAAACATCCCTTAAAGTTCATTTCCATATCTATTTCCACGTCACTTCGGCCCCGGTGGCGGCGGGGTAAAGTCCTCGCCTGCTAACCCGAGGGTCGCGGGTTCGAGTCCCGCCTGGGTGGAATATTATCTGCCTAGGACATGGGTGTCTGTCTCTCGTCCGTTGTTACTGTTGTTCACCCGACGTAAAATGGCGCAGTGTGCTGTATTCGGGGCAGTGAAAATAAATAAATAAGAAGCAAGGCATGAAAACCAAAAAGAGAAATAAAAGTCTTCTAACTGAATTATTGTATTCTTAGTTTGCTAGAGAAATTCGAAATAGGTGTGTTCTCTAGCGATACAGAGAACTTTAATTTTGACGCCATACTACATTTTTGGATCCGACAGAAGCGATAAAGTGCGAGAGATACAATGCCGAACAGATAGGTACAAAATTTTGTTATTTCTACCCACAATAAGTGACCATAGTAAACGTTCAGCTTCAAACAATTTTCTCCTATCTTCATTTCACCTCCGAGAACCACATTTTTACGCGGCTGGTTTCGCAACACCCCTTCCCACACGACGGCTCGCATTGTAGCATGTTGATGTGTTGACCCCATTTATAGAAGAAAATCTTCTTCATTTCTCTTCATCCTGTATTGTAGGAATTTCCTTTGCATACTGAGTGTCTTGTCAATAGAAATTTAGGCATTTTTTACTACATCCCATCGCATCTTTTTATTATCTGAATAGTTTGAACGGCCAAAAAGGGCTTTTTATCGCGGTGTTTCAGTCTCTTCCCTGCTGAAATCCGCGTGTTTATCTAATTTCCTTCCCCGGCTTTTTCATCGTCCCCTGCTCATCTCGTTTCATCAGGGTCTCCTCCGTGTCCCCGTTGATGGGGGAGAAGACTGCCTGGCGGAGCCTTTCTCTCCCCTTCCCTCGCCACCGCCACCACCAGCTCCACCCCTATTCCACCCCCCATCAACCCCCTATTTTGTGCCAACTAACCAGGAGGGTTAAAACCCAACACACCCCTTCCCACTCAAACCTCATCCCCCGTCACATTTTCTTCCCCTCTGCTACGCAATCTCTGACCACCTCATTTTCCCATCGAAGCAAATGAGGAAAAAATTACAGTCGTCATCCAGCGAGTCTAATTACTTCCTATTGAATGATCAGCGGGTTTAATTGCTTTGCTAAACATGTTTTTCATCATCATCATTTATTAACGGGATTTCTCCATTTTAATGCACACATAAATTGTACAGTAAGAATAAAATGTATACTAACATTAGGTATACAGTGAGTGACAAATACATAATAAATCTTATCAATCTGGTCTGCTCTTAGTTTAACTGAATCGACATTCTTCATCTTTTCATGATATTTAACTTTTCAACTATATCAATAAGTATAAAAAGAATGCGTAATACATCATATGAGTATCACATCTAATCAATTTTCATTATATCAATGAAACATGAATTATTTAAAAACATGTAAATACATCACATAGAATGCGTGTTTGCCCAAGTTTTACCTTCCGTTCATACCGGATGTGTTTTCATTCCATTTACCATGAAAATTTACTCGACATTAATTATGGGGTGTCGTAATGCCCAAGATTAAAAAGGTGTCTTTCCATATCCGATTTTAATATAAATGGTTTTAAGAGTTATAATTTATTTCCTGTTTATTCATGGAATTGTAATATGGCGTTATCGCTGTGATATTAATCTCTAACCTCTTTTTAAAAAAATGACTGTAAAAAAAGAGATAATACGACTAAAGGTAGAGCTGGTGTCGTTAACAATTATCTCTATGAAACTAGTAGTCAGGCGAAACTTTGTGAAACTTGCGCAACATTGTGAAATAAAAGCTATAAAGCTGAAATGGAATGATGATGACTTCATAAGCCGAAAACTAGGTCGTTAATAAAGTTTATGTGGAATTAGTAATTTACAGCTTTCATATCACAATATCTCAATTAAGGTGAATTATTTTTCTACTGCAATTAATTCATCGCCAGCCTTGCGATCTTTCGCCGTCGAGGCTTGATTGTTGTCGTCTCAAGTGTCGATGATGCTTAAAGAGAGATGATGCTAAACCCTTTGCATGTATCCCGTCCTCTATATGTAACTCACTTCACCAATACCCTGAAGAAAAAATGATTTATAAAGATCATTTTAGAATTTTGGAGGTACCCTCGATATCTTGTTTTGGTTCTGGGATAATTGGCGAATTCTTTGTCTGTGTACAACTGCGGAATAGACAGAATTTTATTGCTGTGGAATTTACGAGTATTTCAATTGGATAAATCCAACTCAATGAGAGGAGAGCCTATTTACTGTAATTTCAAAGGCCCTTGGTCTAGGGGTATGATTCTCGCTTTGGGTGAGAGAGTTATACCCGGGTTCAAATTCCGTACAGGCCCCATTTTGCGATGATTTTCCGTTTTATGATTCCTAATTTCAAGTGACAGAGGCTATAACTCTATTGTAAAACTCACCATTAGTATTCTATTCACCGCTCTATTTTCCTTTCCCATTCCTTGTTTTCTCTCCTTTCACAGCTCGTGTCCTGACGCCTCTGCTGCATCCCCGAGAGAAGGTTCTCAAAAAATAATATAGTTTTAAAATAACGAGCCCACGGCTACGTTTTACGTTGCGATAGCTTGAGGAATTTTTAGCTGTCATATATGTCCTCTAGCTCTGCAAAGAGAACATTATACTTTTCACCTAGTAAGATTTAATGTTCGATTTTAACCCCTGGTCTGTTAATGTAACTTGAAATGCTGGTTTAAGGTGATTTGAGCGAAATATCATTTTACCTAGAAAACAATGAATTTGGTCTCATTTTAAAGAGAAATGTCTCATCGCTCAAATGGCACCAAAATCCAACCCCTTACCGCCTTACTTTCGCAGTTGTTTGCCAAAAAATCTCAGCCCTTTTACAGGAGAAATAGTACGTTTATATACTCCAGAGAGACATTTTTTTTTACAAAATGAGGAATTTCTTACACTTAGATGTCGTAAAAAACTAACAGTGTGTAGTATATATGTTTACTCAACTATTTTTGAAAATCAATCATATTGTCACCGCAATAGGTTCTTGGATATCACAAAAAAACCTTCCGTTTTGAAGGAGTTTCAAACGCACTACACGTAATAAATGAGTAAAGTTAGATTTATTTAGATATTTTCATTTAATTACCTGCCGTTTCTTTCATATAAAACTATAATATTGCACCATTAACAATGCAATATTTAATTGATGTGTCCTACAGCTGGTAAAATTAAAACATTTAATTCGAATATGGTCTCTATTATGACTAGGGAACTATCTCGATCGGACTACCTTAAGCTAGGTGAAGTACACGTAAGAGGATGCGTTATACAAAGACCAATGAAAGACCAATGAATGAAAGACCGAAGATTTTGAAATGAAATTTTTCGCCGATCATTTCTTTATCTTGGCCCTAAATTGTTTGTTTCTCTACCTTTGAATATAAATGGTACTGATAAAGAAGGAACTTTTTTAAAACTTCTTTATGAACGGATTTTCGAAAACAAGGAGGTGGAATATTTGTTGAAAAGGAATGAGTAAAGGTCTTTCATTAGGATAGAATGATGATACTAGGGTTATTTTATTTTTTATTGTGCATTTTATGCTCGCTTGTAAGCAATTTACTTTAGATTCTTTTCCTGCAAAAAGGTTCATGTCACATTATTTATGTATCATAACCCTATAAAACTATAACTATATCTGTGAATTGCAGTGATCCTAATCAGATTCTGTTATGCGTTTCGGCATTATCAATGTTTTTTCCATTTTCATTATCTTATTGCATATATATTTGGCATCCACTAATAATTTTTGTGAAGCCATTTGTAATTTGTGGCACAGTGATTGATGTTTGTTCTTTTATACGTTGGTGTGATTTTGTTTTACAATGAAGAACGGCTTATGGTTATGCCACTTTAAGCAAAACTTTGCGAAATATAATAATTTCTACGACTACAATGTGTGCGGGAATGTAAAAAAAACTTTGAGGGTGTAAATTGTCAAAACACTGTAATCGTAATATGCACGTATTTTTAGGTTAATTTGAAATGCCCCTCTCGGTTTGATATTCGTACTGCGCGTTTCAACTCTTATAGCTCCATCGTCAGGTACGTCAGGCATTGTTCCTGACGATGGCGCTTTACTGTTGAAACTCGTTAGACGAATACAAAACTGAGTGGGGCATTTAAAAGTTTCTTTCTTTCATCTTCACGATGATATTCCACAATATCTCGCCGAATATCGTTGATTATATCTGAGTTAATGTACGTACGTAATGCAATTTGACCAGCTTCGACTTGTGTATTATATAATCTCAATTTGAATAAATAATGGCAATACCAACTATGTTTAAATCCAGAGAGTTTATTGTTGCAATTAGTTTCGACGCTACTGCATCATCTCCAGGTACGTAGGTAGGACTTCCACAAGGTTACGCCTGAAAGGATTGAATTCATATTCTCAATTGATTTTGTTATTGAATGAAAAAAAGTACACTTGGATACACCTAACGATGCATAACACCTGATGGTGGCATGATATGCCGAAGTCTAGTTCGTGTTTCTTTAAGGTAGTTTGAGCTAAATATCGTTTTAGTTAGAAATCAATGAATTTGGTCTCATTTTAAAGAAAAATATCTCACCCTTCTAATAACACCAAAAGTTCAACCTCTTACTGCATTACTTTCGAAGATGTTTGCCAAAAAATACCTGCCCTTTTACATGGGAAATGGTATGTGTATGCACTCCAGTGATACATTATTTACAAAATTAGGTATTTCTAACACTTGTAAAAAATGTCGCAAAATGTAACTTCTTCAATTCTATATTTTGAAATCATTAATGAAATTACGTTAGGAAAGTTTCCCTCAATTCTGTGTTTAAGGTAGTGTGAGCGAAATATCAGTTTACTTAGAAATAAATGAATTTGATCTGATTTTAAAGAAAAATATCTCACCCTTCTAATTTGACCAAAAATTCAATCCTTAACCACATTACTTTCGGAGATATTTGCCAAAATATAACAGCCCTTTTACATGGAAAATGGTACTTGAATGCACTCCAGAGAGACATTATTTACAAGATGAGGAATTTCTAACACTTGTCGTAAAAAATGTCGTAAAAAACTAAGAGCGTGTAGTTAGTATGTTTTCTCAACTATATTTGAAAATTAATCATATTGTCACCAAAGTAGGTTCTTGGGTATCACAAAAACCTTCCGTTTTGAAGGAGTTTCAAACACAACGCGCGAAATAAATGAGTCAAGTTAAAGACTTATTTAGATATCTTAATTTAATTACTTATAATTTCTGTCATATAAAACTATACTATTGCACCATTAGCAATGCAATATTTAATTGATGTGTCCTAAAGCTGGTGTAATTAAAACTTATAATTCGAATATGGTCTCTATTATGATTAGGGAACTATCTCACTCGGGCTACCTTAAATAAAGTGTGGAATCATAAACAAGTACCTACTAGTTATATCATTCATTTCAGGATTTACATGCCAGAGACATCGTCTGATTTTATTATATTGCTTTTGCTGTCTTATTTTATTTATATGCAGTAGGAAAATTAGAAAATAATTATAAATTATTATATACCGGATGAGTTTTCATCCGACAAATCTGCACGTCAATTGAAGGCTAATAACGCTTCCGTCGCATTTACTATGTTGCGCTACCAGGCAGCGAGGCTTGTTTGCAGTCGTGTCATATGCTTTCACTACTCCGTGGGGTGACGGGAGCCACCCTCGTGTCAACAGAATTACTCGTTCCTTATGATTTTCCCGATGAACAGGTGATGGGAAGCGAGATACATTTGTCTCCTCACCTGGAGAGATGTGCCTCTCTCCCAGGCAGGGGAAAAGGCGAGTCATATACGTATGTAGAGATACACGACCATGTTTATATATATATATTTAAGTACACATATATATTCACCCGATGTTGTCCTCGTCACCGCCCCCGTCTCCCTCCTTCGGCTCACGTCAGCGTCAGAGTGTCTTTCTCCCGCCTCTTTATTCCGGGCCATCAGCTCCGCACGCCACCCTTTAGCGGAGGGAGGGGGCGGTGTTACAGCCCTCCTTCTGCGGAGAGGGATCTCGCGACAAAGCGCAACCCCCTGCCCGCTATCTTCCTTCAGTTCCACCCCCGCCTCCGAGAAGAGATACCTCCTTTGCGTATCATTCCTCCCCCCCCCCCCACAACTACCTCCTTTTTGTCCCCAGATGGCCTCCCTATCCTCCCCTGCTTGTATTTCTCCGGCAGAGAGACACTCGCACACACCGAGGGATAGACAATCACCACCACTTTGGCGGTCCATTATAAAATGGCGACGAGGGACGAGGGATGTTCCTTTTGCGGACGAGTGGATGGAGGGGGCGAGGGAGGAGGAAGAATGGTGTGGTGTGGAGTGGGGCTGAGTTGAGATGTGGGGGGCGGGATCGGAAAGAGAATCTGGAGTGGCCTGAAAATATACATATATATGTATATATTCGCCGGGGGTGGGTTGGGTTTGAAGAAGACGAAGTGGAAGAAGAAGATGGAAGGCGGGCGAGTGAGAGGTTGTTGGTTGGGAGAAGGGAAGAGAGAGGCATTAATATGTTTGCATACGCGCTTCTTGATGGATGGTTGGTTTGCCGGATGGACGGAAGGACGGGGTCGGGGGGCGGTTGGGTAGAGTGGCGGGAGGGGGGGAGGTAGAAGGGGGCGCGGCATCGCGCGGAAAACCTTTCCCCCGTGCCAACCCGGAGTGTTGGTGGAGTCGCGGGAATAGAATGGGAGGGAGAGGTTGGGGGTGGGGAGTTTGCTTTTCCTCCCTCTTCTTGCGAGATGTGATGGCCTGGCCATCTCACCGCCACCTCATCCTTATGTTGCTCCACCCCCAAGTGAACAGAGCCGAGGATGGGGGAGGCATGCCCCCTCCCCTTAATCACCCCCACATTCCCTCCCTTATTCCGTCTTCCTCACCACTCGCGCGGCAATCCCGTTAGTGCTGCTGACCTTTTGCAAAAATTGGGATGGGATTCAATTTCAGTCCGTCGATTTAGGTGATTCAACCGAGAAAAAACATACATACATACCAATCACGTCGTTCCCGTCCGGGGTAGGCACAGTCACAAAGTTTTACTCAGAAATACATATTTGTACACCTAATTCTGCTTCAATAATTTCCTCCATACTGACCTTTCCTTGCAAACCTCTTTTGCCTCATTTACCCCCATACACTGCTTTATACACGCTCTCCTGTTTTCAAGACTCTTAATATTCCTCCTCCTAAGAATTTCCTCAACCAAATTCAACCACATCTTTTTCGGCCTACCTCTACCTCTCACACTATCCATTTCACTCTTATTTATCTGTTTCGTCATTCGACTCTCATTCATTCTCTAAACATGGCCAAGCCAACGAAGCACACTGCTTTCATATATGTCCATTACTAGAGCATCTAACGCGCATTCATTTATTACCTACTCATTCCTAACCCTATCCATCCTACTTTTGCCGCTAAAACTCCTCAGATAACTCATGCCCACGGCGTTTAGTCTACTCTTATGTCTATCCTGACATACCCATGTTTCACTACCATACAACAATGTGGGGAGAAGTACACGGCATAAAAATATAAATGTTCATTATTGGTTTTTCAATCCTAAGATTGGTTGACTGCAGCCCTCCACCCTTCCCTATCTAATGCTAGTTCTCTTACCCCCTGACATCTTTCCCCATGTACATTCTACTTTATTCGGCGTTTGTAAAGGAGCGATCACCATGTATGCTTCCCTGTGTGTTGATAGCAGTACACTTACGCGTATTCGGATTGGTCTTTCGTGTATCGCAGTCTTTGTAATAAATCACTTTCATTTTCTGCTACCATATGCTTCTATGCTTCGTTCGATTCTTGAACTTGATAACATAACTCAGGCAGTACTAGGTGCAAACAACAACAACATATCGTTATGGCGGACTATGCCATGCGGAGTGCCTCAAGGGTCAGTACTTGGCCCTCTTTTATTCAGCCTTTACATCCTTGACATAGCGAAGACCCTAAGACACTGCAAATATATGCATTATGTAGATGACTTTCAGATTTATTTTCATGCTAACTTAAATGAATTGCCCGCTGCAATCTCCCTGGTCAATGAAGATGTCTCAGCCATTTGTGCTTGGGCCCATGAAAATTTATTGATCTTAAACTCTTCCAAAACACAGGAAATCATATTTGGTAACTCTAAAATTCTTACCAAAATTAATTTTTTGCTTCTCCCCTACATCAAAGTGGGGGACGCCGACATTGGATTTAGTAGCACTGTTAAAAACCTTGGCATTACGTTAACTAATAACCTCTCGTGGAATCATCACATAAATGAAATCTCAAATAAGGTTAACAAAATTTTATATCAGTTAAAATAACACAAGTCTCTTCTGCCCATTTCTACCCGTAAAATGCTTGTCTCCACGCTGATATTTCCCTCATTTGATTATTGCGCTTTGGTCTATTATGAGTTTATGATCTTCCATTGGAATTAGAAAATAAGCTTTAGAAGCTCTTAAATTCTTGCGCAAAATTTGTCCTTGACCTTCGTAAAGACAAGCATAACTCCCACCACCTTCACAACTTGTCATGGATCAAAACCTCATATTGGAGAAAATATTTACTTGGGTCATTTCTATTCACTCTTTTCTGCAATAAATGTCTAGTGTATCTTTTCCATGTTCAAATCCAAATCAGTCTCTGTTCTTAGAACCACTAGAACTGACCCCTCCTACTTCTTACCTCGGACAAATACGTACCTTAAATCATTTCTCATCTCTGGTTCTAACGTCTGGAATTCCTTGCCATTATCCATAAAAAATTCTTCCTCGCTGTCTGTTTTTAAGGAAAACTTTTCAATTATTATCATAAGCAGCGTATATGCCAATAATAGAAATATTTAACCTGTTATAGATTTTTGTTTCCAAAGTGATCGGAGAAATTATTGTGTTTTGTTATCTCTTTGTGATAGATATTATATTTTCCTTTGTTGTATATTATATTTTTCATTGTTTTTAGTGAAATCCTTGTCATAACCTTGCCATTTCCCAAACTGGGAAGATGGACTTGGTGGCAAGTGAAATGAAAAAGCTTCTCCAGGGTCATCCCTTGGCACAACATGGAGATTCCCCCCACGTGTTGGAAGAAGCTATTTAACTAAATTGGAGTTTCATGTGTAATAACAATCGGAAGGGTACCTATCCGATCGTTTACTGAAGTGTCGGTCCGCCTTGGGCGTCTAATTGTGAAAAACTATTTGGTGCCTTTTCATGTATTTATACCTCCACTTGCGATATCGCCACGGCATACGTTTGCCCGCATTAACACGGGGAACGTGTGATCGTGAGATTTCGATGTATTCTGTTAAATATACTTGTTTCACGAAATTCCTGTGTTCTGTCTTCATTATACTCGACGCTTAGAGAATTAACATTGTCTTCCAACACGCGCACCGAAAACAATTGTTCTGATTTGATTTTTCTTGTGTTTCATCCAAAATCCAATCGTTTCATTCTTATCTTTTAAAAATGTAAATGAGTTTAATTCCTTTTTTTGTCTTCACAGGGGAGGTATGTGGCGGTAGCAGTTGTACTTTCACCTGGGGGTTGAAATCAATAAGACAAAACATCTGCCTCCCGAAACTCGACGGCCGGAGGATATAAGCGGCTGTTCGCGGGGGATGACGAGGCATGTACTTTTGACCGGCCAGCCACCATGAACGGACGGTAAGGCAATATGATACAAAAATACTGTTCCAGAATGTATAAACTATACCAAACTGTTCCAAAATGTTACAAAACTGTTCCAAAATGATACAAAAACTTCCAGCTTTTGTATCATTTTTGCCTGTATTATTTCAGTGTAACTTCTTTAAATGAACAGTGTGTTTGCTTATTTTTATCCTGCCAGCACGTTTTCTCCATCACCTAGGAATTCGCCAACCCACTTCAACCTAGGAAGGTTACATTTGGCCTCCAAATTGGAGGCGAATCTGACGGCTGGAGGACGACAGGACTCAAGGAAAAGAAAGGCAACCGGTGGCGACGAATTTTTTAAGTACCTACAGGAAGAAAAAAATCTTCCAGTGAAACGGACAATGGCCAGTCAGGTAACAATAGCCTATATTTTCGGCGAAAGCTCTAGCTAGGTCCAAAAAACGAGTGCTACAAGCAGGTGACTCGAAAGTATTCACCACGTGTTTAAGCAACATGGGTAGTTAGAAGCAGCGGCCTGCTTGAATAATAAGCTCGATCACTGTAGAAATGCTTAGAGAACTAAGTGATAAATTTCAGGAAATCGACCTCAAATTGGCGGGCATGAGACAAGGTATCTTTGAAATCTGCGCAGCCGCTCCACAAAGAAGTCGACGCGTTAACGAAAAGACTGAATAATCTAACAGCCGTCGGGTTAAATGAGGGAAATTTACGCAAATCAGGGATATGTGAGTCACGGATCGTGCCCTGCCCGAGTACTGCAATAACCTAGGAAAATATATGGATGAAAAATGGATTAGCAATATCCGTTGCATCAGTAAATATTCTTCAATCTTCTAATGGTTGTATATTTTTCTATGTTATTTACTATCCGGTCCATACTTACAATATTATCAAAAATCCTCCATTATTTGGCCGAATCATTAACGTTACTTCCGAAAAGGATCATATAACATATTTCTTTTCGTTTTTAAATATGTAACGTAGTAGTCAAGTGTCGTAGTAATTTAGGATATTTTATAAGCATTTAGATAATGAAGTTTATATACGTATTAGCCAAATTATAGTTAAGTTGAGACCTGACTCTATGAGTTGAGAAATCCGTGAGTCACGTCAACATTTCTGTATTTGTATCAAGCTTTCATTATACGGCTGACTCGTCAGTTTTTACAGGGTAAATTCTTTCTAGAAAGTATATGACATTATAACTTAGTCATCCAAGCTTTGATCATGTTACATTTTTCTGGATAATAACTAGCGCAATATATGCCATACTAACGTTTTTACATGAACTCCCCGTAAGATTTTGTGGAAGGAAGAAAGAGAATAGGTTTCATGGGCAGGACGAAGAAGGCTAGTCCGTATGTTGAGGCGAAAAAGTATATACTAGAGCAAGGTAGACCCTTGAAAGTGTAGAAAACCCGGAGATTCTCTGAAATTCAACAAAACCTAACTTTACCGGTGGAATACTTTAAAGAAAAGCTTTTGTATCATTGTTTTCATGTACACACCATCCTAATCATAGTGCTGTAGGTTTTTAATTAAATAGATAAAATTAGTATGAAAATAGATCCTCTATATCACTTAAACATGATCATTTATTGTTTTAGCTTCCAGTTCACATAGGAGAAGATGATGATCGGTTAGTCCTCTATCAAATACATGTATTGGCTTAAGAGATATAAATTTATGTCACAAATAACAATTTCTGATTTTTGCCGATAGAAAGGAGGGGAAGGGTGAGCCTGTGGTCGCTATAGGTGACGTAATTGTCATCATCGTGGCGGAAAGTCTTAATAAGGAAATCGGAAACATATTGCGTATACACCCTCGTTCCAAACGCACGACGAAAAAGGAAAAAACTTTGTCTTTTTATGAATACTCCTCTTCGAGTGGAAATAATTTTGTTCCTCGTAAAACAAAATACTGCGCAAAGCCTCCTCCACCTTCTTTGTTTTCATACAGATTCTCGTGTAAATATTTTAAATAAAACATCGCGAAGAAAGCGTCGATGTTTATTTTTGGTTTATGTTCGCCTTTGTTTACGTTTCAGGGGACGATGAAAAGAAAATATTGCGGGAATACTTGCGCTGGATATGAAAAATCACCCAAGATTTATAATATATTCATTTATCTGGCATTTACTAATGTCTGTGTTTGTTTCTGAGGCCGATTTTCGTAAATTTATCCTCGCTCTCTCTTCCGTTTGTTTGCGGGACCACGCCCTTTTCATGAGAGGTACCTAATTACCTGGTCGGATGCTGGCCTCCATATTCCTGCTATATATCTATTACTAAAAGTTATTATTTTGGACCTCAGCTAATAGTTTTTGTTTAATTATGTCCTGATAGCGAGATTAAAGCATTTTAAGGTCAAGCATTCTTTTTTGCGTTTTTACGTCCCTAGAATCCACAGAAACCGATATGTATTTGTCGTTGGCTAGAGGGGTAAAGGACTTTTAAGACGATTTTATGCTCATTCGTCAAAAGTGTAGTTTTGTGCATACATGCAAGTCCATGTTACTCTAATCTTAAGTTAATTTAAAAATTCCCGTGATATGTACATGAGTGTCTTCTGTTCATATAAACATGTTACTCGTTTTAATCTTCATTACTCCATAGGATGCTGATTTTAATCTTTGGGGAACGGCTCGGCAGACTCATTTTCAGAAACCGTGCGTATTACCTTATTTCTTTTTCGGATAATATGCAAATCATTGGTAGTTACTTTATGCTGACCGACTACCTTAGTTGAAATTCTTTCATATTGTCAGCGAGCTAATTGCATTCGGAATATGGATGGCTGAGCCTCTCAGTACCTTTAATCTAGCAGTTAAAATTTGGCACTTACTGTTGTATCAATTGTAGCATTATGAAAGCATAAAAGTGGAAAAGTCAATGAGAAATATCACCAGTCCTTATTTATCAGTCAACCATGAGATTGGTTGACTGAAGTCATCAATTCTACCTTGTCTTTCCCACTCCTTTATATCCATCTAGCTCTTCTGTTCCATATCCCGATTTAGTTGATCTGTTAACTGCTCCCTCGGTCTTCCTTATGGGTATATCTCTTTTATTATTCTATTTAAGTGTTCAAAGTGTCTCAAAGTTCCACCTTTCCATCCGGACCTTCTCATTTTTTAGTACTCTATAAGGGTTTCTCATCTTTTATTCTTCTGCACACGTCCTCGTTTCTGATCCCATCCGTCCGTTAAATTTTCTGCGTCCGCTTCCTCACATCTTACCTCTTTGGTGTCAATCTTTGTAAAAATCCGGGAACAACATTGAATCTCATCATTAATGGCTTTCATGTAATTGATACATGGCAAAACTCTTCCTCGGGCTACAACCTTGGCTTGGTGGAAAGGCTTGTTCGTTCCAATGACCCCTAGAGCAGGACGGGGGGGGATTCCCGATTACTCCCGGTGGGGCCACCAATGCCATATTGTCCGCATGGTTGGAACCAGACGAAAAGTAGTCCCGTGGTAGTGTCATGGAAAACACACTTTTGGGAAGTGGGATGAGTGTCCCTTTCAACAATCAAATTACCAGAATATGAAATACAAGAGATGGGTAGGATATTGAAAGTGCAGGTATCCGGGAGGATTTTCTCTGACTTTCAACAAAACCTACCTTTTACCCATAGAATACTTAATAGAAAAAATGTAAAAACTTCTATCGGGCATTCGTACGGTTTTTAATAACTATTGCGTGGTAACATTTACGAGTAACCACGTGGTAGAGAAGTTCTAAATGAGTGGCTGTATTGTAACAGGAAGAAAGAGAAGGAAGAAAGAAGAACTAAATAGTAAAAGAAGGAAGATCGCTCCTAAAGGAAATAAGGAAAAGGAAAGAAAACTGGTTGGGTCATGTGATGAGAGGGAAAAGTATAATAACTGTGGCACTTGAGGGTTCAATTGAAGGAAAGAAAAAGAGAGGAAGGAGAAGAATTGAATTGGTGGATCAGGTGAAGAACATCACCTATAATGAAGCAAAGAAAGAAGCTCGGGACAGAAGCGGATGGAGACAGCAGTGGTGTACGGGACCTGCTAGCAGGCAGAACACCAGATGATGATGAATGTAACAGGAGCTAATTCTTGGCGCAAGAACGTTGCGAGCATAGTACTACTAATACCCAATATTAGTAGTGAATTGGTTTTGAAGTACTTGAGGTAGTTTGAGCGAAATAGTATTTCACCTAACAATCAATAAATTTGGTCTCAATTTAAGGAAAAATGTCTCACTCTCCCAAAGATACCAAAATATCAGCCCTTTGCCGAACTAGTTTCCGAGGCATTTGCCAAAAAAATCAACCATTTTACATGGTAAATGGTACGTGTATGTACTCTACGGAGACATTATTTTAAAAAATGAGCCATTTCTAACACCTAAAACTCATAAAAAAATGAATAGCGTGTAGTTTGTATGTTTACGCAACTTGTTTTGAAAATAAATTGTGTAGTCACTGCATTTTTGTTTTTAGGTTCACAAAAAATCTTCCAATGTGAAGAAGTTTTAAATTCCCCGCTTTTAAAAAAGTCCAATTAAAGATTTAAACAGATATAGTTATTGAATTACTGCGGATTTCAGTCATGTGAGAGTATATTATTATGTAGGTGTAGAGCTTCATAGTATTCATCATGGGAGCTTCTGCTCTATATAGTTCCGTGAACTGCCAATGCGTGGCGTTGCGCCCGTACTTTCAGTACTTTCGATACGGGCGCAACGCCATTCTGCAATCCTCTACGTATTGTAACATTATTATTGCAATATTTACTTTCTGCTTCCTACAGTTTCTGAAATTAAAACTTAAAAGTCGAGTATGGTCTCCATTATGACCAGGGAAGTATCTCGCTCAAAATACCATTAGGAGGAAACTGATCTCTGGCTTCTGCCCCTGCAAGCCAACTACCCACCAGCCAGGCATGTGGTTCAGATTGCCTTCCGTCGTCTTGTAGTGAGTGTCGCCCGATGCTGCGTCCTTCCATGCCCTTTGCGCCTTTTCCAGATAACCTTTGCCGCTGCTCGACGTCCACGGTCCCTCCCAGACATCACATCCTCGCATCTCTCGATGTGCCCTATCTCTTACGTTTTTCAACTTCTTCTCCTCTGTCTGTTGGCGTCAAACTGTAGTGCCGCTGTATTTGGAAAAACTCTATCTCGAGCTGTGTGCGTATTCAAATAATGCACTGTAAATTATTTTAAAGATAATTTTATTGCAATTATATACTTGTTTCTCTGACAAAGCCAAAAATGTAGAGACACTAGTGCAATAACTAACCTTGTGCCCTTAAAAATTAGCTGTTTTGTAAACTTCGCGAACGTAGTAATTCATCCTATGGAAAACTACGAAACTTAGAGTAATTTAATGTATCACTATGAATTTGCGCAGTATTTGGTGCAAGATTAATGCCGTAGATTTTGTAGTCCTCCCTTGTACGAGCCCAAAAATTGCAATAAATATGTCTTTAAAATAATATATGGTACGATATTTCAATTGGCAGGCAGATTCAGGTGCAACACTTTGAAATACAGCAGCCCATCATTTTGACGTTGATCATAGCACTCCTCTCTCTCAACCCTTCTCTCGACACGGGGCTCAGGAGTCTAATTTTGCATAACTTACGCCATTATCCGTAGTTTGAAGGATTTTGTTGATACAGGGTGAATAGGCTTACCAGAAAAAGAGTAATGTCTCAGTGTATCTGCGTAAAAATGGCTTTCAAATTTGGCAGATTAATATAATTTTTTGTTTCACCCATTTTTTTTTCTTTTATTTTTTTTCTCTCTTCTCTTTTATTTTTTTGTAATTCTCGTTTATATCTCACCCATTTTTCCATATAACGCCATATTATTTCGATTTTATTTTTGAAAGCTATCGTTGTTCATATCAGAGGACAAGTTTTATTCTATATGTTGCAGAAAATGCGTAAAGTTTTACGGGTGTAATACATGAAATCAATTATAACTTTCTCGGCCAATAAAATGTAGAGATTCTTGAATATTTGGTCATCAATATAGGTATTTAACTCACAGCCAACGTTTTGCCAAATACATTGGCATCTTTAGGGCTTTACAACACAAAACAAAGGAATTTACAGCCAGGTATTTATACAAATAGTCTTATAAAAGGTTGAGAAAGCAAAAAATAAATTGTCGCAGGTGTTTTTTCGATTCTTCAAATTTTGTACTAATGTTTATATACTAACCTAGTTGTATGTCTCTTTGTTTTGTAGTGCAAAGCCCTGTAGATGCCAAAATATTTGGCGACATGTTAACTGTTAGTTAAATATATTAATGATCAAATATTAAAGAATCTTATTCTTATGTAATGCATTTAGTAGGTTAGTATATTTTCGTTAATTCCTTGAGTTCATTTAACGTTAATATTTTTGCTAATAGTCTAGCTTTAGTCTCCCGTTGTTGCGACAGAGAGATTATGGTCTGTTTATGAGGCTTTAGTGGTCTCACATAAGTTTCCGTCCTCGTTCGTTGCCACGACTCCGCATTGAAGCCCCAATCTGTGGGGGTTGGTGGCGGATGGGCGGGGGGAGGTGGGGTGGGAGGCGGTAAGGACGGGGGCGTTTGTCGAAGGGCGTAGTCTCCCTCACTCCGCACGCAGAAGGGATGAAGGCGGTGGTCTCGAAGGAGGAAAGCCGACAGCCCCCACTTTTTATCCCCATAAAGAATGGAAGATCACAGGCCGCGTATCAACTCTCTGTCAATACTTCTCTGATATTCAATAATGGAGCTGGCGGCTCCAGACATTGTAAATAACTCTAAGGGGGTGGATCCCTTGGCGGAAAGACCCTTCCCCTCCCGCCCCCCTCCGACTCACCCTCTCCCTCTGTCAACTCCCTACTCCTCCTCTTATTCCTCTCCACCCCCTACGCCTCCCTTCCAACCCCTGCCTCTTACCCGCGGAGTATTCCCACCCTTCCCTTTTACGGAGTCTTTCACAATCCCTCCTCTGCCTCCCAATACCCAACCCGCCAAAGATAGGCCCCAGGAGACGAGGCGAAGTAGACTGCTGAGACGGGCGACCGCGAGGTGGCGCCCCTCGCCGTCAAACGCGGTGGGAATGGTGATCGCGGCACGCCAAGGGCCTTCCTCTCTAACATCGGTCAAATTTTCTTGTTGGTTAACCCGTGGAAATGTCGACATTTTTATTCTTTTCACGATAACCCTCAACCCACGAAGAACCTACACCACTATTGTAAATAATAATGTAAAATTATATTTTTATAGCCCTTTGACGATTGGTAAAATGCTTTTTAATTCTAAAGATTGTTTTAATGTTATGGAAAAAGTGGTATTTATATGCTACAATGTAACACGCCTAACTGTGATTGTTTTTATTTCATCTACATCTACATCTACGTCATACCCTGCAAGCCACCCAAAGGGTGTGTGGCAGGGGGTGCTTTGGCACCAGGCATGCATGAATGATATGGTAGAATACCGACATTACATTAAAGCCCGCGTACCACACATGCAAAGCGCCAATTACAAATCTAATACCCAAGAAACATTCTATCTCCAATCGTTCTAACATGCAAGGGATACAAAGACTACTACTACAGATTCAAAATATCATGCATAAATAAGAACACCAATATTTACATCATGCATAAATAAGAAAGAGGAGAATATAATGAGAAAGATTAACTGCCTGCCTATTGTCAATACTCGAACTATTCATGACGACGATCACAGCTGTTATGGTCCCGAATGGTACGCGGAAAAAATGACATTTTATACCTATCGGTTCTACAATCTAGCTCTCTAATTTTATTGGCGCGATCTAATCTGCCGTAGTACGAAGGGGATAATAGTATGTTTTTTACGTCGTCAGTAAAATGATTTTCCTGAAATTTATTTAGGAGGTTAAGCCTATAATTTAATCTACGCTGTGATAGCGATTCCCATCCTAATTCTTCTAACAGTCCAGACACACTAGCTACACACTATTTAGGACAAACTGGAGGAGATTTTATGTACGAATTAGGGAGCATAAAAATTCATTGATTAATCTTGATTGTAAGTCTATGTTTGCTAAACATTTAATCGATAATGATCATGTTTCTAATTTTAATCTGAATGTGTTAAATTTTGGGGACAAAGGTGCCAAATTAGAATTTTTGTAAAACTTTGAAATAAGGGCATATCACAGGTTGTGCTAGGAGAAGATGGTAAACGAAGTTGTTCCTATGAACTCACCTCTTTTGTCTGTAAGAGTTCCCCCTCCTCCTTCTACCGAATTATGTTTTCAAAATACTGACGTTGCTTCCTTCCAGTAAGCTTGCTCATATTCACCTTACTTCCCTCCCTAACCTCTTTTCCTAGTTCCCCCCTCCTCTGGCTCAGGGTATAAATGTGTAAGACTGATGGCCTCGTCATTTTGTAACCTCTTGAAAATGACGCTATTGCGTTGAAACCGGTCGAGGATAATAAACCGTGCGGAAAATTACTAAGTAATTTCATTCCAAACCATTGAAAAATTCCACAAAGTAAGCCCGTCGACGATTAATTTTATATTGATTTTGTCACAGCAGAAATGTAACGCATTGAAGTAGGCGTGGCAGGTATGGAAAAGTATATATAGATATGATCAGAATCACCTTACGTGTCAGTCTAGCTATGTCCGATAAAATAAAACTTGAACGATGTATTTTTTACACTTTATTTGAAATACCAAACCCTACCGGTTTCGACACTCTCGTGTCATTTTCAAGGGTACTCTGTCAGAGTCAAGGTCAGAGTCAAGATCAGAGCACCATTGAAAATGACATGAGGGTGTCGAAACCGGTAGGGTTTGGTATTCCAAATAAAGTGTGAAAAATACATCGTTCAAGTTTTATTTTATCGTGTCACTTTTTCACAAAGTATCGCCTGACTCGATCCAACTTATAGCTATGTCCGTCAGTCTGTCCGTCTGTTCGTCTGTCTGTCTGTCTCTTCGCACGATAACTGCCGTAAAAATTGAAGTATCGAGCTGAAAATCGAGTCATAAGCCTCGAGAAGTCCACAGACGGCACAGTTCTCAAATGGGTTTGATCGGACACCAAAACCACGCCTTTTTTAAAACAAAATTGAAAGTGGTAGGGTATTAAAGTTTCAATAAGACCGAAGATAATAGCTTCACAAGTTAATAGGTTGAATCTGTCTCCATTTATTTTGACGCACTTTTGCACCCGAAGCCAAGTGGCTATGATATTGTCTTCATTGAACTGTATTGTACGAATGAGTACTAAGAGATTTCTAGTGCCGCGTAATAATTCGAATTTGTACGTGATGCCATCTGTTGACCAGGTCTACTAACTTCTTCCTCGATATATTCAAATCCCTCTAGGAACTGCGCGATGGAACTTATACAATCGAGCAAACCGGGTCAGTTGCATATCACGTCATAAATCATTAGCGGTCTCTCATTTATGAGTATAAGTATTTTTACTTTTATTTATTTATTTATTTTTTATTATTATAATTATTTTTACTTTAAGTATTATTACTCGTTCGTCGCCAAGACTCTGCATTTCAGCCCCAATCTGCAGGATCTTACCATCCACTTTTAAAGCTCCGGTGAATTGGCACTACAATTTTTTCATTAACTATTTTTTATGTGCGTCTACTTAACTTTGGCCTATAGTTTTTGCCCTCGCGACGATAGCTGTCTCACGGTTTTCGCGAACTGGTTTTTGCTTGCTCGATACAAGTAGGCCAATATATCTTCGCTAGAAAAAATGGATAGGACTCATTATGATAGAAAATAGGGAAGCAGTTAAGTGAGTCCTGGAACATCCCTCAGTATGCTGAAGATCGATGTTTCCCTTACTCCAATGGCTTAAGCGTAAGAGTCGGGCAGTTGCAGTAACGCACTTCTTTTAGACATCGCCCAAGCCAGTGAGGCGTAAACGGGAGAGGGAAAATTTTTCTCGCCGAAAGCGTCTGTCTTGATACAAACTCTTTCCAAAGTTTGCTTCTGAAAATGAGGAGCTCGGAAACAGAACAAATATTCAGGATGAACGACTACTATTTCTACCGGCTGATCGGTAGGATTTTGGGCAGCTTTTTTCATAATTGCATATCGTTCCGTTTTGGCTCTGATGGATGACCCGCCATTAGATCCTTCTTGGGTTCCTCATATCATCTCCCTCTTTTTATTTCGTCCAGAATTACTATCCTCTTCCTTCCACTTCCCCAGTGGTCTCCCGACTATCACTGTCTTCAACGTTATCTCTTCTTTCAAAACGTCCTTCACAATTCCTCTGCCTCCCCCACTAGTTTCCTCTCCTCTTCAGCCAAATTTAAAACATCCTCGCTCTTCCTTATCGCCACCCAGTTCATCCTCTCGATCCTTCTTCAAACCCTCATCTCAACTCCTTGAATCAAAATATACCTATTATACCCTCCATTTGCAATGGCTAGATCTCTCAGATTTTCACAGCGGCATAGAGAATATTATCATGACTCTTCACTACATCTCTATGTCTGACAGATGCGACAAAATGAAAGAGATACATTGCCAAACGGAAAGGTACAAAAACTCGTTCTTTCCACTTCCAATTAGCAACCACAATAAAAATTGAGCTCCACTACATACACTCCTACAATACATGTCACCATTTCATCTCCCGAAAACTTACATCTTTAAACGGCTGGTCACCTAACACCCCCCGCCAAACGCCCATGCGGCGGCTCACAGGGTATTATGTAGATGTAAATCTCCCACCCATAGTGTGCCATACTCTATTTGAGTTTTAGCCAGCATGTAAAACTACTTATTACATCTACTTACGACCCTACAAACCACTACAAGGGTGTGTGACATATCATCTCCTATATGATACTCTCCATAAAGAGATAGCTGTGAACTTCTCAAGCAAGCTAAGGCTAACTTGTAGCCTCCGAATCTCTAGGGGCTCCTAGCTTAATCCCTCTAAAATTTGTTGGACAGTATATGTTCGCTCGTAGTAGCTTTTAACGAATATAAAATTGTCACCAACATGAACTACAGTGAAGAAATTTACTTTCACCGACATACACCGCACTATGGGTATGTTACATATTCCACCAAAACTACGAAAATAGTCTACATGTGACTATGTAAACGCGACTCAAGAGTCATGCAGGTAATATGGAAAACACAGTGTTAGCACTACTCGGCAGATTTAGAAACATGCATTAGGGGGCATATGAATAAATCAGCTAGACTACCTGCGTTTTATATTTATGTGTCTACTTATTTATTTATGTTACATATATTTACTGCATTTATTTAAGCCTAGCATTTTGTTGACGTCTCTACTCAGACCCCTCATTATCAATTCCCTCATCTTTGAGAATGCTTCCTTACTAATCAGCAATCCGACATCTATTTAGCCTACCACTCAACCCCTTCTCTTGGACGTGTGGCCGGGGGTGTTAGGACACCAGCCGAGTAAAAACATAAGGGATAAGATTTTGGGAGGTTAAATGGTGGCGTATATTATGGGAGTTAATTTGCTGGAGCTCAATTTTTATTGTGGTCGCTTATTGTTCGCGGAAAGAACGAGTTTTTGTACCTATCTGTTTGACAATGTATCTCTCTTATTTTATCGCTCCTGTCAGACCTAGAGATGTAGAGAGGCGTCATAATATTATCCTCTGTGTCGCTCGGAAGCACACGTTATGGATTTCTCACGCAATCTAAGGCTAGCGTGTAGCCTCCGAATCTCTAGGGGCTCCCAACTTAATCCCTCAAAAAGTTATGAGACAGTAGGTGAATGTTCGCTCGTAGTAGCTTTTATTTATTTATTTACTTAATTTGTCCACATACAGCATACTTGCCAATTTACAGTGGCCCAATATAACAAACACAGAAAATAGACACATACAATTCAAACAAAACTAAGATCAATAGCGATTAATTAACATTTTTTTTACTAATTTTTTTTTAAACTTTTAACTAATCGTGCTTTCCTTTGTATTTTATTAATTTTTTGGTTAAATCCTTATGACCAGCTGGTTTTTTTGGTTAAATCCTTATGACCCCAAATGCTCGCGGCGTACTTGAGGTATGGTCTAACCAGAGCGAAGTAGCATCTCTCTCCGACTATTTCATCCGAGGATCCATCCATCAATTATGAAATCAATGAGCTCAACGAGTGTGACAGTAACAATGTTTGCTAGCCACCATGCAGGTGTTGTATCACAGATCCTGTTAAACTCTCAGACGAGTGAGCATTTTCTTGATCTTTGGCTGCATATTGCCACCAAAGCTTTTCTTGGGGGCCCCACGCAAATCGGCGCGGGCGACGCGTGGTGCCACAGCGAGCGGAGAGACAGGTGGACGAGCATCGCTAGGCCAAGGGGTGTGTGTTTTTTAAATAAGGGTTTTACGGAGAATGAGGGGAAACTTGTCCATTCATTCCATTGACGGGCGTTTCGACACTGGAGGGTTTTTGTCGCGGTCTGAGTTCCTCGTACCGGCGAAATGTTCCGCTAGCTGTGCGAGACAAGTGTCGGGGCACGTGGACCGTTTACCCGGCTCCAGATGGGAGAGGTGGGGGAGGGAGAGAGAGGTACGTACGTACGCCTGGTACGTACAAAGTGAGAATGATTCCATATTTTTACTGCCCCTAAAATACATCAATATGGTTTAAAAAAAAGTTAACCACTAAGGAGCTTCAGGAAACCCATTTGGTATTTATCCAGAAATGGGATCACCTTCAGAGAAAAATCTATTTTGACGAGAAATTTTATTGTCAATTCTTACATCTCTTTGGAAATGTTCTTAAACACGCGCAATAATTTTAATTTACCGGTAAAATTATTCACGTTATCTAGAGTAAACAGACATTGTTCTTTCTACCTCAGTAAATGTTTGATTTGGTCTGTACTGTACAGTATTTGGTATTAATTAAAATACTGTGAGCCCCATGTAGATATTTTGATAGAGTCAAACTATTCTGGTAAAAACGATGAAAGGCATAATATTGAGGAAGTTGGCTACAGAACCGATAGATTTGAAATGTCATTTTTATTCACGAGCAATAAGGGGCGATATGAATTGCGATATATCAGTTGTACGAAACTTTTACTTCTCTTGGTGGAGTAGATTTGGACCTCGTTCTTCATATCTTAAAATCATTATTAAAAAGCAACCATGAATGAAATTTTTGGCATTATTTAGCTTTTATTTGATTTAGTACCTTGTGGTACTATTTATCAGCCGCATTATTAATACTGACCAGTGGTCGTTGCTTAAGTAGTGTAGGTACTTCATGGTAGCATGCTCGTCTACGCTGTACTCTCCTAGTTTCTGGTCTGACCGCGCAATCTCATCCTGACTGCAATTGGCCAAGGTCGTTTAATATCGATTGTTTCCTTCCTTCAATACGGGTCCTCGCAACGTATAGAAGTCCGGCATTTATGTGCTTATTTTAGGGTATTCTCCATCAGCATAGACATGGACTGTTCAACTTTTTTGTTGATTTGGAAGTGAATTTGCATTCAAAGTGACGACTTGCGGTATATTACCGCAGATTTTTCTGGATATGCTGCGGCAGAAAAAGCACAGTAATCACCTTAATGACGTTTGGGTGGAGGAATTGATTGCGATGACCCATATCGATAGAGCTACGGCTGTATCGAACGACCCTGCTATTGGACTGTGCCGGGCGGTCGGGGAAAGCGTGCGGTTCTGATTTGAACTGGGATGATTGCTTAATGCCAGGCGTGGAATCACTTCGTGCCACATACCCTAGTGGCTTGTCTGGTATTTCGTAGATGCATATGTAGGGTGTGTCGCAGGAGGATAATATGTGGATACAAGGGAAGCAATACTCGGGAACACTTCACCGCACAAAAAAGAATTAGGGCGCCACTCCACCTTCCATATTTCTTTATTTCTTCCCCCTTTCCGCCCCCAACTTGCACCGTACCTCTCTCCTTTATCGCCACATCCTCCCTCTCCTCCCATATCCCTAGGATTCCTTGTCATTCACTCCGCGTATGTTCCCCAACCTTCCACTCACCTCTTACTCATCTCCGTGTTTCTCCTCCTCCTCCTCCTCCCATCTGATGGCAAAGGGAGAGAGAGGTCTGTCCTCTGAGCTCGAAATCATCCGTTGACGAGGAAAAGAGACGTAGACGCGCACTTAAGTGAAACATGAGGCTGAGGAAGGGAGGGGGGTTGGGCGGAGTTCCCCTCCTCCCCCCCCTTCACGTAGGGGTGCATCTCCGAAAACGTCCCTGGCGGAAAGATAAAAAAAAGAGTGTTTGTTTCCTTTTGTCGCTCGTGATGCGCGGCGCATCTCGAGCGACAAAGGTACACCAGTGTCTGGATCATCCGCGTTTTTTCCCTCTTCCTCTAGATTTTGTTTCTCGTGCGACGCAGAAGAACTCGGCGGAGAACGGAGTTTCCTCCTCCTACCTCTCCTCACGGGGGAAACGCCCTCTCTCCGTCACTACCCCACTCCCTGCCTCACTATCCCCCATTGCGGGGGTCTTATCATCTTAGTCTACATCTACATAATATCCTGTTAGCAACCTCAAGGTTGTACGGCTGGAGACGAGCTATCACCAACATAGATTACACCGCATCCGATTAAAGTTAATAGGAATACTGCCTTTGATGCATACTAGACTGAAAAATCTTTTGTCAGTTATCTGCAACTAAATATTGCCCTACAAGCCGCCTCAAGGGCGTGTATCTGGGGATTAGTTATCACTGACACGCCCTATAATGTACCGGTAACTTTCACCAACATGCACTACACTATAGATGGGGGAAACACATCAGGGAAATAACTAGTGTAGCAAACCGTAGATTAGGATTCGTAAAAAGGGTTCTAGGCAAATGCGATGAGAGAGTCCGAGAAAGAAGCTATTTTACACTTGTCAGGCCTCATTTAGAATATGCCGCTAGTATATGGGATCCCTACGAGGAAGGTATGATAAAAGAATTAGAGTGCGTGCAAAGGAGATCTGCTAGGTTTGTTAAATGTCGTTATGATAATTGTATTAGTGTTACGAGTTTAATAGAAGAACTAGGATGGGAATTACTATCAGAACGCAGGTTAAAATTTAGGTTAAACCTTTTAAGTAAATTCGAAACCGATTTGTTCACAGATGACGTTAGATATATATTAAGAACCCCTGCGTATTATGCTAGGTTTGACCATATTAACAAAATTAGAGAGATAGATTGCCGTACCGATAGATTTAAAATGTCATTTTTCCCGCGTACCATAAGAAAGAACAATAGGCAACGTAGCAAAAGGGATAGGTAGGTGAAACATAGTTATAATAGTCTGTAGTGCATGATGCATGTAAAAACTACCAATAACCCCTTTCTTATTATGTAGATACTAACCATGTGACCCTATTATCTAGCATGCCTTCATTAAACTTACTAGTTGCATGTCAATATTGCATGTTTGGTGATCTTCACCCCCTGCCACACACCCTCGTGGTGGCTCGCAGGGTATTACGTAGATGTAGATAGGTATGCTACCAACCTACAATAACTATAAGTATTTACACATAATGCAACTACTTAAATATCCTCCGTGTCTCGCTGAAATTCGACAGATCGGAATTTTTCAAGTACTCTAAGTCTAGCGTACTGCCTCACAGTATCTAACAATATCCTAATCATTCCACCAGTTATGTGGCATATTCTGTTCGTTCGGCGCGGCTTTTAACAAAGCTTCCTTTGTATTTAATTTATTTCGGGATTAGAAGATGAGGAGAGCTAAAAATATCTCTAACTGAAAAAAAGATCCTTTGAGGAGGCAGGTTCGGTTTTAAAGATGCTGTCGTTACGTATTATATCGGTAAAGGGAGGATTTGATGATAGTCAGAGAACCTCCTCCCGGTTTTCTACTATTTCAGGGGCCTTCCTCGCTCTAGTATATCCTTTATTGTCTCAGCATACGGACTTACTCTTCTTCATTCTGCCCATGAGACCTATTCTCCTTCTTCCTCTTCCCTGCTTGCCGAATGCTCTTCACTCTATAACGTTCTTGAGCAACCCATTATTACATCCTCCAGCCACCTACTCTGCCGATTTCGAATTTCATTAAGAAGTTTCCTTTCCTCGCCCACCATCTTAGGCACTACCTCGTTTATAAAGATGTTACATGTTCAATATAAAATGGATATAATTTTATATAAATGTAAAAGTACTCAGAACGGACTACCTAATATTATTGAAAAATGTTTTTTTTTCGTTATTTTTTCATTCATTCTGTAAGTGATTCCTTTACATTCGGCCTCCATTCTCATCCAAATTACTCCCTATATTTATTAACAAGTCCGACCATGTAGCATTCCAGCCTCTCGAACCCTCTACATTCTCCTTATATTTTTATATTTTTTTTATTATAAGTAAACAAACACGGTCCCTCTAAGCCATAAGGCTTGTCAGTAGGATCCAACACATATACATACAATGCGGCAAATAAAAAAATGGTGTATACAAAAAACAAAAAAAACAAGTTACAACAATTTATAATATTACAACTTGAGAACATAAAACATAGCCAGATTTAGGCATTCCACATTTTTGAATATACAGGTTTTCATGCCAACTATATAGAACATAGCCAATCAAAAGTGTTTAATTTCATCAAGTAACCATGCATGTACCTTTTTCTTCACCACTGCCATACCTTTAAAATTATCAAGGTGTTTTGGCATGCAATTAAAAGTGTGTGGTACATTGTATTTTGCTAACCTTTTACCGTATGAATTGCAATATCTGTACGTTTCCAATACAGGGAAATTTCTTTTTGACATGCAATGTGTGTTTTTACATGGAATTTTATACTCTTTTTTGTAATAATTTTCCAATATAATTACCCATTTTGTTAATTGGTCTGCGGTTAACACTTTATATTTTCTACACAAATAATTTAATTCAGAATTAGCACAATATTTACCTCTATCTTCATCAACAAATCTTAATATTCTATACTGGTTCCTGTTTATTGAGTTCAGCAAGGTATTAGAAGCCATTCCCCGGACTGTTATTCCATATCTCAAAATACTTTGTACCATCGCGTTGTACATCAAAAGCTTTCTACATCTACATCTACGTAATACCCTGCGAGCCACCACGAGGGTGTGTGGCAGGGGGTGAAGATCACCAAACATGCACTATTGCCATGTAAGTAGGATATATAATGTAGACATGCTAGAAAATAGGGTCATAGTTTATTAGTTACTACAGTAGATTATTAGTAATTGCAAGTAATTGCAGTAGTTATTACAATAGAATATTAGTTACTACGGTATAGTACAGGTTAAAATCTACATAATAAGGAAGGATTATTGGTAGTTATTACATGCATCATGCACTACAGACTATTCTAACTATGTTTCACCTACCTATCCCTTTTGCTACGTTGCCTATTGTTCTCTCTTATGGTACGCGGGAAAAATGACATTTTAAATCTATCGGTACGGCAATCTATCTCTCTAATTTTGTTAATATGGTCAAACCTAGCATAATACGCAGGGGTTCTTAATATATATCTAACGTCATCTGTGAACAACCATGTTTCGAATTTACTTAAAAGGTTTAACCTAAATTTTAACCTGCGTTCTGATAGTAATTCCCATCCCAGTTTTTCTATTAAAATCGTAACACTTATACAATTATCATAACGGCCTTTAATAAATCTAGTGGATCTCCTTTGCACACGCTTTAATTCTTTTATCAAACCTTCCCCTTACGGATCCCATATACTAGCGGCATATTCTAAATGAGGCCTGACAAGTGTAAAATAGCTTCTTTCTCGGACTCTCTCATCGCATTTGCCTAGAACCCTTTTTACGAATCCTAATCTACGGTTTGCTACACTAGTTATTTCCCTGATGTGTTTCCCCCATGACATGTCTTCACTGATGGTGACGCCTAAGTATTTAATTGATTCTACGTTACATATTTTGTTTTCTTTGATGCTATAATTATTCCGAGGAAGGCCATTCTTTTTCCAAAAATTCATAATCGCGCATTTCTTCAAATTTTATTCTAGCTGCCATCTATCACACCAATCATCAATCGCATCTAAATCCTTAGCTAAACACTGTCTGTCCTCTTCATTTCTAATTTCTTTATACACTACTGCATCATCGGCAAAAAGACGGAGCTTGCTATTTTTTACTACACTATTCAAGTCGTTTACGTACAGAAGAAATAAAATTGGGCCTATCACGCTTCCCTGGGGAACACCCGATGTAACTTTTACTTCGCCTGAGCTGACACCATCTAATACCACCCTTTGAACGCGTTCATGTAATAAATCTCCTATCCAGCCTACTATATTACTGTCTATTCCGTATGATGCTAACTTCGCGAGTAACTTACAGTGGGGAACCTTGTCAAAAGCTTTTCTAAAGTCAAGAAACGCTGCATCTACCTGTACGTTACCTTCTCCGGAAACTAAAATATCGTGAACAAAAAGACCTAATTGAGTTTCAATGATTGATGAAGCTTTATGGATGGAGGTACTATATCTTTGAGCATGTAAATTTGATATGCAACAATTCTCATTTTTTTATTTAGTTTACCAATATGGTGTGGAAATTTAAAATGTTCATCTATTACAATACCACGGTAACAATATTTATCCACCTGTTCCAAAGTTGAACAATTGCAATTAACATCACAAGCAATATCATTACAATGAATACAACTGTAAATTTCCACATTTATATGTTAGATTTTATCTACCTGTGAACAAAGAATGCCAGCAATTGCACAACCCAACAAGTTTACGGAGTCAGATGTGTTTGTGACGAGTTTTCTCTATTTCCCTCTATCAGTCATTGAAAAGGAGAGAGACGGAGTGAAAAATGCCAAATTGACTGTTCTCTCTGCCTGCTCTCTTTTTGTCGGGCAGAGTGGGACGCAAACCACGGAGTGTTTGACTTCCGTGCCGGCCGCCTGTCGTCAAACATACATTCGATCGCATGCGCTCCACGCATCCACGCTCGGAATCATGTCACAAACAATCACTGCCCGGCTACCCTCACATGCGTAGGCGCCGATTGGTCGGCCATCTTGCCCTCCCTTTCTTATTGTCCTCCACTACTCACAAATGCCATCGATTTCGGTGAAGAGAACTTGCTAGAGATGGGTATGGATTCTTCTAAATCCACACACTATCCCGCCGCATGGGCTTTTGATTGGGTGTTCCCGGCACCGGTGGTGTAAAAGTATTAAGAATAAAATGGGAGGCTAGTTTTGGAATTAGCCAAGGTTTACAACTTTTGCGACAGCTTCTGTAAAACTCGATATAAAAATAATTTTTTCCTTCATTTTGTTGGAAGTATGTTTGACTAACTTATATCAGTATCGTAGGAGCGTCTGATGAAATTACAACTTTGCTGTTTCCACATAAGGTTTTATTGTTACCGACCATGGTTTCGTTACAGAGTAACATTATCAAGGTAAAGCATTTAAAAAATGAGCAGTATATATAGTCAAGTGGCTGGGGAGGTGGTGGGAGGGTGTTGAGGACTGGGAGAGTTCAGGTGCTGAGGGGGAGGTTAAGGGGAGGTAAGGGTTAAAGGGTTAGGTGTCGGTTGGGCTCGGTGCTCGGGTGTGCGTCACTCCGGGCGGGGGGAGGGGGGGGAGAAGGGTTGGATGAGGAAGAAGGAAAGTGGAGGAGGGGGGAGCGAGAGGGGTAGATTTCCACGAAGGGTAGATTTCCACGAAGTCACGCCCGCTACCATTACTTATATCAGTATCTCCCAACTCGACGCTAAATTTGAAGAGAATGGTGATAACATGAAGTCGGGCCATCGGATTTGAGCGCCGATAACAGGACCTTTTTAAAAAAAAAAATGTCGTTTAAGTGCAAATAAGGATAGAAAAAAATTCTACATGCACTAATAAACTTACAAATGATCATTACATCACATGTAATTTAATTTGTGAACATCTGTTGTCCGAAATTTCACGAAGAAGAGACAGCTTTCTAAACTCAACGAACTCGACTTTTTCTTTTGATAGTTCGCGGTCGCTCTAGCTCGGTACAAAAAAAGTGTGGCCAGTGTTCAGAAATATTTAGCAAACCTACAAGAAGATGACGATACTTCGATTGCCTTTGATCGACAGCCAGTTATGTTAAAATAAGCACTTTTGGCTCCATTTTTCTTTTCGTTGCTTCCAATTCACATCTCTTCTAATTTTTCGCCAGACTGTTTACGTCGTATCTTCTCAGGCTATCGGGACTTGTTGGTATTTCGATAGCTTCCGGTCAAGGCGGATGATTTTTTTTACATTTTGCACATTTTAGTATGGCCGGATGATGCATGTCACCGTCTTGAAGAGTTTGTGGCGCAGATTGCTCAGTAAACATTCCTTGAAGGTAAGATTTGCACTAAAGAAAATGATAAATAGCTCATTTCCGATCCGACTTCATGCTCTGGGCATGGATATGTCCCGGGAATCGTAAATTATGATGAATATTTGGACGGTGTACCAAAGTCGCCTGGGATGTACATGCATCGAAATTAGGCAATAAAGTTTTTAATGTGCCCGCAATACAACTAGCACGTATCAAGCACTGTAACAATGATACACAGAAATGTACATATCTTGTGTGCAGGCTAATATATCCAAGTAAATCGTCAAAGTAAATAGAAACGACTCCACATGTCCGCCATTTGTTTCACGCGTCTGGAGCGTCGCGCGCGTAGAAAGTTGAGCATAACTCAACTTCTCTCGCGCGAATCCACGCGTAAGAGGAGAAGCACCTGATTGGCTGCGCGCGAGAGGCTACGCTTAGTTTCGCGTAGAACGCGTGCATGTGAACCCCCCTTAAAGCTGCCGAAATTAAATCGGATAATTCAAATATGATCTCCATTATGACAGGGAGACTATCTCGCTCAGATTATTACCTGAAGCCATCAGTCAAGGCGCTTACAGTAGTTCGAGCGAAATATCATATCACCTTGATATCAATGAATTTGGTCTATTTAAAAAAAATATCATACTCTTCCAAAGGCACCAAAATATCAGCCCCTTACCGAACTACTTTCCGAATTACCCTTGTACGTGGCATATGGTACGTCTCAGCAATCCAAAGAGACCTTATTTAACAAATGAGGAAAATAGCTCTGAATTATCATATAAAAAAACCAATTGAAATAATACTATTTTTTCACTCTTGTCTTCAGAGTAAACTATTGAGAACGAATATGGAAAGTTGTACGCAAAACTGGACATAAACGAAAATCGCTTCATCCACCTTTAGACTCGTAGTAATTCATTATTCCGTTCACTGTACTTTTGCGCTTTTAACCATTGTAAAATTCGTGTTATCAGGTCTTATTGTACTATATATCCTCAAACTGCATGTCTTATTGTTGTTTGTAAAATGAAAACATTCTCCCTAACGTCCCCTGTCTGATAGAAGGGATAAATGTGGGTTAAATATCTTACGAAAGTTTGATGTAGATTATTTTTTTCCGGACGTTCAAAATATTTTGCTAGAGCCAAACCATTTTGGTAGGAACGATCACAGGAATAAGATTAAGGAAATAGACTGCAGAACCGATAGATTTAAGATGTCATTTTTGCCACGTACAATAATGGATCATAATAGTTGCGATCAATCAGTTCTAGGATACTCACTAGGTTAAATAGGTTTTTTCAGTAGTGCTAAATATCTAAACATGATTATTAGCTACTAACCTCTCATGCAATCTCCGGAATGGTATACTCTTGCATGTTGTGGTACCTTGTAGTGCTATTTATTTGTCGCATTTATATTACCAGTAGTTGTATCTTGAGTAGTGTGCTGTATGGTAGCATGATCTTCTACCTATCACTCTCCTGGTTTGTGGTCTGACTGTGTACCGTTGTCCTGACTGCTTTTGGCTTGCGCCTGGCATTCGGGGGAACGTGCGCGGTTCTGATTGAACTGGGATGAGTGCTGCATGCCTGGTGTGGAATCACCCCGTGCCACACACCCTATTAGTGGCTTGCACGGTATTTCGTAGATGTAGATGTAGATGTATGAAAGGTGGGAAGATTTGACATTCCCCAATAAGAAGAAACCGAAGTCCTGAAGTTGGGAAGGTCGATACTTCCCCCGTTTAATTCGGGAAACTATCGAGATAGCAAAATGTCCCTATAATCAAAACAGGGTTGGGCCAAACGCGGAACGTCAATGACTAGTTTCTATTACGTGAAAGAATTCCTTGCCAAAAATTTTCAATTTCTCGTGGGAAACTATTCAGTAGTGGAAGCAATGCCGGTGAGTGCAATCCAGCCTACTTATGGAAAAAAGCGTCAATTTCTCATGAGGCTATACCCACACTTAGGCCACATAAATGGGACATAAATTTAGGACTATATCTTTCAAATATATATTTGCAATACACGGGGATATGCATGGAATCTATCAACATTGGCCCAATGGAACATTCGGACCGTATAATGGTCCGCGTATGGCGAACGTGTGGAATAAAACATGGAGTATACATATGGACATGAATGAGAAATCATGCAGCAAATTTTATTCCGCTATATTAATATGTCCACTTGCTGACCTGCATCTATTAAAAAATATGGATTATATATACATTAAAATGTCATATATAGGACGGATATGGAGAGTATGTTGGTAAAACGTATTTTCAGTACATATATTCCTCATAAATGCAACATATATAGGCAGTGCAATGTATCATAAGCTGACATGTGGAGCATGTATGTCCAATATATGACCACAGATATAATATCCCATAATGTATATAATGAATAACAGAAATGGCAGTTTTCCACTTCCACTAAATCTAATGATGATGTAGTACTTCGAAACCATGGTCGAATTAAATTTTATCTAAGTGGAAAACTGCCATCTCTGTTATTCATCATGATTAAATTCCACGATATCACCCCTGATACTTCTCTTTTTTTCCAATATATGTCCCATACATTGGGCTTCAGTCTGGGTAAGAGTAAGAAGGGTCTGGGTAAGCACTCAAGGAGCGGGCATGATGGTTTGTCTTGAGTTAATTTATTTTTTTTCAGTCTTACATGATTTACAAAATCGCTTGAAATCATATATCATTGTATCGAATAATTAAATCTCACAAATATTGATTAGAACGTGAAACAATTTGGCGTCAGAGGTTTTTTTCTACTAATTTTGTCATACACGCTCAGAAAGTTCTCCCACCCCGGACCTTTACAGAGATGTCGGATATATCCTGATGACGGCTTGGCAGAGAGTCCCGACGTGGATTGGAAGGAACAACAAAAAAAATGGCAGCAAAACGAGAAGAAAATTGGAAGCGACCGACTCGAATATATAACCCGGACGAAAATACAGCACAAACCATCTTCGTCATGAAGATGCCTCCAGAATAGTAGGAGAAACGTCTTCAGAAATACGACGACGCGGCTGAATAATCTCAGGAGAGGAAATCGAGCGAGTACCTATTCCCCGCGGAAACCTTGGAGAGAACGGCATGTTACGTTTTCAATTTTTTGTCACAGTACATCTACATCTACGACTTTCCCCGCAAGCCACCCAAAGGGTGTGTGGCAGGGGGTGCTTCCGGGCCAGGCATGCATTAATTATACATCTACATCTACGTAATACCCTGCGAGCCACCACGAGGGTGTGTGGCAGGGGGCGAAGATCACCAAACATGCACTATTGACATGCAACTAGGATATTTAATGGAGACATGCTAGATAATATGGTCACATGCAGCTAGATGGTTAGTATCTACATAATATGAAATGGATTATTGGTTGTTATTACATGCATCATGCACTACTGACTACTGTAACTATATTTCACCTACCTATACCTTTGCTACGCTGCCTATTGTTCTCTCTTATAGTACGAGGGAAAAATGACATTTTAAATCTATCGGTACGACAATCTTTCTCTCTAATCTTGTTAATATGATCAAACCTAGCATAATACGCAGGGGTTTTCAATATATATCTAACGTCATCTGTGAACAACTCTGTTTCGAATTTACTTAAAAGGTTTAACCTAAATTTTAACCTGCGTTCTGATAGTAATTCCCATCCTAGTTCTTCTATTAAACTTGTAACACTTATACAATTATCATAACGGCCTTTAATAAATCTAGCGGATCTCCTTTGCACACGCTCTAATTCTTTTATCATACCTTCCTCGTACGGAGTCCATATACTAGCGGCATATTCTAAATGAGGCCTGACAAGTGTAAAATAACTTCTTTCTCGTACTCTCTCATCGCATATGCCTAGAACCCTTTTTACGATTCCTAATCTACGGTTTGCTACACTGGTAATTTCCCTGATGTGTTTCTCCCAAAACATGTCTTCAGTGATGGTGACGCTTAAGTATTTAATAGATTCTAAGTTATTCGGCAGAACACCGAAACTACATTGAAACCAGCGTACCACACATGCAACGCGCCCATTAAAATCTTCTAACCAAGAAATGGTCCATCATTACATCAGTATCAATACAACATAGACTTCCATAAAATCAAATAAAAATCTACGCCTTTTAATAATTAGGCATTTTAAGAACATGTGTATTAAGCATGTGTAGTGACGATGGACAATTTCACATGGGTCTTATAGTCTGACTGCGTACCGTTGTCCTAACTGCTTTGGCCTGTGCCTGGCATTCCGTGGAACACGCGCGGTTCTCGTTGGACTGGAATGAGTATCTTTCATGCATGCCTGGTGTGGAAGCACCCCCTGCCACACACCCTTCGGGTGGCTTGCAGGGTATGACGTAGATGTAGATGATGAGTGCTGCATGCCTGGTGTGGAATCACTCCGAGCCACACACCCTAGTGGGGGCGTGCACGGTATTTCGTCGATGTAGATGGGTCAATTTATTAGTAATACATTCTGATAGAACACCCAGACTCAGACTTGTGTTTCTTTTAATTAGGTTCCGTAACACAATAAAGTTTGATACATTATGTGATGAGGAAAGAAATAGATTGCATCTTGAAGATGGAGGTACAGCGGTGTCCGTTTGAGCGAGCGATCTACGGTCGTCTTAGAGCCGGATTGGACTAGAACTTTGATAGTTTGTTTTTTGTAAATTTACACACCTGGGAGGGTTTCATAGAATTGATTAAACGTGACTATTATGGCCCCTAATTAAACGTGAGAAAAAACATTTTAAATAAATCGGATCCTATTTTTTCTTTTATCTTGGAATTCGAGAGGGATCTAATAGCGGTTCGTCCATGAGAAATAAAACGGAATGATTTACCTGTTGAGGAAATGCTGTCCAAAAGGCGGCAGAATACTCAAATAAATGAGTGAATCTTATGCCAGTGATTATTGCTAAAATTAATGGTTGGCTCAAGCAAAATACATTGGACGTCCTGGAAAAGTCATCTACTTTGAACTTCCGTAAAACTTGAAACGTCTACATCCGCTTACTACCCTGCATGCCACCACAAGGGTGAACACACCCGTACGACACACCCTAGTGGTGGCTTTCACGGTGTTTCGTAGATGTAGATGAAGATTGTTGGGCAGGGGGTAACTTATCACCAACATAAACTACAATGAAGAAATTTTCTATCTCCAACAAGCACCATACTATTTGTATGCTAAAAATACTTCAGAAACTTCTAAAATATTCCATAATGTAAATATATAAACGTGACATAAGAGTCATGCAGGTAACAGGCAAAAGATGGTGCAAAACATTACTTGGCAGATTTAGATTAAGGTGTATATGAATTAATCAGCTACACCACTATTCAACTAACCTAATTCAACGTCCCAACGCAGCCATTATGGTCCCTTATCGATCGCGGGAAAAAAATGTTTTTAACCTTTCTATTCTAAAATCTATTTCCCTTATTTTATTGTTATGATCTGATTCACCGTAGTATGTTGGAGTTCGTAAGATGTTGATAATTTCGTCGGAAAATAATTCGGTTTTGAATTTACATAATGGATTGAGTCTAATTTTCAATCGATGAACTGAAAACGATTCCCATCCAAGTTGTTGCAAGAGGTCAGCAACACTAACAAGACTATCATAACGGTCTTTCACGCATTCTGCTGGTCTTTTCTGTACGCGTTCTCTGTTTTTAAGCCTACTATATGCGGATTCCAAACACTAGCTGCGTATAGCTAGCATGCCTTCATTAAATATCCTAGTTGCATGTCAATGGTGCATGTTTGGTGATCTTCGCCCCCTGCCACACACCCTCGTGGTGGCTCGCAGGGTAGTACGTAGACGTATACTAAGTGGGATCTAACATGGGAGAAGTATCTGATTTCGCTAACTTTATCGTCGCACAATCCAAGTACTCTTTTTATTAATCCCAATTTACGATTAGCTTTACCTGTTATATCGCGAAACGTTTGCTCCACGAGAGAGCATTGATTTGTTTAACTCAGAGGTAATTTACAGATTTTACAGTATCTAATTGGGTATTTAATATAACTGTATTGAGGGGAGTTTTTTCTTTTCAAGAAGTTTATTACGGTAAACTTTTTTCAAATTGAATTCTAGCTGCTACTCGTCGCACCACCTTTGAATTGCCTTGATGTGCTTCGTTAACAATTCCTTATCATTATCGCTACGGATTTCCCTGTACACGGCGGTATCATTTGTAAATAGTCGGAGTTTACTGCCGTAACAGCTTTATACAATCCTGCTGTTTTTTGCTGTTAATATCTATTTATGCCGCTATCCCTATTTCGTAAGTGTCCATTTGTCGGCCCCGGTGGCGGCGGGGTAATGTCCTCGCCTGATAACTCGAGGGTCGCGGGTTCGAGCCCCGCCTGGGTAGGATATTATCTGCCTAGGACATGGATGTCTATGTTTCATCTGTTGTTACTGTTGTTCACCCGTCGTAAAATGGCCTAATGCTTTATTCGGGACGGTGAAAAAAATTAATAAATAATTTTTTTTAAATAAATTATGCTGATGGCATATTGTGTGGTCTCATGAGAGAAAATGCCGTTGTTACCACAGGCTGGAAACATGAACGACATTTTCCTATCGACATTTCGATCTATCTCACCGTTATTCGTTGAATACGTTATAAATTCAAGCGCACATCATAAGGATTGAATACGAATGCCAGAACCCAGACGAGAGAATATTGACATGACGCTTTTCCTCTGCGTGCCCACGGCAACTCGGATGTGAGAGCTAGCCGGTGAAAAGGCGGGAAGGGGAGAAGGCGTTGAGCGCGGATAGACGGGATGTGTAAAGCCCCCATGCGAGGACGAAAGGGAAGAGGGCGGGAGGGGGAAGGGCGAAATTCGGACCGTCGGGAGGAATGACGAGGTGGCTGGAATTGGTTTTGGAAAGCCGGACCAATCTCCCCATGCAGAGGCGCCGAAGTTGGGTGGCGGGTGGGTGTTGGAGAGCAAACTGCCGTCGCTCTCAGCACGGGCGCAGCTCATCTCGCCCCGCGCTGCACCCGGAGGAGCAAACAATGTCTTCGGCACGTTCTGGGGCCGGACTTGACGGTTTTTCGGGGAGGGGATTAGTTAAGCCTACCGTTCGCTCGAACTCTCGCCCGCTACTGGGTGGTCGGGAGGCCGCCTCGCCATGGGAGATGGGGGTGGGTCGCGAGTTGGTGACCGTAGGGGTGGTTGGGGGTAGATTGGGATGTCCATCCACGGGAGTGGGGAGAGGATCATCATGCAGGGAGTGTTTGGCAGCATCTCTCGCTCTGCACGGTATCCGACGGGCGAGTCTGCGTCCGTGTTGTTTCAAGGGAGGGAGGACGAGTCCGGGCGATAGAGGGGTGTGAAGTGGCGTGATGTGGATTTAACAACTGGGAGGGATTATGGGGCGGGCGACACGACACGGGTGGACGGCATGTTTTGCACGGCTGCGGGGGCTCGACAAATCGACGCGCTTTCATTTCCCCGCTCCGTGTGTTTCATTTCCAAACGCCAGGCAACGACTTGATTCGGGACTTCGACCGATCGCGCGCGAGCTTTTCATTGTCTCGGCCGCGTCATCCTTGCTTGACTCCGATCTTTCGAGACAACATCAAACTCCATTCCTATATTCTTATTACACCTACATCTACATACAACCCTGCGAGCCGCCGCGTGGGCGTGTGACACGGGGTATTGGTACACAAGCTGTGTTAAGATGTAAGGTTTTAGGATGTGAAATGTTGACGTGTATTATGGGAGTATATATAGTGAAGCTCAGTTTTAATTGTGGTCGCTTATTTTGCGCGGAAAGAACTAGATTTTGTACCTATCAGTTTGGCAATGTATCTCTCTTGTTATAATTGGTAGAATCTGGCGTAACATTGTGGAATCTGTTAATATTATAATGATAACACTAAACTTAGTTATTCCACATATCTTTATTTTCTACCTTCACATCTTTATTTTAGTAGAAAATTAAGATTGTGAAATAACAAAGTTAAGTGTTATCATTATTATGTATCTCTCTTATTTTATCGCTTCTTTCAGACCCAGAGATGTAGTGGGGCATCATGATAATATTCTCTGTGTCACTCGAAAACTCACCGGTTCTGAATTTCTCCAGCAACATAAGCCTAGCGAGTGGCCTTCGAGTCTCTAGGATCTCCCACGTTAATCCCTCTTAAAGCTTATGTTCGCTCGTATTAGCTTTTAATGAAGCGTGCTGCTTTTCTTTGTATTTTCTTAATTTTTTGGCTAAATCTTTATAACCAGGGTCCCAAATGTTCGCAGCATATTTGAGGTGTGGCCTAACCAGAGCGAAGTAGCGTCTCTCTTTGACTTTTTCGTCCGAGGATCCTCCTATTATACGCTTAACAAAACCTACTTTCTTTTACTTACGTAACTTACGATAAAATTACAGTGACGATGAGGACGATGCAGCTTCCTCATATAAGTACTGGGTATTCCATCTTGAAAATATTTTGCACGGAGTGATTCCTCACCAGGCATGCCAGTATTTGGACCCTCAAGAGGTATGCTTAAAAACAGAGTTAGAAAGCGTGCAGAGATTATCGGCAAGATACGTAAATGGCCATGATAATCCTGATAGTGTTACCGTTATTTTGCAACAACTGGGATTGGTATCGTTTTCAGATTATTGATTGAAAATTTGACTCAATCTTTTAAGTAATTTCAAGACAAATCTATTTTTAACCGGACAACATTATCAATATCTTACAAAGTCCAATATACTACGGCAAATCAGATCATGAGAATTAAATTAGCGAAATAGACAGCAGAAAAGACAGGTTTACAATGTCGTTTTACCCGCCATCGACAAGAGTTCATAATGGCGGCGATTGAGACTTTGAAGTAGGTTAATCGACAGGGAGTGTAGCAGATTATTTGGTTTGCTTCCTAATACTTGTTTTTTTAATCTGCTACGGGGTGCCAACACTACGTTTCGCATAACCCCTTCATTACTTTTGTTTCTTAGATACTCTTGTATCTCGTTAAAGTAGTTGTAATATACATTAATACCATAAGTTTTGGTAGCATTGTTTACATAAATATAGTGTAATGCATATTGGTGAAAGTTAATTGTGTATTATAGTACATTTTGAGGTGTCTTATGGGCTAATATGGAGATGTAAATGCATTTTAAGTTTCAGCCCATGCGGAAGCCTGGCTGGTTAGTGATGACCGAAAAACTGTCGAGGGAACGGAGTAAACCATTGAGAAACGATAGTGCTCCATTGTCATATATGCGATTTACAGTGTTAGAATAGATAGATTTACTAAGAGACCTGCACCTTTTCCATATTTCCTTGTTTAATTTTTTATACTCTTGATTTTTATACTCTTTCACTTGATATACTCCTGCATGCCTTAGTACCTTGTAGTGCTATTTCTTTGTCGCATTAATAATACTAACCAGTAGTTATATCTTGAGTAGTGTGCTGCATGATAGATCGGCATAGAAAGTCACTTAAAATACATTAACCCCTAGAAATCATTTGGTCCGATGAAATTCCCGCCCGAGTGTATAAAGAATTAGCGTCAGACATAGCACCGTACTTGAAAATAATATATGAAAAATCTCTAGCAGAACATCGTGTCCCTTACGACTGGAAAATCGCGAACGTTACTCCTATCTTTAAGAGCGGCGATAAGGAAGATCCCAGTAACTTTAGACCTATCTCTCTCACGTCCATCTCATGCAAAGTATTAGAACATATAATCATCAGCTCAATTATGAGGTATTTAGATAGTCAGAACTTGTTAATTCAAAACCAACATGGATTCCGAAAAGGCAGGTCCTGTGAAACCCTGCTAGCTCTTTTTCTGCACGACTTTCTTTCCTCAGGAAAAAGGCTCACCCAGGTAGACACGATATTTTTAGATCTCAAAAAAGCTTTCGATAAAGTTCCGCATTCAAAATTAATTGTTAAGCTAAGAGCTTATGGAATACATCACGATATAATATGCTGGATTGAAGATTTATTAAGTAATCGCGAACAGAGGGTAGTTCTACATGGCGTTAGTTCAGATACAATTAAAGACACATCCGGTGTACCCCAGGGAAGTGTCATTGGTCCCTTATTATTCCTTTTGTATGTTAATGATATCGCAACCGTCGTTACCAGTAAAATTCGTCTTTTGGGGATACGCAGTGTTGTGTAGGGATATTAACACTGAGTCTGATAGAATCGTGTTGAAGAAAGACCTAGAAGCTATAAGAGGAAGGTGCGACACTTGGTATTTAGAATTAAATTTTAATAAGTGCGTTGTTATGAATTTTTGGAGGAAGAGTAGCTTAACCAACGAGAGGTACACAATTAATCAAACCGAACTAATACATGTAGAGTCAGTAAAGTACTTAGGAGTGACCCGTACTCAGGACTTGTCGTGGAGGAAACATATACGAGAAATTTGTGGACAGGCAAGTCGTAAATTAGTATTTATTAAAAGAATACTAGGAAAGTGTGACGAGAAGGTAAAGAAGCGATGTTATTTTTCTCTCGTAAGACCCTACTTGGAGTACGCCGCTGGTACATTTATATAAGTATCCCTTCCCTTCCCTTCCTAGTATCCTAGAGCTAGTATCCCTTCCCTTCCTAGAGCTAGTATCCCTTCCCTTTCTTATTATGTAGATACTAACCATCTAGCTCTATGTGACCCTATTATCTAGCATATCTCCCTTAAATATCCTACTTGCATGTCAATAGTGCATGTTTGGTAATCTTCACCCCCTGCCACACACCCTCGTGGTGGCTCGCAGGGTATCACGTAGATGTAGATGGGACCCTTATGAAGTAGGACTAGTTTCAGATATAGATCGCATACAGCGGAGGACAGCTAGATTAGTTAAAAATTGTTATGATAGACATATCAGTGTTACAAAATTATTGAGGAAATTAGGGTGGGAACCTCTATCCAATCGAAGGGAGAAATATTGGTTAATTATTTTACGAAAGTTTGATGTAGACTATTTTTTGCCCGACGTTGAAAATATTTTGCTAGAGCCAAACTATTCTGGTAGGAACGATCACAGGAATAAGATTAAGGAAATAGACTGCAGAGCCGATAGATTTAAAATGTCATTTTTTCCAAGTACAATAAGGGACTCTAATAGTTGTGATAGATCAGTTCTAGGGTACTGACTAGGTTAAATAGGTTTTTTCAGTAGTGTTAAATATCTTAACATGAATTGTAGATACTAATCTCTCATGCAATCTCCGGCATGATATACTGCTGCATGACTTAGTACCTTGTAGTGAAATTTATTTGTCACATTAATAATACTAACCAGTAGTTAAATCTTGATTAGTTTGCTGCATGGTAACATGTTCTTCTTCGTATCACTCTCCTGGTTTGTTGTCTGAGTGCTTACTTTTTCCCTGACTGCTTTGGCATATTATATTAGTGTACATTTCTCGTGCTCGCCACCGGGTAAGATAGTCATAGACAGCCGACGTTTCGGGTTCCGACTCGTTACCCATTCTCAAGGCTACCTATGACTATCTTACCCGGTGGCGAGCCCGAGAAATGTACAGTAATGTTATTCGCCGGGAAAGTGTTAAATCATACAAAGATATTATACTTACCAATTAGCTATATGATTGGGTGAATTATATGCTTATTATTTCTTGAATAATTTATACAACCACCACTAGGGTGTGTGGCACGGGGTTATTCCACACCAAGCATACCCACCAGACCAGGCACACCAGACAGGCATCCCCAGGGAAGCGTGATAGGCCCAATTTTATTTCTTCTGTACGTAAATGACTTGAATAGAGTAGCAAAAAATAGCAAGCTCCGTCTTTTTGCCGATGATGCAGTGGTGTATAAGGAAATTAGAAATGAAGAGGACAGACAGTGTTTAGCTAAGGATTTAGATGCAATTGATGATTGGTGTGATAGTTGGCAGCTAGAATTAAATTTGAAGAAATGCGCGATAATGAACTTTTGGAAAAGGAATGGCTTTCCCCGGAATATTTATTGCATCAAAGAAAACAAAATATGTAACGTAGAATCAATTAAATACTTAGGCGTCACCATCACTGAAGACATATCATGGGGGAAACACATCAGGGAAATAACTAGTGTAGCAAATCGTAGATTAGGATTCGCAAAAAGGGTTCTAGGCAAATGCGATGAGAGAGTACGAGAAAGAAGCTATTTTACACTTGTCAGGCCTCATTTAGAATATGCCGCTAGTATACCTATATAGCTAGTTTACCTTATATATCCTACTTGCATGGCAATAGTGCATGTTTGGTGATCTTCACCCGCTGCCACACACCCTCGTGGTGGCTCGCAGGGTATTACGTAGATGTAGATGTACAAATGTCTGTTTTTTACTGTAATCTATGACAAAATGTACTGTAAGTAGAGTTCTTATAATCAATTAAATTATTATACCTCGTTGAGAACTATTTATTAGTGCCCTTTCTACCTGATATACATGAATAACTAGGTTTTCATAATAAACGTAATGTCCAAGTTTTGATAAAAATTCCTACTTTACGCTAGGCCCGCAATTGCGAGTAGGTTATTGGGCCTGCACTACAAAAAAATATTCTGATGTTCCAGTATTGGGGAGCATAAAAAAATAATAACTTTCGTGGATGTTAATTACGATCGTGGGTACAATTGATTGGTGCGCCATAATTTGGAAAAGCAGCGACAGCAGGAGAGAGAGGGCGTGGCGCATGTGCCACAACTTGCGACGTCGTTTTGCTATTTTAACTGTCTCCTTCTTCTCAACGCAGTGCTATTTACGCCCGATCGATTGATTCTTGATACTTATTAGGTGAATAGTCTCCATATTGTGTAATTATAAATTGTTCAATTCATTTATCGAGGGAACAGTAGACGCGCTGGTATTTGGAAACCAGTAGGCCGCGCTACCTCTTAGAGACCCATATTAAATATATATAAATACGTATCGAAAAAACGTATCGAATCACTCTGGAAATTTTATGAGAAAGTGAAAGAACGTTGTTATTTTTCAATCGTTAGGCCTTATTTGGAATATGCTGTTAGTGTATGGGATCCATACGAAACGGGGTTGATATCAGAGTTAGATCGCGTACAGCGAAGAGGAGCTAGGTTTGTGAAACGATGCTACGATAAGTTGGCTAGTGTGTCTGGATTGTTAGAAGAATTAGGATGGGAATCGCTATCACAGCGTAGATTGAATTATAGGTTTAACCTCCTAAATAAATTTCAGGAAAATCATTTTACTGACGACGTATAAAATATACTATTAACCCCTTCGTACTACGGCAGATTAGATCGCGCCAATAAAATTAGAGAGCTAGATTGTAGAACCGATAGGTATAAAATGTCATTTTTTCCGCGTACCATTCGGGACCATAACAGCTGTGATCGTCGTCATGATTAGTTCGAGTATTGACAATAGGCAGACAGTAAATCTTTTTCTTTATATTCTCCTCTTTCTTATTGTGTTGACGTTACACTCGGTGCTATGAGTTTGATGGCGGATTATTGGAATTTTTTAACTACGGCACTTTACTACTGCTGCGTCTATAGCTTCAAAATCCTCAAAATGCTTTCGTGAAATATTTCCAATTTCCCATCATCAATTGAGCTATTCCTGGGCCCATTATTCGTGATACTCTGTAAAATGAATAACTAGAAACGCAGTCTACTTAGTTTATATAATGCTTTTTATAGATGCTGTATTGAAGTTTACAGAAAATTTGGAATAAGTGACCATGAGACCAGATTCAACTTGAACGAAATGTGTTGACGTTCATTTTTACGTTCATATTTTATACAATGTCTATCGAGCGTAACTTATTGGTTGCCATTCCACGTGGCCCACTTACAGTCAAGGCCACGATGTCGAAATGACGTCTACGGAAGAGTAGCATTAACTTGGGAAATCCACCTTCACTCTGGATCGGCAACATCAAAGGGTGTCATTATGCACGAGAATGCCTTTGATCTTGCCGCTGACCAATTGTCCACCACACTCAGCATACCCTGACTCCGGTAGCGTGAGGTCGATAAGGGACCTCCACTTTTGTTTCCACAATGGGCCATAGTTCCCCCGGCTTAACCCTCTCCCGGCTGCAGGCGAAGGGAAATCCGTGGCAGGTGATTAAAGAACTCTTCCAGTCCCTTTCACTTTAGGATGGTCGCTTTTGGAAGGGGGTGGTGGGCGTCGTTGGGTACGAGGACCCCCGCGGTGTTCTGTTCGGACTCCGGTATTGGCGCGAGGTCCGGCTGAAGGCGAGGGCTTGTAGGTAATGGATGAGGGGTAGGGTAGAACTTGAAAAAAGTATACCAATGGCATCGTGAAGTGCTTTTTTGCTCAGAGGTGCACGAATTGGTTTTTCCGGTCGTAAAATGCCTTTGGCTTTATATGGAGGAGTGGAAAGAGGGACCGAATCCAAGAAAATGTCTTAGTAAAAGCATCGATGGCCGAAAGAGTTTTTACTAGAATCTCGATATTGGCTGGTTTGAGCCATAAATTACTCTCAAAATTCAGTTAATTTGATCTCGTCCACATAATAACCTGCGAGTCACCACAGGGGTGTGTGGCAGTGGGAGATAAAACCAACATGCGTTAGGCAATACCCAAATTTAGAGTTAAGAAGCTGACGTCAACGTCTACATATAACTCTACAAGCCAACTCCAGGGTCTTTGGCAGGGGTGATTTATCACAAACTTGCACAACAGTGCAGAAATTAACTTTAAACATTTTAAAAATATTTTTCTAGAGCCAAACTATTATGACAGGAACGATATGTTGTGATAGATTCAAAATTACATTTATTCCACGCACAATAAGGGACCTTAATAGTTGCAATAGATAAGTTCAAGGTTAGATCAGTCATAGCTCCCTCCGCTGTATTCGAAAGGACAGTGCATGCAATGATCAAACGCGCAGCGCTGCGAACACGCCAGGAACCGCGTTATCAGCTGTGGAATGTTGCAAGCTGCGCAGCAATTTGTCACCGCCATGGCCAGTGGCCTGCATTGCTGCAATAGAAGGATATACACGGTACTAACACTGACATTGCGCACTCCCTGTCAACTGTACTATGATGCGTATGGCTCTGTTGGTGTGATCGTGTCTTTTATATGTCCTCAAGTGTGTGTCAATAAAATTTTCCCATGCTGGGTCGACGAATTCATGGTGATTTTTTTTCATTTTCCCGGAGTGTAGATGAGTGTTATAATTTATTGTCTATACACTCGTAATAAATATTTAAAAGAGGATGGAATTGATGAGGGCCAGAGTAGAGATGTAAAGAAAAGGCTAGTGAAAACTCTAATTTGGAGTGTGGCACCAAATTGGTCGGAGACGTCATCGCGCGTAGGGAGGGTCAACGTTGGCTGGAGGCCCTGGAGATGTGGGTGTGGAGAAGGATGGAGAGGGTGAGCTGGGTGGTGAGAAGGACAAACGAGGTGTTGGATACGGTTGGAGGCGAGAGGAAGGCAGTAGCAAGGACCGGAGGAGGCAAAGAGATGAATGGAGGACGTATTGTAAGAAAAGGGAATGTTGAAGAGAATAATTAGATGAGAGAAAGCCGGGGAAGCGTAGAAGAAGGAAAGGGGTGAGAATTCTGAACGAAATAAAATGAGGGATACGATATGAGGAATTCAAGACGAATCTATTGGCGGAAACCATCAATAAGAGCGAAAACGGATCATGATAAATACTGTTCGAAAACCTACCAATCAGCTGGGAAAATACTAACATACATACATACTTATATAGCAATCACGTCGTTCACTTTCAGGGTAGGTACAGTCACAAAATTTCACTCATAAATGCATATTCATACACCTTACTCTGCTTCAATAATTTCCTCCATACTGACCTATCCTTGCAAACCTCTTTCGCTTCATTTACCCCCATACACTGCTTCATACACGCCCTCCTGTTTTTAAGACCCCTAATATTCTTCCTCCTAAGAATTTCCTCAACCACATTCCACCCCATCTTTCTCGGCCTACCTCTACCTCTCGCACTATTCTTTTCACTCTCAGTGGAGGGCAGGTAGATATATTAAAAATTGTTATGATAAACATAGTAGTGTTACAAAATTATTGAGGCAATTAGGGTGGGAACATCTATCCAATCGAAGGGAGAAATATAGGTTAAATCTTTTACGAAAGTTTGATGTAGACTATTTTTTGCCCCACGTTGAAAATATTTTGCTAGAGCCAAACTATTATGGTAGGAACAATCACAGGAATAAGATTAAGGAAATAGACTGCAGAACCGGTAGATTGAAAAAGTCATTTTTTCCACTACAATACGGGACCATAATAGTTGTGATAGATCAGTTCTAGGGTACTGACTAGGTGAAATAGGTTTTTTCAGTAGTGCTAAATGTCTTAACATGAATTGTAGGTACATCTACATCTACGTCATACCCTGCAAGCCACCCAAAGGGTGTGTGGCAGGGGGTCCTTTCGCACCAGGCATGCGCTAGGTAGGCAGGTACTATCCATTCATGCAGTCTCTGGCATGATATACTCCTGCATGTCTTAATACCTTGTTGTGGTATTTATTTATCACATTAATCATACTAACCAGTAGTTACATCTTGAATAGTATGCTGCATGGTAGCATGTTCTCCTTCGTATCACTCTCCTAGTTTGTAGTCTGCCTGCGTACCGTTGTCCTGACTGATTTGGCCTGTGCCTGGCATTCCGGGGAACGCGCAGGTTTCTGATTCATCTACACCTACATCTACGTCATACCCTGCAATCCACCCAAAGGGTGTGTGGTAGGGGGTGCTTTCGCACCAGGCATGCATGAATGATATGATAAAACACCGACATTACATTAAAACCCGTGTTACACACATGCAAAGCGCCAATTAAAAATCTAATACCCAAGAAACATTCTATCGTCAATCGTTCCAACATGCAAGGGATACAAAGACCACTACTACAGATTCAAAACATCATACATAAATAAGAACATCAACGTTTACATCATGCATAAATAAGAGAGTAGAGAATATAATGAGAAAGATTTACTGCCTGCCTATTGTCAATACTCGAACTATTCATGACGACGATCACAGCTGTTATGGTCCCGAATGGTACGCGGAAAAAATGACATTTTATTCCTATCGGTTCTACAATCTAGCTCTCTAATTTTATTGGCGCGATCTAATCTGCCGTAGTACGAAGGGGTTAATAGTATGTTTTTTACGTCGTCAGAGAAATGATTTTCTTAAAATTTAGTTAGAAGGTTAAGCCTATAATTTAATCCACGCTGTGATAGCGATTCCCATCCTAATTCTTCTAACAGTCCAGACACACTAGCCAACTTATCTTAGCATCGTTTCACAAACCTAGCTCCTCTTCGCTGTACTCTGATATCAACCCCGTTTCGTATGGATTGATTGGGCTGGGATGAGTGCTGAATGCCTGGTGTGGAATTACTCCGCGCCACACCTTCTAGTGTCAGTTGTAGATGTATATCTGTTTCATTATTCGACTCTCATTCATTCTCTTAACGTGGCCAAATTAGCGAAGCACTTAAAAAAAATATTAAGTAATGTATATACGTGTGTGTGCCTCACTCGACCTCTCACCGAATTTGTTTCCATCCACTCTCAGAATCCATAGAATCTTTTTCCCCTTCTCTACCTTAGAAAAATGTCTCGCACCCCTCTCTCCTTCCACTCCCTCTGCCATCCCCTCCTCCTACTGTCGCCACAGTCACCATCATCATCATCATCATCAGCATCATCTCTTACCCCCCTTCCTGCTCCCCTTTGGCCACCCCACCCTCCCTCTCTCCATCCCCTCCCCTCCGAGGGGCATCACACACCCCCACCCCCCCATCTAGTCACTTTTGGTGGTGCGAGGGGGGTGTGGTGCCGGCGGAAAGCGCACCTGCCCTCGTTCCCACACATTTCCGCAGGGAGACCAAGAATGGGGAGGGGGGAGAGGAGGTCGGTAGGAGGGGAAGTGATGCAGTCAAGGGGGGATAGTGGTGGGGGGTGTCGTACACCCCTCCCGTCCTTCCGAACCATCTCCAAGTGTGGTGGGGTGGGGGGTTCGGCGTGATGATCATAGCCGCGTTGTGGCTGGAGCTGCTTGACGATGACGGGAGCGGGGGGGAAGGGGGGATAGATGGGAAGGGTGGGTGGCCCGTCATCGTGTCGCTGACTCCCGAATAACCGGAGCGGGCGCGGAAATATGAGGGACGCGAGATTTTTCTTCCCCGCTCGCTTTCGTATTCGTCCCCGCTGATTCCTTCAGCCTAGAACTGTGTTATATTATTATAATGATAATCATATCTTTTTATTTCACGCAAAATACATTTATAACATTAGCTTGGACATTTCAAGCAATATGATGGAATATAGGTCTGACCGCGTATTGTCTTTCTGACTGCTATTGGCCTGCGCCTGGCATCCGGGGTAACGTGCGCGGTTCTGATTTCATCTACATCTACGTAATACCCTGCGAGACACCACGAGGGTGTGTGGCAGGGGGTGAAGATCACCAAACATGCACTATTGACATGCGACTAGGATCCAGGAGATTTAAACTGGGATGAGTGCTGCATGCCTGTAGTGGTATCACCCCGTGCCTCACACCCTAGTGGTGGATTACACGGTATTTCGTAGATGTCGATTGGAACTCCAGAGGAAAACCTGTTTCGGGCTTACCTTATGAATAATTTTACAAAGGCAGATCAATGGCTATTTCTTGATTATCAATTCCATTATAATAAATTGATGCAGTTATTAAATTTGTAAGTAATTTTGAATGTTTGTTTCATAGAACACAACACATTGCAGAGAATTTAATCTCACATTACTACTAAAAAATGACGCAAATAAGCGCACGGATTTAAGTATGCATATGTACACAAGGATATGTATGCAATCACATGTATGTGCTGTAATGTTTGATATTTAATTATCTTGTTGTGATGTTTGTTGATAATTGATGTTTATGTTGTTAGGGAGTTGTTGATGAGAGGAGAGGGGGGATTGTTAACAGGGAGAAGAAAAGGGAAAGTGGCTCGAAGTAGTGAGGCAAAAAAAACTATCTTTAAGAAAATAAAGAGGATTTTGGAATAAAACAGACGTCTGACGTTACAAGACATAATTACGTACTTATAAGATCATACTCACACAACTTATATACCTATATACAAGTCAGCTTCATTTAATTGCATTTATATACAATCTTTTTAAGTAGAAACTCAACTTCCTCATTTCTCAGGATGCTCATTTTTACTGTTTATGTGAATCCAAAATCCGATTCGGCCTTGGCCACGCATCATTTGGCAAAAAGTGAAATTATGTTGGCCCCAAGTATTAACATGATAGCCTAAAAATTTCATTTTTAATTCTTGGTATTTCAAAATCCAATTTCAATCAACAAATCCATTTCATATTGGAATAATTTAGGTAGTTTGTGTGAGATGTTTCCCCCACCAAAATGGATACCATTTTCGAATTACACGTTTTGATTTCAGCAGATATACGCAGCGTGGATTAAATATTGAAGAGGGAATGTTGGCAACAAACAAATATTTTATTTTCCCGAATTCTTGCTATCAACATCAAAGGTATGTAGCGATGTAAGGAAAGTTTCCAGTATGATTATTGCATTAATGTAAATTATATACTGGTAACTCTTTTGTACGACTTAAATTCTAAATCACAGAATAAAAATAGCTGTATAAGTGTTTAACTTGACCCATTTTTTTCGACCTCGTCTATTCCCGTGATTTGGCTCCCTGAAACTTCTAGGCGTTCCCAAAAACTGAAATCGGCGGTGAAAGGGTAACGTTTCGACGGCACGATATCAGGCACGAGTAGGCTTCGACCATCGTTTTGAAAGCGATTTCCGAAAAATTAGTTTTGTGTATTTGCTGATCCCGTTCGTCACGAGAGGTAATTGCGTGCTTGAAACACGGGTGAGCGGGTACTTAGTGATCCATAGAATTGAATTTGGCCCCGGAAGACTTTTTAAAATGGAACTGCGTATGAGAAAAAAATCCTCTCATATCAGGCCCGGCTCGGATCCTCGTTTTTATTTCAACGCTTTTCGTGACGTTATTTCGGGAATGCAATCCAGAATTCCCAGCTTCTGCCGATAAACATGATGTTTGAACTTTGTTGACGTTTAATTGTCCGTCGAATGTACAAATAACATTAGGATGCATTAGACTAAATTGATTTTTTAACCCTGCCTTTAAACTTAATGTTCAATCTCCTTAATTGAAATAAATCTGAAAACAAAAATTAATCGAACTCCATTCGAGCGTCGCAGGAACGTGCATACATTTGCATATTAATCCTCGCTCGACGTTTGAATTGAACGTAAACTTTATTTTGATACGGTTGATTTTCATGGAAAAAACGATTGAAAATGGCTGCAATGACAAACGGTACCCTATAAACGAGCATTTCTTTGTATTGGTGGCGGTGTCAAGAAAGGAATCGCCCTACTCATATAACTGATGGCCAAATTAATGAAACTTAATTAGTGTCGTGCAAAATGTAACTAAATCAAGGATTCGTGTGCGTGCCAACAGATTTGTAAATGTGGGCCTGAAAGGATAATACCTGAATCATTAATGAGTAATTGAATGAGGACATTTTCTTACATTATAACTATAGTTCATATGTTATATAATTGTTTCAATATTTTTTGCTAATTAAAAACGTCCTCCACCTCATCGCGGAAGATATGACGCTGGAGGAACATCTTCAAAAAGCGGTAAATTTTTTTACGGTAACATTTTACGAAGAGACGGTGAATAAATCCTGCAGTGGCATCTGCAATTTAGCCCAGGAAACACCAACCGCCTGGGACAAATATAGAAGACCAATATCGGCCACAAAAATGGTAGAACACCAACCCCCAAAAAGGAAATAGTAACCTTCCCAACGCTGGAAACAGCGTAGAACAAATGCAGCATCCGCTGAGAGCCCGAAAGGGCGGAAAGTGGTAGGAAGTTCCCCAGTGAACTTCATAAAAACCCACATCTGAGAGCTAATTAAAAACAAATTTCTTTTCAAACCATATTTTTAACATGACTATTTCCAACATACTACGGTAGATAAAAATATGAGAATATAATCGCAGTAATAGATTGAAAAACAGACATCTACGAAATACTGTGTAAGCCACCACTAGGGTGTGTGGCACGGGGTGATTCCACACCAGGCATGCAGCATTCATCTCACTTTAAATCAGAATCGCGCACGTTCCCCCCGAATGTCAGGCACAGGCGGAAAGCAGTCAGAACAACGGTACGCATTCAGACCAGAAAACAGGAGAGTGATACGTAGAAGAACATGCTACCATGCAGTGCACTAATCAAGATACAAGTAATGGTTAGTATCATTAATGCGACAAATAAATAGCGCTAACCTCAATAGTGCATGTTTGGTAATCTTCACCCCCTGCCACTCCCCCTCGTGGTGGCTCGCAGGGTATTACGTAGATGTAGATGAAAGAAGGCCGTCGTCTAACCAGCGGGAACGTTTCGGGAACCTACCCAAATGATGCATGGTACTCAGATGCCCTAAATATGGAAGTTATTTTCTGCGCTTACAATAGATCACCGAACCCTGAAGTCTGTTCAATTTTAGAACTCAAAGCATAAATGAACTGCTTCATATCTAAGGATGCCGAGCAGAATTAAGTAATTTTTGGAGATTTCAATGCCCCAATAACCATCCGAGTCGAGATTTTATCATGGGCTCAACAGGATATTGCTCAGATTACAGCAGAAAAACGTCAATTTGAACTAGGAAGTGTATAAAAGTTTTTAATTGAAAATGTTTAGAAGAAGTGATGCGTTCCAGGAAAATGAAAAAATGAAACATTGGAACCTAACACCTATATTTTAATGTTAATAGCGAATTATAGTCGTAACTGAAGTCAAAAGGCGGCAGTTCCATGCCAATGGCGTTGCAGTCGGCTCTTATGGCTGGAAAACTGAGGTTATTGAAAATATAATTGTAGAATAATCTGGGTATTTGAAATTTTAATTGTGGTTAGCAATAAGTGATCCTTTTCATCAGCAAACGTAGGATTTTACTGACTGAATTGAACTAAAAATGTAATTGTCTTGACTTTAATAGTCTATGCCGAACCACCTTAAAGCGAATGATTAATGCGAAAACCCCTGTAGCATAAAAATACATAGCATGGTCGCTATATCTTACGAACTCCCGGTGGCGGCGGGGTAAAGTCCTCGCCTTCCAACCCTAGGGTCGAGGGTTCGAGTCCCGCCTGGGTAAAAATATTTTCTGCCCAGGACATGGGTGTCTGTGTCTCGTACGTTGTTACTGTTATTCACCCGACGTAAATTGGCCAATTGTGCTGTATTCGGGGTAGTGAAGATAAATAAATAAAATAAATAAAAAACTCCAACATTCTGAGGTTGATCTGATCATGAGAATCAAATAAGGGAAATAGACTGCAAAAGAGACAGGTTTCAAATGTCGTCGATAAGAGATCACAATTCCTGCGCTAAGACTTTGAAGGTTAGTAGGCAGTTAGTGTAGCTGTTTAATTGATGTGCTCCCTGATGCATGTTTATACATCTGCCGCGTTATGCTAACACCATGCATGGCATAAGTATACCCAGCTTGATTCTTGTGTCAGGTTTACGTGGTTGCATTATAGAATTATAGATTAATTTAATAGTTTCTTTAGCATATATGGCATACGTATCGTGTGGCACATGTTGGTGACAGTTAATTTCTAAATTCTAGTTCATATTGGTGATAAGTCAACCCATGCCAAACACCCTTGTAGTGCCTCTCTGGGTAATAAGTAATGTAGATATTGACTCGCTTATTCTAACTCGAAATAAATTAAATGATTAATGCATAAATCCCTATTGTATACAAATGCAATATGTGCTCGCGATCCTTTCTATATTGCGCTCATTCCATCACGATCTTGGCACATCTCTCCTCTCGGACCATGGCCAGGGGAGTAGGTGATAGGGGGATAGAGGCCGGAGCTGGGGGGTGTGGGGTTTGGTGGGTGGGGGTTGGAAGCGGGAGAGTAACCTCTGGACATCCTGGAGGTGGGATGGAGGGCGGGCGAGGGACTAAGCGACAAGCGGAGGAATCCTCTCCGGTGACGGGGGAAGGCGGCCCCGCACCGAATGTAAGCCCAGTCGATTTGGCGGTGGTGTTGGCCAAGTTTGGGGGGTGGCGGTCGGGGGGCAGAAGGAGGACGGACACGCTACCGGTGGGGGCAGAGGGGTTTTCTGGGGCGAGATGTGGAGTGAAATGCGATGAGGAAGGGGGTTAGAAAGGCGAGCACAGTTGGGGTGGTGTCGTGTCGGGGGGTGTGGAGGCCGGTCGGTGGTGGCGGGGAAGCGCCTCGCCGCCCCCCCCCCAATCTCTTCTCCTCCACCCCCGGAGGCGACTACGGGGCCACACACCCGTTGCGCAGGCTCCGGGGCCCGCCCCCCTCTGGTGGAGGGGGGGAAGGGAGCGTGGCGGGAGGGGGGCGGGGTCCCGCCGTTTTAAGCTCGCTACGGGGGCGGGAAGGCGTTTTTGCGAGCGACTGCCTCCTCCCTTGTCCTCTCCGAGTTGTGTGTGTGTGGGTGGGTCCGTGTCCGTCCGTCCAACAGGGGGGGGTGGGGCGGGGGGAACGAGGAAGAGGTAGGTGCGCGCTAGAGTGTGTGGGAGGGGAAGACAGGAGAGCTTGACGGCGGGAGTAGTCGCTCGACTAGTGAGCCACACGGCAACACATTTCTCCAACGGGTGTCGAGCGAGTCAGAGCACAAGCGCCAGTCTCGTCGCGAGGAAGTCCGGAAGTGCACACCGTATCCACGGAGAAGGAGGGATCGTTTTTTTTTCGACGGGGGCACGAGCAGGGGTGTCCGCCCGCCCCTTTCACATCACTCTGCGCCCTCACCAAGGAGAGGTCCCACTCCTTCGCCGCCTCCGGAGAGATCGAGGGAAAGACGGGAGCCGTGATAGCGGTGAGCTGCTCACCTTCGCGGCCGCCGAACCGGCCCTATCCTCGCCTCATCTTCAGGATTCCCCCCAGCGGCCCTGTAGGATGGGCACGGGTGAGTGTTGTCTCCCGCATCTTTTTCGGTCCTCGTGGGCCTTCTCCATTTTCGTCGCTCTCGGCGAGATGATGAAACTTTCATCTACATCTACGAAATACCGAGCAAGCCACCACTAGGGTGTGCGACATGGGGTGATTCCACACCGGGCATGAGGCCCTCATCCCAGCTGAAATCCGAACCGCGCACTTTACCTCGGAATGCCAGAAGCAGGCCAAAATCAGTCAGGATGACAATACGCGGTCATGCCAGAAACAAGGTGAGTGTAACGTGGACGAACAAGCTACCATGCTGTATACCACTTAAGATACGACTTCTGGTTATAATTACTGCGAGACATTTATAGATCTACAAGTTACTAAATCATTCAGGGGATGTATCATGACGGAAATTGCATACGATGTTAGTAACTAATAATGATGTTAGGATATTTAACACAAGTGCAAAAACCTATTTTACCTAGTTAGTATCCTAGAACTGATCTATCGCAATTATTATGGTCCCCTATTGTACGTGGAACAAATGACATTTTAAATCTATCGGTTCTGCAGTCTATTTCTTAATCTTATGGACGTGGTTGTTTCAAACATAATAACTTGGCTCTAGCAAAATATTTTGAACGTCCGGGAAAGATTGAGGTAGATTGCAGGGTATTGTGCAGCTGTGTATCGTGAGATATTTGTTCGGCAAGTTATCGTCCCATCTAAGGAGGCTGTAAGCTGTTACAGCTTCTTCAGTCCCACCCGTCAACCCTCCGCGGTCCGCCGGCTTCATTTACCGGTCTGTCGATTCTTGGTGTTACCATGTTATGAGCGCTAAGTTGTGATTCTTGCTGTATGTACTTAACTTGTCCTGCCGTAAATTGTTCCAGTCGAATTCATTCTTGCATGCAATGCAACTTGCTTGAATTCCTTAGAGATAAAGGCTAAGAAACACTGCCAAGCCAAGCCGTTTTTTTCCTTCTCCAGTCATCCCGGAATTTTTCAAGACTGCTTTTTCAGCCGAAGGCCATTTACGGAAAATTCACGGTCTACGTGATACCCTGCGAGCCACCACGAGGGTGTGTGGCAGGGGGTGAAGATCGCCAAACATGCACTATTGGCATGTTACTAGGATATTTAATGGAGACATGCTAGATAATATGGTCACATGCAACTAGATGGTTAGTTTCTACATAATATGAAATGGATTATTGGTTGTTATTACATGCATCATGCACTACAGACTACTCTAACTATGTTTCACCTACCTATCCCTTTTGCTACGCTGCCTATTGTTCACTCTTATAGTACGCGGGAAAAATGACATTTTAAATCTATCGGTACGGCAATCTATCTCTCTAATTTTGTTAATATGGTCAAACCTAGCATAATACGCAGGGGTTCTTAATATATATCTAACGTCATCTGTGAACAAATCGGTTTCGAATTTACTTAAAAGGTTTAACCTAAATTTTAACCTGCGTTCTGATAGTAATTCCCATCCGAGTTCTTCTATTAAACTCGTAACACTAATACAATTATCATAACGACATTTAACAAACCTAGCAGATCTCCTTTGCACGCGCTCTAATTCTTTTATCATACCTTCCTCGTAGGGATCCCATATACTAGCGGCATATTCTAAATGAGGCCTGACAAGTGTAACATAGGTTCTTTCTCGTACTCTCTCATCGCATTTGCCTAGAACCCTTTTTACGAATCCTAATCTACGGTTTGCTACACTAGTTATTTCCCTGATGTGTTTCCCCCATGATATGTCTTCAGAGATCTACATCTACATTTACGTAATACCCTGCGAGCCACCACGAGGGTGTGTGGCAGGGGGTGAAGATCACCAAACATGCACTATTGCCATGTAAGCAGGATATATAATGTAGACATGCTATAAAATAGGGTCATAGTTTATTAGTTACTACAGTAGATTAATAGTTATTGCAAGTAATTGCAGTAGTTATTACAATAGAATATTAGTTACTACGGTATAGTACAGGTTAAAATCTACATAATAAGGAAGGGATTATTGGTAGTTATTAAATGCATCATGCACTACAGACTATTCTAACTATGTTTCACCTACCTATCCCTTTTGCTACGTTGCCTATTGTTCTCTCTTATGGTACGCGGGAAAAATGACATTTTAAATCTATCGGTACGACAATCTATCTCTCTAATTTTGTTAATATGGTCAAACCTAGCATAATACGCAGGGGTTCTCAATATATATCTAACGTCATCCGTGAACAAATCGGTTTCGAATTTACTTAAAAGGTTTAACCTAAATTTTAACCTGCGTTCTGATAGTAATTCCCATCCTAGTTCTTCTATTAAACTCGTAACACTAATACAATTATCATAACGACATTTAACAAACCTAGCAGATCTCCTTTGCACGCGCTCTAATTCTTTTATCATACCTTCCTCGTAGGGATCCCATATACTAGCGGCATATTCTAAATGAGGCCTGACAAGTGTAAAGTAGCTTCTTTCTCGGACTCTCTCATCGCATTTGCCTAGAACCCTTTTTACGAATGATTTTTACGTTCCATTAGTTTGATATCAATTCTGCAAAGATATTTATTCACCCACCCTTGTCAGCCCACTTGTCAACCTATGGGTGTTCTATATACTGCAGCGTTTCCTTTACCGCCTACTTATCCTATATCTATACGGCTTATCGCCGTACAGTGATTTCTGATCTATAGCGCTCTGACTTAATTTTACTTGCGGTTAGCTTTAAATTTGATGTGACGCCTAAGTATTTAATTGAATCTACGTTACATATTTTGTTTACTTTGATGCAATAATTATTCCGGGGAAAGCCATTCTTTTTCCAAAAATTCATAATCGCGCATTTCTTCAACGGTCATGATAGTGGGGTGTTCGTGGTTTTCGAGGTCGAGGAGGATTGACTATATTAATGAGATACGAAAGATTTTTGAGATAGAAATGGGGTGAATGTTACGATCGAGGGATCATTGTTCCATTAGTTTGATATCAATTCTGCAAAGATATTTATTCACCCACCCTTGTCAGCCAACTTGTCAACCTATGGGTGTTCTATATACTGCAGCGTTTCCTTTACCGCCTACTTATCCTATATCTATACGGCTTATCGCCGTACAGTGATTTCAGATCTATAGCGCTCTGACTTAATTTTACGCGCGGTTAGCTTTAAATTTGATGTCCTAGCTTCATTTTATCCATAATAAGTCTTCTCTTCGCCAGAGTGTAATATTTGACACGAATATTGCCTCTTAATGTGACATGATTTATGCATTATATTTTTGTTTAAACGATTGCCTGCTTCGCGGTAGTTTTTAATTTTCGCCACGATTTTACTTATATTTACAGTGCATAAAACAAATATGAATGTGCTTTCGACATTTCTCTATCGCTAAGTTTTTATTTCTATTCGCCGTTTTAATTTATATTCCTTGTGTACTGTTGGTAATGCAAAGTTAATATGCGCTAAAAACAATCATCATTTTAAAAGTGATTTGACTCTGGTTCCTACACCACTCCAAATATTGAGAACTCCTGCGTATCTGCGTATCCGTGCGTATAATATTTGATCATATTAACAAGATTAGAGAGACAGATTGTCGTATTGATAGATTTAAAATGTCTTTTTCCCGCGTACCATAAGAGAGAACAATAGTCAGCGTAGCAAAGGGATAGGTAGGTGAAATATGGTTAGAGTAGTCTGTAGTGCATGATGTATGTAATAACAACCAATAATCCCTTCCTCATTATGTAGATACTAACCATCTAGCTGCATGTGACCCTATTATCTAGCATGTCTCCATTAAATATCCTAGTTGCATGTCAACAGTGCATGGTTGGTGATCTTCACCCCCTGCCACACACCCTCGTGGTGGCTCGCAGGGTATTACGTAAACTTTTTTCTTTGATTCGCTGGATTTTATTTTTGGTTTTTTAAATGGCCTCTCCCTTTTGCCTCTTTTACATGATGCTTGTATTTTGCGGAGATAGCACATACAAGTGAATCATTTTTGGGAATTACTTGGTTCCATTGCTGATATTTTCACCGCCTCTGTAGAGTGCTGATTTGAATTTTTTTGGATCGTTTGGCTTAATGAAGTAATCGAAATATTTATGACGTAAATTATTCTGGTAAATATTCAGGAGGCTAGTGAAGCAACTTTACGATAGGCTGCGTAGGACTGACATGCTAATGTGGAATTGGCTGTAGAATTGTGCATCTTTTGCTGTTCTCAGACTCTGTGATTGACCTATTAGTTGACTTATTGACTTAATTAAATGTACTTTTAGCGAAATATGTTACAAATTTATGGCACATTTTTCCTTGGTAACGGTGTAATTTTTCATTTTTTTTCTTCCACTGCTCTCTTCACTAATTTATGCAATCATATCAATGCTGTCAATTTTTGCCATGATAGTACCCCACTACATGACGCTTTTTTAACGTGTTAACTGCAGTACCAGAAAATACAGGGTTTGGCGCCTCGTTAAAACTTGTCTAATGTTCATCTGTCATGATAACTGAATACTTATACCAGGAAGACATTGATGTTTTGCGATTTGATCTTGTATTTTTCTCCTAAATGCTTCCCGCCCTCGCTCGGCGACCGGGAGAGATAGTGAGGGGATTGGTTCCCAATAACAATCGTCTGAGAATTAAGCCATACTCATATAATACATAAGATGTATTTGTGACAACTTTACATGCATTCATCTTCATGCCACTTCTATTTCTGTATTGAAGAGCATTTGTTACCGAACGGCAGAAAAGAATTCTGTTTTCTTCTCCTTTCTTCTTTGTGAAAGTTCTCGAATTTACCCATTTACTAGTCCCGTGTAGCGGGGTTGAAATCAGCGGGGAAAATGATCGCGTGCAGCGAAAAGGAGCTAGGTTTGTGAAACAATGCTACGATAAGTTTGCTAGTGTGTCTGGATTGTTAGAAGAATTGGGATGAGAATCGCTATCACAGTGTAGATTAAATTATAGGCTTAACCTCCTAACTAAATTTCAGGAAAATCCTTTCTCTGACAACATAAAAAAACATAATATTAATGTAGTACTACGGCAGATTAGATCGCGCCAATAAAATTAGAGAGCTAGATTGTCGTACCGATAGATTTGAAGTGTAATTTTTCCTGCGTACCATAAGAGAGAACATTCGGCAGCGTAGCAAAGGGATATGTAGGTGAAATATCGGTAGAGTAGTATGTAGTGAATAATGCATGTAATAACAACCAATAACCCCTTTCTTATCATGTAGATACTAACCATATGACCCTATTATCTAGCATACCTTCATTAAACATCCTGGTTGCATGTCAATAGTGCATGTTTGGTGATCTTCACCCCCTGCCACACACCCTCGTGGTGGCTCGCAGGGTATTACGTAGATGTAATCTTCCTTACTGTTTATCAAAAACCCCCCCTGTATCACCTTATTCATTATCGCTGAAAGTGGGAAGTAGACTATTTTTTTCCGGACATTTAACGTATTTTGCTAGAGCCAAACTTTTATTGTAGAAACGATCACAGGCATAAGATTAAGAAAGTAGACTGCAGAACCGATGGATGTAAAATATCAATTATTCCTCGTACAATAAGGGATCATAATAATTGCGATGGATCAGTTCTAGGTTACTGTCTAGGTTAAATGGTTTTTGCACTAGTTTAAATATCTAAACATTATTATCAGCTACTAACCATGCAGGTAATCTCCGGCATGATATACTCATGCATGATTAAGTATCTGGTAATGCTATTTATATGACGCAGTAATTATTATCAGTAGTGGACTGCATGGTAGCATTTTCGTCCACGTAGCACTCTCCTCGTTTCTGGTCTGACCACGCAACCGGTATCCTGACTAATTTTGGCCTGCGCCTGCCATCCGGTGGAACGTGCGCGGTTCTGATTTGGACTGGGATGAGTGTTGCATGCGTGGTGAGGAATCACCTTGTGCCACACACTCATGTGGTGGCTTGCATGGTATTTTGTAGATGTAGATGTAGGCTTTTTCTCCGTTCTAGTTCACACTCACATGGCGAACACCTCCAGCACATTCTCGTCCTCGTTCCTAAAAGTCCACCTTTTTGCACCATAATACGCTACCGTCTATATTAAGATCATTCCGATCTTTTCTTTTCTTTCTTACACAAGGGCTCTGTCGTCGGAAGAGAAAATACCTATGAGACATTTCAAATAGTACCGTTTAACAATAAATCACATATTCATGAGTGATTGTCAGTCCCATTTTACCGTCCAAGGTATTTGCGGGGCACATTTATTTCAAGGTAGGACAAGAAAATTCGAGGGAGATTAGTTTTAAACCGATTGGCGTATATCCTCACCTCTTGCAAATACCCTGTGTTTTCCTTAATCCCGCGTTGGTACTGATTTTAGGCCGATTGACATAGCCCTGAAGCTCTTGCGTTATCATTGTGACCCATGCCATTGCAATGATTCCTCGGTTGCCTTCACATCTGCTTCGCTTTCATTGTCTACATCAACAAAATGCCTTGCAAGCCACCACTAGGGTGTGTGGCACGGGGTGTTTCCACACCAGGCATGCAGCAATCATCCCAGTTTCAATCAGAACCGCGCACGTTCCTCCGAATGCCAGGCACAGGCCAAAAGCAGTCAGGATAACAGTGTGCGGTCAGACCAGAAATTAGGAGAGTGCCACAAGGACGGATTCTTCAAAGATCTATATTTATTTTGTATTATCGCAATTATGATGTGTATTGTCGGATGTTGGCGCCTTGTATTTCTCTCGGAAGATAAGGAATTATTCACAAATCAATGCCGCCGCGTTTCCTCTTCAGCAGGGCGGTTTGGAGCCGCATCAAAGCCTCGCACCATCGCAGGTATTTGGTCGTGGCTTACTCTTGTCGCATGCTTTTGGCGTCCGCTGCGCCCCCTCGTCGGGGGGAGGTTCCTCTCTCTTCCCGGGAAATAAAGCGGGCCTCCGGTGACACCGCGGCGGAGCACGACAAACGAAATGCCTTGCAGACAAAGATGTGTACTTTATCTTTATGAGCGGCGGCGCGTCTATGGGCAATTCATAGGAATACGCTGGAAATTCGGATTGGCATATATAACCAAATGTTTCTTATATATTTATCTTTTTCTGGAAGTTTCCCAAGTTTTTTGATATGTCTATTGTTCTATTGTGTAATCGCAATTATGTTGTAGATCAAAACGTTTAGGGTAGATTTTGAAGGTACGTTTCCCCGTGCATTCCATAACTATCTCAGTATTTCTCATTTTCAATTCCATAAGTGTTGATTTTGAAACATGCTAAAGTGACGCACTGTACCTTTGATTTGCACGCTCATATTTTCTCTTTTCTTGGCTTAACATCGTGGTTCTTTTCATGGCCTGTTTCTTATTACTAGCAGCTTCTTCTACTGACGCAGTCCCTCTATAAAATATTAATGCTCCTGCTTAATAGTAAAAATTCCGTTATTGGCCGTTCACCGTTTAGAATTGCGTGGAATATACGATTCCATGGAAGCTCAGGTTTTAAGGCAAATGCGTCAGCAAATGGACTGTGTTTATACTCACTTAACTATGACTATCGTATTCCTTGAATAGTTTGATTATCAAAAATCAATTTTTTAAGTTAAATAGGCAATTTTCCTCTAGCTTTACCAGGCTTTTCTATCTTCTTTGATTAACTTACCAGATCATCTGGTAAATTAGCTTATGTCACTTTCCTATGCTCTCCTTCAATGCTTAGTCCTTTTCTCACCCTATTCATTCCGTAGAGCTAGCCTTCTGTGATATTCCTTAAACCTAATTGTTTATGCCTTTCTCTTAAGTTTACATTTGAGCGATTGCGGGGTTTATCAGTCATCAGTGGATCGGGGTTATTGGTTATCTCACTAAAATGCCTTACGCCTTAGATACCAAAACACAAGGAGTGAGTTGACGATTCCAATACCATAAATTCGATGGCCTTGTTTTAGCTCAAGGATCTATTTTTAGCCCCATCACTAATCTCGTATTGTTCTTCGCTCTAAAAGGTGCATTTATTTGCCAATGACTTGGTTTTTGAGATCGGCTACCACTCGTACTATTTACATCTACTTCACTGAGAACATTTCCAACTGACATCACCAAAAATGGCGAGTTTATAAGTTATTTGATAGAAGTTCATTCCATCATAACACCTCTCACCGCCTTTGTGGGGCGTGATACTGGGTATGAATATTTCCGGATATTCCGCACTTCTGGAAAATTTGTTTTGTTAAAATTTATTTTTATTTTATATTAGACACTTTATACCAAGTTACGACGGACCCTTTCATTTTATATGAACAAATGAAGGAATAAACGTTTTCATAAATGTTTAACTTATAATAACAGAAACAACGATTGCACTTTTTATCGTCGTACTCTTTACTTTGCAATGAAAGCGACACGTTTCTGTTCACAGCCATCATCACGTACTAGACTTTTTGACTTCAGAGTCAAGACGAGGTCTTGTTCCTCATGATGGCTCTGTGAGCTGAAACGCGTCGTGCTCAGTAAAATATCCTGTGGAAAAGTGTAATTGTTGCTGGTGTTATAATATGACGAACTTCAACGATATCTCGCCTGAATCTGTTGAAATCATTCGGAATGTTAAATCTTTCATTTCCTGATCCTTCCCTATTCTGACGTATTCCTATTCCCTATTCCTATCCTACGTATTCCTATTTCTGACGTATTCCTATCCTACGTATTCCATTTCTGACGTATTCCTATTCACTATTCCTATCACCTATTCTGAGCCGACGTTGAAAATATTTTGCTAGAGCCAAACTGTTATGGTAGGAACGATTACAGGAATAAGATTAAGGAAATAGACTGCAGAATCGATAGATTTAAAATGTCATTTGTTCCACGTATAATAAGGGACCATAATAGTTGTGATCGATCAGTTCTAGGATACTGACTAGGTTAAATAGGTTTTTTCAGTAGTGCTAAATGTCTTAACATGAATTGTAGGTACTAACCTTTCATGCAATCTCCGGCATGATATACTCCTGCATGTCTTAGTACCTTGTAGTGGTATTTATCACATTAATCATACTAACCAGTAGTTATATCTTGAGTAGTATGCTGCATGGTAGCATGTTCTCCTTCGTATCACTCTCCTAGTTTGTAGTCTGACTGCGCACCGTTGTCCTGACTGCTTTGGCCTGTGCCTGGCATTCCGGGGAACGCGCGCGGTTCTGATAGGACTGGGATGAGTGCTGCATGCATGGTGTGGAATCGGCCCGTGCCACACACCCTAGTGGTGGCTTGCACGGTATTTCGTAGATGTAGATTCTACATTACTTTCTGTCCTGTCATCTTCCTCCTCCTGTTCGTCATTCCCGATATTGGTAATGCTTATCACCGGCATGAGTCTTTTGCGTTCCGTCCCGTCAGACGTCTGCCATTCTCGTGATTTTCGTCGGGCGTCGACGTGTTCGGACCGGCCCAGCGGTGCCATTATCCAGCCCGGAGGTCGCGCGCGGCATAAACTCTTTAATTAGTCATTCAGGTCGGTGGAAAGGTTAAAAGGTTAATCGGCACGTCGAATCGGCTATTGGCGACCCAACGCAAACACGCCTTAATCGGAGCGTGCACTCGTAATGCGGCAATCTGTGACAGCCTTCCCTCGGCGGACAAATGATTAACCCTTTCGACGGCTTCGGGCGTCTTCAGCGCAGGAGCGAGCGAATATTTTGATTTCCAACGCGCCGCTGAGGTGTGACTTATCCGGCAAGAGACGAATGGAGCAGATCCTTTATATGTCCCTGTTTGGGCAGCCAACGTGCCAAAGAATTGTGTTATTTTCTGTCGCAATTTAGCGTAGGAAGAGGAACTTTGCCTAACAGAGAGTAAGTTGGTCTTTCCCTTTTCGAAGTTACTTAGCGTACGCTAGGATGACGTTCAGACGAAAAGTTCGCCTTTCCTTCCTGTCACGTTTGTGTTTAATCCTCCGATCTGTATCTCTATCTTTCGCTTTACCATTTTTACCACAATTTTTCACAAACTTTGGCCGCGGGGTACAGTTTCCTACTTTCTCGAAGTCCTTTGAACTACCTTATTTTCGCCTTATTTAGAACATGTACCATTTTCAAAGTTATTCTTTTAGCCACTTCTAAAGGGTCTTTCGCCGCGTATGTTGTGTCTTCCGTTTCAATTTTATTATATTACAAGGAAAATGGTTGCAGGCTTTACTTTTTGGATGTTATCCATTATGAACCGAATAAAATTATACTTTTTAACTCCACTTTATTACATTATTTACCTTTTAGCATAATTTTAGGGTGTTTTCTCTTTTTAAAAGATACACCAAAAGCGCCTTCAAATGAGAGGCTATGATTTTTCTGCCACACTGTAAAACTGACTGTGGTGAGTCGTTGGCTTATTAAAAAGTATAGATGATAATGCATACGAACAGAAAACTGTCAATGGATATCATCAGGTTTAATTCTTTTAACTATATACCTCACTTCACAGACACAGATTAATATAAAAAGATATCTAATCACTATCATTTCATCATCACTATATTTATATCACTAACAATTTTTTTGCCTATTTTAAAGTTAGAATTCCAAGTGTTGTGTAAACAAACTTGTCCTCCACGACGACTATTATTTTTCTTTTCTTAATTTAAATTAAAATTTCGATAATTAATCTTATACTTCAACAGATATCGTCCAAGTCGTTTTAAATGGGGGCCCAGGTTCACTTAAGTGGAACCGTCACTTCATAGGTGAAAGGACGTCTCCACGGTGTACTTAAGTGGAGGGTGCATTTAAATGCTCACGTAATGGGCTCACAGCCTTGATATGTCTTTGGACTGTACCATAGGTTTCGACTCACAAAAGGTTACAAAATTCGTCAACAAAATTTTAGCGCTCTTTTTTAAACTAGTCTCAATTCTGTAGAGGCTTCCACAAAACTCTATCAATATTATCCAGGTAATCCACAGCCGTATCCCTGGGTTCACGTAAGTGGATCCGTTATTTTATGGGTGAAAGGTAGTCCTCCACGGTGTACTTAAGTGAATGGTGTATTTAAATGCTCACGTAAGTAGTCAGTGTTGCCGCCGCAAAGAACACAGACTAGAATAGCGATATTTTAGTCTGTGTCATAGGTTTCAAGGATAGGATATTCGGAACGAAGATTAAGCATAAGAAAGAAAATGTAATGAGATTCTCTAGGGAATAGAATGCGAGGCTGGTAATAGAAGTAGGAAGAAACCAATTTAAGCAAGTACAACATTTTAATTGCTTAATTACTTAGGTAGTACGCTAGAAGAAAACGGACATAGTAAGAATGACGTACGTAAGACAATAGCGCTAGCTAAAGAGGCGTTAATAATAGAAAGGAGCTGATGACATAGACATTAGTTAAGGATGTGTGGAATAAGCTGGTGAAGAGCTTGATATGGAGCGTGGCGTTGTATGGTACTGAAACGTGGACCTTCAGGATGGACGACGAGAATAGGCTGTAGGCATTTGAGATGTGGGTGTGGAGCATGTTAGTATCGGCAGAGTAGGTGGTTGGAGGATGTGATAAGAGCTGATCGGCTGCTTAACAATGTGATCGAGGGAAGGATGTTGGGCAGGTGGGGAAGGGGAAGAAAGAGAATAGGTTTTATCATGTATGGGATGAAGAAAGGTAGTTCGTATGCTGTGGCGATAAAGTATATACTGGAGATAGATAGACCCCTGAAAGTATAGAAAACCAAGAGGATATTCTTAGGCATTCAATAAAGCCTACCTTGACTGGTGGAATACTTGAAAAAATAGGTTTCAACCCAAGTCTACAAGATTTTGGCACGGATAGTCGAGGGGAGAGGGTGTTGTGGTCGGGGGCGTGGGAAAGAGCGTTCGAGGCAGGGGGACGGGTTTAAAAAGGGGGCGATCGGACCGCGCGCGAGGGGCAGCAGAGGCGAATGATGGGAGGTGGGGGCAGTGGGGAAAGACGGACGCGGCGCGTCAGCTGTCGCTACGATCGCTTGATTGCTCGCTGACAAGCGTTAAAGAGATAATCGATATTGACCAGCGCCCTCCGCCCCCTTCACCTCGTTGATTAACTCCCCGCAGCCGGACTTGTGACCTCACAACAACCCCTCCCCATCATTTGCCCCCATGTCCCCCACCGAACTACGAAGCGCGGGGCCACGCCATCCACTCCCCCACACATCCATCATCTCATCACCTTTTTTTAACAACCCTCCTCTCCTGGCATCCGAATTCGCGGGGTGGACGGACCCGCGCCAATCACCGCGGACGATCTCCTTCGAAACTGAGGAGCGGCCTCCCGTCACGCCCACCTCCTCACCTTTTGATCACGCGTCGCGCATGATTTCGCCAGTTTTTTTTTCTCTTTTCAAACCAGTCTTCTACATCTACTTGTTACCCCGAAAGACTTATCACCAACATGCAATGCAGTGCAGACATTTATTTTCACCATCATACACCAAACTATAGGTATGCTGAAAATGCTACAGAAACTACTAAATTTATCTCCAATACAACGATTTATCACCAAAATGAATGCCAGAGAAACTAATAAATTAATCTATAGTTCAACTATGTAAACGTGATGCAAGGCAAAGGATTACTATTGAGCATTGATGGATTCAATCACCTCTTGGCAACCATTAGAATTGTTACATGTACTCATTACCCTGCAAGCCACTACAAGGATGTTTATCAGGGGGCAAGTTATCTCCAGCATGTACTACATTGGATAAATTTACTTTCACTGACAAACACCACATTACAAATGCTACAGAAACTACTAAATTAATGTATACTATAACTATGTAATCACGACACAAGAGTCGTGCAGGGAACATGCAAAGAATGGTGTTAGCACTACTCGGCAGATTTAGAAGCATGCATTAGGGTACGTAGGAATTAATCAGCTACACTACATGTCAACTGACCTACTTTAATATCAGAGCGGAGCGATTATGTTCTCTTATCGATGGCGGAAAACCGACATTTTAAATCTTCCTGTCATGCAATCTATTTCCCTTATTTTATCCTCATGATCTTGGCCTTATGGATCCTGCGGCGATTCTTAACGACGTATTCGTTCAAGTATTTCACCAGCTGAGTAGTACGTTTTTGGACAGTACTGTGGATGGCCCGCCATTAGATCTCAGTCGAATTCGTCGTTTTTCCCGAAATTCTTCTCTTCAGCATTCCCTCTCCTTTCAATGCGTCATCCATCCATCTCTCTTCTGCCTCCCCCGAAACTCCGTAACTAATTTCCCCTCCTCTCCAACCATATCCAATACCTCCTCGTTTGTCCTTTTCGTCACCCAGCTCACCTTCTCCATCCTTCTGCACATCCACATCTCAAACGCCTCCTGTCGACGAACACCCTCCCTTCGCAAAGGCCATGTCTCCGAACCATACAGCGCCACGCTCCATATTAAGACTTTTACTAACCTTTTCTTAACGTTTCTACTCAGGCCCCCCTCATCAATGCCTTCCGTTGAAAGTTTTCCTTTAACCATGGCAGATCTACATCTAATGTATCTACCACTTAACCCGTTCTCCTCCAAAATCCTACCCAAATACGTAAAATGCTCGACATGATCTATTTTGTGCTAGCCCACTCTTAAGTTAAACCCCGCGTTCTTGCTTCTGGAGAATCTCTATAGTCATTAAATCACTCATTTCACTCAAATTCATAGTTTTGATGATGATCGTGGACCCTGCAATCCCATTATCTGGCGCGCTAGATTGGACTCCGCCGCGCGATCGAAATTTCGAGTTTATTTTTGGCGTCTCTGTCAAGTCGCACAGGTACGGTTTTCTGTTTTTCTACCTAAAGTGCGAGGAATCGGAGAAAAAATGGATTTATAAATTTGAGCTTTTAACAGAGCAAATATTCCTTGAATCAATGAAACTTGCAACATGTCAAAGATTATGGTCTGTTCTGTGAAATAATACGATTTATCATTCCGTAAAGCCCCTAGAAAAGGTTGTGCAACCTCTCCAAATGGAATATTTACAATGGAAACCGAATTTCAGAGTTTTTCTAAATATTTTGATTAATTTTAAACCATGCATGTTGTAATTGCGTCAGAATTGAGGAAAATGGAATCACACATCTCACGGACCGACGAAAAGTGTTAACCGTTACCACGACCGTTTTCACTTTTCTTACTGGAAAAAAATATTATAAATTTGGCCATTTTTTTCGATATCAGCCCACTGTGCCAGCACGTCATATGTATGTACTTCAACGACACTTTTGATTTGGCAAGTGTTTAGTACATTGCTTCAGGGGGGCCAATTAATAGCTGTCGCTTATTGGAAACTGCGTTGTGCTTCATTTTACATATTTTGAGGTTATCCCATTCGCTCTTTTAGAGAAGATCGAATGAGTTGCTCTACCGCCGCCCCCACCGATCTCCTGATCCCCTCTTTCGGATTCCTACTTGGCGATGGCGGTGCATCGGTGCGGCACTTCGCTGATTGTCGCTCTCCCGGGTGCGGGCCAGCCGGAGTGTTTTTATGCGGGGGCGTCCCATGTTTAGAAGTGGGCTCTTCAGCGGAGTGATTGGAGGGGCCGAAGTGGGGATGGAGGAAAAATTTCGGTTCCCACGTACTTCTCGTACGCCCGGATGAAAGTGATGAGAGACATGATTTGGATTGCGGCTCTCGGGACTGGGGGCGGGTCCGTGGTGTCCCCGAAATTGTAATTCCGTCAAATTTCACTCCTCCACTTCCATAATTGCTAAAGACTTGAGGAGTGAGTGATTCAGGATTATTGGAGCCAGTGTTCGGGATCCTCATGAGGTAGGCTAAAAAAAAGATAACTCGTGCAGAGAAGATCAACAAGATAAGTGAAATGCCGATATGATAGTCTTGTTAGTGTTGCTGACCTCTTGCATCCAGTGGGATTGGAATCACTTTCAGACCGTCGCTTGAAAAGAAAACTTCATGACGAAGTTATCAATACCTCACGAGCTCCAAAATTCTATGGTGGATCAGATCATGAGAATAAAATAAGGGAAATAGACTGCAGAACAGACAGGATAGAAAAGTCATTTTGTCCGCAATCGATAAGGGACCATAATGGATGCGTTAAGACTTAGTAGTAGATTAGTTGACCGGTAGTATAGTTAATAATTAATATGCTCCTAAATACATGTTTATAAATTTGCCAAACAGAGCTAAAATCCATGTTTTGCATATTCCCTGCATGACTCTTATATCCCGTTAACGCATCGCATTCTGAATAGTATGTAGTGGAATCCGTACGAGGAAGGTTTGATAAAAGAATTAGAGCGCGTGCAAAGGAGATCCGCTAGGTTTGTTAAAGGCCGTTATGATAATTGTATAAGTGTTACGAGCTTAATAGAAGAACTAGGATGGGAATTACTATCAGAACGCAGGTTAAAAGTTAGGTTAAACCTTTTAAGTAAATTGGAAACAGAGTTTTTCACAGATGACGTTAGATATATATTGAGAACCCCTGCGTATTATGCTAGGTTTGATCAGATTAACAAGATTAGAGAGATAGATTGTCGTACCGATAGATTTAAAATGTCATTTTTCTCGCGTACCATAAGAGAGAACAATAGTCAGCGTAGCAAAGGGATAGGTAGGTGATATATAGTGTAGGTAGGTAGTCTCTAGTGCATGATGCATGTAATAGCAACCAATAATCCCTTTCTCATTATGTAGATACGTGCATATATATGTGCATGTTTGGCGATCTTCACCCCCTGCCACACACCATCATGGTGGCTCGCAGGGTGTTACGTAGATGTAGTATGTAGTCGATTTGGTGCCTTCCTCGATCCCCTGGAACCTTAAATATGTCCTGCGTGTGTCTATGTTGCTCGTAGTTAGTACTTATCCATTTTTGCCATATCCATTTTTTCAGACCGTTGCAATACTACACTTTCTTCTTTGAGGTTTCATTTTCTCAGCCCGTGATTCCCTTTGTTGCTTCTCTCTAATGCCTCTCCCGTTGCTACGTTCTTTCCTTCCCTTTCACTCCTGCGAGGGTCTCTTCCATTTGCTTCTATGTTTCTTCTCCTGTTTTGTTGGACGTCGGAATGTAGAGCTGTGCTATCACGTCATCCTTGAGCTCTCCTTTGTGTTCATCTACGTACACGAAATGCCGGGCAAATCACCAATAGGGTGTGCGGTATGGTGTAATTCCACGCCAGGTGCGCCACACTGATCCCAGTTTAAATCAGAACCACGCACCTTCCCCCGGCCGCTAGGCGCAGGCCGAAAGCAGTCAGGATAACAATGCGCAGTCAGGCCAGAACCAGGAGAGAGTTGCGCAGGTTAGAATTTTACCATGCAACTCTAGTTGTGATACAAATAGTGGATTTCATTATGAATTCGAATGATAAATAGTCGTACAATGTTCTAATCCATGCAGAAAGCCAAATAATGCCGGGAATTTCATGCGGCGGGAGTCGTTAGTAATGACGGTAAGATATTAAGTACAAGTACATAAACTACTGAACCTGTCGAGGGTTAAAGTTTCATAGAACTGATCTATCGCTATCATGGTCCTTTTTTGTAAGGAGGAAAATGACATTCTAAATCTATCGGTTCTGCAGTTTATTTCCTTAATTTAATGCCCGTGATCGTTTCTACTGTAGCAGTTTGGCTCCAGCAAAATATGTTGAACATCCGGCATAATACTCTCCATCTTGGTTTAGAGCCCTCTGGCTGCTCATTTAGCCCCACTTTTCTCTTCTGCCCCATTCTTTATTCAATATGATACCAACGCCCGCGATCCTTTCGTCTTCTGAATATATCGCTTGTTACCCTTCGATCCTGTAGTCGTCCTCCCCTCTTCCACTTCCTTTGGCCGAGGTCCCGGGGTGTTCACCTCCAGCCTCTTCATTCTCCTCTCCAGCGTTTCCCGAGGCAAAGTCAAATTTACTGCTTTCTCTGATCACTAGGATCAGAGGCTGTCGTCGGTATTTGCAGAAATAGGTTTCGTATGCATTCATTGACCCTTGCTCCACGTTTCATGTCACGGCTATTTTATGGGCTTTGGACTTCCGCAAACGAAAGTGTGTTGTCGAAACTCGGGCGTTGCCTAATATTGCGAGTGCTATGAAAACACTGCACCCTCCCCATCCCCCCGCGATTGGAAGGAGAGAAAGTGTTTTCGGGGAGCCATCGACACTTTGATTAGCGTCAGTTCGTGGGGGAGGGGAAGCGTGTGTGTGGACACTCCTTCCGGTCGACGGCTTGTCCTCGCCCGTTGGTGGAGGAGCTCCAAAGGCATTTTCACCTGCTTCACTCAAAGCTCGAATGCGACTTATCTGGCGTTGTTTGCGTTTGGGAGTTCAACTCTCTCGGTAACTTTTCGTCGCATCGTTTGAGGACTTAGTAATCGATTCCGATCGGTGTTGTTGTTTAAGCTAACTCACTAAACCCAATGGCTACAATAGCGTTGTGACACCTCAAATTCGCGACGTCGCCGGGTGTTCCCCAGGGAAGCGTGATAGGCCCAATTTTATTTCTTCTGTACGTAAATGACTTGAATATAGTAGTAAAAAATAGCAAGCTTCGTCTTTTTGCCGATGATGCAGTAGTGTATAAGGAAATTAGAAATGAAGAGGACGTCCAGTCTTTAGCTAAGAATTTAGATGCGATTGATGATTGGTGTGATAGTTGGCAGCTAGAATTAAATTTGAAGAAATGCGCGATAATGAACTTTTGGAAAAGGAATAGCTTTCCTCGGAATATTTATTGCATTAAAGAAAAGAAAATATGTAACGTAGAATCAATTAAATACTTAGGCGTCACCATCACTGAAGACATGTCGTGGGGGAAACACATCAGGGAAATAACTAGTGTAGCAAACCGTAGATTAGGATTCGTAAAAAGGGTTCTAGGCAAATGCGATGAGAGAGTCCGGGAAAGAAGCTATTTTACACTTGTCAGGCCTCATTTAGAATATGCCGCTAGTATATGGGATCCGTAAGGGGAAGGTTTGATAAAAGAATTAAAGTATGTACAAAGGAGATCCGCTAGATTTATTAAAGGCCGTTATGATAATTGTATAAGTGTTACGAATTTAATAGAAAAACTAGGATGGGAATTACTATCAGAACGCAGGTTAAAATTTAGGTTAAACCTTTTAAGTAAATTCGAAAAATGGTTGTTCACAGATAACGTTAGATATATATTAAGAACCCCTGCATATTATGCTAGGTTTGATCAGATTAAGAAGATTAGAGAGATAGATTGTCGTACCGATAGATTTAAAATGTCATTTTTCCCATGTACTATAAGAGAGAAAAATAGGCAGCGTAGCAAAGGGATAGGTAGGTGAAATATAGTTAGAGTAGTCTGTAGTGCATGATGCATGTAATAACAACCAATAATCCCTTCCTTATTACGTAGATACTAACCATCTATCTCCATGTAACCCCATTTTCTAGCATATCTCCCTTAAATATCTTACGTGCATGGTATAGTGAATGTTTGGTGATGTTCAGCCCCTGCCACACACCCTCGTGGTGGTTCGCAGGGTATTACGTAGATGAGGTGAAACCCAATGGCTGCAATAGCATCGTGACACCTCAAATTCGCGACGTCGCCTGCCTGTTATACGGGCCGCTACTCGTCTTGTTGCGGAGTAACAAAAAGAGCAGTTGGGTAGTTTTGAGAATATTTTGTGAAGGTCTTGGTAATTCTACGATTTTTCTCGTAATGTATATCTGTGCTACCATTTTCCTCTACCGAGTGGGTTCTCGGAGCTACGGTGGTTACAGATACGTCGAGAAATTCTTTTATAGCCATTCTTCGCATTGACTTAAGTTTTATATTGGGTGATATCATTACTATCTCACTCTTTAGAAACAGCACAATATTTACTGCTATATGACTAATGGATGCCATACGCTCTTTTGTGTACTTTAAAAGCTTAATCTGCCAATTAGCTTCTTAATGAATACATGTGATGAAAGTAATTAAATAAATAACTAATTGACTCTCTAGGAAACTTCCTAATGAAATCCGGGATAGGTAAGGTAGAGGGTTGGTGGTTGTTATAAAGGGCGATGGGTTGCTCAAGAATGTGATAGAGGAAAGTATGTTGGGCAAGCGGGGAAGAGGAAGAAAGAGAATAGGTTTCATGGACGGGATGGAGAAGGGTAGAATGTATGCTGAGGCGAAAAAGGAAATGCTAGAGGTAGCCATGAAAGTGTAGAGAACCAAGAAATTCTCTGAAACTCAACAAAACCTACCTTATATAATAACCGTATAATACTTATTAATAATGCCTAAATAAATATAATCTTGCAGTAAGTGCGTACAATTGAGGTAATTGGAATAAATAAATTTTGTTTGTTAGCCGTATTCAGTAGAGTGTCTCTGAACCTCAAATAGGACTATTTGGCATAAAATTGTTCAAAGGATGATTATTTGTAATATATTACATTACCTTCTTAGCCAGTGTTACATTAATCCAATGCTAAATTATTATCGTCGAGATTATAAAAACACTGGAGGTGATAGCCAGATTGGTATTATTTTTGTTTTAATATTCTGGAATTTTGTAAATGTATCGAGTGCCGTTTCTGCATCCCTAAACGTTTCCTTCAATAGGATGGTATCCTATTATTTTAGAGTGGAATGTTAGGTAATTGCGACGTGGAGTGATGTATATTTCATTTTTTCTTGAATGTCTGTTTCCCCAACTTTTAGCCGCATCGAGAGGTCTTAGCCTAGGGTAAAGACCTTGTAGTCACGGTTAAGTATAAATTCATTTTTATTCATGTAATTTATCATATTTTAAATGTAGTTTTTGGATTTGGTTGATTCTTTCCGAATATTCGTTGGTATTCTCGACATGGCATTTGGTTATTGAAGCTTGGCAATCCCCAATTTGAGATACATTCATTTCGACTAACTTCGCCCTGCTGTGACATCCTGAGGAATGAATTAATTTAGGTAAAAACCTTAATCCAAGACTAGATATACCTTGACAATGCTACAGCTTTGTGGAAATGATAGAAATAAACATCCGAAACGGCCGCTTAATTTCATCAATATCCGACGTCCTCGTCGGTAATTCTGAAGTTTAAACTTCCCTCGCCGTGGCACCTACGAGCACCTCGTATGTTGCATCATCGTCGGACGTTAAATCCTGAGATTGGTTGACTACAGCCCTCTATCCTCCCCTATCTAATGCTAGGACTTCCCGGTAGCTTTTCATCGGTGCTTTCCTGTTTATTTGGTTTATCTTGGAATGATGACCCTATATAGTCTGTATGTGAAAAATGTTTTTGTAATGTCAACGAAAAAATTGACCTTTCTAAGACTGCAAATAGTGCCCACTATTTTGATACCAGGATGAAGGAGAAACTTGTCGTACCTCAGTGCAGATTATCAAAAGCTCATCAATTTAATGCGATGAAGTTGCAATTTTTTTACATATTACCTCTCGAGGCCAGAACTGTAACATATTTGAGATTTAAAAATGTCTTACACAGGTGGCTTATATCAAAGGCCTTTTACTCTACTGATGACTTTATGGAGTGTAAACCTGATATTGGTTTTTATTATTTTATGCTGTGATTTTTTATTTTTTATCTCTAGTGAGGACAATTGCAATGTAACAATGCTTGCTTAATGTCAAATAATAATAATAATAACAGTGCGGAACCCCGCTAGTTGACGTTCGCAGATCATAAATGTCACAGGGAATTCAGGAGGCACGGATCCCGATCGCGGTGTTGAATAGGTGAGGGTATGGAGAAGTCCGTGCCTCGTTTACAAAAAAAACAGCAACTCCAAATGTAATGACGGAGTAAACGTGGCGGAAAATTGGATGCGTGGTAATGCGCATGTAAGTCATCCCTGGAACAACTGTACGTCTATTTTCGATGGAAAAAGTTCACGTCATGCCTCCGGTCCTCTGTCCACGTTTTCGAATCGCTTCCCACATTGATCATGACAGAAATAAAACGATTATCTCAAGCCAAAAATACCTTCATTTGTCGGGCTTTGCCGCGAATAATTTTTCGGCGAGGGTCGATCGAACATCGGTTATCACGCGAGGTTAGTCTCGGAATTCTATTGACTTATGCAAAGCACCATCCGTTGGCTCTATGCATTAAGCTGGGGAATTTAATTTTCCGGAGCATTTCTTGAAACTCATCAATTTTCAATGTGGCACTTCTCCCATGTAATTTTCCGTTCGTTGGCCGCATGCACGCCCTCGGAGTGCCGGACTCTCCCGTGAGGTGGGCGCTCACGCGTGTCCGACCGCGGCCACTTCCCCCAAACCTCCCGTTTCTAATTGGTGGTCCATTCATCGACATAATTACCTTCAGTTTTTGTGAGCACCCTTCCAATAGCTACGAGAGCGTGAAATTCTCATATTGACTCTTTATTTTCGGATGCAACGAATGTCAAAGAGGGGTGTAAAAGACTTTGCAGTTTTGTTAAATGTCAATTCGATTTGGACTGCCATGCAAAAGTGGGTAATTCCCCTTTTTTGTCACAGAAATGACTCTGACGAATATATAGAAGGATACAGCAAGGGAGAAACATTCTTTACACCGTAGTTTTCACCAATTTCTCTGTGACTTACGTTTAAGGAGATAGATACATACCGCTCATGTCATTCCCTTTCGTTTTTGCGGAAGTAAAAGAGTTTATTCATTGCCGTTAGCTCTAGAAAACAAGTTTTGATTATCTTACACTCATATTATTCTTCTTAATACATACTTCCCATGTCATAAGTTGGTTGGCGCGATTTCCCGAAATGTTCAGATTTGAGTAAAACTTTTCGTCTACATCTACAAAATATCGTGCAAGCCACCACTAGGGTGTGTGGCACGGGGTGATTCCACACCAGGCATGCAGCACTCATCCCAGAAATATTCATTCATTTTCATTTCATTCCATTTCATTTCATTCATTCATTAATTTCATCCCAGAAATATTCATTCATTTTTCATTCGCGTACTCATAAGTAACACTCATTGATAAAATGGGTACGATTGTATGTTACCGATTTTGTTTCTCGGCAATATCTATATCTGCATATTACCCTGCAAGCCACCTCAAGTGTGTTTGGCAGGGAGTGGTTTATTGCCAACACGCTTAAGTGTAGAAATTAATTTCCACTAACGTAAACGACAGTGTCTATGCAAAAATTCCACTGAAACTACTAAAATAATCTATTAGGTAATTGTACACAAGTGACACAAGAGTCATTCAGGGAGCATACAAAACATGGTGTTATCATGGCACTAATTATAATTAACTGATTTAGATACTTGGCGAATTTAGATACAGCAATTTAATGTTATTTTAACTAGTAGCCGTATTGGACTAAAGGTCAGCCTACATCATTTGCAAGGAAGGGTGTTTATCATAACCGTATATTCCTTATTTTTTATTTTGAATGACTTGTTATATGTTTGTTATGTACCATATAAACAGGCGCGTTGAATAATCTGTGTAATGTTTATGGAGAACACTGGTAAATGAATTCATTAACGGCAGATTTGTTGAAGTTGCAATGACCAGTATCGAAGGAGGAATACATGGATATCGATCGACCTTGATATTACAGTAGTCGTGGTTGCATGAACCACGTTTTAGTGAGGGTATATAGTTTAATGTATGAAGGTACTAACTCACCCCCTGCCACACGCCCCTGAGGTGACTCGCGGGGTATCATGTAGGTGGAGCTGAATGAGAGAGATAGAGAGAGAGACTTGACTATTGTTGCGGAAGTTGCGCGGGGTGGCGCGCAGGGTGTGGCAGCTAAGAAGAAGCTCGTGCGACAATGAACACCTGATGTAGCCGGGCGCGTTGGAAGTGGGTGTTGGGGGTGTTGGGGGTGTTGGAAGGAGGATGTGAGCACCGCCCCACCCCTTTTGGCGGCGCGGCAAGATGTGGGGGTGGTGGAGTCGCTGGTAATGAAACTCGTGTGCGGGAGCGATGGCGCCCCTGGCGAAAACGGCCTCGCCCACGCGTCCTCATTCTTCTCTTCCGGGCGGAGTCAAGTGTTTCCGTTCGTACAAGTTACACCGCGGCTTGGTACCGACTGAAGTCTCGGGGCACTTAATCTCGAGTTCTTCCAGGCTCTGAATGCCTTCCGGACATGCCCTTCATATAGATATGTACTTTCATCACTTTCTGGAATTCACTCATAGGAATGAAAATATTACCTTTGTTTGCCGCGAAGGCGTTCGGAAATTTTAAACGTGTTTCTTCTTCTTTCTTCGTGTATCTTCAGGTACAAGCACCCGAATTTCGGGGACTAAAAGAAAATCGGGTATTCCCTTCCATAATTGTGCTTGAATTCTTTAATTTATACCCGAAGATACTGGTGGTACCCGGGTCGTAGAAAATAAACCCATATAATACAAAGAATCTTTTCAATCTGTCTTCCATATGTATGCATTCAGTACAAAGATGGGTTGATGTGGCTTATTTTTAGGACAGTATTGCGATTGTTTAGACTATCGGAAGTTTATTGGTTCATTTAGATTTAAATAACAGTCTAAGTGTGGTAAGGCATCGCGTTCTGCCGCATGAGTTAACTCTGCTAAAATGGATAAACGTTGTGCAGAGATGAACTTGTACGCTATAGTGAAACCCATATCTTGGTACGCACAAACTGATATCGGCGAATGTTGCGAGCATTTTGTATAAAATTAGCCGGTACCGTAAATGAATAAAATTTGTTGGAATATGAATCGCAATGCAAGGAATTAATTAAACGGAACGCTAAGTTATAATAATGTGTTTAGTTGTTTGTAGGAGAGCTGTTTTTACATCATCGGTGGCTTAGCTCGTATCAAGTTCGGACGTTCTGCCACTGCCAATCTTAAACAGGTAATGGCCCCTTTCTTTCTCCCCGGGAAGCTGATAAATTTTCCGACACAATTTCTTACTTAACGTTGCATCACTAAGGCGGCCATTTTCTTCTCACGACTCTTCTGCCGGGAGGACTTTCGACTGCGGAGAGCATTCTTTTATCACCGGGGCCACATAACTTTGGGACTCGTTTTTTATTTTTATTTTTTTGGATTTCGCTCCAGGGGGAGAGCCGGAGTGGAGGCTGTTAAGGCGTAAAAAATTTAAGGCGTGGAATGAGTACCTTTTTCGGAATCTTTGCCTTCCTCCCTCGATGTCCCCTTCATCTTCCCATCCCCCCCCCCCCTGGGCCGTGCCCAAGGGAGGCCCTAGCCTCCCGCTGGATTACAAGGGGTTAGAGGGAGTGGGGTAGGCACGGGTGCAGTAGTGAGGAGGTCTCACTTTGCTGAGGACTGTCAGTGTGATGCAAGGGATTTGCTGGGGGTGAAGGCAGATAAGTTCGGCTGATGGTAGGCAGGATGTAATCACAGGTTGGGTCGCGCATATTCTTAGTATTCATTCATTAATTGTTTGTTCAATCCTATGGTTGGTTGACAGCAGCCCTCCAACCTTCCCTATCAAATGCTAGGTCCCTTATCTCCTCGCATCTCTTCCTCTGTACTTTTCTCTTTATTTGGTCCATGAACCTTTTCCTGGGTCTTCCACTGTGGACTTTTCCCTCTATTTTACCTTCAATTATCGTCTTCACAAACGCATTGTGTCTCAGGGTGTGTCCAATCCATCTTGTTCTTCTTTTCTGTATGGAGTTCCGTATGGCCATTTCCTCTTCTACTCTTCATCTACATCTACGTAATACCCTGCAAGCCACCACGATGGTGTGTGGCAGGGAGTGAAGATCACCAAACATGCACTATTGACATGCAACTAGGATATTTAAGGGAGACATGCTAGAAAATAGGGTCACATGGAGTCTCTTCCGTACTCTTTTATCATTTCTTATTTTGTCCGTCCATTGTATCTCCAGCATTCTCTCTAGTTCCTCACCAGCAGTTCTTAGTATTATTTTGTTTAATATGAGTAGATTCTGACTACTTGCATATTTGTATATATAAATCAGATGAGTGGTCGGGGGCAGCCATTCGGCGATGTACGCAAGAAACTGTCAGGGATGGAGCCAACAGTTGCACTAAGTGGAGTCGAGCACTCACTATTTGCAAGTTTTCGGAACTCGGTCCGTATTCAAGCTGATACTGGACAAGAAGTGTATGGGATCTGGTGGTTAATTTCCATAAATGGAAACTCGGGGTGGGAATGGGTACCGAACAAGGTGGTCAAAATTATATAAACATTGAATTTTCTCGGTAAGAGGAAGTAAAATTTTACGTATTGATCCTCTTTTCATTGGTCCATTTGATGTGTGATTCCATTTTCCACAATTGTGACAGAATTACCATATGCATGGACTACAAATGCATCAAAATATTATGACACATTTGACGGAAAGTGTGTCACAATTCACTCATGATAGCCATAATAGCACCTAGAACATGTGATTTTTAAATAGTGAAAATAACAAAATTTGTTTTATTCCACCAATTTATCTACTTTCGTAGAAACTATTAGTGCCTGAAAATAAAATAGTGTAATAGATGAAAAGTTTTCTTTTTCATTATTTACAATGAACTTTCACAAAGTTGAGCCTGCAACCATTGAAGTCATGTGATTTTTACTTCTGAAATGCGAAATTCACATTCGCGAGTTTACTTTCAATATATTTCCCTGGAGTTCAGCAGGACTTTCTGATTTATGTAGAATGGCGTTACCTGGTTGCGAGGATGAGTTTTGGAGGGCGCTCCCGAGAGGAGTTGGAAAGAGTGAGTGGGCGTGGGTAGGATTTGGGGAAGGCGAGAGGGTGGCGCCTCTATGTGTGAGCTTGACGACGGGCGGGGTGGGAACGGGAACTCTGCGGCGAGGGTGTAAAGAGCAGACCCTCCCCCCCGCCCCGCCTCCATCAGAGTGGAGCTAAGGAGTTGAGCGCGGCTCGTGTGTCAAAGAGGGAAGGTTGGGCGTTGAAAGGATGAAGGAGGTTGGCTCACGGAAAAGAAGAGAGGGAGGTGCGTGACAGTGGCTGGTGTGGTAATTACTAGTCATCGCAGTCCACATTATAATAACTTTTCGAGTAAGCTGGGGAAAACTCGTGGCCCTCACTTCAGTTATATTTGGCTGGATAAATGTTTCTCGGATATTCCACTGGGTAAGAAGGTCCATGTCTTCCGACGTTTCGGAGAACGACTTGCTCTCCACCTTCAGGGGTTCAGAACCCCTAAGGATGGAGAGCAAGTCGTTCTACGAAACGTCGGAAGACATGGACCTTCTTACCCAGTGGAATAACCGAGAAACATTTATCCAGCCAAATATAACTGAAGTGAGGGCCACGAGTTTTCCCCAGCTTACTCGAAAAGTTACTTGCTCTCCATCCTTAGGGGTTCTGAACCCCTGAAGGTTGAGAGCAAGTCGTTCTCTGAAACGTCGGAAGACATGGACCTTCTTACCCGGTGGAATAACTGAGAAACATTTATCAAGCAGATAGGCCGGGATAGCCTATGTTTGTTTATACGATGTGAATAACCATAGTTGTAGTCGTAAAAATATTGCAAGAATCATTCTATAAAATTTTCTCTGAATATAAGCATTGTTATGACTTTGGTTTACGGTTCCGAATTCAAGTGAAAATAATGTGAAAACAAGGAAACTTCTGAATGAAATTCGGGATACGCAGTGTAGGTGGGTGGAGGATCTAAGAAGAGGCGATGGGTTGCTGAAGAGTGAGATAGAGGGAAAGATGTTGGGCAAGTGGGATTTGGCATGGACTGGATGAATAATCGTAGATCGTACGCCGAGGCTAAAATGGAAATACTAGACGTAGTTGCTAGAGGCTAGAATGGCAATACTAGAGGCCCCTGGATGTATATAAAACCGGGAGGAGTTTCTCAGGCTGTCATCAAAACAGGTAAAATACTTAAAATAAACGTTTTACTCGACAAACCTTGATATGTGCTCGGCGCCACTGTATTAATACGATACATTATTTTCCATTTATGGGAATATCTGTACATATGAAACAGAGTAATATCAAAATATTTGCCACTATTACGTGTTATACAATTGTGCTACATGTTGCAATGTTGTTAAATCACCTAGAAACCAGATGTAACATAATTTTTTTCACTTTTATCTAAAGATATTTATGATAGGATTCCTGCAAGTAGATTCCGACCACTTTTTAGATGTATGCACCCTTTTTCTAAAGGATTAGCTTGAGCATTAATGAATTCGATCACCTCTTGGCGACCATTAAAATTATCACCATCCATTATACTCAGCCTGATGTCATTCTCAAGCCCTGAAGATTCCGGAATAAATCTGCGAAACGCAGGCGGTAAGAGAAGATTGAATTCACTAATGTCCGAGGCCAATTCTCGGAATAATTGTGTGCACGTGTTAATATTAAGTCATCTTCAGCGCTACAGCTCATGTAGGGCCCTGGCCTTCTTCACAACTTCCTTCCATTCTTTTTGTCCTTCGCTACTTTTCTCCACCTCAGGACCCCCAGCTTCCTCAAATCCTCTTATACATCCTCCACCCATCTTTTTCTGGGTCTTCCTCTACTTCTTCTCTCTGGTTTTCCTTCTAAAAATTTTTAAAATACTCTTTCCCCACCCATTCTTTGCACATGCCCTGCCCATCTAATTCTCGTTTTCTTAATCTCTTCTCTCAACGTCAACGTCCATGCCTCTGAGCCATAGGTGTCTATTGGCCTGAGGACAGTTTTATATATTCTTTTCTTTGTATTTCTGCTAACGGTTCTGCAACAACAACGCTTCCAGTTAATAGTAAGTACACTGATACAAAGTTTCATGCAAGTCTGTGCATAAGAGAAAATTGCTCCGACCAACTTGAAGGAGGAAGGGAGGTTTACTCGAGTGTGTTAGTTGGAGAGGGAGAAGGAGGGAAGGGGAGATAGGGCGGCTGTGGTTTTACTCCGCGAGGAGGAGGTGACGGGGTCATGTGTTGGCGTTGAGTGAGGTGGAAGGAGGGCGTGGGGATTGTGCCCTCCGCAACTGGGGTGTGCAGGGCGCGCTCTGGCGGCGGAGTTGCCGCCTCCACACTTCACACCGCCGGCCTCCGTGTGGGACTGTGTGTATCTGCGGGTTACGTCGAGCAGAATGTTGGGGATGGGAAGGGGTGGCTCTCTGCCTCCCTCTCTCTAGCTCTCCGGGTTCGGGGGAGGTTTTGTGCGTTTATGTGCCCGTTCTCGAGTGAGAACTTGGCGCGGGCGGGCGGTCGGGATGGGAGGGGCGCTGCGAATCGTCGTCTTTGGGAAGGAAGAGGAGGCTTTTGTGGGGGTTGGGTCGGGAAATTCCCGAGGCCTCTTGCCACTACAACTTCTCAACTTGTGTGTGTCTCTCTCTCTCTCGCTCGCTCTCTTCACTCCTCGCGAGATGCCTCCTCCTCCTCCCATCTTCCCCCAAAACTTCCCCTCCCACCCTCATTTTGAGCAGCCAACCGACCGCCTCCTCTCCCCTTCCTCCAACCCTTCCCTTCCTCTCTACTCTCTTGGCCTCCTCTCTTCTGTCTCCCTGGTGAAGCAGCTTTCTCATCTCCTACGTCTACTCTCTTTTTTTCCTTTTCTCGTGAAAAAAGGGAGAGAAGGAGTTTGCCCAAGGCACTTCCGCCTTTCCCCCCCCTCCCAAAGATCTCATTCCGGGGCTCCTCTTTTTTCGGTCGTATCACCCTTCTACTTCTACATATCACCCTGTAAGCCACCTCAAGGGCGTGTGGCAATGGGTGAGATATCACCAACGTTTACGAAGATGTACTATAATTATGTTAACGAAAGCACGACTAATAATGCATTCCGAAAAAGGGTAACTTAGTCTAATTCCACACTTTATTTTCTCTTACCGACCCATGTTTTGTCATATTATGCAATTTTCTAGGTGCCAATGTCATGATATGCCGAAATCTGGGTCGCTCGCGGCCGGTTGAAAGAACATTTAGTCATGGAATCAATATGTGAGAGCCATGAAGTTAGAGATCTCATAAAAATATTCGGGTTACAGGAACCCATCTACTAATTACATAACTTGTTTAGCAATAGTTTATTCAATAGCTTCGAATATTTGACGTGCTCTTCTGCCGCCAGATAACATTTATAAAATTTTAGCCTATGAATACTTGCTAATGCACATAATTATTAGTCATTAAGAGTAAAAAAACTGGTTATGTGCCTCATAACGACTCTTCTATCTAATAATTATGTCTCCAAGCGGTTAATTGCACTTTGCCATCTTGCTACTCATGAAGGTCGCAAATCTCTACCTTAAGTTTTAAGGTCATTTAGGAAACGATTAGTTTTTCGAATGTTTCTGCAGCACTTATTGAATGGTTGTCATAGCTTATGGGTGCCATATGTTTATAGAATACATATGTGTCTTTCGAGCAATAGGACACAATACAGTTTGAAATAAGATTAGTTAACTTTTATTATGAAGAACACGGACTCTCACTATGTTACTTTGGAAATTGTATCTTATATCAATAATGCATCAACAAGAACCTGCGGGACTTTTCGAAGTGAGACTTTTCACCGACATAAACTACACTACAGATATGCCGCCTATGCTACAGAAACTATTTGTATGGGTACATGTATTTTACAATTGCATAATTGACCCGAGATGTAAGAGTAATGCAGGAATCATGCGAGACGTTCTGCTGGTGCTACGCTGCAGTAGCAAAAACATTGGGGGCCAACGCACAATCTTCCGACTATCCTTTATTTAAGTCTCATTGTCAGCAATTGTGTTATCTCATCGTCTCTTACCGACTCCTCACGAATCGCGAAGGAGAAGGCCATGTAGTTCACTCGCCGTCGAGTCAAACGAACTTCTTTTTGTGTTCCCGGTTTCTCTCCGTGCATTTCATTGCTAGATTCGGTGTGCATTTCATCTTAAGTTATTGTATCTTTATCCGTCCAACGGGAATAGCATGGAGCGAATCCCATATTTGAGGACAAAATTCTAGTCTCTCCCAGTCTCGTGATGCCTTTCAGTATCTGCACGCACGTTAGTGCCGTCTTGGTCGTGTTTTATACCATTTATTCCTAGGCCTCATTTAGAATATGCCGCTAGTATATGGGATCCCTACGAGGAAGGTATGATAAAAGAATTAGAGCGCGTGCAAAGGAGATCTGCTAGGTTTGTTAAATGTCGTTATGATAATTGTATTAGTGTTACGAGTTTAATAGAAGAACTAGGATGGGAATTACTATCAGAACGCAGGTTAAAATGTAGGTTAAACCTTTTAAGTAAATTCGAAACCGATTTGTTCACAGATGACGTTAGATATATATTAAGAACCCCTGCGTACTATGCTAGGTTTGACCATATTAACAAAATTAGAGAGATAGATTGTCGTACCGATAGATTTAAAATGTCGTTTTTCCCGCGTACCATAAGAGAGAACAATAGGCAACGTAGCAAAAGGGATAGGTAGGTGAAACATAGTTAGAATAGTCTGTAGTGCATGATGCATGTAAAAACTACCAATAATCCCTTCCTTATTATGTAGATTTTAACCTGTACTATACCGTAGTAACTAGTATTCTATTGTAATAACTACTGCAATTACTTGCAATAACTAATACTCTACTGTAGTACCCTATTTTCTAGCATGTCTACATTATATATCCTACTTACATGGCAATAGTGCATGTTTGGTGATCTTCACCCCCTGCCACACACCCTCGTGGTGGCTCGCAGGGTATTACGTAGATGTAGATGTATTCCACGGGTCTAATATCCTTTCAAAATCCTCCACAAGGATGTTTGGCAGGGGGTGACTTATCACTAAAATGAACTCCAGTGAATAAATTTGCTTTCATCGACAAGCTCCACACTATCGGTATGCTCCAAATGCTACACAAACTACTAAAAATTGCCGGCCCCAGTGGCGGCGGGGTACAGTCCTCGCTTGCTAAACCGAGGGTCGCGGATTCGAGTCCTGCCTGGGTGGGTTTCTCACCACCCAGGGCATGGATGTATGTCAAGTTCTGTTGGTCCGGTCCCTGGAAAACCTGATGACAGGCACGGCAGCCTATCGGGATTCCAGGGACATACGGGCCAACAGAATGGTCCGGCAAGCAAAAAAAAAAAATTCTGTAATATCACTTTGAAAACGTGACGCAAGAGTCATGCAGGGAATATGCAAAACATAGTTAGCAATGCTCGGCAGATTTATAAACGTGCATTAGAGTGTATATGAATTAATCAGCTACACTCCATGTCAACTAACCTAGTTCGAAGTCTAAATGCAGCCATTACGGTCTCTTATATAACTCGGAAAAAAAGACATTGTAAACCTTACTGTTCTATAATCTAATTCCCTTATTCTATTCTCATGATATAATCTACCGTAGTATGTTGGAGTTTGTGGCATATTGAAAACTTCGAAAATAAGTCGGTATTACATATACATAAAAGATTGACGGTCTGCAAGCTCAATTCTCAATCGACGTTCTGCAAGCGATTCCCGTCCAAGTTATAGTTCTCAGAGTGCTCTATTTTTTTGCTCATTTACCAATTTCGTATTGTTGTCATTTTTCTGATGAATGTGCGATTCCTGGCGTGTGATCTTTCATATAAGGGTTGACGGTTGGTTCTGTTTTCTCATCTTGCATCTGGTCCACGATCGTTTGATACTAGCGGTTGAAGGAGGATGCCCTATATCCCTCCTCCAGTCACTGAACATTCCACCTCACACATCACCCTCGAATTCTGGCGATAAAAAAATTCTCCCACCCCTCACCTGTGCGGAGTCCACCGCAGCCGAGGGGAGAGGGAGGCGGTCTGACCGCACCCGCTTGTCCGCTCCGCATCCCTCGAGGGGGGGCGTGGGGCACGCAGAAGAGAAGGGATCTCGCCCCCTGACGACCCTCCGGCCAGACTCTTTACTCCGACACGCAGGGGTCGTCCGTATGTGCGCCCACTCGCAGGAACTTTCTGGATCGGTCTTCCCCACATACCCTTCCCTGTCAACTTCGGTACTTTAGGAAGCTATTCAGTAGACTACAACAGTCGTGTCGAGATTTGTTAAAAAGCTTTCAATTATGCAACCCAGGTTGATATTCAGACTACTGACGGAAATGACGCGTTCTTTATTTGACATAAGCCTCCGAATAATGCTCTACCTCGCCATTTTGTTCTCAAATTCTACTTGAAATTAGTTCAAGATAAGAATGTGCAATATTCCACAAAGATAAAATTTACTTCGACCCGGGTTTCAATGTCTAGACGACATCATAATAGGAAACCCTGGTCGAGTATATTTTATCTTCGTGGAGTATTACTCATTTTTATCCTGTATTATTCAAGTATTCCACTTAATTTTGCAAGAATGTTCGCATTTTACTTGAAATGTACTTACTGGGTTTGAATGCAATTATGGGGAGACAAGGGAAAATGGTTTCAGATTTTTTTCAATTTTTTGCCTTGCTGGAAAAATCAATGAAGACGAAGTGGAAAATCATAGAAATTTGAATAAGACATTTTATTTTAGTGTTTAATAACCACTAATTTTATAAATTATGAAATTCCAAATGTGGTAATTAAATCGAAATGTCTACGCCGGTGGCTTCCAATTCCTTGAAAGATTTCCTGAAAAAGTGTATTCATCTGATGATTATTTATTTATGCTTTACTTTTGTTTTTTTATAGTTAAGCCATATTATCGGGGAGATCAGAGTTTATAAACAAAAACAGATGGATCAACTTCACTATTTGTTTTGGCTTTCGGGGTCGCGATGTAACTTTCCCAATACTCCATGCCTAAACCCCTCTCAATCCTGCATTTATTTCTTACGCTTGGGTAACTGAAAGTTCACTTGTATACATCACTCAACAATACGGATTTCCTAATGTTATAGTATTTACGAATCAATTTTGTCACACCGTAGCTGTTGTCTTTCACATTAAGAACCACTGCCCGCCACACACCTTTGTGTTGGCTTTCACAGTTGCCTCTGCAGATGATTCATCGGAGGGAACTACCTCGCGTGGGTGGAGGACGAAATGCCCTGTGACGGCTGTGACCGCTCATCTGGGGCCCTTACCCCATCCTCTCGGGCGATTGTCTCTGTGGGGCGTTCCGGTGTGGTTAAGTCCGATCCGGCGAACGTGTTAACTCGTTCCCAAGCTCGGAGTTTCGGTGAATATTTCATCAATTGTCGAGCTCACCCGATTCCCTTGGTTCCTACTCTGGTTGGCGCATCGACACCGTTGTCAGCTGGGTGACAGCGGGATGACGTCGGCCATTCAAAAGCCAAAGCCACGCCATGGGAACTGTTCGTACGTGTGTATCGTCCGTTTTGGGAGCAGATTTTTGCTTGCAACCCCATATGGACCGCATGCTAGTCTACCTGTTTTGTGGATAGACAATTGGCCCAGCGGTCCTTCCAGTCAAAGGGAGCCCTGCACGGCGAGCATCACAGGTGCCATGGTGTGGGGCGCTTGGTTTTAGTTCATCCTTTGTCCAAAATATACATAAACAGGCGTGACCATTCCTCTAAAGGGTCACTCTTCCCTCCCTTCACATTCCCACGCAGAATCATATCAGGTCGGAGAGGGAAGGGCGCGCTACAGGCCGACTGCCATATGCCACACCGCGCTCAATTCGACGCGGGCCCTTTATAAAGAGAAGTCCGTGTGATAGACCTCGAACGTGATGTCACATTTGAGTGCGTGCATTTATCGCGTAAGCTGTGGATCAACTATCATACTCATATTCATTTGTTATGCCAATATGGTATCGCACTCTGGTGCTCGACATTTGACCCACTCAGCCAAAGAGTGGAGTTCGCTCTCTTTCGGATGTCTTTATGTTTAATGTCTTATGTTATGTCTTAATGCTTTATGTATATAGCAAAACCGGTCGTCATAGTTATCACAGTGAAATTTGATCATTTTTTCCTAGTGTATATATGTACTGTTTCATCTCTATCAGGCCTGGCATTACAGATTATGTTTCTCTATGTTCTATGGCGTGTGTGGCGCGAGGTGAAAACGAACTACGTCACTGGCAAAAGTCGGCCTCTGAATTCCGAGTCCATTGGCTATCTATGTATGAGGAGTGTTCACTATGCTTGATCTTTTTCTGCTCATAGTTGCGAAGCCACAAATCGAAGTGAATGGAGTTTACATTAATTGCCCTGCAATTTCTCGCTATTTGTCTTCTTACGCTCTCTACTTTACGAGGTATTTGCCAGAAAATATCACCCATTTTACATGGGACATGGTAGGTTACACACTCCAGAGAGACCTTATTTAAAAAATGAGGCATTTCCTACACCAATATTTCGTCAAAAATTCAACAGTGTGTAGTTCTTGTGTTTTCTCAACTATTTTTGAAAATTAATCATATTGTCACCGTAGTAAATTCTTCGGGATCACAATAAACCTTCCGTAGGGATGGAGTTTCAGACAAATCGCGTGTAAAAATGAGTCAAGTTAAAGACTTATTTTGATATTTTAATTTGATTGCTTACAATTTGTCATGTTAAACTATTTTATTGCACCATTAATTATGCAATATTTAATTCGTGTCTTACAGTTGGTGACATTAAAACGTATATATCGAATATGATCTCTTTTATGATTAGGGAACTATCTCGCTCGCACTACCTTAAGGAGATATCTCGTTCTAAGGGCCTTAATAAGTAATCAACGATGCTAGTTTTATACTCCGTCAGGCTGGAGAATGGAATTTTTTTTTACTTTTTGTGAGGCTTACAATTTCTGTCATGTTAAACTATATTATTGCACCATTAATTATGCAATATTTTATTCGTGTGTCTCACAGTTGGCGAAAGTAAAACGTATATATTGCATATGATCTCTTTTATCATTAGATATCTCGCTCTAACGGCCTTAATACGCAATCAATGAGGCTAGTTTTAAACTCCGTCAGGCTCGAGAATGGAATTTTTTAAGGCATGACCAGCGTTCGGTGTATCATAGTGAATATTTCATTGTAATCCTGCCAATGGGCCCTCAGAAAACGTCAATATTATGTCGGGTAACGGCTGGCCATCAAGGAGACCTCTAAAGTTGACCAACTTTGTGCCGAGGTTTCACTTCATTATCAATGGAATGCCGTGCGATGGGTATGTAATTGAAGATGATGCGCGCGAAATTTGTCGGATCTCGTGTTCCCCTTTGCCGGTCGAGAGGAATCCATTTCGGCTTTGTGGATATGTGTGTGGGGCGGGGAAGGAAGGGAAGGGGGTTGTTTTGCCGGCGGTGGGATTGGGGAAGGGGTGGTGGGGGGGTGTTAAAAAGGAGAAGTGGAGTGGGTGGGAATGCGGAGGCAGGGCGTCGGATGTTGCGTGTGATGGGGCGCTTGGCAGGGGGTCCTGCGGAGGGATGGAAGGTTATAAAGTGGGGCAATGTAAAAGGGGGGGAGAGGGGCTAAGAGGGGGAACCTGAAAGGGAGAGACCACCGGGGGCCAGTCGAGTGGGGAGTAACACAACCTCCCAGCCCCCTTCGCCCCCCCTCATCTTCCCTGCATCCTTGAGGGGTAAGGAGCTCAGGGATGGCGTGTGGAAAGGGGACTTGATCCTCATTCGACTTCCTCCGACCCCATCCCACCCTTTAGACGATCCCAATTACACTTTCAGCCCCCCGGAGGCGGCGGCCTGCTCCCCCCCTCCCCTTTCACCCTTCCTTCCTCCAGTGTGTAACCCGTTGGTTTCCCCGTTCGCCCGTAGAGAGGATGGGTCTCACTTTAACCGGAGGCAAGTTGCGTGAATTTCGAGTGGGATAAGTGGACGGGGAGTGTGCCCTGTGTATACATTATACACAAGTATCCTCTCTGCCGTCTCCTAGAGTACCCCTCTCTTCCCCTCCGCCCATTTCGTAGCCCATATATATATATATATTCCCTGGCTCCGTGCAGTTATCCGCTCCAGTCACCCGGTCCAGGGGATTTTCCCTCCCTCCCGCACGGACGCCCTTGTATCGAGTGCGTATTCATTCCCTTCCTGATGCTGACTTGAACGCGTCAGCGCCTTCTTCTGTTTTATCATCTGTTTTGTCTCTCACGCCCCGACGCGCCCTCTACTACGATCCCTCCCTCTCGTCCACCGCCCCCCCCCACACCCCCGTCATCCCTTCATCACGCAACAATTCGTCCCACCCTCCCCCTTCCCCTTTCGATTTGGGAAGGGTGGTCTTGGGGGGATGGTTGGGCCGCCGATCGCGTAATATCCATTGTCCCCGCTCTCCTCATCTTCAACCCCAGCATTATTTTCGTTCGTATTTCTCTCCTCCTCCCACTTCCATTGAATCCTCCACTGATTGGTCAGCAAATTTGCTTCCTTTAATCCCGATCTGTCTTCGCCTCTCGTCCTTATCACCAAAAGTACGGACTTCGGGTCACTGGGGCCCAGAATGTTACATTTTTATGAGACGCCGTGGCAAAATAAATATTTTTCGGTCTTTTTACGGAGTAGCTTATCGGAATTCTAAATATTTATATCGGGAGTAAACATTTTGCAATATAAACGGTTTTGATTTAACTCACCAAAAACACGGAATCGCATGTATGCTAGGATTCTAGGGTACACGTCTACACAGTCAACACTTCGAAAATATATTCGCTGTCATCACCGAGAATTGCAATTTCCAGATGAAATAACTGCAATCTTCTCGCCTTGGCAATTCATGTTTGGCCTGAATAAAAGGATAGTACTCGCCTTACCTGGTTTTATGCCGAGTGATGATTATTCATCGTACATGAAGTTATAATCGCATTGCGGCCATCTCGGTATTTTGCATATTTTTTATTTATTGTTACCCCTGATATCTCCGCATTTCCCGTCATTCTGTTGTCCGTTCCGATACTTCGGGAGTATATATTTCATTTGATTAGGGGGCAAATGATGCTAAATCCTGTTCTGTCACCTTACCTTGCAAGTTCGTTACTTAGCTTCTTAAGAGTGTAACATTGTGTTTTACAGTATTTGCATGCTTGTTATAGTATCACTTCCTGATCAGCTCCTTTGAGGTGGCTTGCTGTTGACCGCATGGATGAAGACTACTGACCCTGAAGTATTTTAGTAACATGGACAATTAGAGTACCATAAAGTGTTTGAGGGTTAGTCACATATTAAAGTGAGCAACTTCCACTGTGATAGAGTTTATCACGACCGGTTTCGCTTTTTACAGCCTATTCGGGTGTAAAATGTGAACCAGACGTAATACATTCTTAAACAGTGGAAGTTGCTCATTTGCACATAGTACAGTTACGTTCCGTTTCCGCTCAACCAGGCCTGAAATTACAGATTATGTTTGATAGTTAGTTCCTGAATGTTGTGGCATAATCTCTTGACAAGCACTTTTGAGGTAGCTTGCGGTAGTTCGCATTGACCTTAACTTTAAGACACTCCAATGCCAAACCTCTTTGAACCAGGTGGCCTCTTTTGATTCTTGCCTTGTTTCTTTTCATACAATCCTTGTACGAATACAAGCCGGGGGCTAAGATGAAAAGGTTTTTTTTCCAAGTAAAGCGCGGGCTGTTGTTTTTGAGCCAAAAATCAGCTCCTCGTTACGCCAACAGTCCTGGAGCAGGATCGACGGTGGAGAGGGTGGGTGTTTTTTTATTCTAACATGGGGAGCCGCGAGTGACCAACGGGGGCAGCGGGACCCCTTTAGAACTCACGGGGGGATTGTGTGCTTGCGGAAAGGCGAGGATCCTGGCCGAAGCCGTCGGGGTGTGTGGCCCGCATTCGGCGTGGAAAAGGAACCGAGTCTCTCTCCGCCGGCGTTACGCCTCGGATGCAGGGAATAGTCGAGAGGGAGCGGGTTTCCCTGATGGTTTTGTTTTGTCCGACAACAGTAGCGGCCGAAGAGCAGAGGCTAATTAGTTTTTAGTCTCCTCGAGCCCCTCTTTGTCCTTCCTGATTGGATCTTCCCCCCCCCCCTCTTTCTCTTTCCCCTCGGACGCGACGGACTTGGGTCGCCCGCGGCTGTTGTCTTTATTTCGCCGATATTTAAGAGATTGTATCGGCGGGGTCCGTCTGCCACGCTCAGGATAGCAGTAAGTCGGCCTTAAGCCTGCTTCGGAGAACGTGGATGCGGGATGAAGGGGGTAGATGGGTGTGCATATGTGATGGCACATCTGTGTAAGCCGAGTTAGTTCACACTCATCGATCCAAGGTTTACTTGTTAACCCAGCGCTCCACGCGGACATTGGCGTTAGTATCTCCACCAGGTATTAAGGTTGTCGAGCCCCTTGCGATTTTTTTTTCATTTGTTACTGCGATGCCGTCGATCTCTTTGCTTCCGTATTTGTTCCTGTCTCCTAGAAACTCGGACGCTAGGCTTAGCTTGCTTGAGAAAAACAAAAATGGCGTGTTTCAAAGCGACATGGAGAATATTATCATGACGCCTCACTGCATCTCTAGGTCTGACAGAAGCGATAAAATAAGAGAGATATATTTCCGAACAAATAGGCTCAAAAAATAGGGTCACATGGAGCTAGATGGTTAGTATCTACATAATAAGGAAGGGATTATTGGTTGTCATTACATGCATCATGCACTACAGACTACTCTAACTATATTTCACCTACCTATCCCTTTGCTACGCTGCCTATTGTTCTCTCTTATGGTACGCGGGAAAAATGACATTTTAAATCTATCGGTACGACAATCTATCTCTCTAATCTTGTTAATCTGATCAAACCTAGCATAATATGCAGGGATGAAAAATGACATTTTAAATCTATCGGTACGACAATCTATCTCTCTAATCTTGTTAATCTGATCAAACCCAGCATAAAACGCAGGTGTTCTTAATATATATCTAACGTCATCTGTGAACAAATCGGTTTCGAATTGACTTAAAAGGTTTAACCTAAATTTTAACCTGCTGTTTTTCTGGTAGTAATTCCCATCCTAGTTTTTCTATTAAACTCGTAACACTTTTACAATTATCATAACGGCCTTTAACAAAACTAGCGGATCTCCTTTGCACACGCTCTAATTCTTTTACCATACCTTCCTCGTACGGATCGCATATACTAGCGGCATATTCTAAATGAGGCCTGACAAGTGTAAAATGTACTTGTGGGAGGAGTCGTTCCTTCGAGCAGCAGGCATTGCGTTCTCATTTTTCCTCCTTCATCAGATCTTCGTCCTCCCTTCTTCTCTGAAAGCCCCCGTGCTTTCCCCTCTCCGCCCTCCCTCTCGCTCGGCCTTTTCTTAATCCGCCGTGCAGTCGCTCTTGCCTGATCCCCGCTCTGCAGTCGATTCCACCGACGTTCCCCTTCCCTCGGGGCATTTAAGGGATCCACGGATTAAGACGCTCTCCTCATCCTCCTCCGAGACACAAACCCTTTTTACCCTCTTGACGCCTATCTGCCTCCTCCCCCCTCACAGTGGTACTGCGAATCCCTCACCCCACTGCAACCGCCAGAACAGACGTGGCCGACGGAGGCTCCCGACGCACTGAGGCTTAATCTTTCTTCAGAAATCTTGAAGGGCTTTCAAGTAATCGTTTACGTAATGAGTCTTTCTCGCAAGAGTTTTGGAAAAACTTTTTAGCACAAGGAAGCATTAAAAATATGTGCGCTTAGCATTCGGGGGAACGTGCAAAAGGCGAAATGTTCTTCTACGTATGACCTTCCCGGTTTCTGGTCTAACTGCATGCTATTGTCTTGACTGCTTTTGGCATGCGGCTGGCATCCGGGGGAACGTGCGCGTATCTTATTTGAACTGGGATGAGTGCTGCATGCCTGGTATGGAATCACCCCGTGCCACACACCATAGTGGGGGATTGCACGGTATTTCGTTGATGTAAATGTAGATTTAATCCCCGAAAATATGGGTTGAATTGAGCTCACTGTTTACTGCAACGAAAAAATTTGAATGCAGGAAAAAAATTAAGAAAATGAAAAAGCCTGGGGTATCTAAGAGAATTAAACCCTCACTTATCTCAAGTGCGATGTTAAGAATTTAGTTCAGTTAAATTTATGTTTTTATTTATTTATCTAAATTAGGATTTAGATATTATAATTTGACTCTAGTTACATTAATTTTTCTACTTTTTTCTTTTGTTGTTTTTGTGATGCTAGGGTTCTTGTTGTACATATTATGTTTTCTTGATGTACAGACTCGTCTTCTCCTGCAAAACCTCATCCTTTCTTCTTCTCCTCACGTTCAGATCTTTTGTTATTCCTCTTCCTCCTCAAGGAGGCATTAGTCCACGATTTTGACGTAGGCCATATATTTCTAAATGTGGTCTTTCCTGGTATAGAATCAAATATCAATATTTTTTATGCTCGTTACCCCAAATTTTTACATGTTTATTCACATATAGAGCCATACAGCTTCCATAGTGTTGGTTCTGGGTCCTATTTTACTGTTAGAACGTGATATAAAACGTTTGTCTAACTAAATTTATTGCTCATATCATGTAAGCTATTCCTATAAATTGTGTCACATTATGTCTAAATTTAATTTAGTAGTGTGACATTAATGAGATGAGAACTAGGATGGGAATTACTATCAGAACACAGGTTAAAATTTAGGTTAAACCTTTTAAGTAAATTCGAAACCGATTTGTTCACAGATGACGTTAGATATATATTAAGATCCCCTGCATATTATGCTAGGTTTGATCAGATTAACAAGATTAGAGAAATAGATTGTCGTACCGATAGATTTAAAATGTAATTTTTCCGCGTACCATAAGGGAGAACAATAGGCAGCGTTGCAGAGGGATAGGAAGGTGAAATATAGTTAGAGTAGTCTGTAGTGCATGATGCATGTAATAACAACCAATAATCCCTTTCTTATTATGTAGATACTAACCATTTAGCTGCTTGTGACCCTAATATCTAGCATTTCTCCACTAAATATACTAGTTGCATGTCAATAGTGCATGTTTGGTGATCTTCACCCCCTGCCACACACCCTCGTGGTGGCTCGCAGTGAATTACGTAGATGTAGATGTAATGGTATATGTTTTTTATCAGCAGTCCGCAATTTAATGAAATATACCGTTTTTGCTGAAGATTAATGCGTTTCAGGAGGTTTTTGCGTTTTATCCTTTATAGCTTTTGCATATTTTAGAATGCTTCATATCTTGGAGAGTCCCATGAATCTATTATTATTATTTTTTGGTTTTGGAAATCCTTTCTTTTACTTCGTATTATCCTCCTATTCTCTTGGCGTTTGCTCGCTCCACTGTCCGATATAAGCATGTATGCATAGAATACTGATGATAAAGCCTATTCAAGAGCTTCATGCATAGTTCTTTAGGAGTTTAACACACTACGTCAGTGTGTGACTACGGCGAGTATTATATCGCGCTCTGATAACTCCGTAAAAAAAGGTTCCTTTCCGTCGTAATTTCCTCGAAGCCAAAGCAACTGTTCTTTTGTGTGCAATGCGCCATTTGCTTTCAAGTGGCAGGGACTATTTATCTTCGCTTTTCTTACGTTTAAGCCATTTAAAGGATTATTGACGTGGGAATTCTTTTTGGAACGGACGCGTATATATATGCGCCAAGGAACAGCGTTTCAGCTCCTTCGCCGCGAACGGCTACGCTCCACTCTGAAAGACTTTTTTCCCCCTTGTATTCCTCTTGAGCTGCCGAAGCGAATAAAAAAAATCCCTTCGGGAAAGAAATCGGATTAGGGGTGTTTCGCTGAAAAGAACAATGCCGCCTCAATCGTCTTGAGATGGTGCACGAAAAAGGGGGGTAGCCTGACGAAGAAATCCCAATGGGGATGGGAAGAGCAGCTCCCTCCCAGTGCCTCGCTCATTTTGCTCCCGTAAAGGCGTTTGTATAACGGGTGTCTTTCGCCCGTCGGTAGGCGAAAGCACGGCTTTCATTTGAGAATTCTAACAGCTGATTGGTAGGTTTTTGGACAGTTCTTATCCTAACGTCCTAATTTCTGGCATATATTACTGTTTTCACTTTTATTGCTGGCCCGCCATCAGATCCCTCTTAAATTCCTCATGCCGAGGCGTCCTTCTTCCGTGTGAATATTTGTGGTTTTGCGGTATCTTAAAAATTTTAGTCAGCGGGTGGTTGTTAAATGTAATGAGGAAGTCAGAGAAAAGTGTTCTTTTACATTGGTAGAGCCACACTTACGCCATAATTTATAATACGCGGTTAGCTTTAACCCCAAGGTGTTTTAGAATTTCCATTAGTTCATTGGGAGTTCGGTCTTTGTCTTTAATTTGAGACTGTTGGTTAGTTGATTTGAGCGTTGTCGATGAGATCACGTATTGATCTCGGTCTTCATGCCGAGAAAATATCTACCCAGAAATGTTTTTGCTTGACATATTGTGCTAAAGCCAATCTATTATGGAAGAAGCGATCACAAGCGTATAAGATTGAGGAAGTAGAAGGTTTTTGCGAATGCATTTTTTGTTGTAGTTTCATTTACTTTAATAGGACTTATTACGAATTCAATAGAAGAACTAGGATGGGAATTACTATCAGAACGCAGGTTAAAATTTAGGTTAAACCTTTTAAGTCAATTCGAAACCGAGTGGTTCACAGATGACGTTAGATATATATTAGATTGTTATTATATTATGTTATTATATAGCGTATTATGTTAGGTTTGATCAGATTAACAAGATTAGAGAGATAGATTGTCGTACCGATAGATTTAAAATGTCATTTTTCCCGCGTACCATAAGAGAGAACAATAGGCAGCGTAGCAAAGGGATAGGTAGGTGAAATATAGTAAGAGTAGTCTGTAGTGCATGATGCATGTAATAACAACCAATAATCCCTTCCTTATTATGTAGATACTAACCATCTAGCTCCATGTGACCCTATTTTCTAGCATATCTCCCTTAAATATCCTACGTGCATGGGAATAGTGAATGTTTGGTGATCTTCACCCCCTGCCACACACCCTCATGGTGGCTCGCAGGGTATTACCTAGGTGTAGGTGCCGTCTTCATCTTCTTATTTCGTCCAGAATTCTTGTCCTCTTCCTTTCTCTACCACGCTTCCCCAGTGTTCTCCCCTCTATTATCCTCTTCAGATTTCCCTCTCCTTTCGGTACGTCCTCCATCCATTGCCTCTGCCTGCTCCGAACCTCCGCCATCAGGTTTTTGACTGTAATTATACTTGCATACTGATTTCTGTCATATTTTTCTGCTTTCCATTTTACTCGTGAATTGCTATTAGATCTCACTTTAATTCTTCAAATCATCCTCCTCTTCTTATTTCGTCCAGAATTCCTATCCTCTTCCTTCCTCTTCCACGCTTTCCCCTCTTTGGCATTCCCTTTCCTTTCAATACGTCTTCCATCCATCTTCTCCTTCTCCTCCAAAACCTTGCCACCGACCTCCTTTCCTCTCCAACCATATCCAATGCCTCCTTGTTTGTCCTTCTTGCCACCCAGCTCACCTTATCCATCCTTTACTGCAGCAACATCTCAAACGTCTCAAGTCCACGTATATACATTCTCCCTTCGCAATGACCAAGTCTCCAACCCATACAGCAACACGCTCCATATAAGAGTTTTCAGTTGTTTTTTCTTCCCGTCTCCTCTCAGAACCCCCTCGTCAATGCCCTCCTCTAGAAAAATTCTTCTTTAGCCATAGCAATTCTGTGTCATGTATATTAGAGTAGTTTTAAACTCCATCAAAAATGTTTCCCAGTAGGCTTCCGCGGAGATTCTGACTGTGGGCAGCGATTGTTCCGGGTTTCCATCCGCGTGTATCCATTATTTCGGACCGAAATAATGGATACACGCGGATGGAAACCCGGAACAATCGCTGCCCTCCATCAAAAATGCATTACTCCAGGAATCACTTTTAGAATGAATCTTCAAAAATGCATTAATTTGGAGATCACTTTAATAATGAAATACTTACGTTTATCCAATATAATATCCTACAAAATGAAGCTACCGCTCAACCAAAACATAGCCTGCATAACGTAAGGGAACAAAGCCGGCACAATCTCCTACTTGCTAATATTCATCGAAGTAATTAGGGGAAAAATTTATGAAAATGAAGACTCCACTTACACTTTTAATTGTGTTTACCCCTTATTGTTAAAAGTATTTATTGCGGTGGGGATTGTTAATGTAATTAAAAGCATGACTGCTTGTAGGTTTAGCTCTGCTCATTTTAGATTGGCTTTGTTATGTTTTGCGTTGGTTTTGCTTCAAGAACTTGGATTTAATAATTATTTCCTGTTTAAATTTGTTAATTTCATTTGAGCATAGTTATATATTTTATGGACCTCTTTTATTATGTGGATTTTGCTGTTTGGTAGATGTATACAATAATGTATTTTTCGCGTTGGTTTAAAATGATTTTCCGTGGTTAAATTTTTAGTGGTAGATAATCAATGGAGAATTAGAGGAGATTTCTTGAGGATATATCGAAGTTTGAACACAATATTTATTAAAAATTCTCCTGTTATATCACACGGGAAGGCACTATGTCTCCACAATGGCTATTTAAGTGCGTATAAACGTGATACTGGACAGCGAACAGAATACGTGTTGATGAAACCTGAAGGGCAATAACAGATTTTAATTGACGCCTGCACTTGTGATCTTTGTAATTACGTTTGATCCCGACCACCGTTCATACGGAAATTTATTACCAATCATTTCCGTTTCCCTTGCCATTTCTCCTACGTCATCTAGCTAAATACTTCTTAACATTTAAAACTAGAAGTTTTTAAGTTGCGCATTATTTTTGTAGCCTTAAGTCCGTCTCTATTAGTCCACCTTTAATTTCTATTCTCTTTTAAATACTTGTGCACTATATATTCGTCTTATCGGTGATTCAATATTTATTTTGATTTAAACTATATGATCACCCTGGATCCAAATGGGAAAGTATGATCTTTTTGGCAGAATCATTTTGTAAGGTAAAAGTAAACTTTTCTATGTCCTTGGCAAGAATTCTTTATCAAGATTCTTTATCAAGAAATCTTTATCAAGAAAGAATTACCTGTAATTTACTCTTAATGCGGATTTATCATTTCTTAGAGACGGCATCGTTCTTAAATACATAGGGTTTAAATCTAAATTGAACAATTCAAGTTACCTTCAGGGCAGGTAGGTGTATTGAGCTGGGGTAGCTTAACAGTGTTTTTAAAGATAAGCTGTATTGCACTTCTTCAGATAAAGATCAAAGGGGCTGACCTTCTCTCCGGATTATCTCTATCGGGGCAATTCTCCGACTGACCATCTGATGGGCTCTGAATAAACATGAGATCTATTTGTTGTTGGAAGTTAGGTCTATCCGCCAGATAGAGGATACGGGCGATAATCTCCTTAGTACAACGAACGAATATACTAACACTGCTACATATTTAGACTTAGCAAAATTAATTAAAAATATTATGTTTATCTAATCATAACTATAAAGGCTATCAGTGGCAAAACCATTGGTCTGGGATAGCATTTATTTTTAGTATACACTAATGAATGCCGCAGTTAAAATGGATCGATTGCTACTTTGAAGGCTTCTTCTGTATCCTATCCTAAAAGAAGTTTTAAAGCGTGTATAGATTAGGTGAAAACATCTCTATTGCCATCCACATTAAATACATGTTTTCTATTTATATTACCAGTAAGATATCCCGACCCGAATCAATAGATTTAAAATGCCATTTTTCCATGTACAGTAAGAGACCATATTAGTTGCGATAGATCGGTTCTAGCATACTATAACTCTGACTGGGTAACATAGGTCTTGGCACTTGTGCTAAATATTTTAACATCATTATTAGTTACTAAACTCGCACATAATTTCCGGGATGATATACTCTTGAGTGGTTTTGTACATTTTAGTGCCATTTATGTCTCATTAATAATACTAACCTGTATATCTACATCTAAGTAATACCCTGCGAGCCACCACAATACACCCTGTTCTCTAGCATGTTTCCCTTAAATATCCTACTTGCATGGCATTAGTGCATGTTTGGTGATCTTAATCCCCCGCTACACACCACGAGGGTGTGTGGCAGGGGATGAAGATTACCAAACATGCACTATTACCATGCAAGTAGGATATTTAAGGAAGGCATGCTAGAGAACAGGGTCACAAGCAGCTAGATGGTTAGTATCTACACAGTAAGAAAGGGATTATTGGTTTTTATTACATGTATCATGCACTACAGACTACTCTAACTATATTTCACCTACCTATCCCTTTGCTACGCTGCCTATTGTTCTCTCTTACGGTACGCGGGAAAAATGACATTTTAAATCTATAGGAACTACACCACATCTTTTCGATCCGCAGCCAGTTCGTTCCCAAACATGTATGCCTGAAATGATTATAAATTGTCGCGGCATAGAACAGCAGCTAAAAAATATTAACCCCAACAAATCCCCCGGTCCAGATCAAATACCTGCTCGCGTATATAAAACAATGGCATCAGACATAGCGCCTTACTTAGAATTAATATTTACCAAATCTTTAGTAGATCATGTAGTGCCTAAGGACTGGAGAGTAGCAAATGTCACACCTATATTCAAAAGCGGCGACAGGGAAGACCCTAGTAACTATAGGCCTATTTCTCTCACATCCATTTCCTGTAAGGTATTTGAACACATAATCGTAAGCTCCATTATGAGTCATTTAGATAGGGAGGAATTGTTAATAAATAACCAACACGGATTTCGAAAGGGTAGATCTTGCGAAACCCAATTGGCCCTCTTCGTTCATGACATCTTGCTCTCGGGTGAAAATAATGTCCAAGTTGACGCGATATTCCTCGATTTTAGGAAAGCTTTTGATAAGGTACCTCACGTTAAGTTGCTCTCAAAACTAGAAGCATATGGAATAGATAAAAACATTATTAGTTGGATTAATCAATTCTTACATGGGCGGGAACAAAGGGTTGTCATAGACGGTATCATGTCAAACACAGTTAGCGTTACATCGGGTGTTCCTCAGGGAAGTGTAATTGGTCCACTTTTATTTCTCTTGTACATTAATGATATTAGTAACGTCGTTAAAAGTAAGCTTAGACTCTTCGCAGACGACGCGGTTGTGTATAGGGATATTAACAATTCCGAAGATAGCGACTCGTTAACAATCGACCTACTTGCTATTCATGCTTGGTGCGAAAAGTGGCAGATGGAACTAAACATAAAAAAGTGCGTAGCAGTCAGCTTTTGGAAAAAGAAAAATTGGCCATTTAGGGCATACAGAATTAAAAATACAGAAATTATTCACGCCGAGTCTGTTAAGTACTTAGGAGTCACAATTAGTCACGACCTATCTTGGGGAAAACATATTAGGGAAATATGCGGTCAAGCATATAGGAAGCTAGGCTTTATCAAGAGAGTACTCGGAAAATGTGATGAGAAAGTGAAAGAACGTTGTTATTTTTCAATCGTTAGGCCTCATCTGGAATATGCTGTTAGTGTATGGGATCCATACGAAACGGGCTTGATATCAGAGTTAGATCGCGTACAGCGAAGAGGAGCTAGGTTTGTGAAACGATGCTACGATAAGTTGGCTAGTGTGTCTGGACTGTTAGAAGAATTAGGATGGGAATCGCTATCACAGCGTAGATTAAATTATAGGCTTAACCTCCTAAATAAATTTCAGGAAAATCATTTTACTGACGACGTAAAAAACATACTATTAACCCCTTCGTACTACGGCAGATTAGATCGCGCCAATAAAATTAGAGAGCTAGATTGTAGAACCGATAGGTATAAAATGTCATTTTTTCCGCGTACCATTCGGGACCATAACAGCTGTGATCGTCGTCATGAATAGTTCGAGTATTGACAATAGGCAGGCAGTTAATCTTTCTCATTATATTCTCCTCTTTCTTATTTATGCATGATGTAAATAATGATGTTCTTATTTATGCATGATATTTTGAATCTGTAGTAGTAGTCTTTGTATCCCTTGCATGTTAGAACGATTGGAGATAGAATGTTTCTTGGGTATTAGATTTGTAATTGGCGCTTTGCATGTGTGGTACGCGGGTTTTTAATGTAATGTCGGTGTTCTACCATATCATTCATGCATGCCTGGTGCGAAAGCACCCCCTGCCACACACCCTTTGGGTGGCTTGCAGGGTATGACGTAGATGTAGATGTAGATGAACTACAATCTATCTCTCTAATCTTGTTAATCTGATCGAACCTAGCATAATACGCAGGGGTTCTTAATATATATCTAACGTCATCTGCGAACAAATCGATTTCGAATTTACCTCAAAGGTTTAACCTAAATTTTAACCTGCGTTCTGATAGTAATTCCCATTCTAGTTCTTCTATTAAATTTATAACACTTATACAATTATCATAACGGCCTTTAACAAATCTAGCGAATCTCCTTTGCACACGCTCTAATTCTTTTATCTAAACTTCCTCGTACGGATCCCATATACTAGCGACATATTCTAAATGAGGCCTGACAAGTGTAAAATAGCTTATTTCACGTACTCTCTCATCACATTTGCCTAGAACCCTCTTTTAGAATCCTAATCTACGGTTTGCTACACTAGTTATTTGCCTGATGTGTTTCCCCCAGTAGTTGTATCTTAAGAAGTGTACTGCATGGTAGCATGTTCTTGTTTATAGAACTCTTCTAGTTTCTGGTCTTACCGCGCACTTTTATCCTGACTGCTTTTGGCCTGGGCCTTATATTGCCTGTTAAATGGTTGCCGCGCGTAGTTTACCCATTCATGTGACGAATATTGCAGAGATTTTTTGTAATTATTTTATCTCTGCTTGTTTCTAGATAAATAATTACGACACGGCTACTAATTAATATGTTTCTGTGATTGACTGCACCACTCACTCTCTCAATTAACGTTGTCCAGCGATGAGGATTACCTATTAAATCTATCACTATCCATGCTATCTGTTTTTCCCGCAGAATACGACCAAAATTGATCTTTTTTTTATAAAATATGTTTTTCCTCACTAACAACTAGAATCACCTATCTGCAACCCAGATCTTAAACAAACAAGAGACTTTGACTTTTTTATATTCTCTGCTTACGCTAAAAGAATGAAAGTCTTTCAAGCACTGATGATTGGTAATAATATCTAATACATATTCGAAAAAATAAAGATTCCTAAGGTGTTTTGATTTATATATACGTAAGTTCTCTTTGACTGCCTTGCCGTACGTCGACCTGGTCGAGTTCCCTATTGATTGCCTTTGCTATTTCTCTCTTCTGCTTTCCCGTAGTATAAAGATCTTAGCAGACCTGTGATTAGGTTTACCACAAGGCCTATTTCGGCAAGCTCGAAGATACCTCTTGGCCTCACCTGCGCGATCGTAGCTGCGTCAGTGCATACACAATAGGACCCCAAGGTCGTTCCCCGTAGGCAGAGCGGTTACGCGCCCCCCGTCGCGGGGAAGCTGGCTGCCTCCAGTCGTACCCTGCCCGCGGGAGTCCACTGCTGACCCTGCAATGCATTAAGCAGGCAGCGGACTGTCATTAGTAGATTGGGTGGACGGCCCATTAGCGGCAGCTGTCAAAGGCATACCTTCTTTCCAATATCCACCTCTTTCCTGCCTAATTGGCAGGGTCAGGCGATGCCCATAACTTAATCCTAAACGAAAGATTGGCTGAATTTCCTTGCCATTCCAAATGACCTATCTGCGGCGAGATCAAAGAGTGCCCATTATGCTTTTTCCATATTTCGTTGTCCATGCACTTCATTCTATATCCAAGTATCTCCTAAAGACGGCAGGGTTTTTCCTGGGGTTCTAAAAACATGCCAAAACTGTTCACTGAGAATATTTGCCAATTTAGCGGCAATAATTTTTGTTGTTTTTTTCGTAACAGAGCTGCTTTTCCACATTGGAAGTTGATTGTACTTTGAACGTCATCTTTATTTAACGAGTAAAAAGCTTCCACCTCAAGCGATGTGAATACCGGTACGTCTATTTGTGGAAAGATGAAGATATTTTTAGAGATCTGCAGCCTCGCCATAGTCAGTACATCTAAAATCTACGAACTATTTAACTCTAGACCAAAGTACGAGCGAGGAAGGCAGGATTTTGTGTTAGAGCTTAATGACTTAACATTATTACGATATTCTCATCTCGCTTTAAATATGCATCCACGACATACCTTGCAAGTCACCACTTGCAAGTGCGGCATGAGGTGATACCTCACCAGAAATTCCACACTCATCTAAGTGTAGATCAGAACCTTGCACCTTCCCCTGGTCTCTAGGCGCAAACCAAAAAGCAGTTAGGAAAACAATGGGTGATCAACCCAGAAATTGAGGCCCTTAAAAAAAAATATCTTTAAAAGATAGGACTCAGTAAAGCTTAATAAACTATGCTGGCATTTTGCTTACTTATTACCACTGGAAAATAAGCGTGTGGCGTGGAAAGTAGGGGTTATCTGCATTTCTTTTGTGACTATATTAGATTTTAGGGCGTGACCCTTAGCATTGAACCAAAGCTCTTCGTTCAATGCGAGCGATCGGGGAGTATGATTCAGACTCCAATTACGAGAGTTTTAAATACTAATTAAATTACTGTGTTATCAGATTTAATTCAATCCTTTTTTTTTAATTTTTCTATTTTTGGTTCTTCCAGTCTGGTATGCGGCTTAGACAGTCGCTGCTTAGTGTATACTTTTATAAAGACGTTTCCGTTGATCAAATATATCCACCCAGGAATATAATTTAAGATGGTTTTTGAATTATCTTTTTCACTTAAGGTGGTATTAATAAACTCTTTGTGGAAACATTATTGTGAGATCATATTCGATTTTCATTTGTAACTTAAACAGTTGTAAGGTGTGTGAAGAGTAAATACTGTGGTGTTGACGATAAAAAATTTCTGTTTTACAGGACTAAAACTAACAGTAATTTAGTACATTTGTGTACATAAGTCTCCAACTAGACTAATGTTTTCACGCCGTATTGTGAAAAACAGCGAAATATTTTTTTACGATGTTGTATTAAGTATTACGGCGAGTGACATACACTTTTTTAAATATTTAGGTAGGTACTGTGACTGCACACTAAAATTTCTGATCTGATCCATGCGTTAGAACTTTCTCATTTTTAATCAGTCTTCCAATAACGCCTGGCCGTGTGATATACCATGGAATACGACTTCTATTTATTTGAAAAATGTCTCGACAATTAGTGCGGTAAACGACTCATATATTTTTGTATCTTAAGTAAGGTAAAATATTTTTCTTTACCAGTATATCTAACTCCGCATTAACTAAAATTAGTAGATTTGGTCGTCATGTAAATAAAACAAATAGTTCTATAGATTATCTCTTTCGTAACTGTATTCAGTCAGTATCGCGTCTCGTAACGTAGAGGGAACGTCGGTGTCATGAAATAAAAATAGCCATGGAATCAGTTATTACAATATTAAAAGATACATACAAAAAATCGAGTAGGGAGAAGTATTTCATTCGTAAATTATTTACAAATTTTTGTATAATGCTACTTTTGCTCGTTACAAATCATCAGTAGGATTAATAATCTCGTTAATCATATCATGGTTACTCTTCTGCCATTTCATTACTACTTAAGACACATCATTACAAATCCACCATATGTTACATCTACATCAAACCCTGCAAGCCACCCAAAGGGTGTGTGGCAGGGGGTGCTTCCACAACATTCATGCATCAATGATACGGTAGAACACCGAAATTACATTGAAACCCGCGTACCACACATGCAAAGCGCCAATTAAAAATCTAATAACCAAGAAACATTCTATCGTCAATCGTTCCAACATGCAAGGGATACAAACACTACTACTACAGATTCAAAATATCATGCATAAATAAGAACATCAATATTTACATCATGCATAAATAAGAGAGTAGAGAATATAATGAGAAAGATTTACTGCCTGCCTATTGTCACAATTCGAACTATTCATGACGACGATCACAGCTGTTATGGTCCCGAATGGTACGCGGAAAAAATGACATTTTATACCTGTCGGTTCTTAAATCTAGCTCTCTAATTTTATTGGCGCGATCTAATCTGCCGTAGTACGAGGGGCTTAATAGTATGTTGTTTACGTCGTCAGAGAAAGGATTTTCCTGAAATTTAGTTAGGAGGTTAAGCATATAATTTAATCTACGCTGTGATAGCGATTCCCATCCTAATTCTTCTAACAGTCCAGACACACTAGCAAACCTATCGTAGCATCGTTTCACAAACCTAGCTCCTCTTCGCCGCACGCGATCTAACTCTGATATCAACCCCGCTTCGTATGGATCCCATACACTAACAGCATAATCCAGATGAGGTCTAACGATTGAACAATAACAACGTTCTTTCACTTTCTCATCACTTTTTCCGAGTACTCTCTTGATAAATCCTAGCTTCCTGTATGCTTGACCGCATATTTTCCGTATATGTTTTCCCCAAGTAGCTACAGAAACAAATAAAATGATCCATACTGTAACAATGAAGACGTGACACAAGAGTCATGCAGGGAACATGCAAAACATGGTGTTAGCACTATTCGGCAGATTTAGAAACATTAATTGGGGGTATATGAATTAATCAGCTACACTACCAGTCAGCCAACCCACTTCAAATTATAAACGCTGCCATTATGGTATCTTATCGAAACTAGATCGCGTGCAGCGAAGAGGAGCTAGGATCGTAAAACGATGCTACGATAAGTTTAAGTTCAGCCAACTTTTGTGTTGACGTTACCTTTACCCTATACCCTATAAGTTTGCTAGTGTGTCTGGGTTGTTAGAAGCATTGGGATGGGAATCGCTATCACAGCGTAGATTAAATTATATGCTTAACCTTCTAACTAAATTTCAAGAAAATCATTTCTCTGACGACGTAAAAAACATACTATTAACCCCCTCGTACTACGGCAGATTAGATCGCGCCAATAAAATTAGAGAGATAGCTTTTAGAACCAATGGGTATAAAATATCATTTGTTCCGCGTACCATTCGGGACCATAACAGCTGCGATCGTCGGCATGAATAGTGCGAATAGTGACAATAGGCAGACAGTAAATCTTTCTCTTTATGATCTCTACGTTCTTATTTATACATGATGTAAATATTGATGTTCTTATAAATGCATGATATTTTGAATCTGTAGTAGTAGTCTTTGTACCCCTTGCATGTTGGAACGATTGACGATAGAATGTTTCTTGGCTAGTATATTGTTAATTGGCGCGTTGCATATGTGGTACGCTGGTTTAAATGTAATTTCAGCGTTCTACCGTATAATTCATGCATGCCTGGTGTGGAAGCACCCCCTTTCACACACCCTTTGGGAGGCTTACAGGGTATGACGTAGATGTTGATGCATTGGTCACGGGAAAAACGTCTTTCTAAACTTTTCTGTTCCACAAACTATTTCACTTATTTTATTCTCATGATCAAAATCTTTCTCTCCGTTTAGAGATGTTCCATTTTCTCCGGCATTATTTTACTCGTGTCCCAATAAGGCTGTGAGCCGTGTTACATCTCCTGAGCGAGCGAGATGTCATTGGCTGTCGAGCCGCGTCAGTGTTGTCACAGTCGGTACCGTTCACCGATGTCTGCGCCATTCAACGCCGCCGGGGCCGGCAAGCACGAGAGCGGGATTAAATCGGCAGTCATCGCCCCGTGAAGACAGTTTGCGCCCTCCCATTGAGATGCGCGCGCAAAGGGAAGCGCCGAAAGGGTGACCGTTTCCTGACAGAGGCGTGTGTGGCGAACAGTTGACTGGGTTCGCGCGTCGGTCCTGCCGCGGTGTATTCCCACTCCGCGAATCGCAATTGCATCCGAAATTAGGAAGCAGACGAGCGACCGCTCCCTTTGATGGAGCGTGGGATGCGTGTTGTTTTCAAACGTAGTTGAAAGCCGATTGCTTCGTGAAAGCCGCTGGCTTTGTTAAAAAATAACTGCTGTGAGCGGTCAGATGGGGCAACACAGACGGTGAAAAGACCCGGTCGGGGACCGCTAGAGACTCGGAGGTCACCTGTATACATTCCAGAGAAAATTTCAGAACGCATCTACATACAACCCTGCAGCCACCTCAAGGATATTTGCAATGCGAAACTTATCATCAACATTTACTACAGTGTAGATATATATTTCATCGACATGCACCACACCATACGTATGCTAAAAATGCTATACATCTACATCTACATCTACGTAATACCCTGCGAGCCACCACGAGGGTGTGTGGCAGGGGGTGAAGATCACCAAACATGCACTATTGCCATGTAAGTAGGATATATAATGTAGACATGCTAGAAAATAGGGTCATAGTTTATTAGTTACTACAGTAGATTATTAGTTATTGCAAGTAATTGCAGTAGTTATTACAATAGAATATTAGTTACTACGGTATAGTACAGGTTAAAATCTACATAATAAGGAAGGGATTATTGGTAGTTATTACATGCATCATGCACTACAGACTATTCTAACTATGTTTCACCTACCTATCCCTTTTGCTACGTTGCCTATTGTTCTCTCTTATGGTACGCGGGAAAAATGACATTTTAAATCTATCGGTACGACAATCTATCTCTCTAATTTTGTTAATATGGTCAAACCTAGCATAATACGCAGGGGTTCTTAATATATATCTAACGTCATCTGTGAACAAATCGGTTTCGAATTTACTTAAAAGGTTTAACCTAAATTTTAACCTGCGTTCTGATAATAATTCCCATCCTAGTTCTTCTATTAAACTCGTAACACTAATACAATTATCATAACGACATTTAACAAACCTAGCAGATCTCCTTTGCACGCGCTCTAATTCTTTTATCATACCTTCCTCGTACGGATCCCATATACTAGCGGCATATTCTAAATGAGGCCTGACAAGTGTAAAATAGCTTCTTTCTCGGACTCTCTCATCGCATTTGCCTAGAACCCTTTTTACGAATCCTAATCTACGGTTTGCTACACTAGTTATTTCCCTGATGTGTTTCCCCCATGACATGTCTTCACTGATGGTGACGCCTAAGTATTTAATTGAATCTACGTTACATATTTTGTTTTCTTTGATGCTATAATTATTCCGGGGAAGGCCATTCTTTTTCCAAAAATTCATAATCGCGCATTTCTTCAAATTTAATTCTAGCTGCCATCTATCACACCAATCATCAATCGCATCTAAATCCTTAGCTAAACACTGTCTGTCCTCCTCATTTCTAATTTCTTTATACACTACTGCATCATCGGCAAAAAGACGGAGCTTGCTATTTTTTACTACACTATTCAAGTCGTTTACGTACAGAAGAAATAAAATTGGGCCTATCACGCTTCCCTGGGGAACACCCGATGTAACTTTTACTTCGCCTGAGCTGACACCATCTAATACCACCCTTTGAACGCGTTCATGTAAGAAATCTCCTACCCAGCCTACTATATTACTGTCTATTCCGTATGATGCTAACTTCGTGAGTAACTTACAGTGGGGAACCTTGTCAAAAGCTTTTCTAAAGTCAAGAAACGCTGCATCTACCTGTACGTTACCTTCTCCGGAAACTAAAATATCGTGAACAAAAAGACCTAATTGAGTTTCGCAAGACCGTCCTTTTCTGAACCCATGCTGGTTTGTTATTAATAAATCCTGGCTGTCGAGGTGTCCCATTATTGATGTAACTATTATATGTTCTATAATTTTACATGATAGTGACGTTAATGATATTGGTCTATAATTACATGGCTGTTCCCTATCTCCGCTTTTATAAATTGGGGTCACGTTTGCTATCTTCCAGTCTTTGGGAACCGCGTGTTCTTCGAGGGATTTGTTAAATATTACTTTAAGATACGGAGCCATTTCGAGAGCTAATTCTTTATAAACACGAGCTGGAATTTCATCAGGACCTGAGGACTTGTTCGGGCTAATGTTACTTAGTAAGGATACGATTCCGCTACAAGATATATCGATTGGGGGCATTGGTTGTTGAAATCGGTCTGGTATGGTTTCGCGGAAACTATGCATAGGTTGATTAAAAACACTCTGAAAAAAGTAATTCAAACAATTTGCCTTATCTAAACTGGAAGTTACTATTTCGCCTCTATCGTTTTTCAAGGAATTAACCGTTGACTTTTTAGTTCCCTGTACTTCCCTAACATATGACCAAAATGCTTTCGGATTTCCCTCTAGTTGTTCTCCAAGTACTTTTCTCTTGAATTCGCTAAACGCTTTTCTAAGGGCTGTTTTTGCGGCTGATTTACAAATTTTATAATGCTCGATGGTATTTTTTAGGTCGCTATTAGCTACATTTTTCTTCATTTTTCTTAGTTTCGCATGGCTAACTCGTTGGCGTTTTAAACATTTTCTAACCTCCGCGTTGTACCACCTTGGTTCCCTATTCTCGCTCTTATACTTATGAGGTATATATCTGTTGACAAGTGACCGTGTAATTTGGAGGAACTCTTTCCATGTATTGTCTGTATTGCTGTTTTTGCTAATGTTCTCGAATTTTTCAAAAGATGTCTTTAAGTCAAGCCTAAATCCGTTAAAATCTGCTTTACTAAAAAGGTAAATCTTTCTTTTTAATTTAAAATTTTTTTCAGTGTTGAGGGAAAATTTTACGTATACTACCTTGTGGTCACTTATTCCATCGACATTTTCAACTTTAATTACTTTTTCAGGGATGTTTGTGGCAAGTAAATCGAGAACATTTTCCCCTCTATTAGGCAAATTTACTATTTGATGTAGTGCGTGTGATGCGAACAGGTTAAGCAATGACTCGCAGATTTCTTTGTCCCTACCTCCAGACTTATGACTGCATGTTTTCCAATCTATCGATGGTGTATTGAAATCTCCACCTACAATTATCTGTCGTTCGTTACTATGGGAATTAATGGACCTGATCTGTTTCTCGAGTTCTAATACTGAGTGTACATCGGAATGGGGTGGTCTATAGTAGGCACAAACATATATTACTTTCGAATTAGCACATTGAATGGAACACCATACACTTTCTATTATATTATGGGGAATCACTTCTATTTTGCTGACTATTGTGTTCTTAACTGCGATAAATACTCCCCCTCCCAGTCGACTCTCTCTATCTCTCCTGTATACCCTAAAATTTACTGGAAAAACTTCACTATCAGCAATATCGCTTGTTAACCAACTTTCGGTTCCTATAATTATGTCAGAATTAGTACTCTCTATAAGGTGATGAAATTCAGGTATCTTGCTTCTTAAACTACGACAATTAACCACTACTACTGAAAATTCCTCTATTTTAATATGTCTGCCTATTGTATTTGTGGGGTTCGTGTTTTCTAAATTATTGGGAAAGTTGCAGTTTGGAAATTCATGGGTGTTGTTTTGATTTGTACGTTTTTCCTTTTTCTGTGCTTTCTTCCGTCCCGATAAACCTACACTGTGTTGTCTGGTCAACTTGTTATTCTTTGCTATCCTGGTGAGTGGCATGTTATTTAATGGCCCACTATTTGACCTACTCTCTTCCCTAAATATTTCTAATTTATTGTTATCTATTAAGATTTTCCTAGGCACTAAGCTTTGTGTACTCTTTATTATCTGACTTTCCGGAAAAGCACTGATTTCGCACCCACTAACTGACCTACTCTCTTGCCTACCATCTATGCTAAACTCGCTGGGTATGCTCAAGTATCCTGCACGCTACCTTCTGCGATGCCTCGTACGTATAATGGACACCCGAGCGGTTTAGTGGCACCCGACACGAATTCAGCACCGGCCTGAGATCTAAGAACTCCGCTCCCTCGCTCCCACAGACTTCACGGAGTCTTTGGTTTATGCCTTCCACTCGGCTCCAAACCATCGAACCCCGATCCGTCCTAGGTACCAAGCTGCATATGGTAAGCCTCATATTGCGACTCGACCCTCCGCGAATACGGCGGAACTCGGAGCATAGATCTCTCACAGAGTCTAAAATCTCCTCTGATCCCACATCCACGGCGTCATTGGTCCCAACATGGGCTACCACATCCAACTTAGAGCAGCCCTTGTCCCCGACCGCCGCCTTCATCGCCTTCTTCGCCTGTGGCACCATTCCTCCCGGTATACACCAGGAGGTGACCCGTGCATCTCCTCTCTCCTTGCGGGCCTTTACACGCAGTGGAGCCGCTATACGCCGGACATTCGAGCTACCTATCACTAAGATTCCCTCCCTTCCCTCGTCACTCCCTCTCGGCAACCCACCTCCCAGCGCTAGTTCCGATGGCGTAGCCTCCGCCAGCACATCGAACCTATTGCTGACGGGGATCGGCTCAACCTCCGCACTTGCCGTTCCCCGTTTTCGGAGGGTGACCCCATGGCTACGCCTTGAGGCCACAATCCATGCGTCCGAAGCAACGGAGGGAGACTCCTCCGGAGGCACAGAAGTCTGGGGAAGTTCCTCCACCCTCCATCCCGTGACAGTGCCCGAGCTTCCCCGGACCTTGACACGTTTGGAGGGTGTTGGGCCCTCCCCATTCCCCCGCGACCTTCCAGGACTTGCCACCAACCGCTCCACCATGGCACGGAGCTCGTCCACCGTCCTCTCAAGCCCAGCGATCCGAGCCCCTAAGGACTCGCAATCGGGTGAGCTCCTGAGGAGGTTAAGAGCAGACCTAAAGGAAGCCATCCTAATCACAAAACCTTTTTTTTTTAATTTACGCTGAAGGCCTAGCAGATAATTTCCTGCAGGGAGTGGCTAGGGAGCTGACAGCGGGAGGTAACTGACTTTCACTTTTAGGACGCTAAAGATAGGGGAGGAGGGACAGGTGATGTAACGCAAGTGAGCTATGAGGGGTTGAAGCACTGACGAACAACGCGAGAAAGATCTGTGTTTTTGGATTCAACCTAACTAAATGTTATTATATTAAATAAGTGCAAAAGTAGTAATTAAAGAGGCTTTAACTGGCTATATGTATAAATTACAATATCAGTCGATGGTTTTACAAACGGTCTTAGGTAAAGGTTTTTTTTAATAACGTTATATATACTATATAAAAAAGGGAGATGGAGAGTAAACTATTTAACGACTAGAAAAAAAAAACAACTATCAATCAACAAGAAAAGAAATGTAGTTAACTATTCAGTATCAGTAGACTAGGCGTAAAACTAAAAGTTCAAAACAAAAGTTCTAAACTACTAAAGTTAAAACAACTTCACAACTAAAATAAACAGAGTTTTCAATAACGATGATAAAAAGAATATTATAGACTCAGTAATAAAATATATGTACTTAAGTAAGAGTTAGGTTATAATTAAGTTCTATTCTAATAAGATTCTCTTACTACCCGAACACCAGAATCATAAACTAACGATATGCAATAACAATTTACGTACAATAGTATGAAAATATACGTGAGGATAAACAACAGAGATAATAAACTACAAAATTAAGATATGATAATATGCCGCAGAAAAAATTACATTTATCTATAATGCAGCTACGCAAACGTGATGGCTCAATCTTTTATGTAAATATAAATCCGATTTATTTTGAGACGAAGTTCTCAATATTCTACAAACTCCAACAAACTACAATAGGTAGATAAAATCGTGACAATAAAATTAGGAAAATTAATTGTAAACTAGAAAGGTTGGAAATGTCGTTTTCCTCTCGATCGATAAGAGACTATAATGACTGCGTTAAGACTTTGAAGTAGGTTAGTTGATAGGTAGTGTAGCTGATTAATTCATATGCACCCAAATGCATGTTTCTAAATCTGCCGAGTTGTGCTAACACCATGTTGTGCTTGTTCTCCGCATGACTCTTGTTTCATGTTTATTTAGTTTCATTATAGATCATTTTAGTAGTTTCTAAAGATTCTTTAGAATACCTTTAGTGTGCTGCATGTTGGTGTAAGTTAATTACTTCATTCTAGTTAATGCTGTTGATAAGTCACCCCCTGCCAGACACCCTTTTTGTGGTTTGTAGGGTAATAAGAAGATGTAGAGGTTATGCTAGAGTCATGCGGAGAACATGAAAAACATGGTGTTAGCACTAAGTCGCAGATTTGGAAACATGCATGAAACAGGAGATCATCTATTAACCGGTTACACTACCCATCAGCTAATCTACTTCGAAGTCTAAACGCAGTCGTTATGGTCTCTTATTACGAGAAAATGCCATTTTTAACCTCTCTGTTTTACTATCCATTTCCATAATTTTTGTTCTCATGATCTGATCTACCGAAGTATGCTGTAGTTCGTCGGAAAATAAATTGGTTTTGTATTCACATAAAAGAGTGAGTCTAATTCTCAATCGACAGTCGGAAAGCGAACCTCATCCCAGTTTTTGCAAGAGGTGAGTAACACCAAAAGGACTATCATGACGGCCTTTCAAGTATCTTGCTAATCTTTTAATAAAACACGATATCTTCCGGGTGGCAGGGCGTATATTTTTGACCCAACTCTGCGCTCTCAGTACTGAGGAAAGAGAGCGATAATTCTTCTGACGTTTTCTTGGTGATTGACATAAAAATAAGAGAAGGAAAATAAAGCCCAATTCACACGATTGTCGATCCAGTACGAGACTAAATGTTACCATAATTGTTGTGCTAGATCAGCTCTAGGACACAAACTAGGTCAAATAGGTTTTTTCAGTAGTGACAAATATCCTAACATGAATTGTAGATGCAATCTCCGGCATGATATACTCCTGCATGTAAATGCAATGCAATCTCCGGCATGATATACTCCTGCATGTCTTAGAACCTTATAGTGCTATTTATTTGTCGCATTAACAATGCTACCCAGCTGTTATATTGTGAGTAGTGTGCTATATGGTAGCATGTTCTTCTACTTATCACTCTCCTAGTTTGTGGTCTAACGGCGTACCGTTGTTGTGACTGCTTTTGGCCTGCGCCTGGCATTCGGGGGAACGCTCGCGGTTCTGATTTGAACTGGGATGAGTGCTGCATGCCTGGTGTGGAATCACCCCGTGCCACACACCCTAGTGGTGGCTTGCACGGTATTTCGTAGATGTAGATGTAGACCATAAGGTCCGAGAAGTTTTCACGCAGTCATTTAAACTCGTACTGGCGAGGAAGCGGTATTGTCATCCGCTCGTAATTAATCGCCCATCATTATTTCAACGTATGGCAATAGAAAACTAATCTATGGCATCAAGTGACCTGAAGAATTGTCTGGACATTTTTATTTACTGTTGATTTTACAGGCATAAAAATACTACTAACTACTAGGAGGGTTTTTCGATGAGAACTGATCCTACCAAAATTTAAGTAGTTGAATGACCATATTTTAATGTATTTTTCCACATTAATACCCGAATGAATTGACAGATAAGATCATTTTATAAATTTTATATCACCTTTCATTAACTCACTTTTCCAACATGGTGCGATGGCTATTTGAGATATTTGATGTTTTTTGTACCCTTCATGTCTCACGAACTAATGTTGAAAGAGGAATGAAACAAATGATACTTGGCCAACAAAATTGTATAATACCCGTTAATGTTGGTTCCCTTAACAATGATGACGGATTCGGTTGTTCTATAACAGAGGATCCGCATTATCAAACTATTAATTTAAATTTTCTTCCGTGTTATATTAGTAATTCCTGCATACAGCAGTCGAATTTTCCCAATGATGAGCATACGTCACAATAGGCACCTTGTGGTGCGCGTGTCTCATGACGAATCTAATTTTTATATTTGATTATTACTTTTGAAAAGGATATTTTTTTGTATTTTGTTTGCAACCTGGCTTTTCATATCCAAGTTACGTTGCTAGTTTATCATTGTTGCCAATAAATTAATGAGAACACTTGTTTTAGCATTGTAGCTGTCGGTGTTGAAGTCGGTCTCCTTTCTTATTGTTGTTATTCAATTAGTTGTTCCCTCAGTCATTAAGTGCCTTCTGCTGTGAACAGTGGTGTTTTTCGGCTGTTTTGCAATGGATTGTGAAATACAGAACTCAGTTGTTTCTTTTTCTGGTGAGGAGTGCCCTAGGTCAGTAAGTGGCCATTTTGGACAGTGTTTAATACATGCGCGTGGTTACAGGGGTAAGTCACCATAGTATTCACTTTTCCGCTACTGTAAAACTGCCATATTTCTCTTACCAGGTGATTCTCCTGGTCCATGTTTATCCACACGCTGTTTTTTTGGAAATATATTTATTTTCTATGACTTATGTTTTTAATAGCTTCCACACCGGAAAGCGAAGTCTTAAAATGTCTTATTTTGTCCGCGAAGTCAACATCTTTTGCTTTTGAAAAAGAGAAAAATAACGCGAAAGGTCTATAACGCTGTAGAGTTTTTTTAATTTTATTAATTTAGCTCGCGATGTTTTAGATCTGACATTTTTTCCTCCTCCGAGTATTTCGTTTCGTATTTTATGACAAAATCGGATTTCAACCGATTCGAATTCTATCGGAATCGAAAAAAATCACGCTTCAACTTTAATTTCAACAATAAAGAAATGAATGAGAAAACAGAAAAAAAGGTAGGGAGACTATCTCCTGTACATTTGTATGGTTTAAGTTTCATACTTTTTTTAAATCTGTACTTGATATCGGAAGAAAAGTGTAAAAATTAAATAACTAAGAGACTCATGCCCGAAATTTTGGAAAAATGATATTCGCAAAGAAAGGAATGGGATACATTTTTCAAAATGGCCTTAAACATTCAAATCATTCAGGTTCATCCACGTTAAAAATGTATTTTAAAAAATGGCCATACTATTATTATCAATCGGTTAATTTATTTGGAATCACCCTAGATGATATAGAGACAGTGGCGCTGGGATCAGAAAGTTTCGTTCGCGCGGCAACTGTGCAAAGGTGTGCTTTGTCAAATGTTACTAGATCCTTCTGGTAGCGAGTGGCAAACAAGTACCTCACATCGACTATGAAATTAAGTAGCTGAGCGAGTATGAGACCGTCCATGTTTCGGCTCCATAAAGTACAACACTCCAAATAAGACATTTCGCAAATATTTTCCATTGGCTGAAAGTAGTTGGTTGACTTTACTGAAGGCTGCCTTTCCCTATGATATTCTACTTTTTATTTCCTCCGGACTACTTTCATTCCATGTTATGACACTTCCAAGGTGTCTAAAGGATGGTATTGGTTCTAGCCTTTATGAATTCACTGTCATCCTTCATTCCGAAATGTTTTTCTGCCCTCTAGATTTTATCCACCATTTCCTGTAACTGGTTTTCACTACCTTCTCACATTTGTTACATAATGGTGCAAATTATTAAGTTATTTCTCTCATAATGTTTCATTTCTTTATGATAAAACTCTTTTTAGTGGCAGATTTCTCGTGATTGTCTGTGCGTTTATGAGACAGTAATGTTGGATCGTTCATGATCGATTCGTTCAAAATGATTGAATCACCAAGTGAGTCAAATGACTCATGATTCATTTCGGAAAAATGATTCGATCATTCAATCATTTTGTGTTTCCGTCTGCCGTGTGATTGAATGTGATATTAAATGGAAAAACATATTCACATGTACGTTATCCGTTATGTATAGTCATCAAATTTCTGAGAGATATCTAGTGAGTTTATGTTTGTATAGCATAGTTAGAGACAAGGCGCTCATTTTAAAAACGATGAAATTTAACCCTTGTTACAATATCAGAGCATCATTACAGTTGGTAAACTTGATATGAATTTTAATTACCTGCTCAATTGAAAGCTCCTAATTGAATGGAATTCAATAAAGCAGATCAGAAAACATTCATGCACATTAATTTGTGTAGTCTGAGCTAGTGATTTAATTTTCATGTGCATAGTTTGACGTTATTCTTCTTGAATTCAGAGTCTGTGACAGTTTTGCCTCTCTAAATATTCTCGTGACAATAGTACTTGGAAATCTCCAATTTAATGCGGATCCAAAATTTGTGGAATATGGAAATCAATCAGCCTTCCTAAATTTCTAAGCACGATAGTAATTATTCGAAATAAATTATTCAAATAGATTGATGGCATCAATTAGCATCATTCGGGTGTTTGAGTCTCTTCAATCTTGATTCATTCGAGTCTTTCGATTTACGTGAGTCTCGTGATTCATCTAATCAATCTGACTTACGAGTCATAATGAATCAAATGATTTAATCAGTTGATTGAATCTTTTAAGTTACTCGAATCAAAATGATTGAATCACTAAAAATGATCGACTTAGCCCATCTCTATGAGACAGTATCGTGATAATCTCCAATATAAACGCATACTTGTTGTGAATAATCGTTCCCAGATATGCATCGAATAGTCGGAGGAAATAATTGGAAAAAAATACAAACAAGTGTAGCGAAGAACACAAACCAAATGCTCAATCGACCAATCATAAATTCAACAGAGCAGAATTTAAGCGTTTAATATTGTTACGGACTCAGTATTCAAGGGTAAATCAATAATTAATTGCAGCAACAATAGAAACGTGGAAATTGTTGTCCATTCATTGATAATTTACGATGTCATCCGATTAATACCTTAACAATAGCATCGAGGTTAACGCTATTTACACACTAATAAAATGGAACGTTGAACTCTTAATTTAAAAACAGCGATTCGGGTAAAGATTGTGACTGAGTAATCTCTTAAAACTCGTTTTAAATACAACCCTTATGAAATATTTTAGTCACAATCATGAATACTGACCATATCCTTCCTTAGGATTATTTTTGCTAGGCGAATCTTGCCCATTTAGTCACTAAATAAAACATATCATTTAGCCATTTTACAGAATTTCTGTTTTCTTCAAGCCAGTAAAATTACGTCGTTATGTTAGATTTTTGTCACAGGTTTGGAAGTTTTTTCCTGATCTTTCCTCTGTCCATATTTTCTCCTAGGTAAAAACTACTTAAAATTTCATTTGCTACTTTTTAGGCCTTTTTCACCATATATCCCTATGAGGGTTGGATTCAACGATGCTATCGGTCGTCTAGGGGACAGTGTACCAAAAAATGCTGAATTGTCAGCAATTTGATGGAGGTTTTTTTTCAAAGTTTTGTAAATAACTTTGTTTACTTTGTAAATGTGATCATAGCTCCTCACCATATACCCAAACCATACCTTCCACAGTGTAAATTGTAGTTGACTTTCCCAAAACACAAACTATGATTTTTTCCCCCTCTCCTCCCCCTAACCCTTTCCCACCTCCAAGCATTCTCCCCCCACGCCCGCCTCCCACACCCCCTCACCCCTTCTCTCCCAGATTCCTTCCCCTCCCCTACCACGAACCTGTATATATAGAGTAACAGATGTTGTATTTGCGCCTGAAGATGACACGAAGTGTCGAAACCCGGGTTGTGCTATTAAACCTATAGTGGAGTATACAAAGTTTTATTTAAGGTACTTTTTTGTAAATAATTTGGAAAACAAAAACTAATTGCATGATTAAGAATTTTTATTCAATTATCTTTCCAATGGTATTCATTATGGCTTTTTTTGTCTATCATTTCTTATTTTAATATTCAAAAGAAAAAAGGTCTGCGAGAAGTATAAATGAGCTTTACATGTATTTCGTTTGTCAAGCACTTTTACTCATCTGATATCGAACCGGAGACCATAAGTTACCTATTATTTACGCAGAAAGGGCATTTAATAATCCTTAAAATTTGAAAGCTGTGCTGCATTCGATTAAATGCGTCGTACAAATAAAAATTGTGTTCAAATTATTCATTCATTAGAGATACTAACGTAAAATAATTCTGAATAGTGACGAAAAACGCACTCAAGTTTATAACGCTTTTCATTATTCATTTGTATTTTTTGTCCAAAATATGGATAAATGTTGTGTTTGCTCATGAGTCTCCTAAATCGTGTTTGTAAACTGCCGAAACAATTTCCTTTTGTTTCTCCAATGAAAAAAATCATTGTAATATAAACTTAGAGATTTGAATTATCTCGATAGATTGCTGCCCAGCTGCTTAAGTCCTACAAGAGACAATTATCGTGTTTGTATTGGTTTCTGTGCGAGGATGTAATGATGATAGAGGTGATTCGAATGCCGAGCGGAACGGCTGTTACTCCGATAACATGGATACTGTACTCAACCGTACTGAATAGTGGATTCATTTGCACATGGGGTGCACGCGATTCTCTTTAATATCAGCTTGGCAAGCGGAGATGCCTTTGCATAATGCAATTCAACTGTATTTCCATGCTGACTCTGACGTTAATCAGAGGAAGCTGTGTTATTTCAGGAGTGCGGCGTTTGGAATGGCTCGCTGCGGCCTTGCTTTATCGCACAGTTCCCCTGAGAGTAATACAGCCGTTGAAGCGTTATGGTGTTGCGGGCAGTATAAACATCGGGGGGAGGCCGAACCTTGTTTAGAAGGTGGCTGGAGTATTAGCAGTCGAGGGTCATCGGGAGCGCATTGTAAAAACTTTTCAGTCAGGTTAAAAAATACTAATTTCGCATTTCATTTCAGCTAGTTTGAGCGAGATAGTTCTCTAACAGACTTCTCGGGATAGGTCATGATGGAGGCCATTTTTGAACGTTATGATTTTATTTCAGTCATTGTAGGAAGCGTGAATTAAATATTCATTATTAATGGAGCAGCAATGAATTTTATTTTACTGAAATTTTAATTAATTAAAGAAAAATATCTTTGGTGTCTTCAACGTACCTATTTTTTTCACTCGGTACGTTTAAAACTCCTTGACTACGGGAGGATTTTCGTGATCCTGAAAGAGTAACTTTGCTGACAATGTGATTTATTTTCAAAAACAGTCGAATAAACAAACTACAAACTTATTTTTTTTACGAGATTTAGGTTTTGAGAAATTCCACACTTTTTTAAAATAAGGTCTCTCTTGAGAACATGTACGTAACATTTCTCATGTAAAAGGGCTCTTATTTTTTGTGAAAAATCTCGGAAAGCAAAAAATATTTGTCAGTAATATACATATTTAATAATTAAAATTCTTCTAGATTTTTGGAACTTTATCTAAAAAATAGCGGCATTTTTATATAAATCTCGAATAAATTTGTAGGCCGGCTGCTCCAATCCTAAGTTGTTGTATGGAGGTTAGCAAATTATTTAAACAAATTTAATTTGCGGTTGACCGACTCTGTCTTTTTTTATTTATTTTATTTGGAATATGTAGAATCGTCACGAGGTAATTATCTCGAAATTGATTTAATGGGTTTAAAATGGGTTTATTATATTTTAGTGTTACTGATGTGTTTTTAGTTATCGTGCAATGCTGTTGGACCCGTCAGTACAGGAAAGCAGTATTGTCTGAATCAGTTAGGCTGTGTTTGCCAGGAAACTTCAGTACCATTGTATATGCGCTATCGGCCACCCCTAAACATGGCGGCGAATAGCACTCGCAAATCGAGTGACCATTCTGCTGTGTCACCTCCCGGCCGCGCTTCCCGCTCCGTCACTCCTCGCGTGACCTAGGTCACAGCTGCGCTGTCCTGCATTATCCGTGCAGCACGGAGGCATTGCCGCGCGCCCGGAGGCAGTCATGTCAACGAGGACGCCATGTCTCGGGCTTCCCCCGCCCGCCCGCCGCCGAAATACGCCCTCTGTGTGCCTTGCAATCCATGTGTGCGGGAGTCGGAGTGTAGAGGAGAGGACGAACGGACGGCCTGCGGCGTAGCGGGGGAGAGAAATGAACCGCTCGACTACCTCTCCATGTCACCAAAGGTCATGTATAGCGTGTGAGGTCGCCCGAGGGGGCGGGGAGAGGGTGGGGGTGGGATGCGGGCGCGGGGGATTGTGGGATACGCGGAGTGAGAGAGGGGAAAGAGGTGACAAGGGAGCGAAAGGCTAGTCTGCCCTGCAGCATATTGGACACATGTTCTGCGGAAGGTAATCCGCCTGTAGCCTGACGTCGCTCGTCCCGTGTTCCGGTCCATTCCCACCCCCCCCCGATATCCCGCTCTCCCAACTGCCGCCCCTCTCTGCCCCCAGGGGTGGTCAAGCGAGGATGTCACGGGAGAATAGGGGAGGGGGGGCGTGGCAAAACCTCCCCTCTCCGCCCCCCCCCGGGTAGAGTGCGGAAGTGGCGCGAGCTAATTGGTTGACGGCCCGAGAGCCGCGGCTATTGATTGGTTGCCAAGTGGACGCTCTCACAGCGGAGGGAGGGGAAGGTGGTGGGTGGAACGGGGAGATGGATTTCGGGTGTGGGGGATGTGGGTCGGGTGTAGTCGGGCCGTGGTGTGCGTACGGTGTTCTTTGTATAGCGAAAAGTCTTGTTTCGGAGGCGGAATGGTAGTTTCCATGGAGATGCGGCGAGGGAGGGCGCTTCACGGGGAAAAGAGGGATTAGCGGTGTCTCTCCCTCCTCCCGACTCTCGTCTCTTTCCGGGGAGAACGGCCGGAAGGGATCGTTCTATTCCTCTCTCTCTCCTTATATCTTCTATTCCTCCTACTTCTGGGTGCGGCACGGCCAAGAGTCGAGGCGCCGCCGTATCGTTACGGAAACGGACATGTTACCCAGCGCCAATTCTGATGTAAGCTCGTCCTCCTCTTCGATTCTCTCAAAGGAGTGGGAGTCTTCGCATTTTCCTCAACACTGCGAAAGATGAAGCCCAAAAATATTCGCCGCTCTGCGTTTCGAACAAGTTGAAGACCACTGCAATAGAACTTAACCCTCTATGTAAAATACGCTTCTTTTCCAAAATCGATGATTTATTAGTCAGTAGGAATATTGAGTTATAATTCCTGAAGTATAGCTCGAGTGGAATCACACAGCGCTCTTTAGCGCTCACAAACGACGATGAAAGTTGAGATGTGCGAGAATGAAACGTATCATAACAATCCAATAAGTAGCATTCTGTTATTCAACCATGAAGGCGCGAATAAAATATGTAACTCAGTTGCAATTTCCCCACTCTTTGTAATAAAAACCGACCGTTGTTTAGACATCTAACGCAAGAGAAGTAACGACTGAGGGATTTTATTTGCACCATCATTGATGTAGAATATTTCTACAAAATAACACCTAAAACTCTTTGATACTTTCATAGCATTCTGTACCCTCACAACAGCTAGCGTAGAATGTTTTGTGTATGTTTTTTTTAATAATATCACAAAATGCGTTTAAATACGTTTTCGATGATTTCGATTTATATTCGAAAGGATGGCTGGTGCAACCTATTTGCATATTTTCTTGGGTGTGCAATGGTGGTAAATGCACAATGAGCAATTTAATGGCGGCGTGTGTTGGAAATGGTTACGAAGACCCATATCGATAGAGCTGCGGATACATCGAATCGAACCGCCCTGTTAGGTATGAGTAAATCCATAACTACTATAAAATTTTGACACCAATTGGTGGAAGGTTTTCATGATAATTCAGCAAACTTTGTTACTTTCACAATCAGGATGGCGATCGTCAGAGAATACCGGGAAAATCTGGAGTTGTCCGGAGATTTTGAAGCTCCGGAAAATTCAGGGAATTCTCGTCACAGTCAGGGAGGAACTGGGATATGAATCCTCATTATTTTTATACCATTCTGTTTATCGCCCAGTCTTTCCCGCCCATTATTTCACTAACTGAAACTGAAGTCCGCCGCTGACGTGCATTGAATGAGCACCATCAAATCGTGAAATATTCATTGTGAATCTTAGTTATTTAATTGTGAATCAGACGTACAATGCATCCCTTTTGTGTATCCTTTTTGCGATATTTACCAAGTAGTGTTAAAATTCACGATCTCGATATATTTCGCCCGACGCAAGGGATCCGAGGCTATGTTGTTCGGAAAAATTTACCTCGCGTTTTATTTTAACTTCCGAAACTCAGGTCGAGAAGTAGCTGGAAGACTCTAGCTTATAGTAAACACATACAATATTTAAAAAAATGCTGCATGCATGCATTATGAAATTTTTGAATTAAGAACTGCAATTAGATTTAATTCAGCAGAAAAATATTCCAATAATTGGTGACCTTTTGGCGATTGATCGGGGAAATTGGTAAAACCATCAGTGAAAAGTCTGGGAAAAATCAGGGTATTTTAAAATTGGATATCAGTAGCCACTTACACAATTAACTGAGGACGAAATGGATTGTGTGTTCATAAATTCTCGATAATTTATGGGAGTGTAAATTTGCGTTCAAAAAGAGACTAAGAATGACATTTTGTGAGGCTCGGTTAATATACGATATTGTCGTATATTGTCGCTGGAGCGAGACCTAAATGTGCACCAATTGCTAAATATTTCCCTCGTTTTTATCAGTGGTCGACAATTTTTGGATTGGACGTAAAATAAGTGTCGATAGTTGTTCGCTTGGTGTCATTATAAGCCAAAATTGTGGTATTTTGAAGATGATGAGACTTAAAGACTTACCATCTACGGTGAATACCTTAGGAAAGATATTTTACGATGTGGAAGGGTGGAAAAATTTAAAGACTTTCCCAACACGGGCGATAGTCTTATCGGTTGGTCATTTGACATAGACATAATGAGGAATTATTAGTGCATTATGCTTACCTTAGAGGTAGGGTATTGCTATTCATTGTGAGTTTGTATTAACTTTCTTATGTTTGTTCCCTCTATTTTTCATGTGACCCAGGAGATCGCCTTCTCGACATCCCGTGCAAAGTTTGCGGCGACAGAAGTTCCGGGAAGCACTACGGAATCTACAGCTGCGACGGTGAGTAACAGTGACAATTCTAATGATTCATGATTAGTCAGTTTGGGCACGATGTTACGTCTCCGTGACACATATTCACGTAACTATTCGTTACTTTTGGAGATGTGCTATCTTTAAGGAGGAACCTGTGCTTGGATTTAATATTTTCATAAGGCGTACAAAGTTTACTTCAAAGAGTAAATTTAGGCTTATTGCTGCTTCTATTAAATTTTTTTAAATTTTGTCCAAATACTCGTCAGGGTAAAATCAAGGAGCATAAATTGTAAAGTGGAAGCTTTTACCTCGTAAATAAAACCAGGAATAACTCCACGCCTCCATTGCCATCTCGGAAGTTATAATATCATGATTATTAAGCTACCTTAGAGTAGGGTATAATTATATTTAAGCGTAAAACATTTTTAAATTTATATGCAACGCCTAGTGTTGCAGTATTTTACTAAGAAGTTTAATAAACAAGGTAAACAGCAAAAGTCTCCATAGGCAACGTTGAAACATTCATCGCCATTGCCTCCATTCTCATTTCGGAAGTTATGATATCATGATTATTTAGGGGACTAGGGGAAGAGTATAATTATCTTTAGGCTTAAAATATTTTAAATGTATATTTAACGCCTAATTTTGCTGTTACATACTAAGAAGGTTGATAAATAAGGTAAACAGCAAAAGTCTTCATTGGCAACGTAGCCACATTCATCACAGTATGTCGGCTATGTGCTCCGGGGGTAACCGGCATTCTGGCATTTATACCTAATTACTCTTGTTATATTATCGATGCCCAGTAGTGACCAGTGACCCTGTCAGTATCGATACTAGTACATATCTTACTGTTTTTTGATCAATATTTATCTGGCGAAAATTGAGTTACAAAAAGTTGCTCAAGAAATGCTATTTTTTGGAAAATATTTTTCTTACGTTTCCACCATTGTGGAAAAGTACGAAACTTGTTTTCACTTACTGAAAAAAATTCTTCCTCGAAGTGACACCTCAAGGTGTTAATTTTATGCTCATTTTAAATTTATTCAAACATTGCAACACAACTGCCTAGTTATGGTAAAAGTGTTCTTAAAGTCAAATAATCTTTGAATTATCATCATATTGAATACATTAATGTATTTCTGATAACGAATGTGCGTTGCCATTAAAAGCAGCGTTTTTAAAGCAATTCAGTCGATAGCGACGGATATAAAATTTTGTTGCCATTCACGTACACAGAGAGGGCACTTGCTATACTGACCAATGCTAGAAGCTGAATCTAGTCCGCCATCTTCGTTGACCCTCATTTTTCTGCAGGGCTTGCGGGATTACGCACAAATTTTAGCCAGTTTACCATGTTTTCCATCGATAACTTACTAGAGTACAGCATGCACGTACTTGTTTAATGTGTATTCACCTTGCATTTATTGTCTATTTATTTAAATTAATTATGATCCGTATTCCCGCTGAATTCTAGGGTAAAATCGAGTAGAACTCATAGCAAAAGGTAACCAATGTATGATCGATGAGTTGCTTGTCGTTAATTTCAAACAGATGGTTGGTATTTTGCTTTACATTTGCTAATTTATCCATACCGTTCTACTATCCGTAGGAATGTAAGGAGAGAGCCGGGTTGTACAATGCGGTCGTTATTTCCGTTATAGGGCTTCTATTTGATGACATAGTGCCCTCATCATACACCTCAATGGTTTTGGCTCGCACAGTTGCAGTGGTACATTCATAATAAACTAATATGTAAGGAGTTGTGGCATTAGAGGAATATGAATGATGTCCTTGGTGACTCCATCATGTCGTATACTTGTAAACTTAACTCGCGAGACCTCCGCCTCAGATCGCATCGGCCCGTTGCCGCTCTCATCCGCGGTCTTGCAACGCCGCGTTCATTGGAAGTAGGTAATCGATGGCTTCAGGACGGTTTATTGGAGGGTCGCTCGAAAGCGTTGACCCCTTTGGACTTTCGCTCTAGAAATCCATCGAGGTCACTGAATTATTTCCCAACCATGAGGTTTTATTTGTGCCACTTGAGGCAATTTTTTGCTCAAAAGACTTCGAAACAGATTCATATCTTTATTCGGTTGCAATTAACCCAAAAGAGCAGTTTTTTATTATGTTTTTAGCTTTAGTGCCCCCCGAGGGCGGGGAAGAAAATACATGAAAATGACAGCTAAGCTGGAAAAAGAAGCGTTCTTTATGATAGTGTGAGCGAGATAGTTCCCCAGTCATAATGGAGACCATATTCAAATGATACGTTTTAGTTTTAGCAGCTGTTGGAAGCATGAATCAAATAATATATTATTAATGGTGAAATAGTGTACTTTTATTTGGCTGAAGGTCTTAGTAATCAAATAAAAATATCTAAATAATTCTATAATTTGACTAATTTTTTCAACGTGATACGTTCAAAACTTTAACAACGAAGGTTTTTTTGTGACTAATAATCAGTTACTGCTGTCACCGTAAGATTAATTCAAAAATAAATAGTAGCGAAAATATGCGTACTTCACACTGTTACTGTTTTGACCAAATCTAGGAGTTAGAGGGTGTTAGGGTAGTCATCATTAAAATAGGTGTCTCTGGAGTGCATACTCGTACAATTTATAAACGGCTTCATTTTTGATCAATAATCTAGGAAAATAGTTCTCTTAGGAGCTGATATTTTTGTATCTTTGGAATGCTGAAATATTTTTATTTAAATAAGACCAAATTCATTTAATTCTTTGTTGAAATTATATTTCGCGTAAACTACCATAGCCAGACTATTATGGAAGAACAATAACAGGCATAAAATTAAGGAAATAGACTCCAGAACCAATAGGAATAAAAGTTTACTTTTCTACTCACAACAAGGGATCCTATGAGCAATAGATGATTTCTATGGTACGTACTTTGTCCCTCACTAGAGGGACCTCACATCTTATTATAGAGCCGAACTATTATTGAACAACAATCACAGGCATAAGACTTAGAAAATAGACTCCACAACCAATAGTAATAAAAGTTTACTTTTCTACAAACAATAAGGGATCCTAAGAGCAATAGATCAGTTCTTTGGTCCCTACTTGGTCCCTCACAAGGTAAAGTAGGTTTTGCACTTGTACTAAATCTCATTATTATTAATATTTAACTACTTATGCCTAACATTGTCATTAAAAAATATTCCTCTTGATGTTTCCGACGAGATAGGATGGGGCTGAGGACGGGGACTCTTTGTAAGAGTGAAAAGGAACGTTTGGCAAAAAATAAATACGGAGGTTTGCGTTGTACGTCGGAAAAGTAAGGAGAAATTGCGGTGGACGGAGAGGAAGACAAGCGAGAAAGTTAGAATGGTGAGCGAGGAAAGGAAACTTCTGAATAAAAAGTGGTAGGAAAAAGTGATGAGGGGTAAAATGTTGCTGAAGGCCTTGATAGAGAAGATGACGTTAGGGTAAGCAAAGAAGTCGAAAGAAGAAAATCGGGGACGTGTACTAAGATGAAATAAGCAGTGTTTTGGGGGATTATGGAGCCTTTGCTAGTAAGTACTTAGAGGGTTTTTATTATTTTCCATCTCAACCGGTATGATACCCATTGGAGGCTCTGGCTTGACTATATCTACATCTACTAAACTCCGTGCAAACCACCACTTGGATTGGTGGCACAGTGTGATTCCATACCATGCATACACCACTCATCCCAGTTCAAATCAGAAACCCGCATTTTCCCCCGGCCGCTAGGTGCAGGACATCTGTCAGGACGACTAGGCGCGGTCAATCCAGAAACTTGGAGAATACATCGTTGACAAACATACTACCATTCAAAACTAGTTATGATACAACTAATGGTTAGTATTGCTCATGAATATACGCATGGATTTCTGACTCGTCGCCAAAAACTGTTTCCGAGAATTTCGTAAACAAACAACTTTGTCGATTGTTGTGCTGTCTAGTGATGAAAGACGCCAGTTAAAATGTAAATAAAGTCTACAGATCGTAAACAATCACGTCTTACCGATTTTACTCACCAGTAATCATAATGCAGTGAAGAAAAATGTAGCACTACACGCGGGACGCGCGGGAATTATACACTTTCTTTATATTGTCCGGTCTACAGATATTTTTAATTCCTCTCTAAATTTAATTACACAAATGCAAAATTAATTTCTTAACACTTTGTGACTTATCACTGCATCAAGTAGTTCATATCTCTTCACTCGTTATTAAATTTTCATCATAGTCTCACGTTAGCAACAATCAACAACGGCCATTAACGAGTCGTCTGAGAAGACTTTTTTCTAAGTAGCGCCAAGGACTGGGTGAACTAAATGTGGAAATTTAGGCAACACGTAGCCTAGGAAACGATTCCAAACATTTGAGTACATTATGTATATTCATGGTATTGTTAATGTGATAGGTAAATAGTACTACAGGGTACTGAATCTCGCCGGAAATTTCTAGAGGGACGAGTTGTTAATAATGATGTTAAGTACAAGTAGAATAATATAAATAATAATTATGATATTTAGTATAAGTGCTAAGCTCACTTTATCTTGTAAGGGGCAAAGTAGATACCATAAAACTGATCTATTGCTCTAAGGATCTTTGTTGTATGTAGAAAAGTAATATTTTATATCTATCGGTTATGTAGTCTATTTCCTTAATTTTATGCCTGTGATTGTTCTTCCATAATAGTTTGGCTCTATAATAGGATAGCCTGGTATAACAAACTCGGACTGAAAATATTGATGTCGGATAATCGCATCTATCAGTTGAAGCACGATTGACCTGGTGTGTTAACAAGTGCCGAGTAGGAAATTTTCAGCCGCATTCCGAGTGAACAAAATTGCCCAATTGGAGGTAGAATAGCGATGTGCTACGATATCGTATCAATGTAACATCTCTTGCCATTACAGCACTCTTGTTACAACTGGTACAACTAAAAAATGGTTACATCTCGAGCTTTGAAAAATAATCGAACGCTTTGAATAATAACGATTATATTTTGTTTCCGAATGACAACGAAATGAATAGCGAGGAGCGCCACGGACCTGCTGGTTCAGGTCGATTTGAAATCACAGAGTGAATGAGCAATGAACTAGTGGAATCAGATCTATCCCACCGGCTTGTTGCGTTTATCATACCGAGCTGATCCGGTCAGATCGATCTGAGATAGATTGGTAAACATAGTTTTTTGTAATTAACTCCACTTTCAAGGCTGATTTACGGTAAAACTATCCTAATAAACCCTATTTTCTGTTCAACTCAGTTTATAAAACGCGTTATTAAGGTGCCATATTTCAATTTTTATAAAATCTGGAATAAGTAACCATGAGGCTAGGGCCACCTTAATAATGATTTCATCAAAACCGTAATACCTATCGCTCTACTACCTCATTACTTATTGATCGCGTAATGTTTTAATTAGAAGAGAACATCAAAATCAATACTTGATTCTGTCATACTGTTTAGATTATCCGGTAACGCATTGCTGTTCCGGCCAGCGGGATCAGCGCGCCATTTCGCAGCTGCTTACAATCGCTTCTAAAAATAGGTTATATGAAAATCAATTTACGCTTCAGCTCTCCTTATAATGATTGAAATACTTCCATGCGCGCAATTACAAAAACTTATTACATAAAAAAAATTACAAAAACAAAAAAAAAAAAAAAAAAAACAAAAACAAAAACAAAAAAAAAAAAATGATTTGATTATAAATCTCCCCGCCTCTATTCTCGCCATGGGGAGAATTAATTGTGTTCAAACATGACGCTGGTACACCGAAGATCAGAGTGGGCGAGCGAGCCATTGCATCATCATCACCAGGGTGATGCTCAACAATGGGTTGCATTTAGTTAATTCCCTAATATGTGATTTGGACGCCGAATCTATTTCGCCCCTTCCCTACCACCCCCTCCGTTTCCTGCGTTCCTCCTATTGTAAACATCTGCGGCCCCAACCGCCACCTCGGGGGGTCGTGGAATCCAATTTCCACGCTGGACCCCCCCCTCACCCCCCTCCGTTCAAACCTCGCTGCCTCGCCAACTATTTTGCTACGATCGCCGCTGGAACACAACCAAGGCCCTGCTCCCCGATTACTCGATTAACTGATTTGCAATTATTGGTGCAGGCTGACTAATTGCAACAAAACAGTGGCGCGCTGGCGGAGTATTAACTGGGAGGCCGAACAAAAATACCATTTTGATATATACGAGTGTATTTGGATTGGGAGACAGCGTTCACCTGATTGTCATGTAAATCGCTGCGCTGTTGACACTTCCTCTCGTGTAATTCAAGGTCATCTAAGAAGGCTAATCCGTTGAATAATCCGCGGATGTATGTATATATGGGTATTTTCGTTTCTAATTGGAGCCTTCAATACATTTTACAGCGATCCTGGCGATTTGTGATTTTCCAGAGAAGTCTCAAGTGGAAATTTGACTATCCAATAAATCATTTCTAATAATTTTCATATTTTAAGCCTTTACGTGTATATACTAAGATCACCTGCACCACTATTAAAATCATTACTTCAATTCTCCGTTCAAGAATGCCCATTCACAGAATCCGCTTCCAATTATTCTCCGATTCTTTCTAATTCTAACTCCTCCGTTACATCTCCTTAGGTAGGTCGTTGTATAAATAGATCTCCATTTAAACAATACATAATTACGAGTTTTGGGGACGGAGTGGCGTCACATAATTAGGCTGATAATATTTTTATTTATCTGACATTGAATGCTTACAACATAATATCTTTGGTAAAATGGGGTGGTAACTTTAGGGAGCATTGGAGGTAAACCTGAGCTATGGCTACCATCGTTTTCAGAATGGGGTACGTACACATATATAAAGGAAATGCAAAATTTTGAAATTACAGTACATGTATCAGTAAACATAACGGTTTTAAGAAAACATCCTCTAGACGCATCAGCAAACAGCCTAGATTATATATTTTTCGTTTCTTTGTTTAGCATTTTTTAATTAAAACATGAAACAGGCAATAAATTATACACTTTAGGTCCTATGTACAAGAAAAAATGTTAACGTCGGGTTCGGCTTTGGTAATGAAATACGTTCTTTACATAGGGTTAAAGGAAAAGGATTGTACAATAATAACCCAGTTTTACCACATTTTATGTCAAAGACGCTGAACTTTGTAAATAAATAGATGTTTTAAGGGAGCAACCCAAGACAACAAAATCAAATGATTGTCAGCTCAAATAATTTGAACTTAAACAAGATGTCTCTATTCGATTTTATTTGGGGGCGTCATAAAATATCATTGCATCGTCAGAAAAATGTCGTTGATTGGAATATATTCGCTCTGATAATTCACTTTGAAAAAGGACTTAGTAAGGAAAATGATCAATGAAACTGCTCAGCAAATGTCGTGTCCCGTGCGTAGTATTTGCATACATGGCTATATTTTTTTATTTTCCCCTTGAAAATCAACCAAGAATAATTAATTGTACTATTATGTGGCATTTTGCTCCATAAACCGTCCTTTCATAGTTTTGGACCGGGATCTCTATGTCTTTTTCCTCTCTCTTGATCATTATCTTGGTCTCTCAACTTGTACTAATCCTTCTTCCGTAACAATTGCGTTCGAAAGTCGAAAATTGTCATTGTAGGAGAACGAACGCGTATTCTGTGCTAACCTTTTCATTAATTCCATCTTTCTGGTTTAATCTTCATCTTTTTTTTTTGACAAGCCCATTTGAATTGATTCATTCACGGAATCAATAAATGATTAAAGTAGTTTCTGCGAGATAGTTCCCTAATTATAATGAAGATCATAAACGAAGTATGCATTTTAGTTCCAGCGACTGTGGCAAGCATGAATTAATTATGAAATTGTTCATATAGCAAAACTATACTTTTTACGACTGAAATTCTAAGTGGTTAAAAAAATATCTGTGTAAGTCGTTAACTTGACTCATTTTTTCTAGGGGTACGTTTGAAACTCCTTTACGATGGAAGATTTTTTCGTGATTCTGTAAAAGTTACTACAGTAACTATATGGTTTGTTTTAAAAAGTGGTTGAGAAAACATAATTTCAGTTTATTTTTGACGAAATTTGGGTGTTATAAATTCCTCTTTCATAAATAATGTCTCTCTGGAGTGTATACACTTACCTTTTCCCATGTGAAAAAGCAGGTATTAATCGTAAAAAATCTGGGAAACTAGTTCACTTAGGGGCTGATATTTTTGAAAATATCTAAATAAGTCTTTAATTTGACGAATTTTTCGACGTGGTTCGTTCAAAACTCTTTTACAGCGAAGGTTTTTTGTGACCCTTAATTAGTTACTGCTCTAACTATAAGATTAATTAAAAAAATAGTTGAGTAAACATACGTACTTCACACTGTTACTTTTTTGACAATATCTAGGTATTAGAGGTTGTAAGGGTAGTCATCATTAAAATCGATCTCTGTGGAGTGCATACACATACAATTTCCATAGTAAAAGGGCTCATTTTGTTGTCAATAATCTGGGAAAGTAGTTCGCTACTAGTACTACTCTACTACTAGTACTAGTAGGGACTGATACTTTTGTATCCTTGGAAAGATGAGATATTTTTATTTAAAATGAGACCAAATTCATTTATTTCTGAGTGAAATGATATTCCCCTCAATCAACTTTAAATTTTTCTACTCAGTCAATTGTTTTAAACCTAGTGTTCCATGACAAAAATTTTCGTTGTTTGTTTCATATCCGAGGACAATTATTCTGCAATACACGTGGTTGTTCCCTCGAATGTTAGTGATTTACCTGGAGGGTATCTTCTTATTCCTGGCTATCCGCAGGTTGCTCAGGATTCTTCAAGCGGAGCATCCACCGTAGCCGCGTCTACACGTGCAAGGCCGCCGGTGACCTCAAGGGCCGCTGTCCCATCGACAAGACCCACAGGAACCAGTGCCGGGCGTGTCGACTCAAGAAGTGCTTCGAGGCGGCCATGAACAAGGACGGTGAGTACAAGGCCACTCTCTAGAGACCCGAAGTGAAGACCCCAATAGCTCGACCCTCCTCTCAAAGGGCGCTGACCCTTCTTCTCAAATCAATGGTCGACGGCGTAGAGAAACTTGGTGGTCCTCGCTTTTAAATATTATAATAGTAGGAATAGGAGAACTTCCTAGATTCCCTACTTGAATGTCTTGTGGAGGACACTTCAAGTGCAATACTCCGTCTGTTGGATGAGATTTTAAACCGTGATTCCCTTTGCGCCTTTTCTTAAGAGCAGGCCAATGCCGACGCCGGGTTTCTATCCACCCTTCCACCCTTGCCTGTCCCCAATGGCGCAAATGACCTTAACTGTCGATCGCATCCCCAAAATCCAAAGCCTACTAACAATGCTTGATTTACCTTTCCTGACCTCTAATTCTCCGCTCGTGAGTGGCACCATGTTTTGCTGTGCCTGTTGTTTTCCACCCTCAGATATTTTTCTAATAACTTCATAATTTTTGTTATGGTCTTGTAGGACATTTTGGGATCTAGTTTATGGGTAAAAAAGTGCCAAAAAAATATACATAATTTTTCTCAAATGAAAGCTCTAGCACGATCATGAGCTGGCTTAGCCAGGAAAAAATTGAAGATGAACCTGCACGATCATATGGGCTAGGGTGGAAAGGGCTATACTACTATGCTCTGCAGTTTTGTTATTTTCCCCCCTAATTTTATCTGCAGCTATAATTAATAATATTAAAGAAATAATAAAATCTGCAGCTACCGTTTGTTATTTCCCCCTTAATTTTATCTGCAGCTATAATTAATAATATTAAAAAATAATAAAATCTGCAGATACCGTTTGTTATTTGCCCCCTTAATTTTAGCTGTTCCCAGTGTATTCCTTAATGCAAATATGTGACGGCTGACTTCTGATTTTCCTATCTTTATGTAACTGCTCAATCCATAAAGTTTCAGCTTCGTATCCATATTACTCTTAACCTACTCGAAGTCTACAGTGCATTTCATTGCCACTAGATTGTCGTTAGCACCGCCAGCTCCTCTAATGCTGGGAATAAAAGGGTAACACGGTGTTCCTAAATCTCTATCGACCGATTACCATGTCAATTTGTACAGATCCCTCTCCTTTTCAGTTTATTTATGGGATTCGGTGCACCAACTAATCTTGACGTATATTTTCACTGAATGAATCAGTCTCTTGAGCATCGATGACCATATGAAAGCTGTCGTCTTGTCATCTCGTCTTAGTAAGCACAAGATTTCAGTGTATTTCGTGATCTGTTATTAACCCTTTTCAGAGTGCCGGATTTAAAATTATACTACCACCGTTCGAACACCATTATACAAGATGAAAACGATGTCTTAAGGTAACCGAATAGTGAATATTGTATTTTTAAGGCCATATTCTTCGAAATGTAAGTTTTTATGCAAGAAATTTTAGCCCAGTTCAACGAATTCAGCAAATTGGCCGACCCATTAGAATCTATTGTTTGTTTCTACGATTTATTGGAGATGTGTAACGTGGCTTGCGGGTCTAGACCGTATTCGATCTCAGGCGGCGCAATGGGCTCGTGGAATGTATTGGACCGACGTTCAAGGGACTCTCCTCGAGACTATTTGGTGAGAACAGATATCTCTGCCTCCCTGGGCCATAAAAAAAAGAAGAAATCCAAAGACGCTGTCTCTTCTCTCCCAGATCTGCGGACGCAATCTCTCTTCCATATTTTTTGTTCTGCGGAAAAGCAATTCTCGCGTGCATTGTGTGTCCTGTCGAATATTTTCCACACGAGGGGGCACCCCCAGCTGTGCGGACATAATTTCTTTCTCCCCCTCTTAAAACGGACGAGGGACCCACGCATTGACGCTCGGGAGTGATGGCCCGATTCCTCACTCGCCGCGAGCCGGAAGCAGTTCCGGTGAAAGACGTGGAGTTTGCCAATTGAAGGACGGGGGGCGATAACAAAAGATTCTGCCCGCATGACGCAACGCGTGAGAGGCGCGGAGTAAAAACATATTATGGATGATATACGGCATTTGGACGCGGCACAGGTATAGCACATGCATTGGGTTCATTGGCGCTATAGTCCGTTCCGCTTGTAGTTCGTCCTTCTTTGAAGATCTAATTCCTGTGTAAATCGTCATAAGACACAAGGTGTGACGTTGCTAATACTTGCCGGAAACGTAACTTAGTACTCTTGCCATGTACCTACCACAACTCTACGAGTCTTCCAATATGCAAATACGATTCCCTAGAGTCATTCATTTAAGTATTATACCATCTAATTGATAGGTTTTTGGATAGTACTTATCCTAACGTCGTAATTTCTGGCATATCATTCCGTTTTCCCTCCCTTTGGTGCTCCGCTATCGGATCCCTCTTGAATTCCTCATACCGTCTCCCGCTTTTCATTTCGTACAGAATTCTTATGCTCTTCCTTCCTCTTCCACGTTTTCCTTGTGTCTCCTGTACATTACCCACTTCAGCATTCCCTCTCTTTTTAATACGTTCACCGTCCACCTCTTCTGCCTCCTCCGAACGTCCGCTATAAGCTTCCTGTCCTCTCCCATCGTAATACTTCATTTTATATTCTAACAGCTGATTGGTAGGTTTTTGGATTGTGTTCATCATTATCTGTTTTCATTCCTATGGTTGACCCGCCATTTAATCCCTTGATTCGCTCATATTGTCTCCATCTCCCTATTTCGTCCAGAATTCCTATCCTCTTCCTTCCTCTTCCACGCTTCCCAGTGTTCTCCCCTCATTAAACTGTCTCTGCCTTCTTTAAACTCCACCGCCAGTTTTCTCTCCTCTCCAACCATATCACAAGGCTTCTTGTGCGTCTTTCTTGCCACCCAACAAACCCTCTCCATTCTCTTTCACACCCACAACTTATAAAACTTATCGCTTTGTTGGAAACGGCCTTTATTTGGGCAGAAGGTGAGCAAATGGAGCGTGAGTTTGGCAACAGAGATTTTCAATAGGTTCAAACTGTGAACTAAATGTAGAACGTTCTATAAAGCCTTTCGCTACGACGGTGACGCCACCCTTTTGTGTGCCGTTCGTGGGCGGCTAGACGACGGAGACAGCCACGCTACAGAGTAAACATATAACCGGCAGAAATTTATGAAATAACTTACCTCACAGGCTCTTTTGGGAAACTGAAGAAACTTGAATTTTCTTCCGCCATTCCAGAGTTATTTTTGCAGTTTATGGCTGAACACCATACAAAACCGCTTTTTCTAGTCTTATTCTTCTCCTCTTTCATTTTCTACGAGGCCTTCCAATACTAGCTGCTATGTAAATACCGTTAAATAACTGTGGAGCTGCTTAACTTTTCATATAACTCAGCTCTCAGCCAACCTCGCACTACGTGTCGCTGTCTGTGTCGCTGTGTCGCTGTGTGCGTACTAGTCGCAGTGGTCACAATTCACTTATTTAGAACATGTTGGAAAGCGCAATGAGATGATTACCACTTTCAGTGCCATCTGTCCTCTCTGTTTATCTTTACTCTGTGGCAACGCGCCTTCCTTGCCTGTCCTTCCCGAGGGGCGCGCCGTCTCGAGGGGCAGTATCCGCGGAAACGCGCAGCTACTAGATCCCTTTCTGGGCCCATTTCGCGCCCCATGGGGAATCTTTTAATAACTTCAGAGTGTTTCTTCCATCGACTGCCATTTTTCTTGTGTCCCCGCGATTGGATTTCTTTACGGTCCCATTTCTCTGTCCCATTTTGTGTTCACAATGGTTTTTATTATGTTGCGGTAATCGAAAAATACACATTACTCATACGCTCCTTACAATTTAAAGTCTATTTTTTTCTTAAGTGTGGCGGGGTGGACCTAATGCTGTTTTATTATTAAAAATGATACATCTCCAGTAGCCCTCCGAGGTCTTATCAGAAAAACTGAAAGCTGGTTATAGCTTTGTTGATCGATTTTCCGGTAATCGAACCGCAGCACTGATATATCCTTTTCGTTTTGATCTAAAAAATTTCTCCTAATTCTATTGATGTTAACCACGGGAATTTTATTCATAAATTTGTTGGATGGGGCATTTCTCCAGTATTCAGTCAGAGTCTTAACATAGAAACAATTTCTGTAGGCTTCCTTGTAGTATGTTCTTGGTGTGTTACGGGTGGTCAGGGTATTCTGAATAGCAATAAGAAGGAACAGTTGGAACGAAATTTTATTTCACCTAGAAGTCAAAGAATTTGGTCGTACATTATAGAAAAAATATCTCCCTTCCAAATAAACCAAAATATCAGCCCCTTACCGAGCTACCTTCTGAGATTTTGGACGAAAAATACCAAACATTTTACATGGGAAATGGTACGTGTATGCACTCCTGATAGACATTCTTTTTTTAAAAAATGAGGCTTTTTCAGCTCCAAAATCTCGTTTTGAAATCAACAGTGTGTAGTTTGTACATTTTTATAAACTATTCAAAAAATAAATCACATAGCCACTGCAGAAAATTTTCAAAATCTCAAAAAAAAACCTTCCGTTGATAAGGGAATTCAAATTGACTTCATGAAAATAATTAGTCAAGTTACAGATATTTTTATTTCATTACTTAGAATTCCTGTCGTATTAAAGTACATTATTGCACAATTAATTATACAATATTTAATTCTTACTTCCTACTTCCTTGCTGAAATGAAAACGTAAAATATATATGCGTGCAATTCGAATGTGGTCTTCATTATGACTAGGGAGCTATCTCACTCAAACTACCTAAAGAGTAGGTGGTTCTAAGAGTGATTAAGGAGTGAAGAGATGCTTACTGCCGCGATGGAAGGTTGAGGTTATGATTAAGAGGAAGAGGAGGTTATGGATTAGAATGGATTACGCGCGGTTCAAGGCAAGGAAGACGGACGAGGATGTGCTTCATATTGTGTGTGAGTAGAGGAAAATTCTGAATTGGATATAACGTTGACCTAATAGGCGATTAGTACATGTGTTGAATGTGTTGCATATAGTTGTTCATTTTTATGAGAAGAATGTTAATTTTGTAAAACAATGCTGTTTATTAGGTTGGTATTGATTTTGAGTTTTACTGTTGACAAAATAGTAGAAAAAGATGCTGTAAGTGAAGTGCCGGGATTCGAACCCGGATCCCTCGAATTTTTTCTCTTTTGTGGAATCGCGCACAGTTTCTGCACTGCGGGTGACTCCGTAAAAGTGGAACTCCGTGGCTAGTCCCGGATATCTTAAAATCAATCAATAAAATTGGCCTCATTAGTGGGGCTATGAATGGTGGGATGTATTTCAAGATTAAGACAGAAATCGTTTATGGAGACTGGGCACATTTCTTCCATTTTAACCCATCTTAACTGGTAGATTACCGTAATATTAATTATAATACGGAATGTTTACGCATACGATATGATCAGAATTATTCACGATCACAATTGGCATAGCTATTTCTAACTGTGAATTTATTTTATTTATTAATTCAGAATACACAGCCAGCGGTAATTCTGTGGGTTCTTTCGATTTATGGCAATGGCTGGTGGTAAATGGCGATAGATAGGGGGAGATGGCTTTGGTGTTTTCAATTTGGTGAAATTGATGGCTGTGAAATTATGGTAATTTTCAGTCATCCTAAAAAAATATAAAACTGTTACATCATTATATCTATACAAAAATGGGCATAATAATAACTATTATACTTTTCAGATCAGTGATCGGAGTTTTTAATGTTGCATTTGATAACTACGTCTAGTTGTTGAAATTTTTTTATAAAACCAAAAATTTTCGGGGGAGAATGTATCCCCATCCCCCCCCCCCCTGGAATCGCCCCTGGCTACTGCTGTACCTAAATCGACAGCACCCGTTATCACTTTTTCGACTTTATCTCCGCAGGTTTCTCACTGTTCTGACGAAGAGCATATCCTAGAATTAGCTTTTTAGGTGTTGGTAACTCTTGCTTACGTCCCAGGCACCCGTATGGTATTTGGTGGATCCCTGACGTTTGTAGGGAAGGGGGGGGGAGGAGGGTAAAGGTCTGTGCGCTCCCGAAGCGCGCGTACCAACACACGATCGTGACGGGGTCCGACCCGGGGGATGTCGGACCTCCTAACTTCCGACCCGTTGATTCGGACTCGCTCTCCTCACCATCCCCTCTTCCTTACGCGCTGGAAAAGGAGGGAGCAAGCCTTTTCTCCTTTGATAATGGCGAGAGAGGGAAAGAGAGACGGCAGTCCTTCTTCCTCCGTTCCTCAAGACCCTCTCGATCTCGTCACTTGTTCGTTTTCCCACGCCCCGCCCCCCCCTCAAACCGAAAACCATCCCTTCCTCTCCCTTGCCCCCCCCCCACTCCACATTTTAAACCCCACCTTCCCTCCCTCTCCTCTCCCCTGCCCTTTCACTCGCTCTTGACTGGCTCCTCTCACTTACGCGATTACCGAGGCAAACAACCGTCCTCGGAAATTAACTTGGCCATTTCGTGTGCCTCTTCCTCGCGAGATGAGGGAATAGTCTGGGGCGGTGGGGGGGAGGAAGAGATGCTGGGTTTCACGCCAGGCCCATCTCTTCCAACTTCGCGATGCGGAGGAGAGAGAGAGGGGTTTGGACGGGTTATGTCGGATCCCGCCTCCTTCCTTCCTCTCTTCCAGATGTGAGGGTGTGCCATGCGAAAGGGTTTGGGGGTCTAGAGGGATGCTAATTGTCGCACCTCCCCCCCCCAGCCGCCACCTCTTTCGGTTCCGCTGCCTTCGGGAGGAGGAGGGATGGTTTGAGGGATGGCTGGTTGGTCCACACGCTTTAGCTTGTGGGTGGGTGGTTGGTGGGGGGAAAGGGGTGTTGTGCCTCCTCCTCGAGAGTAGTTTGTATCGCTCCTTCAACACGGCTTCCCAACCCCTTCCCATCCCCACGCTAACTTCTCACCCTCCCTGTCTTTCTCGGGAGAGATGATGTTTTTGAGATGTTTTGTAGGGGATGGAGGGAGAGTGAAGCGGTGGTGCAAGAAGAAGCCACTCTTTGGAACGAGGAGATGAGGCAGTGTGAGAGGGCGGTTCGAAAAGTTTGATCCACTGAGGTGGATGGAGAGGGCGCTTGCTGTGATGGTCAAATTCTACGTGCTGTAGGAACTGTAAAGTGGGCGTGGCTTGTCTACCATCTTCGATAGCCTGATTTTTCTTTAGCGCTTACTGGATGACGTGCTAGTCATGAAATTTTACGTTGTTTTTCATTCATAACAAAAAAGAAATTAGCATTTACTTACTTATTCCATATGCATTCTCCTGATACGTATTGTTTTTTATTAAAATTAATAATAATCTGATTTCCCAGCTAATTATTATTATTTTTATATATTCTACCGGTAAAGGTAGGTTTTGTTGAATGTCAGGGAATCTCCTCCCGGTCTTTTACACATTCATGGACCTATCTCCCTCTAGTATATCCTTTTTCGCCTCTGCATAAGATCTACCCTTTTTCATCCCTCCCATGTAACCTATTCTCTTTCTTCCTCTTCCCCGCTTGCCCAACATCCTTCCTCCTAATCCACTCTTCAGCGACCTATCACCCTTTATTACATCCTTCAGCCATCTACCCTGCCTGTTCCGAATTTTATTCAAGAGTTTCCTTTCCTCGTCCACCATCTCAAGCATTTCCTAATTAGTCATCCTTTCCGTCCACCTCACCTTCTCCATCCTTCTCCACACCCACATCTCAAATGACTGCAGCCTCTTCTCGTCCTCCTTTCTCAGGGTCCACGTTTGTGCCCCATACAACGCTACGCTGTATTCAAACTCTTCACCAGTATCTTCTTCACATCCTTACCCATTGTCCCCGTCATCAAGTCTCTTCTTTCACTAAATGCCTCCTTGACTAGCGCTATTCTCTTCCGAATGTCTTTGCTACTATGTTCCCAGCGAAAACTATGGAAAAATCGAGATAATTCCATAGTAATAAGTAGCTAGAATGTTTCAAGAGTGAGTTACCTTAAATTTTAACATAAGGTCTCTCTGGAGTGCATACAAGTCCCATTTCCCATGTAAAATGGCTGGTTAATATTTTCTGGAAAATATCACGGAAAGTAATGTGGGAAGGGATTGAATTTTTTTTCAATAGAAGGGAGATATATTTTTCTTTAAAATGAGACCAACTTCATTGATTTCTAGGTAAAATGATATTTTGCTCTAACTACCTTAAGGGTGGCAACGTTTGTGGTTGCCGACGTAGACCATATTGGGGAACATAATGTATCGGAAGAACAATGGATGTGAAGTAGAAGTCTAGTGCTGGAGTATTTGAGATATATATGAAGCGCCATAGCAGGCCTAATAGAGACATGAGCTTCGATTCAATTGCCCGTGTATGGTCACCGAAATGAAGCTTTTAAACTAACATGCCCAGACCTTAGATCTTTGATCTGGGCCTATATCTGGGATGATGTAATTGTCTTCTTGTCTTTTAATCGAAGTTGCAAGTATATTTGGAATTCATTTCTTGTGAAATCTCTTCTGGTGACGGACGAATCCCGGAAATGACTCTGAATGAGCCGAAAACTCTAACCGAAGCCAAGGTGAAGTCTACCTGTGCGCATCAAATCATTTTCGTGATGGTTGTACTTGTTGCGTCAGCGAAGCAGTTACGAGTCGACGATTTGGGTCGAATCTTGTCTGTGGTTGCCGGTCTTGCCGCACGGGAACGACCCCTGGGTGGAGATTTCAAGGAGAGAGAGAGGGTATATACACAACGCGGAGTAGGATGGAAGATCGCTCCCTCCTACGCAGCTGCGGTATCATAGGGGGGAGCTGAAAGGGGACGCTCGCCAAATCCCCTATTGCCGCCACCCCAGTTTGTCAAAGGCCAGGAAAGGGGTTAGAATTTATAGGGGGGAAGGGGCTTTGCCCGATTTGCTCGGATCTCGAACAAGAGTGTCAAAGGGCAAGAGAGGAGGAGGGGGAATGGGTCCCGTTTGATGCAGACGCGGGGGCATCACGGGACGTTTCCGCGCATGAATGGCGGAATAGAGAAAAAAAGAAGAGGATCCTTCGGTCGGCTTACGGGGATTTCGATTCATCGCATGAGGACGGTCGGACCGAAGGGTGTGCGTGGCTCTGTGATGGTGACCGCGGGGGCGTGAAATCGCGGGAATTCTCGGTGCGGGAGGAGGGGAGAGGAGGAGAGAGAAAGGGAGCAGGTTTGCCTCCCCTCCCCACCTCATGCATGCGATTAATTTTCGATTCGCTAATCACGTCGGAGTGCGGAAATCTGTTTTCGGGAGTTTGCCTTCCAATTCTGGGAGGGCCGAGCGAGGGGGGGTGGGGTAGAGGATGAAAGCAGTCAGGAGGATGGGGGTGGAAGCGATCTTTCGCGCGAGGTGCGTAGAGATTCCATTCCCCTCCCCCCTCGTTCCCATGGAGAGGTGGCCTTTGAGGCGAGCCGCTGATCGGGGCAACTGGATGGGGGGAGGATGGGTAGGATGGGCGGGCCGGCCGGCTTTTGAGAGCGTTAATATAGCGTGCTTTTCAAAAGCTCGCAATGTTCAGAAAGACAAGCCGGTTATTAACGCTTTCCGAGCTCTCGTTCATCGTTTTCGAGTCTTTTATGAGGGAGGTATTCCGCGGCCACAATGTGTGACGCACGTGGACCAGTGCCGTTGGATGTTATGACACGAGTCATGTGAAAGAGGGAATGAAGTAATCTGTAAACGGGGATAAATGTTTCACCAGGAGAGAACGCTTCACTCTTTTGAGCGCGTGTGAATGACGCAGAAATAAAGAAAGAAACGCAAATACCGTCAGATGTGCGCTCTTCTCTCTGTTATTTATATGTCCCAGCCACTTACCCTCTATGACGAGCCCTGTAATTTTTAGGAGGTAGCCAGCCCGTTAAGGATGAGTGAAAATTACTCAATGTTGTACTATCCACTTTTTAAATTCTCAAACTGTTCGACATGTGTTTCGGCACTTTATTTGGCCAATTTCAGGTACAGAGTAAAATACCCTTTATATAAATACCCTCTGCAAAACTGGAATATTACACTGTACCTGAAGATGACCTAATAATGAATTAAATGCCGAAATATGTGTCGTAAAGTTTGAGAATTAATAAAGTGGGCAGTACATCATCGAGTTATTTTCATTATTGATATGCAGTTCCACAACATCTCGCCCGAAATGGCTGACTTTGTTTCGGATGAGTCTTCATTTTAGGCATCCCCGTATAGCCTACCTTGATTTTAACATGGATTACAATGAAAGATTTCTACTATCGTATAGCGTAAAAATATTACCTGGTCATTGGTCATTATTTACGGGAATCAGGTTGCTGTGGTGGCTAGAGTACTGGCTAACCATACGCGTGGCCAGGGTTCAAATCCCTGCAGAGAAGGGTGTTTTTCAGAGGAAATCTGATCCCTACTTGAGTGTCTTGTGGAGGGAACTTCGAAGTAAAGTCCTCCGTCTGTCGGATAAGACATTAAACCGTGGTCTCCTTGGTACCTTTCGTTAAGAGCAGGCTAATGCCGGGTTTCTATCCACCCTTTCTCCCTTACCTGTCCCATATGGCGAAAATGACCTTAGCTGTCGGTCGCCTTCCCAAATATCCAATACAATCTAAGGAATCGGTTATTTAACCAAGGTATATTGGTTTAAAATTTTGAATGTCTACGCTAAAATATGTGGACCCCAGAAGTCAAGGGGTCTAAGTGACATTTTGGAAAAAAATAAGTCAGGTACAGGAATGGGATGTGAATATATTAATCTTTTAGGTGGTAAAGGGATCCAAGTGATTTTCTTGACAGGTACTGCTGTGTAGGGTAATGCATCTTAACTACTTAGTGGGTTGTACCAAACATTTTCAACTTTGACTTAAGTTTTCTCTGAACAACGGTTTTGTTACTTAGACCCCTTGACTTCTGGGGTCCTCATATATTGTCTAGATGACAGTTCGATGGCATTTCTTCACATAATTTTTACCGCAATTACCGCTCAAATAAAATTGTTGAAAAACTTGTACAACATATACTACACATTTAGGCTCTTGATGTATTTTTCAGCCTAGGTCATCGATAATATAACACGCGTTTTCAGGCTTAAATTACGGACTTCCGGTTTTCGCTGGAGCACATAGCAGACATCCTGTGATGAATGTTGCATCGTTGCCATGGGAAACTTGTTTACATTGTTTAACTAATTTCTCATTTTACTACTATAATTAGGCATGTAATACATATTACCAATGTTTAAAGCCTGAAGATAATTATACCTTCCCTCAGTTCGTTAAAAAAGTATGATATGAAACCCTACACAAAGGCGATCGTGGCTGGAGCAGTATAATGACCGGCTTTCGTACGAGGTAAAAGCTATGGTTTAACGCTTAGTCCTATAAGAGTGTACCCAAAGAAGAGAAATGTAAGGAATACTCATGGCAACGCTAAGGTGAAATTTGCTCATTACAGTAAATTTTATATATCTAAAGTAAACAGTACTTCTAAGCGCGGATTCCTCCTTATGGTTTGTTTTAATCATTGAGGTGAAATGAGAGGGCGCTTGTTATGCTGGACAAAGCTAGAAGCTGAAGCCAGTCCGCCATCTTCGTTAACCCTCATTTTCCTGTAGCGCTTCCGGGCTAACGCTCTCGCTTTGCAATTTTACAATGTCTTCCATCCGTTACTTACTAGAGAACAGCATGCGCTTACTTATTTAATGTTAATTCTTCGTGGGTTTATTGTTTATTTATTTAAATTAAATAAAATCCGCATTTCGGCTGAAAGCTGGACTGAAACTGAGCGGAATTCATGGTTGTAAGTAACTGAAGTTTTTTTGAGTTCCTTGCTTGAAAATGTCAAACAGATGATTGATATTCTTGCTTTACATCCGCTAATTCGTCCATTCCGTGGTGGTATCCATAGGAAAGTAAGTAGAGAGCAGGGTTTGTTGGCTGTTATTCAGGTTGTCAGGCTTCAATTTGATGACGTAGTTCCCTCTCCATACACCTCAATCGTTTCGCTCGCACATCCGCAGTGACACCTTTATAATAAACTAATATGTAAGGATACACTTCCTTCTGTAACATACTTCTTCCTTGCATTTATTGTTTTTTTGTTAAGATTAAAAACAAACCTCATTCCCGATTAAACCTATGATAAAATAGAGTAGAATTCATAGCATTAAGTAACCAATGTATGCTACAATATTTATTGCCTTAAACTCCAGACAGATGGTTGATATCCTTGCTTTACATCTCCTAATTCATCCATTCCGTAGTGCTAGCCATTGGAAAGTAAGTAGAGAGCAAGGTCAAACAATGTGGTTGTTATTTTAGTTGACAGTCTTCAGTTTGATGATGCAGTGTCCTCTCCATATGCCTCAAGGGCAGCGACTTAGCATAGGAAAGTTAACAATTGGAGTTGCGACTGTGAATATGCTGTATATGCTAGACTGTGTTGCCTACAGCGTTAAATCTTCTCGTGCTAGCGAGAAATTGATGAACGGATAAATTGGAGGCGTTAATTAGCTTGCATCATAAGGGAAACACTCTAATGGAAGCGAGTGAAAAACCTACATATATTCTCCAGGCGCGGGGCCCTATCGCTCTATACCATTCCTTCCTTCATCTCAGAATACGTCCGGTATCTCTTCATCCTTTTATGCGAGAAGTTTTCTCTCTTCCTTCGTCTTCCTCGCTTTCGCAACTTCCTCCCTCTCTATCCTCCGTCTTCCTCTTAACTACTCCCCTCATTTTCTTTCCCAAACCACTTACTGTATATCCTTCTAATCTTCTCCACGAGTTTCCTCACCTCTTTCATCATGCCAGGCACTTTTTCGTTTGTCATCTTTCCCGTCCGCCAAACTTAATCCATTATCTTCGTCACTCACATCTCAAATACTGGCAGTCTTGTATCCTCGTCCTCTTCCCTCTTAAGGTGGCTTTGATTTGACTATGAGAGTCAAGATAAATACTTAGCTACACTTTTGTATCCATACAGTTTAAAAACTCCCTTTGCTGATGAACTGGATAGCGATTGGAAAACTAAGATTATGCTATAAACAATGCAGTTTATTACCAAAATATATTTTCATTGGCCACATTTTTCCAGTATTTGAACCGGCTGCACCGCCATTGTAATGGAGATACCGTATTTGTATTTCAATTACTGCAGTAATTCGCTAATACATATATACATACCAATCACGCCGTTCCCTTCCGGGGTTAGAAGAATCACTAAGTTTCGCTCATAAATACATGTTTGCACACCTAACTCTGCTTCAATAATTTCCTCCATACTGACATATCCTTGCAGACCTCTTTTGCCTCATTTAACCCCATACAATGCTTCACACACGCCCTCCTGATTTTAAGACTCCTAATATTCCTCCTCCTTAGAATTTCCTCAGCCACATTCAACCACAACTTTCTCGGCCTACCTCTACCTCTCACACCATTCATTTCACTCTCATATATCTGTTTCATTAATGGTAACTTTAAAAAATAGGTGGTAAAACATTTTAATTTTTTATTCAATTTTCGTCTCATTCATTTTTTCTCCGCGATAAATTGAGAAAAGTAATTGCTTCCCATTCAAATAAAATTACCTCCAAGATGTTTAGCTTGTGACGTACGTGTTGAGACACCGATCTACAATGTATAGTTTCTAATAGCTACCGTCGGGGTATCCAAGGAAGGTAGAGATGTGACGAAACTGAGTCATCATACGAGCGAGGGATAACCTGAATTGGACCCGTAGGTCTGACTCTCCTTTGAAAAGTGTTAATAATATTTCTCCCCCTTTTTTTCCACGATTCTGGCAAAAAAAAGTTCCGCGTGGACATATGCGGTATTCTAGGGTTGATGCGTCTACACATTCAGGAGTTTTCGCCGTCGCCCGTCTTTAAAAATGTGGAAGTTCCCCCCCGTCTCCCTCTCTCCACCCTTTGGGGCCCCCCGGAACGCCACCATGTCCCACCCCACCACCCCTCTCCGAGAACTTTCCTCTCGTGTCGCGGGACATGGGTTATTTTCGCTCGCTGCCGCCATATTCCCCGGCGACCGGGGAAGTCTTCCAATCATGCAAGTCAAACACCAAGGGTTTGGGGATGGAGGGGTGGGAAATTGGGGTGGAAAGGGTCGCCGTCGGCTGGCTGCGGGGGAGCTCCACCCAACTCCTCCCCCTCCTCCTTATTAAGCCCCCACACCTATCCCTCCCCAGCGCTCACATCCCCCCTTCCAACCCTATCGCCCCAGCCCTTCTTTCGCCTCTCTTATGCAACCCTTTCCTTGTTCTCTTCACGTCTCTTTCGCATTCCTAATGAAATCCAGCAGGCATGAGGCGTTTAGGGTAGTTTGAACGAAATATGATTTCACCCAGAAATCAATGAATTTTGTCTAATTTTCAGGAAAAATATCTCACCCTTACAAATAATCAAAATATCAGCCCCTTCACTGAACTACTTTCCGAAATTTTAGACGTATTATTCCAGCCCGTATTACATGGGAAATGGTACGAGAATGCACTCCAGTGACCTTTTTTTTAAAAAATAGGAATTTCTAGCACCTAGGTATCGCCAAAAAATGAATAGCATGTAGCTTGTATGTTTCTTAACTATTTTTTTTAAATAAGCATGTAGTCAACGCGGTCACTTTCTTAGATTCAATATAAATCTTCCATTTTGAAGGTGTTTTAAATGTACCGGGTGTAAAATGAGTCAAATGGAGACTTTTGTGCTTAGAGCAGATTTTTTTAATCACTTACAATTTTTGCACACTTAGTTGAGTGCCTGTCTAAGGAAGCGAAAATCACTGTGTACAAAAGTGTACTTCTCCCCACTTCGTCGTATGGTAGTGAAGCATGGGTATGTCAGGATAGACATAAGAGTAGACTAAACGCCGTGGGTATGAGTTATCTGAAGAGTGTTTGCGGCAAAAGTAGGGTGGATAGGGTCAGGAATGAGTGGGTAATACATGAATGTGGGGTAGATGCTCCCGTAACATGGACATATATGAACGGAGTTTGCTCCGTTGGTTTGGCCATGCCGAGATAATGGATGAGAGTTGAATAACGAAACAGATATGTAGGAGTGAAATGAATGGTGCGAGAGGGAGGGGTAGGCTGAGAAAGTTGTGGTTGAATCTGAAAAAAGTCTTTGGAGGAGGAATATTAGTAGTCTTAAAAACAGGAGGGCGTGATGAAGCAGTGTATGGGGGTAATGAGGCAAAAGAGATTTCCAAAGATTGGTCAGTACGGAGGAAATTATTGAAGCAGAGTTAGGCTAAACTTTGTGACTGTGCCTACCTCGAAAGGGAACGGCGTGATTGGTATGTATGTATGTAGTTATTTGTATTTAATTACTTAGAATTTTACTTATATAAAAGCGTATTATTGCACCATCCGTAGTGCAAAATTTAATTGATTCTTCCTAAGGCTGCTGAATTTGAAACGCATAATTCGATTATGGTCTTCATTATGACTGGGGAACTATCTTGCTCAAAATCATTTAAGATTTAGGTGCGGTGGAGGATGCAGAAGGTGAGCTGCGTGGCTATATGGGTGGCATTATTAAGAAGAATTGGGCTTTGTGGTAGGGACATGGAAGGGATGAGGATCTTCCTTGGCTGAGGGAGCATTTTTAAAGAAGAGGCGTAGAGACAAAAAGGAAAGGCTAATGAGAGCCCTAATATGGAGCAGTATGTATCGGAGACTTGGTTATTACGAAGGAAGGATTAATGTATACTTGAGGCGTTTGAGATTTGGATGTGGAGAAGGGCAAACGAGGAGGAATTGGGTTTGGTTAGAGAGGAGAGAAAGTTAAGAGCGGAGGTTTGGCGGAGGCAGAAGAGATAGATGGTGGACGCATTAAAAAGAGAGGGAACGCTGAGGAGGGGAATAGAGGGGAAAACACTGGGGAAGCGTGGAAAATTATAGGAATTCTGGACGAAATAAGACGAAGAAGAGGATATTAGAAATTTAAGAGGGATCTAAAGGCAAGTTACTTAGAGGAGGGAAAAGGAAACGATGTGCATAAAAAATGGACTCTATGAAAGGCATGCTATCCAAAAACTTACCAACTAGATATCAGAAGCCTCAAGTGAAAGTTCCCAGTAAAAAATCTATTCAGAGTATTTCAGGAGAAACATAATAAACGTTTTTATCAAATTCTGAAATGAAATAAAATTTGCTGATAAATTTTTCGTCTCCATTTCAAACTTTTCCAAGTCTATAAACAAAAAATACTCTAATATTGCTAAAAATATATTTAATCAGTAAAATATTTCAGTTGCCATCTTAAAAATTGGATGCAATAGACGTTGATCCAATAAATGTAGGCAGGAAAAAAAGTACAAACTTTATAATATAAAAAAAGTTTTTTTGGAAAAAGTGTAAATCATTTTGAAATATGTAAGTATTATATGCCATAAGGCCATGTGTTGAATTGCATCATTTTACCAAGATACCAGATTGATAACATGTAATTATCTCATTCGTGTCTATACGTATTATCAATAAATACATGTTTGCGTAAATAAGTTTCACAAATACATGTTCGGAAACAAAAATCGCTCCAACCGCCTTAGAGGAAGGAATCCCATTTCAACGGTGGACAACCCTCATTTTATACCGGCCGAGAATCGATCCGGGTTCCGCTCCGTTAGAGAACGGGTGGCTGGGTGGGGCAACGACGTGCATCTCTGCTCCGTTTCCAGCGTCAGGGGGGCCTTGATACTCTCAGCCATGTTTGCCCAGACTTCTTGTCTTTCATGTGCCGGCGACGAAGGGGCCCGTCCTTTCCTTCCGAGGAGGACGTGGCGCCCCGCCCCGCCCCCCGCCCGCCCGCCCGCCGACGCTGATGCGGGCTCCCCTGACTCCCACTTTCTTATTTGCCCTCGGGCTCCATCGCCGCCTCTGCCGTGTGTCTACATCGCCCCGCGACGCGACGGAAGTTGCCGGCAAATTTCACGGTGCTCCCCGCCTCTCTTTTACTACGACCACCGCCTTCACACCCTTTCACTCGCTCGCCTTGCCCCTCCCCCCGCTTCCCTAATCCGCATACCCTTTGTGCCTCCCCAGATAGGGAGAAAACCCTTCTCCTTTTTCGACACCCCCTTTTATGAAGGGTTCCGGATGGAGATGGCGGGAGTAAAAGGAGGGATTTATTTGGATTCCCAGCGTCATCCGCGACTGCGAGGGTGACACTGATTTCCACGGTTCGTCGGAGATGCTGCGATCTGCCCTCTTTCTTTGACCTTTTCCGGCGCCCCCCTGAAAACAAAGGTCTATCATGGAATTGTCTTGTAACATATACCCCTCAGACCACTTTGTCTTGCTGGCATTAGTGCAGTGAGACCATTGAGTCGGATGGAGAGGATGAATAACTTCATCAAACTGTACGCTGACAATAGAAATTATAGCCATCGATCGTTTGAGGGTGCTGTTAACCACGGCCGAACACGCTTCTATAGACGGCCACGTGCTTTTAGTACACGACTTGGCTCTGCTGCTTAGAGCAAATCTATTATGCAGGTCTCTAGGAGATTAATACTTCAAATAAATTTCTTAAAGTTCCGCATTTGGCTTTCTACATAGCCTTTTTGACCGCGTAAGTAACGTGAATTCGTCGAAAAATTAGATGATCGCGATGACGTGCGCGGGGTATATGTCTTAAAATATTTGCCCTCATCAAAAATGGGAATCCTTCATCTATATGGAGTATTGCGAAAATGTAGAAATTTGTGTATTATGACATCAATGTGAACATTCTCCTGAACCACTGTAACGCATTTCACACTGTGCCAACATTGGCTCTATTGTCCGGGGCGGGGAACGGATGGGGAAGCGAAGATCTCTCTTAGGCTGCGACAGAAGCCAGAACTGAAAGGTCATTTTGGGCTGAGGTATGCAGCCCCCTTTATTGATGAAACGGAAAGGTTTAATCATATATTTATTTTTACTCAGCAATATACCGTTATTGCTTTCTAAAAGTTTTGGTTTAATAATAAAATATAAAAGTATTATGCATAATTCTCAGTTTTTGGTAAAACCACAGCATTACAGGAAGCTCGAGTGAGAGTTTTTTCAAGTTATTATAGAGGCTATAGTCCGTTATTTTCCTTAACGTTAGATATTTTAATGTGACGTGAAGTACTGTGACATTTAGTACGCAAAAGCCCTGTGAATTATGACTGAATTTGTCATTAATTAGCGATATAAATACATTTTAGTCTTTAACTTAACTCACTCCTACTCACTATAATGTGATAGTACCTTTACAACTACAGATTTTTTTAATATATAAGAAAAATCATCGAGATTCCATCATTTTAGATGTTTTTATAGGAATGAAGTACCAAATGACACGAAAGCCTTGTATCATATAACTGAACTTCTCATCAATTATCGAAATATAGACATTTTAGTCTTTTACTTCACCAAATTTTCCTCACCATACCCTGACACTACCTCTACAATCATATTTTTTTCACGTATAAAAACAGCATCGTGAGAGAATGTGAATAAATTTTTTTAAATAAATGAGAAAACACGCGAATTACCCGCCGTCACATTGCTGACAGGAGGTTTTCGTCTAAAATCTCTTTTTGATAAATAATGTCTTTTTAAAACGAGCGTCTGTATTCCGCCCTATGGAAAAGAAAGTGAATTTTTTGGTAAATGTCTCGAAAAACACTTGCAGGTTATTCATGTGTCTCAAAAAATGCGGCTGATATGTACTCATATCCTCAGAAATAGGAGTTATTTAAAGGAAACAAAATTAATCGAATTTTGGGTAAAATCATTCATTAATTGGTAGTTCATTCCTAAGAATAGGTGACTGCAGCCCTCCATCCTATCCTATCTAATGCTAGTTCCCATACCTCCTGGTATCTCTTCTTATGTACTTTCCACTTTATGTAAAATCATATGCCATTAAAATTACTGTGAATTCGAAAAAAGGCAACATCGGATATGGCGACTCTCCTTATTCGTTGACTACAAATAGGCCTCTCAACTCACGCGATGTAAATATCTCATAGCTGCTTCCTAGCGAGTGTGCATTTTACTTTTAAACTTTAAGAGGAAGGTCATGCATGATGTTGAAAAGTGACTTCGGGAACTCGCGTTTCCGTTGATATGGATACGTTGAAACTCTTCCCCTCCCCCATCTGTACACGAGAGGCAATGCTGAGTAATACGCGTCTACTTCCCCTCCTCCTCTCCCGAGCCCCATAAATAACAACCTCATGAATCCGAATGAATACGCCTTCATCAACAACAACATCAACACCACCCCTATTCCGCTCAATCCCCCTCCTGCAGGGGGCGATCCCCTTCCCCTTTTCACTCCACATCCCTAGCTCCTCAAAGTGTCGACTCATCTAACATCTTACCGTCGCGTCTCGGCAAGGAGCCTCGCCGCAGGGAGAGGGGGGTCGTCGGGGCGGGGGCGGGGGGCAAATAAGACGCCAAAAGGCGACCCCACCTCCGCCTCCCCCACCTGCGAGAGAAGCGACGAGATCCCCACCTGATCCATTCCCACGCAGCCCACCCACCCCCTGCCACTTCCCTCCCTGCCTTGCGGCTCCGCCCCCTTCCCTTCTCGCCACCCACCCACCCCGAACCGTTGAATGCAGCGATTGAGGAGGTTACAGCTGTACTTCGACAGTGTGAGACAAAACAAAAGAACAACATTAAATAATAGCGTAAGATTTCAGGCTTTCCCGGAAAATGCTTTGACTGTAGGGCTGTCAGGTTAGCTACAGGACGATGGTGGTCTGTGGCACCGATGCACAAATTTTCTATACCTACTACTTAAAGAAAATTTGGCATGAAAAAAGCGGCCACCATTGTTGTCGTAATAACTCACAATGCCAGCAAATATCTCTGACACTTCTCCAAAGTACACGTAAAGAACCATATTGACAGATGTTAATTTTTTTCATTTCATAAAAATCTTTCCACCTCTCCACTATCTGCGTAACTTTTGAGGTTTTCGAAGCAGGATGAAAACGGATTATTTCTTGGAAATTTGGGTGTTTGAGCCTCTATATCTAAGTAATTGCTTAGACATAAGGCAAAACACCTTTTCGTACTCAGAAATCATCTGTGAGTATACGTGCCAAGTTTTTTAGTATTTACCTCAAAAAAGAAATTTTGGACATTTATCCGGCTCTTTTCGATTTTCGACCGCAGTGCGACGTCCTACAGGCGTAGTCTGTCATCGTCCTTAAGGGAGTATGTTTTTACCCGGAGTTTGTCATTTATATCGTGTCATTGGGGTCAAGTTACTGACTGACAAGAAAAGACTGGCAAGAGAAAGATCGGGAAAAAGGAGCCAATCACAAGCAGCTTGACTCCTCGATATATAAGTGGCAACCTCCTGGTAAAAACTTTCACCCCGAGGACGACGGAAGACTACCCGCACTCGTCCGGCCACACCTTAAATATGCAGCGAGCATATGGGATCCGGCGGAGAAAGACCTAGTCCATGAACTTAATAAAATACAAAGGAAAACTGCGCGATTCATCAAAAGCTGCTACGGCCGTACAGAAAGCGTTACACAGATTTTGAACGATTTAGGGTGGGAGCCGCTAGAGACTCGGAGGCTACGCGCTAGGCTTAGATTGCTTGAGCAATTGAGAATGGATATCTTTCAGAGCGACACGGAGAACATCATATTAGAACCACATTATATTTCCAGGTCCGACAGAATCGATAAATTAAGAGAGATATTTTGCCGAACGGATAGGTTTGGGAATTTGTTTTTCCCCCGAACAATTAAGGACTTAAATAAATGCTAGGCGGAACTTTTATTTTATTTTATTTTTTTTTGTTGACGGCTGGTGTCCTAACACCCCCCGCCACACGCCTTTTGAGACGGCTTGCGGGGTATTATGTAGATGTAGATGTACCCCTTCGAAACGTCGGTGCCGCAAGACGCCATCGCCTTGTCGAAAAACCGAGAGCTCTACATCCTTCAACCATTTCATTTTTTTCATTGTTAGAACAAATGCTGTCTTCAATAATTACATGACATTACTTCGACTTACATTAATTACACTTACTCTTCAACGGTCCTTGGTCTCTCCGACAGTGTTAGCCCAGTGTTCACAATATTCTACCTCAACACCTTCGAAATGTCGAGTGTGGCACGGGGTGACTCCACTCCAGGCATACCTTTACGATTTGCCTGTATACATACGTCGTGAATGTGAAATGGGATATTGAACACTTCTTGGGCAAATACAAGTGCTAACAAGTATGGTCAGAATAAATCCCGGAGCAAATTTTGGGACTTATTAGACACCTCATTTGTAAAGCTTTTTCATAGCCGAAGTATAATGGAGTATATATGACACGTTCTTCATAGTCAGTGATTTGATTGTCCACCTTATGTGATTTTCTGCGACTTTTTCATTTTATAATATGTTATACTATCTCGCGTTCTTGTCAATTTCGGGCATTCGTTCATCTAGTATGGTCGCCTGATAAGCGATTTAAACAAGCAAGAATAAAGCATACCAAGCAACCAAAATAATCAAGCATGTGTGATGAATCGCGGTACGGTTCCACCTTTTGGGGAACGGAAATAACCACCCCCGGAAGCGGACGGAGACCGAAGAGTGGACAGGAGGTCGGTCAGGAAGAGGAGAAACGATGAGCGCAACTCGGGAAAGGTTTTTCCTTTTTTCTGTCCGAAAGGTGTTTTGTTTGATGTCAGTGCTTGTTTTGCCGAGTTTTGTTTGCGTTTGTCGGCATCGCCCTGTCCTTCACTGCGGGGGCAGGGCTGAATGTGGGGGACTAGCGCAGGCGGATTGTTGGTAGCCGCGGGGAAAGGAGGGATGAAAAGGGGGTGGGGAACAGGTCCCCTCCCTTCTACTTCGCCCCTCTATCTACACACCTACAGCGTTTCTTTTTTCCACAGAAGTGTTTTTGTGACAACCGTGTCGCTTTTTCTCCCCCGCCTCTCTCTCTCTCTCTCTCTCTCTCTCTGCGGAATTTTGATTGCGTGCCGATTTCTGCGAGTTTCTCTTTTTCGGCCGCAGAGCGACCCTCTCGGGTCTCTTCTACGGGTCGCTGATTTTTTTTCCGCGGGTGACTCCTCCTCCTGTCCCCGCGCGATTGGTCCAAGCGGAGGGCGCCAGGCGCGAGCTGCCTGTCGCATCTCCGCTCTCTGTTTTTCCCTCGGCGTCGTGTTATGACAGCGAAGCCGTCGGTCCCGCTCTCTCACCCCGGAGAACAACAACCCGCGACCCCCGACGCGTCTTACCGTTTTCATAGTCCGCTGGACCATTCTCCTCCTCCTCCCCCATCAAATGTATTCTTCCTCCTCCCCTCCCACCCATCCCTTCACCCGTACGGCGACGGGAAGGACGAAAGCGTCGAGTCCTGTTTGCTATTTTTTCCTCTCCACGGGGTGACACGAAATAAAACATCGCTCGGATGCGAAGCGCGTGGTGAGCATCTTTTTTTTTATATTCAGCGATTCATTTGAATTGATTCAGCGTTGCTTTGCGATCGGAGTCGGCGATGCGAGCGAAAACAACGGCTGAGTAGCGCGGGATGTCAAAATATGCGCGCGCTCACTCGCCCTCGTTTTTTTGTTTTCCAGTGCTATGCAATGAGGCTCGAAGTCAAACAAACCCGACACTTTGGATACACGCTTGAAGCCATTTAATGGCCAAAATTTAAAATGAAGCCCTAGTCTCTGGAAAGGGAATGGAGTTTTCAATTATAAAGTAACCACAAATTGCGAGGCAGTGTCGAAGAATAATTGCACACTTCTGAGCTTAAAGCTCGCTCGCATTACACCATGATGCATCAATATTATTGAAGAGAGCGTCACGCTCTAACAAGGCTGTGCGCCAATACGTGCACAGTTCGATTTTCGACGTATTTTCAAATTCACGTCTCTTACTCATCGCATTTTATGTTTGATTGTTATCTCCAGCATTACATTCCCAATGATGCTATTCGTTGCGGAAACATATCCTTAAAAAAATCATGTTCACCTCTGGGGAGGTATTAGTCACGCATTGCTGTCCGCGTCATCAAGTGTAAAGAGATTGTCGTAAAGCAAATATACGTTTGGTCGCTCTATCCTTCTGACAAATTCAGTTGTTCAAACACTCGAAAGCATAAAATTTTAATGCCTAGCTATTCAAAAGTATTATAATGCTGAGTATTGAAAAGCATTTGGGATAAACTTCGTACAGAGTCGGGTCCGAATAAAATTATTTTCATACTATTAACTCAACGGAGCGTTCTCTATGTATTTCTGCCCTGACAATTAATATTCGACTGCGGGTATGGAGAAGGAAATATTTTCCTAAAAAAGTGGATTAAAATAGGAAGCATAATGCACAGCGAAGCGTAAAAAAATGAAAATCTGCTGCAATCGCTGAGAAAGTGTTTTTAATACATGCTTGTTGTTGTCTATTGCTGAAAAATTCACAAAATTGCGCTGACGACCACCTTATTTGTGTTGGAACCCTGGGACTTCATCCCGGCTATATTATGGATATAATATCATAAATTAAATACGTGAATGCGCCCCTTGTTTCATATGAATATATTATTAATTTGAAGCGTCAAGTATGCTCCGATTTATTTCTTTCTAAATTCCAAGCATTTGTTTGTAGCTGCCAAGAGACTATTTATTGAATGCATTCTGTTTACAAAATTCCCCTTACCTCTAAAACTTACAACTGTTGGCTTCACTTCGTGGCAGACGACAGTATTCTTAAATAAATATTTAGAATTATTCTGCAATATTACTTTTCGATCGTGGAAAAGTAATCAGTAATTTATTTTATAATGAAGTGCCGGGGGACGGAACTTTGCTCGGTTCACTGTAAATTATTTTTCTTGATTTTTGTAGAACTGACGAGGAAAACCTCCACGTGAGTAAAATACTTTCATAACGTCGTTATAAATGCTGGTATCATTATCAGAGTTATTTACCTTAGCGCCCGTTGCCATAATAGTTTCGATGTGATATATTGTTGAAATCAGAGAAAAAGTTTTTTTAAAATTTTGTCATTTAAAACGTAATTTTTAAGCAAAAACGAAGTTAATAGGAAACTCAATTGCAAGAATTAAATACTTCATTCATTTTGCCATCCGAGAGTGAAAATTTAAATCATACATCTTGATTGGAAGTAATTAAAAAAGGCAAAAAAAGAAACCTCTGCATTTATTCTGAGTAAAATTTGGGGCCCGTTTTGGGGGTTTGAAGCCTTATGATCTTCAGTCCAATGGATTTCATGCACCCGAAAACCCCTGTATACCGACTTTCAGGAGAATCAGAATTCCGGGTAATACCCGGGTATCAGAATCTCTCTTCTAGCCAATTTTCTATTTGATACATGATTACTTTCGGGATAGCTTCCGCGTTGAATCGTTATTGGCTGCTATTCTGAATGAAATAGCATTAACGCTATCTGCTAGAAATAGCTTTCCTTACGCTTTTGTTTCGAAGAATCACACCCTATTCTTCGAAACAATAGCGTAACGAAAGCTATTTCTGGCAGGTAGCGTTAACGCTATTGCATTCATAATATCGGACATTATATAACGCTATTGCATTCATAATATCGGACATTATATAACGCTATTGCATTCATAATATCGGACATTATATAACGCTATTGCATTCATAATATCGGACGTTCCAGCTCGCTTCTTCAGGTCTGACGAGTCGGACATTGACTTCAGACCTGAAGAAGCGAGCTGGAACGCTCGCGAAACTGTTGTCATAATAATGACAAACCGCGGATGCTATCCCGAAAGCCATAATGCATCGAGACCACTCCGCGGAAGCTTTTACTGCAACTTAGTTTTCTCTTTTTCGCTATCTTATGGTGAATTATAACGAAGTAGGTAGCCGAACGACTCCGGTTTTCTCCAGCCATGCCACATGGTGGCAAACGGGCATATTTCTGTCGAAAAAATAAACTTTTCCACCTGATTGTTGCCGGAGGAAAATCATCTCCACCCAGGGATATATGTTTTTGTCCGTCTGTACCCATGTATGGAATCCTCGTCTATTGTTCCCCCTCGGAGCCGATCAGAAAAGGGAGAAAGACTCTCGGTCGACTGAGTTAAAAATGCGAGGGCCGAAGCGAAGAAAAATATAGCGTGATACATCCGCGCTTCGCCTTCTCGCGTCACCAAAAAGGGCTTTTTCATTCGGAGAGAGGGAACCGGGATACCCATCATTCACAGCGCGCGATTCGCCACTCGATCGGAAAAATTTCCCCTCGCCAAGACACATATATTCATGACGGGGCTCTGATGATGATGATTGAGCGAGGCTGACTAGCGTCGGGTGGAATTCCGAGCGAGCACTTCTAATTTTCAGGTCAATTTTCGATCGCATCATCATGTCTGCCTTTTTTTTTTCTTTTTAATGATTTTTTTAATCCCTCTACCGTTCGCCAGTAGCTCATGAATAGTAGCACAGGTGCCTATCGTCATGAATAAACATAGGAATTTAATTCTCAATTGTTCCTAGGTCGGGGGTCAGCGTGGAGTGTCGTGGTAGGCGTTTCACACGAGTGGATCGGCTTTGCATCGCATTGCGTTGCGTTTCTTATGTTTGGAAAGGGTTTGCGCGGCAGAAACCAATTTACCGAAACGAATTCGAAGTAAATTACTTCTCCTGTTCAACGATCAAGCCTTCGTTTTTGTGTGGAAATGGCGGGATCGCGATTAAAGCTCTCAAATGATCACCGCTGTCCTACCCACTCGGGATCGAAGACGCACTCGTCATCTCATTGAATTCGTTGAACCCACACGGGCACAGATTGTCCGTAACGCGCTAGGGTTAATGAATTCATGGTAACATCACGCGGAGTAAATGGAATTTTCCACTCTTCGAGCGTTTTAGATCCGTAGAAAATGCGTTCATTAATTGAGGGATAATATTTAGTGAATAATCGGTTAAGCGAGAGGTTATTTCGCAGTTGTTTTATCATCAATAATTTATTTTTCCCTCCTTTTTTTTCGACAACCCTGGGACTGCCTTTTCTGTCTCCTTTAGCATTGTAATCACAGCTTCCAGGAATATACTACTGCATCCGAAACGAAATTAATGCCTTCATTTTTCGACTGGGCTAAAACGATTTTATCCCTGTCGTATTTCCGATGTTACTTGGTTGTCATCTATTTTTCGAAATTAAATGAACCTTGGAAGTGCATTTTTTTATCGTAACTAATTACGCCTGAAAATTTTTTTTATCCACTGCTGGTTGAATGAAAACCGGTGATTTGATTATCTACTCTAGTCTATCAGTGGGATTCATTTCATGAAATTTTCACCAGGTGATTGTATTTTTTCATTGTTTTTGATCAAACGTGCCCGCGCTATTGATTCACTTAATATTAATTCGTCGTATAGGGATTTACGTCAGTACGGGTAATGCCTAGAGGCCTGAAGGTTTCAGGTTTACTGAAAGAGTGTAAAAGTGACGTTTTTGTGAATTCAGGTAATCAGTACATCAATCGCTAGCAGTCATTTCGTACCAGGAATATTCTATTAGCTCCGTCGGACGTCTATGACTAAAACATGGAAGTTAGTAAGCTTCGCCATACTCAAACCATGTCATACGCAGTACTTTTTATGCACGAATATTGAAGAAGATGCAACTAAACTCGCTCCTCTCATAGAGTGAAAAATATACCGCTGGTACTATAGTAATCTGCCCTGCTGAGCTAAAATACTGTGACTGTGTCACTGCTTCTGGGTTACTGCATGATTAAGTTTATATCTTCGAGTCTTCGATTCTTCATCTAGTCCATCGTCGAAGAGATTACAAGCTTGATGCTTTGATTGCCTGTGCAGGAAATACGGAATGAAGATTAATCATAAGGGAACAATAGTAATGAGATTCTCTGGGAGGACGTGTAGTTACTGTTTTCTGGCCCAGAATACTGACATTTAAACTGTAGACATGGTGAAAGTGGAACGAGATATCAGGCAAACCGCTGCAAATACGGTTTTTTTGTTTAGTTTTTTGAAATCCCCATAGTTGAAAATGAAAAAATCGATTCCAACCTTAAAAAGTATTATTTTATCAGTTTCGGTCTTTTAGCTTAGATGGGTAGTATGGTTAAAGGGATCACTTAATCGTTTAAAAGAAAACCGAAATTCTCAATCTTAAACGCCTCATGTCTATGTGTATACATACTCCCCAGGGATCTGGTTGGTGTGATCGCTAGAGTACTGGCTAGCCATACGGAAAGTCAGGGTTCAAATCTTTGGTGGGGAGGATAGATCACGCCATTTAGAGGACGCCATTAGGTCCCTCTTGAATTACTTATATCGTCTCCATCTTTTAATTTCGTCCAGGATTCCTATCCTCTTCCTTCCTCTTCCACGATTCCCCAGTGTTCTCCCCTATGTTACCCTCTTCAGCATTCCCACTTCTTTCAATACGTCCTCCATCCATTTCGTCTACCACCCCATAGTCTCCGCCACCAGCTTTATCTCCTCTCCCACCGTATCCGATACCTCCTCGTTCGTCCCTCTCGCCACCTAGCTCACCCTCTCCATCCTTCTCCACACCCACATCACAAAAGCCTTAAGTCTACGCAGTACATCCTCCCTTCCCAATGACCAAGTTTCCGACACATTCCACTCAGCATGGTCGATTGCACTCCATAATTTACCTCCGATACCTCCTCGTTCGTCCCTCTCGCCACCTAGCTCACCCTCTCCATCCTTCTCCACACCCACATCACAAAAGCCTTGAGTCTACGCTGTACATCCTCCCTTCCCAATGACCAAGTTTCCGACACATTCCACTCAGCATGGTCGATTGCACTCCATAATTTAAGTGGTAATAGCCTCAATAATCCCCTTAAAATAATTGTACAGACGGCACCAGCTTTCCACGGTCCACGTTACTCAGGGGTGTAGCGGGAGGGGGGGGGGCTTGCTAGTTGAGGATGGGAGGGCTGGTATGTGCTTTTGCGTGGCATGCGCCTTCTTGTTTTCCTTCCTGCCTCTCGCCTTATCGGTTGGTGGAATTGACGGTGGCGGTCTCTATCGGAATGATGCTGCAAGCTTCCCCTTCCCCACACCGTCCGTCCTTCCCGCCCACCCCTTAATTTATTACGAAAGCGAATGGTGGGGGTGGGGGATAGGTGGGGCACAAGCCTTTCATTTCCCCCATCCCAAGTCGTTTGCCCTCTCAGCCCTCCCCACCTTGCGACAGAACCGATAAAAACCTGAAGGGAGCCGCAGGTTTCCGCTCAGTCAACCGCGTCGGAAGACGTAAAAAGGAATGGGATTGGAGGGGGACATGAGAGAGGAGGATGGGGAGGGGGAGGGGGCGGGGTGGGGGATTCAAGTCGCGGTTTCCCATTGGCTGACGTTTTCTATACGCACGTGTGTGTTGTTCCAGTGTCCCGCTCCTTTCATGATTTGTCCCACACCCCTTAACTGCCGAGAGCTCATGTTTTTTTTTTTACTTTTCTTTTTTAAAGCAGGCGCGTAGGAAAAATCTGGGGTGGGGGTGGAGGGTTCGCCATTGACGTTAAAGGGTCGAATGTATGTTCGCTGTGGTGTGGTTTCCCGGGTTTACGTTTCCGGGGCGGATCGTGATCTTGTTTTATTTCCGCGCGCGCGATCGCGTCAACTCTTTGACAGTGGTGCTGTGTGCCCCTGAGTCGATAGGGGATCAACGCGGGAAGCCCCGTCGCGCTCTGATAATTTCCGCCGCTCATTGACAGATGCATCTGTTGGCTGTAACCACTAGAGGCTGTAGTGAATTTTGTCCGTTGCGAGAATAATTTTTCCTTTTTTTTTTCAATTTGCGTCGGGTTGCGGAGAGAGCCAGAGAATAGTTGTATCAATTAAGATCGTGTTCCGAAAATACGCATTGGTTATTCAGGAACACATATTATAACAAGCCTTATGTGGATGACAAAGACAAGGAGATATTAATTTACTGACTCCATTACTTACTAAATTTTTGAAAAAAATAATAGTACTCTGCATTCATACTCGATAACTTATTGGTTCATCGTGGTTTTGACGCAAAAACATCTTATCGAGAGACGTTTTTCTACAGCATATACAAGAAAAAACATAATTTGTTGAAAAAATAGCGACAAATCTATGTGGGCCAATAAATTGTTGGGTAGAAATACGAATTTTGTATTTTTTTCAAAAAAGCTGACATTCCGCGTTGTGAATCCTGATATTTAATAATATAACCGATAACTTCTGTTTCTTCTTCTTTTCGCTCAGCATTTATTTCTTCTGACTTTTAATTGAAGGCCATAATTTTATCGATATTGCAATATCAGGTCACTGATTGGGGTTTTGTGAGATAATTAAAAATATCAGTTGTGAAATCGAAAAATTGTATTAGTTTCAAATAGCCATGGGAGACGTCACGCAATTCTTCATTAAACCATACACATTCCTGTCTTAACCAAGTTCGTTCAGTATGGATTGTGTTTTTCCTTCGATATAGGTCTACGCCACGTATATAATTCCTCCATATTTGGGCTCATTTTTTTATTTCCTCCATAAGCGTCGAATAGGTTCTTCGAGGTTTATTTTGATTTGGTAGTCCCTATGTATGTAGGTAGCATCCCTATACGAAATGACAGCTTGTGGCGCATATTCGCGGATTTCCTTGGGTGTATTATGGCAGTAAATGCTGGAATAGCACATTAATGGCGGACATGTGGTGAAAATGGCTCCGAATACCAATATCAAAGGAAGAATATCGAACGATCGATATCGAACGACCTTAGTTTTAATCATTGTTTGACGCTCTCTGTTGGTCGTTGCAGTAATTTCTGCGTGCGTTTACCGTCCTGAAAGCTGCTGGCCAAAAGGCTGCACCCTCTCACAACGATTACCAACAACGATTGCCAATTAGAGCGTGTTACTTATTCCCCTGTCATTAGGTCACCCTAAACATGCGACGTGATACCTCAAGGGTTGTGACATCATACTGACGTTCAATGGTATCAGGCTCAACTATGTGGAAGTTGATATTCACAAATGAAAAAACGACTTCGTTTCCTTCCACTGATTATCCTTTTGTGAGATAATTAAAAATATACGACTTCGTTTCCTTCCACTGATAAGTCAGTGGAAGGAAACGAAGTCGTTTTTTCATTTGCATCATACTGACCTTCAACGCTTTCCTTGTTTAATATCACCCAGTTGATTCACATTTTCTATCGACTTATTTGGATGCATTTACAGCTTTCAATTCGATTATCAAATTATCTGATTATCAGTTTTTGTCAAAATGTGGTCGTTGTAACGTATTGGGTGCACAGTTTATCATTCATTTGACAAAACCGATGTACATTCCTGATATTTCTCTCTCTCTCTCTCTCTCTCTCTCTCCCTCTCTCTCCCTCTCTCTCTCTCTCTCCCTCCCTCTCTCTCTCCCTCACTCACTCTCTCTCTCTCTCTCTCGCCTATTGACAAATTTTTTTACTACTGCCGCTCAGATAGGAAATTGTATTATCGCATTGTAGCAATATGTTTATTTTTTTATTTTTGGAAGAATGTCAATCACAATAAATGAAGATGTAGTATGAATTAATAATTTGGTAAGTCATTAAAAATTGGAATAGAAATAGAATCGGAAGATTTTAAATGGCATTGAGTCAGTGATTGACAAGAATTTCACAGTATTGTTTTGATCTTTATTAAATGTGATCCACCACCGCGACGGAAAGGATAATGAACGAGGAGGTGCTTAAAATGGTGGGAGTGAAAAGGAAACTTCTTCATGAAATCCGGGATAGGCAGAGTAGGTGGCTAAAGGAAGTAGTAATGGTTGATGGGTTGCTCAAGAGAGTGATAAAGGGAAGTACGTTGGGCTAGCGGGGAAGAGGACGAAAGAGAATAGGTTTTACTGAAGGTACGAAGAAGGGTAGATCGTATGTAGAGGTTATAAAAGAAAAACTAGGGGTAGATTGGACTTTAAAAGTGCAGAAAACCGGAAGGATTTCTCTAATTTTCAACGTATCCTTCCCTGATCGGTATAATTCGTAATAATAATTGAAACTTTATTTGAAACAGAAGCTACGTAAGAGCCAGATGTCCAAATATAAAAATGAACGACCGAAAGACAATTTTTAACTGCACTATTCCATTCCCAGCCAATGGAATGTTGTCGCCTTTAATATATGGTATTTCTAATTCCTCCTCCCTCAGAAGACCACCACTTCAATCCCTGAAGTCACTACGGAAATATACCAGAATGAGAATTGCTTGCTAGGATCGACTGTAAATACTCGTCGCCTCAACGTTATGTGGGATCACATTGGGTGATTTTGGTTATAATAATAATAATAGCATATGTGCTTGAAATAGAAGCTATGTAATAGCCAGATGTCCAAATATACAAATTAACGATGGAAAGACACAGGTTTAATAATAACATTCCATTGCCATCCAGTACTATGTTGTCGCCTGTAATAGGTGGTATTTTTACTTCCACCTGAGTTTAACATTTCTGAAGACTACCGCTTCAATCCCACGTTTCGCTAAGAGAAACAAAGGCAAAAAGTTTTCGTTTTGTAAACTAAAACGCGAAACTTAAAATCCTCATTAAGGAAATATAACTGTATAAAGAATTGCTAGCGAGGATTGACTCTTGACATGCCACAACGAGATGTGTGGTCGAAGGTGTTAATTTTGGTCAATCTGCTTTTCTTTCAATTTGTACATAATTGAAACTCGCTGTGTAAAAGTGCTGTGCAAAGGGATAGTTTTTTTTTTAATTAATCGAATGGGTTGAATCCCTGATTTCAGTGCGGAAATATAGCAAGATAAAGAATTGCTAGCTGTGGGAGTGACTCCTGATATATGTCTCGCCTCAACGTGATGTGAGGTCAAAGTTGTTGATTTTGGTCAAACTGCTTTTCTTTTAATTTGAATATATAATTGAAATTCATTATGTATGAGAGAAAAAGGGATTACTATTTTGCGAATTAATCGAATGGGTCAATACCTGTAATGCAATTGAACAATCTGCGAGCGTTACCTAATCATTCAATTCGCGGAAATTGGTTCGGATTTGTTATTTTTTCTCCTGAAATTCGCATTTTGAAGTCAGCAATGGATATGATTAATTCAGCTCTGCCAATAGGCTTATTTACTGCGAGCGTGAACGCGCCGTTCTTTTATTCACGCGAACGTGAGCGCTTCGACTAATTTCGGTTTTTAAATTAACTTCTCAAAAGGATTATTTAGCGGGATAAATAAATAGAATGTCAAAATATCAATCTACATATTGTTGTCGATTACAGCGGCGCCTAATGTTATCTTTCTGACGGAAAGGGATGGAAGGAAGGCTTATTGCGCAAATTAAAGGACAATTGGTTATGGAAATTCGTTTTTCAAGGGAAAATTGGCCGTCGCGTCCGAGATCTCTCCGTTTGATTCATTCTATTGATTATTTTTTTTTCCCATGTTTGGTGTTTTATGGACGACGGTTGTAACAAAGCGACCGTCTTTTTACTCGCTTAAGCGTTCGGGAAAAGAAGGACGAGAGTCCGTCGCGCGGTTTAGTTTACAAAGCGAAAAGTATTCGCCTTTGTTTCTCATAGCAAAACGCTGCGGTGTTTCAGGCTAGCAGTTCGCGAACCCATCGAGCTGCGAAATTAAAACTGTTCGTCTGTTTGAGTGTGCGTGCGCATGTAGGAGAGAACGGAGATGAGTGGAAGCGACATCGACGTGGCCGCCAGGGTTCTGAGGTTGCTGGAGCATTAATCATGGATCTTTCAGTGAGCATTTAAATATTTTTTCGAGTCGAAAAAATGCTACATCCACATTTTACTTGAGCACCTACATCTTTCTATGGGGTGGAGGTCAACGTGCATCTAACAATGAAAAAGACAAAATCATATTGCATACTTTTGACTTTGATGGGTTTTTGGTTTTGAGGCAGCTGTGGCGGTAATCGTGGATCTTAGAGTGAACATTTAAATATTTTTTTCAAGTCGAAAAAATAATAGAAGCACGTTTTATATGAGTACCTACATCTTTTTTATGGGGTAGAGCTTAACGTACTGTAGCAGGGGGAAAGATGAAACAATTATTTTTTAAGTAAACACATTTTTGCCATCATAAAAAAATTCGACTAAGGTTATGGTTCTGTATTCGAAATTTTGGCGAAAGTAATATTTAAATATCACATATATGACACGGCGGAGTGACTTGATATTTCTCGACAACCATTTTAATGGCATAAAATGTATTATTTTGCTGTAAAAAGGAAATCTGTATACATCTGTACACATTTGAAGTTTTTACGAATGACATATCTCATGTACCATGAGACTGCGTTTTGAAATAGCTTTGATCAGGGAAAAATACTTAATACGCAAAATGTAACTTCTTCAATTCTATATTTTGAAATCATTAATGAAATTAAGTTAGGAAATTTTCCCTCAATTCTGTGTTTAAGGTAGTGTGAGCGAAATATCAGTTTACTTAGAAATAAAAGAATTTGATCTGATTTTAAAGAAAAATATCTCACCCTTCTAATTTCACCAAAAATTTAATCTTTAACCACATTACTTTCGGAGATATTTGCCAAAATATAACAGCCCTTTTAAATGGAAAATGGTACGTGAATGCACTCCAGAGAGACATTATTTACAAGATGAGGAATTTCTAACACTTGTCGTCAAAAATGTCGTAAAAAACTAACAGCGAGTAGTTTGTATGTTTTCTCAACTATTTTTTTAAATTAATCACATTGTCTCCGCAGTAGGTTCTTGAGTAGAAAAAACCTTCCGTTCTGAAGGAGTTTCAAATGTACTGCGTGAAAAAAATGAGTCAAGTTAAAGACTTACTTAGATATTTTTATTTAATTACTTACAATATCTGTCATATATAACTATATTTTTGGACCATTAATAATGCATTATTTAATTCGTGTGCCTCACAGCTGGTGAAATTAAAACGTATAATTCGAATATGGTATCTAATATGACTAAGGAATTTTGTCGCTCGGACTACCTTAAACAAAAAATCGCTCCATACAAAAAATTGCTCATAGTTTAATGTACGCGCGACCTGGCTTGCGTCTCTGTCCCGTTAGGGGAACGCTCTCTTACTTGCAGTCCATTAGAGTTGTTCTATACCAGGTTATTGGTCGGTTTTAGGATATTTAGTTCGTGTGCCTCACAGCTGGTGAAATTAAAACGAGTAATTCGAATATGGTCCCTAATATGACTAAGGAATTTTGTCGCTCGGACTACCTTAAACAAAAAATTGCTCATAGTTTATTGTACGCGCGACCTGGCTTGCGTCTCTGTCCCATTAGGGGAACGCTTTCTTACTTGCAGTTCATTAGAGTTGTTTTATATCAGGTTATTGGTCGGTTTTAGGATATTTTTCTATTTGGAATTTCTGGAATATTGTCTCATTTTCTCCCTTATAAATTTCTCTCCATTAGGTCTCTTGTAAATTCTTGGTGCACCCTGCTTCTCTTTCATTCATTATTCATCTCAAGAATGAAAAACATCATCTTTATTTTCTCCACTTTTTTTAACTATCACTTATTTTACAATTCATTCTGAACTTAATCTTTGATCTTTGACGGACCGCAAGGGCTTAAGATCTAGTTGCCTTGTATCCACCGAAAATTGCTATGAGAAGTAGGAAGCCTGGATAGCGTAGTGGTCTGCGCATTGGTCCGGCAAATCCAAGGTCCGTGGTTCGATTCCCGGTTCAGGCCGAATTTTTCTCATGGCAATATCTTTAAGAAAAATTCACCCGCCATGTTTGAAATTTAATGATCAAAATAGAGGAAAAGTACTATATAATTGTTTTCTCATTTTGTATCGTATCCACAAAGTTACTTCGCCGATTATTGCTTTTTTCTCGAAATTAGTCCCTGTTTATGCTTCCTAGCTTTTGAAGTTCCTCCCTTCCATTCAACCTTCAAAAGTATTCTTCTTATCGTCCTCCATCTACATTTTGGTCTTTTTGGAACCTCTACTACTACTATCTTTCCCCTCCAGCCCTCCAACGCCTTATCGGTCGCTTATTGTGCGCGAACAGAACGCGTTTTTGTATCAACCTGTTCAGGAATGTATCTCTCTTATTTCATCGCTTCTGTCAGACCTAGAGATATAGTGAGGCGTCATGATAATATCCTCCGTGTCGCTCTGAAACACATCTGTTCTGAATTTCTCAAGCAAACTGAGCCTAGCGGGTAGCCTCCGAGTATATAGAGGCTCCCACCGTAATCCCTCTAAAAGTTGTTAGACACTGTCTGCTCGCTCGTAGCATTTTTTTAACGATGTGGGCAGCTTTTCTTTGTAACTTATTATTTTTTTGATTAAAGACTCATTACCAGAGTCTCATATGCTCGCGGTGTACTTGAGATGTGGCCTAAACAGAGCGAAGTAGTATCTCTCTTTGACTTTTTCATAGGAGGACCTTCGTATTATACGCTTAACAATACCTAGTTTCTTTACTGTTGCACCGCTTAGGTTTTGCATGTGGGTTCCCTGCGATATATCAGAAGTTAGGGTCATTCCAAGATATTTATCTCTGAAGATTTTATGTTTACTCCACCCGCAGTTTAGGTATGGCATTTATGTGATGATTTTCTCAGGAAGAGAACTATGGTGCATTCTAACCCCCCACTCTGGCTACATGAATGAACCTTGTTAAGGTCCGATGATAGTACATGTTTACAACTACATCTACGAAGTACTGTGCAAGCCACCACTTTGGTGTGTGGCACGGGGTGATTTCAAACCAGGCATGCAACACTCATCCCAGTTCAAATCAGAACCGCGCCCGTTCCCCCGAATGCCAGGCGCGGCCAAAAGCAGTCAGGGCAACGATACACAGTCAGACCACAAACCAGGAGAGTGATACGTAGAAGAACATGCAGCGCACTACTCAAGATATAACTACTGGTTAATATTATTAATGTGGCAAATAAATAGCACTGCAATGTAATATGACTTGCAGGAGTATATCATGCCGGAGATTGCATGAGAGGTTAATATCTACAATTCATGTTAAGATATTTAGCACTGCTGAAAAGACGTATGTAACCTAGTCAGTATCCCAGAACTGATCTATCGTAACTATTATGGTCCCTTATTTTATGTGGAAAAAATGACATCTTAAATCTATCGGTTCTGCAGCCTATTTCCTTAATCTTGTTCCTGTGACATTCATACCGTAATATTTTGGCTCTAGCAAAATAACTTGAACGTCTGGGAAAAAGTAGTCAACATCAAACTTTCGTAAATAATTTAACCTATATTTCTCGCTTCGATCGGATAGAGGATCGGACATTTATTAATATGTCCATCATATTCCCCGGCTATTCTCTTGGTCAGTTATTTTTGTGCCGGAAGATAGGTCAGCGATGTTATTTTCCTATTTTCCTTCGAAAGTGGAATGCGATATGTTTGTCACCACTGGTCTTCCAGCCTTCCTGGCGAGCGTGGCCAGGAAAATAACATAGCCGTCACTAAGGCTTCTAGTTGAGACCATTTTGCTTTTCAGGACTCGGGTCGGAAGCGAAGCGGAGTGTCGTCGGAGGGAGGAGAGGTTTGATAGAATCGTTAAACGGGAGCTGGGACGTGTTACCCTTTCCCATGGGTGCATATGGTGATGGATGAAAGAGGGGGACGGCACCATTTTATTTTTTGCGGCTTTTCATCCCTTTATCCGACATCCGTCCGTTTTGCTTTGTAGCGTTGGGAAAACATTCATCCCCTATTCGGCAGCCATTCCTTTTTTAATCCTCGGTGTAGTCGTCTGTTCCTTCGTAGCTCGTCCACGCAGGGCTCTTATTTGCAGCAAATGCATACGTGTGAGTACTCTGAAATAAGCTCGATAAACGTTATTATGAATCCGAAAATAAAAGAAGATTTAATTTTTCATTCGCTTAAAATACATGTGCCGATAGTGATGGACGAATTTTTACTTGCCTCTAGTGGTTTTGTCTAGTATTTTTCATACGAATGTTATCCAAAAGTGTGCCTTGTTTACAACTTGCAACTAGAAGTACACGAAAGATATTTTACTTTTATTAGCAAGGGATAAAAATGCTTCTACTGGCATTCAAAAGAATCTTCAATCGGACGTTTGAGGTAGAATAACTTTGAAAGTTGGCACGCGGAGGATACATTAATAAACATGCAAATGGATTCTTTTAATGACATTCAAAAGAAGCTTTAATCGCTCGTTTGAGCAAGGATAACTTTGAAAATCATGAAGAATACACGTGTATTTACTCGTTTTTTTATGGAAAACGTACCATCAAATGATATCTTGTAAAGATGCCGACTCGCTGTGTTCACGCCTAGGAGGCTTATTCTTTGTGTAAAGATGCCTATAGGGGAGGATTGATTGCATCTCTTTGTCACGTTTGATGGGGAAGAATTACAATTGGGTTGAGGAGGGCTGGGCTCATCGTCTTTCCCTGCGGACCGGAGAAGGTGGACAAAGGTGAACATCCGATATGGGAAAACAGCAAAGTGAAGAGTATAGAATTAGTATTGTTAAAGGTTATTCGGGCTTTCCACCAGGTCAAGCTCTCCATCTCCATCGACGCTTCGATGATCCATCGTCATCAAGGCATCACGTCCGTATGAACGTCAGCCAATATGGAGATATCACCTTGATAATGTTACTCTGTAACGAAACCATTGTCGGTGAAAATAAAACCTCATGTGGAAACAGCCAAGTTGTAATTTCTTCAGACGCTCCTACTATGAAGGATTTCCACGAAGTCACGCCCGCTACCATTACTTACAATATGGAGAGTTTGACCCGGTGGAAACCCTTGTAACCTTTTACAACATCATACGCCGGGAAAGCCTTAGATCTTTTTATAGACTTAGTAGTTTTGGGCGTAATTTTATGGCATCAATACATAGCATGATGAGAGGAGTACCTTGTTAACTGCAATTATAAATTCATTCATTCATGGCAGGGATTTTGCTGTGCAACACTACCATGCTCGTCCAAGCCCGGATTTCATTTATAAGCATGAATATAAGGGGTAAGATGGAAGAATGAATTGCTCCAGAGTCAATCTCACCCCAATGAAGACGTATTATTATCAAATGCAGCAGGTTCAGTTTGTTGGAAATATACTTTAAAATAAACGAATATAATTTGTATTTCTCCACGAGTGATCAATTTGACTTCCTTTGCAACGAATTTATGTCATTTTCAAGACAGTGTCTTAGCATTGCGAACAAATTAAGATTTCGGTAACCACACGTTTCTCCCTCATTCCTGCAATTCAAAATGTGTGGGACAGTTGGGTAAATTTCCCTAGAAATTTAGAAAAAAACTTCTTGAACCACACATTTTTTGCCATCAAAGTGTGAGGCCCGGTAAATTAAAGAATACAATCTTCGTAATCGTCAAGACTTGTCCTGAAAATAATTCATATGCGTTGAAACAGCGGATAACCTACTTAATCGAGTGGAAAGACGATTTTTAAAAATTCATTTTGTAAGTATGTAGATTCTTACTCTTATCAAATTCGTAAACTATTTACGAAAGATTAGTTTGTGACTAAAGTCTGCTTGCAGATCACTCGTAAACATTGGCCGTTCAATCGCAAGGTTGGTTGACTGCAACCCTCCACCCATACCTATCTAATGCTAGTTACCATACTTCCTGGTAACTCTTCCTATGTACTTTCCTCTTTATTTGGCCCATGAATTTATTCCTGGGTCTTCCTCTGGGGGCTTTTACCTCTATTTTGCCTTCAATTATGTTCTTCACAAACCCATTGTGTCTCAGGGTGTCCATTCCGTCTAGCTCTTCTTTTCAGAATGGCATTCCATATGGTCCTTTCCTCTTCTACTATTCTGAAAACTCCATCATCTGTAAAACAGCAGAATTAACTTTAGAGCTCTACTGGATAGTAAACGCACGTGTTGTCTGCGCATATCGTTCGATTCATCGTTGTTCTTGAGCGCCGATTTCTTCCGATCTTCGCCAACTTCGACGCCTAGAATTGGAAATCCCCCGAAAGCAACTCTACACCAATGAATCTGCCCGTACGCGAGAATGTAACTGGACGTTATGAACCCTAATCTATAAATTATTGAATTAAACCGCCAAGTAAATATTCATGTTAAGAAAGGAAGGCACTCGGCGAGTCGAACAAGGAAGAATAGATGGGAAGGAGGAAGAGCGGTGACGACGTGGGAAGAATTGGATTCAGGGACGGCGGAGGGGAAAGGCAGGGGGTTGACGTGTTGGGGGGGGTCGTTTGGTGGGTTGAGTGGTGAGTGGTCCGTTTGCGGGTCGATGGTGGCGAGGATTGGTGACCTAGGGAAAACGGGGAGGAATGCGAGGCGTCGCTCTCTGGTGGTGGTGGTGTCATCGCTTTGTGGGGGGGGGAGGTGAATAGAAATGGGGTGGAGAGGATTGAAAGGGGGGGTAGAAGTGGGGGGAATATTCAGTAATAGGGTGGAAAGGGAGATACTGCTTGCAAGGCAAGCTTACCTACCCATATATAATACATAGAAATATACATATGTATCTAAAATATATTCGCTAAGAGATAGCGGGAGGAGAGATGCCCCATTTGATTAATGGGGCATTTAATCCGGGGGTGATGGCAGCGAGACCCCCTTCGGTGGTGGTAATGGAGGGGGAGGGGGAGGCAGAAAGAGGGTTGGTATTGGGCGGGAGGAGGAAAAGTTCTGGGGACGAAGAGGGGAGCATATTGAGAGAGAGAAAATGGGGTTGTGGGGGAAAGAACATGGTGGCTGAGGTGGGATGCTCGCGGCTCTTGATGATGCGATAGGTGAAGCATACAATCCACACGAGGATCGTCGATGTATATCTCCGATGAAGCAGTTTTCGAGCTAATTATGGTCAAAACAACAAGCTATGTTTAGCCAACAGGCTAATCGCTAGGATTTTCGGCGTCTTTTTTAACTTCTTGCTTTATTTTATTGTTGCCGTATTGTAGATGATGATTTTTTGATTTTTAAAAAAAGTATTCTACCGGTTAAAGTAGGTTTTGTTGAATGTCAGAGGATCTCCTCCCGGTTTTCTACACTTTCCTGGACCTTCCTCGCTCTAGTATATCCTTTTTCGCCTCCGCACACGATCTGCGATTTCTTGATACCGAGACGTAATATTCTCTGACTGACTCGCTATTTATTGATGAAATCAGTGTGTGTCATTTTAAAATTTTCATTTCTGTGATAAAATTGCTTTAGCCCGGTGGGCGTAATGTTTAGTCATCGACAGTCAACTGACTTTTTATCCTATAGTTATGGATTAGTACGGCAAGTACGAACGGCTAGGAAGCATATTCTCTTACAAGCCCGTTCCAGTCGTCATGTAGACGCTGAGTTGTCCCCAATTTTGGAAACGTGACTTTCTGATTGTGATGAAAATTGCTCGTTTTTGTACGTTTAAGACGCCTTGAGGTATATTGGGGCACAGCCATAATCGTTCAATGCGTACTGTCGTTTACCTCATGGGAAACAAACCACGATTGTGACGGACAACGATTCCGGGAGTATCCTGGGTTCTCCAGAAGACTCCCAAGACTTGACCAATAATTCTTCACCCGCCTCTCCTCCATAATTAAGGGGGTTTTTACTGTTTCAAGCACTTATAATTATCCATATACAATGTACATGCTACTATTTCAAATATTATAGTTTGCAGCGAGTTATAAATTTTATACTCATGCTAGTAGCACAGATAATCACAATTTGTCTATGTACGAGGGTAAGTCAATAAATAAGTCGCAAATGTCAGCATTGCATTATCAAAATCAGTCATAAACATTTCATTGGGAACGCTTGGAACATCCACCGTACAGTCCTGACTTAGCCCCCAGTGACTTTCATCTGTTTGGGCCCCTAAAAAATCATTTGGGTGGCCGTCATTTTGATACAGATGATGCTGTAATCTATGAGGTTACACGCTGGATGCGACAGCAATCAAAGGACTTCTTTGCTGCTGGCTTTCAAGGACTTGTAAAGAGATGGGATAAGTGCCTGAATGTACAGGGTGAATATGTGGAAAAGTGAAATAAATGTCAGAAAGTTACTTTAATTATTTTTGCCTCAATTCAGTTTTGCGACTTATTTATTGACTCACCCTCGTATCTCAAAGTTTCGTGATTAGAATGATCGATTGATACGTATATAATAGTAAAGCACAAAAATTAAATTGGTTTGTTGGCAGAAAATGGGCATAGTGGCAAGGAAATTGAAAGATGTCCCCAGCGCTCAGCAGCTGGAGAGAGTTGATAACAAGGCACCTGAGTGAGGATTAAAAAAAAGAGGCAGATGAAGAGCGTAAATGTGGGGAGCAGCTTTGTATAGGGCAGAGATGTTAACACTGAATTAGGAAAACGAAAATGAGCAATATGCATTTGGGGATTTGGATGCGTAGGGGAATGGAGAAAGTGTGGCGGACGGAAATGCAGAGCAAACGAGGAAGCACTTGGTTGGTACGGCAAGTGCGAACGAACGTCAAGTTCGCGTGAGAAGAGGAAACTGTTGGTAAAGATTACGAGGAGGCAGAGCAGGCGATTTAAAAATGTTATTAAGGGGAGGATAGGGTAAATATCGAAGGCCAGGATGTTGGATAATCGGTCAAGGGAAAGGAAGTGAAATGGTTTAATGGTCGGGAGGAAGAGAGGTAGGGCCACAGATGGGTAAAAGACTGTAATTTTCATTTTAGGGAAATTCCCGTGGTAAATTACTTCTACAACTTTAGGCCGTTTCGATTGTAATGCGTATTCTTCTCCGTCAGATATTTTGGGAGCTCATATTGCCCTCTATCCATAACATCACCTATGAATCTATGCATTCTCCTCACCACAATTTTTTATTTATTTAAATCAATAATAACCCATATTCCCGATGAAAACTGATGAAATCGAGGATAATCCAATGCACTTTATCGTTCATTACGTCTTACTATCCAAAGAAAAGTAAGGAAAGGGGAGGGATAACCGATTACGTTGTTACTTTGCTTGTCAGAATACAATTTGCTGACCTAATGACCCATCTAATTACCTCAATGGACCATTCCTATTTCCCATACTTCCTGATTTTTAGCATCAAAACTTCCCGAGGTTTACGCAAATCTGGAGAGATTTGCCCATCCCAGATCAACGCAAGAGGAATAAAAAAAGGTCAACATTGGGAGATGACCTCCCTCTCTTTTGAGGAAGGTAGGGGGGTCAGCTCTCTAGAGGTTGAGCAAGGGGGAGGACGTCGACCCCTTTTTTGTCCGGCTTTGGACGCCACGGCGATGACACTCGGGGGAGAACATCTGCCTCCTCCTCAGGGGTACGAAAATATTATTCCCTCTCCTTTCCGCTGTAAAAAAAATGGGGGAGACGAGGGGGAGAGAGAGAGGGTAAAATGGCTCTCTCTCTCTCTTTCTCTCTCCCCTTTGAACCGAAATCTCGAGTCTTTCTTTATCACGCACACCGTTTTAAGTAGCACACCACACGTTGAAAATATATCAGGAAAAAAAGAGATGGCGCACCCGTATCCCGCAGCTTTCCTCCCCCGTCCCCGGCATTAAGGGTAGCTACCCCCCCCCCCCTCGCTTCTCTTTTTTCATCTCTCTTTCTTTTTCTACACACGTATCAAAGAGAGCGGGGGAAGATACCCTGAGAATTAAACGCAGAGGGAGTAGAAAAACGGAAAGGGGGCGACCCCTACTTCCGTAAATCCGTTTACTCTCCGCCCTCCACCACTTCTCTCGCCCACCCCTACTCCCTGTCGCCCTCACACCGATATCCCTCCGCCTCCAATAAAGCCTACTATCATCATCCCCGTGCCCCCGCAACCCATGCCACTCTCCGCCCTTCCATCCCATGCCAACCACCTCGTAAGCCGCTCCGGGGCGAACCCTTTGCCCGCCACCATCAACCTCCACCCTTCCAGGAGGGTTGCTCTCGAACCCTTCGAGATAATCCCGATCGCGTAACTGAGGAGTCACGTGGGATAGAACGGGTGGAGGTACTGGCGTGGTTTACTCCCTCGGATGGAGAACTTAAAGTGACCGATTATGTTGTTCGTTGCGTCTCTTATCGCTCAATACAGCTCCATAAATATAATTGTTATAAATATTCTACCGGTGAAGGTGTGTTTCGTTGAAAGTCAGAGAATCTCCTCCCAGTTTTCAACATTTTCAGGGCCTATCTACCTCTAGTATTTTTTTCACCCTTTTTCGCCTCGGCATACGATATACCCTTCTTCATCCTGTCCATGAAACTTATTCTCTTTCTTCCCCTACTGCGCCTGCCCTATACCCTTCCTCTATCACAATCGTGAGCTACCCATCACCCCTTATTACACCCTACAGCCACCTACTCTGCTGATCTAGTATTTCATTCTGATTTTTTCTTTTCCTCGCCCACCATCTCAAGTACTTCCTCGTTCGTCCTCCTATCCATTCACCGCACCTTCTCCATCTTTCTCCGTACCCACATCTTAAACGTCAGGAACTTGGCAAAATCTTCAAGGCATACGATCTACTCTTCTTCATCCCGTCCATGAAATCTATTCTCTCTCTTCCCCTCACCCGTTGTCCAACATCCTTCCCTCTATTACAGTCTTGAGCAACCCCTCGTCCCACATTACATCCTCCAGCCACTAACTCTGCTGGTGCCTACAGCCTATTCTCCTCCTCCTTTCGGAGGGTCCACGTTTCTGCACCATACAACACCACATTCCATATCAAGCTCTTCACCAGCCTCTTCTTCACATTCTTACCCAATGTTCCCGTCATCGGCCCCCTTCTATTACGAAATGCCTCTTTAGATAGTTCTATTCTCTTCCGTATGTATTTGCTACTATGCCTGTTTCTCTATTAGCAATATCCCTGCGAAAAATCAACTCAATCGAATGGGCTGCATGACATGTTGATGAGTGATTTGAACACATTTCGAACCCTTCGTAGTTGTACTTCGTTTCTCCACAGTTACATGATCGATGTCATATAGAGTGGTAGAAACACAAAGACCCTGGGGGGTTGCGATTGAAAATCCCGAGATATTCCCGATCTCGCGTGGAGAATGGTTAATGGAGTTGAACGTTACCTACGAGCTACGCTATAAAGGACACACAAGAAGCTTAAGCTATCCAAAACACACAAAATCTTGTTGTTGTACCACGTGACTCCTTAGTCACGTGATTGGAATGATCCTAAATGGTTCAAGCACAACCCCCTCAGGTTCTCTCGTCACCCCTGAGGGTGGGGAAAAGGCCGGGTGAGGGGTACCAAGAGAAAAAGGGGCGGATATGTGGGGAATGAGGCATAAAGTATCGAGCCGTCGACTCCTTAACTACCACCCCGCCCCCGCCAGCCAACAAGGGAGGGGGAGGAATAGGTAGGAGGGGGGATACCGGCTCTGGAGATGGGATTACGGGATGGAGGAATGGGAAAGGGAAGGAGTAGGATGGGATTTAGAATTTCCGCGGTGAAGGCGGTCTCTCACAAGCGGTAATAAAGTTCTGTATGAAATAGAGTATTAAGTCTGCTAGTCAATATTGAAAAAAACATGCAATTAACATTACAAACAAGTCCTTTGATTGAAGAAAAATCTTGCATGTATGTACCGGAATTACTGCAGTACAATGCACGTAAAAAATCTTTCATCTTGAAGTCGTTAATTTCCCTTCAATTCCACAGTGCATGCTGCTTCTATATGTAAAAATCTGACCCCTTATTGTCTATTATAAAAAGCATAAGTTTTATCATAATTAAAGCTTTCAATCTTTACCTCTTTCGCGCTGAAACATATTGTTTAAACCATACGAGACACTCAGCGCCTGTCTGTTGGCCAAATAATGGAACCACACAAACACAACAATCTTTATGTTGTTCCGTCGCCATGAGAGAAGTAGAAGACGAAGCAAAAAAAGATCGTGAGATGTTGAGAAATATAAGTGAGAAATGAGTGATTGAGGATATTCGTGTAAATTAATGTGAGTTTGGATATTAGTTTGAACTTCGAGCGTTTCAATGGCGATACTAATTTATCCTGACCCCCGGGTCTCAACAAAATGATTGTCAAGCGGTCTTTGAAAAGTTAATTCTAGAGCTCTTTGCATCATTCAAGACCAATAATGTGTGGATTCTCTTACGTATGTTTTTGATTTATTTAAATTTAAAAAAACTATTGTAAAATTGAGTTGAATCCATTGCGTTGCGTTGCCAATATATATTTCAAGCGCAACTTTTCTTACATTTCAAGCAGATGGATGATTTTCTTGTTACACATCTGCTGATTCTTCCATTCCGTCGAGCTATCCATAGGAAATGAAGGAAGGGCAGGGATTAACAATATGGTTGTTATTTTGGTTGTGAGGCTACAATTTGATGACGTAGTGCCCCTTTTATATACCTCAATGATGTGTGTAAAATAAGAGTTTATGTCAAAAATAGAACATGGCGTATGGCTTTCACGTTTGCTCGTTCAGTCGACCCTCTGAAGTATTCGTTTCGGTTTGATATGACGTCGGCAGTCTATAAGGACATATATATATGGGGGCGGGTGAGGCGGCAGGCACCCGCTTACAGGCCCCCACCTAATCAACGCCTTATTCCCTCCCGCCTCCCCTGCGCTCCCTTCTATAGCCGCGCTCATCTGATTCCGTCCCTCACCCCCGCGCCCTCGCACCATTTAGGGGAAATGTGCTCTCCTTCGCATAGACCCCCCCTCCCAATACCGCACCACGCCCCTCAAAAAAAACCTCCTTATTCCGCCGCCGCCATTCCTTCATCCATCCGCATCTGCCCAATCACCCGTCCATCTGCACCCGCCTTTTGCCGTCGCCGAGCCGGAATCTCCAAAGCCTCCGCACCCACAGCCGCTCCCCATCTGCCAAATGGAGTGGAACAGCGGCGATTTAGCGAGGAGGAGGAGGGTGGTGGTGGCGAGGGGGAGGTGGAGACGAGGAGGAAGGGTGTGGCTAAGGGATTTAGGGATCAAGGAAGCGAAGGCGAAGTATGGCAGGGGAGGGAGGGGATGGCGGGGGGCAGGTTTTTTAAGGGGTGGTTGAATCGGAGGAATTTCGGTGGGAAAATTCTGGGCGGAAGGGAAGGGGGAAGGAGTAAGTGGGAATAAAATGAAAAAAAACGGGGGAAATACCGCACCCCTCCCTCCCCTGCCACTTCTACACTTCGGGTGTAGGGCGGTTTGGTGTCCCCCCCCCCCATTCCCCTCGCCCGCCGTCTTTCTGCAAATGGGGTGAATGCGCGGTGGAGCGGGGTGCCGTTAGCGCCGTGGATGTGTCAAGTGGGGCCTAAGAAAATGGGAGGGAACGGCTAGGGTCCTTCTCGTTCGTTGGAGCGATTTGCGATTATTAACAGATTTGCTTGAAACTGTTCATACACTTTCTCATTAGTAATGTATGTCTTTAACTATGAATGAGAAAACATTGCATGTTACCATCTGATTTCTTGGCAATTTAATGCTATTTTAACGCGTAGCCTTGTGGCGCTTGACATATATTTCAAAATTATTAGATGACGTACGTACAGATTTTCTCCTAAACACGTAAAAATACATACATACAACATAACGTAAACATAGATAAAACGTGCGGTCGCGAATGGTTCAGAAATATGGACAATGACCATGTAGGGAATGTGCCTACTCGAAAGATGGAGAAGGAGAATACTGAGAGATATTTTTGGTGTAGAAAAGAAAAACGGTCGGAGGGAAATAGGAAGGAACACAAAACTGTCGGAACTCGACGATCATCCTAACATTATTTCAGAAATTAAGGGTAATGTTTAGAGATATCCTAAGGACATGATGGTCAGTAAGATAAAGCTAGGATACCAAGATCTAAAACGAGATAATTATATGATTGAGAACGTGAGCAGACAACCAAGAGTGGAGTGTAGTTCTATCCGGCGTTTGCTGAGACACACTGAAAAAAACATTAGGTGTACCCCAGGGAAATATGATTGGTCCCTTATGATTCACTTTGTGTAGTAATGATATCACAATCGTTGCTAAGAGGATAATTCGCCTTTTCGAAATAGGGAAGAACTTACTTTTGTATCATAATCATTTTTTTATACCTAAGGCATAGGTACTAAGTAAGAAAAAATAAATTCAAGGATTGCAATAGGCGTAGCGTAGGACTAATCGTGTTTTTTTCCAAGAAACTACTACTAGAAAAAAATACGTGGTTCAACCATGTAAAGGCTGCGAATTTGATATAAATTGAAAATCATCACTCAATGACTCAGGTATAAATATCACCCTGGCCACGTTAAAGGCACTTCCTTCTCTGCCAGGTTGGTACCTTACCCTTCTCTTTCGCGCGTGGTAATGGGAGGGGGGTGCGGAGCACATCATCACCCCCGTCCCCTTATTTGTGGAGAGCCGTCTTCATCTCTGAAGCATCACACCACACCCCTCCCCCCTGCCACTCACCGCCGAAATCACTCCATCACCTTCACTTCCCGCCTCCTCTTCCGCATTTACCTTCTTCCTCCCCAACCCTCCCGCCTCTCCCACCTCCCAGACAGCCCTCCCACTTCCGCCATCCCACCCAACCTCCTTGAGGTCTCTCCGGAGGCCCAATCAATAACGACCATGGATCGGGTGTTAGCTTTGCCTGCTGATTCTGTTTTTATATATACGCACATCGCACGTGGAGGATGTTGCCGCGCACGGTTTCGTTGAAGTTGATAAGTTGTTCCGGGAAGGCGCGTCTTCAAGCGAGAGGAAAATGGCGGATGGTGTGATGTTCACGGAGTCAGCGTTGCCTGAACCAATTTATCAAGGTTTCCGAGGGAGGTTTTGAAGCACGGGCGATGTATTATTAATAAAATATCCCGTTTTTTTGGGAAAAAATTCTACGAAACGACCTGTCTTGTGGAATGCTTAAAAACTATATCAATTATTGATTGCAACGAGGAAGCAATATTGTTGAGGAAGGAGAATTTAGCTCAGATAAAATTTTCCCTTCATGGTTCTTCTTAGTCAAATCAATTTACTCAGGAAATTGATGAAACCGTGGCTTAATCTCTTTCATACACGATGTCTACGAGTTAAATTTTGGACTATTTATCGCATGGTTGGCGAGGTTTTACTCATAGAAATTGACCGGTTTCACATTATTTTATACGTGAAACAACGTAAATTATGCTCTATTACTGGCAACATCACAATTACAGCCAAATAGAGGTTTACTCGGGAGACGAATATCTTCGAAAACTCATGCTGAAAACTAAATGTGAATTGTCCTGGAATGAGGCTCTGGGCTCAGGATTATTTATTACAGATTTTGTTAAACCTGGAATATTGCATATTTGAAGTTTTTTGTATTAAATGGCATGAAAATAAAATAGGGTTTCCAGGCTAGTTATACTGTACTTCAGTCTTAAATAAGGAGATGGATACTTATTGGTCAAATCACGTTTATTATGTTTTACATGCCTCAGAGTCACTTATTCCAGATTTTCGGTAAACTTGAATGCAACATCCTCGATGTGCGTTTCATAAACTGAGGTGAAAGTAAAATAGGATTTCCGGGTTAATTTGACTACATTTCAACATTGAAATTGGAGATTTTAACACGGGCTCTCCAGGCGATCACTTGGTTTACAGACGCCAAACGCCAATTTGAACGAGAAGGCGTGCTTAAGCTTTTCATTAAAACAATTTGTAAGGAGTGAAAAGTCCTGGAAATCAAATAAAAATAAAGCGTAGGCATCTAGCCAAATAAAATTTAAAGTTATAAGTGAATTACTGCCGTATTTGGAGTCAAAATGAGGAAGTTCCGTTTAAATGGCGCTTCCGTCGCCTTCTATATATGGACAAATTGTGGTCACTGAAAATATATCAGTGGAATAAAGGCTGGGACACAATCAACGTGTACGTGTGACGCGAGACGTTAACGGGACAACGGGAGACGGGGAACGCAAGTCAGCGGTCAAAATCCACGTTAACGAGGCCCGGAGTAACAATTGACTAACGCAGGCGCAGCTAAGAGATCAGGTGTAAACAAGTGTGGAAGTAAATAAGTTGTCTTCGCCAAGAGCTATCTTCAACAGTTGGATGTATCTTCCGACAGATGGCTCCCATTCCCGGATTCTCAGGGCTATTCTGATTGGTTTTCCGTGTACGGGACACGGGAAGAGATGGAAGTTGCCCATCTCTCGCGTACACGTACTCCCCGTACACGTTGATTGTGTTCGCTCGCTATACCCTCGCCTCGGCCATCTTTTCGCGTATTCCCGTTAACGGCAAACGTTACACGTACATGTTGATTGTGTCCCAGTCTTTACCCTCATATTTTGTGCCTTAATTTTAGTTATCCATTGACAAATCTTTTTATCCATGAAAGCAGGATTTTTTAAACCGAATAATTATAAATGTTCAAATTAGTACTTTTTATGCCTCACATGGTCAAGCTAAAGCCACCTTTAAGCCATAAACCTCACGTTGTTTTTTCTCCTGGCTCAATTTATCTTCCTCCTTCGAGCTTTATTCCCTTATTGGCGGATCTCTTTCTATCCTTATGACATTCTACTTCCTCCTTTGACCTCCCCTTACCTCGTTTCCCGCGCGACAAATAGTTTACATTTTCAATCGTAGTGAGGAAGGAATAATTAATTTATCTGTCCTTTACCGCATATTTATGTCATGATTGATACCCCTACCTAAATATGATGTTTTGGTTCTCACTAAACTCGTCTTCTTAAAACACCGATGGTCGGCCCTCAGTCATGCATCTTGAGCCACAATTGAATATTTCCCCGAACAGGAAATCTTGCGCTCGATTCAGTTCGCCTGATTAATTAAGAAAAAACAAGAGCGCAGCTCTGTTTGGGTTGAACTCTTAAAATAATGGCGGAGGATTAAATATTAATGGGATTTTCATATCAGGAAAATCCTGATTTTAAGTCTGAATGTACAGCTTCTGTGTTATCCCTCTTTTGGGAGTTGAGTGGCTAAATGATTTTTCATCAAATTGTTTTGACATATCTATAATTGGAAATCTATTTTCCTCTTGTATGAATTACTATTGCTTACATAGTATAATAGCTGCCTTCCTCATTAATTATTCGTCGCCCTAAAGTATGATGCAGTTCCTCTTTCCGCAATATGATTATTTAAAATGGCATTGGAAATGGACTGAAATAGCTCGCACACGTTTCTTTTTTTTGAATGAGCTGATTTCATTGTTATAATTTTTTTCTAATTCATGATGAAAATGTAACGCCTATGTTCAAATCGTTTATTCCAAGGAAATTACAATAAGAAAAAAGAAACAGCATATGAAAAAATCGTGTGGTGCGTGGAACTCTACAAATCGAAGACATGGACCACTGGGAAAATAGATTGGAAAATACGAGGACTAATGGAAATCTGGTGTCTGAGGAAGCTGCTGAAGAACAAATGGATTGATAAAATAAGAGACGAAGTAGTACACAGAAAGGTGGAAGAGAAAGGTAGAGAGAAAGGTAGAAGGAACGCTTGACAGAAAACAATATGAAACTATTTACAGAAAACAATATGAAACACTTTACAGAAAAGAAGATCCAGATGGATTTGACGCACCCTGAGGCACATTGGGTTCATAGAGAGCTTAACTGTAGGAAAAAATAGAGGGAAACATCCCCTGAAGAATACCAAGGAACAAGTAGGGAGCAAATAAAGAAGAAAGTACATTGTACCAGGAAATAAGGAAACAAACAATCGATAGGATAGGATGGAGGGCTCCAGTCAACCAATCAAAGGATAGAACAACCAATCATCTTGATTTGTCTATATTGATGTTGAGCTCATGAAGCAATTGTAGACGGAATCTTTCTCGGGAATATAATTTGATTTCTTGATCGCTGCGTTCATGTCGATTATTTTTTGGTTGGTATATGACGTCAAACTCGTCTCATCTTCCGAGGGATATTCTAAAAAAACCTGTGTCCTTAGTGAATAAAACGCATTTCGTTTTTCCATCCGTCACCTGGCTCGTTTTCCTCTCCTCTTTACTCAAATCCTATTTAATCTGTCTCAATAATATATTCAATTCACAGTTCAGTATTTATTTTTTTCTAGTTTATATCCTTGACCGATCTTAAGCATGCCAAAAATTCATTCCCTAAATTCATTCCAAGTGCTCTAACTTGGTTTTTCGACCATTTTATAAAAAAACCCTGTATTTTTCAGAGTCCATAGCCTTACATTTCGAAAGTTCGATTCAACTTTCATTTCATTTCTAATTTGTTCTGGTTACCATTTGGTGGCCATTTTACACTCTCGGTTCAGAGTATTTTCTGTGTTCGCAAGAATTGGTAGTAACTTCTGTTTCCCATTTGCGGACAGTTCTAGGACAATGAAGTCAAACTTGTTATGTAATTCATAATATATGCTGAGTTTCAAATGCCTTATAACGTGGAACTTCTCATGTTTCATAATTAATTTTACTAGCAAAATGTGGCCCGATACAATCGAATTTTTGCAGAAGTGTGCTCTGAGATGTGGAGTTAATACGCCGAAAACATAGGGTAACACATCAGTTGTGGAATCTTCCCGGCACTGTGATTATTCATCTATAAATATCAACATATATTTGCAATTGATAATTTTCTAGTAACGGCAGTGAAGGTTTTTCGTGATATCTTCCGTGTAGATCCATTTTCTTCGACGACGTTTTCGGTAGCGTTAGAGCTACCTTCATCACTTCATCTTCACTTCAGAGCTGAAGAAGGCTGCTGTAATGCTACCGAAACTAACGTTCACCAAAAATGGAGCTACGCGGAAGATATCACGATAAACCTTCACTGCCGTTTCAATTACTCCGCGGAAGCCTTTGAATACACAATTGTATTTATTTGACAAAAAGATCACGTACAGCATGAAGCCATTTTATGGTGAACGTATATCAAAGAAAAAAGGACACGCACATAAAAACATAACAAGAAGAAGGCATGAAATAATAATCCAACATGGGGAGATAGTAATAATTATTTTTTTTTTAGGAATGACATACGGCTAGGTTAGAGAAGACGATGGAAGATAAGGTGAAAGGGTCGATGTTCTCAGAAAGGGAATTTACAAGAGAAGAGAGGCGAAAAATGAGGGAGCGCTTGGTAAGTGATAATCTCGGAGTGGGGGTATGAGTGAGCAATGAGTGAGTCCTGGTATGTCAGGTGGGTTTTCTGAAATTTATCAAGGTCGGGGCAGTGGTGGAGTTCACTGTGTTATGAAAAAGTTATTAAGTCTAATTTTCTTGATACTTGAAAAGAAATGCTGTTTTGATATTTGTTGAATGTTTGTTTTTTGGAAGGGGTAGTTAAGATGTAGTTGATTAAAGAAAGAAGAGGGAAACGTTGCGAGAGAGGCTACAGAGAAAGGATGGGAGATGTATCGTGGTCTGAAATAAATAAGTGTCTGGAATTTTCTTATATAAATAATTGATTAAAACAAAGAGTCACGACATCAAATAGGGTAATTCTTTGCCAACTTCGCAAATCATGAAAAAACTGCAATTATTAAATGCCAAAAAATCAATCAATTTAGCTATTATAAATATGTTTATATATTATCGGGGGGTAAAACATTCTGAAAATTAATTGAATACATCTATTAATTAAAGCTGAAAATTAATATTTCGATTGATATAAGCAATACACCAGTATTATCAATTTAACAACGTCTTTTTACGCTAACGCTTAATTTTATATTAACTCGTTCAAATGAATAATGGGAAATCGCCAAGCAAATCCAACTTACACCCAAAATATAGCTTATATCTTTTTATGAAGTTTTTTTTGGAGGTGCCTCTGATATAACTCTTAAGTTTAAGTTCTTGAATTTCGTTATTCGGCGTATTAAATAGTGTAAAAACGGTCGATTTCTATGAGTAAAACCTCACCTACAATGCGATAAATAATCCCAAATTTATCTCGTGGACTTCTTGCATAAAATAATTTAAGCCACGGTTTTATTTATTTCTAGAGTAAATTGATTTGACTAAGAAGAACCTTGAAGCAAAAATTTTATCTGAGCTAAATTCTGCTTTCCCAACAATATTGCCACCTCGTCGCAATCACAAATTGATATTTTTTAAGCATTCTACAAGACAGGTTGTTTCGTAGAAAGTTTTTTTTGGTGGTATGGCTAATATAACTCTTTAGTTATGAGATGTTAAGTTCTTGAATTTCGTTGCTGGGCGTATAAAATAGTGTAATTAGTTAACTTCATAATATCTTCCTTAAAACTGATCTTAAACTTTTCCTTAGAACACTAAAGTCAGTCACTGCCCTGACCTTGTTTCATTGATAAATTTTAGAATACCCACCCGACACAACAGGACTCACTCATTGTTCCATATCCCTACTCCCAGATCATCACTTAACAAGCGCTCCCTTATTTTTCGCCTCTCTATTCTTTTGTAAATTCCCTTCCTGAGACTGTAGTTCTTTCTCTGAGAACAGTTTCTACTATTTAACGAATTATTAGAAAAAAAGACCTTGGCTCGCGTGTGTCATGACGTCGTCTACTCTTTTCATTAATCAATGTTAACATTTCGCCACTCCGTGGAATATCATTGACTTGGTCCGGGCATAAATAGGAAGGACCACCCGCACACACAGATTTCTTCCGCCGGACTGCTCTTCGGATTTCCCACAACTCTCGGCACTCCTCCCCTCCCTCCCCCCGCCATCCTCCCTCGCCAATCCCCCGCCCCCCCCCCACCGTCCCCCCTACGCCCCCGACTCTACACACCCCGCCCGCCCGCCCACCTCGGCCAAATCAATACTCAACTCTTCAGAAAGCCTGAGCTTTTCTGTTGGTTGAAGGCAAATGGGGTGGGGGGGTTGGAGTGGAGAGGGGTGGGTGGCACGGAGGGGGGGGGGAGGATACGGAGCCCAGGAGTCGAAGGTGGACAGGGGGGAAGGAAACGTTGGAGGGGGGGGAAGGAAACGTTGGAGGGGGGGGAGAATCGCCTACCCCCTTACCCCCCCCACCACACTCCGCCCACTTTTGGTACTAAAAAGCATCCTGGAATTGCCTCCAGGGAATTGCTTATCTTTCACATTGGCCTCTCTCCATCTCTCTCTCTCTCCCATTCCTCTCCTTTCATTACGCACGCCCCACGACCCAGAGGTCTTGGGAGTCTAATGCATGTGAGTTGAGGGGGCGGAGAGGGAGGGAGAGGGGAGGAAAGGTCAGGGGGAGTAGGGTGGGGGCGCGGGAAGGTTGAGGAGTAGGGGCTAGGCTGGGGGAAGGGGAGGCCGAGGTTGACGTAGGTGGGCGCCGGCGCCCGAATCTTCAAACTGACGAATCGAGCTTTTAAGGTAGGTTGAGCGAGATGGAACCCGATCGTAATTCGTGGTCGTAATTCCGATAAGATTCGAATAATACTCTTCTTTCAGCAGCTGTGGGAAGCATGAATTAAGTATTGCATTAATAAGGGTGCAACGACGTACTAAAAGTATTGATAAATAATAATAATTGATATACTAAGTACGTACATACATATATCGGTACCAGTCGTGAAACATACTAGTCTACTAGTCGTACCAGTCTAAAATAGTACATACATACCAATCACGCCGTTCCCTTCCGGGGTAGGAACAGTCATAGTGTTTCACTCATAAATACATATTTGTACACCTAACTCTGCTTCAATAATTTCCTCCATACTGACCTATCCTCGCAAACCTCTTTTGCTTCCTTTACCCCAATACGCTGCTTCATACACGCCCTCCTGTTTTTAAGACTCCTAATATTCCTCCTCCTAAGAATTTCCTCAACCGCACTCAACCACAACTTTCTCGGCTTACCTGCTATACCTCCCGCACCATTCATTTCACTCTTATATATGTTTCATTTTTCGACTCTCATCCATTCTCTCAACATGGCCAGACCAACAAAGCACACTCCTTTCATATATGTCCATTACTGCATATATGTCCATAGCATCTAACCCACATTCATTTATTTCCCTAGCCCCATCCTATTACTGACCCTGTCCATCCTACCCTTGTAGCAAACACCCCTCAGAAATATCAATGTGTCTTTACGTGTGCGGTACGTTTAAATTCGTCATTATGGAAGTTTTGTTTGCGACCCTGAAAAAATTACTTCATCAACTATATGATTTATTTTCAAAAATGGTTGAGATAACATACAAACTTCACATTTTGAATTTTTTTAGAATATCTAGCTTTTATAAATTCCTCATTTTTCAAATAAATTATCTCTGGAGTGTTTACACGTACCTTTTCCCATATAAAAGGGATGGTATTCATCGTCACAAATGGCGAGAAGTAATTCAATTTTTCCAAGAAGTAATTCCAGTCATTTTTCCAACCTTCGGTCGGGTGGGATATTTTTCTTTGTATTGAGACCAAGTTCACTTCTCGTGGTGATATGATGTATCGCTCAGACTAACTTATCGGAATTCAACATGGAATACAAAAATATGTTGGGAATCAGCAAAATCGAGATGATTGTCAACAAGGAAACCTATGGTTCCGACATTTACTCAGTGGAATTCCATCATGATGAAATTCTTGAGTACTCTGTTTCACTCAATTTAGCGAGTTGAATAAAATCTATGCGGGAGACGAAATTGTCGTATCCCTGTGTCTTTGCAAGGGAAAACAATATAAAGCAACTCAGAGAGTCGAGTGGCAGTCAGAAGTTAGATTATCTGGCTATGGGGAAGGAGACAAAAATGAGCTCAACGGAGCTCTGATTCCAAACCCCTCTCACTACGGGAAGAACTATTTTACAAAAAAAACAAAACCCTTGAAATTGGCGCTCCCCACTGAGTGTCTCAGCCAAACTGTTTCACACGACTGAGGGTCCCAGACTGCCTTTATCATGCATAGTGACTTAAGTGAATCGTCAGTCATCATCGCTTATCCCGTGCGCGATAGTAGGATCATTGACTTTGCGATTAGTCAACTGGTCCACTGCGGTCATTATCCTCAGGCGTCATTATTAGGTGTAGAACTAACGTGTATCAGTTATCTACTCTGAATACCTCCTTAGGATATGGAATGGTATTCCTGACAACATTATTTAATCAAACAATGTATATACAACAATTTAAATTGGAAATGTCATCATTATTGTAGAAAAATATTATTGTAGTGCAGTCTGAACTTCATTGTATAATTTATTCCTCTGTTAGTTTATTTAAATATCCCTCTAAACATTACAAAGACTTATTATACTAATTGTAAATATTATTGTATGAATGTATGCTTGATTCTTCATATCCATGAGTACAACTGTTCCATATGGATAATGATTGTATATATTTGTAAACTGTAGTGTCCTGAAAAATTGTTTTTTTGCCACAGAGCGTCTTTTAATATACTGTAATATGTACCAAAGTATGCGAAATCCTTGAACGATAAATATATATTATTATTGTCATGGGACAACTATTAACGCCACTTTAACCATGCCGCACAACGGTTGTCCAAACGCAACAAAAAATAAGTATTTAAATGCGTTAGTTAGTTAACGTTAAAGGTTGAAAGTACTTATGACCGAGCTCTAATTTAATTCAATTTAAGCAATCAGTTGAGATCTTGATTATTCCCTCCCTGTTTTATTTTTATTTTTCTCATTTCGCTGTTTTGATTGAATTCAAATCAAAGTGAATGATATGACAGGACATATCATTTTCCAAAATCTTGGTTCTGTGCGTTTCTCATTTGAAATACGTCTAACAAGCGTACGGAACTGCGTACCACAGGAAATATCATTTATTTCATCTCTGTAATTGATAAATGTGAAACACCATCAACTCTACTTAATTTCGTTCATTGGTCGTTCAATCCTGAAATTGGTTGACAGTAGCCCTCCACCCTTACCTATCTAATGCCAGTACCCTTACCTAATTTTATCTCTTCCTGTATACTTTCCTCTTTATTTGGTCCATGAACTTATTTCTCCTGGGTCTTCCTCTCTCTGGGGACTTTTCCCTCTATTTTACATTTCACTATGTTCTTCACAAACCAATTGTGTCTCAGGGTGTGTCCAATCCATTTGGTTCTTCTTTCCTGTATGGTGTTCCATGTGGTCCTTTCCTCTTCTACTCTTCTGTAAACTCTGCCATCTCTTATTTTGTCCGTCAGTTTTCTCTTCAGTATCCTCCTCCAGCACCAGGCTTCGTAGGATTCTAGTTTTTTGTGCTCAGCTTTTCCAATGGTCTATGCTTCCGATTCATAGAGTTCCTCGTTCCAGATGAATGTTTTCCAATTCTCCGCCTGACGCCCGTTGTATATACTTCTGTCTCTCGTGATGGTACTTCCGAGATAGGCGAAGGAATCCACTTGCTCTAGTCTTTTCTCCTCTCTGGGTGACTTCTACATCCAGCCTCTCTATTCCACATACTAGGAATTAATTTATGGGTCAAAAAAATGCATGTTCGTTGAGCTAAAAAACTTCCATTTATGTTTTCCTCAGTATTTATACGTTTATATATTGAGGTTCAAATGGACAAAGTGATAAATAGTAGTAATGGATTGTCCCGCTTAGGCCGTTTTCGAACTTGGCAAATCTAGCATCTTGCCTTGAAACCTAGTACGCATCGAAAGCTATGACGTCATGGACGCGTCATCACCATACGCTTGTTCACTAGCTATCGGGGAAAGATACCAAGTCAACGAAAAAGGGGACTCGTTATGCTTGCTAGGTTTCAAGTTAGAACTCGGAGTGTGATAATATGGGCTTGTATGGAAAATAGAAGTGAAGAAACTCTCAAATGGATACTATTTTATCATTACTACGTATATTTGTGTGATATTAATTTTTTTGCGGAAAAATTGATGAATTCGTTATATTTAAAGGCTTTTCAAATGTGAATATACTGATAAAAGATAGTTGTTTGTGTGTGTTGTAGTAAGACCTAATAGTTGTGTGAAAAATTCCATACATTGTAAATGTACCGTCCTTGTTTACTTCATTGAACCTACAAAATCTATCTTCCTTACTCTGGAAGGAAGAGAAATGAAATAATGATGAAAGAAATTATATGAAAGAATTATGGTCCGAAGGAAAGTACTCAAAGGTAGCCATAATTTCATTGGAAGCATTATTTTTAGCTAACGAACATAATAATTGTTAATAACGTTAACATTGGAGAGGTTTTCACAGCATTCATCAAAGAAATGGGACAATAAACCTTTAGAGTAAATGTAATTTGTTTTCAGCTTAATTCTGTTAGTTACAACGCGCGTATTTATCAGTCAACAGTCAGAGATCATAGGTAGTTAGTACGGTGAGACTGAGTCAGTCTTAGCCCTGATGACGATGAGTGAGTTTCTCATCGAAACGCTGGCCTTAAACAGCCTCACCCGGTGCCAAACCCGAGAACTATTTATCTATAGTATTCGCCGGGAAAGCCTACTATCTTTTATCAACTTGATATCAAGTTAACTAGGCGTTTGCCTAGTTCGAAAACGGCCTTAATGTACGAAAGTAATGGGTTTTAATGGTTTTCTCTCTTTGTGAGGGTATCAAGTGACAGCGTAGGAGAATCTCCAAATCCGATTGAAATATGAATTTTTAAACTCTTCGGGATGATACACCTTGAAGCGAGCGAGAAACGATACAATTTTCAATTCCGCGAGCACCTTTTTACTCTCTGGCGACACTTGAAACCTCACCAGATATGAACGGATGTATTTCTGGGAGCTTTTCTTTCGAGATTTGCTGGAACGCTTATTCCACGGATGCAGGGACATGCCCGTCGTGTTTCTTCAACGCCGCCTCGCAGCGTTCATTACTTCTGAACATCCCCTCTTACTCTCCTTACGACACGTGGTAAACATCCTGTTCTTCAATCGTGCGTCGCTTGTTTTCCCGCCTTCTCTCATCCATCTCTGGGAGATGTGGCAAGTGAGGAAGCGTGAATGCTTCCTCGTTTGCATTGCACCCTACTAGCTACCTCTAGCGCGCAGGGGGTGAGCTATTATCAACTTGCACAACCCTGTATCCTATAAAACTAAATGAAACTACGACACTTTAGCAAAATTCAACAAATATCTGTCTGGAGATGAAATTTCATCAACTCCGTTGTTTCCGATGTGACTAAGTTGAATTTGCTTGACGTCGTAAGTGAAAAAATTTTCGTAGTTCATTAATTTCAGTATTCTACCAGCGTATTTGTAAGGTTTTGGAGAGTAATTATTTTACGCAGTAATTTCTGGTGTAACATTTCCCTCCTATGCGTGATCCCCACTTAGATCCCTCTTAAATTCCTCATGTCGTCTCCCTCATTTTATTTCGTCCAGAATTCCTAACTTCTCCCTTAATCTTCCTCCCTTCCCCAGTGTTCTCCCCTCTGTTACCCTCTTAAGCATTGCCTCTCCTTTCAATGAGTCTTCCATCACTTTCTTCTGCTGCATCCCAACCTTCATTACTAGCTTCCTCTCCTCGCCAACCATATCCAAAACCTCCTCGTCCGTCCCTCCCACCGCCTAGCTCACCCTCCCCATACTCTTCCGCACGCATATCTCACCCACCTCAGGTCCACATACATCCCCGATTCTCAATGACCAAGTCTCCGACCAATACAACGCCATGCTTCATATTAGTTTTTACCAGCCTTTTGTTCACGTCTCTACTCATACCCCTCCTTTGAAAATGCTTATTTAGCCATGACAATTTTTCATTGTTCCTACCGCTAAACTTATTCTCCACCAAAATGCCACCAGTGTGCAAACACTGCTCGACTTGCTCTATTTTGTGCCCTCCCACCCTTGTATTGAGATTCGCCTTCTTACTTTCAGATTGTTTTTTTGCCACAGAGCTTCTTTTAATAAACTGTAAATGTGCCAAAGGATGCGAAGTCCTTGAACGATAAATATATATTATTATTGCCATGGGACAACTATTAACGCCACTTTAACCATGCCGCATAACGGTTGTCCAAACGCAACAAAAAATAAGTATTTAATTGCGTTTGTTAGTAAACGTTGAAGGTTGAAAGTACTTATGACCGAGCTCTAATTTAATTCAATTTCAGCAATCAGTTGAGATCTTGATTATTAACTCCCTGTTTTATTTTTCTCATTTCGAACTCAACATGTTCGTATTCTTATCGTTCATCTTGATCTCATACCTCACTACACCTCTAACGTATTGCACCTCTTACGCAGTCATCATTCATCTACAGCTACATATTACCCTACGAGCCGCCGCATGGGCGTGTGGTAGGTGGTGCGAGGACACCAGCCGTGCAAAGACGTATGCGATAAGGTTTTGGGAAGTGACAAGGTGGCGTGTATTACGGGAGTGTATTTATTGGAGCTCAGTTTTTATTGTGGTCACTTATTATGCGCGGAAAGAACGAGTTTTTGTACCTATCTGTTCGGCGATGTATCTCTCTTATTTTATCGCATCTGTCAGACCTAGAGATGTAGTGAGGCGTCGTGATAATATTCTCTGTGTAGCTCTGAAACACCCCAACGAACGTAGCGTGTAGCCTCCGGGTCTCTAGGGCTTCTACGTCATTGTACCTTAACTTGTAAATTTATTCAGGAAAAATGCTTGCACATTGGAAGACTCCTAACTTATTGCACCTGTAACGCAGTCATCATTCATCTAAATGGAGGGGGTGTGTGCCTATTAAATTCCTCAAATTTTAACTTCCCCGCTGCTATTGTCGACATCGCACTAGGAGCATTATGGAGATCTACACTGGAATTATAAATCAATGAATAAGCTTGATTTTTCCACAATTTTTATTTTCCTTCCACTATCTAGGTTTCGACACTCGGGTGACTCATGATTTATGATGAGGTGATTTATAATGAATCGTTTCCACCAAGTAACGGCCGACAACACCAACTATATCTACACTGGAATTCAAATCTTTATAAGAGCCTTTATGCTGTCAACTTAATGTGAGACGCTTAGTTCTTCTGGGAAGCCTGAAGCTTTGGTGGGAGGGTGGGGGGGGGGGGCGCGGTCGAGACTCCGGCAGTGATGTGGGGGTGGGGCGAGGGGAGGAAGGATTCTGGATGGGGGAGACTCGAGACTTACGATGCAGGAGTGGTCGGTCTTCATTTTCTCCCTTTTTTTCGGCTCTCGCCTCCTTCTCTGTGCGTGTGTGGTCTGTGATGGGGATGGGGATGGGTGGAGATGCAGGAGGGAGGGGGGAGGGGCAAAGGTGCGAGTAGAGTGGCTGAGGAAGGCCGACTGAGCGACCGCCATGGGGGATATGCCCGTCCGCGCGCGCCCCGCACACCTGACACCATTCTCACGCGAATTCCAACTTTGGGGCCGCAGCCTCCCTGGGATACTACGTGCGAAGGGTGGCCCAGCAGCGGTCCACACTTCCTCCCCCGTCTTCCCACTTACCTCTCCATTCCTCCCGCCCCACTCCTCCCCCCTTTTCCCCAGTGCGAAAGAGGCCGCAAATGCGTCCCAAATACGAGAGATAAGAGGTCAAATTTCGCGTTGATTCCTTCGCCCCGGCACTCTCTGCTCTCCTACCTTGCCCGCCCTCTCTCACCTCCTCTCTTCGGCCTTCTGCAATTCTCCTCTCGCCAGAGCACTCCCCACTCACTCAGACGATGGAGATCTCTTCTTTCCGCTCAATCTCCTCAGCACCGCGAGCGTTTTTTTTTTGCTCCTCTGCCCGTTACTTCAATTTCCTTCCGGATGGTATAAAAAAAAAGAATTATTCGAAGGGAGCTTGCACATGAGTGGTGGTGAGGTGTGTGTGAAAGGAGATCGTCTTTTTTTTCCTCTTTCTCGTCTTCCGAGGAGGGAAATGAAATCTCGGCCCGTCCCCCCCCCCTTTCATCCCAGCCCTCCCCTTTCCTGGAATGGACCATTCCCGCACTACTCCGTCACCCACACCTCACCCTCTATCACCCACCCCCTACCCGGCCCCTATCTCTTCTACTTTGTCGGTGTGCGCAGCGGCGCCATCTTTGGGACTGCTCGTAATAGAGCGTTCCTTGTTCAGTCGTCCGAATGGGCCTTCTAAAACTTGTAAGATAAGAAGTAGAAGCTCTCAGGGAAAGACAACCTCAGTAAAGTTATGGAACTACTATCAGCCTGATCACATGTTTTTATTATCACTAAAATAAAATAAAATATTCTTTTAAATGCAAATAATTTTTAACATTGGTTTTTCAAAATTGGTTTAGCTACTCATTATAAAAAGAAAGAAATACATGTATATGTTATATAGGTGTGTATATATACCAATAAAGTCAATATTGTTTGGTTTAAGAAATGGATTTCTAAAATGTTATATTTGGAATTTAGTGCTTTGTGGAGCAGAAACATGGACGATCAGGAGGATAGAGAAGACATATCTAGAGGGATTTGAAATGTGGCTGTGGCGAAGAAAGGATGGGTTCAAAAGGAACGATGAAGTAATTAACGGGGAAGTGCTGGCAAGGATGAATGGGAAAAGAAAAAAGTATAAGAACAGCAAGAAAGAGAACTCTATGTGACACTTCCTGTGAAAAGAGTGCCTTCTGAAGAGAATTTTGAAAGGAAACATGGAGGGAAAGAGAGGGAGGGGAAGAATAATACTCAACAAGAAGAACTTAACTTTTCTCGTTGATAATCTCTTGTCTCTCAATTTTCACCCCTAATTAATCTGCGATTGGAGGGGATGGAAATCTTTTAGGAAAATCGAAAGTAAGTCAACTGTTTCAGCCTTCGATGGGCTGAGCTTGATTTGAAATGTAGCGATGTATGGTGCAGAAAAGTGGACCCTCAGAAAGAAGGGCGAGAATTGGCTGCAGGCATTTGAGATGTGGGTGTGGAGAAGGATGGAGAAGGTGAGGTGGACGGAGAGGAGGACTAACGAGGAAGTGCTTGAGATGGTGGGCGAGGAAAGGAAACTTTTGGACGAAATCCGGGATAGGCAGGGTAGATGGCTAAAGGAGGTAATAAAGGGTGATGGGTTGCTGAAGAGTGTGATGGAGGGAAGGATGTTGGGCAAGCGGGATAGGGAAAGAAAGAGAATAGGTTTCATGGGCAGGATGAAGCAGGTTAGTTCGTATGGTGAGGCGAAAAAGGATATACTAGAGCGAGATAGGCCCCTGAAACAGAAGACAAATGGGAGAAGATTCTCCCAACCGGTAGAACACTCTACAAAAATCTATGGTGAAACTGAACTAAGAATTTCCGTGGTTAATGCAATGAAAATTATTTTTTTCTTTTTATTTTTCATTCTTTTCAAACTGTTTCCTTGCGTTATTTAGGTATGACATGGTTACCGGTGCATCTTTTTTGGCCCTCTCATGCCTATAGAAAGCATAGTGCAGAAAAATTTTAATTTAATATCTATTGAAACGAGCTCAATTTTTTCTTGCGGTATTCCATCCTCGTCGTTGTTATTCTGACAAAAAATTCTCCTCCGATCCTGGAGGCATCTTCAGGCCGACGACAAAGACCTGAATACGCCTCCAGGATAGGAGGATAAGTTATGTCGGAAAAAACAACGATGCGGGTGGAACCCTGGAAGGAGAAAAGGAGGAAGTGCCAATTCGCCGCGGAAACCTATGAGAGAAATTATTGAGCCGTGATGGAAAATGTTTGGCGTTTGGCGATTTAGGATCCCTTATCTATCTAGCAATCCTTTTTCTTCCCAACCCCTGTGCAGCAGTGCAGCATGAGCGGGGTCCTCGCAAGCCGAAACCCAAAGACGGAAGCCACGGAGGAGGTGGCGTGTCCGTCGGCGGCCACGCCCCCCCAGGAGAACACCAGACCACCATCCTGAGCGGGGCGACCAGCGGAGGGGGGCCGCCGGGAGGTGGCGGCGGCGGCCCCGGGGGCAAGCTGATGCCCCCGCTTCTCTTCCCCGGGCCCCCGCACGCCCTGGGCCTGGCCACGCACCACCATCACCACGGCCCTCCCCCGCCGACGCACCACCACGCCCATCACCACCACCAGGGACCTCCTCCTCCTCGCCCCCACCAGCACCACCACGCGCACCATCCGCCTCATCACCACCCGCCCATGCCCCTCGCACCCGTTCCCCTCCCGCCCCCGCACGGGCACCCGGCTCCTCCGCAGGCCCTCTTAGCGGGGGGCAGCCCGGGACTCGCCATGGCCACGTCCACCGCCGCCACTTCGTCGGCCGGGAGGCAGCAGCCGGCACCGGGAGAGGTGCCGCCCCCAGGTGGAGCGGCGGCAGCGGCTGAGGAGGCGGCCGCAGGGGCGGCAGGGGCCTCCGCCGCGGCGGCGGGTGTGTTCGGCGGCGTGGCAGCGGCGGCCGCGGCGGCTGCGGCTGCCGCGGGGGCCATGGGACCGCTCTTCGTGGGCCAGCACCCGCACCCGGAGCTGTTGCAAATCCTCATGTCGGCCGAGAAATGTCACGTAAGTTAATATTCTATTTTCCTGCCAGTTTAAAAATCTTCCTCGCATATTACTGTAATAATACCTGTATCAATATTTAATATGCCAAAACGTAACATAAGTTATGAGCCATATGTTTGTGAAGAATACGTGATTTTTTTATGCGTTTATAAGCAGTTTCAAAAAAATGACATTTGTAACTTTTAAAAATATTAATCGACAATTACATCGACCAAACGATATTTTCAGATAAACAGTAACCTGAAATATTTTGAGCTTCCAAACCAAAAGCTTAAAATTGTGCATTATTCGTCGCCAGCTCTGTAATCTCACGATGAAATTTTTAAGCAAAATTCACTATGTTATATATTAAAGTTTACGTTTCAATGTATGTATTACAATTCGGTAAGACTATCCGTCGTGTAAATTAGTCGCTGGTTGGGTAACGACACGATGTCACGTAAATAAAGCAGCCATCAAAAGCGCCTGTTTCTTCCCTCAAAAAAGGGTAGGAAAACGAACTTTCCGCTCAGGTGGAGCCAAAAATATGTACTATGCAATGTGAATTAGAGTTATGATATGCAGTTAAATTCTTTGTTGACGTAGTTCTCCACAGTGTTTGAGGGTTTCTTTGGAATGATTTCATCAGTAATATCAGGCACAGGTCATTTTATTTAATTAATTACTCCAAATCAGTTATTAACATTCTGATCAGATTTGTCGTTCTTTATATTCTTGTAACATTAAAACTGACCGCCCCGATCTTGCTTTCCACAATGTTTCGGTCTCGTTGGCTACATTCTCCTTCAAGAGCAAAAAACAGGTTTAGTGCCATAGGTGGGCAAATCTTGAAACGCGTACCAAACTACGCCCACCGATGACTTGTTTCTGACACACAAAACAAGTCCATCCGAAATTTGTATTCGAATTTTTAGGGGACATCGTTTATTAAGACAGTCCTTTTGTCATTACTCGAGAAATTAGAATACTCCGTCAACTTAAGGCAGTAAATAAAATAACAGATATTGTCAGCTTTGACACTATTCTCAGAATCAACTCGCGTTGATGCTGAGAATAAAAAATTATATGAAAACAAATGTCAATATATCAAACAAAATGTCCCCGAAATTTTTTTAGAGGTAGAGGTAGGCCGAGAAAGTTGTGGTTGAATGTGGTTGAGGAAATTTTTAGGAGGAGGAATATTAGGAGTTTTAGAAACAGGAGGGCGTGTATGAAGCAGTGTATGGGGTTAAATGAGGCAAAAGAGGTCTGCAAGGATAGGTCAGTATGGAGGAAATTATTGAAGCACAATTTGGTGTACAATTATGAATTAATGAGTGAAACATTTTGAATGTGCCTACCCCGGAAGGGAACGGCGTGATGGGTATGATGATGATGAATGAAAAATTTTTTTAGCACGTGAAAAAGATTTGCGTCGATGTATGGGAGTTACCCATACATCGACGCAAAATTTTTGCCTCGCGCTATCATTAAGGGTTCCTTCCACTCCTGACCTCCCCGCTTCACCGACCGCATTCGCGCACAAGTGTTGTCGTCCACCTTAAGTACTCGTCTCGTGTCCCTCACCCCCCATTTGCACGGCATTATACATTACCACCTTGGAGTGCACCCCCTCTCTTGCACTCCAGGGCCACTGGAGAATGATACTGAGCAACCGTCCTCTCCAGGATTACGCCTGGAACGGCAAGGCGGGCAGCGACTCCAGCGACAGGATCCTTCACCCTCACTTGCCGCACCGGCCAGAGATGTCTCCGCCACCGCAGCTGCCGGCTTCCCTGCCCGCGCCTCCGCCACCCTTGCACCTCGCCCTCTCGCCCACCTGGGAGATCCTGCAGGTAGGTCACCAGCCGATGGAGTAGACATTAATATTTTATACGTCTACATCTACGTCATACCCTGCAAGCCACCCAAACGGGTGTGTGGCAGGGAGTGCTTCCACACCAGGCATGCATGAATGATACGGTAGAACACCGAAATTACATTGAAACTCGCGTACCACACATGCAAAGCGCCAATTAAAAATCTAATATCCAAGAAACATGCTATCTTAAATCGTTCCAACATGCAAGGGATACAAAGACTACTACTACAGATTCAAAATATCATGCATAAATAAGAACATCAATATTTACATCATGCATAAATGAGAAAGTATAGAATATAATGAGAAAGATTTACTGTCTGCCTATTGTCAGAAGTCGCACTATTCATGACGACGATCACAGCTGTTATGGTTCCAAATGGTACGCGGAAAAAATGAGATCCGGAATATTAATGGAAAGTGAAAATATTATTGTGATCCAGCCGGGACTCGAACCCAGAACCTCCGAACTAGATCAGTGTGCTAACCAACTGCGCCACTGCGCGACACGTATACGTTCGAGTATGAGCGGTTGAGGACTCATTGCAGCCGTTCGAGGGTTAAATTGTTTGCGTCACCGGTGAGAAATGTTTTGTTCTAGATCTCCGGCGTGACCAAGTGAAATCGTTCCACGCTTAAGACTTTTTTTTAAGTATATTATCGGTAATTACGTAGGTTTTGTTGAAAGTCCGGGTAACTCCTTCCGGATTTCTATACTTTCAAGGTCCCATCTACCGCTAGCGTTTCCTTTTTCGCCTCAGTAGATGATCTACCCTTCTTCATCCCGTCCATGAAACACATTCTCTTTCTTCCACTTCCCCGCTTGACCAACATCCTTCCCTCATCCTTAACTCATCCCATTATTACATCTTCCCACCACCTAATCAGCCGATCTCGAATTTCATCTAAAAGTTTCCTTTTCTTGCCCACCATCTCAAGCACTTCCTCGTTAGTCTTCCTTTCCGTCCACCTCACCTTCTCCATGCCCACATCTCTGGAACGCCTAGAACTTGGCTATTCCGCCTTCTAATTCTCCGAAATAGAAACATATTTCCAGTTAAAATGGGACAGATGAACTTGACGTTTCCACAAGATAGTGAAAAAAATTTACGTGACAGGTTTTCGCCATTAGACTTCAGGTTGGGGTGTATTAAGTTTATTACAAAACTTTTACAAAACTATTACAAAGAAAAAGAAGGCGGAATATCGGTTGTCCCTGTCTTGTTTCCCGCCGATTTCCAAAACTTTTAAATGTGTCGAAATGTAAAATAACGATTTTATATATATATATATATATATATATATATATATATATATATATATATATATATATATATATATATATATATATATATATATATATATAAAATCGTTTTTATTTTATAAATCGTTTAAATTTTATATATATATATATATATATATATATATATATATATATATATATATAAAAAACTTCGTCACGGGGTGACACGAAACATAAAACATAGAAAAAGGAAACTCACGAGTTTCAAATTTTCGGTCGGTCGCCCGCACCTTCATCAGTGATATAATTCTATCACTGATGAAGGTGCGGGCGACCCACCGAAAATTTTAAACTCGTGAGTTTCCTTTTTCTATGTTTTATGTTTAGTGTCACCCTGTGACGAAGTTTTATATTGTTTGCCACGTTCGTGGAATCTTCGCAAGAACTTTATATATATATATATATATATATATACACACACAATTAAAGAGGAAACTTACAGGGGGTAAAAAGACGAAAGTAAAGAGAGAGTCTTACTTAGAGACGTTTCGGGTGTTATCCCTTCTTCAGTCACACAGAGAAAATATATATATATATATATATATATATATATATATATATATATATATATATATATATATATATATATATATATATATATATAATATGTACTTGTGCAATTTACTACAGTGATAAGTAGGGTGGCACAAGCAAAACAAGAATTTATCAAAAAGAAAAAAATGTCTCTCTATCGTCCCGGAAAGAATTTGTTAAAACGTGTTTGGAGTGTGTGCACCTATGGCTCAGAAACATGGACTCTGAGGAAAGAGGAGAGGAAAAAGCTGGAGTCCTTTGAAATGTGGTGCTGGAGAAGACTTTTAAAAATATCTTGGACAGAGAGGGTTACCAACCTGGAAGTATTACAAAGGATTGGGAAAGGACAAACGTTTGTTAATTCTATTTGTAAAAAAAGACATGCAATGATTGGACACCTTCTGTCACTAATGCCTGAATCACACGATCATTTTTTCCGTCCCTGGGATAGCTCCAATGATAGCTGAAATGATCGCTCGAAAATGATCGTGTGACTCGACCAAAGTCAGGGATGGCTCCAGCGATAGGGATCCCTATAGCTCTTTCCATCCCTGGGCACGTCCCTTTTTCCGTCCCTGGAGGCATCGCTCGCTGACTCCACCATTTAGCCAATCAGAGTGCTCGGCCGCAAAGAGCGACTCTTAACGCCACGTTCGGCTTTCAATGGAATGAGAGTAGTTAACATAGAAATGATGCGAAAAGGGACGGAAAAAATGATGGAGAAAGGGGTGGGCCAAATTGACTGTGTGAGTCAGAAAATGATGGCTCGAGCTATCATTGTCACGGTCCCTGAAAAGCTATCATTGGTGCTATCCCTTAAAAGGGACGGAAAAAATGATCGAGTGATTCAGGCTTTAGAGTGGATGACTACTTTAATGGAAGGAGTGGTAGAGGGCCGTGTTGGAAGAGGTAGACCAAAAAAGAATACCTGGAAGAGACCATAGCGGGAAGAAGATACAGTGATTTAAAGAGACTTGCTTTGGAAAGAAGGAATTTGAATGCCCACCAACCTTAGGGTTGAGGAGAAGAAGATATATATATATATTTAAGATGTGCGACGCTGACTTTTGGGCTTTGCGCAGCGACTGACTGGTGGTGGGAGATCGCGTCTGGGTTGGCGCGTCCTCCGGAGGAGGGACGGGGTATCTCCCACCGAGTGGATGGACGGCGACGAATTGACTTCCCGGAGAGCGAATTAAACCACGCCCCTCCACCGACGTGGCTTCGGGGGCCGCCTCCCATTGGCTAAGAGAGTGGAGAGGGTTTTTCCATCCCCCCCTTACACCCCGCCCATTGACTTCAACCCCGTCCATGGCCACCCTGGGGCGTCGTCGCCCTCCCCAACTCCTCCCTATTCCGGTCCGACAGCTGGCTGCTCTGGGGAGGGGGAAGAGGAGAAAGTCAACTTCCGCGCCGGTCCGGAGAGGAAGACGAGAACGGCCGCCCCTCCACTCCTCCGTCGAATCGGTGGCACCAACCACGGCCACCGTGGCACACTCCTCCCCTCCCTCCCCTCCCTCAATTCATATGGGTTATTGCCACAAGGAGGTGCGAGAATGAATCTTGTCTGGGTTGAGCTTATCGAGTCAAGTTCAGAATAATCAAGCAAAGCTATTCTTCACCAGCGTTCCGGAACATACTTTATTCCATCTTCAGGGCTAAAAAATATATATACGTAATGTCAGTAACAACAACGACCAGATATATCAAAACCTAGTCATCAAAAACATATCAACACGACAACTACCTCAGAATGAAAATATTACAATCATTAAACATCACATCACAAAGTACCTATACCTTGTAACATTGTTTCGGATTACCATAGCTCCCATTAGCTCCATTCTGTGTATTGCATTTTAGTCCGTGTTTGAGAGCCCTCTGTGTGTAGTAATTGGCTTCACTATAAACGGACTTAAAAAAACGTTGGTAAAAAAGTAACTGTGGCTGATTGTCTTTACATTAACTCGATAAACTAATCCCATTCATAATGGATGTCGTTATCGTGAATGCAGATGCGAATCTTATCTCCAAGGTCGTACAATATCAATTGTATTTTTCCTTCGATTAACGTCTTCGTAACGAATAACAAATCCACCTTTAATGTGGTTATTTTTTTTATTTCTCCATTAGCATAGTAATAATTGTTATACGTTATTGCAGGTTTGGCTGTGAATTTGTATTCAAAACGACGCCTTCCGCTGTGTATTCGCGGATTTTCGAGGGTGTGATGTGTCAGTAAAAAGCAAATTAATGGCGGCCGTGCGAAGGAAATAGTTGCGAAGACCCATGTCGAAAGAGCCACAGGAATATCAAATCAAACGACCCTGTCTTGTCATTAAAATACTTAACTACCCATTCTACTCTTCCTCCCTATTTAACCGGCACAGTTCACTGTGAATAATCAAGAAGCTCACTATTATTTTCCACAGTGTGATAATCCTCTAAAATACCAATTTCGGTTGTCACGCCATTTTTAGGCACAATTTTGCTGTACGAGGTAGGTCGATGCGAGAACAATATACATCTAAAACTACGATATAGGTACCGTGCTACTAGGGTGTGTGGCACGGAGTGATTCCACACCAGGCACGTAGCACGTATCCCAGTTAAAACCAGAACCGCGCACTCTCCCCTAGCCGCCAGGCGACCCTGTCTTGTCATTAAAATAATACCTATCCTACTCTCCCTCCCTATTTACCCGGCACAGTTCATCGTGAATAATCAAGAAGCTCACTACCTAATTTATTTTCCCATAGGTATATAACTAATAAATTCATGCTTAACTTTGTGAAACCTCCCCATACTTAACGGAAAATTAAAATACACTTTGTAGGCATAGGTTCACTCGATGGGTTTATTGAGAACGACCATGGTTTCGTCACATAATGACATCTTCATAATGACATAATGGTCGATCTCATTATTTGACGTGCGACGTGATTATATGACATCTTCATTATGTGACGAAACCATGGTCGTTCTCAATAAACCCATCTAGTGAACGTACACAAAGTGTATTTTCATTTCCGTGATTTTCCACAGTTTGATAATCCTCGAAACGACCGGTTTCGGTTGTCACGCCATTTACAGGCACAATTTTGCTGTACGAGGTAGGTCGATGCGTGAACAAGATACATCAAGAACTACGACATTAGGTACCGTGCTACTAGGGTGTGTGGCACGGAGTGATTCCACACCAGGCACGTAGCACGTATCCCAGTTTAAAACAGAACCGCGCACTTTCCCCCACCTGCCAGGCGCAGGCCAAAAGCAGTCAGGATAAAAATACGCAATCGGACTAGGAGAGTAAGTATGGAGGTAACCGGGATTTGCGTTATGGTGGGAGGGAGGGGGGAGAACACTCATCCGTAGCAGTAGATTTATGTTGTCGGGGGCAGGACATTGTCCTATCTGGCTTCGTATTGCAGATTTGGGACGAAATATCTCGTCCAAGTTGGGAGGGAGGGGGGTGGAGATGCCCCCCTACCTCCGCCTAGCTCATGAAAGAGAGTGCTGCAAATCTGCGATCGGAAACTAAGAGAGAGCTGAGAGAAATTTGTTAAAAACGTAAAGTTATGTCCTCCTTTGAATTATTCAAAGATTCCACAAAGTCATCGTCATCGTATGATTATGTTCAGTATAGGGATGCCGCATCGACATCGATGCATCGGACTACTAGATGTTTTTGGTCGAGACGTCGAAAACATCGAGTAGCAAAATAAGCCGAGGAAAATTGAGTGAGTGCTGAGTACCTAAATACTTTTTAAACATCGAAAAATCGAATTCTCGATGTTTTTTAGTCGATGTGGCATCCCTATTAGGGATTCCCTTATTCAGTTTGAGATTTCCGCGGCAACTACCAACGTGTCGCCCGCAGTTTCTCGCCGGCCTGACCAAGGCCGGATTTAGACTTGATAAGGCCCTAAGCTATTTGAGATATGGGGCCCTTTATAAGCCCAGATATTCTATGTCAGTGCCAAATAATTTTTTTTGGGGGCCCTAAGCTATAGCTTGTGTAGCTTACACGTAAATCCTGCACCGGTTCAGACATGTTCTGAATTGAAGAAATAAAATGTGTAGGGGATAGAGGCTTGCGATTACCAAAATTATTTGAGGAATTTTCTTCAATATATAAAAACTTACCTCAATGGATTGATGTTTAAAGTATCAGGCGACTGCTTGTGGAAATGAGCGAGTGATAACAGTATCGCAAATAAATTATGACTCCTTATTCAGAAATCCCTGGCATTCGATTTTGAGCATGCCTTGTTGTGGAATCAGTACCAAATCGTGATGTAAGGGATTTCCGTTCGCTCCAGAGCTTTGCTCACATTGGAACATAATTTCTTCCACCCTGTTTAACTGTCTAAGACCCAGGACAGTGGAATTCATAACTGATTGAGAGCAGAGTTTGATGTGCGCTAGACAGTGAAAGAACTCCGACAATCGCTTCCGCGATTCTTGTTTTCGCGTTTATTTTCGATTAATATGTCCAATTTATACTAAGCTTTCAAAATAGTTTGAGCGAAAAATCATTTCACCAAGAAATCAGTGAATTTGGTCTCACTTTCTAGAAAAATCTCGTGCACTTCGGAAGATACCAAAGTTTCAGCACCTTACCAAACCACTCACCGTGATTTTTGACGAAAAATAACTGCCCTGTTACATGACAAGCGATAAGCATATGTACACCAAGGAGACCTTAACAAATGACGAACTTCTAACTACTTCTTGTAAAAAATAAAGTGTGTAGTTGGTATGTTTTCTCAACTATTTTCTAATATAAATCATACTGTCGCCGCAGTAAATTTTGCATAATCGCAAAACACCTTCCGGTGCGAAGGAGTTTTAAACGTACCGCGCGAAAAAATGAGCCAAGGCAAAGATTTTTTCTTCATTATGACAAGGGAACGATCTCGCTCAAGGTACTTAAAAGGTGTATTTTGATCGAATTCAGTAACTACTTACATAATATTCGACCATTGTTATTGTGAACCAACATGAATGCCGCATATCGGCGAGATAATGAGCGATTCGCATGAGACCATCATTCCATTTGCCTTCGTTTTTTGTGAGCTCGAATGCCTCGACAGCGGCTAACTTTAACGTATTATTTGGAAAGCTGCTACACATTTCATAGGCACATTTTTTTCAGTAACTCCGAATTCTGGACGCCGCTATTTTCATCCGTTGGCATGTATTCCGAGTGCTCTAACCGCCATATAATTTGAAGGCTTTGGTGTTTTCCCAGCAAGCATGGCTAATGAAGTCTTCTTGGATATCCAGCCGGGTGAGGGAGCTCATAGCTGCGAACGTTTCGATGGCTTTCTCTGCCATTATTCGCCCTGAATATGATGGATGAGACAGCCTTAGAAACGTCAGCAGCAATGGTCTTCTTTACTCAACATGAAACACTAGAGGACTTCATCAGATACTTTCAAGTAATATGTCTACAGCACTCACTATCCAAAAGAATGCGTTTACTCGTATAATATTTCTGAACTCACAGACCTGAATATGACGAAAATATTTAAAAATGTTTATTATTAGCAAATCACATTTGAAAGTAAGTGTAAGACTTACGCGGTGTGTAAAATGCGAGGCTACAGTCTATGAGTTTTCACTGCTTGCGTCGTTTTATCAGCTCTATGACGGGTGGAAAAGAATTTTCCCCGAAAAATTAACCGGTCACAAACCTTAAAGATAACCAATATGAAAGTGGTATAACATCGGAATCGACACTTCCACCTGAAGATATCCAGATGGAGCGCTGGTATAATTGTTGTCAGTTATTGGCAGCGTACGCAGTGGAAAACCCGAAACTGCAGCCTTCGCCCTGTAGGATTTAATAATTTTGTTTCCCGCATCGATAAAATGTTTTAACTGCCGGTTAAATGGACGCTAATCGCTTTTCACTTCCGCAGGAAACCACGGCGAGGCTCCTTTTTATGGCGGTACGATGGGTCCGGTGTCTAGCGCCCTTCCAGACGCTCTCCAAGAGAGACCAGGTTAGTAGCAAATGATCCATCAGCTCTTTTTTCTATGCTCCTTCCACCATAAAAATGTTAACATGTTCTCACACCTCATAGAGAAATATTGCCATCCACTGAAAATAATAATTTTTCTAATAATAATGGTTAAGGACACCAAAACAAATTGTACTAAATGTGTTACGAACTCTGTATTTTAAAAAAATAGTATTCTACCGGTTGAGGTAGGTTTTTTTGAATGTCAGAGAATCTCCTTGCTGTTTTCTACACTTTTAGGTGCCTATCTCACTCTAGTATATCCTTTTTTGCCTCAGCATACGATCTGCCCTTCATTCTGTCCATGAAACCTATTCTCTTTCTTCCTATTCCCCGCTTGTCCAATAACCTTCCCTCTATCACATTCTTCAGTAACTCATCGCCCCTTATTTCATCCTCCAGCCACCTACTCTGCTGATCTCGAATTGCATTCAGAAATTTCCTTTCTTAGCCCACCATCTCAAGCACTTCCTCGCTTGTCTTCTAGCCGTCTCAAGTCTTTCTCTACGTCCACCTCACCTTCTCCATCCTTCTCCACACCCACATGTCTGCAGCCTATTCTCGTCCTCTTTTCTCAGGGTCCACGTTTCTGCCCCATACAACGCTACGCTCCATATCAAGCTCTTCACCAGCCTTCCCCCTTCAGCCCTCAGCCCTTCACCAGCTCTTCCAGCAAGCTCTTCATATCTTTACCCTATGTCCCCGACATCAGCTCCCTTCTACTACTAAATGCCTCCATAGCTAGCGCTATTATATTCTGTATATCTTCTATTACTTTCTACACCTAAGTACTAAATTATTATTCTTCCTGTACTGTCTCAACTCTGGCTGTTATTCATCAAAAAGTTTAGTATCTGCATTTTTTTCATTTTCACCTCAAACTAGAAATCACCCATAAATATGCCTTTGTTGTGACATTACTTTTTCTCTCGTTGTAAATTCTGGATTCGAACGGAGAGAATTGTCCAGTGGTCCTCATTGGTCGTGCAGTTCAAAGATTGGTTGACTGTCTTCCTCCAGGGACTTCCAATGTACCTTCAATTATGTTCTTCACAAACCCATTTCGCCTCAGGCTGTGCCCAATCCATCTTGTTCTCCTTTTTTCCAAGGTGTTTCATATGATCCTCTTCTCTGCTACACTTCTGTACTCTTCACACCGGTGGTCCTGTGATGTATTTAATAATTTATTTTCCATCTGTCACTACAGCTTTTGCTGCTGCAGGAGTCGTGGAAGGAGCTATTCCTTCTCCACTTGGCGCAGTGGTCAATCCCATGGGACCTCTCCGAGTTGCTGGGCGGCGTCGAGGCTCGCGGCCGACTGCCACCAGATCACCCCATCGAGCAGGAGGTCAACACCATCCAGGTAAGTCCACCAGCTCCATCGGCAGAGTGAAGGATTATTTCAACCGTTGTATTATTGACGGCACATGTGTATATTTGGGTGTAACCTCCTTGGATACACAGGCGTTAAAGGGCTGAGAACGTAATAGAATCAATGGAAATGGTAAGGTTAAAGAGGCAGTACATCTACATCTACGTGATACCCTGCGAGCCACCACGAGGGTGTGTGGCAGGGGGTGAAGATCACCAAACATGCACTATTGACATGCGACTAGGATATTTGACGGAGACATGCTGGATAATAGGGTCACATGCAGCTAGATGGTTAGTATCTACATAATTAGGAAGGGATTATTGGTTGTTATTACATGCATCATGCACTACAGACTACTCTAACTATATTTCACCTACTTATCCCTTTGCTACGCTGCCTATTGTTCTCTCTTATAGTACGAGGGAAAAATGACATTTTAAATCTATCGGTACGACAATCTATCTCTCTAATCTTGTTAATATGATCAAACCTAGCATAATACGCAGGGGTTCTCAATATATATCTAACGTCATCTGTGAACAACTCTGTTTCGAATTTACTTAAAAGGTTTAACCTAAATTTTAACCTGCGTTCTGATAGTAATTCCCATCCTAGTTCTTCTATTAAACTCGTAACACTTATACAATTATAACGGCTTTTAACAAATCTAGTGGATCTCCTTTGCACGCGCTCTAATTCTTTTATCATACCTTCCTCGTACGGATCCCATATACTAGCGGCATATTCTAAATGAGGCCTGACAAGTGTAAAATAGCTTCTTTCTCGTATTCTCTCATCGCATTTGCCTAGAACCCTTTTTACGAATCCTAATCTACGGTTTGCTACACTAGTTATTTCCCTAATGTGTTTCCCCCATGACATGTCTTCAGTGATGGTGACGCCTAAGTATTTAATTGATTCTACGTTACATATTTTGTTTTCTTTGATGCAATAATTATTCCGGGGAAAGCCATTCTTTTTCCAAAAATTCATAATCGCGCATTTCCTCAAATTAAATTCTAGTTGCCATCTATCACACCAATCATCAATCGCATCTAAATCCTTAGTCACAGAAACACACACACAGTAAGTCACAGAAAAATGACTGGGTTGGAGAAGAGGAGGGAGGAAAAAACTTGAACACTGAACTAGGCCGGTGGAGGTATAAGGCATTGAGTAATAAACTTCGGCGAGTAACCAATCCTGATAAGAGAAGATGCTAGAAAAGGAAATGCGCGAAAATGGAAAAGGGAAAGACAGAGTTGGAAATGGGTATGCTATTGTGTGTGGGTGTGCTGTACACTAAAGTCTCTTCCCATGGACTACGACATTGACGTTGTGATAGGGCTTGCGCGTTCCTGTTAACTACAAAGCTGGGCTGGGAGCAATTAATATTGGCTAGCTGACCCGTGCGAATATTTCGCACAATATGCAGCTCTTTCCTGTTTCTTCCTTCTTTCTTCCTGTTCTTCTACCTGACGAATATTTCGCATAGTATACAGCTTCTTCCTGTTTCTTCCTTCTTTCTTCCTGTTCTTCTACCTGTCGAATATTTCGCATAGTACGCAGCTTCTTCCTGTTTCTTCCTTCTTTCTTCCTGTTCTTCTACCTGTCGAATATTTCGCATAGTACGCAGCTTCTTCCTGTTTCTTCCTTCTTTCTTCCTGTTCTTCTACCTGTTTCTTCCCATGGACAATTATATGTTATTTATGTTTGTGTTAAAGATATATAACGTAAACTGTAAACGGTCACACTGATTGCATGTAGAATGTAAGCAATCTAACTAAACAATGTGTTAATAGATGGCGCCCTTACAGTCTTTTAAGCACGTAACCATAGCCAACATATTAGTTGTTTATATTGTCAACAGATGGCACTGTCAATTTTTTAACATTTTTTAAAAAATTTTTAACAAAAACTTTAATTTTAAACCATTTGCCTATTTTTCGTCAATAGCGGGGAACATAAGCTTTAAAACAATGTGTGAATCATTAATTTTGATGAAGAATTATGGGAATTATGGCGTTGCGACAAAAAAACACCTTTGAGAAATAATATATACGATCCTTGTAGGGCCACCCATGTCAAATAGATCAAAGTGTAGATGCCAGACAAAAGGTAGTCCTATGATAGTGTCACGTGAATAGCACTTATGAACTGGGGTCGGGAGTCCCTCCCAACTATCGACTACCCAGAATTATGAAAGCCATTCTAAGATAAATGAATCCTGGCAACTAGGAGTGGACGTCGAGCTTTGCAGTGGTGGAGGCAAAACCCCGGAGATCATCATCCCAGGAAATTCTTGCAAAAAAAATCATCATAGGATAGGAGGAACTTGAGAGATACGAAGAAAAATGAAGAAGGGGAGGAGGAAAGTACTGATAAAAATAGGGACTTGAAATGTTATGACAGTGATAAAGGGAAAGATATAAGGGATGAGAAGCCGGAAAATGTTGAACCGGAAATGAAAAAAGTGAACATGGATGCCTTGGGGCTGTGCAAGGTGAGATGGAAGGATAGCGGGGACTAGGGTGACCTATGGTGGTGGGATTGAGAGTCAATTTGGGGTAGCTGTAGTATTGAACGCAAAATTGGGGAAGAGGGTGGTAAATATTGAACAGATGAGCGACAGGATATTACTGGTAGAAACAACAGCACGCCCTACAAATTTCGTCTTGATCCAGGTGTACATGCCAGCAGATTGAGGAGATAATCAGAGAAGTCCCGGGCAAAAAAATCTAATAATAATGGGCGGCTGGAACGCAGCGGTGGGGGAAGGGAGATATGGGAATGTGGAAAACCGGGAGGAGATTCTCTGACTTTCACTAAAACCTAAACCTACATTCACTGATAGAATACTAAAACAAAAGCGCATCGTAAATGACAAATCGATATTCAAATCATAAAATATTCACCTATATATTATTTTGAAAGCCATCCTCAAGGGTATGTTGCAGGGGGTGAGTTTTCACCACGATTCACTAAAACATACCAGTAACTTTCACCAGCAGGCACTACACTATACATCTACATCTACGTAATATCCTGCGAGCCACCACGAGGGTGTGTGGCAGGGGGTGAAGATCACCAAACATGCACTATTGACATGCAACTAGGATATTTAAGGGAGACATGCTAGAGAACAGGGCCACATGCAGCTAGATGGTTAGTATCTACATAATTAGGAAGGGATTATTGGTTGTTATTACATGCATCATGCACTACAGACTACTCTAACCATATTTCACCTACCTATCCCTTTGCTACGCTGCCTATTTTTCTCTCTTAGTACGCGTCTCTCTCTGAGTACGCGGGAAAAATTACATTTTAAATCTATCGGTACGACAATCTATCTCTCTAATCTTGTTAATATGATCAAACCTAGCATAATACGCAGGGGTTCTTAATATATATCTAATGTCATCTGTGAACTATAATTATGCTACCAATGCTACAGGAACTATTTACATTAGTATATATTGCAGCAATGTGAACAAAGTAAGAGTATCAAGCAGGGATCATACGAAACGTGATTTTAGTACTACATGGCAGATTAATCTGCTGTTTGCAATCATAATCGTCTCAAAAGGAAAGGTGTGTTCAACTGGATTCATATCGATGCTACATCTTTTTGATGTTGAGAACACAAAGCTATTGAAGCTTACAGTATATCCAAATTTTTTAATAAATCTCAAAAAATTGTTTCTCAAAAAATTGAGAAAGTTTCATTCGAATTTCCGATTTCGATGTACAAACAGAAAATTTACACATCACGAAATTTTTTGGTTACTCATTTCTCCATTTTAACTAAAATCTTCTTCCCTAATTGCAGGAAATAATGGGGAGGTTCCGGCAGCTCTCACCTGACGGCAGCGAATGTGGATGCATGAAGGCTGTCGTCTTATTCTCTCCTGGTTAGTATTGAACGTGTTTCTGATTCCTCAGGGTTGCTACAAGCGAAATGTCTGGAAAAATCGTAAAAAATAGTAATTATCCGATAAAATTGCTTCTCCAAATGAAAACCTGATTGTTTTCAAGTAAGTCAAACCATTTTCGGCTCTGTCCTTGTTTTGTTATCTTCTGATTGGGGCTTCGACTTAAAAAATTACATATGAAAATATTAGTTGAGTCTTCCCAATCATCGTTTTCTACCACTGATGCAACATGCTTGTGGTAACTGAAATAAGATATGAAAGTTCGACCTTCTATTTTATCAATTTGCAGAAGTACTTAAGAAGAAATAGGTCGTATCCTTCGCCTCTGTTTTTTGTCTATCCGTCTGGTATTTTCGCATAGCGTTAGGTTTTCGCGAGATAAGCCCCCCCCCTGTTCCACTCCAAAAAAAAGTTACTTATATTCTGTTTCCTAGGGTTGATTTTTTCCGAGGCTCCCCCAGTGATCCACATATTTGAGAATTGTAACAGCTTATTATTAGCTTTTTGGGCAGTGCGTATCCTAACCCGTTTTCACTCCAATGGATGGCCCGCCATTAGATCCCTCTTAAATTCCTCATATCGTCCCCCTCTTCTCACGTCGTCCAGGATTCCTATCCTCTTCCTCGCTTCCGCAGTGTCCTCCCCTCTAATACTCTCGTCAGCATTTCCTCTCCTTTTAATACGACCTCCATCCATTTCTTCAGACTCCTCCGAACCTCAGCCACAACCTATCTCTCCTCTCCAACCATATTCAATCTACAATTACATCTACATAATACCCCGCGAGCCGCCGCATGGGCGTGTAGCAGAGGGTGTTAGGCCACCAGCCTTGTAAAGGTGCGAGTTTTTGGGGAGGAAATGGTGGCATGTATTATAGGAGTGTATTTAGTGGAGCTCCATTTTTATTGTGGTCTCTTATTGTTAGCGGAAAGAACGAGTTTTTGTACCTATCTGTTCGGCAGTATTCTCTCTTATTTTATCGAATCTGTCACACCTAGAAATGTAGTGGGGAGTCATGATAATATTCTCTATGTTGCTCTGAAAAATATCAGTTCTGAATTTATCAAGCGACCTAAACCTGGCGTGTAGCCTCCGAGTCTCTAGGGGCTCCCACCTTAATCCCTCTAACAGTTGTGTAACACTATATGTACGTTCGTAGCAATTTTTAACGAAGCGCGCTGCTTTCCTTTGTATTTTATTTACTTTTTTGGTTAAATCTATTTGACCAGGGTCCCAAATGCTCGGAGCGTATTCGAGGTGTGGTAACCAGAGCGAAGTAGCATCGCTCTTTGACTTTTTCATCCGACATCCGAGAACCTTCCTATTATAGGTTTAACAAAACCCAGTTTCTTTAATGCTGCTCCACATTTGTTCTGTATGTGTAATAGAAAAAGTACTGTCCAATACCTCCTCGTCCGTCCTTCTCGCCACCCAGCTCACCCTCTTCATCCCTCTCCACGCCCACATCTCAAACGCCTCAAGTCTACGCACATCTTCCCTTCGCGATGACTAAGTCTCTGACCCATACAGCTCCACGCTACATATTAGAGTTGTTACCGGCCTTTTCTTTGCGTCTCTACTCAGACCCCCATCATCAATTTCCTCCTCTTCGAGAATGCTTCTTTAGCCACGGAAATTCTACATCTTTTGCCCCTGCCACTGTAGCCATTCTCCTACAAAATACTACCTGGATACGCAAACTGCTCGAAATGCTCTATTTTGTGCCTTTCCACCCTTATATTCAGACCCGCCTACTTGTTTCTAGAGAATCTCATCACTTTCGTCGTGGTATTTTTTTTTCACCCCATACCTCTCGCAATGTACCTCTAACGCATGACATCATTGACTAACCCCTTGGCTGACTGACATACCAATGCTTGATCAGATGGGATTATCGACAATAAATTTATATTCTGAAATTATAGTCTTAAATATGATAGGAGATCAAGGGTTGAAATTTGCAATCTGACCTAACCGGCAATCGGGAGATACGGGCTCGAATCCCGGCCAAGTCAAATGATTTTTTCATCGTGAATTCTAACCCTTGGTGCTTATGCCCCCGTGCGAGTGACTTCGTACCCCTTCATTTGACAATGCAATGACTGGAAAATGATATGACATATTTGACTCTATCGGAGACTAATTTGGTGTCGTTTTTTTCTTGGTGGAAACCTCACCTCTGCAGAGACTCCTGGTTTGGCCGACGTGCAGCCGGTCGAAATGCTCCAGGACCAGGCGCAGTGCATCCTGGGCGACTACGTCCGGAGCAGGTTTCCAAGACAGCCGACTCGATTCGGCCGACTGCTCCTGCTAGTGCCGATACTGCGCTCCGTCCGCAGGGACACGGTCGAGAGGCTCTTCTTCAAGGACACCATCGGAGACATCCCAATTCAGAGGCTCCTCGGCGACATGTACTCAATGGAGAAGGCTTACGTCGTGGCGTGAGAGATGCACGGACGATGGGAAGAGCGCCTCTCACCAGTGTGAACTTATCTTCGCCTCAGGTTCACTCGCATGCCGCTCAAATTTTGCGGAACAGTTGGCGGCTGGCGAAGAAAGTGCTCCGGGAGCAATCTTTTTGGGCGAATCGAACTAAACTAGAAGACTCAATACATCATGTCCCAGAAAACTCTCTTTTTCGGGAAAAGTGACTAGTTTCGTGCTTTCGAGGCAACTCCATGACCGTTGTCCTCATTACGCACATTTTAACTATTCACTATTAGTTTTTTTCGCCATCTGGAAGCCGAAAGATGAGAGACTTGAAGAAGCAGAGTTAAGTTTGGACCAGATTCAGCTGTTTTCCAATCGTTTGTGTCCCAAAAGTTTAGCCTCGTCGGACGATCTGGTATTTTCTTTGATTGCGTACGCGTAATTGCACTCGGGGTCATTCTAACGTGAGGTCGATACGTTTCCTTCCAGCCATCGGCCGAAGTGGTCAGACAAGAAAAGCGCATTTTTAAGAAAATCGAAAGGTCGTGATTGAAAGGTCATACATCTAAAAGCTTTTAAATCTTTAAAAGCCTAATTGTTGCTCGTAAGTTTAATTTTATACATGTACCAAAGATGAAACCGCGGATGGGATAAGCAGATATGACCCCTCTATGAGACCCAAGAATGAAATTGCTGCTAAGGAAACATAAATCAAGTCTTTAGCTTGGAAACGTTTTGATTATCAAAGGTAGGTAGATGCTTCACCTCTTCGCCCAAACGAATATTACCGCAACGCCCTGTGCCTCCCCATTTCCTCAGGATGTTTGTCCTCCTCAGTCACCGTTTCTTCCGACTTATTTTTTTTTTTAACTGCACAGAGTTAATTGAATCTGGCGAAAATGATTTCACGGGTTCCGTAAACATCCGCTCTGGATGTCGTTCTGTAGACGTATCATATGCCCTTACCACAAAGCAGGGCGTGGGGGTGGGGGGGGGGGAGAAATGTGACCAGGTGTGCCGCGGAGATTTCAAAACATTTTTCCGGCTTGGAAAAGGAAAGCAAGGACGGCAATTTCTTGTAGCCGGGTGCCTGCGAATGGGGAGAGGGGGGGGGGCGGCAGAAGCAAAGCGACTCCTGGGGAAACCAGGTTACCTCGGCGACTGTTTTGATAGCGATGTATCAACTCTCATCGGATCCTTTCTTGCCCCGCCCACGACCTCCACCTACCCCTCCCCTATTATCTCAGCAAATCGTCAACTAATGAGGTCGTAATTCAAAGAAAACACGGGGGAGGAGGGGTAGAAACGTCGCCATCGCATATTTCCCCCCTTCCTACTCCATGCAACGCTCCTCCACCCTCAGGGACATAGTCACTCACACACACGCACAACACTTAATTTGCATGGCTAAGAGAAAGTAAACACACTCTCCGCGCAGTGGATTTTTTTAAATCGTTGCCCGCAACGTTTATTTTTACCCCCCCCCCCCCTGGGCATGTCACGTGGTCGGGGGATCTTCTTGAACCCCCCCTCGACTCCCCAACAATTCCGGCGACGGAAAGAAGGCGAAAACGCGGTAGTGAACGCTCTACGCCTACTTTCTTGGGCCTCGCGAAATGGCGAAGCAGCTCGGGTCATCTTTTTGTCCTCTCCTGACTTCAGGACGAGGAAAAGCGCGATCGAGGAAGCATTCATGAGGCGCTAACGTTAACTCCTCTCCTCACGGGTGACCTGGTGTACACGCGACTTCGAATTCCTTGTACAGTGCTTTTCAAATAATTTTTCATGCCTCTAAGATTGAGAGGTAGGTCAAAAAGCGTAGTTAATCATTTTAGTGCAAAGTTATGGGTTGTATTTCCAACAATTGAGAATTTTATTATGGAACCAAGGGTCGCTGTTGAACGAGAGCGTTCCACGCATTTCATTCTTTGTTATTGTAATTGGCATAGTCATTTTTTTTAATAGGGATCTGTTTGTTTTGACATTATCAAAAGCGGTCGCAACGAAAAAAATCAAAATTATACAGCCTTTTATTGTTGATTAGCCTCTCTCGCTTACGATACAAGTCAGTAAGCACTAGAAAGGCAGTCGAGTTGTTCAATCATATCGACCGCCACATTTGAATTTCAAATGTGGCAGTTGATATGAGTTCGTTTGAATTGAAATATTTTTTTTTTTAATTTTCCATTATGGTTAGCGATTTCCGAGTGTTATTTATCGTTAATGAACTGTGCAATATTTTACATTAAAATGCAAATTGGTAACTGTTATTTTTAAGTGCAATTCGCGAATCCTGAAAAGGAAATCTGCAATTTTAAAAATTGAATTAACTTGGTATCCCCATCCATTGTGAATTGTTTCAATTAATTTTCATGTAGGTATTTGTTCTCACATTTTACAGAACGCAGTAATTAATTTATTTCAATTATGCGTAATTTTGGAAGTTAATTGTTATTAATTAGCGTAATGCATCATTGACCCAATGTGATTCAGTCACTCTGGGCTTAAGTTCAGAGCTGAGAATTGAGTATTCTCTTAAATGTTATCGCAAAATACAGTGCGGTTCAGACATAGGATTGCCAATCATAAGTGCCAACTCCTTGTCTCTCAGGAACGTTACCACGACTTCGGTTAATTTCGAATATTTAAACTGAGGAGATGATTACGAATGGGATCACATGTTGATGAGTCCAAATGAAGAGTATGAATAACGCCAGCTAATGAACGGTTGGTCCAAGAACTGCAACAAAATCGTGAAGAACAGTTGCTAAACTCGTGAAGGTATACTGTTTATTTTACGGCTGATAGAAGACTGTTGAGTTATTTTACAATTTACTGTGCATTATGTTGGAGAGGACGTGACTCATTCTTATACGAGTGATCACTTACGCCTGCGGCGAGAGAGCGATTTGGGGAGCGAGTTCAATTTTCGTGTGCTGAGTTTAAACCTTACGTAGACAGAGGTGAAGAAAAAGATTCCATGCTCTGGGAGATTGTAAATAAACCTTTGTTCTGCAGCAGAACAAGCTGTGATATTATTAAGCTAAATAAAACGAGTTGATTCATGGAAACCAAAGATAAAATCGATGTTGTTTTTGTAATAATAATAACTACTGGAATGCATACTAACATGTGTGGATGTAAATTTTCAATACTGTGTACATATGAAGCTGAAGGACGACGGTGTAAATATGTAGACATCAGTACCAACCTGCATTACATTGTATAGTTTTAGAGTATTTGAGATACGGGTTCTTTGCCACGAGGACCATATTATTTAATGTTAATAATTTTTCCATCAGAAAGTTGATGCTTGCAATTCATGGACTAAACAGTTCTATTTCATGAGTTCTTGCGGTTAATCTATTGTATATTAATGTTCATAAAATAAAATTCTCAAACTATGTATTGTAGATTATTTTTATGGAAATATCCAATGTTGAAACGCGTTGGCTTATCCCTTACACCTTTATGCTGGTGAGTTCATACACTCAAACATATCTCACAAAATGAAGCAAGATCCACATGCAAATATGTGCGTGGCAAAATATTCCCTCATTTTTTTGGATCAGCCAGAGACCAAGAAAAACTAATTACCTACTTGTTGCACAGATGGGGGACATTGTCGGCAGCACAAATTTATTCAACACCACTATCTTTGAATCCTTTTGTCGCAATTCTTTCTTGTTCTTTTGACTCCAAAGAAACACTCCACTATCTTAAGGAATTTTCTTTAAGAAACCAACAGTGTTCTTGCGGTCGACCATAGATTGTCTTCTGCATTTTGCCTGAGCAATGGTTTCAGTTAACCGATTAAAACCATCCTTACATTACGGAAGAATAAAAATAATTTGTTTACTTGGGAGATTTCATTGACACGGCCAGGGTTTCAACACTTCGTATCATCATCTGGTGTCGAAATCCGTGTTGTGACAATAGAATCTCGCAAATAGAGTCAACAAAGCTGCTGTAATTCTTCCGTGATGGATAACTTCCACCCAGTAAAGCGCACAACCGTTTCTTTCGTCATCTTTACATTTTTGTAGGTAGACTTTGAATGAAGTTGACAGTCTCAGGAGTAGCTATATGGCCTGCTGATGTGCAATGAAACCTTAGTCGTAAACGAGAAAAATTGATGACATGAGAGTCGTTAAACGATAATTTTTGATGATATTTTTTTCCAAGACGTTAATCTCAAAACATGGAGTCTTCAGATGAAAAACTACTACTACACCTCTAACAGATAGGTAGTTGTATTCCCTTTACAACCATCTTGAATATATTTCTGTTTCGCCACCACCGTCAGATTAGGTAGTCCACCTCGTACACTCTTCGCTCTCCCTAAAGGGTCAGTTGAAAAGCCAGGAAATAGGTTAAAAACGAAAAAAAAAGCTATAGTCACTATTGCACACGTGCGGTATGAGACATCTTTCGTTGTTTCTTAATCACATTCCAGTAAAAAAAAATCATCGCCACAGAGCCTCGATCACACACAACCAAGTCATAAAGCTTAAGGTGCTAGCGTCCTACGCCACGACGACTTCTTACGGCTAATGCGGATCATAAGGTATTACAGTGGGACGAAATAGTATAATAGAAAATTTCTCACAAACCCGGGGCTAAAGGGCAGAATTTTATGTGAAATAGAAGTGTATAGCATAATCGATTACAAGAATTAAATACTTCATTCTTTCTGCCACCCAATAGTGACAATTTAACCCTTAATCTTTATTGCAAATAATTTAAAACTGCAAAATAAGAAACTGCTGTATTGTTTTCGAGTAAAATAAGGGGCTCATTTTTAGGGCCTTGGGGCCTTTGCAGCTCCCAGGCCTTTGGTCCAATGGATTCCTCGTATCCGAAAATCCTCGTACACCGACATTCAGGAGAATCGGTTCGGTAGTTTTCGAGAAAATATTTATTCTCCGGGGAATTACTATATAGGGGGAAATATTTTTAAACGAAAAAAGAAATTTGCCGCTGAAATGGTTGTAACAGGTAATTAGGGGTAAAAAAGATGCTTCAGGTCGTAAATAGGGGCTGGTTTTGCGGGTAGGGCGCCTAGATCTACGTGACCCTCAAAACACGTTCGGTATTCGTTTTTAGAATCCTCTTTTTCGGCATTACATGTCAGTTCATATTATTTGGAAAATAATTAACATACTTTTTTCCGAATGGAAATCAATTTCTCGGAGACCAAGAGCAATAAAGTTCCCAAGATTTCGTAAAAACCGATACAAGAGCTTCACACAACAACAACGTCAACGACAGTAGCAACGATCTAGAAATTCGCCTCGTCTGTATCAACTTCGTTGTTGAGGCTACGTAAACTTAATGGTTGAGATTTAAATAAGTCTAGAAATTTTGGAATGGCACATAAACAATGGACATGACTTTCAAGATGTATAGACGACGACAAGACTTAGAGAGAGGAGAGGAATCGAAAAACGAATCGCGCGGTCGAATGAAGAGAACCCAACGGTAGGAAAAGCTTTAATGGCAGACCAAGAGAGGGCTAAATCATAATAAAGTCATATGATTGGATTTTTAAGCTTTTAATGCTAATTTTATCCATTAGAACTAAATTTGAATAATCCTGTTAGAAGGAAAAAAAAGTAAGATCCTCTAAATTTTGATCTGACTTGTCTAATTGGAACGCGTAAGGAATGTATGGACTTCAAAAGGTGGCAAGACATCGAAACTTAGCCTTTCGGAAGATCCGAATGCTTTCTTTGCAAATATTGTATAAGGAAGTACAGAAGCTGCCCATGCGTATGCGTGAGCGCTATCTCAGCACTGAGATGTTTATGTGGCGAGGGCCTCCCTTTCCACCAGTGCTGTTTTGGTCTTCTCAAGTGCACTGTAGATCAGTTTCCGCCGGAGGTGGATCGGTAACGGTAAGCTGTAATAGCTCAATTCGTAGGTTGGTAAGGCGATTTCGATCGCTACAGTGACTGACACTCTACCAGTTAAACAGTACAGTCAACTTTTGTCACCTTGGCTGACATTTAAGTTCACGAGGTTGTTAATCAAAATAAATTGAAATAATAGAATCCTTAAATGGCCCGGGCTTTATTTAAATTTGAATTTGATTCAATCTTCAGCAGGCAATAAGTTCATATGATACAATGACGTATATTTATCAAATGGTTTACATAGACAACTCCTAAGATTACATTGACAGCAGACGAAAATTAACTCACCACTGTATTCTTAGACATAATGAAGACCGTAGCTTTGACAAATAGACGGTTTATATGAACGTGGAGCAACAAAATGCGTACACAATTTAAAAAAACTTAACTACTTAGGTTTTATTCGTGTTATTGCGTAACTTTTGTACTTACCATATTTGCATTGCTATTGAATGTTCTTTGTATGATTTCATGAGCTGTCAAGTTGTTAAAATAAACAGTGATTTATGAATTATTAGAGACCTTCAAATTTGCTAGTATGAGACCTTCGACGTACTGCACAGAGGGTTAATTGGAGAGGATTTCAGCTAAATAACACCAGTCAGACTTGTGCTCAAAATTTAAGCATTTGGAATCAAGTATTAGGTGCGTATTTCAGTGTGATCAATACGGCCGTCAATGAAAAGAATATTCGTAAACCACACTTCCGATGGTACATTTTCATAATGTAGGCTATAAAATCATTGGGGATATCCTAGAATTACGGGTGGGGAAGCCGATTCATCGGCAATAATTGTCATTTTGTCATAGGGACGAATTTTCTGATGTGGAAAAATTGAAAACCAAATCGCGCGGGTGTGAGTTCTTAACGGTTGGAGATGTTTAGATGGCCAGCCAACAGAGGACTCTATCAAAGTATAGTACAAGAAACATTTATTTTTAACATTTTATATACTAACAGTGCAACATTATGAAGTAAAGATGACTTTAACAAGTAATGTTAATGATGAGAATTATTCAAAAAGAAATTTAATTACTCATAGTCTCGGTATCGGAAGTAAGTACACGTTTAAATCAAGTTCTCGATACGTAGTACAAGGCAGAAGTGATAATCCACCCTCGAGTCATTGCAACAGGCTAATGCTGGCAGAGCATGATTGGTTCATGGCTCAGCATATGTCTTAAATCGGCCCGGTGCGTCGCTGTACGATAGTGCGAAAGCACTGTACGGGCGCATCCTTGTAGCAGGTTGATCTTTCGACGCCGTTGGGCCTAAGTATCCATGAAGCTTGCATTTGCGGCGTGGCTCTACTCAGCATGAACGAGGCGGCACGTGAAAAAATCGGCCGTGATGGGTACTTTTTGGGGGTTGGGTTGGGAGTTACTGGTAGGTGGGGTCGACCGCTGTGGTGATGGCGGACGACCTAACAGGGGAGGTGTGGGTTGGTTGCCCGGAGGGGCAGCTGCCTCACCCCTCCTCTTGGGGCGGGAATTCTTCAAAGGGGGGGGCTATGTCGCTTGTTTCCTTAATCATAAAAATCAATAATAACGTTGAAACTTTCATTCTTTTTCACCAAAAATCCATGTCTTTTAGTCAAAATTTAAGACAGTAGACTGAAGAAAGTATGTTCCGCAATTTTTCCCCACCCTCAGTCCCCACACCTACAAAATTTACCCTGATCTCTAATTTGCCGCCATTTAAGTACACATCGATTATTAATTTACTTTTTGCATTTAGAGTGGCTCTATGTACACCAGCGAGCTCGTACCTCCTGATTCACTTTGTATTTTATTTAATCCTTCAAACTGTTATTTTATTGTGATGTGGTAGAATTCAGTCAATTTTTTTAAATCACCATTCTTTGATCCACAAATCCATTGACAACAGTGTTCGATTGCATACTACATTTATTGACAAATTTACATCATTTGTTACATTAGCTGGTCTCGCCAAGCTTGAACCACACCCATATCTCCTGTGCGTAGCACTCAGGGGCGGTGGGTTTTTAAATCACTCATGTCTTTTTGTCCATTTCAGGGAAGAATAAAGTCACATGCACACACCAACGATATCACTTTTAAAATGTCCTAACTTTCACTTTAATAAGCAGAAAAAATGTGGTTCATCATCCAATGAGACCATCTTCCAATGCAGAGTCGTGAACCCGGTGTGTTCCATGCTACAAATGGGGTGCGGCTTGTCCTGGAAATGAAAAAGAATAACAAATCAAAATAATTCCTTAGGTACTTAGTTCCGTCACAGCTTCCTGAGTTATGAAGCGCATTCGACATGCACAAAAGTTTGAAGACTATCACTGAGAAAAGATCAACATTCCCTAGATATTCTTCAAGTCCAGCCCTCGTCATTGATATGAACATTTCCTGAATCTTTAGATGACCACACTGTATCTGTCGATGATAATTAATTACTTTTGCCAATTTTATTAATGTAAGTATAGGTTCCATATAGATATTTCCGAAAAAAAATTCTGAAATAAAAAGCAAAAAATCACTATTTTAAGCTGCCATTGAAGGTCCTCAGTCATAAGTAGGAAAGCTGATGGAAAATTGAAAAATACAGCTACATTCATACTTTGTGTCGAGGAAGCAATAACCAAGCAGTGATAAAATTCTGTATCCAAATAAAGCTCACTGTCCAACCACAGAACTTCAGGTGGTGACAAGCGCAGGTGGCCCGAATGGGTGTACTCAGCAACACTGCACCATTTTGCAGAGACGGAAGACCCAATGGGGACCACTAACTTTGATCTGTATAAATACCATTTGATATAAATTAAACACATTTAATGAAATATTGAACAATTACAAACTCTAAAATTTCAAAACATGCACATTACAACAATACCATGAACGAAATTGTGCAAGGTCCCATTTTGGAAATACTAGCACTTTACAAAATTAATAACTACCATTTTCCAGTTAAAGATAAAAAGCGGTAACTGACAACATAAATAGCAAACATATCCATCTACCATTTATTGAAATAGGGTTGAAATAGATGATCTTATGTTTGAGTAACAAATTATCAAAATCTTTACTTTGCTTGAACACCATCAAAAACCAGTACTTTTTACGCTACAACCATGGTGAAAAACATTAAAATATGTTTTAAAAATTTGAATTCACATTAGATAATGCAAAATTAAAAGAGAAAATTATGGGCGTGTGGTAGGATACCAGCCATGTGAAGATATAAGGGTTTGGGTTTTGGGAAGATAAATGCTGACATTAATTATTGGAGTATATTTAGAGAGGCTCAATTTTTACTGTGGTCATTTACTGAGCGTGGAAAGAATGAGTTTTTGTACTTATCTGTTCAGCAATGTATCCCTGTTATTTTATTGCTTCTGTCAAACCTAGAGATGTAGTGATGTGTCATAATGATATTCATAGCTTCAATGGTTTGTGAGCTTTGTGGAATTTAGAATTCATTTTGAGATGAAATAAAATGCACTTTGTATAATCCACAAAAAACATTGATGGTATGAGATAGACTGGTTTCAACACATTTGTGTCATTCTCAAGGGACTATACAATTCGTTTTTGGCGAGCACGTATTTATATTTTGTCGGAAGAGAGGGGGGGGGGGATTGGGGTTGAGGAAAGTATGACTAAGGATGAAGGTTAAAGGTGAAGCATCGGGCTGGATGTGGACGTAACCAAATGTTTTCTGGAGGGGAGGGGGGACAGGAACTTGGTAGAGGGCATTAGTTAGGAATTACAACCCAAGCAAACAACCTGTTATCTTCAACCAATCAATTACATGCATAGTCATAACCGTAATTAAGTTGAAAATAAATCATACTTACACTGAAGGTTAATTTTCCCCCTTCTACAGTGGATGCAATAAAACCTCTCCGCTGCTCAGCGATATACATAATCAGATGCTCATCAGTTGTAACTAACACTGCCAATATAATGATGGTTAACTGAGAGTACTTATCTTTAGACCAAAATTAATTCAGTGAGGGCATTCATTTTCTTCCAGTGCAAAGAAAACAGAACTTGTGGGTTCATTAAAATAAACAATTACAGAATATTTACAATGCACAAATTATTCCCAGAACTATTACCTATCGAATACTTCAGCAATAAATCCACTTTTGAATATCCTCTAGCATATAGCGAGCTCATCAATTTTTCTACAAAAAAAATTAAGAAATATCACCAAAATATGAGTACTAATGATAAAGCAGTACCAATTTAAAGTTTTTTTCACTTCCATTAGCTATATATATCCACAATATCACACCCTGCATTCTTACTTAACACACATTAAGAATTAATGGACTGCTTTTTCATTCATTTGGTTTCTTCACTATGCATCAAGAGAATATAGCTTTAGCGGTCACGTGAATCGGACGTCATCTCCACCCAATGAGCTCTAGGTACCAAAGGAAGATAGTTCCATTTGCGAAGTTCAAAAACAGCCTTTGACGTCACAGCAAACCCAAGAGCATCTTCTGCATCTGGCATAGACTCATGAAATCACACTCGAGCAGCCCATTCCATCAACACCTCATAAGCTCAAGATGTTCTGGCTAAAGCAAAAGGCATTTCACAATTTGAAAGGTAACTGATTGATAATAACCCACTATCAATTATGCAAATCATTATTTTGAAAGAATACTAGAAGCATCAATAGCAAATAAAATAGCTTTTAGTAAATTTTAAAAATATTCATGTCAACATGAACATTATTTTCTTTGAAATCAAGCCCATATTATCACAACACCAATTTAACACAGGGAGAATTCACATAATGGAATCTCTCATGTTCCTAATGGTAAATTAGCATTTCACAATAAAAAGTAAACCAATAGGTTTTATAAATAAATATTCAAATTGACAAAATATTTCATGAGTTATTTTTGTATTCCATATACATATATTAATGCATGACAATGCTAACACAGGAGAAGGCGTCCTATCCTACATGAAAATAGGCAGGATAGTAAACCCTGAAATAAATTTGATTAGCACCAAACAAGAAGGATATCAACACAAGCGCAAAATATTGGCCCCCTAAATTTCTTCTCCCACACTCATGACTGTGGTTAAATGAACTCTGAAAAAATTTTCATAGAGATGAGTTTATTTTCCAAACACTTCCAATCAGCATTACAAAGACACCACAGAATCAAGTAATGAAAGCACTTTCTTCCATGACATATCTAAGTGCCAATGGAGATACTGCCATTGGGTGACATGGTACAGCAGCCCTGAACACAAAAGTCTATTAGGGCCAAGATTAGCTTCAAATTCATGCATTAATCATCGGTGCCTAAAATAGTACATGTCATTCATTATATGCATCCAAATATTAGGGCTGGTCTCAACAGTAGAGTCCACGATAAGGTTAGAACACAATCTTGAAGAATAAGCCTAAAAATAAATTCAGGCAATGAGTTTATTAATCACTTTGGATTCTCTAGCCTTAGCCATCGAACCATATTCCAAGGATGATGTGCAATCACAAAGGGAAAATAAAGGTAGCAAATTACTTCTTTGGTACAAAAACGAGTTATAATTGAACACATTATTGCCTCTTCCAAAGCAGGGTAGGATAATATTATCTCAAATTTACAGTTTAAATAATGAAAAATTTTGCTTAGTAGGTAAATTGTATGGCAGATATGCTATCTGTACATTATTTATATAAATTAAAATCAGAAACTCCTAAGGAACAAAATCCTCACAAATCTCCCAGATCCACGCATTCAACATCATCAGAGAGCTCTTCCACACTCAGGTTTTTCAACTGCCCTTCATCGGCCTTCTTTTCCAGAGGCTTCCGTGGCAGCGAGACATCTGCCCACGACCCAGGCTCGGCCTTCCTCAATTTCACTTCCACTTTTGTGGCCAGAAAACTGGAACTACTGCTAGAAACATCCACCACCTAAAAGGAAAAGAAATATAGCACAATGTGGCAAAATACAACCACAAAAAAACCTTATTTCTAATTTCCATTGAGATGATTTTGACCATTTTATACATAAGCTGAAACAGGTGCACTTCAGGGTGACACAGAATATCATTTTGACACCCCACTATATTTCTAGGTCTGACAGAAGCAATTAAATAAGAGAGATACATTGCTGAACAGATAGGTACAGAATTTAGTTCTCTCCATGAACAATAAGAGACCATAAAGCCTGTTTTACACACGTGAACTTCCACAATTTTAAACTGCAATTTTTCCTCAATCTGGCGTGCAAAAACAATGAATGATACAGCAGGAGCTATTTTGCCATCAGGCATTCTTGAAATTCACAGCTTTACACGAAGTAATTTGAAATGCACGTCCATCCACGTCCATACATACACCAACTTGTGTAATTACGTGCTCTGTGTGAAAACAGGCTTAATTAAACTGAGCTCCACTCAATACACTACCATAATACAGTTCACTGTTTCACCTCCGAAAACCTTTCCACATTTACAAGGCTGATGTTCTAACATGCCCATGTGGCGGCTTGCAGAGCAGTGCGTAGATACGCAATTTTTCTTGAGGATTGATCTTCAGTTGTATAAATGAATCCAAACACCGTTTCCACCAAGGTTTCGCAGATTTATTTCTGCATCCTCAGGGCTTAAGATGGATATCAGGCTGAGTACAATATCGCAATTGGATGGTAACAGTTTTAATTATTGCTACAATTAAATTCATTGATAAAGGAGCACTCTTCATCATTTGTTTGTTTATGGGGTTCAACAAATAAGGAGTAGAGTACTTAGAGCAAAGATTGCCTTCAATGGTAAGAAAAACCTCTTCACTTCCAACTCCGTTGATAAATTGTGAAGAAAAAAGCTAGTCCAGAACTTTGTGTGGAATGCACTGCTGTAAGGCAGTGAGACATGGACAGTGAGACAAACAGAGAAGAGGCATCGAGAGGTTTTTGAGATGTGGTATAATGGAAGAATGTGTAAAATAGGAGAGAGTGAGCGTCGAACCAAGAGGTACCGAGAAAAGTGAAGGAAGAACAGAGCCTGTGGACTGTGAACAGTATAAAGCAGATGGGACAGAGGGACTCAGTCATGTACTGCGGCATGAAGGATAGGTGACGGTGATTTTAGAAGGGATGAAAGAGTGTAGAGGAAGATGTAAACTGGAGTACTGGAAGCAGATAATGGAGGACATGGCATGTAGATGATGTTTGGAAATGATCCTTTCCTCAAAATTTGCACTCCAGTTTGAATTTTTAATGGCAAATGGCCTCACTGGGGTCAGGTGATGGACAGCAAGTGATATACGTCAATCTCTGCTTGAAGTCCGTAACCTAACTGGCTGTAACAATAGACCTGAGAGTTGACAGATGAAGAGTTTAATAGAGGATACTGATTCTCAAAACTTGAAGTGATCAAGTATATTCTTCCTAGAACCGATGTTCGTATACCGACACTTTCCTTGAGGACTGACAGTTCTGCTTGTGCTGCTGTGGCTCATTACTTTGAAATTTTATGCTTAGGCATCAATATTGAATTGTTGAAATCATATTAAAAATTTAAAAAAAAATATCACAGCAGTTTTTAATCATGCAGTATTTTACAAAATCTCCATGCTGAATTTAACATTGGCCGAAGTCACCATGAATTTTTTACTCGTAAGATATCATCAATTGCTACTAATTATTTCTTTCAATTTTTCTTTATCGGTAATGATCAATTATAAATACTGCTACTCTTCATCTTCTTAAGTGTTTTACATACATATGTAGGGATTGCTAGTTCTGTTTCGCAGCCAACGGTGTCCAGAACTTTGAAATGTATAACTAATCTTTTGGCCGTCCAAATAGTTGACACCATCAGACCACATGCATCTTACGTTCATCTTGTGTTCAGGGGGAGAATAGGTGTCTCATCGTAGGGATGGAAAAAAAGAGGAGACCACACTGATGGTTGGACAATTCCTGACGTTAAACAGCACACTCTACACCATCAACACCCGCCAAAACACAATATTACTGTTTGTTAATTTTTCCCTAGTAACGCTTCATTAATGTTGAATAATCGTAAGAAATAATTCTAATGTTGGCACGGCTAATTCATTTTTGTCAAAGAAACATTGCCAATCCATTTTTTCTTTTCTTTTTTGATTTGCAATTAATAACATTATATACTCAACTTGAATAAAAATTTAACAATGCCCAGAAAATGTATTGCCACTTCAATTTCTCATACCACCCAAAAATAAACAAACATCCAATTTGTAATTCACCAATTACAGATTATCCTAAATACTTAGAGATTCATGAATCAGTGATTCATGAATTGGAGATTGCCTATGAATACATGAATCAAATAATCAATGACTGATGAATAATCGTAGATTCACCAATCATTGATTATTTATCCCATCTACGAATACCGGCCTAAGTCTGATAAGTGAATGGTAGCATTTTTTAATACAGCAATATTTAAATATTCAATGATACAAGCACATATGAGCCGTTTCTGCAACAAGACCAAATGTTGCTATGATTAGCACTACAGTCCGTCAGCTCCAATGAGATAAGAAAACATTCCTAACATAGACACGATCACATCATGATAATTCCAATTAAGACATTCATTGGTCATTATGGAGGCACAAATTTATCACCGACAAGGAAAAATATGAGCACTTCTCCGAATACTAATTTATTGTTGGAGCACATTACCTACCAAAACATTGATATGATTTTCTATTAGATACCTGCAGCTGTAGCAAGATAATGAATCAAATCATTGAAACCAGACAACATTGTAACTCTTCTCGCTGAATAATACAGGCGTAATTTCATGACATACCTAAATTAGCATCAAAATGTGCGCCCCTCATGACTTCACACCAAAAGTATGAGAGAATCTGTATCTAAATGTCATGCCTGTAGCTGATGGCTCTACTGTTGCATAAAGATCAGTCTTAAAGTGTCTTCCGTGTGAGGTCAAATCGTCAAATTGGTCCATAGTTTGTACAGTGAAACAATTATTATAAATAGAGGAAAAATATTTAGCCAGAAGCTCCTCATGATTTTTAAGAGCTTAATGAAGAGCCTGCAATAAATGAGGAAATCATCAACCTCAGTCGCACATTAGGGCTTGAAGTTGACAGCATTATATCATGGAGTGACTTTTGAGGCTAAGCAAGGATATGCCAATAGATTGCCTCTTTATTATCTTCCAATACAAATACAGTACTTTTTAAAGAAATTAATATGCAGTCATACAGCCACCTTTCAAAGAAAAAATAATACCCTTTTGCTTCTCCTGTAGAAGTAGGAAATGTGAGCAACAGGATTTGCTAATTATGCTGATGAAGCGCTTTAGCACTCAGGGGTCCCAGTGGTGAGTTACAATTAGATGCATGTAAGTTGCACTAAGTAAATGGGATGTTCCCACTCTACAAGAACTTTTTGAGGTAGGAGGAAAAGAAGTAGGGTTACCACTTAGTAGTATTAATGTTCAGCACCGAGCCCACCCTGCAGACTGTGGCAGATGTTGCCCGCGAAACTTTGGTTGGTGTTGAACAACACTGCCACCTGGTTTGAAACCCTAGTTTGAAACCCAATATCTCTTCATCAACTCAATACTCCAGGATAACCAGAGATCCTTAACTTAATGCAGTTTCCTGCACAGCAAATTGAGTATGCAGCAATCTATAGATGAAGAGTAAATTCTGTTTCTTTACTAATAAGATGAAATTTTCAAAGCTAAAATTTTTCAATGGTTCCTAATTTAAATCAAGAATATTCACTGGAGTTTTATGCAGCCACATTCTTTTCATAAATTTAATGTCACTAATTTTCAACATGGAAGTAGGGAAGGGAAGGTAAAAAACTCAATGAAATGCACTATAGTGCTCACAGAGTTTCTGTGCACTGGAGAATTTCTCCAAGCCTAGCTGCCCATGGTATATGAGCAGCGATTGGCTGCTGGCGTCCAATCCTGTAAACCGGTCCTTAGTTCAGTGTGCACCGTGTACGAATACAGTAAGTGGCGACCCAAAAGAATCAGCGAAAACAAACGCGTATCACCTTGCCGACGCGAGGGTCTTTAGAATAGAAGTACTCTGGACGAGAAACTAAAATAGATATCGAGTCAAAACTTGCAGTGATTGCAATAGTCATCACAGTGAGGTAAGAAAGTAATCCCCATCGGCGCAGGCCACCGTGGTTACACGATAAATAAACAAAACTTAAATCCTCTTCACCAACATTTCAAAAAATACAAATACAAAAATTGCGACTAATTATCATAACAACCAATATTTTTATCGCTGGGAAAGATATCAGAATTTATCGAACCATATTTAATTCAGTTAAGAAAGCCTTGCACCCGCTGCAGGATAATTTAAAGTGAGCTAAGACAAGACTCTTTGGGTCGCCACTTACGATATTCGTATGCGGCGCGCACTGAACTAAGAACCGGTTTACGGGATTGGATGCCGGCAGCCAATCGCTGCTCATCTACCATGGGCAGCTAGGCTTGGAGAAATTCTCCAGTGCACAGAAACTCTGCGAGCACTATAGGCTGAAATAGGAGAATGTAAAAAATTAATACCAAGAGGCACTCCTATTAGTTGTCAAGTCAGATGAATTAATATTCTAATACATATGATTCCAATGTAATGATTTTCATTGAATAAGCTCATATTTTCTGACCAATATGCAAATGTCCACAGGGAAAGCAATACTACTTAGTTAATTAATATTTATTTGACACAACATTTAATAACTTTTTGTTATTCTATTAGGCAAATATTGAAGATGTGCCACTTAAATATTGTATCTCTGCCATGTATTTATATCTTTGTTGAGAAATATGTATTATTTATTGCAATGTTTATATGCTTTTCGTGAACCTACTATGCTAATATTCGTTAAAATATTGTATTTTTTAATAATTCTTACATCTTCTTCGTAAGATACTCAGACAAAAAAATTATTATCATGAATATGTATCATTTTACCAGCAAAATTATGATGTACATGCATAGAAATTGGGACTCTTGAAAAAAAGACAAATATTGAGAAACAGCACAAACACTATTAAAATCAGGGAAATGCTAAATGTTCATACTAAATCAGCCACGGCTCAAAATTTGTTAAAAATTAAGGGAGAAGTTTACATTTCAGAATTATAAAATCAGAGTTTTGCACTGCATACTTGAAATTTAGGCCCACAGGAATTTAGGTACAAGCAAAAATGCCAGGAGTCTTGAGCCGTAAAAACTTAACAGCACTTAAAAAGATTGTTCCAAAGCTATGTCATTTAATTGACACCAGTAGGATTCAAAGGAATCACGAGACAAGAGGATTATCAACTTACCCCTCGAAGAGGAATATCAAGGTCAAAGGTTTTGGCAGTAACAGTGTCCTGAACACTGATGACAAGACGGACGGGATTAAGCTTGACGGTTGTCCTTTCAGGATCATAATTCTTGGCATAAACCGCCACTACCACGTGGGTTCCAGTTTGGTGCCAGTCAAACCGGTAGTGCAACTTGGAGCCATCACCGTTACCTCCACTTCCATCCCCACCACTATTCTGTCAGCACAGCATTCAACAAGAGGTGAGAAAACACTATTAGTCATAGACATGAGCAAGGGTAATTTATATGAAGACATTAAGACAAATTAAGAGTTCCCAAGCAAAATAGTTCATGATGATCTTTTCATTCACGTCATTACGAATGTCTCACTGTGACTGAGTAAGTGAAAGAAACATGTACCATATTCCACTTTTTCTTTTGGAATGCTAAAAAATCATAGCTTTCACTGATGACATAAGCTACAGGAAAAAAATAAGCAATAAAGTATAACTTATTTCCACAAATATTTTTTCAATTAACTGTTTTTCCAGGATTTACCACAGTAGCTGACTGAGCATTACTTCCATTAAACTGCCCCATTTTAACATATGTTCCCATAATTATGACAAATTTATACATGTACTACCCTTTCAGCCATGGCACTCAACACTTGAAGACAATCTATAAGCATACAAAATCATGAACAGTTGAATGCATGGTGTCACTTGCAGTGAGTATTACGTCAATAATACCAACTATGGCTGCTGAACATTAATGAAACTGTACTTAAGAGACTCTGTACATCTGTCAGTCAGCCTAAATGCATACAACTGCAACCCAACAACAAGGTTGACCTTTTCAATACATCAAAGATGAAACAACTCTAAATTATGGTAACGCATGATACTTAATGTAACCGACTAATCTTAAGATAGACAACAAGGTTTGGCATTGATGAGGCACACTGCCATTTTGAGTCCGATCATAATGTGTACAGCTAGAGAATCAATACCTTCTGAGATATACACCATTATAACAGGCTGCATTTGTTCTCACATAATCATGACACAAAGTGAAGCAACTTTTAATGATATTACAGACATCTTTAATGAGTTCATTTTTATCAATTAAAGTTATTAAGCATGCCTGGCTCAACTGCCAATTAAATGAAGACATAACCAAAATGGGAAAATATTATACATTTTTATCATCCATTTATCATACTTTGATTTAACATGCAGCCAATTTCTTGGCCCTTCCAACAATATAAAATCAAGGTTTGACAGAAATATTGAATAGAAATGAAATATTATAAGTCAAGCAGTAAAGACATTAATTGGTATCATTTGCATATTATACCAACTGAATGGTAGGTTTTCCAGAAGTCCTTATCCTAAAATCCCACGATATGGAACATTTCACTTTCCCTCCTATGACAATTTTTTAAGCAAACTTCAAGGAATAAATGTGTCAACAACAACTGTGGCACTTCATAGTTAATAAACTACTTATATTCATTCTATGGTGCATTTGAAATTTAAATAAATAGACACCTGAACATCTACAGAAATAAGTAGAATAGAAATTATTTTATTCCTCTTTCAAGTGAGATTAGGAGTTTTCAAAAGAAATTAGGCATATATCCAGCATAAATCCAAGGAATTACCTTATCGTCAAACCATTTGTGCTTCCCAACATTGCAGCCCTGTTGCTCCAGGAAAGCATTGAAATCAGAAGTTCTTTTGGTGCAACAACTCCAGAATTTTAATCCTTCATGAAACACTGGAACCCCAGGATGATATGTACAATTTTCATAGTTACTATTTTCTCCTTCATATGCCTAAAAAAAGTAAAATTTATCCAAGCTGATAGAAAAAGAAGCAAGACAACAAACTAAGTATTAAAAGCCCAAAAGGCAAAGGCACTAAATCCAACTGATAACATAAAACCAATTTTCATGAATAGTTACAAATTATATTTCATCTAAGTTAAAGCAAAATAATGAAAATTACATAGAGCTTCAGTCTGCACTGGGTAAATATTTGGTGGACCGTTATCACAAGATAACAAGCAATTGAATAATTTCAAAGGCTAAATAATTATTTCCCTCGGACTATAGCCGAGACATGGTTGAAGGGCTGAACTGGCAGGAGAACTTACTATAACCATCTATATGGGATAGGAGACTACCAACAGACCACCAGGTTGGAGCCAGACAAAAGGTGGTTCACATGATGATGTTACATAAAAAAAACATAGGGAAATAGAGTCCTTCCCTAAAATCAACTTCCCAGAATATTAAGTCATTCATATACAAATGAATCTCGGCAAATACAGGACACTACCCATTAGGGCAGATATTGTGCCCAGCAGAGGGAGGGGGAAGGTCTCAAGGAATAGTCATCATCACGTGAAATCCTTGTGTAACAGCGACATCAGAAGATGCAAGGAGGGCTATGAGAGACAAGTAGAAAAAATGCGAGGTAAGTACCAATAAAAATAAGAATTTGGAACATAAGGACTATTATAAGAGCTGGAAATCTACAAAATAATGAACAGGAAATGGAAAAAGGGAAAATAGACGCTTTGATCCAATGCAAGGTGAGATAGAGAGGTAGAGCAGGGACAATTAGAGTGATAGCTACAGGGCAGTCTACAGTGAGGGGGGATGGGAGTCAACATGGGTAACTATGTTACTGTATGCTTAACTAGGGTAAGGGTAGTAAACATTGAACAGGTGAGCAACAGGATCAGAGTGGTAGAAATAAAAAACTGCCTGACAAATTTCATTTTTTTCTGGGGTAGAAACTTAACATGTAGTAACCCAGAAGGAGGTGGGTGTGGTGTATAAAAAACTAGAAGAGATAATTAGTGAGGTCCCAGGACAGAAAAATCTGATAGTGATGAGTGACTGGAATATTGTGGTGGGGGAAGGGAGAGATGGACATGAAGTGGAAGGGTATGGGCTAGGGACACAAAATGACTAAGGCAAGAAAGAAGTTGAATTTTGTGGGAGAAATTAATTAGTAGAAACAAACACTTGGCATAAAAACTCACCCCAGGAGTAGATATGTATGTAAAATTCCTGGGGATATAGGAGATACGAAATAGAATACATAAGGGCAAGGAAGAGACTTAGAGTTAAAAACTCACGAGGCTATCCATAGGTGGGTGAGGACTTTGATCATAACTTATTAATGATGAACTGCTAAGATAAGTTCACAAGGCTTCATAAAAGTTGGAGGTGGAAGAGGAGGAACATAGAAGCATTGAAAGGGCTGAAAAGGGGGGAGCAAGAAGAAAGGAACATACAAACAAAGGAAATAAGGACAATCGAGGAAAGATACGAGGGTCGTTCAATAAGTCCTTAGAAAAACATTGAAAAATAAGTTATTTTGAGTAATTTTTTTATTTTTCCATGTAATCTCCCTTTCACTTTATACACTTTTCCAAGCATTTCTCCAACTTTTTTAGCCGTCCAAAAAGTAGGATTTCGGACGTTCCTCAAAATAGGCATCTATTTGGGTGATGACCTCCTCTTTCATCGTGAAACATTTTCCACCAAGCCATTTTTTTGAGTTTGGAGATAATAAAGTCTCTGGGGGCCAATTCCGATGAATACACTCACTTTCGTCAGTCTCACTTGGTGGTATTCCATCATTAAAAATTTTAAGATGTCAACTTTTACTAAAACCACTCGATTTATTAAACAATGACCCAGGTTTCGATGTGCATTCACATCATCTTGACCTGAAGATGATGTGAATGCACATCGAAACCTGGGTCGTTGTTTAATAAATCGAGTGGTTTTAGTAAAAGTTGACATCTTAAAATTTTTTACCGATGAATACAGTGGATGTTGTGTTAACTTTGGAACTTTATTTCCACAATTTTAGTCATCAAAACTGTGCACGCGAGCACTCATGCATTGTCTTGATGAAGGAGGATCTTTTTCAAATGAAGACTTTTGTTCTTTATTTCTAATGACGATGCATAATACACTCCAGATATAATTTTTCCTTTTTCTAGGTAATTGGTGTGGATGATTCCACGTGCATCCTAAAAAACCAAGACCAGTACCTTGCCGGCTGATTTCACCGTTTTCCCCTTCTTCGGAGCCTTTTCGCCTACAAAAACCCAGTTTTGATTACTCCTTTGTCGCTGGAGTGTAGTATTGAATCCATGTTATATAAACTTTTATGTATCAATGCGGAAATTCGTAAGGGTTGCTATCGAAAAGTGCCAAAATAACCTCAGAGTCGACCATACAACTGCGTTCATTCTCCACTGAGAGCAAACACGGGACCCATCTTGCCGAGATTTTTTTTCCCACCCAATTTTTCAAGCCAAAGTGAAAATACTGTACTATATGTTATGCATGTGGCCTCAACTATATTGCCCACTTTGATTCATTGATCAGTCAAAACTAGGGATGAATCGATTCCACGATTTTCCATTCCAATTCTGATGCTGATTCTTTCAAATCGATTCCTGATTCTCGATTCTGATTCCATCGATTCTTATTCCTTAAAACAGGTGGGATATCGATATACCAGTAGCGTACGACAATTATTTCAATTTAAGTATTGACTGAAATAAAATAACAAAGACAATTAAGTCGCTCAAAAAGTATATTTATTAACAAATATACCCTCAGCTTATTGAGGTAGATAAAAACTACAAATTGATAGTCTACGCCCAAAATTACTGAGCCAAATACGATGTCATAAATGAAATTTGATTTGAACATTTATCTATCTGGAATTGATGGAATTGGAATCGCCTTTAGGCGATTGATTCTCGATACCGATCCTAATCCTGAGAGTCGGTGGAATCGAGATTTGGATTCGACTCATCCTTAGCCAAAATCATATCATGGATTTTCCCAATCATTTTTGGAGTACGTAATCACTTCCAATGAACGTCCCGAATGATGCTCATCTTTTGTGGATGTACGGCCACGTTTGAACTCATTTATCCAATTGTAAACAGTTGCAAATACAAAAGCAGATGTGCTATGATCTTCATTCAACTCTACTTTGATCTCTATCGGTGTTAAGCGTTTTAAATATAAATATTTGATCACCGCTCAACACTTTTCTCCATTTTTATAAATAGACAAAAGTTCTTTGCTTCAATTGACAATTAAAATGAAACCATGGAGATGTATATAACAGAGACTTTAACAGCTGACTAGTGAGTAATGATTTATAATAAAAACAAGCTATTGTTGATACTACGCAGCACGCTTCGTTAAAAACTGCTACAAACGAACATATAGTGTTAGACAACTGTTAGAGGGATTAAGATGGGAGCCCCTAGAGACTCGGAGGCTGCACGCTAGGCTTAGGCTGCTTGATAAATTCAGAACTAATAGTTTTCAGAGCGATGCAGAGAATATTATCATGACGCTTCACTACATTTCTAGGTCTGACAGATGCGATAAAATAAGAGAGATACTCTGCCGAACAGATAGGAACAAAAACTTGTTCTCTCTGCATACAATAAGCGACCACAATAGAAACTGAGCTCCTCCAAATACACTCTCATAGGACATGTCTCCATTTCACCTCCAAAACTTTTACATCCTTACACAGCTGGTGACCTACCACCCCCTGCCACACGCCCAAGCGACGGCTCGCGGAGTAGTATGTACATGTAGAAATTATAAGTGAAGATGATCTATTTTGTGGAATATGGCCAGGAAATATTGAGAAATGGTCTTATTACCTATCCTAAAGAAGAAAAAGGGATCAGGTTGCCAGCAGTATAGAACAATTGGTTCAATTTCTCACTTCTCAGAGGAAATGATCTTAAATTAATTACAAATGATCAGTAAATTGTGAAATCCAAGCACACCACTAGCAACCAGTATCAAGATTTTAAGTCAAAATTTCACCTAAATTCTGATGGCCTGCATTGTGAGGACCTCCCTTTTCATCATATAGGTACATAACTTTAAATTTGTGCCACACCATAATATCTAGAACATGAGTAAGCATGAGGTAATGCAAATTGGCGTTCACAAAAATAAAACATTACACAGTATTTCTAAGAAAAATTTGAATGCTCATTTCAAAAACATCAGTATTTCCACCACTAGCATGGTAGGAAGAGCTTTAAATTTATAAAATTCAATAATTTAATAATAATAATAATTTAAGTGACAACTGTAATCAAAATACAAAAGAGATATTTGGGAGAAATCACTGATAAATGAATCAGACTAAGTGATTAAGTGAGACAGTTGTGAGAGGATTGAGGAGATTTGTGATATGAAAAATTGTTGAAGATAAACCTTTCCTGATACTTCAGGGAGACAGGTAAGCAGGGTGGCTACTGATATCCAATTTTCAAATTCCCTGATTTTACCCTGATGGATTTACCGATTTTCCTGACTGATCATCAAAAGGTCACCCATTATTGAAATATTTTTTCTGCTGAATTAAATTTTCTATGGCAGCTTAATATTTTCTAATCATTGTCTTGTATTTTAAGAACTGCAAGCATGTAACTAAAGCAACCTTTCCTTCGCCACATCTTTCACTCCGTTCTTCTTTAAGTTCCTCATCGCCGACGTCCCACAATTTCTCACTACTACATCACTCAATTCCTTACCAGTATATGTGATCTTCGCTCAAGCATATGCCACACGTTTTTCACGTTCCTTCAACTCCCAAGTTCCTGTTGCTGATCGTGAATCTTATCGCCATTCTAAAATTTCCCAAAATGTCCCTTTTTTTACCCTCGAGCGTGAAAAAGAGACAAGAATGCGGAATCGATAAGAAAGCACATCAAGACTAAGATCAAGACTAAGATAAGACTAAGAGGAGATTTGACTAAGGAAGCATTGAGCACGATAAAATAAGACATATGTCACAAAAAATTTAAAATTTGAAGCCTATTTGCCGTACTTATAACTGTTTAAACTTCGAACTTTCTAGAACGTCCTGCGCCACCGACAAGGCTTTTGTGCGGGTTGCATGTATTCTCAGTATTTCCCCGTCAACTTTACGTATTAGAAATAAATATCATACCTTAATTACGGCTAAGCTCATAATTTCACAAGTTTATCCAGTGTGTAAACTCATCTTAAATATTACACTCATTTAATCCTCTCAGTTATAAAATATTGCACTATTAACATTAAAATTTTATAGAATTTTTTTAGTTAGAATTAGTCGTTTTATAATGGTATTCTCTCATTTTGCAAATCTTGTTTGTAAGCTCAAGTACCCCAGCACTTCTCGAGTTTCGGAAGTTAAAAAAAAAATGAGAGGCAAAATTTTCTGAACAACATAGCCTCGGATTCCTTGCGATGAGAGTAATACAATGTAATCATGATTTTTAACACAACTAGGCAAATATCGCATTAAGGAAATACAAAAGGGATACATTGCATGTCTGATTCGCAAGTAAATAACAAAGATTCATAACTAAAAAGATTCACAGGTAATGATTCGTAACTAATAATATTCACAACTGAATACTCCATGAATTGATGGTGCTTATTCCATGCACGTCTGCGACGAACGTTAGTTATAGTTCGTGAAATAATGGGTGCAAAAGACTGGCTGATAAATGTAATGGTAGAAAAATAACAAGGATTCCTTTTCCAGTTTCTCCCCAACTTTTACGAGAATTCCCTGACAATTCCAGGTTTTCCCTGACAATCGCCACCCTGGTAAGGGACACACCATCAAGTATGACATATTTGTGAGAAAAATGTCTTATTTCTCACATTTTTTTCGTAAAATATAATTAATAAGAGGAATGAAAAGATTCGGATATAGATAGTTAAAAATTTTGGATATAGATAGTTTCCTGGTAATATGGAATGTGATAAGCCGGATAAAGGTAAATTAATAAGAGGAATGAAAAGATTTGGATATAGATAGTTAAAAAATTTGGATATAGATAGTTTCCTGGTAATATGAAATGTGATAATAACTATAATAAGAAAATTTTAGCATTGCAATTACATATAAACAACCTCTAACACAGTTAACCAGCAAATATTAGTAGTAACCATGAAAACATGATAGATATATAGTTTATTCATCATAAAAAAACGAAGATTAAATTTGCATGTGTTTCGTCTAAGTACAAATAAAAAAATAATTTACAAAAATTTTGCAAAAAATGAGTATCAAGATAGAAATTCTTGAATGCTCTAAAATGCATTTTTTATAAATAAATCTTTTAAAATATTTTTCAAGTCTTTTTTCTGGTTACACATTTCTTTTCTTTCCAAAGTAAGTTTATTAAATAATATTTTCCCAGAGAATTCAGGAGTTTTTACAAGTAGTGATGTTCTACAATTATCATTTAAAATATCAAATTTACCTCTGGTGATGTACGTATGGACATCCATATTCCTAGTCAGAGAAATATTTTTGTAGCATGCATAGTGAATTACATTATACATGCATATGTTAGGGATTGTCATGATTTTAGGTAGTTTAAAATATTTCCAGACAGACTCTCTAGCTTTAAATAATATCTTAATACATCAAATCCGATATGGAACGAGATTCTGAGGAGAAAAAATGTGTAAAACCAAATAAATACCTTTACATACCTTTTTGCATCCCTTATTCTTGCAAGGCATTCCGATCTTCAGCTCATTTTGACCCACAGCTTCCACAGGAGAGGCAGATGAGACTTCCACAGAATCTGACCGTTTTAAAGTTGATGCAATTGTTGCTGGCTTAAGCTCCACCTAAAATAGCATGAGGTAATTCTTGAATGATATCTCCCACCATTCCATTCTTACTAAACATGAACAATGGGAATGTGAAATGTGACCAAAAGAAGGGCAGTGTGATCACATACAGCTACAGCTGGGGAGAAAAATAAAGAATCACAAAACGACTGATCAAGAGGCAATATTCAGAAGAGAACTGACGGATAACCAAGTGATATGCAATAATTTCATTGAGAACATTGCATCTTCTGGGACAATGAATGGAAGTAAAAGACTCTGAGACAACACCCGAGGAATAAATAGCGTTTCGACATACGGAAATTTTAAGAAAAGGGGTAATGGAGAACACCAAGCAATGATAACTAACAGCTAAAGCGTTAACAACATACATGAATGCAGAATTTGCTGTCACACGTGGACTTTGTACGCTAAGCAAGAGTACACAGTTTACCAGGCAAAAATTTAGAGAAAGGGTGCACCAGAAAATAACTGTGGAAAGTCCCCCAGTACACATTTCTTTCAATATGCCATCATCACACACCATTGGAGAATCCAGAGGTGGTCTTTTAAGTGATGGCTTCATCAAGGGCTGAGGTGCTCTGTATTCTATCACTTCATCAGCTTTAGACTTGTCAACTAGTGGCTTCTCCGGTTCCGGTGGTTTAACATTACTATGAAATGATCTTTCGCAACCCTACAAAATAGAGAAAAGCAAATTATAGACATTCACACATGTGATTGAGTTACCACAACGCCAATAGGCTCATTAATTTGAGTTTTGTGGAACATCTTAAAGTTATAACCTTAATATTGAGGAATTCTGTGAAATCAGTACACTTCTTTTTGCAACACGACCATCCTTTGTATGCGTCGTGAAAGAAAGGAGCTCCTGGATGATGAAGGCATGAATCTAAAACGGATACATTTCGACATTAGGAAGGATTCACGTAATAGAGATTTATAATTTAAATTTCGATTAAGAGCAACATATAGTTTTCTAGAACATTCTATCAAAAGCAGGTCATCAGAGCCAGCTGGTTTTAGAATTACCTGGATAGAAGACAAAATTGGTAACTGATTATCTTCCGACCTACCTTCTTTATTTTCTTCCGGATCATATTTCTGCCCACAGCCTAAATTATAGCAATGTAGCATCCTTTTCTCGCTATCCGTCGGCATTTCTGCTAGAAATTAAAAACACACGAACAGATGTTTACGAAATTCTGCCTAGTTCAGTTTTCCACCGCTAGGGTAAAAAATGAAAGCGGGCAACCGTAGAGGTGCATGTCGCACTTCGGGCGCGTGAAACGGTACCATACATAGAATTTTTAAATTTCTGATTGTGGAGGAGGAAGGTTAAGTATTCTAAAAATTATAGCCACAGTGTAATTTGCTCTATTTCTTTACGCCTACTTTTATGTTAGCTACTTGCAGTATATGACGACCCAATCAACAATCGAACTTGACGAATTATTGAATTTTCCTCTCAAGACTTTTCTCATTCTTTTGAATACCTCGTTTGAATAGCCAGTTGAACTTGCAGTGGCATATAATACACATCTGCTTTGTGCATGACTATAAAGTAATTGTCAGGATCAGATTAATTTTCGTTCTATCGCATCAATTTGTATGAAACCCTTGGAGGAAGAGGCGGAATACCGTACCCTTCTTTTCCTAATCGTATATATGAGCTCACTTTCCCTCTTATGAAAGACTTTCTCCCCTCTCTCCTGGAATTTTGAGCTGGTCTCAGGCACTGTTGCTTTTCATTGCCTCACTGTAGCGAGGTCTTCAAACAGTCCACACTCTCCCTTCCGAGAGAGATGTTATTCTGTGTGCTCGTCGTTAGCCTTCTTCAGTTAGCGCATACTTCCTACACCCCTACGAGACGGCAAATTAGATATGGTGAGTACCATAATACCTAGAAACACTATGATTAATTTCAGCGAAATGGGTTTCAGAATACCCGGCAGGAAGCGTATTTTTTGGCGCGGATGATTGAATCAACGTGTCAATCTCCGTTGCAACTCATTGGTTATGTCTGTGTTATATTATTGAGAGGATAATTTTGAGCGGATGATATGAACAATTTATTAACGAAAAGGGAACACCATTATAACGTCGATGATTCAAGGCTCAATGCATCAACGAGTGGGTAATTACTAAGTGCATTTTAATCATACAATTTAGGTCAGAGTTGGTTTGGTTAAAATTCATTCTATAGCTATAAGTGAAGATATTAGTAAAACGCTCACCAAAATCTTCATGCAGTATTTTGTCTGGAATTTTCGTAAGAACGCGATGTGCAGAAAAAATATTATATCAAATACGCAAGTGGGTTTTGGGCGTAAGAATTATGCCCTTAATTGCCCATTGAGCATCCAATTTCTCTTAGATGTGCTGGGTCATAATTATATATCTTTATTTGAATTGTTAATGATTTTTATGGTAATTTGCGAAACGTAAAGTTCATCTTTAGTGGATCGACAGTCGGTTGCAAATGCCATTAAATTGTGCTAATCGATCTGACTTGCTTGATAGTCAACAGCTCTATGGGAGTAGATTAGCCTATTTTTTCTATGGTCAACGAATTTCACCGGATTTTAAGACGAGACTCACACCTCATGTGCCTTGTTTTCCGTTTAAATATTCGTAGACCTCCGAATATACAAAATGCCATACAAATTACAGTTTAACAGTGATTAATAATGCTCCGAAAAAGAATTGCCTTTAATACGTAGTAAAAAAGATGATGTTTCGTGCATGATGTTGATTTTTATTGCATTTCTACGCCCAATATTTCTCATTAATCTCTGCGGAAAGATTTTTCATCCCCCTCCTCCCCATCTACCCACTTGTCGCTTTTCCATCGCCCTCCCGGTAAAACGCCCCTTTGTCCTCGCAAAATAAAAGAGGTCTATTTCTTCTTCGACTGTGGCATTCCTCTGCGGAGATTTCCTTAGCGAGAACTTTCATCAATCGTCCTTTTAAAGTAGGATATTGTGACGCCCGCCCTTGCTCCTCCCGGAAAGATGGAGCAGATCTTTCGGATTATACCGTTACATGCGTATAACGGCTGCCGCCATCCGGACCATATCGCGGGAGAACCGGTTATCCCGAGAGGATGCTAGACCTTTCTCAACTAAGTAAACTTGATCCCTGCAATAATCAGGCGTGCGAACGCATAATACTTGCCCAGCCTTCTCCAAACTGCTCTTTCACCTGCTATATAACAAGAGAGGTGGAAAGCCTCCTCGGCGTGACCCACATGTACGGGATTCGCGGCTGTATTTTTTATTTAGGACGAGTTGAATTTATCGAAGCCGCAAAAAAAATTGGGACGTAAAATGATTTAAGCGATGGCAGGGAACCAGATTCATTAGAAATTACATCCGTAGAGCATGCATCGGAAGAGAAGTGGGGGAAAAAGATGAGCATTTGAATCGGAATATTTGAATAAAATCTCACTTCTTCGAAAGCGCTACTTCGGCGCGTGAAGGGCGCAATAAAATAACTGGATTTTCCGAACAGAAGAAAGTTTTCTGGGGATTCCCGAAAGGTGAATCGGGACCCAATGTATGCGTAGAAAAAGAAATTAATGAGATGCACATTTTTAATGCTACGACAGTTCTTCAGACCTCCTAGGATGGGTTGAAATACTTGTAATCGGCACCTCGAGCTCTTATCCAAAGTCGACTCCGAATATAAGGCAAGAGTACTTTAGGAAATTTTAATTGAAATCCGCGGTCAAACTATATAATGAGTACTGGGAATGCATCATACATTATTGTGGAAGTATCAATTTAGAATTTTCGGCGAACGAATTATTTTATGAGTCCAAATTACAAATAAGTAGCTGCGGATGTGAAATTTTCGTGTTAATCGTTCAAAATATTAATATCGTCGAGATTTGCCCTGAAAAAGTATTAAGGATGGTGTATTATGCTCTTGTCAACTCTAGACTTCAATATGGAATTACTTGCTGGGGTGGAGCATACTTTACCACCATTAAACCTTTACTGGTGGCACAAAAAAGGGTTGTCAGGGTTATTACGCGGTCGTCAAGAAAAAGCCACGCATTCCCTCTTTTTAGAAAACTAAATATTCTGCCATTAAGGCACTTATTCATTTATAAAGTGCTAAGAGTCTTTTATAATCGTGGCGGAGAAAAGGCCAAACCTAAAAAATATTTCATTAGACTTGAGACAGGCTTTAAAATACCTAGGCCAAAGAACGAAATTTTTCGTCATTCATATCTATATCTGGGGCCAAAACTTTTTCGTACTCTGCCAAAGGATGTGGCAAAGAAAGACACAGAATCGGGATTTGCTTCAGCTGTTAAAAAATGGTTAATGTGTCACGAGGAAGTAGAGACTTTGTTTCAAAAGACTGTATAAAAATGTATTAGGAATGTTAATTACTAAAATTGGGTTTGTGTTTGATTTGAGATTGTTTACTGTCAACTTAATTCATCTATTATATGTGGTTTATGCATTTTTTGTTTCCTAAATATAAGTTTTCGTTGAACTGTGTAAATGGTTGATATTGCTCAAGTTATTGTAAAACCTCAAGTTAAAGTGAACGTGTAATAACTTGAATTTTTCATTTTTTTTAATATATGAATGCACATTAAGGTATAGATGCACTAGAAAATTTTTTGAGAAAATGTGTTTGATAACTGAACAGCACCAGCTCTGCCACAAAAACTTTCAGATGATGGTAACCCCAAATCAGGTTGTTCCTCTGGGGTACCTATGTTCCTATATTTGTATAAATAACCAAATGTACACACATATGTATGGAATAAAGAATTATTATTATTATTATTATTATTATTAAAATGCGTCGTTTTTGCCCTGCATATTGTCTGAAAGTTCGAGTGACCATATTTCCGCCCTGATATTTTTCACTACGAGATATCGGCAGTGGCATTCAGCCTTGCGCACTCGTGTCATAATTTCCGCCCTTCCAGTGCTCTCTGCCGGTTCCGCGAATAACTCCCGGAATGACCGGCGCGATCGACAACCGTTCCCATTACGACATGTCAGGCTCGGCCTCCCGCGGTCTCTGAAGAATTAACGGTGTTCGCATCTTCTTTCGAGTGGTTTTTCCTTCGCGCAGTCTAAGTTGTGGTTTAGAGGGCGGGACGATCTCCTGGTTCAACAGCTTCAATCAATTTACAGCCCCGTGTCTAGTAATCCAGCGAGCGCCTTTTTCTTTGCGTGATTTGCACAAATTGCCGCGGAAAGAGAGGGGGCGGAGCGTTTACTGATATTCCGTCCTCGTTGAAGCGAGCGTGGAGGCTCACGTTTGTTACGTGGTCGCAGTTCGTAATCGCGAAATGAATTTGAAGTCATCTGTGGCCACGGGCGTAATTTGAGCATTTTGACTGTTGGAGGAAGAGATTTCTGGGAGATCTGGGTAGATGGATAGATTAAAAAGCATTTTGAGGTCAATTTGCGATCACGAAATTACTGCAAAAATTCCCTATTTTCCTTCTCAATGTCTACGATTTTTCTTCTCACCTCCAATGAATGCTTGTACCAGTCATTGCTTCACCTTCTCACCTCCACCAACACCTGTTTGAAACTGATAAAAAAACCTTCTCAAGACGTATGTGTGGAGTGTGCTGCTCTATGGTAGCGAAACGTGGACGTTCGTGGGTTCAGAGAGGATAAGGTTGGATGCGTTAGAAACGTGGTGCAACCGTAGGATGCTGAAGATTCCCTGGGTAGACAGGGTCACCAATAGTGAAGAAATAAGACAGTTAGGGGAGGCACCATGTTTGCTCGAGACAATTGAAAGAAGGAAAGCAAAATGGATCGGCCGTATTCTCCAACATTCAGGATATATCGCTGACATACTGGAGGGCACAGTGGAAGGGAGGAACTAAAGGGGCAGGCTTAGACTGGAATACACTGGACAGATTTTGGAAGAGCTGGGATGTACCTCATACCACCTAATGAAGGAATTGGCCCGGGAGGAGAATTGCTGCTGCAAACCAATCCTAGGAAAATTCTATGGTAATCACTTTAATAAGTTCGCCGAGCAAAACTAAGCTGAGTAATGAAAACACGTGCTGGTAAACTTTGCATTTCCGAGCGGGTAATATTGCGGAAATCGCTTTCCTCCAAATCTGGGAAGGGAGGGTGGGACAACGGCTACCCCTTCCCACCCGCGAATTACGCATATGTCTGTAGCAATGCAAAAGAATACTTGCGTTCGCAAATAGGACCTAAAAATAAACCTAAGGCCGCTATAAGCATTCAAGTATCAGAGTCAGGGCATGATTTACAGTGATTTTAACGAAAAATAAACATAGTTATTTTCCAACTTTACGTGAATCTAAAAATTTATACCACTGGAGTTGGAAATGAACTATATAAATACCAACTGCACCTAATTTTTTGAGAGAATTGAAATTATTTTCCAATGAGATGAGTATTGTCTCGTCCCCAATCCGAGGCCCCATAACGAGATGGAAGGGCCTCTTTAAGCAGATACCTTCTTCGCCTAGGGAATGAGGCCCGCCGCTACGAGTGTGGTGATGCCACTACAGTCATGAACACTGTACTGGACCGAGAGGAGAGAAATGAAGGTGCGAAAAAATGTGCCTCGTTCAGAACACCATCGTACGCACCAACGTTCGCACGATTTTAGGGTTAACTGAGCACAGTGTTATCCTCGCCATGGCATCGAGACGAACAAGTGAAGAGCAATGAAGGACGAAATAAGGAGTACCATACTCCAGTGGCGTTTTGAGGCTTTCGAAAGGTTTTTTTTTCTAGCAAATGACAGATTTCTATGCGTATTCAACAAAGTAAAATCATCCGCTTCACCATAATTAGTCTTTTTTTTTTCATTACCATTGAAACGTGGACCCTCAGAAAGGAGGACGAGAATAGGCTGCAGGTGTTTAGGATGTTGCCGCGGAGAAAGATGTAGAAGGTTAGTTGGACGGAAAGGAAGGTTAACAAGGAAGTACTTGAGATGGTGGGAGAGGAAAGGAAACTTCTTAATGAAATTCGAGATTGGCAGAGTAGGTGGCTGGAGGATGTAATAAGGGTTGCTCAAGAGTGTGACAGAGGGAAGAATGTTGGGCAAGCGAGGAAGGGGAAGAAAGAGAATAGGTTTCATGGACAGAATGAAGAAGGGTAGATCGTATGCTGAAGCGAAAAAGGATATACTAGAGGGAGATGGGCCCCTGTATGGGTAGAGGACCGGGAGGAGATTCTCTGACATTCGGCAAAGCCTGCCTTAACAGGTGGAATACTTAAAACAAAAGTACTATCTCGTCCCCAATCCGAGATGGAGGGGCCCCTAGGCGGATACCTTGTTTGCCTAGGGAAAGAGGTTTACCGCTACGGGCGTAGCGATGCCACTACAGTCATGGCAACTGTAATGGACCGAGAGGAGAGAAATGAAGGGGCGAAAGAATGTGCCTCGTTCAGACCATCACCGTAAGGGCCAACGTTTGCGCGATTATAGGTTGAACTGAGCACAGTGTTATCCTCGCCATGGCAACGCGACGAACAAGTGACGAGTAAGCGAGCGAAATGGGGAGTACCTTATTCCTGTGGCGTTTTGAAGCTTTCGAAATGTTTTTTATCCTAGCAAATGACACATTTCTATGCTCATTCAACAAAGTAACATCATCTGCTTCATCTTAATGATTGTCTTTTTTTCATTATCGTTATTCATCATTTCCACTTTCCTACTAGCGCTGTGGCGGCGTTAGGAAGCATTGATTACCAAGGCACGGACGTACGTACATGTACTAATTCCGCCTTCCGTCGCGCAGACCATCGTACGCACGATAGTAGCGTGAACGAGGCAGAAGAGGCGACGAAACCAGGGCGGGGAAAAAAGATGAAAAATAAATTATCGCTTCCTCGAAAAGAAAACAAAACATGCACGAAAGGATTCAAGTGGGAGAGTATCCCGTCGTCCTCATCGAAGGACGACGCTGGGTTGACCTTGATGCCGAAGTTTTAAATCTTCCAGAGAGAGAGAGGGAGAAAGGTGGGGAGTTGAGCGGAGGATGGGGGGGCATGGAGGGAAAGTCGCCGTGGCAGACGACGTACGATGCGATCGTTGGAGTGGAGCGAAGACTCCGTCCAAGCTGTAGTCTTCTTACTTAAACGTCTGACGCGAGTTCCCGGGCCCTACTTACTCCCTCGCGGCAGAAAATCTCCATGATTGCGCTGCAATCGCAAGGAACATTCCATAAGATGAAGCTATCTCCGTTTTTTTTTTAATTTTCATTTAACCCTTAACCAGTGAAGTGCTTTTCTTGTCACACAACCAGTGAAGTGCGGTCTGGGAGACCGCAGTTTATTAAATGGGCGGGAGGTTAATTAAATACAAACAAGGAGATATTTATTCTTATACTTGTACCATTACATAGGTTTGTCTATTGAACCTCTTTCGCAACCATATCCACCTACATTGCGAATAGTGATTTTGCAATTTAGTGACGTGAGGTCTCACAGACCCCTCATTAAATTCATTGTTGATTTTTGGTGTTGTCATTCATTGAATTGTTGTTGAATTCATTGTTGTCATTTTACAGAAGCACAGGATAAACTTATAAAATTGGGAGGATGCTATATCTTAGTTAGAGAAAAATATGAAGGCAACGAGAATCATAAACGTTTTAAAAATAACTGTTGGGAAATATTCATAATTTAAAAATTTCAGCGGTCTGTGAGACCGCACGTCACAGGTTAAGGGTTAAGGTAGTTTGAGCGAAATGGAATCCCAATCATAATGGAGACCATATTAGAATTATACGTTTTAATTTCTGCAGCTGTAGGAAATGAGAATAAAACATTGAATTATTAAATGCGCAATAATATAACATATTAATATGACTGAAATTCTCGGTAATTAACTAAAAATATCTACCCAAGTCTTTAATTTGACTTATTTTTTCGCACGGTACGTTTGAAACTCCTTCACAACGGAAAGTTTCTTGTGATCCTGAAAAAAATACGGTGGTGACAGTATGTTTTATTTTCAAAAATAGTTGAGAAAACATGCTAACTACGCACTGTGTTTCTTTTACGACATCTAGGTGTTAGGAATAACTTATTTTTTTAAATTGTCTCTCTGTAGTGTATACACGTACAATTTCCAACGTAAAAGGTTTGGTATTTTCCGTCAAATATCTCGGAAAGTAGAGCGGGAAGGGGCTGATATTTTGATATCTCATGAAGGGTGAGGTATTTTTCTTCAAAAGGAGACCAACTTCATTTATTTTCAGGTGAAATGATATTTCGCTCATACTACCTAAATTGTACTACCAGCTGATTGGCGAGTTTTTTTTTGGACAGTACTTATCCTGATCCGTTTTCACTCCAATGGATGGCCCGCCATCAATTTTTCAATACGTCTCCCTCTTCATGTTTCGTCCAGAATTCATATCTTTCTACCGTATTCCTCTCCCATACCTATTCTATTTCTACCACGCTTCACCAGTGTTCTTCCCTCTTCAGCATTCACTTTCCTTTCAATAAATCCATTACTTCTGCCTCCTCCGAACCCCTGCTGCTGTCTTCCTCTCCCCTCCAACCACATCAAATACCTATGGGCTGCAACCACAACCTTGTACCACCCTAGTCCCACCGCCAAAAATGTCGCCTTTCCTCCCTTGCCCTAGTCCTCCGTCGTATTTGGCTGTACCATTTCCTGCCCTTGTACGTCGGTGGCTATCTGTGTGGTATTTAGCTGTTGACCTGACTCGTCACTTCTTTCCTGCTGTAGGGAGCCATATTTCAAAGTTTTCTCAGTCATATAGTAGAGCGTTCCTTTTATCGTCCAAAGGTTTGTGGACGTGGAATGTATATATGGATCGGTTTTTTACGTTCTACGACGTTATCCGATGTCCAACCGCTATTGCTATCTTTTCATCCACAGGTCCTCAGGTACCTACTTTTCTCTTATTGCTTTTTCTATGCCTTGCCTCCAACTTATTCTGGGCCTCCTCTTTTTTTCTATCTTGTGGGTTCCAAGTTAAAATTAGCTAAGGTAATCTCTCGTTCGTCATATGTTGTATGTTAACATACTAAACAAGCTTTTCTTTTAAATGTCATCGATTATTGTCTGGTATACTCCCATAATATTTCTTATTGTCTCATTCGTGATTCTTTCCCGTCTCGATATGCCCGCAGATCGTTTCCAGTAATCCATCTCTGCGACAGTTTTTCTCCTTCATCTGCCATATCTCAAATTCATATGCGATAACACCTCTTGAAATTGAAATATATATAATTTTTTTGTTTGCTTTAGATATACAGTGAAATCTGTTTTAAGCGAACACCGACGGTTCCGCTTAAAAATGATCGTTGAGAGGGTTGGTTGTTCGACAGGGGATCAGTTTCTTGGAGTTCATATTCTGAAAATGAACGGGCGGCTGATTTGAAAAAAAAATATGGAAAAAAATTTAAAGCCACGGTTTTCTTAAAACCTATGCAGATGGCGTTTATTTCTTCATAATTTAGTTGCCCCTGGGAAATTTAAATGCATATTAATTTGATATGCACATACAGTGAAAACTGAATTAAGCGACCTCCGACAGTTCCGCTGAATAATGGTCGTTATGAGCGGTGGTCACTGAACTTTGAACCGATAAAATACTAATCAATATGGATATTGCCCTTTTTCCTAGTAAATATCTTCATTTTTCCTGCGTGGAATATTATCGTAATTAACTAAGTGATCTGCAGGGGCTAAACTTAATGATCTAGAACTGGCTCTGATGTAAGAGGGATCTAGAATATTTTTTGCATAAAGGTGTTGTGCTGGGAACTCCACCTCTTCGGTAGATACCCGTGGTTCGATTCCCGGTCCAGTCGAATTTTTTCTGCTTGGAATCGGCCATCATTACATCTTCACACCACCATTGTTTTCGTCAATTTTATTTGTTCCTATCCACTTTCTTTTTACCTTTCTGTTTGAACATTTATTTGTATGTATTTGCCGCTGAGCGGTCTGAGTGAATGAGCGAACGATTATACGGCCTGAACGGCTCATTTTCCTGCTTGGGTTGGCATACCCCGAAACGCCTGTTCTATATCTTTCACCACTGTCTGTGATACGCTCCTCCGCACGCCTCCACTCTACCCCACTCCCCTCTGACTGTGATATCTTAATGGCCACCATAGATGTCACCTCTCTTTACACGTCTATTCCTCACTCTGAAGGACTTTCCGCCATTCGTCTTTTTCTTATACAGCGCCCTGTTCCTCACGCCCCTAGTTCTGATTTTCTCCTTGACCTTTCCAACTTTATACTTACAAATAATGCTTTCTCCTTCAATAACAAATTCTACATCCAAACTAAAGGTTGTGCCATGGGCAGTCGTTTCAGCCCCTCCTATGCTAACCTCTTCTTGGGTGTCTTTGAGCAATCTTTTCTCTCGTCTTGCTCTCCTAAACCTCTTCTCTGGCTTCGTTACATTGACGATATTTTTCTTCTGTGGCCACATGGCCTTGATTCCCTTAACTCTTTCATCTCCTCCCTAAACTCCTCCTCCTCTGTCTCCTTTACTTCTAACATTTCTGCCTCCAACATCACCTTTCTGGATGTAGACATCTCCCTCAGTAACCTTAAATTCCACACTTCTGTCCATCTCAAGCCCACTAACAAGCAACAAAATCTCGATTTTAACAGCTGCCACCCCTCCCATACTAAACGATCCCTCCCCTTTTCCCCCTTATCCTCTATATCAGTATTGGTACCTTTAATAAATTTTCTTGACGTTCGTTGCTCTCCCACGTCACTTCTGCGTTTTTCGCTGATTTCTATTTAGAAAAACTACCGCTTTCGGCTGTAACGCCACATCAGATACGATCTAACAGGTCATAGTGACGCCACTCTCAGGTGCAATTTAGCAGACTTCTATCAAACATCTAACATTTTGCACCTGACCATGGCGTCACTAATCTAAAAGATTGTATCTGATGAACACGAAACAGCAGAGAGCGGAAGTCTTGTGAAAAATAAACCAGTAGAAAATACAAAATTGAGTTGTTTTTTCAGCTAGGAGCTGCTACCGACTAGAAATTTATTTTGGGAATTTATTTGACTTGTGATGCCATTTCAGAGCTATAAATTGGGATTGCCACATCGACTAAAAAACATCGAGTAATCGATTTTTTGATGTATATAAAAGTACTCACCACTCACTCAATTTTCATCGGATTATTTTACTACTCGATATTTTCGATGTCTCGGCCAAAAACATCGAGTATTCCGATACATCGATGTCGAAGTGGCATCCCTACCATGAAAATAGTTGGGTAGACGATTGGGAAGGTACTTATCCGGGCATGCGGGATGGGTTACGAAAAAATTGGTGTCGGCATCCGTACACTCTGTACTGAAAGGCGGTAAGTTTCCCGGGGTTCAATTAATTTCTGATCCATACGAGTGGAGGCATTTGAAACGCGGGCCTTTCGAAGAAAATTGGACTAGGCGAGGCTCGTAAGAAATGATTTCTTTACGTAATACTCTAGTAAGATAGGTTAAAATGGAAGTATTTTTTTAAAATCCTCGGAATTTTCTACTGACGAAGGCTCTTATCTTCTCCCTATGCGATTTCTTTCTTCACCTAAGCATATGCCCCACCCTCCGAATCTCGTCCTAAAATCGCGAGCATTTGGGACCCTAGTCATGAGAATTTTACCGAAAAATTAATAAAATACAAAGAAAAGCTGCACGATCCGTTGAAAACTGCTACGAGCGAGCATATAGTGTTTCACAACTTTTAGAGGGATTTAGGTGGGAGCCCTTATAGACTCGGAGGATACACGCTAGGCTTAGCTTGCTTGAGAAATTTAGAACTGGTGTGTTTCAGAGCGACACGGAGAATATTATATCATGACTCCTCACTACATCTCTAGGTTTGACAGAAGCGATAGTCGAGTGGAGGCTTTTGAAACGCGGGCGGAGAATATTATCATGAATCCTTTTTCCGTTCTGCGAACGATACGATCAGCAGGAAAAGGACGACCAACGTAGGCTGGGGATTCTACCACTCTACTCCTCGAACATATGCGGCACAGCCTTAAAGAAACTAGGTTTTGTTAAGCGTATTATAGGAAGGTTCTCATGATGAAAATGCCAGAGAGATGCCACTTCGCTCCGGTTAGGCCGCACCTCGAATACGCCGTGAGCATTTGGGACCATATTCATAAAGATTTAACCAAGAAAATTAATAAAATAAAAAGGAAAGCTGCACGCTTCGTTATAAACTGCTAAGAGCGAACATAGAGTGTCTCACAACTATTAGAGGGATTTAGGTGGGAGCCCTTAGAGACTCGGAGGATACACGCTAGCCTTAGTTTGCTTGAGAAATTTACAACTGGTGTGTTTCAGAGCGACACGGAGAATATTATCATGACTCCTCACTACATCTCTAGCTCTGACAGATGCGATAAAATATGAGTGATACACTGCCGAACAGATAGGTACATAAACTCGTTCTTTCCGCGTACAGGAAGCGACCACAATAAAAACCGAGCTTCACTAAATACACTCCCATAATACACGTCACCATTTCACCTCCCAAAACCTTATCCCTCATATCGTCACGCGGTTGGTGTCCTAAAACCTCCTGCCACACGCCCTCGCGGCGACTCGCAGGGTAGTGTGTGTGTTGTAGATGTAGATATCCAATTCTCTTTCTTTCCCTGACTCGTTTACCCAACATCCTCCCTTCTTTTACCGCCTCCATCATCCCTTCGCCCCTAAATTACTTGTCCGAACCACCCACTCTGCCATCTTTGATGTCTTATGTGGCGATGTGTCTTCGTTCCATAATGTATACATAGAGAATTTAATCATGACTATTCACTACATCTCTAGGTCTGACAGATGCGATAAAATAAGAGAGATACACTGCCGAGTAGATATGTACAAAAACTCGTTCTTTCCGCGAACAATAAGCGACCACAATAAAAACTGAGCTCCAAGAAATGCACTCCCATAATACATGTCACCATTTCATTTCCAAAAACTTACACCTTTACACGGCTGGTGACCTAACACCCCCTTCCACACGCCCATGCGGCGGCTCGCAGGATATTATGTAGATGTAGGTAATACGGGTGTTACTCCTTGGTACCTAAAAACACAACGATGGGAAATAAAATATGCTTATGAATGTATCTTGTTCGTTGGTACCTAAAAACACAACTATGGGAAATGAAATATGCTTATGAATGTATCTTGTCCAAATAAATGCGTCTAGGGCCGTGAAATTTGGGGAAAGTATGGGGAGGAGGGCAAAGAAAGACGTGGTAACTACAGGAGGGATAATGAGATAATCAATGAGAAAAAATTGAAATAGGTGGAAAATATGGAGTGTGGATGTTTCCAAGATACTTCGTAATAATAACAGCGGCTACTAAGATGGTTGGAGCGATTATCGTATCGCGTACAGATTTGCGCGTAACTTTGCATGCGTGCAATCATTAGTTATATGCATATGTGAGTGGAATATTTTAATTACTTATGCAGAGTGCTTGAAGACAATGGACATAGTAGCGAAGACATAAGGAGGAGAATAGCGTTATCTAAGGCGGCGTTTAGTAATAGAAGGGAGCCGATGACGGGGACCTTGGATAAGGTTGTGAAGAAGAGGCTGGTGAAGAGCTTGATATGGAGCGTAATCGTTGTACAGGGCAGAAACGTGGACCCTCAGGAAGGAGGGCGAGAATAGGCTTCAGGCATTGAGAGGTAAGTGTGGAGAAGGATGAAGTAGGTTAGGTGAACGGAGAGGAAGACTGACGAGGAAGTGCTTGAGAGGGTGGGCGAGGAAAGGAAACTTCTTAAGGAAATTCGAGATCGGCAGAGCAGGTGGCCGGAGGATGTAATGTGGGGTGAGGGATTTCTCAAGAATGTGATAAAGGGAAGGAATTTGGGCAAGCGGGGAAGTAGAAGAAAGGGATTTAGTTTCATGAACGGGATGATGAAGGGTAGATCGTATGCCGAGGCTGGAAAGGGAGTACTAGAGGTAGATAGGTCCATGGTAGTGTATATAACCGGGAGGAGATCCTATGACATTCAGCAAAACATACCTCAACCGGTAAAATACTTGTAAAAAATTCGAATGCGGTCTCAATTATGAGTTGGGAACTATCTCGCCCAAACTACCTGAAGTACTTGCAGAACCTTGGGGATGGCTGAAATCCCTTAGCCCCGTTTGTGCGCACGCTTGGATGGGATGCATAAGTGGCATGGGTAAGCGTTTGGGAGGGAGGAGTAGATCCGGAATTCTGGAGGACGCGATGAGAGGCAGAGAGCTTGAAGAGCTCGGAATGGACTCGAGCAAGTAGGACAAGCGGTGCGACGAAGAGTCGGGGCGAAGTTCTGCGAACGATGCGATCAGCAGGAAAAGGACGAGCAATGTAGGCTGGGGATTCTGCCACTCTGCTCCTCGAACATATGCGGCACGGCCTTAAAGAAACTAGGTTTTGTTAAGCGTATTATAGGAAGGTCCTCATGATGACAATGCCTGAGAGATGCTACTTCGCTCCGGTTAGGCCGCACCTCGAATACGCCGCGAGCATTTGGGACCATATTCATAAGGATTTAACCGAGAAAATTAATAAAATAAAAAGTAAAGCTGCATGCTTCGTTAGAAACTGCTAAGAGCGAACATAGAGTGTCTCACAACTATTAGAGGGATTTAGGTGGGGACCCCTAGAGACTTGGAGGCTACACGCCTGGCTTAGGTTGCTTGAGAAACGCAGAACTGGTGTGTTTCAGAACAACGCAGAGAATATTATCATGACGCCTCACTAAATCTCTAGGTCTGACAGAAGCGATAAAATAAGGGAGATACACTGCCGATCGGGTAGGTACAAAAACTCGCTCTTCCGGGGCACAACAATCGGCCACAATAAAAACTGATCTCCTCTAAATACACTCCCAAAATACACGCCACCATTCCCTCCCAAAACCTTAACCCTTACATTGTTACTCGGCTGGTGTCCTAACACCTCCTCCCACTTGATCATGAAGCAGCTCGGAGGGTATTATGTAGATGTAGAATGCATTCAATGGCCCGTATTCATCGGAAAGTGATGGGCTGGGTTGGGAGTCGTTGAAGACTCGCCGGCTGCACTTAAGGCTTAGATTATTTGATCATTTCAGAACAGATGAATTTCAGTGCAAAGCGGTGGATATTTTTATGACCCCATCACTTTACCCCAAGAGCTGGTTGCATTTGAATATTCTCCCTGTGGGTAGGTCGGTTATTGGACAGTACTCATCCTAACGTCCTTGTTTCTGGCACATCGCTCCGTTTTCCCTACTACAGGCTATCCGGCATTAGATTCCTCTTGAACACCTCATATCGTCTCCCTCTTCTTATTTCATCCAGAATTCCTATCGTCTTCTTTCCTCTTCCACGCTTCCCCAAAGTTCTCCCCTCTGTTACCCTTTTCAGCATTACCTCTCCTTTAAGTATGTCCTCCATCCATCACTTCTGCCCCTTCCGAACCTCCGTCGCTAATTTCCTCTCCTCTTCAAGCATATCCAATAACTCCTCGCTCGTCTTTCAAGCTACCCAGCTCACTTTCTTCATCCTCCTATACACCCACGTCTCAACTGTCTCAAGTCTACGGACATCCTCCCTTCGCCACGATCATCCATACAGCGCCACACTTCATATCAGTTTTCATCAGCCGTTTCTTTACGTCTCTATTCAGACCGCCCATCTTCAATGGCCCCTCTCTTTAGCCTTGGCAATATCCTTAATACCCTCTCTTTCAAATTGTTTCTTTGGCCATGGCAATTCTACATCTTATTTCCCTGACACCAAACCCATATTCTCTTAAATACTGCCCATTTATGTATACTGCTCGACTTCTTCAATTTTTGTCCCTCTCACCCTTAATTTAAGGCCCGCTTTTTTGCTTTTAAAGACTCTCATTACTCTGTTCTTTCTGTGGTTTACCTTCATCTCATACCTCTTGCACTGCAACGCACCCGGCAAAGGCATTCATCATTGAATGCAACCCCATGGCTGGTCTCTAGTTTACAAAAACACCTGTCCAGAATTGCCAATTTTCTGAGTGATTGAACTCTTGGCTCTCTTCACTAAACCTTTAATGCCTTCTCTCCCACGCCACTGAGGTATTTTGATTTAGTTTGTTATTCGAAATATTTTAGGTGTTTGGGCGTCAGTTTTTGACCAAAATTATGGTCTCAGGGTATACGAGTGTACCTGTGCCTAATTTGCTTTGTGGAAGCGAAACCTAGGGAAGTTAGGATAATTATGAAAGCAGGTTGAATTCTGTGATATTGGGGTACTTGAGAAGTTCAAGCGGTAAAAGTAGAAGGGACAGAATTAGGAATGAAGATCACGAAAGTCTTGGGTGAATGCGATGGATGAGACAAGTATAAGAAGGAAGACGGAAATGTGATGGAAGAGACAAGTATTAGGAATATGAAGGTAGTTCGAGCGAGATATTTCCGTAGTCATAATGGAGAACATACTCGAATTATATGCTATAAAATCAGCAGCTTTAGGAGGCATGAATTAAATACTGCATTGTTAATGGTGCAATAATATACCTTTATATGACAAAGTAATTTAATTAAATTTAAATATATAAGTCTTTAAATTGACTAATTTTTCCGTGCGGTACGTTTAAAAATCCTTCACAGAGGAAGGTTTTTTTTCGGATTCTGAAAATGTTATTGCGGTAACAATAGGATTTATTTAAAAAAAAACAGTGAAGAAAACGCAACCAATTTTTTGACGAGATCTAGGCGTTGGAAATTCATCATTTTTTAAATGATCTCTTTGGAGTGCATGCACTTACCATTTCCCATCTAAAAGAGCTGGTATTTTTCGTCAAAAACGTTGGGTAGTAGTCACTGACTGGTCAGTGACTCGGTTACTATTCAGGTAAGGGCCTGAAATTTTTGTATCTTCAGAAGGGAGGAATATTTTTATTTGAAATGAGACCAAATTCATGGATTTATGGGTAAAATTATACTTTTTATATGTAAAGAGATATTTTAACACATATAAAACGTCAAAGTGGGCCTCATTTTAAAGATAAATATCTCATATTGCCAAAGATACCAAAATATCAGCCACTTTCAACTCTCCTTTCCGAGATATTTGAAAAAAAATTAAGAAGCCGTTTTCCATAGCATACGATGAGCACATGCCTTTCAGAGAGACTTCATTTAAGAAATGAGGAATTTCCGGCGCATATATCTCGATATCGCGTCAAAACTTTAATAAGTGAAATTCCTACGTTTTCTCAATTATTTTTTTAAATCAGACGCTTACCGCAGAAAGTTTTACAGTATCACAAAAAAGTGAATAAATTTTAATCGTACCACGTGGAAAAAAAATGAGTCAAGTTAAAGACTTATTTGGATGTATTTACTTAGCCCGAGAGAAAAATGACTTCAGGTATAAAAAAGTTTTAATCGTACCGCGTGGAAAAAACTGAGTCAAGTTGAAGACTTATTTGGATGTGTTTATTCAGCTACAAAGAATTTTACCCATACCAAACTAGGTGTATGCGTCACGAAGATTAAACAACTTATTTCATGCTTTTTGTCAGATGCTACAATCAAGAAATAAAATTCAAATATGGTCACTATTACGACAAGAAAGTAAACACGCTAAAACTAACTTCTAAAGAGGAGAGCGAGTACGAAGAAATCAAGAAAATGACAGAATTGAAAGCGGAAAACAAGATTTGGGCGCTGTAGAGGAATCACAAGAGAGAACCAGTGTCCTAGGTCAATAATTAATGACTACAATAAGAATCGTCAATAAGCATATCAGCATATTCAACTCGTTGCTATGTAAATAGGATATTTACAATGCTGGCGTCATTGCGGTAACAAAGTAGTAACGCAAACCTCAATCGCATCGTTAGATTCGAAATTAGCGTAGTTTTACAACTTTTGTAACAGCTGGTGTAAAACTCAATACATAAATAGTATTTTCCTTTTTTATCTTAGGCAAAGTTAAGAAAATTTTTATCAAAAATTTCCAGTCTCTATACTCAATATTAATAGAATGGCGATAACTTAAATTTGATCCATCGGATTTGAGCGTCGAAAACAGTATCTTGTTCATGTAAAATATCGTAAAAGCTCACGTGAAAGGGAGACCGAGGACGAATATAATTTTAAATTAACGAAGAAGGAATACAAGGATGCAATATCTCTCCATCACTTTCCAACATGTACTTGGAGGAGGCAAAAAGGGAACCACAAGAAGTAGGACTGAGCGGAAGAAAGATAAACGGAGAAGAAATAAACATGCTCCGATTCGCAGATGATATCACAGATAGCAGGAAATCACGATGACCTTCAAAGGTCGTTAAATTCAATGGATCAAGTTCTCCAAAAAAATACAACATCAAAAAAGACGACGGCTAACATCCTAGTATGCGGGAGAGAAAAGCCAAATGCAGAAATCACACTGAGAGGAAAGAAATTAGAGCAAGTGGATTTCTACAACTCTCTCGATAGCACCATCACTTGGGACGGAAGAAGAACATACAAGGACATCCAGCGAAGAATAGCCCAAGCTAAGAAGGCGTTCGTGGTAACGAGACAACTGCTATGTTCAAATAAGATAGGGCTGCACTCTAGGAAACAATATTTGACAGCATTCATGTGGAGCGTAGCGTTCTATGGTTCGGAAGCATGGACCATTGGTTAAGCATACCAAAACAGTCAGAGAGTCTTTGAAACCTGGTGTTGCAGGAGGATGCTGGAGATGAAATGGACGGCAAAAATGAGACATGATGAAGTTTACGGAATAATAGAATATGAAAGGACAATATGGACTCTTTCTTGATACCCAACTCAATTGGGAAACCCATAATTAGCATCTAATGGCCGGTTGCAAGAAAATTTAGTTATGTAATCAATAGTTATGAGATCCATTAAGTTATAGAACTCATAACTATATTCGGTTGCATTAACACATCTATTAGTTACTTAACTTATTTACCAATAGTTAATAGCCTCGAATATTTCATCTAATCTTCCACCGCCGGATAAAAGTTCTGAAAGATTAGCCTATGAATAATTGATAATGCACATTATAATTAGTCAGTAAGAGTAAACAAACTGGTCACTTGTCTCAAAACAACTCTTTAATCAAGTAATTAAGACTCCAAGCGGTTCATTGCGCATCCGCCATCTTGTCAACTTATGGAACTCATAACTCCATGCCATAAGTTATGAGACCAATGAATTTATTGAATGTTTGTGCAACACTTATTGAATGGTTGCCATGGCTTCTGGGTCCCATAACTTTATGGAATACATATGTTACGTTCCTGCAACTGGCCATAAGCCAAATAACTAAGCTCTGCATTTTTTTATTCAGATGCCTAAAGAAAACTGATAACCCTCATGTCCTCATTACCCTGTGCTTTGGACAGTTTTACTCTCACCTTGCTTATGGAATTTCTTTCAGGGCATCCTAATCTCTTGCCCAAAGAATGTTTGTTATTCGATAAAAGGCTACAAGAATCATGGCTGGGAAACCTCCATGCCCTCCCTGTCGACCGCTTTTCAAAGAGCTTACATCACTGCCTTTTCCATGTATATACATCATGTTCACTGTGTTACTTATTTGGGAAAACAGAGATTCAATGTTGGAAAACTATGATTTCCACAAATGCTCCACAAGAAGGAAAAATAATATACATCTTTCCTCATTCAGCAAAAAAAAGACTGCGGAAAGGCCTGAGGAAATGGGAGTAAGGCTTTACAACAAACTCCGCGAGAATTTGAAAGGTGAAAGTAGTACTGCTCCCTTTAAGCAGAAGATTATTGCCTTATTATTGAACAAATTGTATTAGTCGGTCAACGAATTCCTAATGGACAATGAATTGTAATTAAAAACGTTTTTGTCTGCATTGAAATTTTTTCACTAGTCCAACCAATTCAATATTCTTACAGGATAAAATAAATTATTATTGCTATTATTACTATGGAACCAAGGGTGTGCCCAGGATCAAAACTAGGGGGGGGGGGGACAAGCCATGGTCGTTCAAGTTGTAACATTTTAGAACGGAAAAGGCGAATGAAACCAAAATTTTAAGAAAATTATATATAATAATAGCAGTACTTTATTAGTTATCACACAATTATTTGCTTGAAAAAAAATTAATTTTCATTCTAGTTACATGTCTCTTACTAATATTTTATTTTTGCCTCTAGGGGTGGGGGGCAGCTGCCCCCCCTCCCCTTTCCCTGCCCCTCGCTGGGTACGCCCATGTATGGAACAATATACAGAAATTAAGAACCAGATGGATGGAATTACCCTAAGGAACAAATAAGATAACTTAAGGTAATATAGAGGGAAGTACATACATAGGAAGAGATACCAGGAAGTAAGGGAACTAGCATTAGATAGGGAAGGTTGGAGGGCTGCAGTCAACCAATAATAGGATTGAACGATCAATGATGATCATAAAAGTGGAGGTAATTAGATAAAAACGTTTCCTCTCAAATCAACTAACGTAGAAATGATCATTTCATCACATGAATTTAATTCCGTTCAAATCGTTAGACGTCACTTGAAGATACAGCATCCTAAACTCGACGGACACTTCCCTTCTCAACAGGCAGTAAGTTCTTTGACTTTGCCCTTCCCGAAAGAGAACGGCGTGATGGGCATTTGTGTGTGTATGTATGTATGTAGGTCATTGGGTAAAATAATGATGGGTTTCGACGCGAAAAAAGAAACTCATTCCTTTGCTGATCGATGGCGTGAAGCCGAGTCCGAGAAAGAATTCTTCTAATTCCTCGGTGGGTGCGAGGTTCGGTGGACCTTGTCCTCTTTCTTGAAACTTCGAGTGCCTCTATCAACTGCGGAAGTCCTCCAGTTCATAACAAGAATCTTTTTCAAGTGGGCAAGTCAGTTACTTCTGTCATCAGTCGACAAATGTTGCCTTTCCTTCCCAGGGTATTTAACATAATTGGTGAGTCTACATAAGCCTGATGCCACGTTCTCGCTAATATCATGCGTAAGGTACGACGGTAGGCTGTATTCGTCATGTGAATGCACGTCCGCACCATGATAATCCATAGTTCCTAACGTTGTCACTTTACAGTGGTGACGCAGAGGTGTCACGAGCAGAAACCAGACATTATGAATAACAAATAATGTCAACGTTAATGTTAGCTTTGACTTTATGCGTTTTATGTTTAAAATTTTGAATTATTAATTTCATCTATATTTACTTATATTTTTTTCAAAAATTGAGAATGGTTTACGTTAATTTAATTGTTGGTTGTTTGGAGTTGTTATTTACTTGGTTACTGCTCAATCGTAGGTCGATTTTCGTTTCCTCAACTTTGTTCTAATATTTGTATAATTACCGTATGTATGTCTCCTTGTTTTGCGTTACAAAGCCCTGAGGGTGCCCAAATATTTGGCGAAACGTTGGCTCTGAGTTAACTATATTTATGACCAAATATTCAAGAATATTATTATTATTATTATCTGTTATTTATTAGTCGAGAAAGTTATAATTGATTGGTAGTGAATCACGATAATGAGAAAAAGACAATCACTAAGGTGAAACAGGTGGTGTTACTTTAATGAATAAGCATAGAAATGAGTCAGTATCTAAAGTATTTCATTCATATGTCTACATATTCAGAATGTTTACATCTAGAATGTGTCATTTTCTGTGAATGCACGTCCGCTATGGTAATCCATAGTTCTTAACGTAGTCACTTTATAGCGGTAGCGCTGGTATCGCGAGCAGAAACCGAAAATAATGAATAACGGTGATGAAAAAAAGAAAATCAATAATGTGTAGCAGGTGATGTTACCGTAATGAATTAGCATAGAAATGTGTCATTTTCCAGGGAAAAAAAGCATTTCGAAAGCCTCACCACGCCACAGGTGTGTGACAATTCCGTATTTCGTTCGTTGGCTATTCACTTGTTCGTCGCGATGTCCTGGTGAGAGGAGTAAGGGTCCCCTCACACCACACTACGCTTTGTCCCGTTCACACTACAGTCCTACGTACGTTAGTCCGTACGATGGTAGTCTGAACGCGGCATAATTTTCTTTAAATTCTGGAAATTTGTTATTTTAAGTCGGTTAAATCAAATGATTCATCACTGATTTAAATAAAGGAAACATTGAAGGTCTTATCCAGAAGTACCCTTCTGAGATTGTGTTTATTTTAAGTTTTATAGAGTCGCGTGCCAGAGGGACCAAATCCAAGACGCTTCGACCTGCGAAATCAGGAGATATTTGGGACAACCCTTGCGTAATATTGAAGAATTAATTATAGCCTGCTTTGACCTCAACGTAGCCATTAATTCATGAAAACCGCTGCGCGCAGGATTATGACCGATTACTCGACGCGTTCAGTCAGGTTGAACGGGCGGCGCGTGACTTAACAAGCGGGATCGGATCGGAGATTCGTCAATGCCAAGGTCATTCGAGAAATTTCTCCGCCTTTCTCCCGCTGGAAATTCTCGAATAAATAATCGCCTAATAATTTTCGATAATACCTCTGACAAAGTGGCACAGGTAAAAAAAAAACCGAGCCACTGGCACGGGTTTCTGAACCTTTCCAATTACATGTGGAATCTGTACCGATAATTTTCTCTCGACGATTTCATTTTGGAGCCGTGAATGAAGATTGCGTTGAATTGACGACCAAGAGGCAAAGAGTAGGCATATAAGCAAATCATTGAGGTAGATGGAGAGGGCGCTTGCTTTGGTGGCCAATTCCAGAAACTGTGACGTGGGCGTGGCCTGTCCGCCCTTTGTTGACCCCATACTTCTATAATGTGCATTCACCTTATGAATATTGTTTATTTCTTTAAAAATGCTGGAAGAAAAGTGGTAGGTAGTATGTAGAGCATATCAAGGAATGAGTGCCTGTCTAAGGAAGCAAAAATCGCCGTGTACAAAAGTGTACTTCTCCCAACTTTGTTGCATGGTAGTGAAACATGGGTATGTCAGGATAGACATAAGAGTAGACTAAACGCCGTGGGTATGAGTTATCTGAGGAGTGTCTGCGGCAAAAGTAGGATGGATATGGTGAGGAATTACTGGGTCATGAACGAATGTGTGGTAGATGCTCCAGTAACATGGACATATATGAACGGACTGTGCTCCATTGGTTTGGCCATTCTGAGATAATGGATGAGAGTTGAATAACGAAACAGATATGTAGGAGTGAAATGAATGGTGCGAGAGGGAGAGGTAGGCTGAGAAAGTTGTGGCTGAATCTGAAAAAAAAGTCTTAGGAGGATGAATATTAGTAGTCTTAAAAACAGGAGGGCGTGTATGAAGCAGTGTATGGGGGTAAATGAGGCAAAAGAGATTTTCAAGGATACGTCAGTATGGATGAAATAATTGAAGCAGAGTTAGTTGTACAAATATGTATTTATGGGTGAAACTTAGTGACTGTGCCTACCCCGGAAGGGAATGGCGCGATTGATATGCATGTAATAATAATACGCAGGCCCGGTGAAAACTATGGTAAAATTGACTGGAGTCCAATACCCAAAGTAACCAACATATTTTTCAATCGTTACTAACCTTAAATTTCAAACAGATTGTGGATATTCTTGCTTTACATCCGCCAATTCGTCAATTTCATCGTGATATCCACAGAAAAGTAAGGAAATCAAAGCAGGGATTGCGAAATATGGTTGTTATTTCGGTTGTCAGGCTACATTTTGATGACGTAATTCCATCTCCATCTACCTCAATGGGGAAAATTTGCACAGCAGCGCCGAGGACTGCTTGAACTAAATGCAGAAATTCAGTCAACAAGTTTACTAGGCAACGATGACGAACATTTGAATCCATTATGTATATTCATGGATCACACAAGAGACCCTCAAGTCAGAGCTGGGAAACTGACCATGTTGGTTAGCCCAATCTGTGATTATAATATAATTAATTATTATATGAATTTGAGAATAGTTAATAAAATATTTAATTATATATATATGGCACCTCTATATTGGGAGAGGTTACGTTGTATTGTTGCTAGTAACCTATTTGTGCTGCGTTTCATTCGAAATGCGCAATTCGCATTGGTTCATCCATACTCCCTGGCTCACCAATCAAAAGCAGAACCGAAGTTTCGAGGTTCAGACTTGAGGGTCTCTAGATCACACGTTGGAAGATTACCGTTACTTTATTTATGAAAGAATAGCGGAAGGTGCCCGTTGAAATTCAACGAGTATGAAAAACATCGAACTTATTTTATAAGGAAACCAAAAAGCTTGAAGAATAATGTCAGTGTGGTCATTTGAGGATCTCTGGTTGTCAAGGAAATATGCTATTCTTGATTTCAGAGATAACAGATTTTTCGGCTGAAAACATGATTTTCAGGCAAATGCGAAGCGTAAAAGAAAATCAATTGAAAGAATTAGAAACCTCGTTTATTCAGCCATCCGATAAAAAAATCTCAGCCCTCCATCTTCAGTGAAAGTACTTTTAAAAAGGAAAAAATGAAACCACCGCATCGCACCCAATACATAGTATGGACCACCTGGGGAGGCATTTGGGGGCCCTGAGGGCTTTTTAACATGGCCTAAGTTACAATCAGATATATTTCCTATCCACACGCCAAATTTCAGCTCAATCTGTCCAGTATTTTTGGCGTCATGGAGCAACAGACAGACAGACAACGTTACATTTTTATATATTAATAAGGATATACTGTTAGTTTTTCAGCATGAATTGTAAACGATAAGCCGTATGTAGCCTATGCTTGTGGTCACTCAGTGGTGATGAGTTACTCAGCAGTCGAATGAACGTCCTTGGGCTCGTATTGGCATACATCCCCGAGAAGGTTCTCGCAGTGTCGGAGTTTACCGAGCCTCCTGACCTCAACTCTTAAAGTGAGACCCAATACCTGCCTCCAAGAAAGCTGGAAAGTAGGCGAGACTGATGAGTCGCCTGCTCGAAAAAAGCGATATTTTTTCCCCCAGTTATTATTCGCTATTCAATAAACTTTTATCGCATGAACTTTCAGCGTCGAGTCCAGGGACTTGGTAAGATCGAAATGTGGAATAATTTAGGTAGCTTAAATATGATATCATTACCCCTAGAAAGCAATGACTTTGGTCTAATTTTAAAGAAAATATCTCACTTTTCCGAATATGCAAAAAAATCAGCCACTTATCGAACTACTTTCCGAGATTTTTGACGGAAAATACCAGCCCTTGTGCATGGGAAATGGTATGCGTATGCACTCCAGAGAGACCTTATTTAAAAAAATGAGGAATTTCTAACACCTAGATCTCGGCAAACAATTAACAATGTTTAATTTGTATGTTTTCTGGACTATTTTTTTAAAATAAATCATGTTGTCACCGTTTTAATTTTCTCAATTGCAAGAAACCTCCCGCAGTGCAGGGTTTTTACGGTACCGCATACAAAAATAGTCAAATGGTACTGCTTGTGTTGATATGTTCGTTTTATTACTTAGAATTTCAGTCATATGAAAGTATACTATAGCACCATTCATGATGCAATAAGTAATTCATACTTTCTACAGCCTTTCGCGCAAGTATGCGACTGGACAGATGCATGGAAAAATGTTCCAAATTAGAACAGGTGCTATTTTATGTTCACGCGTTCAAGCATTTGCGCAATTTTTCGGTGTTTACACGATACTATTTTAAATGGTGAACGTGTTCATGCATCTACCCGCGCGGGTACATGCATCTTCGAAACACGACTTAGAAATTGAATTATCCTGGAAACTAATGTGTTACAAGAGTTACTAACCTCGAAATATAAATATAAGGTAGATATTCTTGTTTAATATCCGCTAAATTCGTCCACTCATCCGTGTTATCCAAAGAAAAGAGAGGGGAGAAGCGATATGGTTGATATTTCGGTTTTCAGCATTGAGGTGTATGGAGAGGGCACTTCGTTATCAAACTGAAGCCTGACAACCGAAATAACAACCATGTTGTTTAACTCTGCTCTCTCCTTACTTTCCTATGGATAGCACGACGGAATGGACGTTAGCGGATTTGAAGCAAGATTATCAACCATCTGTTTGAAATTTAAGGGAAATAACGCTTAAAACATATATTAGCTGCTTAATGCGATGTATTACACTCCATTTTACAATAGTTTTCATCAAGAATGCGTTTATTTCTTAAATTTGAATAAATCAACAAAATACGTTAGGAGAATCCACGTTAAAGAAGTGCATAAGTGCATGCTGCTTTCTAGTAAGTTATTGCTGGAAAAAACATCGTAAAATTGCAAAATTAGTGCGTTAGCCCGCAAACGCTAAATGCAAATGAGGTTCAACGAAGATGGCGGACTGACTTCAGCTACTAGCATTGACCAACATAGCAAGTGCACTCACCATACACCTCAATGGTTGTCAGGCTACAGTAGAATACATCATACCCTCTCAATCGATCTCAATGGTCTTCAACATCCATTAGTAATGTATAAAAGTAATTGCTTGTAGTTTATAATGGCGATGGAGGATGGACGATGGAACAAAATGGTGAAAATGCCTCATTATTCCAAAGGCTTGGAGTTATCTCATCGCGATGGGTTATACCAGGGAAGAGAAAGTTATACACTGCAGGCAGAAGGACTATGGCGGTAGCCATCAGACATTCGTAAGGCTGTACGCTAATCTTAAGCTGACCTGCGCGACTTATCGTTTATGTAAAACAGATTTGCGTGAAGCTTACTTTCTATTAAAATGTGCGTATGAAAGTGGGAAAAACTGCACGCTACCCATTTCATTTCCTGGAAATTTAATGCTATTTTAGCACGTAGGCTTGTGGCACTTCACGTAGATTTCGAAATAACTCGAGCCCTTAAGTGCAAATTTTCCTATAAACGCGAAATAATACAAGTTAAAGCTTCAGGCTTAACTTTGTGGAAAAGCGACATGTCTATGAAAAGAGAACTCAGTTTGTACTTTCCACCCTGAATTATTATTTCCGACCATGGTTTCGACAATTTTTTTGTCACCTTGATAAGGACAAAAATTGTCGAAACCATTGACGGAAATTGTAAAACAGCGTGGAGAGTACAAAGGAGTTCTCTTTTCATGCGAAATAATACGTTTAATATTTTTATTATGGTTGCTAACAAATATCAACGGACAATGCCCATTTTAAGACACGTATTCACATGTGATTTTTGTTTGAATTTCGTATTCCCTGCCGTGAATCCTAGTCGAAACAAAGCTAAGGTAATGACAATAATAAAAAAACCATGCTTTTTAAACATTTACATTCTTTATCTACATGCACGGTAATCTTACCGTGTAGACATGCTGTAACCCCGGATCTTTGATTACTCAATGAATTCTTCCTTTTCAAACAATACGATATTTTCAACACAATTTCTTTTGGAGCGATAGCCTTTTACACCTCCAACACTCTCTCTCCAATTCTCAACAATCCCTCCCCACTTCCAATCAACAACCCCTTAACTCCCTTGCAAAAAAATAATTAGCCAACAATCAGTTAAAATAGTAAGAAAATTTCAAATGAGAAATAATGAAGAAAAATAACCACTATGTCATAATATGGTCAAATAAAACATCGTAATAAATAAAACAAGGAAGTATTAAACGACGTATGCTTGATGAAGGGAAAAATGCCACATGTTAAAATACGGATGCACTAAAAAGAAGGGTGATTCAAGAATTTTTTTCGACTTTCCTGCTTAAAAAAGTTTCCAAAATGTGCACTCCGCGTCATGGGTGATTGAGCTCTACGGCTTCTTGAGATAGCCAAATTAAAAGAGTCTCTCCAATGACCGCAAAAAATGGCATCACTCGTCAATAGAACACAGCAATTGCTGTGTTGGTTTGCGTGAATGGAAATTCTACAGCAGAGACCAATCGCAACCAACCAACCTGTCTGTGGTAGTCACTGGCGAGGAAGTAACATTCCCATAAACCATCACAGGAGGGTATTCTGGTTGAGAGGTTGTGGTTGGTCTCTGTTGTAGAATTCCCATTCCCGCAAACCAACACAGCAATTGTTGTGTTTTATTGACGAGTGGCGCCAATTATTACGGCCATTGGAGAGACTTTTCATTTCGTTGCGCACTCTGAGACTCACGATTACTGCTCAAGCAACCTTGAGATTCCCCATTGAAATTTCCAGCTAACAACACAGAGGGTACAACACAGAGGATATTATTTTACACCCGTGCTTTATCTATGAGTAGAATTAATTGGGGCGGTCATATGAGAGAGGTACTTTGTTGAGCGGATGGGTGAAAAACTTTTTCTTAAAACTCAAAAATAGTGATTACATGCAAAAAGCCTGATGTTAACATCGCACCAGACACGTGTTTAATATATCTACATATACATACTACCCTACGAGGCGCTGCGTGGGCGTGCGGCAGGTGGTGTTGGGACACCAGCCGTGTAAAGATGTAAGGGATCTGGTTTTGGGAGGTGAAATGGTGACGAGTATTACGGGAGTGTATTTAGTGGAGCTCAGTTTTTATTGTGGTCGCTTATTTTGCGCGGAATGAACGAGTTTTTGAACCTATCTGTTCGGCAATTTAAACCTATCTTATTTTATAGCTACTGTCTGACCGAGAGATGTTGCGATGCGTCATGATAATCCTGAAACTTAAAATCTCTTAAACAAATCTACGTTGAAACGGGCGCCTAAAAATAGCTTTAATCCCAAACGGATTGCATATATGAAATAAGACATTGCATGGAATTATGTGGTGCTTAAGATGAAAGGAAATATTGAAGTAATTAATCTGCGCGATCAACCATATTGAATGAATCAGCTGTACGGCAAATGCGCCCAATTCGTAGGTATTACTAGCGGCAGTGTCGCGATACCGCAATTAATTACGCACAAAAGGACTATTGTATCAAACAAATAATAAGTTAATGAAATTAAATCAAAAAAACACTACACTATATTATTCATATGGTTCCTGGACAAACTGCGTGCTATGGCCAAGGGGTTGCTGATCATTTTTTGTAAAAAATAAAAACTTCACTTTCATAGGTCATGACGCCATTAACTTTCTTCTATAATAATATGATTGGCTAAGCCTATCAGTAATCGTTAAGGCTCCCCGCAACGAAATCGAAGGTGTCCAAAAGAAGCAGGGCGCACGATTGATTTGGGTCGTCACCCATGCATGCAATGGTAGTTCGAGTGAGGCGCGCCGAAGAAGAGGTGCAGGAAATAGCTTTCGCCCCTTCCCTATGAACGACGACCACTCCTGCAGATTGCATTTTAAGGTATGCACGAGGGAGATTTCATTTCACTCATGGGCGTAGCCAGAGGGTGGAAGATGCCCTCCCTGGACGAGACATTTCCTATCAAATCTGCTCCACGGAGGCAGACAGGACGTTGTCCCATCCCCCCCTGGCATAAATCAACAACTACGGATGGTTGTCCTGCCCCCCCTTGACATAAATTCTCTCTCTACGGTCATTAGTATACCAATATATTTAAGTTGGTCGGAGCAATTCCGTTCATATACAGATTTGCGCGAAACATTTCATACGCGTACTCATTGGAGATGTGTAGAGATGAAAGCGAAAAAAATCGCGTATATTCCCGATTGCATTTCTTGGCAATTTAATGCTATTTTAACACGTAGTCTCATGACATTTGGCATATGTTTCGAAATGATTTGATGACATAAGATCAGATGTTCTCCTTAACACGAAAACATACTTTTTATAAAATTAAAAAGTCAATCAAAAATCTATAACTTTTACAATACCACAATATAAAGAAAACTGGCACGACCCGGGTTTCGGTGCATGAGCACCATCGTTACCTGATGATGGTGCTCATGCACAGAAACCAGAGTCGTGCCAGTTTTCTTTATATTGTGGTATTGTAAAAGTTATGCAATTTTTTATTGATAAAATGTCATACCACAAAGTTACCAGGATCTTGTTTTAAAATTAAAACGGTTCCAAGTAATTATCAGTATCGTGCTGAGTTCATTTCACATTGTTTTCATGCGGTTTTCGCTTTAAATTTCGAATTCTGCATCGTAACCCCAAGTCATGAAAATGCTTTTATTGATGCGAAAATTGTAAAATATTATTCTTATAACATCTATATTACAAGTACTAAGGGAGTTTCCAGCGCTATACTTGTATGAAGTGCGGTTCAAGAATTTTTTTCCTCTCACGGGGAATGTTATTAAAATGTGCACTCAAAGACTCACGATTCGCGCTCCGACCACCTTAATCGATTCATTTGCGTACGCTCGAGAGATTCGTAGTACGCTCTCCCAAACGCAAACTCACCCACGCGCGCCATTGTTTGACTGAGAGAGAGAGAAGGTGACGGGCCATATTTGGTCGACGCGACTCTCTCGACTCGGAGATGAAAACCACGCGATGATTTCTTTACGCGTGTACCAACCACCCGCAGAGGAACTTTCATACATATACATATGTGACCGACGACGGAACCGCTTGGCGCGATTCCTAATCGAGGCGTGGGATGACGGGAGGGCCAGTCCGAAATGCGCGACCGTTTTGCTTTCACCGCTCGCTACTCGCGAGATGGGCGCGAGCTATTTGGGCGCACGCTCCGGCGGAAATCGTCGCCCATGCACCGCTCGTCCGTCCCCACCCATTACTCTCTCCTCTTGAAACGTGCAAAAACTTAAAAGAGTTCAAACGTTCGCCCATGAGGAGAGAATTCGATTTAAAGGTGGATGGCGCGGTAATCGTGAGTCATCGAGTGCACATTTGTATGAATTTTCCAGCGAGTCGACTAAGATTCTTGGGATATATTTTACACAAGGTAGCTCTGACTTGACCAAGTGATTCAAGACAAATACTAAATTAAGGAGGAACCTGCGCTTCGAAGTATTGTTTTGTTATGGTGTGCAAAATGTGCTGTAATAAGTAAATTTAGCCTTAGTGCTGCCGTCCATATTTTTTTAAATTTCATGTAAATACCCCTTCGGGTAATATATTGATTGTTGACTCATCGCCAAAAACTGTTGCCTAGAATTCCGTAAACAAACAACTTTTTCGATTGTGGCACTGCCTATTGTTTTTTTCCTCGTGGTCTGTTTATGTTTTATATGTTGTATCATATATCTATTTTTACCTATCAGCTGTATCACATGTACAGTTATTGTTTTTCAATGAGCGTAATTATTTTTGCCTTTTTCTTTATACAAATATGTTATTCAGCTCCATTTCTTTCCTGGTTTGAACTAAATAATTTGTTAATTACCTCGCTGCTATTTTATTTTATTGCATTGTTGCTCTAAGGGACCTGCCCCAGAGTATAATAAATGTTTATTCTATTATGTTTTAGTGATGAAAGACGGCAGCTCAAATGTAAATACAGTCTACAGATTGTAAAAATCACGTCTTACCGGTTTTACTTACCAATAATCATAATTCAGTGGAAAAAAATGTAATACTGCACGCGGGACGTAACTACACACTTTTTAAATACTGTCCGGTCTACAGATATATTTGATTCCCCTCCAAATTTAACAACACAAATGCACAATTAACTTCTTAGCACTTCGTGAATATCGTTCTACGGCAATTTGATAATTATACGAGGTGAAAAAGTGGAATGAATCAGAAGACATTAACAAAGTAACTGTTAGGTCTAAAAAAAATAGCCAGCTATTATTCACAGAATCAAGTAGTTCATATTTCTTCAAATATTCATAGGTAAAACATTAGCATGAAATGGGTTAAAAATTAGCACAAAGCATTAAATCCAAGCTTTAACGACGTCTCGAAGACTGATATAGGGTATTATACTGACTCCAGCCTCCATTGCTGTTTTACAGGATTTTATATTATGATTTTTTAACAAACTGAGGGAAAAGTATAGTAATCTAAGTCTTAAATCATTTAAAAATGTATATTTAATGGCTATTTATGGTAAATATTGAAAAATTTATTTGATAAACACGTAAATCACCAGATGTTTCCCTTGACAACGTTGTCACATTCACCGCAATATGTCGCTATGCACTCCGACGAAAACCGAAGGTCAGTTATTTAGGCCTAAATATTCGTTTCATGTTACCGATGACCTAAGCTGAAAAATATATACATAAGGAGTCTCAAAAGGTACTGCACGGTATAAAAGTTTTTTAACGATATTATTTTGGCGTAAATCGAGGTAAAAATCTACGTGAAAAGATACCATTGCAATGCCATTAAGGCATGTATTTCAGCGTTCAACTTCATCCTTTTAAATCCAATATATCTCCGTTAAATGACCCAGGAATATTTTATTCATCATTCGATAGTAGAATTATCACTTTATCTTAAGTGTTAAAATTAGCGTACGCTATCGGAGATGTCTAAAATAAAAGTCCCACCTAAAGATAGAGAGTAATGTACATATTGTTGTATGCATCACAAGTTGCCTTATCGCTGGCGATTGGCCCGAGAGAAAGGCTAGTCTGAGGAGGAAGCCAAAAACAGACAGGAATGGAGGGAAAGATTAAAGGAAAGATATGCCAACCCCACATTGGAGTGAGATAATGTCAAGTGACAGAAGAAGAAGGATATTTGGGTAATCCTACGGTTAACGTGCGTTCAAGGTGGCTCAGGTCTGAATACGCGATTCAAAAGTGATGTTGCTGGAGCTAGCCCGATGGAAATAAAGGATCGGAGAATTTTCGTAAAATCAACTTTTTCGCGCAATCATTGGTTAATATTCAAGGTTTCATTTAGCGAAATAATATATGAAAAATATGTCAAAAATATCTATATATAAGGATATAAAAATATTATTTTCAAACGTTACTTCGATAATTTCGTAAAAATCAAATGCTGTGCATTACAAATAATGTTTCTTCGCGTAATTAAAATTTTCTTCGGCTACTTTTTCTTCGCTGATGATCGCGAGCAGCCTTGCCTCTCTCTATCTCCTACGGTATTGGTTTATACTTTCGGTTAAACCATTCAACGGGGTTCCGTTAAAAGGAGACTAAATGTACTAAATCATGCATTTTTATATAAGTATGTACAGTCACTTCATAAAGTATCGCGACACTCTACGCTAGCGGTTCGTATAGGTCGGATGTCGAAGAGCAAAATGCGCTGGCTATCCTGACCTATCTCTGGTGGCTATGTCCCTCTTGACTTTCAATAAAAAATGCTAGCTAGCATGCATGCATATCGCGACACACCATGCACCGCTAGCATGGTGTGTTGCGATACTTTATGAAGTGACTGTACATTAAGATGTCACACTGAATCAAAGAATCGAAGACAACATACTCAGATGTAATTTTTTACCAAAGTTATAAATACCGAGCTGAAAACTCAAGCAAAAATATTCATCTCATTGGTCGTTCAATCCTAAGATTGGTTGACTGCAGCCCTCCACTCTTTTCTATCCAATGCTACTTCCCTCACTTCCTTGTATCTCTTCCTATATACTTTCTTCTTTATTTGGTCCATGAACTTATTCCTGGGTCTTCCTCTGGGGGCTTTTACCTCTATTTTGCCTCCAATTATGTTCTTCACAAACCCATTGTGTCTCAGGGTGTGTCCAATCCATCTGGTTCTTCTTTTCTGTATGGCGTTCCATATGGTCCTTTCCTCTTCCACTCTTCTGTGCACTTCGTCTTTTTCTTCAGTCCATTTTAGCTTCAGCATATTCCTCCATCACCATGTGTCGAAGGCTTCTAGTCTGGTCTGGACAGCTCATCCAATGGCGCATACTTCCGATCCATAGAGTGCCACACTCAACACGAATGTTCCAAAGTATTCATAAAGAGAAAAATGCAAAATATAATTCATGTGTGATTTTCACCCCTGCATGTATGGTGAGCTCGACTGCATAAATAGATGGAACTTCGATAATGCGTGGTGCAAGGATTTGAGGGAAATGACTGAGATTTTTCTCTTTTTCATCCTTTGGTCATGGTGTCCATGATGTGATGCCATGGTGTGAATGATTTTCATGTAAAAAATCATTGAACTTACGGCTACTCGTGGAATTTTTTGCAAGCCTTTCGGCCTAATGACAGTCGAAGTGATCATTATATTTTAGACTCCCTAGCACGCCAAATTCGTCCGTAACTATGGCCTGCAAATATCAGCAGTTGAATATCAAAGAGTTCTTTCCCGAGTTCCTTCATATGGTTGAAGAGGAGAGGAAGCTGGTGGCGGATGTTCGGAGGAGGCAGAAGTGAGGATGGAGATCAATTTCAAGAAACATACGCCTCAGATTAAAATGACATACATACATACCAATCACGCCGTTCCCTTCCGGGATAGGCACATTCACAAAGTTTCACTCATAAATACGTATTTGTACAACTAACTCTGCTTCCACAATTTCCTTCATATTGACCTATTCTTGCAAACCTCTTTTGCCTCATTTACCCCCATACACTGCTTCATACACGCCCTCCTGTTTTTAATACTCCTAATATTCCTCCTCCTAGGAATTTCCTCGACCACAACTTTCTCGGCCTACCTCTCGCACCATTCATTTCGCTCTTATCTACCTTTTTCGTTATTCTACTCTCATCCATTCTCTCAACATGGCCAAACCAACGGAGCACACTCCTTTCATATATGTCTATTACTGTAGCATCTAACCCACATTCATTTATTACCCACTCATTCCTCACCATATCCATCCTAGTTTTGCCGCAAACACTCCTCATATAACTCATACCCACGGCGTTTCGTCTACTCTTATGTCTGTCCTGACATGCCCATGTTTCATTTCAGATTAAAATTGATCAGAAAAAAAATCATGATAAGGGCAAAATTCCACCACGACATCGTAAGCTATCTTCTCTAAAAGTCAGTAGTTATTTATAATTTTGGTAAATGCGGAGTAAGTTGAGATTAAATTTCGAAAAAAAATGTCTGGTTTATCAGCTTCTTTTCATCTTTGCAACGTTTAGTTCATCAAATATTTAGTGTGTAATGAACGAGGAGGTATTGCATACGGTTGGAGAAGAGGAAAAGCTGGTGGCGAAGGTTAGGAGGAGGCAGAAGAGATGGATGGAGGACGTGTTGAAAAGTGAAGGAATGCTGAAGAGGGCAATGGAGGAAGAAGACTAGGGAAGCGTTGAAGAGGAGATAAGAGAATAGGATTTGTGCGCGAAATAAGAAACGGAAGACGATATGAGGACTTTTAGAGGGATTAAATGGCGGATCACGGGTTGGAGGGAAAGCAGAACGATATGCCATAAATAAGTACGTACTTTGTCAGGTAGACTGTCTATAAACCAACCAATCAGCCGGTAGGAAACTAAAATGAACGATCGAAAATGCAAAAAAAAATCACCATCTCATTTAATGACCCTTAAACAGACTTTTCCCGCAATGTCTCGCGAAAATATATATGATCCAATGCGCCTCATTGTTGTTGTAGAGACGTTTCCCACCGAGAAGGTAGTTACCACTCGCTTTTAAATGATCTAAGATCCAGTATAGCATAGAAAGCAAATTTCTAGGAATTTTTAGAAAAAATACCTAAATTTTACAGCTTTGCTGACACACTGATAACGTCAGCGAAAATCTCTAAAAGGATTTTATCATATTAGTTTCAAAATCCCCTTGAAAATAGCCAGTTGATAAAGTAAATGTTACGCGTAGTCAGATTCTTCATGCTTTCGTCTTTTAAATGAGAATTAAATAAACTCCACTTTCTCCGGCGAGATGTTGTAGAACAGCATATTGAACAATGATACTCGAACGATATCGTACTGTCTACCAAATTTATTTGTTTATTGAAACACGTGTTGTAAGAGTTTGAAATAAATTTGGCAGAGAGTACGATATCGTTCGAGTATCATTGTTCGAGAATTAAATATATCAGGAAAATAAGAGGCATATGATGGCGGATCACGTGGGAGGGAAAACGGAACGGTATACCAGAAACTAGGACGTTAGCACAAGTACTTTCAAAAAAATCTACCAATCAGCTGGTAGAATATTAAATTTGATAGTAACAGTGAAAGAAAAGGTAAGATGAGTGGGAAATCTACAGAATAATAGTTTTTTGCAAAGATAAAATTGGCCCACTACAATTAACTGATTCTTTTTACTTGACGTCGCGAACTCAAATCAAGCTCTCAGCTTTTCCACTCAATAAAGAGTTCTAAGGTTTCTCAATGGGTCGCGGTGTCGGGAAATACCGACTTTTCGCCTGCCAAGCGAGTTCGAGCCAAAATCACTTGGCTCAGACTGTATCTCTCAACGGAAACGATGTCTCACTCATCCATGACGCCGACACTCACTCACTCCCAGTAAGTTCCGACTCGTCGGGGAAACTCTTCCTAATCCATCTCCGAGACGCAAATACCTACTTACCTCTAGATGTGGTAAGTTGGGGCAAGTGGGTAGAATCAACTGGGACAAACCTTTTAGCCGTACAACTTCACTTCAATGGCGTTCGTTTCAGACTGACCGCAATCAACAATAACATGAACAGGAGAGGAATGAAGGCGCAAAACAAAAGCGCAACGAAAATCAAATACAATGAATCAGACGACATTTAGTGGAAATTGGCATTGCATCAACATGATCTCAAGAAACACCTTGTTGATTTTTATCTTGATAATGACATAAGTACTGTCGAAACCAAGGTCGGTGTGTGAGAATAAAATGTATGAAAAAATATAAATAAGTTCTTTTCGTGAGCGCAACAAAAATAAAAATGCTGTCACAGGTCTGCAACAAAAAATACGACACATAAAATAATGATAAATTATACATTTTGTGTTGCCCTATCGCTACATTACGACACTGGATGTGATTAACGGACGAGGAAAAAAAGTTTTGGGAATTCTTTTGGGAAGTTCTGTCAAAGAAATTTATAACAATAAACAGTATCCATGGATACAGTGAAAGTTTAAGAAAGTTCCACAGGGATTTTGTTGGTTAAAGCAAATACTGAATTTCTGTTTTTTTGTTTATTTAGTAAAAGAATCTTTCACCGGTGTACGCCTTAGCAATAATTAATAAGAACAAAATAAGTAGATTAATCCTCGAATATACGTTTAAACACCCTTTTTACGACTTTTAGGAGCCAGATAGTTCAATATATGTAATATTCTTCCTTCAATAAAAGCCTGCGAAACGTAATGTATATGTTTGCATATGTTTTAAATTATTAAAAAATACACATGCTTCGATTCGTAGGTCGAATCTCACAAAAATTGTATGCAAATATATTTTTATTTTTAGTGAAAATCGTTTGTCTTATTGCTTTAAAATATTTGATAAAAAATAAATATTCTCCGAGATATGTGATGGATGTTTATCATGAATACCAATCATGTTACTAATTTCAATAATAAAATCAAATTAAACACATAATGAAGAAATGGTCCACCAATTTATTACGCAAATGCTAATTATAGGTGATTCGGGGAGATCTTAGCCCTGATTTTTATTTAAATATATAAACGGGACACTTTTAAAGGGCTCCTGAGGTGGATTCTCTCTATCCGCCTTAGAATCAATATACTTTTCTAACGCTGCAATACCATAACGTAATTTTTTACTTATAGTAGCTGGTAAATCATAAAGTGTTAATTACATTGCAAGACACCACCTAAAAATATTGTTACGCGCGGGGCCGGGATGGAGCCTTCGACAGATTGAGAAGGCTCCGGAGAGGGGTATCGGCTGCGAGCCAATGGATGGAACTTTCGAGAGCCCGTGGAAGGTTCCAGAAGATCGAAAAACCCCGTGATTCCATTATACGTCTCGTGCATAAAATTAAGCATATGGATTTCTGAATAGAACACCATAAATATGATAATTCTTGTGGCCCACGATTATGGAATATGATTATATCACATGCACTGTGAGATTTAAATTTGGTAATCATTTATCATGATTTGCATGTTAGCATGACTGAACGTTTCAAAATACCGAGAAAGCCGCTGAGCTGTTTACTTTTTCATGAGTAACGAAGTTATAACAATGGGACGATTGTTGCTGTAACGTGTGTGAAAAGTAAACAAGATACAAACAAGCTCGAGAAAGGAGCTTCGTTGCATGGTGTGTAAAGGAGGAAAATAAATGGGAGAAAATAGAGCCTAGGCGGTTTTTTACGATAGTATGCTCTATTTCCTCGCCCGGAGGCGTAATGATTTGTAGAGAGGATCACGTTAAAAAAAAACTATCTTCCGTAAACATTACTTTCAGACTATTTCAGTAGACGTGTATGGTAAGTGCAAAGGGAGCCATTACGATTGCCTCTTGTCATGATCAAACCTTTTCGATTTTAGACACCAAACATGTATCCCTCCGCTTGGCACATTTAAATTTACCTTGAGCTGACAAACATCATGGCATAGATTGAAGGCAGAGGGGGTTTTATGAGGTCAAGTAACTCGACATTCGAGAGCTCCATTAGCACCCAGGGCATAATTGACTCAGTTCTAAAAACATCGCACTTTCTCCAGATAGGTTCGATAATGCGAGTAAAAGTGTAGGTCACTAATTTTAGCAGCCTAAAAAAACGCGATCGCGTACATCGATTAAGGCCATTGCAATCATCAAAAATAGTTTTCACGAACACAGCTCATTAGTCGTTTGCGAGGAGCAAGAAATGTATGCACAGATATTAATTTTCCGGATATATGCCCACGTTCGGTCCGAAATACTTTCCTTATTTTCTATTCAGCATGAACGCGCTCGTAAACAAAAAAATGGGCATCCATTCTTCGTGTGCATTCACGTGATATGCTTATTTAAAGAACTAATTATTTACTATTTTTTTACATTACCAATGATAGTTAGTTATAAGAGGTCAATTGAAGAGATAGATTTTGTATGGGAGGAGGGGATTACGACGAATAGATAACTCGTAGCTTGTTCATTATTGCTTTAAATTTCCATTGTTTTCATAACGCAATTCTAACAGTTATACATTTCATGAACTATTTGTACCATTCTATTCCCATATCTATGTCTATAAGTTGAAAAAAGGCAAAATAGAATGAATTAATACATAGCTATTTAAAAGTTTTAGAGCTACCTTAGTCTATAAACCTATAAACCTTATCCCTCACACCGTTGCACAGCTGGTGTCCTAGAAACCTCCTGCCACACGCCCATGCGGCGGCTCGGTATGTAGATGTAGAGATGTGATTATCAACGTTCTGTTGTTTTTTAGCGCCCATTAACCCAGCTCTCGATCTCTTCTAAGTGCGTAGTAACTGAAACGAATGGAAATCAAGCCCGCCGTTGTGTTACGAGGTGGTTAGCGCACTGGGATGTAAATGGAAAGCTCCCTTCACGTAATCGATGGTCTAATTCCGAATTCGGCCGGCAGTTACCGTTTGCTTTGTCTGAATTTGCTAATAATATTCCCTTATCCAGTGTCTACAGATTATCAGCACGCGATACTCCTCCCAGTTCAAGGTCGAACCGGGAGAACAAAAGCAGTCGGGAGAACAATGCACAGCCGATGGCGCATTGTCTTGCTACGACCAAAGATTCGCCTAGAGAAACAATCACAGGTGCCTTTTCTTATGTAAAACCGTGAATCACCTTCGCAAGTGCCCCCGTTTATTCTCAATCAGGAATCGTAACATATTGAGAAATAAACAATTAGACAGGTTGTAATAAATTGAATGCCTCTCGTCGGCCCCGGTGGCGGCGGGGTAAAGTCCTCGCCTGCTAACCCGATGGTCGCGGGTTCGAGTCCCGCCTGGGTAGAATATTATCTGCCCAGGACATGGGTGTCCGTGTCTCGTCCGTTGTTACTGTTGTTCACCCGACGTAAATTGGCCTAATGTGCTGTATTCGGGGCAGTGAAAATAAAATAAATAAAAATAAATAAATTTATTTTAACACCACGCGTTTCATCGCCATTATCTTTGAGTGATAAGTTGCGCCTTATTGTGATGACCTGATGATGACTTCATTACTCGAAAACTATATATCGTTCATAAAGTTTATGTGGAATTACTAACAACTTTCAGTTCGCAATCTTGTACTCGTCTGTATTAATTTTATTAAATTTGCTGGAACTTACATTCAATGTTCTTATTAAGAGCTTTACATGTAGACGGGATTTATATTAGATATAAAAACTTTGCATTTTACGTGTTTTCCCCATTCTCACATTGAAATCCACGTAGTTTTGTAGTTCAATCCGTGAGAAAAATAGCACGTGAAGATAAAACGATTTGCCGTTCATGTCTAACAGAATTTTTCTATACATATGGCGAAGAAAGCTTAGCCAGTCATAAAAGGTGGAGAGTACAAACTCTAGCAAGTGGAGCATTTTAATTACTTAGGTAGTACGCTTGAAGAAAATGGGCATAGTGGCGAAGACATTAGGAGTATAATAGCGCTAGCTACTTGGTGAAGTAGCTAAAGTTGGAGGACACAAACTAGAGCAAGTAGAACAGTTTAATTACTTAGGTAGCACGCTAGAGGAAAATGGGCATATTAGTAAAGACATACGGAAGAGAATATGTCTAGCTAAGGAGGCGTTTAGTAATAGAAGAGAGCTGATGACGGGGACACTGGGTAAGGATGTGAAGAAGAGGCTGGTGAAGAGCTTGATTTGGAGCGTAGCGTTGTATGGGGCAGAAACGTGGACCCTCAGAAAGGACGACGAGAATAGGCCGCAAGCATTTGAGATATTGGTGTGGAGAAGGATGGAGAAGGTGAGGTGGGCGGAAAGGAAGACTAACGAGCAAGTTCTTGAGATGGTGGGCGAGAAAAGGAAACTTGTTAATGAAATCCGAGATCGGCAGAGTAGGTGGCTGGAGGATGTAATGAGGGGTGAGGGATTTCTCAAGAATGTGATAAAGGGAAGGATTTTGGGCAAGCGGGGAAGAGGAAGAAAGATAATAGGTATCATGGACGGGATGAAGAAGGGTAAATAGTATGCTGAGGCGATAAAGGATATACTAGAGCTAGACAGGCCTCTGAAAGTGGAGAAAATCGGGAGGAGATTCTCTGACTTACCTCAAAACCTACCTTTGCCGGTAGAATACTTTAAAAACCCATTATGCGAAAAAAATGACTTTTATGTCCTTTCTCGGTGGGACCACTTTCACTATTACTGGGTCAGCGGAGCTCTATTCTTCAAGAAAAAAACTAACTCTCGGGCGTTGTTTAAGAATCAAAGGGCATACATGCGTGAAACTTATGAGAAATCTCTCCATGGGAGAATGATAGTTTTTCAAGAGGAACAGCACTCATCCAGTTCATCAAATACGCTAATAGAAAAGAATTTTGGTGTGGGAGAAAGTATATTCATGTCACAAATCACTTCCGTAAAGTCACGCTTTCTTGCTGTGCTTTCTGCGTGCCTAACTGGGGGTAAAATTGCGAACTCTGTCTCGGCGAACCTGAGATGAAATGTCATTTAAAAGAAGGAAGCATGGGACATCTCATTACGCGTAAATTTTCTTCATCAACAAGCCGTTTTCATGGGTATTTGAAAACTATAATTAAAATATTCTTTGGAAAGATTTTCAAAGACGGGTCCATGTATGTCAGAAGGGCTGTAAAAAAAAGTTGTGTAAAAATTCCTAGAAATATGCTTTATGAGCTAAACACGGATCTCGGATCTTTTATAGGCTTGCGGCAACTACTTTCTCATTGGGGAAAGCTGTCTCCATAGCAAAAACGAGGCGCGTTATGTCACATATGTTAGTGCGAGATAAGTCTCATTATTAGAGATGGTGATTTTAAACATTTTCGATCATACATTTCAGTATTCTACCAACTGGTTGGTTGGTTTATGGATATTTTTTATCCTAACGTCCTAATTTTCTGGGACGTCTTTCCGTTTCCACTCCTATGGACTTCTAGATCACTCATTAATCCCTTATTTCGTCTCCCTCTTCTTGTTTCATCCAGGATTCCCATCCTCTTCTTTCCGTATCCACGCTTTTCAACCAAACCTACTCTCTTGCTTGCTCACCACAAGGCAATTCAAGCAAAACATTTCCATCACCACGGATTCTCTACTTTTAATTTGAGTATTGTATCAGCTGTTTCGCAGGTTTTTGGATGGTTTTTATCCTACTGGTACATTGTTCCTTTTTGGCTTAAAAAACCCATCATGTGAAAAAAATTACTTTTTATTTCATTTAGTTATTGCTATGAGTCCTAGAAAACAAGCTCCCTATTAGTAATTTTCCTCCACTACAACCATATCCAATGTTCATATCCATACTTCCTCGGTGGGACCACTTTCACTATTACTGGGTCAGCGGAGCTCTATTCTTCAAGAAAAAAAACTAACTCTTGGGCGTTGTTTAAGGATCGAAAGGTATACATACGTGAAACATATAAGAAATCTCTACACGGAAGAATGATCGTTTCAAGAGGAACAGTACTCATCCTACTCCACCAACTCCACAACCACGAATTCACCAGAAAAAGGTTTTCCCTACAGCAGGTCGTACATTTTTTACACACTTCACAGTGACGTGTAATGGTCAGTCTTTGTAATCGTTGACCTGTGATGGCAGTCATGCAGTGAGTATATCACCAATTATGAATGGTTCAACGCTGGATCCCTCTTATACTCCCCATATCGTCTTCCTCTTCTTATTTCGTCCATAATTCCCATCCTCTTCCTTCCTCTTCTACATTTACCCAGTGCTCTCCAATCCATTGCCCACTTCAGCATTCTCTCTCCTTTCAATACGTCCTCCATCCATCTCTTCTGCCTCCTCCAAACCTCCGCCACTGAGTTCCTCTCTTCTCCAATGAGTTCCTACCATTACAATACATACATACCCTTCATTCCATTTCCTTTTGGGTTAGGCAAAGTTTGTGCATTTAGTTATTGCTATGAGTCCAAGAAAACAAGCTCCCTATTAGTAATTTTCCTCCTCTACAACCATATCCAACACCATATCCTCGTTCGTTCTTCCCGCCACCTACCTCACCTTCTCCATCCTATTCTCCAGAAAAATGTTTTCCCTACAGCAGGTCGTTCATTTGCACACTTCATAGTGATGTTTAATGGTCGGTATTTGGAATCATTGCCCCGAGATGGCAGACAGGCAGTGAGCAAGTTTACTTTGCTTTTGTGTTTCATTTGTTTTGTCCCCTTATGATCTATTCACGGAGTAGGATCCTACTCCGTGGATCTATTATTCACATCCTCCATCCACCTCTTCTGCCCCCAGAGTGAGCTCCATCTCCTGTCCAACCGTATTCAATACCTCCCCGTTCGTTCCGATTGAAAATAAAGAAATATTAACATAAAGTCCGAATATGGTCAGGGAAGACATACGCTTGGGTTGTAGCAGCGGGATAGCATTTCAGAAACGAAGAGTCTGCCTTCGAGGCATATCACCAATTACGGTGGTTAAAGTGATTTTCATACATGTATAGATTGGTGCGAAGCTCTGTGCATTTATATTTATAGGTAAAATGCATTGATAAAAGCGAAAAAAATTACATGTTACCGATTTGGTCTCGTGGCCATTTCAATTATCGCCACTGCCGCGTTCAAATTCTGGGAGGTAGCATGAGAGACTTTGGGCGTCTGTCGCGGCCAACGAAAAAGTTTTTTCAGGGTCTTGGACCGCGGTTCGATCATCGCGGCGAAGCAAAAATATTTGCAGATTAGCTTTTGTCGACTAACGCGGTGAAAGGCTTAAACTTAAGGGGAGTGAACAGTCAAATTTTTGACGATCGAGGTATGCAATACATCGGCCATATCGGGCGAAACATCAAAGAGAGAGTGGAAGAGCATAGTGTGTGTTATGTTAAAAATAATGAAAAGTCATGATTAGATAGACAAACGGTTATTTTTATTACATGCATAGGAAGGGTCGTTAAAACATTATCTCTCCCGAACGAAATTCGTTACTATCTACAATCTACTAACTACAATCGGCGAATTTTGTTGAGGAAAAACTTCGGAGGAAAAACTTCGGAACTCCACTAAATACACTCCCATAAAACACGTCACCGTTTCACGTACCAAAACCTCATCCCTTACATTTTTACGCGGCTGGTGTCTTAAATCCCCCTGCCACACGCCCATGCGTAGTCGGCTCACATGGTAGTACATAAATGTAGAAAACATGGATGATTATTTCCAACATATAAATAGTTGTAAGTTAGTGAAATACAGTCCGAGAAACTCTCTCAATCTCTCATCATACACAGTAAAATCATTCATGCTTTTACAATCGCCCCTTTGCCAAGTGTACATATGTATTCTCTTATGTTTAAACCATGTATTCGACACAAACAATCCTTTTTCCAAACACACGCTCACCAAGTTTTCCCCATCATCATTCACTCGGGGGTAACCAAAAGGCCCAACCACTCTCTCAGATGCATTCCGCCTCACACCAACCCACCCATTCATGTCACCTAGTAATATTATTCTCTCACCAGGATCACAATCATTCAAAACCTCTGTTTTTCCCAAAACTCATCTTTCACACTGTCACTCTCTCCATCCACTGGTGCATAGCACGCCACAGTCACAACTCTCCTAATATTTACTTTCATGCGAACCCAGGGCAATCTAGGGGATACTAACTCGTACTTCCTTACCAGCAACTTAGCTCTCTCATTAAGAATGAGTCCTACACCTTGACTGCCGTGTACATTATCTTCAACTCCTGACCACAATGCTAGACTACCGCCATCTAATGTAACAGCATCCCACCCTTTACGCTTAGTTTCACATACGCACAAAACATCCCTTCGTCTCACTTTCATTTCATTCAACAACTCATGCTCCTTTCCATACTCTCCTCTCACATTCCAAGTACCGAGAGTCCAGTTCGTTTCCAGTCCGTATCTTGATGGGCCAACCTTATTCAGCTTCCGCCGCCCATCTTGGCTTCGGCTGTCCGAGGCAACATTTTAACGTTTAGCAGTAAGTTGTAATAGAGTATGCAAGGTTACCCGCACCACGTGCAGCTTTCCCTGCTAACGGTCACGGCGCTCTACCGGTCAGTTTTGGCACATTTTCGCCAGTATGCCACAAGAGAAACCAAAGCATGGTAAAACCCTAGGCCCGCTTTCCCTATTCTGCTCAAGCTAGGATCCCTTCTGAAAGGACTACCTTGAGAGCCAGCATACTGTTGCCCGCGACCCGCCACTAGGAGGTATATGCGGTGTACTGACACACCGGGTCACGAAGAATGTAAATGAAATAGAAATAGAGGGAAAAGTCCCCAGAGGAAGACCCAGGAATAAATTTATGGGCCAAATATAAAGAAAAGCGCATAGGAAGAGATACCAGGAGGTAAGGGAACTGGCATTAGATAGGGAAGGGTGGAGGGCTGCAGTCAACCAATCTTAGGACTTTGAGTGAATGAACTTAAATGACACATTCCCTAGAATATCAATCCAGCATTAAGGTTTCACATAGTCCATAGAAAGTGAAGTACTTTGATTAACGTCCTTCTTTTAAGAAAGATAGTGGGTGAGTTATTGGACGTACTTAGAAGTACCATTACCTAACAGCTATAATTAAAATAGTCATAAGTTCATTGCTGTTATTAAAAGCTGACATAAGGACTTTAATCATTCTGTAAATCATGGTTCTAAGAGCAGCAGCAGCTTAATGTTCATGAATACCTACTGAATCATATGTGCTGATTATATCGGAAAAGGTTGGCTTCATAAAAATGGAAAAGTCATGAAATCCATCTTTTATAGAAATCGTCAAATCTAAAAAATATTAGACTTCCTCCACGTTCAACGCTAACATAAATTTTTCGTATGTTGTAATGTAATGCACTTGAGAACTATAGATATGTGCATGCATAATGATGACGACGAATTCATTTAGAGTCTTTGTACAGATATCTTCCACATTGCTCTGCAACTCGATTTTCCCGCGCCTCGAGACAAATATCAATGTGTACCTTACTATAATGATATCATATATTTCTCTTGCGCTGAACAAGTCGTATCGTAATACAATGACGGGGACCTTGGGTGAGAATGTAAAGAAGCAGCTAGTGAAGAGCTGGATACGGAAAGTTGCGTTGTATGGAGCCGTTACAATACAAGTTATTGCTATGAGAAAAAATCGACCTGGACCGGGAATCGATCGACGGGCATCGCGCATTCCGGGGCAATGCGCAGACCACTAAGCTACCCAGGCTTTCTAATCCTAGTGGTAACTTGTTAGAAGGATACGTATAAACTAGATGTTAACTAGAACTAGATGTTAGATGAACTTGTGGTTCGATCCCCAGTCCAGACCGATTTTTTCCAAAGGCAATTTCACTGTATTTTGACCGCCGTATACGCGGCAGGCCTGAATACTTTGTATAGTCAACCGTTATTTAGTCGCACAGTCGTATAGTCTTACTGTTGTATAGTGGTACAGTTATAGTTGAAATCGTAGAAGATGAAATCGAAAAAAAGTCGGCCAAAAATCGATTTTTTCACTTTTTTTAGGATATGGCGATGAAATATGGACAGGAAATTATCGAAACCCATGCAACAAAGAATGACAAGGGTTTTGGTTCTTTGTTCATAATTCATCAGGAACCGCCAACAAAAACTTGAACGATTTTCAAGCTATCCGGGACTAGCCACGGAGTTCCACTTTTACAGAGTCACCCGCAATGCACACAAAGATTATACTTTTCTTGGCAGGAAATAATTTAAAATTTAGTGTTAACAGATTCTGCCAGTTAATCTACCGAGGCGTCCTATTCCCCTGTGGATTTTTGCGACCTTTACGGGACTAGATGTTCTCGACTGCCGGACATACAATGTAACAATCAGTCGCTACTGAGCGCTTAGCGCCACTACCCACGAAACTTGAAGTTAACGGAAAAAAATCGATATTTTCGTTTCGAATCGAGAAGCGTAGAACTGTAATTTTTTTCTTTCTTTCTCACGGGCATTTTTTTGGAAAATATAATTTTTAACATAAATGCCAGATGATGATGCTTTAAAATCGAAACCCGGGTCGAGAGAAATTCTATCTTTGCGGAAAATTGCTCGTTTTATTTCTAAATTATGAAAAAATTCCACTCAATTTCGCAGGAATCTTCGGATTTTATATTTCCTGGCGCGCCCGGGGTCTCAACCGACCTTATCCCATCAATTTATACGTACAGGTTTAGAACACGTATCATGACAAATGAATATCATCCATGGCAACACTCAAACAAAAAATTCACCCAAATCCACACGCGCTCAAAAACAGCTCCAACCACCTTCATAAGAGTTCCTCCGGTTAGGAGGACACGTCTCTCCCCTCCACGGTGGCACGTGCAATGGTGGCACCTCACGGTTGAGCTCCCCCAGCAGGAGAAAGTGCTTTAAATCTTTCCCGGAAGGAGGGGACGGAGAGTCAGCGCCCGGCGTAGAATACGTAATGGGTGAGGGGGTTCCGCGTACGCATTGCCCGTCCCTTGTTCGCATTCGTCCGCGCCTCGAGCCGAGTGGGTGACAGTAACTTATTGGACGAATCTAGGACGTGTTTGCCTGTAAAGGAAACCATGGCTATAGGGGCTCTTTGTTTACGTAACGTGTGCCTCTGCAGTACCCCATGAGGTGAGTTAGTAAATTTTAGTACACTCATTACAGCCAATGCGAGCAACTTTAGTGCGATTTTTCTTTGTTACAAATACGCGTAATGAGTATCACTGCAATCGGTATGGTATAAGTACCCTTCACCAATAAAAACTCATCATAGGTCATTAAATCCTAAGATTTGTTGACCGCAGCCCTCCACCCTTCCCTATCTAATGCCAGTCCCCTTACTTCCTGGGTATCACTCCCGATGTAGGTACTTTCCTCTTTATTTGGTCCATGAACTTATTCCTGGGTCTTCCTCTGGTGACTTTCTCCACTATCTTTCCTTCAGTTATGTACTTCACAAACCCATTGAGTCTCAGGGTGTGTCCAATCCATCTGGTTCTTCTTTTCTGTAACGTGTTCCCTGGGAAACTTTCCTCATCAATTCTTTTGTAAACTTCATTGTTTCTTATTTTGGCCGTCCATTTTATCTCCAGCATCCTCCTCCAACACCAAGTTTCAAAGGTTATCAATTTGATCTGGTGTGCTTAACCCATGGTCCATGCTTCCGATCTATAGAGCACCACCTGCAACGCAAGCCACTGAAACTTGACGTCGCGAGTGAATCGACTGCGATTGGTGGACGGAAACGAGAGAAAAATGACGACAACCTTAGCCAGTCTGATTAACTTACAGTAACAGCATTTATATAACCACAAATATTACAATAGAAAGCAAGCCCGTAGGCTAAATACCGTTAACTTGGTCTATACAAGACGAACACAAGTCTCAACTGGAACCAAGCAGATACGTCCTTCCCCGGTGACAGTCAGATGTCAAGAGGGCGAGCCCTGCGCTGTGTCGATGCCGCCGGCAATTGAGGTGAGTCAGCTGACCGATGCAGGAGTTGGGGGTATTAGGGGAACTGTTCGTCCAGCCATTGGTTGAGACGGCGGCGTAGAGGAGCACTATTGCCACAAAGTTCCGAAAAGAGGACGCCAAATGCGAATTCACTATAAAAGTAGAGGACCTTGTTCTTGTCGCGCAATATCGCGGACAACGCGCAATATCGCCGACAACGCGCAATATCGCCGAAAGTGCGCACTTTGAAATCTCCCTACCGCACTTAGAACATCTCGCGTTATGTCCGGCTCGCGACGATGTCCGCGGCGAAATTATGGCCAAATTTGTGCCGAAAATTCGGCACACACCCTCCACAGGAATGTTTTCAAATACTGTTTCCTAGTTTGTCATTCTATCTTCTTTGAACAAAGTTGCAGTCTTTTTACCATAAACGCTTTCTTAGCCTGGACTATTCTTCACTTGATGTCCACTGTACTTCTTCTGTTCCATGAGAAGGTACTTCCGAGATAATATGTTAATAAAAAATTAGGTACTCAGAGGTTTGGGATGAGCACCATTCACCAATAAAAACAATTGCAAAATGCATGTATTTCACCCATAGGTCCCCACTATTGTAATTTAATCAGTTTTACATGATAAATTAGTATAAAACAGGAAAAAATATATTATTAAATAATTTTCAGCTGAGACAAAAAATTAAACCTTAATTCTGAGATCATACTGTCACGAGTAAACATCACAGATTACAAGTTGAAATTTGATGTCAAAAGTAAAAATAAATATCACAGAGAACATTTGAGATCACAAGTTTTACAGTAAAGTGAAATGTTTCAAACATAGCAACATTATCTATAAGCCATCAACTCAATTGTAAGGAAGTAAACATCAGCTGCTATTGAGATCACGGGTTTTAAATATTATTACCGGTTACCATTGTATGATAAAATTTTTCACATTGGAAAAAATGCTCTCCAGAAGTTTTGTTTGATTATTGTGAGGGATAGTTTGGCCCTATCCATCTCAAAAGTTTGCCAGCCTCTGGTATAATGGTAATAATCATTAAAATGAAGAGTATGTATAATCATGAGTATCCATAGTCCATGTTTAAAAGTTTAGCTAATAAAGTTCAATGATGGCAGAAGTGGGTGAAGGTAATCAGTAAATTCAAATGGTGTCTTTTCTCCATAAGGGATCCAAATAAGTCGGATGATCTGTCTAGGGCAAGGCCAGTCAAAAAGATTAAGAACCACTGTCAGTCCATTACATCCTTCTGAATTTTGAAATCACGACAATAGACAGGATTTGCAGAGAGTGTGTTGTAAAACTGGAAAACAGAAAACTAAAACAGGAAACTGAACTCTTGAGGAGTTTTTTCCTATAGCTTTTGAACTCATGGAAATTTTTGCTCTCTCTTCAGTGGACTCACTTGTTCGTCGATGGGCTCCCCTTGTTTGGCTGGCTCCTGGAGAAAGATTCTTCCCTGGTGGAGTGGAACAGTTCTTGGAAAATGTAGCTCCAACTCCCTCAAAGCAGGCATTCAAGCTTAAGGAGCTGCTGAAGAATGACCTCAGAGAAAATGACACAGCAGCCAAGAATGAAAGTACTGCATGTGACCAAACATGCAGGCTTCAGCTGGCGGAGGAGATAAAGGCAAAGGGAGAAGACCAAAGTCTCCCTCTTGGAACTAAATCTAAGGAGTGGTTTCTGTTAGCAAAACAGGAAATGGGTAATATATAGAATGTATGGTGTCTCACAGCATGTAAAGTCTCAACATATTATCACATGCATAGAGATGGGTAAATTACTATAATTATCATTTGAGGCAAATTACTTTTGTCAAATACAGTGATTTTCGAAAGTTGCCATAATTTTCCGGTAATTTTTAATTTTCCTCCAATTATAGCTAAAAGAGGCTTAAATAGAAAAGCCAATAGCAGTAGCAAGAGGTTAACAGCTTATAAAACATTACTATTGCCACATTAATGAATTTGAAATAAAGAAAATTTAAAAACAAATATGGTAGCTCACATGCAATTTGACGTTCTTTTGTCGTGGTACAAGAAATTTTCATTCAAACTGGCTAAAAACAACATTTTTGGAATATATATATTGGTATGAAAAATATCTGAGATGGTGGTGAATATCACTGAAAATTGTGGTAATTTTCAGGGGCCGCAATAAATTACGTAAAATACCACTGTAATTTACGAAAGTAACTGCAGTAATTATCAGAATGGCCCATCTTTACATACATAAACAGTACCTCCCTTTGAGCTGGACAAGTGGGGCAACTACCCTGGGCCTCACACCTCTAAGAGCCCCGTGTTTTGGAGGGAATTGGTAATAACAGAATGAAAAAATAGAGCGAGAAAAATCTGGTGGTACTGCCACATTTCTGCATCTTATATTTGCCAGTGCATTCCTTAATCATTGCTCTTTGTATCCATGTACTTCCGCCAATTTGTGTGCTATACAGGTCTCGCATTCCGTTTTAGGAATTTAAAATTCAATATTTTTATTTTGGAGTTGAGTACATGTAAAATCAATACATAAACATTAAATAAAAATGAATCTAAGTAGGAATTGCTTTTATAACATTAGGCTAGAATCACTGCACTGTAACAACTAACTTTCATTTGACTTAATTTAATAACCAGACTTTAATTTAGTAATCACAGGATGGAAAAAAATAAAAATCTTACGCAACTGTCACATTAACATACCTGATATTGGTCTCTGTGATCCTTTATCATCAATTTCTGTATCTAGGTACTGAAATCTGTGTGGCATGCAGGACTTGCACTCCATTCTTGGACTTCAAAATTTAAATTTTTATTAAAAGGTTGAGAACATATAAAATTAAAAGATGAATTGAAAAAATAATAAATCATACTATGAATAGATTTTGTAATTTAGAGCTCGAATAACTACTCTTCAAGGGCTTGTAAACCATATTTATCCCGGGCTGCACATTGTTACTTGGGACTCCACAAGGGAAAGTTCCCAGGGCCCGCCAAGAGGCTCTCCTGAACATTAATGTGTTTCATAATTGTGGCAACCATATTTCCAGGAATCTGTTTCAAAATTGCATTAGAGTCCATACTTTTCTCTCAAAATAGACAGCAGTAAGCCACCATGAAAATTCACACTCAAGACATCAAAACACTCATTTGTCCAAAATAGGGGGTCAAGAGAGAAAGAGGTAATCTCATTTGTTCTAGAATCAACCTGGATAATTTCACTACGAGCATATCAGGAAATTATGCATTACTTTTTTGTTAGTTAAAATGGTTTTCTTCATCAGATGAAACTAAGGAGATATCTAGATGTCAGTTACGTGATGACACTGATCCGGGCAAAATGAAAATTCTGTGCTACCATGCTATCCGTCTCTTGAAGACAGAAGTTAGCCAAATACTGGTCTTCTTGATCTCTCTCTAACTGGCCCCATTCATTCAAATGACATCAAGCACCATTCTCTCACTCTCTCCCTCTCATTCTCTCTCTGGCTCAAATATTGATAGGAAATAGAAATAGGAAATGGTTTTTTTTTGTATTAATGCATCGCTCATCCAAAGGATCAACTTGTACTCCTTTCCTGGATGGATTTGCCTGAATTTTATGACTCTGTTGTACAAACTCATGATTTTTCTCCTTGCTTCCAGGCCAATTGTTAAAGAACTCATCCTCATTTATTCATGGCTACAATCCTCTCTTGTACTCTGTGCCTGTTTATGCTCTTGTCACTCACTGCCCTTTCCAAAAGAAGGTGATGCCATCAAACCCATTGCCTGCCCCTCAAACTCTGCAGAATATTCATAAACAAAGTTATTGGACATCGATCAAAAAGCAGGTGGATGACACTTCAAGAAGAAGTGCTGAAAAGTACAACAGAAAGAAGCACGAGGAGGAAAGAGCAAATGACGAGCACAAGGAAGAGATCTATCCTCACATTTTCACGAACCACGACATACCAACCAAATCAGATTGGATGAATAAGCCGCATCCAGACAATCCAGGCATGGAGGAAACCGAGGTTGGTACCAGTTAGAGTAAACAAGGTGGAAAAAAATCATTTTGCTCGACAAAGATTCTCATTACATTCTCCCAATCGCCGGCCAAATGAGAAGGACAGTTACATCACGAAGCCATCTTAATTGAAGGGGAATTTCATTTGTAATTGACTCAAATTCCTAACTGTCAAGTGAATGATCTGGGTTAAAATACCTGGTGAAGTCCAATGTCTTTTTCATGGCAAATTTCATCCTATAAATGCTCATCATTGGTTCCAATAGTGGATGTACCCTATAGGAGGAGTTAATGCTATATTCTAAGGGGCTAGGAGAAACAAAGAGGCAAAAGGGAAGTTCAGAGCTAGAGGTCGATTTCTGATAGAAGGGTCCCATTCATACTCATCCTAGGTTGAACTAACCTCTGTTTTTTTAATTTGACGAAAATGTTAGTTACTTTATCATTTCTTTAACCTTAGCTTTATAAAATTCCTGATTTTATAATGTTGTCTATGATTTTAAGTTTATGGCCAGTGGGCAGTGGGGAATGAGTTTGTTGAGGGTTCGGGTGGTGGCTGGAAAATGTTTGGGATACAGAGCCACAGAACATCTTTGCACTCTGGGACATGACTGAATACAATAGCATATATCAACTCTTCCAGTCAAACACACCTATTTCTGCAAATTTATGAACTTGTAAAATACAATTAGTTCTCACTGTCTCTACACTGTTGCTATTATGTAGTCTATGATTTAAAAAGTTTATGGTAGGGGGCATTGGTTATAGGCTTTCGGAAGGTTAGAGCGGTGGCTTGATAAAGTTTGGAAAATATTGGTGTACATATTTGTACCCAGGAATGTTATTGTGTACAATATGTAGTCATTGTAAGTTTGTGGTGATTCAGAAAGTTCAAAATTCACACTATCAATGACTCCACTCTTGAATATCGCTACCAATAACTCCACTCTTGGTTGATTTCACAGGCTGGGAACAAACTGGGACCTTTCACTGTCCATCTAAAGAAGAGGGATGTCCCTAAAGAACAAGCTCCAACTCCCAGTGGGCCAGATTTCATGGTCACTTATTGGCTGTTCTTTCCCTTCAGTGAGGGTAAGGACGTGTGTGTGGTAGAAACTGGACCCAGACTCCTGGGACCCTGGCCGCTCCCTCTTGTTGGAGGCCACTGCCTTGGGAAACGTCGTCGCTACGGCAGCCACCTGGGAGACTGGGAACATTTGAGTATACGTTTTGTGGTGAGGACAAAGGGGATAAACTAGCCATTCCCTAAGGTGTCTTTCAAATATCATTTACTTTTTCCTGGATGCTGCATCAAAATTGAAGATAAGTTTTAAGAAAGAGTGAAGAATACTTTGCAGAAAGGGGCAGATATTGAAATTGAATTTTTTTCCTCCAAAATATTACAAAGTACAAAAAGAACAGAATATTACTAACTAAAAACAGTGTTTCATACATATAGGTAATTTATCTAAAAGGTGCCATTTTAGGTGCCAACCAAGGATACCTCCATAGTGACACCACTTAATCTCTCGGGCACATATGAGCAATAAAACAGAACTTAACCTCGCAACACAAAATGCAACTTTGAAGAGAGAGAAAAAATAATAATAATAAATATTAAAAATACACGAACAAACAGAAAGGAACTTTTGTGGAAAAAAATGACGCTGAAACACAATCAACACAAATATGCATCAACTTCTCTTACTGTTTATTTCATTATTTAGGTGCAGCATCTGTATTTTATGGTATCTATTTTTATTCAAAGTGTATGGCTTCTTCTCTTTGTGACTTAATGTTCGCTGTACTCTATGTACACCCATATGCAAAGTTTAGCATTAAAATTGAAGTCTTAAAAGACATCAAGTGCTTTAGGGTTATCATACAAGCTCAAATGCCTATTCAAACGGAGTGCTAAAATTAAGGGAATAAATTAAGAACAAATCAGGATGGTTACAAATCAGTCAGTTTGGTCTAATGGGAACTAAGGACATTCTATGCATGCCAGCCAAAAATATTTTTGGTTATGAAACTTTTGATACAATTTATTTTGAATTTTCAGTTTGTTATGACTGCATAGACTGATACATACTATTTCCTGGCTGATATGACAGAATCTGAGTTTGTCCTAAAAAAAAGAAACATCAGTAAAATTCCCATACTTTTATAGACCACCATCCAAGGTTTCCAGATGTTCCAATAATGTGCCAAAACCTTGAAAGGCGGTCAATAAGTGCGAGAATTTCACCTGTCTCTCTTTGAATTGAAGATGGATATCTATTATTTCCACAAAGTTAGTCCCAATATTTTTCTGCATGACCTTTTTTTCTCACAAAGAAATTATCTCCAATTTAAAAATGTAAACAGACTACATCATACGGGTGATAATGATATACCTATCAAAACTTTCTCACAGAGTAACTTCTAAGTCTTAGGTTGAAATCCTGAATATTGGCATTGATAATGTGATACTAATTTGAGTTAATTTGACAGAAACAGCAAAGCATTCACAGAGTCAACTCCAACACAATTTGTACATACAGCAACCTAAAAATCTTTTGTAATACTTGAAAACTGACCTCAGACTAAAAAATATGCAGTTCATTTAAACTCAGTTGAACTTTCACGAACCTTTCATCTGACCATAATGATTTGCTTTGTTTAGAATGGACACCCTCACAGTCTCTACATCTCGACCCATAAGCTGGGGGCCTACTACAAATACATCAACCACCACCGCAACAACCTCTTTACACTGTACAGGCATGAATTAAGAGAAGGTGGTCGAGTCGAAGGGTGGCTCCAAAGACCAAGGTTTCCTCCAGTTGTCCACCTCACAAAGCCTCTGCAGGCCACACCTGGACCGAATATTCCGAATGCATCCTGGATGAGCAGTGAGACTGAGGTGCTCAGGCCAACACTATTTGCAGCGAGAGGATCACATGGACTTTGGGCTGCTCCAGGCAAGTATAATATTTCAAGTGAGATTCTCATATCCTTAGATAATAGTAAATTTAGTTTGAAGGCTTCTAACCCTTGGAGCATCTTCTCTTAGGGCCTTTCAAGAGATGATGAAGGAACAAGGAATTAATTGTGCATGCAAAGTTCAGTGATATACGAAATTAATGAGGGCATTGCTCGAGAATGCTCTTTTGCCCTAATCATAATATATATCTTCAAAAAGAATAGTACCTATATACTTATCCTTACTCCCATGATCATCTATACCCAAGCTGGGTTTTGGCCTCTCCCACAAGTGACCTCTATCTCTCTCTGTCGATTGCTTCATCCACTGTTCCCCCCCTCTCCCCCCCTGGTTGATACCTGACCTGACCCCATCCCACTCTCTTTGTCTCGGTATTCCAGATGGCCTTTTTTCTTCTGATATTCCCAGGCCTACCTCCTTCAGTAGTGTAGCTAACTTTGCATAATGTGGTAAGCCCATCTCATTCTTCTCATTTTAGTGCATGCCACTATGGCACGGTCCTTGTAAAGATCTCTTATTTCCTTGCTGTGCTTGATTCCCTAAATTCCGCTTTCATTTTTGGAGCTGAATACTTTTATTAGAATTTAGTTTTAAAAAGCAATAAGTTTTCCTTCTTCCCTCTTATTCATTATCCATGTTTCTGAGCCATACAGGAGCACAAGGTGAATTATTGAGAATAGTATATTATTGTCATTTTCCCAAATTCTGACTTACAGCAATGACCACTCTCAATAATATACTTGAACTGAAAGCATACTGAAACACATGTTTCTTCAAAGCTAAGGTTGTCAGCATGTTTAGGTTTTATGGTAAGACACCATTGAGTAAGTAAGAGTCTCCAACAAAACAGAAAACTTAGCTAAATTAAATTAAAATAATGACCTCAATTAATCAAGTAGAGATCAAGGATGATTAACCCCTATCACACAGGATGCACTATGATTCTTAGTTGATTTTGGAGAAATACATCATGCTCTTTAAATTTCATATTGTCGCATATTTTGTTTCTACAGGAATAATGTAGTAAAGTTAACTTTATATGATATGGTGGACATGAATGGTAATGAAATAAAATAAGCCTATACAGCCAGAAAAATTTGAGCGAGCAAAGGGATCGCTTATATTTCAATGATGGTACTGCATTAAATACTTACATAAAATTCAGAGTAATAACTGAGAACCAAAGCTCAGAACTTGGTGCAGACAATTTTTAAGATGGAAATTGTAACTTTTCATTGTAAGAATAATTTTTTGCTAAAGAATATTATCATAATACTGATTATAAGAATGAATATATTATGAAGGAGAAGGGACTGTTTACAAATTATATTTAAGAAGTTAGGAGGGAAAAAAGTGACATCATGATCTTCCTTCTCAATTTCATAAATTTTCAAATGCACTTTAGGTCAAGAAAATTATGAAGTTATCATGAAGTTCTGATTATGGATATGTCTCTGTATATATGTATCCTGGATATATTCTCTGAAATTCATAATCAGTTACATGTCTTGAATTTCTCTGCAGGACGCCACCAATACGTCAGGTACCCCAGGTTAGAAGACTGGACTGGATATGGAATCCCATGGGCCACGTGGACAAACCTACAGATACTTCACCAAATGAAAGGCCCTCCCTCAGACTGCATTCTTCAAAAAAATGGAGGCCAAAATTCAAAAGCAAGGCATCCTAACCATCAAGAAACAACGAAAGGCCAAGTTGGAGACCATGAAGAAGTGGGGACGAACTCCCAAAATGAAAACATTGTGCTTGGTGAAGGGAATATGAATGATTGTGGCCCTGGAAGAAATGACTGGCCAACATGGATGGCCTATGAAGGTCACTGGGGTGAACCACGGAATGGCTGCCATGAAGCCCTCTCCAAATTAGGCGTGGGAGGCTGGTCCTGTGAATACAGTGATGGACCACTCGGAATCCCAGCCAAAAGAACCCGTTTCTCATGCAGCTATCCCCGGTGAATGCTGCAAGGGGAGAATGTAATCCAGCAGCCTGTAATACTATTTTCCATGATATGTGAAAGGAGTACCTTTCCCAGAAACATCGGAGGAGAATTTTGCTGGTTAACACATTTTATCCTTTGAGATAGATTGATTCAGGCAAGGCAATGAGTGCAAAAGAATTTCATTAGCCTCTAAAATATAACAGGTTTCATTTGATCAATTTGTTATGTTGATGGTAGCAATCAAAAACTTGAACCATCAAAGCCCATTAGAAAATATGCAGATATGTATATCGATTTCCATATTTATTTGGAGATAAAATCTCATGAGGAGTCAATGTCAGTTGGCAGGAGTTCACATTAATTTGGCTGCGTAAGTATGTCAGATTATGGACATTAAAAAGACCATCTCTTTCGTTAGAGATATTCAAGAATGTGCCCTCAACATGAAAAGTGTACTTGGTATGTTGGTTGTTAATTCAGAAATTAATGCTTTCATTTGTATATTCTAATGAGAAGTCTGTTAGCATTTATGCTTTTTTGAGATTTTGCCTCGTGTCATCTTCAAATACTCACAAGTGCTCTTGTTTTGCTAAGGGAGTGTTTTGTTGAAGGGAATTGGTGCTGAAACATATTGTAAAGATGAATCATGGCTGAGCTCTATTGAGACTTGATTGCCATTCTCATGAGAAAGTGTCTTAACACCAAACATATGACTCTTTGACGTGCCTCAATATTTATTTATACCTTGCCTCCCTATTATAGTGAGTCTGTGAAGTTATTCCCTGAATATGTACTCTGGCTCAGCCAATTTGAGCCCATAATTAATAGTTCCAAATGAAGTGACACATTTAGGAAATTATTTTTATCAAAATGCAATGCTCAAGACGTTTTCATTGCCATGAATAGCATGGATAATTTAGAGGGGTATTTTATTTGATTTAATCATTGTTCTACTTCTTACGTCTTTTAAGTCACAAGGATTAATTGCCACATGGGAAGTCATGACACCCCCCCAAAAATTTGCTCATGACCCTCACAATTGGTGCTAAATGAATTGAAATCACTCACATCAGGTTAAATTGAACCCTGTTGGGCATAATAAAAAAGGGTGCCAAAAGAATGCCGCAAATCGGTTTTTATGAGTTCCAAATTATGAATGCTATTTGCTACCAAAAGTGCTCAAAAGAATTAGCTTGCAGCAAAGAAATGAACTCATTTCCCTTGAGATGTATGTATATACTAAAAATGTAAAACCTTCTCTGGTCTGTAAGACTGCACATTTCCCTACAAGATGAGGATGTGAATTGTACTGTAGACGTAGTTGTTCATTCTAGTGGACTGGATCTCAAATTCTGTAGTAACTTTTTAAGATTGTATTTTATTTTTAGATATTTTACAAAATTTTATTTTTATTTAATAATTATTGAGTCATTACGCCATAAATATTTATTCTTGGTTCTCTATGAAAACCATAAGTCATGTACTATAATTATCTGCTGAAGGTGTAACTTTCCTGTATTGCAGTCATAAGAGTATTCACAAGTAAGGTATGATTTATTCTCTGAAAAGAGTAGCATGTCTGATGTTCCCCGAACACTAAATGTATTTTTACTTGTATAAGAAATAAGTAATAAATCACAGTGGGCCAAAAAACCATGAAAAACGATTTTCACCCAAGCTCTCTTCCTCTATCATGCCATGGATTTCAGTAAAATATGTACGTAACCAACCTAGAGATGAGCGCCGTCTTGATTTTGGTCGGCGGAGGCGAAGGGGGGGGATAAAGCCGGGCGTGACGGCGCGAACGCCGATCGTTTGTTCGGCGGCGCGGCGTCTCAACATCTATTCGTCGTATGCGAGAGGGAAAAAGTGAATGACTGGGAAATCACAGAACATCTTATTAAAACCGTCAAAAATGTAAAGAGTTATCTGAAATACTCCGTCGTCAAGGTGTTAATTAAAGATTATAAAATATGACAGTATCATCCTTTTCACACAGCCGCAATGGCCCGCTATGGGCTTTACAAATTGAAAAGTTAATGTGTCACTGCACTCAATGCAAAATTTCTTTACATAAGTCATTCTTTTCATTAATAAAAACTATTTTACTTGAAGTGTGAATTTGAGATCATAAATTTTCGTATTTAATATTTTTACCTCTCACAAATATTGAGATAATATTACTTCATTAATTTACTAATTCTCTGGAGGAATAACTGGTGGTGGAAGCCAGTAAGTTTTCAGTTATGCTACTTATTGTATTCATAGCCATTTTCATTTACAACCATAGCTGCTTTGAAGATTTTTATATATGTTCTAAGTGGTAACTCAATGTATGAAATCCAAAACGTTAATATCTCTGTTAATTTGTGGAACCATCTCATAAAATGCATTCATATTTCCCGTAAAATCGGAGGAAGCGGAAATTGTTTTTTATTTTGAATCGCCAATTTTCCTTTTGAATGGCTCTACATTGACTCTATTCATTTTTTGCTGACAGCGAATATGATACCCAAGGAATTTGTCGAAGAAAGTGACAGCGACAATGAGGAACAGCAAGACTCTGTGTATAACACCGGGAAGACAGAGAGAGAAATGAGCCCAGAAAGATGTACGTTTTGCTAATGAGAAAAAATGGGAAAAGCAGAACACTCAAAGAAACATTTCCACGATGTATTTTCAGTGACAACATCGTCACAATTTTTCTTGGTATCGCCGAAGCTGGAGATAGTGAAAAGGACAATGAGGAAGAACAACACGGTTGGAAGGATGATAAATTATTTCTAAAGCTGGTGTTCCATGGTATTATTTTTTCGTAACTTCACTCAAGAATACTCTCAGAGTTAAACAGCGCATGCGCACACTAATTTAGGTAAGTTTCTGTAAATACGAAAACTCTGAAAATTCTTCATGAAACTCGATCAATGATTGGCTTTTAGATCTCTCCATGTTTTCCGGGATTTCTTCCTCGTCAGTTGTTCGTGGGACAGCATTTTCGCTGGAAGTCCTGCCAGCGCCTTCAGGTCGAAATGTCGCGAAGCATGTTGGCCGCGGAAACCTGAGAACCAACATTATTCACCTCTACGGGGAGGAGGTGCACAGGAAAATCAGGAGATTCGAGAAGCTCTGGAAGAAGATGGGAAGGCTTTTGTCTTCCTCGGCCTTCTTACAACGTTGCCGGGACACAAACACACTTCAATCCTGTGTGTTTGTGAAACACCGCCTCAAAACCTACACTGCCAAGAAGATTCTTCGCCGGGCAAGCGAGGCACTTCTTAGAGAACGAATTCATCACGCACGCATGAACCTTCACCTGTGTTCCGAAGAACTCTACCACATTCACCTTGAGTTAGCTGTCTCTCTCTCGGTTAATGATTGGAGCACGATAGAAAAGATAACTCACGACTCTGCCGGTGCATCTCATACGACGATACGTGCGACGCAAATCAAGAAATTTGATAAACTAAGCAGCAGGCAACACCCAGCCGCCTCTGACGTTGCTGGAATGGACCGTTCTGTCGTCAACTTGACGGAGATTCACCTTGATGACGCGACGAACAAGACCCTTCCAAAGGGATTGAACTTCGCCTCGGCCCCTAGGACGATACCTCAGGAGGGAATAATTACTGAGGTTGAATCTGCCATCCGGAAGCTTCCAAAGGCAGAAGCAGATGAGATAAGAGAAGACGTGGGACAGATTCTTCGACATGCGACACCACCCAAACCGAACGTCACAGCTGAGGAGAGGAGAACCCTAAAGAGACTTCGGGAGAATGAAGACATTCTGGTTTTGCCAGCCGACAAAGGAAACGCTACGGTCCTGTGTTATGCATTGTTGCAGCCTCTAGACTGTGAGTGTGATTATACAGGGTGGCCAGATGACTGCAGAATTAGAATTAATAAATGAATCTGTAAATATTAATTAAAGCAACACTCCTTCTAATAACGTAATAAGTGCATTAGTGCATGTGATGAAAAAAACGTAATATACAATTTTTTAAATGTGATGCGATGCGGGAAAATTAACGGTGGATCCTAAATTCAGGATGCAAAAGTCATCCTAAAGAGCAATACAGGATGGCGGCAATGGAACCATCGCAGGACAGTGATATTTTCAAATGGCTAAGCACGGTATAAGTGCTAGGGAAGGATACTGTCTATTGGTTGTGGCTTCTTTGAAGCCCTGTTCTCCCTTGCGTTGCCATCTTTGATGGACCGCAAGGGCTTAAGATCTAGTTCCATTGTATCTAACCAAAATTGCTATGTGAATTAGGAAGCCTGGATGGTGAAGGAGAGCGGAAGGGGGACGCAAATTTGTCACGGCACGTCTCGCCTCCACAGTGTCGGAAAATGGTTAGATAGAAAATAGACTGCTTCACCTCAGTGCCAAAAGGATCTTTACATTGCCTCAGGCGAGTCAATCACTTCGCTGATGTGTTCTAAACTGCACTAACATTAAAACCTAGAGTGGAAATCTCTCAAAGTTATTATCAGTTATATCTTTTGATTTGTTCTATAGAACAGAGCATCATTCCTTCACGTCTTTGTGCTAGCATGGATGACTTATTTCGCCAATGGCACAGGCCTGCAAATTTTAGGGTCTCAATCGCTTTTTTATGCCTAGGGCCGTTTCCGATGTAATTTTATGCATTAAATTCAAATATACTCGCAAAAAGTGGCTATCACGTCAGGCGTTTGAGATATTCTATCCTTAAAAGGTCCAAATGGCAATTTTTAGGCCTTTTTGAGCTTGAATACCTCATAAACCAAAGGTGATAGAGTTATTCTGTCAAAGTATTCGAAATCTGCGTAAAAAATATATAGAATACATCAATGAAATCTAGAAAAACTTTGTTACCATATCCTGTATTAATTTAGCAACTATCATCAACTTCATTTATATTCAGCTATACTATAATTTTGAGGGCACAAATTTGAAATTAAGGTACATTTATGGAACCAATAGCTTGTCTGGCGACATAGCTGTATTCTACAAATTTGTTAGGCAAACTTCGAATCCGTTTGCAGAATTACTCGATCACCTTCGGTTTCTAAGATATTTTAGCTCACAAAAATCTTAAAATTGACTTTTTGACCCTTTACCTTTACAATATCTCAAAATCTTAACGTGGTATCCAATTTCCATGAGAAGCCTCGTATTCAGCACACAGAATTACGTCGATTATGGCCCATAGCATCAAAAATGCATACCCTCGTTGGTCTGTGTAATCGACGGTCCACAGTTGTTAGCAGAGGTTAACTCCAGATTTATCCATCAATGTCTGAGTAGTTAAAATGCTAACTTATTTTCTTTAATGGGCGTTAGGGAGAGAAATAGCCCCCTAATGCGTAGAGTATAAACTAATGGTATTGAGCTTTTGCTGTTTTGTTCTCACCACCATGCAATAAAACGTAAATGTAACTTTCACCAACATTCACCAACCTTTAGGTATGCCACCAATGCTACAGATGCTTCCTATGTAAGGTGCAATGCAACTGCGTACACGAGATACTAGAGTCTAGCAGGGGTCATGTTAAGATGATGTCATTACTACGTGATAGATTGAGAAACAAGTGTTAGAGAGCACATCACTAATCTGCACTAACTGTCGACTAACCTACATCAAAGTGTCATTGACAGCCAAATAGTCTGGTATCGATCGCGAGAAAAACGACATTTTAAACCTGTCAGCTCTCGAATCTGTGTCGCTCAATTAATTCTCATGATCTGATCTGCCACAGTATGTTTGAGTTCGTGGGATATGAATGACTTCGCCTGATAATAAATTAGTTTTGAATTTGCATAAAAGATTGTCCAATTTGTAATCGGCGGACTGAGAGAGATTCCCAACCACGCTGTTGCTGGAAGAGATATGAAAAACTAACAGCCTTAATGTATCGTTATACTGTTTTTTTCGCAGCATTACGGCTATCATAGATAGCCGGTATAACCCTTCATTATAGAAAACATTAATTTTGGAATATTTGCGACGTTAATGTAATGTAAGCTTAGGAAACAAAGACATCGTTCAAGGTTCTCAATGGCGATAGGTTTAATGTAGCGATCTACTTAGTTTTCTTAATTTCGTTTAGAAGGCATGAAAGAGCATTTGCTTAACATATATTTTAAATTTGCTTCCACGGTGAGATCTCTTCACCGCTCAGCAGCTGCATATGTGGCTACCACGGGCGGTTATGCAACAATGCAGCGAGATCAAAAATGGAATCTATATCACCTAGGCAACGAAAAGTAAAAGGGGCTCATTTTGGTGTTCTTAGCGAAGCAGAAACGTTTGTTGTGCGACAGAACATTGCGATAAAGCTTTATAATAATTTAATAAAGCGATTAAGGGGAAATATAAAGTTTCAAGTGGATACTGAAGGTGTCACTAAAGAGGGAACAACAGAGAACGGCTTTAATTTCGAGTTCGGACTTAGGTCCTGTGCCGAGGACTGATCAGAAATTGGCGTGTTGAAAAAAAAACAACCCAAATATGAAGGATTGTGATCAGGATTGCAGCTTGGAGGAGAAGCTGCCGGAAAATTTTAAAAAGCAAACGAGCGAGTGGATGAGTTATCCACTTCGCATGAAACCTGTTACCGAGGCGAAGAAGAAGCTGCCGAAATGGTATCTGGCCTCTGTATTTTTGGTATTGATATTTGCGGAGTGCGACCCACCAAATTCGGACGAAGCTCTACGTAGCTTTGGATGCAACGAACTCGTCCAAAAACTATCCGCATGTGACCACAGGAGGACGCATCCAGTGACGCCCTCGTGCCCCCAAGTGAATCGACCAGTAAGCTGCGCTGGTGATACGGTAAGTCATCGCTCGTGATGCACCGGTCACTCTAAAGAATTACGTGCACTCGTAAATGATCGCCCTGATTTTAAACTATGCCGCTCAGGTATTACATTTCGACAGTGTGATTTTCATCTTTTAAGGAAATCCTTTGGTACTCAGAAGATGCATATCTTCAGAGGAAGTTTGTAAGAAATCCTTTTTAAGCGTGATTATGTTTTGTGACATAAGTGAAATCAAATGCTGCAATCCATAGATAAATAAGTCCATGTCAAAAGAAGAAAATGAATGCTTAAATATACTTCAATTCGGAAGAGCGATTCTCTTCTAACGGACAGTAATGCTTAGGGATTTAAGGTGCTTATGTGCCATTAACTGTATGAATGGGAATGCTTTTGTGTTTGGGGTATTTAACATTACCTCATACATATTTCAGTGAGTCTAATTTAGGCGGAGATAATTGTTGGATGCGGATATGTTTTTGGGCTAAAAGAAGACCACAATTACTGGTATATGATTTAAAATAAGAATTGTTTGAAGAGGTTAGCTCTAGAGACCAATCCCTTACAGTCAAATTGATACAAATCACGATGTATTTCCTTGCAATCAAGCGACTGAAAATAGGGAAAATTATTTGCAGGGAAAGAAAGAATAACATCATGTTTTTTCTTTTATAAATAGGCTGGTCATGCCCATCCCAAAATTAGTGCAGCGATGGAAGTTTTTGAGGCGAAAGGTACAGCGGAAGTTGACGAAGAAATGAAGTCACGGGGTCAAGAAACGAGTCTGGAAGAGAGTAGCCCTCAATCTGCAGACCCCAAAATTAGTGCAGCGATGGAAGTTTTTGAGGCGGACGCCACAACGGAAGTTGACGCAGAAATTAAGTCACGGGGTCAAGAAACGAGTCTGGAAGAGAGTAGCCCTCAATCTGCAGACCCCAAAATTAGTGCAGCGATGGAAGTTTTTGAGGCGGATGCCACCACGGAAGTGGACGCAGAAATTAAGTCACGGGGTCAAGAAAAGAGTCTGGAAGAGAGTAGCCCTCAATCTGCAGATCCCAAAAATAGTGCAGCGATGGAAGTTTTTGAGGCGGACGCCACAACGGAAGTTGACGCAGAAATTAAGTCACGGGGTCAAGAATCGAGTCTGGAAGAGAGTAGCCCTCAATCTGCAGACCCCAAAATTAGTGCAGCGATGGAAGTTTTTGAGGCGGACGCCACAACGGAAGTTGACGCAGAAATTAAGTCACGGGGTCAAGAAACGAGTCTGGAAGAGAGTAGCCCTCAACCTACAGACCCCAAAATTAGTGCAGCGATGGAAGTTTTTGAGGCGGATGCCACCACGGAAGTGGACGCAGAAATTAAGTCACGGGGTCAAGAAACGAGTCTGGAAGAGAGTAGCCCTCAATCTGCAGACCCCAAAATTAGTGCAGCGATGGAAGTTTTTGAGGCGGATGCCACAACGGAAGTTGACGCAGAAATTAAGTCACGGGGTCAAGAAACGAGTCTGGAAGAGAGTAGCCCTCAATCTGCAGACCCCAAAATTAGTGCAGCGATGGAAGTTTTTGAGGCGGACGCCACAACGGAAGTTGACGCAGAAATTAAGTCACGGGGTCAAGAATCGAGTCTGGAAGAGAGTAGCCCTCAATCTGCAGACCCCAAAATTAGTGCAGCGATGGAAGTTTTTGAGGCGGACGCCACAACGGAAGTTGACGCAGAAATTAGGTCACGGGGTCAAGAAACGAGTCTGGAAGAGAGTAGCCCTCAACCTACAGACCCCAAAATTAGTGCAGCGATGGAAGTTTTTGAGGCGGATGCCACCACGGAAGTGGACGCAGAAATTAAGTCACGGGGTCAAGAAACGAGTCTGGAAGAGAGTAGCCCTCAATCTGCAGACCCCAAAAATAGTGCAGCGATGGAAGTTTTTGAGGCGGATGCCACAACGGGAGTTGACAAAGAAATTAAGGCACGGGCTCAAGAAACGAGTCTGGAAGAGAGTAGCCCTCAATCTGCAGACCCCAAAATTAGTGCAGCGATGGAAGTTTTTGAGGCGGACGCCACAACGGAAGTTGACGCAGAAATTAAGTCACGGGGTCAAGAAACGAGTCTGGAAGAGAGTAGCCCTCAATCTACAGACCCCAAAATTAGTGCAGCGATGGAAGTTTTTGAGGCGGACGCCACAACGGAAGTTGACGCAGAAATTAAGTCACGGGGTCAAGAAACGAGTCTGGAAGAGAGTAACCCTCAATCTGCAGACCCCAAAATTAGTGCAGCGATGGAAGTTTTTGAGGCGGACGCCACAACGGAAGTTGACGCAGAAATTAAGGCACGGGCTCAAGAAACGAGTCTGGAGGAGAGTAACCCTCAATCTGCAGATATTAGAGCAACATTCGTTTACGAAACTACACTCGGAGAGCGTGTAGAGCTACAGATATTGCTCGAATATGTAAATGGAGCTTTCAATATAGGTGAAGCTCTTGAGAAACAACTGAAAATGACTCGGAATGAGGACGAATGTTTTTTTATGGCAATTGAATATGTACTAAAGACGAAGAATATGCGGAGAGAAGTGAGGAAAGACCATCAACGCGAAATACATGACAAAGAATTGGTGTTCCCGACTTGATGGAACATCACGGAGACATTCTTCGTCATCGTGAAGAACGCCGAAATTCTTTTGATTCCGAAGAACCGTAATTGTAGTTCTAAGATTTTTTTCGCTTATTTTCTTTTACGACAAATTATCCCCTTAAACTTGATTAATTCTGTGAATTTAAATCACCTTTGAAGGTGGCTAGATCAACCGTTTGATAGTTGCTGTATAAAGTTGCGTCAAAATATCTCCTAATAAAAATTGCTGCATTGAACAATTCCTTTGTTTTTCAATCGTTCTTAAAAATAATCCTCAGGACATGAAATAATTTCAGGTATCGAAGTGCCTATACGGTACTCTTTATTTCCTAAGAAAGAAGGCTTTCCTTGGGCTTTCTACTGGTATTCTTTTTCGTAGGCATAGATATCGATGCGATTGATGATTGGTGTGATAGATGGCAACTAGAATTAAATTTGAAGAAATGCGCGATTATGAATTTTTGGAAAAAGAATGGCCTTCCCCGGAATAATTATTGCATCAAAGAAAATAAAATATGTAACGTAGATTCAATTAAGTACTTAGGCGTCACCATCACTGAAGACATGTCATGGGGGAAACACATCAGGGAAATAACTAGTGTAGCAAACCGTAGATTAGGATTCGTAAAAAGGGTTCTAGGCAAATGCGATGAGAGAGTACGAGAAAGAAGCTATTTTACACTTGTCAGGCCTCATTTAGAATACGCCGCTAGTATATGGGATCCGTACGAGGAAGGTATGATAAAAGAATTAGAGCGCGAGCAAAGGAGATCTGCTAGGTTTGTTAAAGGCCGTTATGATAATTGTATAAGCGTTGCGAGCTTAATAGAAGAACTAGGATGGGAATTATTATCAGAACGCAGGTTAAAATTTAGGTTATACCTTTTAAGTAAATTCGAAACAGAGTTGTTCACAGATGACCTTAGATATATATTGAGAACCCCTGAGTATTATGCTAGGTTTGATCATATTAACAAGATCAGAGAGATAGATTGTCGTACCGAAAGATTTAAAAGGTCATTTTTCCCTCGTACTATAAGAGAGAACAATAGGCAGCGTAGCAAAGGGATAGGTAGGTGAAATATAGTTAGAGTAGTCTGTAGTGCATGATGCATGTAATAACAACCAATAATCCATTTCATATTATGTAGATACTAACCATCTAGCTGCATGTGACCATATTATCTAGCATATCTCCATTAAATATCCTAGTTGCATGTCAACAGTGCATGTTTGGTGATCTTCACCCCCTGCCACACACCCTCGTGGTGGCTCGCAGGGTATCACGTAGATGTAGATGTCTCTCCCGCCAAATTCAATGGCGTCGAGTGGAGTTAGTGGAACTCTACTGGGTTCAGTTCCATCGTACAGTGGAGCCTGTAACCCACCTCCACTCACTCCTCCCTCTCACCACCCGCCATATCCCTCTCATTCCTCAAACGGATACCCCACGAACTTCCTTGATGTTTCAAGGATAGGGGAATGTGTAAGGTATAGCAGTCGCGGAAGAAACTGTCGCTGCGCCGTGGAAGATTTTGAGACATGGACCTCATTTGAAAACTTTTAAAACCCTGCCAGGCGGGGAGGAAGGTTGTAAATTGTGAAGCGTCATTGAGCGAACCTTCTCTAGTTTCCACCAGCCATAGCGCCTCGATAAAGAGTCGTTTCGAACGGAGATAGAGTCAACCTCAAGGTATACCCGATAACTGCGCCTGTCGACGTAAAAAAGGATTACGTCAATATACGCACGGACACCACACAAAAAATGTTCCAATGATTACCCGTGGAGTGAAGTACCAACGAAAGGTAGGGAAATTATAAGAATATAAGTAACCGTAAAGCATGCCTTAATGTAAGAAGAAAAAGGTGAATTCTGATAAAAACCGAAAAAAGTGCACATTTCTCGACTCAATATTGTAACATAATAATAGTTGAGGATTATCAAAACTGAAGCATGAGTCAACCGTAAAGGTATACTCATGTGATCGTTTAGTACATGAAAACTAACACTCAGAATGTGTCATTCACACACGTACACGTTTGTAGTAGAATGATTTAGTTAAAAAACAAGTTGAATGGTGTAAAACACTTATCAAAAGATAAATTAAATCAGGAATGTTTCTTCATAGCATACCTTCTCAATTCGTATGTTCAGTAATGGTTTTGTTAACAAAATAAACCCACAGAAAGAGTCAACCTTAGAAGTAATGCGTGAAGTCTGCAACCAAAATAAACTCACAGAAAGAGCTACTCATTTAGGATTACCATTGTAATGTATCTGGTATGCTAGGAAAATTTACTCAAAGAAAGAGTTATCCTCTTCGGTACACCATTGAAGAATGTCTGATCAGGTATTAAAAAAAACACACAGAAAAAGTGAACCTCTTACGTATACCCTTGTGTTGCATAAAGTCAATGTTCAAAGTAAACTCAATGAATTAGTCAACCTTTTAGGTATACCATTGTAATGCGTCAGTTCTACTACTTAAAAAACTCACAAAAGAGCTACACTTGTAGGTATACCATTAGAATGTTTCTGGTCTGCTACCATAATAAACTCACTGAAAGAGACAACCTATTAGGTACACTCTTGTAATGCTTTTATTTATATTATAAAAACTCACAAAAATGGTTAACCTTTAAAGTATACCCGTGTGTTAAATGCGGTCTACATTCATAATAAACTCACAGAAAGAGTCGACCTTTTAGGTATACCATTGTCATGCGTCAGTTCTACGACCAAAAAAAGCTCACAAAAGAGCTACACTCGTAGGTATACCATTAGAATGTTTCTGGTCTGCTACCATAATGAACTCACACACAGAGCAAACCGTAGATTAGGATTCGTAAAAAGGGTTCTAGGCAAATGCGATGAGAGAGTACGAGAAAGAAGCTATTTTACACTTGTCAGGCCTCATTTAGAATATGCCGCTAGTATATGGGATCCGTAAGAGGAAATTATGATAAAAGAATTAGAGCGCGTGCAAAGGAGTTCTGCTAGGTTTGTTAAAGGCCGTTATGATAAATGTATTAGTGTTACGAGGTTAATAGATGAACTAGGATGGGAATTACTATCAGAACGCAGGTTAAAATTTAGGTTAAACCTTTTAAGTAAATTGGAAACCGTTTTGTTCACAGATGACGTTAGATATATATTGAGATCCCCTGCGTATTATACTAGGTTTGATCATATTAACAAGATTAGGGAGATAGATTGTCGCACCGATAGATTTAAAAGGTCATTTTTCCCTCGTACTATAAGAGAGAACAATAGGCAGCGTAGCAAAGGGATAGGTAGGTGAAATATAGTTAGAGTAGTCTGTAGTGCATGATGCATGTAATAACAACCAATAATCCATTTCATATTATGTAGATACTAACCATCTAGCTGCATGTGACCATATTATCTAGCATGTCTCCATTAAATATCCTAGTTGCATGTCAAAAGTGCATGTTTGGTGATCTTCACCCCCTGCCACACACCCTCGTGGTGGCTCGCAGGGTATCACGTAGATGTAGATGAAAGAGACAACCTACGAGCAAATACCCCACGAACTTCCTTGATGTTTCAAGGATAGGGGAAAGTGTAAGATATAGCAGTAGCGAAATGATCTGTCGCTGCGCCGCGGACGATTTTGGGACATTGACCTCCTAACTTTTAAAACACTGGCAGCCGGGGAAGGACGGTTGTAAATTGTGGAGCGAACATTCTCTAGTTGCCACCAACCTTAGCGCCTCGGGAAAGTCCATGAGTCACAGCTACCTGGCGTCCGGTTTGCTGTATTTCATTCATACTGCTACTCCTTGCGCATGACAAGGAAGTGCACGGGTATAGCATGGCATTGATGAAGTCAAACCACTTGCCTATTAGCCTTGTGCATGTGTGCCTGGCCAAGTATTTAGGCTGGTTAGGCTCTCTTGCCTCGTTCTAAGGCCGTTTTCGAACTTGGCAAATCTAGCATCTTGCCTTGAAACCTAGTACGCATCGAAAGCTATGACGTCATGGACAAGTCATCACCAAGCGCTTGTTCACTAGCTATCGAGGAAAGATACCAAGTCAACGAAAAAGGAGACTTGCTATGCTTGCTAGGTTTTAAGTTCGAACTCGGGGTGTGATAATATGGGCTTGTACGGAAGATAGAAGTGAAGAAACTTTCAAATGGATACTATTTTATCATTACTACGAATAATTGTGTGATATTTATTATTTTTTTGCGGAAAAATTGATGAATTCGTTATATTTAAAGGCTTTTCAAATGTGAGTATACTGATAAAAGATAGTTGTTTATGTGTGTTGTAGTAAGGCCTAATAGTTGTGTGAATAATTCCATACATTGTAAATGTACCGTCCTTGTTTACTTCACTGAACCTACAAAATCTATCTTCCTTACTGTGGAAGGAAAAGAAATGAAATAATGATGAAAAAAATTATATGAAAGAATTATGGTCCGATGGAAAGTACTCTAAGGTAACCATAATTTCATTGGCAGCATTATTGTTAGCAAACGAACATAATAATTGTTAATAACGTTAACATTGGAGAGGTTTTCACAGCAATTCATCAAAGAAGTGGGACAATAAACCTTTAGAGTAAATGTAATTTGTTTTCAGCTTAATTATGTTAGTTACAACGCGCGTATTTATCAGTCAACAGTCAGAGATCATAGGTAGTTAGTTCTGAGTGTAATGCATTAATATATTGTTACGTGTTTTTTCATACAGGCAAAAAATATTATGATGCCTTTTTTTGCACAAAGACGTTGATTGTGGTGAAATACAGTGAGCGATATGTCGTCCACTTTCGCAGCCCCAAGTAATCGAAGCATATTAGTTAATCATCATATTATGGTATATGAGAATTATTTTATTCATAAGCAATAAGATTTTTAAAATAATATTCTCTGTTACTTTGCCGTATAAGGTTGGGAAGCATCTTAAAGAAGTAATCCACTTCCATCACCCACAATAATTATGGACACGGTAAGCGCTTTTCGTATGTTTTACGAAATGAAGGCCGCATGGTGTCTCTTCCACCGTAAAAGGGCTACGAAAGTGTCAAGTCAAGATTCTACCCAGTCGGTCTTGGGATCGAGTTAACTTGATATCAAGTTAACTAAGCGTTTGCCAAGTTCGAAAACGGCCTAAGCCGTCCCCTTCCCAACCTTCCCCTCCATCCGTTCACTTCACTCCCTCCATTTTACCTTTTCCCTCCGACACGAAGAAGGACGCCATGATCTCTTGCTATATGCGGAGCAATTGCAAGAGGTCAGTGACATTGCTTATGACATATTGAACTGCACGTACGGCAAATTCGTCCGATTCGTCCGAGAAACTCATTCGCCGAGCGAACTTGCAAAACTCACCCGGACGCTGAGTTGAAAGGGAGGTACTTATGAGGGTTGGATATTATCAACTTGAGCGTTGTCCGCCGGCAGGATTCACTCGCCTCGCGATCCTTTCCGGTTCGACCCTGACTCCCCAAATCACGTCCCCACACTATACTTCTACCCTTCCTCCCCCAGCTAAAGACAAACAGCTCCTTCGTCTCATTTTTCCTCATTCCTTTCCGCCCTCTCATCCCACTACGCCAAACCTTCCTCGACCCCACTCGCTCCTTCATATGCATCCACGCCCCTTCCTCTCTCGTAGCCTTCATTGAAAAGGAGAAAAGATGGAACACATGTGCTACGCGACCGTTCACGGGGAATATTGAAGCCATTAAAATTGCGCAATCGGTAACATATTTCACGAATTTAATCGGTCGTCAAGGGGACATCGTACCAAAAACGCTTAATTTTCAGCAATTTTAATATTGTTTTTCAAAATTTAAAGTAAATTAATGAGAAAACAAAAACTGATTGCAGGAATAAGAATGTTTATAAATGTTTCTTTCTAACGGTATTTGTCGCGGCTTTGTGCGACTATTATTTCTAATTAAAATATGCAAAAGAAAAAAGGTGTGCATGCCATAAGGAAAACGAACTTTGCATGTATTTCTTATGGAAACGCTCTTTCTCATCTGGAGTCGAACCGGAGACCATAAGCTAAACAAAAAGTAGCCAAAAAACTTTCGAGTGACATAATAAGCCATGTTACCAATTTTTACGTCATTCCGTGTAGTGGTTCGGCAGATATAAGTGGCCGCACAATCACAGTTTCTTCTTTATGTACGAGGGTAAGTCTATAAATAACTCGCAAAACTGGATAGAGGGAATAATAATCAAAGGAACTTCCAGAAATTTATTTCACTTTTCTACATATTCAACCTGTACACTCAGACTACACTTATTCCGTCTCCTTACAATTCCTTGATAGCCGGCAGGAAAGAAGTCTTTTGTTTGCTCTCGCAGCCAACGAGTATCCTCTTAGAATACGGCATCATCATTTTCAAAACGTCAGCCACTCAAATGATTTTTTAGGTGCCCGAACAGATGAAAATCACTTGGGGCTAAGTCGGGGCTGTACGGTGGATGTTTCAAGCGTTCCCAATGAAATGTTTGCGACCGATACTGATGATGAAACGCTGACGTTTGCGACTTATTATTGACTTACCCTCGTATTAGGAGATCACGGGAGTTTAGCTGTCAATGAGCAGAAAACATTCGCATTATCGGCGGTATTAATCGCGGTACCGTAATGATTCATCAAGAAAAATGAACCATGGGAATAATTTCCGAAAAAGTGATGAAAACTATGGTGGAAGCTTGCTTAAATGAAACCACTTCTTCTCATTAGTATGAACTCACTGTATTTCTGATAAAATTTATGGTCAAGTTACTCTCGATATCCACATCAGCTGTTTCAATTTTTTGACGGTATTTTTCCATCGACCTCGTGCTTCATAAATCCAATTCAAAATATGGAGTATAGGTCAGTTTTAGTGATTCAAACAATCATCCTTTGCCAACGTTTCGGAATTTAATGAATTCCACAATCAGGGCTACACAAGAAGAAAAATGATAGAGTACAACAATCACATTCCGACACATCAACACCAATATAATTGTGGACCCCAGAAGTCAAGGGGTCTAAGTGACATTTTTGAAAAAAATAAGTTTGGTACAGAAATGGGATGTGAAAATATTAATCTTTTAGGTGGTAAAGGGATCCAAGTGATTTTATTGACAGGTGCTGCTATCTAAGGTAATGTTTCTTAACTACTTAGTGGGCTGTACCAAACATTTTCAACTTTGACTTAAGTTTTCTCTAAACAATGGTTTTGTTACTTAGACCCCTTGACTTCTGGGGTCCTTAATTCAGCTCGTAGGCTTCCGCGGATGCAGTGTTGACTGTTCCTTTTTTCGGGATTCATTCCGCGATTTATGTTTTAAGGAAACAACAATATTTCGCTGGTCCTCCTGCCAGCTTCATCAGGTTAACTGAACTGACTTCTTATTCTCGCTCGTCTTTATATATATGAGTCTGGACTCCCATTGTTGCCGGAATTTAAATTTGAAAAAAATCGTTTCAGACTGCTATTCAACTTGTAATAGTCTTCTCGGTAGACGTTCTCCGGTATCTTCGCAATTTCTATAGCCTCCCTGATTAATCTTGGGTAATAGCGTGTTTCCCTAGCTATTAATCTCGTCTCCTCGAAGTTGAAATTATGAGAGGCCGCTGAGATGGTGTTCGGCTATTGCAGAAATGCTGTAATTATTATTTTTAATTGCCCGTTGATACTCTTGGAGGCGTATTTTTAGGGCTCTGCATGTCTGGCCTACATATGGTTGTCCACAGCTGCACAAAACTTCATATATTTCTCCGTAGAGGTTCCGTGGAAGCGGGTCTTCGGCTTTCAGAAGTACGCTTATCACAAACCGAGACGCTATTTACTCTCTTTTTATAAAATTTAAATTCCGGCCACAATGGGAGTCCAGACTCATATATATATATATATATATATATATATATATATATATATATATATATATATATATATATATATATATATATATATATATATATATATATATATATATATATATATATATATATATATATATATATATATAAGACGAGCGAGACTAAGAAGTCAGTTCAGTTAACCTGATGAAGCTGGCAGGAGGACCAGCGAAATATTGTTGTTTTCTTAAAACATACATCGCGGGATGAATCCCGAAAAAAGGAACAGTCACAAATATAATTTACAAAAGGATAACTACCTTGGAATTTTTATGTAAGGGTACTGAACACTGAACTGCTTTCATATGTATTGTTAATGATTCAGTGCCCTTGTATCAAAATTCTAAGGTAATTATCCTTTTTTAAATTACATCGATTTTGTTGTGTCGGAATGTGATTGTTGTACCCTCAAATTTTTCTTCTCATGTACCCTTGATGATGGAATTCATTAAATTCCGAAGCGTTGGCAAAGGATGATTGTTTGAATCACTAACACTGACCTACACTCGATATTTTGAATTGGATTAAATTTTTTTGCAATAAACAGCATTCCTTTTCACTTACCGAGACGCTATTAACTCCCTTTTTTTTATAAATGTATTGCCGTACCATAGACGTTGTATGAAACAATCAGATTACATGAGGGGGCGACCGAGAGTGAGGTAATTTGCGTCGTTAAGAACTTGTGTGGCCGCAGGGGAGGGGCAAAAAAGGGGGTAGGGAGGATGCAAGTTGCGAAGGAAGGGAGGATTATTTGAGAAACATCGGCAGCATTGGTAAGAAGGATTAAGGAGAGACCCACCGTCATCATTACTTTTCTCACAACAAATGTATGCTCCTGATGGACCGTTCAACCATTTCGTAAGACGATTTTCAGCGTATTTTGACTTTCCCCTCCCACACCCCACGCCTCCTCCAATGTGAGAAAACGTTAAATTTCTTGAACTCATTCCTCCCTTCCCAATCTTACGAAAGATAAAACAGATTTTTGAATGTATAGACAGGAATAAACTTTTCGGTACACGATTTTTTGCGCAACTGCTATTGAATGATGCTTTAATCGATTGATAGTAAGAATATTCCGCGTGATTGTACGGGATATCGCGAGTTTCGCCTCACAAGCTTCAAGAAAGCTTTCATTTTGTCCTTTTCATCGGGGATTTAACACTTAATTCCCCCTTCGGCATGCCAGTATTTATGGCATACATACTTGAGCCGTTCCTTGGTAACAACTGCTGTTTGTTTCAAATTTCGGTATTTTAAATAAATATGTACTTATGCTTTCACAAACGTAGCCTTAGGTGAAACTACGCGCTCTTTGCAGAACTAAGATATATGTTTTTATCGTCAGAAAGCTGTGGAAAAAGTGGTACAAATACTATCAAACGAGTAAATATAACCGTACGAATGATGAACTCTGGCTTGCACGCCTCCCAACATAAAACCATGCTAGAAGAGTCCAGACCGCTCCCCATAAAAATTGCTTACGCACCTCTTGAATGGCCTCGTAAGTTTAAATCACATCGCTTAGCTCACAAACCAAAATCCTCACGCGAATTCAATGCCCAAGCTGGAGGAGAACCACAATTTCCGCGTTGCCGGGACAGCCCACGATACCTACCTTGGCCTGCCAGTCTGAACAGTCGTCCACATCGATGCGGACGATTGCTCATTTGGCCTGCAGAAATGCTACCCTGCGCTATCGCGATTGTTAGATAAGGTTCTTTACGTTTAATGGAGTTCCATGTGCGGCAACGAGCGTTGGGATACTCATCCAATCGTCTGATGTAGTGTCCGTCCCTATTGGACGTCTAAATGTGAAAGACAATTTGATGCCACGTATTCATACCTCTACTTGCGATATCGCCACTGCAGATGTTGACCCACTATGATACGAAGAAATTGTGATCAGGCACTTATGCTATACTCAGTTAAGTACAGAAGTTTTCCTAAATGGCCGAGTTCTGTACTAATTTTACTCAACGCTTCGAGAATTGACCCTGTAAAAAACTCGCTCAATTGTTCCACACGCTATTTTCTCTGACGCCTGGTGTTGTGGAGGTGAACCCCCTACTCAGCTGCACTGTGGACGGGGGTGGAGGGGGTGGTTCTGGAATTCGGCCATGCCCATGCCGCAGAGTCAAACACACAAGTCTTACTAGTAGGGCTCGATTCGATCTTCAACAAACTGCTCATCGCATTTTAAAGCGCGAAAACCGTTAAACTCTTAAGCTGAATGCCCTCAATGAAATGGACCGGCAAATCACCTTGTGTTTGAGTAGAATAGCATAGACCCTTACAAATACCTTAATTAAATGACATCTGCTGATTAGCTATGCGATAATAAACATGCATAAAAAAGTGAAGATAAATCACTTCCGGATTACGGAATCCAAAATGTTTCACTGCGTGTCAAGCATGCAGGATAAACTGCGGTTATTAAGTCGTTAGTCGTATGATAAGAAAAGTTTAATACAGACATGCTACAAATCAATATTGATATACGGAGAACATTGCATATAGCTTTTTTGATGAGTGCTCTTTCGATCCATTAGTATGCGCGGAAAGAGATACATTTCCTTCGTCTCTTCGTCAGGTTATTTTTTAGAATGGATGTAAGAATACGGGGACGTTGGAATTTGCAGAATTAGAGAAAAGAGATTGGCTTCGAATCTGCATAAAATAGAAAACCATATGCGAGAACGTAGCCGGGGGGGGGGACCCTAACCCCTAACCTTAAGCTCTTTACTCGCATCCTCGCGTCCCCTCCCGTCCCTTTTCGATCCCCTCACACCCATATCTCTTTCCTTCACAGACTGCCATTCTTCGCCCCGAGCTACCGTCATTAGACTCCCCGATCGGAACCGACTCAACCCTGGCAACCGGCGTTTGGCCCTCCATCGTCACTCGCCGGATTGACCTAACCAACCCCCATCCCCAACCCATTGGCCTCCCCATTTGGCCCACCTAATTGCCCACCGCATTGCCCATCCCAATGGCCTCCCCACCCTCCTTCCAGTTTTGCGCTATATAAGAAGCAATGCAGCCGGGGTGTACGAAGTCACTGTGATTCGGAGCGATTTACGACGAACGTTGGTATCGTGAGTGCGGAAGACGAAGAAACCCTGGCCTGTCGGAGGTGGAAGTGATGGCGAGGAAGAATTTGAGTGAGTCTTTTGATATTATTAATGGTTCGAGTTTATTTAACTACGTTTTAGCTTAACTTACTTTACGTATTTAGTACGAACTAATTGATAATTTTGTGTATCTGAATCCTCTCGTGGGTAGCGTATTGAAGTCTACGTGCCGTTAAATGATGATCCTGAGCATATTTGAGAAGCGTCGTGATAATTTAGAATTTATGTTGGTTCTCTTGGTTAAAATTATAGCGAGAGCTTAAATTAGGTTGAACTTATTTAAATCAAAAATGCTTTTCTTTACTTTAACTGAAATATTATTCTTCATTTCAGTGTTGGGAGCCTGGACAATCTTGCAAAACGTCGCAACACTACTTAAATCCCACTTTTTTTACTTCAATTATTCAGTCTCATCTCCATTTCAACGGGATTTTTCAACTCTCCTTCTCTCTGCCGGTTGAGAAGTGCCTTCCCACATTTTTTTCTAGAAGTGGCTAATTAATTCCTTTGAACAACAGGTGTCAATCCTCTTTCCATTGCATTCTTAAAGTCATCAAAGTTATTCTCTTTGAGTGTTATCTGGATTTAATATCTCGCGACATAAGCCGGTTTCCTTAAGTTTTACTCTTGATGGCATTCGAGTAGCTTCTATCCAGGGCAATGTCTCGCTCTGATCTTTGACTTAAGTTATGCAGAGGCTGATGGGTTGTGAAGGAACCAGCCTACCATCTTCCAACTTCAAAATCTTTTGAGGGCTTCAAACAGTTTGTTAATCCAGTGGCCTCTTCACACACAATCCTAGTTTTTCTCAAGCAATTGCTGGTTTTTTTCATACATCAGTCCACTCTTCCCGGCGGATAAATGGACGGTTTATGCTCTCCAACCGATGAATCTTTAAAAAATTGTTACTCTCTTCTTTCTTGACCAAGTCTGAATTTTCCATGTAGTATTCTTAACATCTTTAGTTAGATTTCAATGCGAGACTTCAATTCCGAGAAAATGCGTGGAGACACAGGATCTCCTGATTTGATTCGCGCAAACCTTAATTCCTCATCACTGAACCTTTTCTCTCGTGTCGGTTTACGTAATATTTTAGCTTCAGAATTCACTAGTTAGTACACCCCTGCATTTCTGAATATTTCTCAAAGGCACATTTTTAAGATGTTCCCATTCATTTACTCGTCCAATTTCACGGATTCATGCAACGTAACTGCCTGGCTGTGTCTCATTGATTTTTCAGTCTTTCCACTTCTTGTTTTGGCACATTCTCTTCAACTATCAGCCCTACTCCGCAGTTCGAATTCTCCTTCCCTGATTGAACCATTGAAGCACTCCCCGAATCGGTCGTGCAGGCAAACTCCTGTGTTAGAATATCATAACTACCCCTTGCTTCAAGACAGCGCCATCAACCATCATTCTGCAAGCTAGTGAAGTGAAAGTGTCTGTGATTATAACAAGTGCATGGTCAGTTGTGTGTTCAAAGTGTCAGTGATAAGTGTTCAACGAGGGATCGTCGATGGAAAGCAGAGTTCCTCCGCCGTTTGGACCTTGCAGTTGATTCTAAGGTAAGGGAACGACTCCTCTTGCAGGGTCAGGAGGTAGTGTGAAGGGATGCTCGTGAAACTTGAGATGTGGCATCCTTGTCACGATAGGGCCCCACGAAAGGGGCTTAAGGGACGAAAACTCTCTTAAGGGAAAATAGCACTTAAAGCATTGGTGGGAGAGGAAATTAAGGTGACTTAGATGAACAAATTAGGCAGGAAACTTAAAGTGAATAGGCTCTTAAGGGACAGAAATTTTTTCCCCCTCAAAATAAAATCTTGACTTGTTAGTTAAATAAGTGACAATAACACTGTTAGGCTTTTAAACCTCTTTGCATTATCTAATGTATTAAATACCTCAAATTAATTTTAGAAAGGGAAAATTGTGCCCGTATGAGTGACAAATCAACTGTAAAGAAATGAATGTAAAATTGTTGATTAAAATGTAATAAACTTTGTAGAAGGAATTGTAATATTCAATTGTTGAACATGTAACTGCTGGTTGTATCAATGACGTGTCATTTTTGTTTGAATTTTCTGTGATGTAAAATGTGAGCATGCCAAGTCTTTATTCATGTTATTCAATAAAAAAATGCCCTTGTGCAAGGCCTGTCAACGCTGGTTTTTTTTCTGAAGGCAGCGGTCGCCTGTTTTGAAGGCGTCGCTGTAACATGGCACAGTAGGACGTCCCCTGTTTATTCGTATGGATACTCAGGAGCGGCGTGACGGACCGGCCATCGGCCTTCGTCTCATTTCTGTGACGAATGCCGAAAAGTGGGCTCCAACGAGCTGGCATGATACCTCATTGGGTGGCACCAGGAAACTCATGCACTCTTTCTCTTCTCTCTCTCTTAACGTTCCAATGTTTTTCTCACTATTACATTGTCCTTTCGTTAAAGTTTATTTTTTGGCAGGTGTGGACACATTCCTGGAGAAGAACGACACTGCAGACTGCTACTTCCTTTGAATATGCGGTGAGTAAATCCCTTGGAATTCTCGCATTACCTTGTCTTTATATTTATTCAACTGTCATTTTAGTCTGTCAAAATAAAAGCTTCTTTGGTATTGACATTAATGCTGATGTGCATGATCATAACACTAGAGCCTCTAAGGATTTTAGGGTGGTCTCACATAGTCTCACCTTATTCAGCAAAAACCCTGTTCATGCTGGTGTGAGATTGTTTAACTGCTTGCCCCAAAAACTTAGGGAAGCTTGTCCTTTTTCAAGGTTTAAATTTCCACTGTTCCAATATCTTGTTAGCAAATCCTTCTATTCTGTCGATGAATTTCTGTCATCGAATTTGGGTTCCTGAACGATACTTTGTATTTTTATGTGAATTTTGGTGGCTGTTGTTTTATTTTTTGTCCTTTTTTGTATGTTATTGTGAATTGACTTGTTCTATACATGTTAACTGAATGTCCTGGAGCCAATAAAATATTATTATTATTATTATTATTGTGCTTCTTAACCGCGATCGTAATAGTTCAGAGTCAGTCTGACCTACATCCTCCCTCTTAGTAGGAGATACCGACAAACGTGCGGTACTCACGTCATCAGGTGGTTTATTATTATTTCTTATTATTATTGTGTAACCTCTCCAAGACAGCCCTATAAATTGAGGACCTTCTCTCGTCAGATTCGTTCGAAAAGAATTGTATCAGGACGGGTCAGAATCTCTGAGAATTGCTCGGTAATCGCACTCGAAGTCTCCCGCGGTAGCCATCATGCAGAGAAACGTGTTCAATTAGTTTTGATGTGCGCCTTGACGGTTATTTTACTTAAATACTAGAAGTTATTCCAGCCACAGTTTTCATGTGATGGTAACCTCTGCCTTCGCCAGTACCTCGTTATTTCATCCCGCTGCTTTTTCTGGACGATTTGAGGCGCGTTTTTCAACTATGCCCTCTCGGGAGGGGCAGTGTAAAAATTTGACGATTAAATTGGAGAAAGGCTATGGAATCTTTGGCGAAACTAGACGCTACTAACGAAAAGGGGAGGATAATGACATCTATGTAATTTTGTTTTGAGGAAGGCAATTTAAGCCTGAATCACACGATCATTTTTTTTCCGTCCCTTTTAAGGGATAGCTCCAATGATAGCTTTTCAGGGACCGTGACAATGATAGCTCGAGCTGTCATTTTCTGAATCACAGTCAATTTGGCCCACCCCTTTCTCCATCATTTTTTCCGTCCCTTTTCGCATCATTTTTATGTTAACTACTCGCATTCCATTGAAAGCCGAACGTGGCGTTAAGAGTCACTCTTTGCGGCCGAGCACTGATTGGCTAAATGGTGGAGTCAGCGAGGCCTCCAGGGACGGAAAAAGGGCCGTGACGGAATGGAATAAGCCATAGGGATCGCTATCGCTGGAGCCATCCCTGACTTTGTTCGGGTCACACGATCATTTTCGAGCGATCATTTGAGCTATCATTGGACATTTGAGCTATCATATCCCTTAAAAGGGACGGAAAAAATGATCGGGTGATTCGGTCATTAAACCCTATTATTTCGTATACCTAAAGACGTCACCTTGCATTCTAAATCAGTTGCGCACTACATTAGTATTGACGAGTATCTTATTAGACACTGACCAGGAATGGGCGACTCGGCGTAATTCCAACTTATTCAATATTTCTACAATTTTTTTACCGTATTCCAAAACGTGGGACACTTGGTCCGAGAAAATTAAGAGATCGGGAGGAGTGTTAATTCAGATTTAATTGCTTGGCATCAATTTATACTTTTCGACACGTCAGTTTTTAACAGCAAACACTGCCCATACCTACTGATAGCTACAAATCTTAAAATTTAACGAGTTAATTAACAAGGAGGATCTTTGTCACATTGGATTCTCGTAGGGTAATTAGTGTACTCGCTATAATTTTGTCAAGGCCTTGGTGCAGAAAAAGTCCCATGGGACCTCTCTTATAATAACCGATGTGGTAAAACTTAACATACAAAGTGAAAAAATGTAATAATTGTCTTGAATTCCCTGAAACTTGATTAAATTTCGCAGAATTAGTAGAGTGATGCTTAAAATTAGCAAAGCCAATAACGTGGATGTAAAAAAAAATTTTTGTTGGCATTAGGAGCAACTAGTCCACCAGAGTTTGATACTTCCTGTGGCAGTAGCAAACATCCCGATATCGGTGCAGCAACGCGTATTGAATGATTTAACATAATCACTGGATTAAAACAAGTAATTTCAAATTCAATATCCTGATTTATCTCGACTCTTTATTTCCGGATCTGTTTCTGGGGGAAGGGCCGTGGGTCAGAACAATAGCCAAAGAAAGGGGTGATGCAGCTTACAAGGGTCTACAACCAGCCCTGTTAAAAATGGAAGTAAACATACTTGAATTTTCATTTGCATTTAGGGGGATCAAAAGAGTGAGGATGTTGTAACAGAGTGATAAATCTTCCAAGAGAATAATTTATTCTTTCATTACAATTTACAATGCAATGGTTTAGGCAATTATTCAGGAGCATTTCCTATCACATAGCTACAAGATGCTGAATTTAGCCTAATCCCAGCCAGCACAATGTAGTAAATAGAACCAAAATATACAGAAACCTTCCATATATAAAGGAGAAATCAAATACGGAAAGGGAAATGATATATGTATATGGCAGTAGTAGAAAAGAGAAAAGATTGAGAAATAAAAGGGAAAGGTTTCCGCAATATGACCGAAACCATTTCTCTAACATCGAAAAGGGCGCTACGTAGCGGACATATGAGGAACTACGGCGGTCTTCGGGTACACTATCACCACCTATCGGCCATAAATAGTACCACATACGCTTCATAAACGCGCCATTTTTGAATTGTTATAACAGCATTATTGTAGCCTAGTCGTCCTTGCCCGTAAAAAATAACAGACGTAAGTTCAATTAGCGTTAACCGGATATAACACTAACATGAAAACTCTAAAAATTAATCAACTGATCTACTTAGCTATTAAAATACTTCGTAGTTGAGTAAAGCGTTTATTCAACCAGTAAGTAGATTGCAACTGAAATAAGGGATATAAACCAAATCATCTTGTAACAATTTCACAACCAAGGGAACTAGTGGTTTGGTTACTTTAAAAACACAACCCGAAATTAACATGAATAAACATCATACAAGATTGAACATGTTCTACAATTTTCTCATGACATTATTGCTAACTCTGAACAGAAGAAGGTTTCCTCGCATTCTAACATATATATTTTATTGTAACATGGGATTTTTTTTAACAGCAAAATAAAATTGGAAGTCTATTGGAACTGAACTTTATTCAGACACATTTGCAGCACCATTGTCTACATCCACCTTGGGAACTCCTGCCCGCATCCTTGCAAGGCGAAACCATTCGCCCATGCTCCTTCCCACTGTAAGGAGCTCAATCTGGGGTCCAGGGTTCCCCTTTGTTTTCAGCACCTCTGCAAAAAGAGTATGACATTAGCTACTGAAAATGTATAAGTGGTTGGCACTGCTTGTGATTAATTGCATAGGTAGTGCCACTTACCAAAAACCAAATTCATTATTGAGGGGAAATTGCTCTCAAATGAAATCTTCTTCTGATTTCGTCCCTTCATGCAGAATTGCATGCCTAATTCATTGCTGAACAGCAGTGACAGGACATCATTCACTGTCTTATTAATAGCAGTTTGATACAATTTGGCTGTTAGGTTCCTGAACAGCATATTGGAAGACCTCTCCCGTAGGTACTGCACCTAAAATGAAGAAAATCATTTCAGCCCGTTGCAAAAAAAAACTAGGTGCAAAACCATTTCATGTTAAAAAATGCCATACCATAAACTTTCTATATTTGCTATTGGAGCAAATTTCATTTTCAAAAACAGCCATGTCCTCAATTGTTTCCATGGGAAGTACATGTATTAACTCTCCCTCTTCAACATCCCCATTGGTGGGGAATTTCATTGCGTCCATTTTGAACGAAATGGCATTTATAGCTTCCTTCACTTCCTCTGTGCTTAACGCAATTTGTCCTCTTAACTCCCTCCTCAAGTCATTCTTCACCTCCTTTTTGAAGTCATCCATGACTTTGGTGATGAATGCCTTCAATTCTAAAACATGAAAAATACAATGTGAACATGAATAATAAATCATTATTGATCTCATAACATAACGTCATAAGTTAGAGTAAAATAAGTAAACTTGAGAGCTTACCAGTAGTAGGGCAATTGGTAGACCCAGATGCCACTTCGTCTACCATGTTGATGCTGTCACTAGGGCCACTGAAGAGCTCCTGCAAGTCAACTTGGCTTGCCTCTTGAGCCCTTTCACGGCTGGTGCCCGAGAAAGAAATGGGCTTCACACTGGGTCGCTTTGATGTGGACGGTTTATTTAATTCCACCACAGACACTTTATGGGGTGCTCTTGGCACTTTGGCACCAACCCTTGTGGTAATTGGTAGTTTTGAATTTTTATTTTCAATTTTTGAAGCAGCTGAGAAAGCACAACTGTATGAACTCTTCTGCTTCTCTGTCATGGTTAGCCCAAATGTGCGAGCCTCACCAGGCCTCTGGAGAGGCTTCGGCGGCTGAGTTGCAAGCACTGTTTTGCAAGAAGCTCCAACATTTGCCCTACTGAGCACATTATCTAGAAAGAAAAATCAATATCGAGATGAGCATGAGTCATTAAAAAGACTAAAACCAATATACAATTTGAAAGGAAACAATACCTGGAGGTGAAGGTGGATTACTTATTATGTCCTCATTGTCCACATATTCGGAGTCAGAGAGTGGCTCATTAGGATATCTAATATTCTTAGCTACCCTCTTTCTTTTCTCCCCCCCACTGCTGAGAGTAGCCACAAAAGTCTCCAGGTCACTCTCCTCACAATCAGCAACTTTAATCTCCAATTGAGTGGCACTGAGGAGATCATCTAAAATGAAAGATTAAGGACTGATGTATAAAAATAGTTCACAAACAATCAGATAACCTCATCAAAAAATTCTATAAAACTAACCAAATGGAGATGTGACGTATGTACAGAGAAGCAGGTCCCACGATTCAGCTGGCTGCTGCTCTCTCCTGATCATTTTTTGGACCACTGCATGTGGACATCCAACAGGTGGATACAAAATAAATTGACAGTTACCCTCCCTCACAAGCCAACATAGTGGTACTGTTTGTACAGTATTTTCTTCAAATCCTCTGTGAGGAAGAAACTCCACAACCACCCACGGCATTCTGAAATGACAAAATCAAAAATCAAACAAACCCAGTAGTAATAAATCATCACTGAGCTCCTGAGAGCCGTTCAGAGCCAAACTCAATACTACTTACTATTAGTATTGCCAATTAATTGTGTAGAATTTCAGCAACATAATATTGGGATATCAAGGTGGAAGATGGAATGAGAATTGCTTTTCCTCGGACATCAGTAAAATCCCACATTTGGTAACCAAGCAAATGACTGGCCATATATATCCCTGTATTATTTGAAGGTACAGGACAATCATAAAATGGGGAAACCTTATCAAATGGCTTACCCACTATACAAATCTCCCCATTTCTTGTCGCAATGAAATCCACTATCACTATCTCCCCACTTTTCATTATTATGCAGTTATTGGGTGCTTTATCTGACACAATTCCATTATTGAGAGGATATTGCGAATACTGAGGACCTTCCAGACCAAATGCAATTATTCTCAGATTGCCCATGCACTCTCGAATCTTGGAAATAGGATGCACTTTCTGTGAGAAGAGTGACTTCTCATGCAACCTCCGGACTATTTGAGGCAAGGGAAGATTTGGTTTTCTCACAAGCTTTTTTATTTGGGAGAGCTGGTTCTCAAATTTGAATGCACTGAACCTATCTAAAGGTCCATGAACCTTGCAATCATCCACTAAGTGGAGAAGGCCATGTACATTATAAGATAAACTTTCCTTTCCATACAGAACTTCACATTTCTTGACAAAGTATTCCAACAATGTCCTCGCATACTCCAAGTGACATGAGTAATCAGCAGAGATAAGAGCTCGAATGGCATAATGAAGAGCCAGGAAGTGCTTGAACGCTGATGGTGATAGAATTCCTTCAAGCAAATAGGGCCCTGTGTACACTAGGAACATCCTTAATTCTGTTGCCTTCCACCTCATCACCTCTTGCATTACCAGAGGTTTCCTTGCGAATTCTAACGGTACATGCCTTACAATGGAAAGAATACGCTCATTCAATGATGTCACTTTCCTGGCATGCATCCTAACATTGAGACTACCTTTCACCCAAGCAAGAAGCAGCTTCCTCATCACCCCAAGACAAACAAGGTGCATATACTCATAAGGGAATTGTGTGACCATTTTCGTTTCAGGTATATTCAACAAAGGTGAATTGCCAATATGATGATCTTCATCCTCCATACATGAAAAGCTCTCATCAGTCCTCAAAGGAGCATTCAGGTCATCAAAAACCACTCTCCTGTTATAATATTCGCCTTCCACAGTACATTTACCACATCCAAAGTACCCTGTGTGTGATTTTATCTGAGCTATGTAGGCACGTGCAGGAGCATCGCAGATATAGCATGTTACATTCACGGAAATGACCATGCCATTATACACCATACCATCTGTTATCAATCTTGTCATTTCTTCCACATACTTGGCTAAATATTCGGAGCATGATTTTGGCTTTTCATTCCCATGATAAATACCCACAACAAAGGGTGGAATAGAAGGGAAATCCTCTAGGCTCATTAAAATAGGCCACACCTGACTGTTTGAACTTTTAAATAACGGAAGGCCATCAAAGTTACATTGCAATTTTATAGTACCTGGTTCCAGTATAGAGGGGTTATCTTTCATTAAAGATACTAAGCCTTTCTCAACACCTATGTGACAGTAAGAGCCACCACCAATATTTTGAATGAAAATTGTACGAGGGGTCTTCAGAAGTGTTCTCGAGTCAGCAGGTAAATACATGAAACAGTGGTGTCCTCTGAGAATATTGAGAATTTCATTAATTTTCGTAACAGAAACACCTTTACTAGCCCATTGAGTCAGTTTCAGGAGGAAGTCAACATCATCCTCAGCATCATCTGTCTCGGAAGCATCTGAGACATCTGATACAGAAATATCTGATTCAGAGACCTCAGCTTCAGAGAAAGTTTCAGTGCCAGACCCATGCATACTTTCATTATCCTCAGAAGTAATGTCATGATCATCCTCCATTACAACATCTATGGGACGAATATCACGTAAATGATCTTGGGCCTCAGGAATAGCATTTACCATATCGAGTAAATTGTCTTCCACAATAGCATTTGCTTCAGTGGCTCTAAGCTGACGCCTGCGCCTCTCACTCAAAGATTCTAAGGGATACCTTCTGTTCATCATTTCAGAGATGAAAAATACAAAGATATTTAAAGCCAGTGATATACCTGGATTAGCCTATGAATGTAGATCTGCTTAACAACCTATAAGAAAGCCAAATTTTAATCCACAGGACATTAATATTGATAACAAATTAGCAGCTAAAAATAATGAAAAGGGAAGTATGCTTATGCCCATAAATACTGTAATGATAACACTTGACTTTGTTTTTCCACATATTTTTATTTGTAACGACCCAGGTTGCGACGTTCAACGTCATCTTCAGGACACCGAATGTCGAAACCCGGGTCGTTACTAATAAAAATATGTGGAAAAACAAAGTCAAGTGTTATCATTACAATGTTAACAGATTCCACCAAGTTACGCCTGATAATACCAATTACCCATAAATACTATTACTACAGCAAAATAATAAAATACAGACAAGTATGTTTCATCAGTTTTTGTATATACATTCTTCACCCCATGGCTGACAAGAATTCAACTATCATAGCGAAGGGGTTCATTGGTCAGGAGATGTCTAACCTGCTTGGTCATTTAATGCACCAATTCAGATTTCTCTTTTATTCACTGGGAAGCTATCAATCACTATGCATCTTCCAGAATGCATGTAATGTGGTTTCAGCAGACAATTCCAAGGAGAACACAAAACTCATGAGTGGTATAATAACATATGTGGGTTCCTTACCTTTAATATAAGGTATAAAAGATGGCTATCTGTGGTTAGGAAGGACGATAATAAGTTTTACAATGGCCCCAGGTAATAAATAACCTCCTACATTTCTATCTCCAACAAGGTTTCATGAACACGATGAGCATGGTTCACATAGTTCACAACTGATCTCTAAAGTAGTGACTGACTAGAGCAAAGGGCAACATTGTATAGTTATTCTTATTTAAAAAATGAAAAAAAAATGAAATAATAATTTTAAGAGGCAGCTTATTGATAACATCAAATTTCAATTTCTAAAATACAGGTAGTCTGAAAACTAGAGAAGTGTCATAGGGACCGCGAAATGTAAAACTTTTGTCTTGAAATATCTGTTAATGATGAGCACACCGCTCACCAGAGCAGAAAAATAATGAAGTAGTAATGAATAAAATATAGAATATTCACATCAGGTTTAATATGGAGAGGTCGAATGTCGATGAAAAAATGACTATTAGGCAGGAAATGGTTGTTGCAAAATTTTGGTCACTGCGACCTCAAGTTGAGGCCAAAGGAACCTATAACTCATCTATGGGTCATTTCAAGGTCCACGAATTCAGCATGACGTTTCTGAGATTATCATGAGCTAAACCTATGTTTTCCTCGGGTAGTTTCCAGCATTACAGCTGGCATCTTGAGGTTGAAGATTTTGACATAATGAAGCTAGAAATTCAAGTGAAACTTACTCGCCTTAACAATGTAGAAAATGAATTTATATCGCAGGAAAAAATTATAAAGTTAGCTCTATCACTGCGAGTCAATCAACACAATTATACTGTTATATAAATACAAAAATTATACTGTTAACTCTATCATTGTGAGTCCATCAACACAGATTCCACAGCTGCTCATGCATATTTATTAGAACAGTGAGAATAAGAACCTATGTTTGATGAATCTCACCGGCATATATGATGTCTAAAGAGCTACGTTCACAGAATATTGACTTAAAATCAAAGTAAAATGCACAATCTATTAAAGTGGATGGCATTCACTTAATCCGTAAGTCTTAAAGTTGGCGAGTTTTCGGGAAACCAAACCAAATAAAGAAGATATCTTGAAATATAAGGTATAAGAATAACTGCTACTTAGAGCTCATCCTTCAAGAAATACAGCGAAATAAAGGATTATATCTTATGTTAGGTTTACCCGAAAACTCGCATTACTTGGGATGTTTTAGGGTACTACGTTGGGTCATTACTTTTCAGCACATATTCAATCACTTGTATTTACCCAAAAATATTACACTAACTTTTAAATTGGATATATTGCACAGGATTGAAACGTATGTATGTACTACATAAACTACTTATTTAATTAGGTCACATGCCTCACTTCATTCGGGAAACAAACTACTCCGCTGTAATAACGAAATGAGAAAGGAAAAATACTCACTTCCAATGCTGAGGAATAGACAGCGACAATATTCCCCGAAATAATTTCACGACTCCGGGTAACTGAAGTCCAGATATGCCTTCGATTATTCGAGATACTATAAGCTCCAGTACTCCAATTCGGGCACAAAGCAAGACTGGTTTAGTTCCACTAGCGTTATTCCGCTAGAACATAGTAAAGAAATGCACAATTCATATACGAAGTAATAAAATGTAAGCAAAGATGGTTAAATAAAACTGCATTCTAGTATGTAATATAATAATAATGCAAGTCGACTTGGCCCCACGTGTCTAAACCCCGATAACCACAGTGGTATGCAAGGAATAATAACGAAATATAAATAAACGATACTCACTTCAAATGCAGATTCAATTGCTACAATAATCGTCGATGTAAAATTCAGGACGTGAGATGAACAGGTCCGATGATACAGGATACTTGGATCACTTCCACAGCTTCCACCACTACCACTCCAACAGCACGTTGTCAAAAGACTGGCTTGTTTCCTGTGGTTTCTGGTTGGTTCAAAGATCACTACCCTTACGGATTGGTTGGTTTGCGGAAGGGCATTTCGATGATTTCGAAATCGATTACTTCGATAGGCTTCTCGCGAATGTCTTCCGGTTTTAGCAGACGGAACGTCTCAAAGAGGGAATGCGGGGATGTCTCGTCCCCTAAAACTTGCCTCTTAAAGTGCAGCTGGATTGTGCTATAAAGTTGTTCTAAAATCAACATAAAATGTGTGATTCCGCAATAGCGTTAAGGGACCAAGGTCCTTAAAATTGAAGTAGCAGTAGTCACACATTAACAACCTTTCGCACACCAAGGTCCACCTTAAGAATTTCAAATGCTTGATAATATGTCAAAATCTGTTCCTTGTGTCGTGAAAAAAAATCTCAATCATCTATCAAGCTGCGGAAGTCAACCGAATATCAATTAATAATATATTCACTACATTGTCAGCATTAGATCCAAGTGATCTTATATGGGCTCTCTGCGTACCGAAAAGTTAGGGAAATTCTTACCCTGTAATTTCTCTAGCGATATATTTTCCCCGTTTTTTCCCTTTGGTTTCTGTAAGGAATATCTGCTGTGCTGGCTGGGATGACGTGCTTTAATATATTTTTCAGGACTTCTCATCCACCAAGCCTGAGAAAAAATACCAAGGGACCAGCAATGAACATTCGGAACAGCCTCTTCATGGCACGAACTGATCGACACTTATTTAGATTTCCTCGGCAGAAGTCCAGGCAATGAAATGGTAAGTCTTTGCATATTTTTTCATTAAAGCTTTTGTTTTATGAATATTAAATACCTCCCCACACAGCACAAAACGTTTTATTCACGTTTTAAAAGGTTCAAATGTCCGCATCAATAACGTTTTAATGTGGTTTTAAAAACGTGTTATTCTCGCCCTAGAAACGTTTTTTTCCGGTCTCAAAAACGTTTTTTTCCGGTGTCAGAAACGTTTCCATGCCGCAATGAGAACGTTTTTTTCGTGCTTAAATTACCCTTTTCCCACGAGAAAAGTTAAATTTGTCGTCCTCACATCTTCTGGGTATTCACTGCGTTATAGCTTCACTGGACAACAGTTTCGCTGACATTCCGCTCGGCGTCGAGTACAAGTCGAAGTGAGAACGACCCCGAGGAGAACAGCAAGTCAAGATGAGGTCATTATGACCTCCGAAATGACCATAATGACCTCATCTTGACTTCGTGTTCTCCTTGGGACTGGAATGCCAACGAATCTGCCATCCAATGAAGCCATTGAAAACCCGGGAGACGTGCGAACGCAAACTGGTCGAAGTCCCGGAAAGCTATGCACTAAAATGCTTCACACAGATCTTCACCTCACTGCGAAGCAGTTTTGTACGAAAAACATTGGTTACTCCAACATCAATGACCTTAACCTCCTACTTCAAGACATGGGTTTAAAAAAAGTTAATGAATTAAAGCATTAACTAGAAAATAGGTAGATATTTTTTTTATTTCAACCTACAATCAAAATAATTCACATTTTTCTTCAACATAGTGAAAAGTAGTAGAGGACGGAAATTATTGGGTACTTCAAAACAGGTGTTTAACATAAGGTAATGAACAAAATCACTTACAAGAAATATTATGTATAATGTAGAATTTCAACCTAAATTGAAAATGCCTCACATAATTCAAGAATCTGCATATACCTTAGGTGGAAATTATCAAAGAATTCTCAAGAACCACGAAGCGAAGTTCAGCCGGCATGCACTATCGCTTGTAAACATATCCTCGCTCACGAATCTATGATAGTGAAAACGACAAACAAATTAAAAATGCAGAAAAAATATTGCCATATAAAACTGTAAAAATATTGCCTCGAGATTGAAAGTAACCACAAGGTAAACCCAAAATGTTTTACACTTACCTTCCTCAAGTTGGAGTCAAAATGATAATGGCTGACGTTAACTTGAAAGAGGGGGCAAAGAGACGATCTGGCCGGTGAGCATGGAATGGGGAATTATGGGGCGGTAGCTGAAAAAAGACGTTTTTTAGACGTTTCGTTTGGTTTCGTTTTCGGATTGCGGCTGGAAACTCTGATCTGCTAATTTTGAAACCGATAAAAAACGTTTTACATTGGTATCGTTTTCGCTCTCTCCCAAAAAACGGTTTTTGGCAGTTTTGAGACCAAATAAAACGTTTTTAAACGGAAATGTGCCGTGTGGGTCTCACATTATTTCATATCCCAGCCATAATAGCCCATACCAAACCAAGACAACATAGTCTCAAATCCTAACATCATTAGAAATTATACATCTTTGCCTCTGGACCCTCTATCTCCAGAACTCGGGAAACTCTTCCCACGTGCCACATTGCGCATTGTTTTGTAAATATTCCAAAAGATTATGGAATATGGCATTGCTTTTACAGGAAGCCAAAAAAGGTATCCAAACAAATAGTAATAACATTAATCGCATCCTCCCTTTGCATAACATATTCAGTTAATTAATACCTACTTACTTTCATCTCAAGCTGATACAGGACTGTTAAGCCTTTTCGATAAGCCTTTACTTTTAGCATCCTATCTCACCAAACCCTCTGCCTCCTCTATGCTCACATTTTAAAGAGGGTCACCATTCTAGAATTCACCTACAGCATAATAATGTCAAATCTTGTTCAACAGCATGGGAGTAACCAGGGGGGAGGGCAATTCCCCCCCTGATTGAGACATTTCATCCCAAATCTACTGTATTGAGCCAGACAGGTTGATGCCTTGATCCTATATTCTACCTCGGTGCTGGAAAGGGCAACAATCATTTGTTTTCTGCTAACCCAGAAAATAGCAGCACCTGCCATCGTAAACCCAAAGCCTAGACATGATTTCCAGACAGTCACTCCCCAAGCTGCATCAACCGAACCTGTCAACTCTTCATCAGGCCTCTGATATTTCTAGTTAGTTTATTGTCCCCTACAAGGACCTCAGCATCTGCTTTACATTCACAAATTGCAATATTGCTACTCCTCAGTAGAGATGGGCCATTCTGAAAATTACCATGGTGATTTTTGTGAAAGTTACTGTAATTTTTTGTAATAATATTGACCTTTGTCTCAAATATTTTCATACCAATATATTCCAAACATATTATTTTAAGCCAAGTCTTTATACATTTCATACAATCTGTACCACTCATTTGTGGAAAAATTTTGTGAGGAATATTTGTGGGCATATCATTTTTAAGTTTGAATGAAAATTTCTCATAGCAAACAAAAGAACACCAAATTTTGTGAGGCTGCCATATTTGTACTTATTCTTCATTTCTAGATCCCAAGTGCATTAATGCAACAATAGTAAAAGTTTAGGTACTGAAAAATTAGTTAATTGTACTTACCATGGTAATTTACGTCAAATGAAAATTATGGTAAATAACCCATCTCTACTCCAATGTCTTGGTTACTGTGCTCATTTTCCTACACTGTAGGCCTATTTTCAGGCAGCTTGGAGTCATGACTCTCTACAGCGTATTTATTTACAAATGTGTATGAAATGTGAAGGATAACCTCAGTTCCTATGAGACTGGTGCAAATGTCCAATTCCATAATACTAGGAGGAAATATGATCTTGTTCTAACCCAATGCAGACTAAGTCATGTAATTCTTTTGATGTTTGAAAATTGCACTTTTTTAACCTTATTCCTATGCAAGCAAGAAAAGTTACCAGCCAGCATTTTAAAAGGGTTCTCTCCTCCTGGTTGATATCTAATGCTTTTTTTCCCTCAATGAATTTACTGAGTGTAAAAATATTGACATTTCCTTTTGATCTTGATGTTTAGTGTCGTTGTTGAAGACTATTTCAGTATATTTTTGCTTAAAGTCAAATTTATTATTTTCTTCTAATCTGCTACACAAGTACCTAATTACATTGCTCTACTTGTTCATTTGTGATATCCTAATCTGATGACCAGCCTTTTTTGTCATAAATATTGAAATTACTTGTTTCCTTATAATTTATCTTCATTCCATGTTTCCTGCTCTGAGTTTGTAATGAGTCTTCCCAAAGAGATCTTCACTTCAAGTCTTTTACTCTCCTTTCTAACCTTTGAATTATTTCTCCAAAGTGAATACATTAGCATCCCATAGCTGACATGGTTCAATTCTTTTTGAATGGCTACTATTTTTGGGTAAATATAAAGTGTGTGCCTCCCTTTGCCATGCTCATGAGTATTTTCATCTGATATCACCATGTGCACCAGCGCTTGTTGGGCTCCTTCCCTTTGACCAATCTGGCATGGGCCGACAAGGAACAATAGTAATTGCTCCTACCAGTTCAGCTGATGAAGCCATTGAAACATGCAAGCCCTTCCACTTTGTTCAGGTTTAAGTCCAATGGAAGAGTCATCAGTATTTCAGTTAGTAGCAGAGCCAATAACTAACGAAACAACCCCATTAAACGCCTCTACATCACACTGCCTCCAGTTTTACTCTACCTGCTACAGTGCAAGAAGACTGTCTCAGCCTTGTATAGGTTCTCTATAAAATGTCCACTTTTCCGAACACACACTAATTCCATTGATTACATAATACATAAATCTGTCCCTCACGACCTCATTCCTTTTAAAATAACAACATATGTATGTAATTTTCTCATTGCAGCTGCTGTTTATAGCATTCCAATCTCTTTCCAAAACCTAAAGAGATCTTCGCCTTAGCAGTCTTTCACTCTTTCCTAATCTAGATTTATTTCTCTCAAGTCAATCTTTTCTATCTCAACACACACATTTTGATACAATTTTCAGTTTCTGAAATTCATCCTTTTACAAGATGCTACCATTAAAATAAAAATCATTCAAATGCCTTGGTGTCAGTCGCATGCATGTGATGTTTTTTTTTATTTTTTGGAATTTCATTGTGTTTACATTTATCTGGCACTGTAATATTGTTATCCTAACCAATACAATGATTATTTTTAGGATTTCAGACCTCTCCATGATGTGAGGAAGATTATCCAAGAAGAAGAAGAAAGAAGTAATTGACTCTGTGAGATGAATGAAGAATGAAGTTGCATAACTTTTGATAAGTCTATAATGATGTATGAACATGTTTGTATCATATTCACTGTGATCATTTGAGAACACTCTCACCAATATGCAATTCCACTCCATGGAAATATTCATTTAAAACACTACCACGAACAATCACCATTTTTAGTTTGAGCTGTTAAATCATTCAAATGGCCAACATTAAGAGGTGCACTAGGTGAAACAACTCAGTCAGGCATTTCAGAGTAGAGCATAGCCAAAAGCAAATCTAGGCAGAACTTATTATTCAGTTCGAGACATGACAAAATGCAGGTTACACCGAGTGAATGCTGGTTGGTGTGTGAATGAATGTGTGGTTGCAGTGCATGTAGTTGCATGGTTTGGAGTAGTCGTACCTGTAGGAGGAGCTCTTAACTAAACTGCTTGAATGGAGTGATGTGTGTGAATGATGGTATTTTGTGTGCATGAGAAAATGTATACTTCATATAATGCTACCCACTGAAGCCAAGATTAGGTTAGTGTGAAGTATAGCAGGTAGTGCTAAACATCAGGTTTAACCATAGGTAGGTTTGAGCTGTGATACAAGGCAAGCAGGAAATAGTTGGCAGGAGATGCATAGCCAATTACACAATTACTACCACACACAAATTTACAGAGTTAATCAAACACACAAAATGTTCAGTATTTAAGTGGAACATTAGCATGATGCATAAGCTAATTTAGTGGTGGTACATTATTCACTTACAGATGACTGATGTTGCTCATGGTGGCAATAAAAGGGTGGCTGGGCTTTCCAAGGTTGATGTCCGAACCCCTTCGGCAGACACTCTTCCACCCCTCTACTGCTTTAAGTGGTAGCTATGTCATTTACTGCCACATCACGAGATCATACTACTTTCTCTTTCAATAGGTTTGTGTTCTCAGACATGTAACAGTTGTAAATCTGATCATTATATTTTCTGATATTTGTATTGAGGTAAAAGTGGTTTAATTGGGCGGATATGCTTTCCAAGTTTGCAGTTTCAACCCCATTGGCAGGAAGCCTGTCAACACTCACATTGCCAATGAAGATTGTCATTGGAGTGATCAACCCTGGCAAATGTCAGTAAATATTTTGATTAGTAACTGCAAATGTGTGTAAGATAGATAATATGATTGTTAAAGCGGTCTGTGAAGGTTTTGTGGGTTTCCCTTCGCTTTGGGCAAATGCCAGGCCAATACCACTCAACTATAAAAATAAAGATTATTGAACTGTTAATAACTGGCTTATCAATCATTTCACCTCCATGAGTAGAAAGCGGCTACCAGTGCAAAGCATTATTTATACTTTTGGATTGTGGTTGGTTGAAATCCAAATTAAGAGTCCAAGCCTTGAATCCTAATCCAAATCTCTAGTCCTAATCCTGTTTCCACCAAATTATGAATAGGTACCTATTCCTTTGCATCTGTAATTTATATAAACTTAAATAAAAAACTTTGGTACCCCTATCTTTATGTGCTCTTGCACATGATTTTGGCAGTTGCATACACGTGTTATTTATGTGCTACTGCATATGAACTGGTGAGTACTTCCAGGTTTTTATTCAACCTCAGAGAAATTGAATCATCAGCAATTAAGTTTTACTATAAAATTAAAATGAAAGTTAAACTGAACATGAGTAATCTTAGGCTATAACGCTAGAAAGGTGATGCATGGTCTCATGTATTGACTGCGTTATCTTTCTAGAGACGCAGGTGAAGTTTGACATTCTACAGTTCATGTTCTTCTGCAACTTCCTAATTTATGCAGCTCTTACAATACATGAGCCAAAACATAATCACATTGCATATTCGTAAGTACACAGCTACTTTCAGTGCAGCAGACAGTGTGTGACCACTCGCGTCTTAAAATAATGCTTGGTCATCTGAGTAGTGACACCTATTCTGATACCTTTACATTTTAATATTTATATATTGCAAGGAAATATTAACATTTTGCAACTTGTATAATGTTGAGGATTCCTATTTCCATTCACGGTCATGTGTGCGTGTGACATGGAAAGTAAGAAATAGCCTGTTCACTAGATATCCTAGAGGTCGGAATGCATAGATTTTTAAAAACTAAAATGGCAATAGATGGAATGGCTCACTCTTTGCAGCTACCAGGTACAGTTGATGAATGTGACATCACAGCGTTGGGCTCGGGGTGCAGTTTTGCAAATTTTAGTAGCTAATATCTCCGCTCATAGGCCACAATGGCATATAAAACTCCACAGAATTCATTTTTTCACTCTAATCTATGAAGACACAAATTATGTATCAAAACTATGGGTTATGCTTCGTTGATGTTCCTTGTTAGTTTTGAAGGACTTTTCGACTTATGCAGCATGTGTAGGAATACATCCATTACAAAACCTGGGAAGTGTCTTTAATGTAGCCACAGAAATTAATTCAGAATTACGATTGTAGGTGATACTAAAGCTATCCACAGAAAGCAGTGTAATTATGTCCTCTGATTTGATCAGCAGAAAACTGCCCTCTATTCACAACTTTATATGAAATTATAAATCTGTAAATGAAATGGATGGCACAGCCAAGAATGAACCTCAGGGGAATGGCATGGACCAGATAAGGATATATGACGAGTGAGGCAGGGGTTCCCACTGTAAGTACATAAAATAGGTGGTGCTGAATAAATATGCGGGAGGGTACAGAATAGTAGTAAGAGTTGTTTCCAGATCGAGCTACTATATGGAAGGAAAATGGTTTCAGAGATATCAAATGCATACGTAGTCCTGTCACGTATTTTCAAAGACATAGAAATTGATTGGGAGGCTCTATGGAGAGATGTAAAGTAGTGAGTGAAAATTGAGATATAGAGGAGTTTGATAATTGAGTAAGGAATGCAAAGAGTGAGGTTAAGGGTACAGGTGGTTCGTGTCTCCCCGTGGGCTAAAAACCTGCCTCCCAGTCTGAAGCCACGGGCTTATTGCCAGGAATGGTGGGTAGTGGGAAGGAAGGGAAAAGGATGGGAAGAGTTAGCAAACACAGCCACTAGGAGGCCGACACCATGAGTCAGATTGCTGTCAAAAGGACAACAATGGGCCCCGGCCTCCCCCTAGTCATCGTAGCTGTTGGGTTTCCCCAACTACGTTAGATGAGTCCCCGCCAGTATCGCTTACGCAAAAACTTACCATAAATCTGTTGAGAACTGGCGAAGCCCATTACCCACATTCTAGGAATAGGATGTCTGCCGACTCCCTTTCTGGGTAGACATTGTGTCGTCTGCCAGAGTACATCATCGTATCGGTGACCCGCCGGACCGAAGGATGGTCAATTCGGACCATTCATGGTCAAAGCGTGGGTCCCGTCACCTCAATACTCCCCATGAGGTTAAGGGTACAGTGGGAAGGGTAAGAAATTAGCAGTGGAGATTAGGAGAAGATGGAAAAGCTGGATGGAAGACATGGTAAGATTTGGGTGCATGCTAAAGAGGGTGATGGCAGATAGAGCACTGATCAAGGGCAGAACACAAAGGAGTACAGAAATTTTGGCTGATGCTAGGAGAGGCAGTGTGTGTGAGAAACTTGAAAGTATTTCAGCTGCAGGCAAGTAATTTTCCCCTTAAAGTGTAAAGTAATGGCAATGCAAAAAGCGAACAAACAGCCAACAGAAAACCAAATGAGGTATGTGAATGATATGAAGCACAAAGGAAAATATCCCTGTTAGTACTCATGATGAATAACAAATTCCATCAGGTTCATTATGAATCGGTTATATTTATTCCTCATACTTAAATCCTAACATATTTACCCTATGCCAAATAATTCTTTGGGATAAATAATAATGAGTACTTAATGAACTTTGGAGAGAATATCTGCCATCATAAAGAACTGAGATTTCTTCCTTAAATGTTCTCACAAGGGAACAAAATTAAAGCACTTGGAGTTACTAAATGGAACGAAATTTTAAAGTAATTGAAAGTCTTCTTACTGCCCACTTATTTATTCAGAGAAAAATCAAAACTCATATTGCAAAGCTTCGGCACCATCATCGTAGATCGTTTGAATATGTCTATATAAGTGAAAAAAAGGATGGTAAAAAATTATTTCTTATCATTCAAATGACCGTATTTCCAGCAACTCATCCCTTCCACACACACAATCATTACTGCATATCAGGTAAATGTTCGCATGCCCGAACCGAAGTTGATTCTTTTTCGGACACGCAAATATTTACCACATATCAATACATTGACATAAATAACACAGGTCAGACGCAATGTATTTCCCCACAAAGTTATACATAGAAAAAATACTCATCAGCTTCCCACGAATGCATCATTCCCATCGAACTTTTATATCGAGCAAAAATTTTTTCATGCTTTCGGTACTTTTTCAATCTCATTAAACGCCAAGACAAAACTTCATCAAAGACTATGCACCGGGAGTTAGTAGCAGTTTTGGGAATGGCCCACAGGTTACATAACTACTGAGTTATGCTTTTCGTCGAGCGGAAGTAGGCAGTTCCACTCTATCCACCGTCTACACACAGAATATTCCGAAAAAAACAAAAATACTTAAAAGATAAAATTACGATTGCGAAAGACAACCGATGTAACCTTGATGAGTTCTTCTAACGCTTTACACGATACATTTTATAGTGCAACCGAATGTGTGACCTCTCTCATGACGAAAAATATACCGTGTAAAGTGGCAAATTGTATAATTGCCTGCATGACTGAACTGGAAATAAAACCTGCTCTAATTCTGTTCATTTTCTTGTACAATCTATGACACATTCGTTTGTGAAATAAAATGTACCGAGTAAAGAAGCCTTGACGGGATATCTAAAAGGAATCCCCACGAATGTAAACTAAGTAAATTTTACACTGATGTCCCAAGTACAGTTACGGGCCTTTGGCGTTCGTAACTACTGATTCCAAACCTCTGCTTGTGAGCACAATTTCCAGCTCTGGAAAACGACCTAAGTAGGTGAATAAAATCAAAACAATTCCTACGCGTTCTACGCATTCAGCTTATTTTACAAGTTCGCATTCTCCTCGCTAGAGTTTCAAAGTAACAAAATGGCGACATCAACAAAGGTGGACTAAGGACCTGTCAATTTGTGTTTGTGAACGTCTTTAATTCTAAGAAACTGGATATGTTAAGTCATTGTCTTACCATTTCATCATTAAGTGATAGCCAAAGTTCCGGTCCCTACAGTGAATGACATGTGATCTTAAAGTTTACAATTACATTCAGAATGTTTTGCTGTATAAGGAACTGTTTTGATGGACTTGGTTTTACTAGTGCCAGTGTCCCCCGCAAGGAAATCAACCCTATACTTCTCGATAACACTCACATGGGTAAGCTTAGGCGTAATAATTGGAGAAAATTGTGCATGTAAGAGATCGTAATTAAATGAAGCTACGTTCAGCCGATCGATTATTATTGTGATTGTTAACATGTATCTTTTTGAAAAGTATTTTTCCTGCGAGCTATTTCTTGCAATACCGACAATAGCGGTAGAAAGAAGCTCAAGATGACTAGCTCCTAATTTATTTTCAGGCCATGAAGTTGTAATTGTGAAAAATGGTCATCGTATATGTGGTACCGGTGGGGCCTTAGCTAGTGCACCCTTGGTGCAGAGCAAGTCCTACTTTGAGGTGAAGATACAGCAATCAGGTGCTTATACGCAATTTAGACTGCAATGACAATTATTTTTATCATAAAACGTGCGATTCTACCCTGCTAATTCCTATAATTTCATTAGGCATATGGGGTGTGGGAATAGCGACGGAGAATGCAGATTTAAATTCCGCACCTGGTGGCAATGATCAAGAATCGTGGGTTCTATGCTCTGATTCAACAATGAGGCATGGGAAGGAAGAATTAAGGAAGATCGGGGAAACTATTCAAGAGGGAGATGTGCTGGTAAGTTGTTCATAATTTAGGTGTTTGGCACGTCGCTAAATAAGCCCACATCGGTGTTAATTATTAAAAATCATATTCCAGGGAATTTCATATGACCATATTGAACTTAATTTTTTCCTAAATGGGAAGCCAATGAACAATCCTATCACTGGCATTCGTGGGACCGTTTATCCTGCTCTTTATGGTATGTCATAATTTTTATGTGATCCATGGATTGGATTTTAAAAAGATGGCTTAACATTCATTTCAATTTCTTTTCAGTGGATGATGGCGCAATATTAGACATCGTGTTGGATAATTTCCACCATCCTATGCCCATGGGATTCGAAAAGATACTAATAGAGCAGTCTCTCCTGTGAATAACATGTGGTTGAGTTCACTGCTCTGAGAAGTGGATCTGAATATCCTGTAATTATATTGTGTAGTACTTAATGAGCAGTGAAATGAGTTGCTTGCAGTGAAAAATATCTATTCCTTGACACTAACAATGCAAGCTGAATGTTTCCACAAGTTAATCTCTCTGACTGCAGTGTCAATTTGAACTGAATGTTGATGTCAGAAGCTGATTTGGCCCTAGGGGATACAAAAATCTAATCATAATTTTGTCCTATACTCCTACTACATCTTACATGATGCTTATTGAGGAAAAATTATAATGCCCTGTTTGTTTCCTTAGTAATTATTAATAAACGTTTTATAATTTAAAAAAAGTTGCTTTGAAGAATGATTTTTCTCTCTCATCATACCACCTCAAGCCTTCAGTCTCCTTCACAATTAACCTCAGCTCTCTATAACCATGCCTCTGCTTTTAATATCACTTGACAGAATTGCAGAGAGGTCATCTAACTGAATAGGTCTTGGCCTGCTCATTCCTCTAAAGTGGGGAAGCATCTTAGTGTATTCCTTGTGTCTTGAAGTCTGTTACTGTAAAATTAACTTGACTTTCTCACTCCAATTCTTTTAACTATCAAAATTTGAACATGCTCCTCTCCACAGATCAATATGCTTGTCTTCCTAAGAGTTAGTATGTAAAAAAACTGATGTTTCATGGCATGATGTACCCTAAGTATTTTCTATGTGATTCATTGCTTCATTTGGTGCTTTCAGTGTCTGATTCCTTAGTTATCAAAGCAGGTGCATTTCATTAATTCATTTCTGTATTCTACCAGCTGATGGATCGGTTTATGGACAGTTCTTATTATGTCCTGATATCTGGCAAGTAGTTCTGCTTTACCTCCTATATGTGACCCACCATTAGATCGCTTATTAAAATCCTAATATTGTCTTTCTCTTTCATTCATTAATTCTTATCCTCAAACATGCTTCCCTAATGCACTCCCCTCTATTACCCTCCTCAAAATTACCCCCTTTCGCAACATCCTCCTCCGAGCCTCCAAATACAGCCTCTCCAACCAGGTGTCATTAATAATCATTTAACATTTCACTGCACTCTGTCAAAGGAAACTCCCATTCTAAATTGTGTCCTCCAATGACTTGGAGCTCTCAAGACATGGGTCATTTCCTACCTGAGCATCCTGATATCCCTAGATGATCAATTTGCAAAGTATTCTCAAATAATAACTGAGAATCATGTTACTCCTTCATCTAATAAAACTTTTGCCTTATGCATAGTAGAACAAATAAGATGGAACAAGTAAAATGAAATGATGAAATCGTTTCAGGCTTAACTTGGTGGAAATGCGATATATCCATGATAATGTTACTATTGATATTAATGATAATGGTACTATTGTTGTTATATTTTATCATGGATAAAATGAAATGAGATTATGGACAGCTCTTATTCTAAAGTCTCCATTTCTGGCATATTGTGTTGAACATTCTGATTTCCCAAGACAACCAATATTGTTGGCATTGCAACACTGTAGTCATTGTGTTATTATGCATTTTCTTCATATTGTTAATTATATGGAGGCCAGGTTGGCCTGATTAAATTACCCTCATAGCTGGACTGGTCTAAGCAATCAGAATCACTTTCAGGAGTGCCTATCATGCCAGATAAATTTAAGTGTAAAGGCTGGTGGAAAGTGAGTCCATGCTGCATCAAAATCACTGACATTTGAAATTTCACCACCAGTGCCACCAGAGCATTTAGCAATCAACCAACACAGACGAGCAGTTACTTGATGTAGGTAATCATATTGATAGGCATTTCCTGTAGTACAATAAATGCAGCGAAACCTATGGCAAAAAAAAGAAAAAACTTTAAATTGACCTGACGAAAGGAACTAGAGTTGGAAGCTACTTATTTGTACATTAAAGAGCATAAATGTATAGATATTCTTTAAAACAGCATGAAAAGAAGGGGATTCCAGTGAACCTAAGGTAATGTGTTCATATGTTGTGAATACAGTGAGATCACTAAAATATTGTTTTTTCTCCTCACCTAAGCGTTTGTCTTGTAGTGACAATTAGGTACTACCATGAATTTGTTTGCATCTAATAAGAAAAGTGCCGGAAAGCAAACCAGTTACAAATTTGGTTTCTTTTGAAATACTGTTCCTTAATTCTATTTTGATATGCAATATGAATAAACAGGTACATTTTACATACATTTTAAGTGACTCAAAGTGGTTATTATGGATTTCCTGTGCCTTGCCACATTCAACATCACAGCAGAAACTTTCGAAGTCGGTCCAATATCATCAGCCACGTAGATTATTATCTGGCAGCATGAATTCTGGACAAAAAGCAATTATGTGGCAAGGTAGCCACTCTTGATTAGGGTAACTACTGAGAACCAGAGGTTGGTTCTATATTAGCTATGTGCTACTGATGTCCATACCTGGCCTTTTGGCCCTAAGTTCAGAGTATCACTGGATAAAGGGCTAAATACAAGTTGTCCCAAGAACTAAAATAGGAATTCCACAAAAGGATCCACAATTTTTTTGGGGGAAGTTCTCCTCAGTAATTGAAAATGATGATCTCCCAAGAAAAGGTGGGCCCACCATTCCTTCCCTCACTATCTTTCCAGTCAAATGGTAATTCCACTGAGAATCTCCACACTTCTACAAGTCAATTTGCATACCCAGACAAGACTGCTCATACTGCTTTCTGTCATATTTCAACTTGACGATCATTGTGGAAAAGCTGCCTGGCTTAATTAGTGATACATGAGAAGTTTGAATTAAAATTCCAAATGTATTGCGTGGGAAATCTCAAGTTAGAAGCATGTCGTATTTAACGCAATAATAGAACTTTCTTTATACATATGTCCAGGAGCAAGAGCTCCAACTGAGCAACATAAGTGGAGTGAACAATTAGTATCCTCATTTGATTAGTCATGGGTATTCTCAAATTTTGGTTTAGGAATACAATTTAGTTTAGGAATGATTTTTCAGTCAATAACACTAATGGAAGAGTATCACAACTACACAAGCAAATACTGATGGGGTACATTTAGAAACATACGTCATTCGTGATCTGCAACATTTCTCAAAGCGTTTTGAATGGAAGGCATCAAGTGTACATATTCAGCGACAAAGAAAGATCTGTAGGTGTGGAAAGGAAACTAATTGACACTTCCACTGATTATCCCAGGAACCAACAACCTTCAGCAACACACCACAGCCATTTGGTGCTGAGTCAATATAACCAAATTTTGGCTCCTCTTTGCCTCCCTTTTGTAATCAAACTAGAGCCATTGACTCACTTCCCATTAATGTACCATTCTTAGGTAGCATTTGTATTTTAACTATGAGTGTCTTTCAAAGTTATTGGAACTTTTGCTGCAAGGAATAAATAATTTTTGCCATCACATTTACCTGATTTTGGACTTCCAGGAGCTGTCACGAGCTCCTGGAAGTGAGTATTGTAACTACATATTTTGATACAGCTGGCATAAGGCAGAGATCAAGTTTACATATAGATTACTCATTTCCAAGAAAGTAATCAACAAGGTCTTAACAAAAAACTTAGTCAAACTGGAATCTTGCAGGATTAAATTCAAAAATAGCGACTTACATGAGTTATCACATGCAAAAACTAGTTACCGATGGTATTATCTTTCATGGTTGGAGTGACACCCAGCATCCTACAAGGAAGCATGACTGGCCCCTTTTTACACATTACTTGAGTATAAAATCTACGTTCTCAAATTAGAGGTACAATGCAGTCGTCTTCCACCAATGGTGAAGATGCAAACTTAGACGTCCAATGATTGGACCTTACGTTGGCCATTCTTAGCGCCATAAGTGGAGGCTTTAACTATATATTAGTAAACACACTACAGTGCACTTCTAGCAAAGTAATCCCACTAACAGCATATCTACACTGTGAACATACTGTGAGCATTTGAAACCCTGGACAGAAGGATTTAACCTGGGAAAATTATAAAATATCATAGAAAGCAGCGTGATTCATTAAAAGCTGCTTTCAGAGAACAGAGTGTTTCATAGCTTTTAGATTGATTAGGCTGGGCACCACTAGACTCAAAGAGGCTGCATGCTAGGCTTAGTTTACTTCAGAAATTCAGAATAGGTGTCTCTCAATGAGGCACGGTGAATATACTTTGATACTGCTCTACATCTCTAGGTCCAACAGAAGAGATAAAATAAGAAAGATACCTTGCCAAACATATAGGTACAAACATTAATTTTTTCCACGCACAATAAGTGACATGATAAAAAGTGAACTCCCCTCAAGAAACTCCCAAAATACACTTCTACATTTCACCTCTCTACAAGCCTCTCCTTAACACTGCAGGTGCTCTAACATCCCTTGACGCTCGCATACGCAGTTGCTCACTGGGTAGTTTGTAGATGCTTTCCAGGGCTGGATAACTCACAGCTTGAGCCGAGCATTACAATGGTAAACTATGCTCTATTTTTGCTATTCCACCCTAAGAACAGTCTTAGGTAAATATATCAGCACTGTAGGTCTTCATTTATTTCATTGTAGCCCAGCTGAGAGTTACTCATAAATGAGATCCAGAAGTCATATTGGGTTTTACAAGTCAAATAAATGAGGAAAAATTTGTACAATCTATTTTATTTCTCTTGATATGGATACACTCACTTGTTTCGTACCCCTTTGATCCATCAAGACCAACTCTACTAGGGTGGACGGGTGTATTTCGCACATTCAGTCTCCCTCTACATTAAACTTTGTTGGACATGTGCACACATATAAGTACAGTTCTGCTAAGTCTCACAGAGACTTGCACAAGTTATACACAACAGCATTTTTCAAATGGGTTATCTACCAGCCACGAGTTGTGAAACATGAATGGCGGAGACAATTTCGCTACCTAAATGTGAGGTTTCAGAGCACACTTCTACAAGTATCATTCAATCTCTCATTCACAACGCACACCTTGCATCCACTCAAAAAGAAGTATTAATACACCTGGAGTGTTTGAGGATGCATTTGAGTAGGTGTATCATTCTTCACAAGAGAGCACATTCACACAGGGTAACACAACCCTTTGCACCACAAGAACAAGACTAACTATCACATGTTTGTATATACAAGTAATTTTTCATTCATATGCAACACGGTGCCACATACTGTACTGAACTAACATGGTGCACATATGCTTTACTTTGATTTAAATACAACCCAAGATTTCCTCACCAAATGTGAACTGTGTACAGCCACATTATTAGAGTAGACTATTTAATATTGCATGGCAATAACTTCAGAACATTCAGTCAAGAAGAGCAATGTTTCTCAACTATAATTTTAATGAAGGTTCTACATTCAAGCATTTGTGCTGCAAACAGCAGTAACACCTTTAGAGTCATTGGAAGAAAGGAAAAATATATACACACATTTCTGATAATAACATCCGAGGGTATATGCTTGTCATCATCACCAATATGAGCATAAATGTTGCGAGCAAAAAAATCATTTTTTTGTACCCCCAGATTTTTTGTTGTATAATTACACCAATTAACAAAACTAATCCATAATGTAAAATCATTAAAAAATGGACGTAGGCATTCGCCAGAGACACAAGAGGGGAGAAGGTATGTATATACAAATAGTTTAAATACAAGACATTTGTCATATACTCATTAAATATTACAGAAACCATAGTAATACGATAGTTTGATTGTATTCACATGCATCAGAAGCATTAAAAGTGATTCATGTCGTAACAATTAATTTATCTCTTTAAGAAAAACAATAATTTAATGGCACACATTAATAACAAATTTTAATTGTGCACACTTTTTACAATATGTTTACTGAGCAAACAAACACACAATGAAATAATATTGGCATGATTGCTTTAAATATTTCCCCAGTAGATAACATTAAAATAAATGGCATGACAGTGGAAATCAGACCACAGGAGTCTGATTGGATTCAAATGACTAAAAGTAGACAGGAATGTTGAGAGTATAGGCACTAAAATGGTGAGCAGATGAGTGATGGAGGAGAATGATTAGGGGTGATGAGCCAATCCAAAAAGAACACCCAGCAAATCAAAGGTACTGATAGAGATGGGCAATTAACCATGATTTTTATTCCATGTAAATTACCACAGTGAACTATGAAAATCACCATAATTTTTTTATTATCAGCAATTATTAGTTAATGGAGGACTGACGGTAGTTTGATCAAAATGTCAGTTCTCCAAGAAATCATAGACTCTCATTGTAAAGGGAGATATCTTGATCTTCCAAAGACACCAAAATATCAGCCCCTTACCACACTACTTTCCAAGATCTTTAATGAAGAATACATGCCATTTCACATGGAAAGTGGCACTCGCACTTCAGAGAGACCATTTTTAAAAATTGAAGAATTTCTAACACCTAGATCTCTGCAAAAAATTAACAGTGAGAAGTTTGTATGCTTTCTCGACACTATTTTTTTTAAATAAATCATATTGTCACCGCAGTAATGTTTTCAGAATCGCAAAAAACCTTCTGTAGAGAGTTTTAAACGTACCGAGTGAAAAAATGAATCAAATTGAAGACTTATGTTGATTTACTCAGAATTCCAGTCATGTAAAAGAAAAACATTGCACCATTATTAACACAATATGTCATTCAGGCTTCCTACAGCTGCTGAAATTAAAACGTATAATTTGAATGCGGTCTCCATCATGACTAGGAAACCATCTCGCTCAAAGTACCTTAATAGGTAAGCCAATAGCAGTTGTAACGGATTAACAATATTTAAACCATTACCAGTGCCGCAACAATGCAATAGCATGAACGGAAACAAAAAATATGGTAAGCCACTCACAGTTAGGCTTTCTTTTGTCGTGGTATCAGAAATTTTCACTCTAACTGTCCAAATGATAACCCCACAAATATTTCAGACGTAAAAATCAAAGAGTTCAACAATAGTACATGCCCTTAGTTAAAATAAAACCAGAATGACACATACGCTTGGCTTAAAAGGATGTCTGGAAAATATTTGTAAGAAAATATCAGAATATTGCCAAATATTATGATAATTTTCAGGGTTTGCCATAATTTACGAAAAATACCTCAGAATGACCCATCCCTAGGTACAGAAGATTTAAGAAATGTTGGCTCCACACCACTATTTGAAGATAAGATAAATGGATATGATAATTTAGGAATATACAATAATGAATGCTCACTCTTGTGGACCTAATTCACAAAGAGTGTTCTCAAGAAATTAAAAAAAAATATTAACTTCAAAGTTTAGCTTCTCCAATTTAAAAAATTCTACATTTTAACTGTTAATGAGATGAAATAATGAACGTAAAACTGATTCTAATGTTGAGAGGAAAATGATAAAACAAATAATTAGCTAAAAATGATAAATGAGGAGCTACTCCTATATCTAATACGTGTACATGTAATGAAATGAAAAGAAGGAATGTACATTTAGGAATTAGAACTTATGAACTTCAGGTGATGAAAGCTCTGAAGTCATGATATGGAAAATGTTCGATATGAATAAATACATCAGCAATAGAGAATGTTAAACATGAAACTTTAAACTATGCAATCACTTATCATGGGCGAGTCTGATATGAACACATGATTGCACAAGCAATGCCAGGTGCATTGCTGGATAAACTGCACTAGTATTTCCTGTCCGGCAACCACAACAACAAAGGCATGTGAAAACCTACAAGTTTATCTTTTATCATCCAAATGGAAAAAAGCTAGTCACCACAATGGTCCAGAACTCATGCCTACTTTATGTTTATCACTATCAAAAGAGCAGAATCACAGAAAAAATTACAAACATACCTGAAAACAATGCAAAAAAGAACTAAGACAGGCACTAAGGTACACAACATTTCATAGAAGCCATATCCCATTAAAATCATACAACATAGGCATACTTTTGCAGAATGTATAGGTCACTATGCGAGAAAAATCTAAGCTTGACAAAAATTATTTAAAAAATAATAAAAAAATAGATATGAAAAATGCCAACCAACCACTCAACATGATTAATTCACCTTTTAAAAAACAGTTTCTGACCTAGTTAAGTTCTTACTACTACTAGGTAAGCTCATTATCCAGTCTTGTACCAAGGAACTTAACTGTGAACATAATGGATGAGGCGACATTCAGAATCAATATTGTGGTTTTGATACTATGTACAGTACTTTCTGCGAGAGAGCTTTATTTTACCTGTGAAACATAAATATTGCAGCTTTAACAAGGTAAATTCTTAAATGCAACATTGGGAAAAATAATAATGCATTTTACTTGACCACAACCTAAACCATAAAAGTCATTTAATAATAATAACGGATAAAAAGGGCGTAGTTAGAAATGCTACACTTATTAGCAAAATCTGGGTAAAAGACGCAGGCTTCAACCATCAGGATTAGGTTTGTATGACCTGGTGAGTTTATTTTTGACAGGTCACCAGCAAAATGAAATACATAGCTTTTTCAAGTAAGTCTCATTTTAAGTTTGTTACAAATGCACCTTAAATTGGCAATGTTGCTGTATAAGAAATATTTTCTTTAAAATAAAACAACAATGGAGTTCATTAAATAAGAGCTAACAACATCACAAAGGTACCAACCTAAAATATTTTGTATCCTCATGTGATAATCCTGGGATGAAAGAGAAATTCCCAAAACTGCATTCTTATAGCTTCTCTAACATTCAGATTCAAATAGTGAATGTTGACTAATAAGTAAAACGCTATCTACTAGCAACAAAGACCACAAAAAGATGACATGGATTAAAAGTAATTGGTCTTTCAGGATCTTAGCGTTTATTGAAAAACTGAATTGCAATTGAGAATCTCAACTCACTCTCAAAATAAAAATTAGTTGATATACTGGGATGAAACAAGAATCGAAGAAAATTAATCAATGAGAAATAGGCTGAATTAGGGCAGGGGGGGGGAGTGGTCTAGATAAAATATGGTTTGTTGACCAGCTGTTTGCGTGAGGGCAAAAGTAATTCTTAGAAAACCAAGCCAATAATGATATGTAATCCCTAAAATATGGATGTAGTGGTACTTGAGACAAAAAAAGAAATACAAGGAAGGACAATCTGGATAGACAGCAGAGCAAAGCAATATTCACACATATCCTCTCTCTATTGTTTCCATACTTCTAAAAGTATTATCAGCAAAAGGCATTCAATGCCATGATGATACTATTCGATATTCTGAAAAGATCAATAACTATGGTGAAAAAGATGGTTGTTTGTGACATGTCATCACACTAAAAAGAGCTCCTTCAGAGACAATTATTGAGGCAGATCATGTAACAAAGAAAACTGGTGAGATGTCAAGCCAAAAAAAAAATAATTTTGACGCAATTTTTAAGAAATTGCACATAATAGCAGCAAAATTCCTAGGCCAATCCAAATTTTTGTTTCCTGTAACATTCCCCCTTTGGTGACAAATAGTCATGACAATTCATGAGATGGGGTTGAAGAATCCATTAGCTCTGACTTCTCTGAGTAAAGGAAAGTCTAATTAATCTCTATCATAAGAAAGGGAACTTTTGCTCTCCTCAGAAAATGGGTCCCACCAGAAGAATGGGAACTTTGGGGACTGGAATTTAAGAGCTCGGAAAAGTTTCAGAGCCAACCAGACCAAAACTGAGACTTTAAAGGCCATCTTTTTAAGGTTCAAAGGTTCAGGATTAGTCTCCATTAATTTGATAAAACACACGTCATTCAATAAATTGCTTCTTCCACCTGTTTTGCTGCACTGAGTCAGGTTGAAAAGGATTGCATTGGGTACTTTTCTACCTGTCACAATGCAGGCCCCGCAGAGCAAAAACCAAATCTTAGGAAAGGTCAGACACACCTTAACGCAGGTAAATAACTAGCTGAGCTCAATAAACAATTACGGAATAGTTTTTACTTAATTTTTTAGCTACTTAATTTTTCATGATCACAAAATGAAAGAATTCCCTAAAAGAGAGCCAGAATTGGCATCCAACATCAGATGAGGGGATTTTGATCATTGCTGATAACAATGGATGGCACTGAAAAGCATATCGGAGTGCATTTAATTTTGAGAAAAAGAAAAGTGGGAGTACAGCAACTGAAAAAAGAGTTTAGACAATGAACTCAAACAGTGTTCAAGTTACCCATAATAGGCAGAATGGAGGGCTAGATGGAAATTTTTGAAAACGAGTATTCCTTCCTCTTAGTTTAATGAAAAACATCCAATCAACTGTTTATTAATAATTTCAGTTAATATTGTTTCAGATGAAAGAATAAAGCATGGTAAAATAATACAGAGGTTTGGAAAAAAATTAAAGGATTTCAGAAAAGAGGAAAATGTTGGTGGGTCATTGAATTTTGAGAATACCTGGACTAGCCAGAGATTACACCATCACCTAAAAATGCACGTAAGCATGAAATTCCACTATGGAAAAATAATTACCTTTGACTGGCACTCGAACCCAGATCCCTCAATTTCACACTGAGTGCATAAGCTAGTTTAGCTACTGAGGCATCCTCTTGCCCTTGGAACTTTAGATAACTAGAAAGGAACAAGTTGCTCAAAACTGCTGGAAATATTTTGTTGCTGAGGCAGTCCAAAGTTTCCACTAAGCACCACCACCCACGAGGTTAGAGCCACACATAGAAAATGGAGGTGTGTTGGCTCTTTTGACAAAATTTGAGAATATTGGGATAACCCATGGAAATACTTTTATGGCATCACCCTTAAAAGTGACACTATTTTCTGGCAGTTGTGAACAATTTGCTCCTTCGAGAGCCCATAAAAATCCACAGGAGAGAACACCTCAATAGCTTACCTGGCTAAAGAACTAGGTGCAATATCTAGGGATCTGGATTCAAACCTTAATCAAAGCTGATGATATTTCCCTCTCCGGCATTTTGCACATGAGGCAATGTTCAAGCTTCAACACGAAAAACAAAATTTACAAAGGATAAATAAAAAACTGTAATGGAGAAAGATAGAAAACTCGAATAAATTGTTAAAATTCAGGCCAGAGCATGTCTGTTCACAGTGAAGTTAATGGTAGTATTGACATTGAACCAGAGAAAATTATAGATTTTTAATCTGAAGTTCGAATCTTAAAGATTTTTAAGTGTACGTTCATAATTTCCAATAGGGTATGCTTGAAATTATAAAATTCACAAAGTTCCTTTGCAAAAGTTTTAACATTGATGTATCTATTTACATAACTTTTGTTTCAACATCATCAAAATTAAAACAGACCAGAAGAAGGGGAGAAAAGAGGACGGGAGGGCACATTTTCTGCAAAATACATTGAGAATCAGAAGTACTGGTTTTAACGTCCAATCATAAGAAAAAATCATAGGGATGAGAGGAAGTTAAAGAACTAAAGCATGTTGAAAACCATACGATGACTATGCCGATTACAATAGCAGTAAATGTGTCCCTGGAATGTCCTATAATACTAATGAAAGTTTGATCTTCCAGTGTCCACAATCATAAACACATAAGTTCTCAGAATGTTGAATGTCCAAGCTCGCTAAAAAAATACCCCAGAGAAAAAAAGCAGAGGCATTTTTCGAAGAATGAACAATCCACCAGCATTGCTGGAATAGCACTGTAACTATGAAAACCCACTGTTAAGAAAGGTTGGCAATGAGGACAGAAGAAACTAAATTTATTAAGGAAAAGGAAGGAAAACTAATGGGCATTAGGGAGGGGGAGGAAGGAGGCAAGATTTATGTTGAGGATGGCAATGGTATAAGTAAAGACTTAGTCAGAACTTGAATCAAAAGACAAATTATCCCTCAACACCAATATTAAGAACATAAATATCTCTATTGATAAAACCTATGATAGGAAGTTCAGCTGCTAAGTAAATTAACTGAAACATCTAATTTAGTTGGTTTCAACAGGTTGAAATAATGCTTGAAAGTTGAATAGCTAAGAAGATTAAAGATGGAGGAGTGGATGATGTGAGAGGTTGAGGAAGACTGAGATGACATTGAAAGAATGTGGAGGAAAATACCCCCTAGTGAAAGAATATTGCTAGTCTTAAGAGCAGGAGATTACATATGAAGCAACGCATGACGTTAACAGAGCAAAAGATGTGCAAGGATAGTGCAGAGTGGGGTAAATTATTGAAGTAGAGTCAGCATTGCAAGCCTAGCACCTATAACTCAAAGGGAACGACGATATGAGAACGCGTTAAGATATTACATTTGAAAATGCTTTTCAGTTATGCCAAGCACTCCATGGGTTCAAAGTTAAATTACTATAGCCAGGTGAGTCTCATCAGGTTTCCTCAGGATATAATAAGAGTTGAAAATCTACAGAATGTTTCGAGCACCACTAGACTAATACATTTAAAACAAAATATCTCAATGCACGAGGAATTCAGAATTAACAACAGTATACAAAAAAAGTAGGTGTAAGCATGAAGTTTGACAATTCTTAGTACAGGTACAATATTCTGCATGAGCTTAGGCAAAACATGTGCCATGGAGACGGGATAATGACAAGTCATTACAGTGAACATCAATACTTTTCTCAGAAGACAACAAACAGAGTGACTTGAGGATGAATGAAAAAAACATTGAGAGATGTTAAATAGGAAGGAAATATGAATCAATCCTTTCTTAAAAGACTTAAAAATTTCTTAAGTTCCATTCACTGGAAAGTGAACATCTTGAGGCCTTTAATTCCATATGACTTAAACTTCACTTTCATCTCAGTCTTATAAAATTAGTCAATTAAAATGCTACAGGGTGCCCCCAGTCTTGAGAAATATGGCTTCAGTATCCATCAAATTTGACAAGGTCATGTGATAATTGTTACAAAGTAAAGACATGCATTGAAGAGGCTGCACCGAGTAATGGAAGTCTTGTCATTATGAGTATGTCTTATCCATTGTATACCTAATTATCCTCCATGTATTCCAGTTAAAAGGATCATCCTAATTGTTATGACTTCTACACATTACATTTACGTGTTAGTTTTTGGGGAAGAAAGAGAGAGATTTATGAAAAAGATAGTTTTAAACAGCATTTCATCACGTAATTTCTGTACAAAAACAGGTGAAGATGTAATTTTCCAAAAATCAAAGTATCAATAAATCCAATTGTCAATCCATCGGAATAGGTGTGACAATAGCAACTCACACAAACTACTACAGGCAAAACACAAAAAAACATGCATGGAAAGAAATTGTGCAAATAAAAATGTGGAAGATTTTGCTTGTTTTCTCTCCTGCAGTCAGGAGACTTCTTCATCAATTGTAATTACTTAAGCCCAAAGTAAGAAGCCACATTTCACAAAACTGTAGAGTGACAAAACCTCTAGATTGTAAATTTGTCATCCTTAAGACTCATGACTAACACAAAAATACTTTCAATCCATTCACCTCAGACTCAAAACATGCCTACTATCATATATAGTGTATTTATCCCACACCCAAAACCAATAAATAATGCAAAAAAATTCATCAAAGGGATGCCTGTCAAGAAAAAAGCTGTATGCCTTGCTCTTGCACACTCTGCAATGCTCTTGCACTAATCACATTTCACTTCCTACGTTTACAGAGATTTTCAAAATTATCAAACCTGGAATCTACAACCAATCCTATTGATTTAATATAGCCAGAGACTCTGGTCCAATGCTTTTTACCATTTGCTATAGAGCAAGATAGTGGCCGGAAACGAATGAACTGTAAGATGAGGCAGTGGCTCATGATGGGACCAAGGCTCCAACAGAAATGTCCTAAATGCTGAGGCATAATGCCAAAATAATTTGGCACTTTGGTGCTTGGATCCCAGAGCTTAGTTTCACCAAAAGTGAGCTTAGTATTGAATATAAAATATTTACCGATATCCTCAGGAGTTAGACACGAAAGAAATACTCTCTAAGCACCTAAAAATAATAGAGGAATGCTGGCCCTCAATTAATATGGAATAATTAATCATAGTTCTTGTTTCCAAAATTTTTAGTGATGCTTCGTAACCAATAGCTGATGATAAACATAAAAGCCTTTGATAAACAGAAGGCATGGAGGGCACACTAACGCTATATAACCGACATAATTTTCATTGGTCCACAAAGAAAGAATATTCCACTCGCGAAGATGAACAAAAAGAGAAGCATTGCACATGGATGAATTTACATCATGATTCAATAAAAACAAAAAGTATGATAATTTGTAATTAATCTTAAGCCTTCATAACCAGTGGCTCAACAATTCACAACTGATTTTTCTTGACTGCCCTGTATGAGATTATATAAGAATAACTGCACCTACAAACAATCAAAGAGAAAAGACCCAAAATAAGCTCAACCAATACAATGCATGAGTAGCTTCAGCAGTGAAAAAAGATGACAACATGAGAAATAAGATGTGAGAAATGAAGACTGAAAGAAGGAGAGATTAAGATTTAAAGGTATGAGGTGAAGAAAAAAATATCTTAACTCACATTGAAACCACTGAAATGGTTACAACTGTAGCACAGTTGAAGCCCTTAAAAACAATGATACACGAATGACAATTCCATTCCTTCAGAGCATTTTCAGTGGTCATCAGCCTTAGGGTTATCCCATCACAGATGAGGAGATAGGCACGCCAGTGCATATCATACCGTGGTACTTGTTAAGTCCCCAAGCATACATTTGAAAATAGATTGGACATGAAATTTTCCATTAGGAAACACATCTGGACAGGCAACCACTTAGTGAAGCTCATTGTGATGGCATGAACTAGGACCATTTTCATTTAAAAATATGTATTTCTGAAAGTAAGACCTACTTAAATAAAATCATGATAAAAAATATCACATCTTCCTTAAATATTTCATTATAAATGTTTGCTAATGAACTTTCAACTTAAAGCAATCTGCCATGAAGCACTAAAAACATTTCGCTGGTGATACACACATATACCTTCATGTTAAATGAAGTACGTAATAGACCTCATCTATGACATTCTAAGTTTTCTTCGTTAACTCCAGACAGCACAAGCTAAAAGAATCTGCTCATAATTTTTCCCTGCACATGCACTAAAAATATAGCCATCGTGTGTGCAAAAATGTGGAACTTGTTTACAGTTAACTTGCGCCTAATATCCCTTCTGCAAGTTCTAATGTGCTCATGTGATAAAACTCTCCACCTAAAATGCTATGCAATTCTGCTCTCACTCAAAAGTACCTTTCTAGCACCAATATGATTGTGAGGGAACAATCATGGATATGTCATAAGCCTATGGCCACATATAAACACATATCAGTAAGCCAGTGACAAATTAACCACATACTTCAATTGCAATGCAACCAGTTACAAAACTTTGCAGAGTACAATAAAAATAAGAAATTAGTGCTTTAGTTTATAGCCAGTATCAAAGGCACTTCCTTTGGTGGCCCTGGAAAATTTTTTTTAGTGCATACTTTAAAAACCTTGCAATGCTGATCCGATATTCAACTGGGAATCGAGTAATCATGACTCTGTCATGGCTAACCATTCTGAATGTGTCACTTTTGAAGTCCTCAAACTTTAGGACCCAATTTTTCCCTCAATCCTGGGAGAAGGTTTCAATCTTAACAACTGCATTAAATGCTCTTGGCACAAACACCTCACTCATCCTTTTCAAGCACATCCCAACTGAAGTCCCTGCCTGATGGTAATATGCCAAGGTGTGAGAAATGCTCCTCGAACTGTGCATCGCGAGCTTTCAGCCGAGTAAACCTCTCATGCATCAATTTCCTCGCAAAATCATACAGTTCAAGATCTAGGGAATTCAAAGATCTGACCCGGTCCAACCAATAGGGGTCCAGAGAGGACAGAGTCGCACCTGAGAGGGTTGTGTTGTGCTGCTCAAAAGGGACAGCAAACCTTAGCCCAAAAGTCTCTTCAAATACATACTGGGAGATTCGCTGGTGCTCGGTGAGGCCAAAGAAGGCCATCGCAGCAAGGTTCCTCTTGGCAGAGGCGAGGAGTACGTGGGCCCTCTCAGCTGCTGATGGCATGTACGAGCGATTGTAACAGCCGACTAACGACAGGTCAGCCAGCATTCTGGTTTGACGGTTAGCGGCAAGGTTGTAAGGACAAGCGGTGAACTCATCGAGGGTGACACCTTTCCAGGTTGATCCGGCATAGCATGGGGGAAGTTCTGCAGGAGTAGCCGGACGCCCACCACACCAATGCCTCGCATTTCTCCAAGTCGCACCCCTTTGGACGTGACGAAATTCGGACAGGTATCGGCTAACTGGCTCTCTCAGGAGTGTTATGTAGAAGTACCTGCATGAGGGCATTAATTTCCTTGTAAATTACACTTATCCTTTCATTGCATCTAAAGATCCTCCCCATAGAAGTGTTAAGTCTAGAGTACAGCTAATTCAATGAAAATACTCCCTGTAAAACCTCTAATAAATCAATGAGATGATAAGTACATCATTTTTAATAATCATCAAAGTATCATTTTGGAATTCTGCACTCATTCCACACTGACACAATTACATAAATTAGAGCCTGAGATGGTGTCTCAGCTTACATAGTGTGTTTTAACGAAGAGCATATCAAATATGGGACATACAGAAGTGCCTCATGTTAAAGCACGGTAACATTAAGGATTTGAACCACTTTCATGCACAAAAACCCTCACTGAATGCACTTTATTCAAAGAATACACTACAAGATACAAGATGTGCCAGTTTATAAAACTATAAATGCGATTTAACAAGTCAATATTTTGCAGAAAAATATTTGTTTTTCAACAAACACGAAACAGGCTCTATTAGCTATTATTTGGTACTTCAGTGTTTAGACGTTTCGGAAGATTCTCCATTGAGAAACAAAGGTGCTTACCCACAACATTAAACGAGAATTCCTCAACCCACTGATTAATATATTAGGATGTGACTGCGATAAATACTACCATAATTTTGTTATTTTGCGACAGGGGCGAGGAACTCGCGCAGTGTTAGTGTTAGCATGTCCGGTACCGATGAATATGCACTAGTGTACATACACAAAGGTAGGTCATAGCGGAAGACAACTACACAAAGCCCATTTATAAGCATCCAAAAGCCTCGTTTATTACTGGAAATACCACGACAGGGCACTCCACTATGAGTATGCACGTAATTATTTACTTCGACTACCATGAAATTCTCTTGTTTATTTCAGCACAAATGTCTTTTCAGCAAGTTTCTCTTTCGTCGCCGACCATCAGTATTACAATTTCTGGCACCACTTAAGTAAGTCTTCCTTATCTACTCCGAATGAACCTTAATTACCACTGACATGAGTTTAGGGATGGAATGCCAGCAAAAATGTTCATAGCGTATAAACTAAGTTCAGATACCGCTACATATCATACTCATTACCATAAGCGTTTTCTGCATAAATAAAAGTGATATTTACATGATTCTGCACATCTTAAATATCTTCCTTTAACAGTCACTTAAAAACATAGCATTGCACTCAGCCAAGGCACTTTGAAATACTTTCATTTCATCAAGAATTTGACTATCGTAAAAATGTCGCATAAGTATAGATCAAGGCAGAACCGTTTACTTTGATAGCACAAATAACAATTACATGACTGTAAAGAAAGTTGTCAAAAGAATGCAATCTACACAAATAAACAATAGTCCTTATATAATGTACTACACTAAAATAGAGTAGAAGCATAGAGAAACAAGGGGGTAGTATTGTAAATATTACCTTCGTTTTACCGAGTCACCTTCATTTTTATCCAACTCTGAATCAACACAGCTGGTCAGCTCAGTCCAATCAGCATGGAGTCCGCACTTCCAACCCGTAGAGTAACGACTGAATAACCAGTTTTCATTACGATTTGGACGAAAACAATAACACCTCTTTCTTTTTCGATGACAGGTACAAGGCCTCTCGAGATCGAGATCCCGCACTAAATGCTTCCCAAAAGATGTACCCCCCGTTTTCTGAATATGTAAAAACACCATCACATCGTGGGCTTTCATGTCAAACTGAAAGTTTTCGTTCAGCACGTCGTCGTAACTTAATCCAGGACTAGAAATTTTAGCACTGACTGGATCTGAATGAATGGCTAGTGGCTTCCCTAAATTATCCTGAGATGGAATTTTCAGAGTCCAATCAGCCCATCCAGTATCTTTGGTTGTCAAAGCACACACTTGGTCTGGGCAGAAGTAGCCAAAATACACAATGCCGCTCACCGCGAGAATAAAACATATCAGCACAACACTCACTACTTTACTACTTGATTTTGGCTCCATTTTTATTTCATATGTGACAGATTCTCTAAGAAGAACGGCAAAATCAGTTTCAAAAACTTGCACCTCTACATTGTTCTTGGCCATCGCTCCCGAGGCTAACACTGAAAGCCACGGCCAGACAAAATATGGCTTACGGTCGGCGACGGTAGAGACACCAACGGAGAAACACTGAAACTATATGCGCAGAATGAATGCCGTTTATCCACTCCCTCATAATTGATCACGGGAAAAGGAGAATATACCCCTCGTTGCGGCAAATAACTCGAATTCGTGCATCGCTTAAAAACAGGAAAAATTGGAATTCAAGAGGTTTCAGCCATTAAACAAAACTTAAACCAGCATTAATATTAGTGGAATTGTTTTATTATATTAAAAATATTGCGGGTAAAAGGTATCCAAGGGCTACCTATATATATCGACATGCGTGTTACAAGTTGGATATTGTTAATAAAATTGGGCAGTATTTCGCGAAAGGCGTTCAATGAAAATATTGCATTCGTATCGGTCAATAAGTTTAAAATTTACGACAATTTTCGTCAGAAAACGAAGCAAAAAGTAACAATGAACAAATAATCCCTAATCCCTCTAAAAGTTGTGAGACACTATATGTACCCTCGTAGCAGTTTTAACGAAGCGCGCTCTTTCCTTTGCATTTTATTAATTTTTTTGGTTAAATCTATTTGACCAATGTCCCAAATGCTCGCGGCGTATTCGAGGTGTGGCCTAACCAAGCGAAATAGCATCTCTCTTTGACTTTTTCATCCGAGGACCTTCCTATTATACGTTTAACAAAACCTAGTTTCTTTAATTCTGCGCCACATTTGTTTTGTATGTGTAATCCCCATGATATATCAGAAGTTAAGGTGATTCCGAGATATTTTACTGTATCTGAAGATGTTAAGAAGTACATCTACGTCACTCTACGTCATACCCTGCAAGCCACCCAAAGGGTGTGTGGCAGGGGGTGCTTCCACACCAGGCGTGCATGAATGATACGGTAGAACACCGAAATTTCATTGAAACCCGCGTACCACACATGCAAAGCGCCAATTAAAAATCTAATAACCAAGAAACATTCCATCGTCAATCGTTCCAACATGCAAGGGATACAAAGACTACTACTACATATTCAAAATATCATGCTTAAATAAGAACATCAATATTTACATCATGCATAAATAAGAACGTAGAGAATATCAAGAGAAAGATCTACTGTCTGCCTATTGTCACTATTTTCACTATTCATGACGACGATCACAGCTGTTATGGTCCCGAATGGTACGCGGAAAAAATGACATTTTATACCTATCGGTTCTACAATCTACTCAATCGCGATCTACTAAAGATTTGGTAAATATTAATTCTAAGTACGTCGCTATGTCTGATGCCAATGTTTTATAAACGCGAGCAGATATTTGATATGGACCGGGGGATTTGTTGGGGTTGATATTTTTTAGCTGATGTTCTATGCCGCGACAAATTATAATAATTTCAGGCATAAATGTTTGGGAACGAACAGGCTGCGGATCGAAAAGATGTGGTGTATAAGTATTGAAAATGCTTTTGAAGAATGAGTTTAACGAATTGGCTTTTTGTTGACTGTTGTTAGCTTTTCCCCTTTTGATGTTCTTAAGCGTGTGTACTGTTGGTTTATTTCCTTGAGTGTCCCTAATAAAAGAAATAAAAGTAGTGCGGGGGAGTGCCACTATTCTTACATCAGCGTGCGCAGTAGTTCAGTACGCTGTTAGTTGTGCCAGTAGGAGCATCTTACTGCCCTTACGTCTGCGAATTACCGCTTCAAAACATGAGCGCCGCAATAGAAAATCTCGCCGCGTGTGAAGTGCGTGGCGTAATAAGATTTCTTTGGGCGAAAGATCACTCTGCAGCCGAAATTCATCGTGAATTGTGTGCAGTTTTAGGCCCAAAAATTAGGAGTAAAGTTGTTGTGAGTCCGAGGGTAAATTGTATTAAACCTGGGCGAACAAACAATTATGATAATGACAGGAGTGGTATGTATTCTCTTGTCAGGGATGACCTCGTTGAGATAGTGGATCAAAAAGTTAAGGAGAACCGTCGGTCCACATTCTCGGATCATTCCGATCACTTTCATGAAGTATCTTGGAGTCTTTTACACAAGATAGTCACTGAAAAACTAGGCTACTTATTGGAACTTTTGTGTCCGTTGGGTACCAGAACTGCTAGCCGACGTCCACAAAACCAAAGGAATGAGTTATGCCATGGACTTTCTTTTGCGGTTTCACTAAGAGGGAGAAGAGTTTTTGAACAGAATTGTTACTGAAGATGAGACTTGGGTGACCTACGTGAGAACAGAAACAAAATAGCAGTCAATGGCATGGGAATATACCGATTCCCCATGAAAACCAACGAAAGCCCGTCAAACTTTGTCAGCGAGGAAGGCCATGGCTACTGTTTTTGGTGATGCAAAGGGCATCTTGCTCGTTGATTTTATGGGTCGTGGTACGGCAATCGCTAGTCTACTGTGAAACTTTGAAAAGACTAATGGTCGGTTGCAAGAACATTTAGTTATGGAGTCAATAGTTAAGAGATCTATAAAGTTATACATCTCATAAAAATATTCGGGTTGCAGGAAGACATCTACTGGTTACATAACTAATTTACCAATAGTCAATATCTTCGAATATTCGATCTAATGTTATACCACCGGATAACATTGATGAAAGTTTAGCTTATGGATAATTGTTAAAGCACGCAATAATTGGTCAGGAATAGTAAACTAACTGGCCATTTGTCTCAAAACAACTCTTTTATCGAGTATAAAAATCTCCAAGCGCTTCATTGCGCATCCGCCATCTTGGCTATTTATAGAACTCATAACTGTTTTCCATAGGTTATGAAACCAATAAATTTATCGAATGTTTCTGGAACACTTATTGAATGGTTGCCATGGCTTATGGGTCCCATAACTTTATAGAATACATGTGTATTTCGTGAAACTGGTCATAAGAAGAGAAATCAAAAACAAGCTTCGTGGTCTTCTGACATCCGGTGTTCTGTTTGTGCATGACAACGCTCGCCCTCACACAGCTCGAAAAGCAAATGAACTTTTGGCCAAGTTCAAATGGGATGTTTTTGATCATCCCCCGTACAGCCCGGACTTGGCTCCTACTGAATTTAACCTCTTCGCTTACATGAAAAAGTGGATCGCATCCCAGCGCAATGCTGACAATTATTAGCTCCAAAACGCCGTGACAGGTTGGCTATGTTCCCAGGCAGCAGATTTTTATGGAGAGGATATTTCAAACATGGTGAAACGTCTTGACAAGTGCTTGAATTTGTTTGAAAACTACGCGAAAGAGTAATAAAAATGTGTAGTTTTAAGTTGCATATAATTAAATTGTTGTATTTACACTTGCTGAATTTTTATTTAAAAACGGAGGTTACTTTCTGGACGACCCTAGTCTTTCAGAATATTCGCCTCTCGACCATGATTACCACCATCTGGATCATGATTTGTTGCTATTCATTTAAGTATTCTGCCAGCTGATTGGTAGGTTTTTGGACATAACTTATCCTAACGGCCCAATTTCTGGCAAAGCGATGCGTTTTGAAGCGATGAGGGGGGAGATGCGTGCCTAGAGCTTGAGAAAGGCTACGCCCGCGCCGGTGGGTGGTCCGGTATAAAAGATATATAAGGTGTCCGGCATGGGATGGAGGGCGAGGATGGCCGATTTTCAGGGGCCGAGGCATGTGCTCAGACATCGAGGAAGGATGAGTGCTGGGAATGCAACGCGTCATTCAGCATGAATGCGTTGTTCTTCCTCCCCTCGACAATCTCCATTTGTTCTATAAGGCCAAGCCTGGATCCTTTCTTCTCGAAATGGAAGATGGTCGGTTCAAAATAACTGGAATGATTTTCCTCGGCTTTATCAAGAGAATACTCGGAAAATGTGATGAGAAAGTGTAACAACGTTGTTGTTTTTCAATCGTTAGGCCTCATCTGGAATTTGCTGTTAGTGTATGGGACCCATACGAAACGGGGTTTATATCAGAGTTAGATCGCGTACAGCGATGAGGAGCTAGGTTTGTGAAACGATGCTACGATAAGTTGGCTAGTGTGTCTGGACTGTTAGAAGAATTAGGATGGGAATCGCTATCACAGCGTAGATTAAATTATAGGCTTAACCTCCTAATTAAATACCAGGAAAATCATTTCTCTGACGACATAAAAAACATATTCGGGACCATAACAGCTGTGATCGTCGTCATGAATATTTCGAATTGTGACAATAGGCAGACAGTAAATATTTTTCTTTATATTCTCTCCGTTCTTATTTATGCATGATGTAAGTATTGATGTTCTTATTTAAGCATGATATTTTGAATATGTAGTAGTAGTCCTTGTACCCCTTGCATGTTGGAACGATAGACGATAGAATGTTTCTTGGTTAGTAGATTTTAAATTGGCGCGTTGCATGTGTGGTACGCTGGTTTCAATGTAGTTTCGGTGTTCTACCGTATCATTCATGCACGCCTGGTGTGGAAGCACCCCCTGCCACACACCCTTTGGGTGGCTTGCAGGGTATGACGTAGATGTAGATGGTAACACGCTTTCCAAATCTTGGAAGCGGGTTTTCCAAAGGCGGGAAAGGACCCCAAAAAGAGGTGGGAAAGATTCGCACCGGGCTATGTACAGCGGCCAAAATGCATCAAGATCGCTTCAGACCTGAAGAAGCGAGCTGAAACGCCCGCGAAACTGTCGTCCTCAACTATGACAAATCGCGGAAGTCATCCCGAAAGCCATCAAGTACTATTTCCTATGTTTATCTTATTCTTAATTATACATCATTCAATTTCAATGACAAGTTCGTAATTGTTAAGGATCCATTGCCTTCACTGAGTGGCCTACCACACATGCAACGCGCCAATTAAAAATGTACTAACCAAGAAACATTCCTTCGCCTATCATTCCAACATGCAAGGGATACAAATACTACTACTACAGATTCAAAATATCATGCATAAATAGGAACATCAATATTTACATCATGTATAAATAAGAACGTAGAGAATATAAAGAGAAAAATCTGTCTAGCTATTGTCACTATTTTCACTATTGATGACGACGATCACAGTCCCGATGGTATGGTCCCGATTGGTACGTGGAAAAAATTGACAATTTATACCTATTGGTTCTACAATCTATCTCTCTAATTTTATTGGTGCGATCTAATCTGCCGTAGCGCGAAGGGGTTAATAGTATGTTTTTCACGTCGTCAGAGAAATTTTTTTCCTGAAATTTAGCTGAGAGGTTCAGCCTATTATTTAATCTTCGCTGTGATAGCGATTCCCATCCCTATTCTTCTAACAATCCAGACACACTAGCAAACTTATCGTAGCATCGTTTTCCAAACCTAGCTCCTCTTTGCTGCCCGCGATCTATTTCCGATATCAACCCCGCTTCATATGGATCCCATACACTAACAGCAAATTCCAGATGAGGCCTAACGATTGAAAAATAACAACGTTCTTTCACTTTAGCTGTCTTTCAGACCCCTCCAAACACACAAAACATCGTCAACATATCTTAACCACCTTTATACATAGTTCACATATGATACATAATCACTGGATAGGAGTTCACATTCCGTATTTTCCATAAAGACCACCGCTAGAAGCGGTGAGATAGGCGAGCCCATGGCCACACCTTCATTTTGTTTGAATATTTTACCATCAAACAAGAGATAGTTTTGTGACACACACAGCTTAATTAGGAAACACAATACAGAGATCACTGGGAAGGCTACACTTTTCTTCACAAGTGTCGCTTCGGCCAACAACAAGGATTCTTCCCAATGGGTGCTAGTGAATAAACCAGTCACTTCAAATGACGCAAGTGCACACTTGGGGGTGAGGTTGATCTTCTTGATATAGATGGAGGACGTTCTAAAGGGAGAGGGAATGTTGAAGAGGTAAATAGAGGGGCGAACACAAGGGGAGCGTGGAAGATGAAGAAAGAGGATAGGAATTCTGGGCGAAAGAGAATGGGAAGGGTGAGACAATATGAGTAATTTTAGAGGGATCTAATGACGGATCACCTTTAGGAAGGTGAAGAAAATGAAAGTGTCGAAACTGTACGAGTGTTTATTTTCAAATATGGAAATCATCTAACAAAATCTCCACAGAGTTTGTTTTGTTCCAACACGCTCTCTTATCTTGTTCCTTCTTTTCTATATCTCTCCATAACAGTGCGGTCACATGCAATAAGGGACCATAATAGTTGTGATAGATCAGTTCTAGGACACTGACTAGGTTAAATAGGTTTTTTCAGTGGTGCTCAGTATCTTAACATGAATTGTAGATACTAACCTCGCATGCAATCTCCAGCATGATATACTCTTGCATGTCTTAATACCTTGTAGTACTATTAATTCGTCTCATTAATAATAACAACCAATAGTTATATCTTGAGTAGTGTACTGCATGGTAGCATGTTCTTCCACGTATCACTCTCCTGGTTTCTGGTCTGACTGCATTCCGTTGTCTTGACTGCTATTGGCCTGCGCCTGGCATTCGGGGGAACGTGCGCGGTTCTGCTTTGAACTCGGACGAGTGCTGCATGCCTGGTGAGGAATCACCCCGTGCCACACACCCTAGTGGTGGCTTGCATGGTATTTCGTAGGTGCAGATTTAGATAAGTTCTTCTTCACTATGTTACATAATTAAAATTTCGCTAACTTGGACCATCTTTTATTTTTACAGAATTTCCTCATTCAATTTATAAACGTTTTGCAACCATGAGATAATCGCCATATTTTGTCTTGACTTTGATTTTAAACAGGTTTATTTTTCAAGTTTATCATTTTTTTTTTATTTTCAACAGGTCTTAGTTTTTCGCATATCATCAGCGAAAGTGTGACTTTTAGACCAAACAAATAAAAATGTGTAATTTAGTTACTTTTTGGCTCACGGATTAAGCCCGGAGCCACCTTAAGCGCCTTTCGCTCGATGACGAGTGACACAGATGTCAAGGAGGGAGACGCCGAAAGGAAGAGGCCCATGTAGAGCGGGTCGGAGGTCAACGAGGCCAAATTTTCGAGCAGTAAAACACGCACGAATTAAATCGTCACTTGAGCCGCGAAGGGCTTCTGGGAATTCTTGAATTTTTTTGTGTGTAAGGAGAGCGACAGCAAGTCCTCAAATGTCTTAATCCACCGGATGAACTCGTCATCTTCCTCATTTTAAGGTATTTCGGGTAAAATACCACTAACGACGACATCCTTATGTCCTAAAATTTGTCTCAATGTGTAGAAAAAGACGCCATCTTTCTCATGATGCCAAAATATTATGCTTTTAATGCAATATTTTTCAAGTTTTTTTTCGCAAAAAATAGAAGTCGTTGTCCTTGGGACATCAAACGACTATATGCTCTCACAATACATCAAACTATGTATATACCTCGGCATGTCGGTCAGTCCGTAACGCTGCAAGGGGTGCTGCGATCGAGACTTGGATTTCATTGAGAATGAACATAATATTTATGTATGTTGATAAGTATAATGCTAATCATAGATTTTGTAAAATTAGGTATTCTACCGGTAAAGCTAGGTTTTGTTGAAAGTCAGAGAATCCACTCCCGGTCTTTTACACATTCCTGGTCCTATCTCCCTCTAATATATCCTTTTTCTCCTCTGCATAAGATCTGCCCTTCTTCATCCCGTCCATTAAACCTATTCTCTTTCTTCCCATTCCCCATTTTCCCAACATCCTTCCCTCTATCACACTCTTCAGCAACCCATCACCCTTTATTACCTCCTTCAGCCATCTACCCTGCCTATCCCGGATTTCATTCAAAAGTTTCCTTTCCTCGCCCACCATCTCAAACACTTCTTCGTTAGTCTTCCTTTTCGTCCACCTATCCTTCATCATCCTTCTCCACACCCGCATCTCAAATGCCTGTAGCCTATTCTCGTTCTCCTTCCTGAGGGTCCACGTTTCTGCACCATACAACGCTACGCTCCATACCAGCCTTTCCTTCACATCCTTATCCAAGGTCCCCGTCATCAGCTCTCTTCTATTACTAAACGCCTCCTTAGCTAGCGCTATTCTCTTCCGTATGTCTTTACTACTATGCCCATTTTCCTCTAGCGTGCTACCCAAGTAATTAAACTGTTCTACTTGCTCTAGTTTGTGTCCTCCAACTTTAATCGCAAGCATCGCTTTCTTCGTCCTAGAGAATCTCATAACTTTTGTTTTCTTATTATTTATCTTCATTCCGAATATCCCGCACTGCATATCTAAAGCATCTACCAAAGCTTGTAGTCTCTTCGAAGATCCACTAACCAATGCCTGATCGTCTGCGAATCTAACTGATTTTATAAGATGCCCTCCCACTTTTACTCCAACCTCAACTTCTTCCCATGCCTGTCTTACCATTTCCCCAGCAGCGGCAAATGTTGAAAAGCAGCGGCGACAAAGGACACCCTTGCCTTACCCCGCGACCTAGAGTTGCCCACCCTGATTCACCATCAGCCACCCTCACCTGCGCCCTTTGCGTCATATATAAGTTTCGAATTAGTCTCCGGTCTCGCCAATCCATTCCCATTTTCTCCAGTATCTCCGTTAGTTTATTCCAATTTACTCTGTCGATTGCCTTTACAAAATCAATGATGCATGTGAAAACGTCCTGATTATACTCTATGTTTCTTTCTATAAGTGATCTTATCACCGCTATCGAATCCCGATCTTCCCTTCCTGAACCCTCCAATCATAAATATAACCAAAAATAAATTCGCTAACCGCATAGGTATGTTTTTTATGCGTGTTTTTCATGATATGTCGGAAGTTAGGGCTCTTCCAAGATATTTGGCTTTATCTGAAGACTACACGTTTACTCCACCCACAGTTTAGATGAGGCGTTTGTGTGATGACTTCCGCAAGAAGTGTACTGAGGTGTCTTTTTTTAAGATAAAGCTCTAGCCCCCACTCTCGGCACAATAAGTGACGTTGTTTAGGTCCGATGACAGAACTTCTACGGCCGCGTAATGGCTAATTTCGCGGTAGATTACCGTATCGTCTGTGAATAATCTTAGTGTACTGCTAACTCGAGTAGTTCGTTCATTTATTTATGTAAATAAAAGCGGCCGATCACGCTTCATTGTGGAAATCATTGTCGAGCCGATTCTGTTACATGGGAGATGAGAGAGCTGGAAACGCCCGAAATGGTTGCGGTCACAACCGAAGGACTGAAATCGACTTGTTACATATTTTAAGGGCCAAACGAAAGTGAAGGACAGGCTACCTTAAAAGGGGTTATATTGCGCGTGTGGGGAAAAGGACTGATGAATAACGAACCAATGTATAATAGCCTTAATGTAAATGTGAGGTTTGTGCACCGCGAGTACACCGAGACATCTTACGCGAATGGTCGTACTAGATCCTTTCAAGATTAACCTGTAAAAACAAGGGGAAAAAAGAGAGGATAGATTGCTTGTAGGCCTAGTTCTCATTACTGGAACAATGAAGTAAAAATTGCAAGGTTGAAATGCCGTATTAAAAAGCAATTGAAAGACGGTCGCGGTGTATGGAGAAGAGATCCCCACATTTTGGTAATTATAATAGCATATCGTAAATATTTCCACCCGTAGATAATTTGGTAACATTTTACAGAAAAATATTTCACTCTTACAAAAATACCAAAATTGGCACAATTTTTCGAGAGATTTGCCAAAATATACCCGCAATTTTACATGGGAAATGAGACGAGAATGCACTAAAAAGCCCACAATACATTGAGCAATATACATTATGGATTGTTGACTCGTCGCCAAAAACTGTTGTCTAGAATTCCGTAAACAAACAACTTTTTGGATTATGGCGCCGCCTAGTGATTAAAGACGGCAGTTCAAGTATAATTGTTGACCCCGGTAGTGGCGGGGTAAAGTCGTCGCCTGCTAACCCGAAGGTCACAGGTTCGAGTCCCACCTGGGTAGAATATTATCCGGCCAGAATATGGATTTTGTGTCTCGTCCATTGTTACTGTTATTCCCCCGACATAAATTGGCCCATTGGGCTGTATTCGGGATAATGACGATAAATAAATAAATAAATACAGTCAACAGATTGTAAATAAACAAGTCTTACAGGTTTTACTCACCAGTAATCATAATGCAGTGGATAAATATGTAGTACAATACACAGGATCTAATTTCACATTTTCTCATTTTAACAGCAATTAACAACGGCCATTTGCGATTCAAGTGAAAAGACTTTTTCTAAGTAGCGCCAAGGCCTGGGTGAACTAAACGAGGAAATTTAGGTGACACGTAGCCTAGGCAACAATTCTAAACATTAAAATCCATTATGTGTACTCATGGTCATAACTGTGAGGAGTCTTTGCCGTAACTAACAAGGGGAGTGTCAGATAGCCGGGTCTCAGATGTTATTCAAACTTAGTAGTTGTACAGACCGCTGTATGCGGTTCATGAATTACCCCACATGTAGGGTTATATAACCAATAGTTTAAACAAAAAAGGCCTTTAAAAATTTCAAAATTCCCTTCAGACGAGCCACCCACATAACTGACAAGCTGGACGGGTGGCTGACGTGCTCGTCTCCGGTCTAGAGACACGGGTTCGATTCTAATACGGGGTATGTTTCTTCCGCTGTTTTTTTTTAGTTTTTCTTTCACGGCATCCTACAATGCGCTCAAGATTTTTTAATTTTTACTCGAAATATTATTTTTGAGCGAGGCAAATTTTTCATTTGCACACACGACGTCAGGCTTAGTCTCTTTTTTTCGGTCGAAGGCAGCCTTATAATTATGTCACTTCCTTATCTTTTCACGACGTATTTCCATCATTCCTTCATGCACATGATTTCCATTTTCTGTAATTATTTCATAATATTGTCTTCATATTTTTACAATTCAAGCATAATTCTTAATAGTATTAAAATTTTTCGTAGCTTGTCAGTGATGTGGGTGGCCCGTATAAAAGGGAATTTTGAAATTTTTATAAGCCATTTTCGTCTAAACTGTTGGTTATATAACCCTACATGTGGGGTGATTCATGAACCGCATACAGCGGTCTGTACAACTACTAAGTTTGAATAAAATCTGAGACCCGGCTATCTGACACTCCCCTTGTAAGAGGTGTCAATGACACAACTGCGAGGTATCATTTTCGTAACTGTGAGGTGTCATAGCTACGAGGTCGTCCCTGACTGCAGACCCGCGCGCGGAGCCAAAGGGTGTCTCCGCGTAGCCTCAAACTGCACTTGACATCCCAGTGCCGTTGCAGCTTCTCGTGCACAATCATTGCTTAAGTGACTGAACGGTGAACGAGGTGGAATGAATGAACCCCCTCATGAATACTGGCGTTCGCACGACCCGGCCAAGTCCCGCGAGGAGGAAGGGATCCGCTGAAAGATAATATTTTTTCCCGCCAAACGAGAGGGAAAGCGAATGAGACGACACTTTAAATGAGCGAAGGAAAAAAAATACGATGTAGCCTTGACGGCGAGTCGGATGACCGCCAAAAGGGTCCCTAAGGCGCGTGGGGAGGGGTCCACGAATGCGGAGTAATTGACTAGCGCACGCCTCCCACCTCTCCCTCCCTACAGCCCGTCAAAAAAAAAAGCAAGAAGTAAGGGTCACTCACGAACATGCATGGGCGCCGTAACTGCTCACTCACCGCTCCACCAGATCTCTGCGTCAGGACTCCTCGATCCTGCAGAGAAAAAAAAAATTGAAAAGCCACCCTCACTTTATGCTCCAAATATATTGCGCCGCGAGGCGCTTTGAGGTGAACGAAAATGAATGACTCTTTTACATGGGAAATGGTACGTTTATGCACTCCAAAGAGATCTTATTTAAAAAAGTGAGGATTTTCTATCACCAAGATCTCGTCAAAATATTAACGAGGTGTAGTTGGGATGCCTTCTCAAGTATTTTTGAAAATAAATCATATTGTCTCCGTAGTATTGGTGAATGGTGAAGTAATTGAACAAGTGGATGATTTTGTGTATTTAGGTAACATCTTTGCGAAAGATGGACGGGTAGATGAGAAGATAAAGAAACGTGCGAATGCTGGAAGGAAAGTGGTAGGTAGCATGTGGAGTATATCAAGGAATGAGTGCCTGTCTAAGGAAGCGAAAATCGCCGTGTACAAAAGTGTACTTCTCCCCACTTTGCTATATGGTAGTGAAACATGGGTATGTCAGGATAGACATGTGAGTAGACTAAACGCCGTGGGTATGAGGTATCGGAGGAGTGTTTGCGGCAAAAGTAGGTTGGATAGGGCCAGGAATGAGTGTGTTAATAAATGAATGTGGGTTAGATGCTACAGTAATGGGTATATATGAAAGGAGTGCGCTTCGTTGGTTTGGCCATGTTGAAGCAATATATGGGGGTAAATGAGGCAAAAGAGGTTCGAAAGGATTGGTCATTGTGGAGGAAATTATTGAAGCAGAGTTGAGTGTCAAATATGTATTTATGAGTGAAACTTTGAGACTGTGCCTATCCCGGAAGGGAACGGCGTGATTGCTATATATGTAGTAATTTTTTTCAGGATCACAAAAACCCTTCCGTTGCGAAGGAGTCTCAAAGGTGCGCACAAAAAAATGAGCCAAGTAAAAAATTAGCTCCGGGGGACCGAACTTTTCTCGGTACACTGACTATAATAATAATAATTAAAATAAAAAAATATGATATTCAATTCATTAGTATAAACATTTTTGAAATATTTTGTATAGAATAAAAAATGCCCATAATACTGGCTTAAATAGGTTTTTCTCGAAATTAAAAAGTTGCGAGAGTTGCACAGTCCAATTTGTTTCCCAGCACTTTAATTCCACGACTGCATGCATTGTATTTCCATACTGTGCTCCAGCCCGAGCCAGGTGTGAACTTCAGTTTCCTTTTGTTTATAAAAAATGGAAAATATTTTTGAAACCAATACCACTTGATAGAATTACGGTGATTCAATGGAATTTAATGACTCCTGTAATTTACATTTAGGAATGAGGTAATGCCTTATAATAATATCATATTTGATGCAGTTCTTCCTTCATGAAGAACTGACGAGGACAACCTCCACGTGATTAATGCCCGTATTCATAGTCGTATTCCTATGTGTTACCTGGGTATCCCCTTGCGGGTCCCCTACGCTGAGTGATTCATAAACCTTACCTGGGTAACACCCAGTCAGGGGACGCCTGGGTAAGAGATTTGGCAACAATCCCGCGGAAAAATACATATGAGCGGTACCGCTGAACGGTTCCCGATGTTTTCGATTCTCATTTTTCACCGTAACCAAGTACGCTATAAACAATAATATACTACACTGTTATACAGTGAAAAATGATTGGAGGAATATGAGAGAATTTTCATGATATTACTTAAATATTTATGTGATAAGAATGGTGAGGGATACGAGAATGGTTCAATAAGTGCCATGTGTGTAAACAGAAGACGTTACTATGGAAAGTAGTTGATCTTATCGTATACTGCCATTAGTACATCGATGTCAATTCGTCCCACGTGTGGGCAGCAGTACTGTGTTAGGGAAACTTTAGGTAAGCTTCATGCCTTACCCAGGAAATAAACGGCCTGGGGGAAAATTAGGGGACGACAGTCCCCTGGGTAACGACTATGAATACCATTTCTGAGCCTAACTATTTCCAGGTAACCCTCTGAGTGCAGCATGACGTGATATCACGTCATGGCTGTCTTTAAGCAGGTGCTGATGACGTGCTACACCTGGAGGGACACCCAGGTAACTACTATGAGTACGGCCCTATGATACTTTCGTTTTGAATCGCATAAGATACAGGTACTTTTATTTTGTTATGGAGAATTTTAGTCATATAAATGTATATTATTGCACCATTAACGATGCAATATTAAATTCGTGCCTCCTACAGCTACTGAAATTAAAACGTACCGTGCCAATATTGTCTCCGTTATGAGTAGTAAGGAACAATCTCGTTGAAGATATCGTAATTGAGTAAAGCTTTAGCATTAGCGGTAATGTTCTAAATACTTCGAAGAGCTACACTGTAACAAATATTGTAAAGTAAGCATGACTAAAATTTTGATAATTGCTGTCATTTTAAAAAATCCTCCAGACTATTTCATTGATGAAATGCGCCGGGAGGCTGCCGGCTTTATACCGCTTCACTTTAACCCTCCAGTGTAGCATGACGTGATATCACGTCATGGGTACCGGGAGTGTTCCAGCTTTCACTAGGGGGGATATTGAAAGTTCCCCAGTGAAAGCTGGTGTTGTTGGAGCTGATCGGGTTGGTGTGGTGACTAGAGTTTTGGCTAGCCATACGGGCGGCCAGGGTTCAAATCCCTGCAGAAGAATATGTTTTCCAGAGGAAACCAGATCCCTACTTGAGTGCCTTGTGGAGGACACTTCAAGTACAGTACTCCGTCTGTCGGATGAGACGTTAAACCCTGGTTCCCATGGCGCCTCCTTAAGAGCTGGCTAATGCCGACGCCGGGTTTCCTCCTCCCTAACCTATCCTAGATGGCGCAAATGACCTTAGGTTTCCGTCGCCTCCCCCAAAATCTAATCCAGAGATACCAGGAGGTAATGGAACTAGCATTAGATAGGGAAGGGGGGAGGGCTGCAGTGAACCAATCTAAGGATTGTAAAACCAATGAATGAATGACGAGTTTAATGGAAAATCTTCCAGCATGCTACTAAGAAATGGCCGTTTCCATTTGCTCTCAATTAATACTTATCGCGGTTTGCAACTCACAAGTTGTGTGTGCGTGTTTAATTAAGGATACAACGGCCCCGTGCAATGAAGCCTGGATCAATATGCTTTGCTTTGACTCTAGATTCAAAACTATTAAAGAGAATGAGCCTACAGGAGACTGACTTACTCTCTCCTCCATGCTTCAAATCCACCCAACGATTCTCCGTTGATCTCTGTTTTGGGGCCTGCATCTTCACGTTTACATCACCCAGGCAACCGAGGTCAACCTCGCATCTGCTTGGTGCTTTGATGCGATCATCCTCTGCACTCCCGTCCTTCGGGAGCACACTAAATCATCACACGTGTCAGTCGGTATGCATCCTAATGTCTAGCCGCCATGGATCTCTTCGCATCTCTCTTGAATGTTCCATAAATTACATCCCCATTTCACTTTGGCCAACACCCCCGCACCTTTCTCCAACGTAACCTTTTTCCGACCCCTTTAAATCATCCTTTTCATCCGGCAATCAAACCTCGAAGGCTTTAAGATGGAGAGAACGGTTATTCGGATCTTCTTCCCCGTCTATCCAACTCCATTTGCCATACTACATAAATTAATTCTCTCTTTCACTTTGGTCAACGCCCTCGATGGACGTTAATGTAAAAATATGTAATGCTTATTAACGTTTTGTCTGTATATCCTTTTTTATACGGAATGGCTGAGTGGCGGGTCCTCGGCCATTTCTCCTCTAAATCTACATAATACCCTACAAGCCACCCTATTGGAGAGTTGCAGGGGGTAAGCTATCATGAGTGTGCACTACACTATATTATACAAATGTTATTGAAACTGTGAGAATTAATAAAACATCAAAAATCTGATGACAGCAGTCAGGAGGTAATTTTTCACCGCCTTGAGCTAGTGTTATGTTCCACCAATGTTTTGGAAATTATGAGCAAAATGTATATTATTCCTAAAAAAAATTCACAGAGATATACAGGGAGAACACAAAACCTGCTGTTAGCACCTCATTAAAGTCGAGACAGAAAATTAGAGAGTAAATCGAGTAATCACTCATACCACTCATACAGGGCAGAGTTATATAATTATAAAGCCTCAATAGTGGCTCTTGTGGTCTCTCATCGTGATTCTTTTTTTCTCGTCCCCAAGGTCATCTGAAACGCTATCACATTAATTGTCTTAAGAACACACCCCGTCAATTAATAGTATTTATCTAAGCACCTGGCATTGGAAGAGTAACGATCACGTTATTTTTTTCTCACGATCACGCGACCGCACGCGTTGTTGAGAATCGTGATTGCACCCCAAGGTTCCTCTTAAAAACGAACCATTTTCACCGGGCGTGCGACGCAAGTAATTAAATCGCCCTGCTGCTTAAACCTGCTGCCTTAAACTGCCACAGCTTGTGTCCTTCCAATTCAATTACCCTGGAAAACCTGATGACAGGCTCAGCAGCCTAACGGGATTCCGGGGACATTCGGGCCAACAGAATCGTCCGGCAAGCAAAAAAAAAAATTACAGTCCCGCTTTCTTCATACTAGATTATTTAATTACTTTTTACTTTTGTAAATGTAATCTATAGAGTACGTCAGTGGTTACAGAGTCAAGATGGGCCCACGTTATTGTGTCACTGAATTGTTCAAGGAATTAGGGTGGGAACGTACATCATAGCGAAAGGAGAGATGTAGAAATTGAATCCTTTTAAAGAAGTTTGGAGTAGATTATTTTTTCCTTAAGGGTGTGACCCTCAGTCAGGACTTGCCCTGAGGGAAGCACATACAGGAAATTGCATACTTGCACGGTGGATGAAGAAGTATACATCGCGAGGGTAAACACGAGGAGATTTTTCAGCTCTCGCTCGTGCAACGATACAGTTTTCAAAGGTTAAGAGTTCTCCTATCTTCTTTCGCGTCCATCCGCGTGTATATCCGAGTCATCCCAGTTCAAATCGTTCCGCACAGTTCGAACGATTTCTCCCGCGAGAGTGAGAGATGCAACGAAACAAGGCTAAGTCCGCCTCGGACTCATCAGTGTCCCCATTCCGAACTTTCTCCTCCGCACGACTAATCACGGCGCATGCACTTTTAAAACAGAAAGGCATTCCTTTTACTGTGAACATGTCTTCCGCTCCACAGATATGTATAAGGGAAAAAAGCGATGGGATTTGGATTCGCGAATGCTTATTTCGGACAGGTGCAGTGGATAGTAAAATCTATTCTGCCCAGTCTGATATGCGTTCTGCATTCTTTTGTGACCGCTGAGTAAGATAGAGCGAACGCTTGCTACGGTGGCCAATGCTGGAAGCTGTAACGTGGGCGTGGCCTGTCCGCCATCTTTGTAAACCCCGATTATCGTCTGGCGCTTGCGGGCAGACGCGCTAAATTGGCAATTTTACGGTGATTTTCATCGATTACTTACTTGAAATCAGCACGCACTTATTAGATCAATACGCAATCTCCTTATATGTATTGTTTAATTACTTTAACCATTAATAATCAGCGTTCCTGGTGAAAACTATAGTAAAATCGAAGAGAATCTATGGCACTAAGTAGCCAATATATATTTCAAGAGTTGATTGCCTTAAATTTCAAACAGATGGCGAATATTCTCCCTATACAGCCGCAAATTCGTCCATTCCGTCGTGCTGTCCATAGGAATGAAGGATGGAGCAGGGATAACAATTGTGGCTGTTATTTTGGTTATCAGGCAACAGTTTGATAACGTAAGACCATCTCCACATACCTCAATGGTACCATATCCAATGCCGTTCCAAAAAAATAATATTAAAATCAGTTTTGACAATAACAACACCTACGACCGAATTTTAAATAACTCAAAAGACGTAATTGATCCCAATTTAAAATCAGGAGTGTATACACTAAAATGTAATGGATGTTATTGCATTTATATCGGCCAAGCTGGACGCAATTTTTAAACTAGGTCTGAGGAACATAAGGCGTACTGAAGGAAGAAAGATGACTCGTAGGCACTTTTTGGAGACGGTCCATCGGAGTGACTTCATACCAGATATACTCCATTTCTCCGGGAAGGGACGGAAGATGGGTGCCTTGGAGCGACGGCAGATAAACCTTGAAGATGCCCAATACCTACTTAACGACGTTGTATTCCCCAACCCATCCCCTCTGTTACGAATTACTTAGCCTCCCCTCTGTCCTTCCGAACACCCTCCCAGTACCTTCAAATTTCCTTTCCATACTATATGATTCATTCTACAGCTCACTTCCACCTTATCCAACCAACTAGTATGCACCCCTCTCCACCAACCCCCCCTCCAAGCTGAATGTTTCCCATGATCCTATGTAAGGTATGTAAAGAACTAACTAGAGAGTTTTGCACCTGATGATGGCGTATCGGCCGAAATCGGTCACTAGTACTCAATGAATTGTGGAAGTCACAAATTGTTGTCTTGCTTATTATCTCAATGGTACAGTCAAATAAATAATATTTTATCTGACAAATTTTAAGCTATCCGGGACTAGCCACGGAGTTCCACTTTTACGGAGTCACCCGCAATGCACACATGTGCATCCCGGTCAAGGCGGATGGTTTTTCCTCTGTGGAAATTCGCACATGCGCAAATATTTTATGTCACGAAAGCATAATAATCTTACGTAACACTACCTTGGATCACCACTCTGCTGATGTCTCTTCGCCCCGAAAAGCATCTCAAGTTATAGGCACTTGAACGACCCCTCACGCTATTTGAGCAGTGAGTTGTGTTGGTCGCTAAGAGCACCGCAACATTTGTTTCTTTTCATATATGAGGTCAACCTATGAATGCCCTCTCAATTTCACGCTCTGCTGCACTTTAACCGTTCAGTCTTAATCAATTATCACGCCAAATTAGTAAGGAAAGAGCTCTGGAAAAAAATGTCTGACGCCCTAAAAGATACTGAAGGGACAGGAATGATATGGTAATAAAGGAATGTGGGTTCGATGCTCCAGTAATGGACATATATGAGTGTGCTTCGTTGGTTCGGCCATGTTGAGAGAAGGGATGAGAGTCGAATGACGAAACAGATATATGAGAGTGAAATGAATGGTGTGAGAGGTAGAGGTAAGCCAAAAAAAATGTGGTTGAGGAAATTTTTGGGAGGAGGAATATTAGGAGTCTTAAAAACAGGAGGGCGTGTATGAAGCAGTGCAAGGGGGGTTAATGAGGCAAAAGAGCTTTGCAAGGATAGGTCAGTATGGAGTAAATTATTGAAGCAGAGTTAGGTGTCCAAATATGTATTTATGAGTGAAACTTTGAGACTGTGCCTACCCCGTAAGGGAACGGCGTGGTTGGTATGTATGGATGTACATTTTTTTGAGAAAAATAATGCGGGGGATGTTACTTTTTGGTCAACCCTTGTACTAGTTTGTTGAAGTTTAAACGTTAATTAAACCAGGCATAGATATGAAATAAAAACTAAATTTAGCATTTCATTTGGCAACGATAACGGACTAAACCTTGTGTAAATGGCTGCCTCTACTATCTCAAATTGTTCGTCAAAACATTTAATGCGAAAACTGTTCACCAGGTCGTTCAATCCCACATTTTATGGCTCGTTAATTACTTAACCGTGGTAATGGGGGAGGTTACAGAAAGTTACGACTCGTTTGGATTCAATCTTAGGAAATTCTTAGTAGGAGGAATATTAGGAGTCTTAAAAACTGGAGGGCGTGTATGAAGCAGTGTATGGGGGTAAATGAGGCGAAAGAGGTTTGCAAGGATAGGTCAGTATGGAGGAAATTATTGAAGCAGAGTTAGGTGTACAAACATGTATTTATGAGTGAAACTTCGTAACTGCGCCTACCCCGGTAGGGAACGGCGTGAGTGGTATGTGTGTATGCATACTAAAGATGCACCTATGCTCTTGAGCACTCTCTAAATTTAACGTTAGGTCGTTTAGTCCTTCCCAATGAGGTGGGAAATTCGAATTACGACTTGGGAAACCCAGAAAAGGATCTTTAAAGAAATACGTCAGTGGCGAATGAAATGATAAAATATACATATCCAATTCAAGGACGTCTGAATATTGAGTCCAATGGTTCTGCAGCATTACTTAAACATGTACTTAAACTTCGATTTTTTAATATACTGCCCCGAGAGGCTAGGTTTGTCAACCTGTCTAGGTTCAAATTGACCTTAAAGCGTTGGCTTTTGTGTAAAGCATTCTATTCATTGCAGGAATTTGAGGAGTGTGATACTTCAGACCTCACATTTTGATTCCCGATTTCCTTTTATATATTTTTTCATTTGTGTCCTTACTTTTTATACCTCTTGACGATGACTATTGCATTGTATTGCTTAATGTCAAATAAAAATTATTATTATTATTTCTTGTTACTTCTGTAACTTTCCCGTTCCGAGTCCCCGGCTAACATCGGGTTTCGTTGCCGTCATAATGGCCGAGAACTCGAGAGGGGCGGTGCAGAGTTCGTAGCCGCTTTCGATTAACCCATCGGATCAGTGACTACGCTGCGTTCGGGTCGTGCGCACGGAGCAGACGGAGCGACCCCAAGAGGACGGCCTTCTGCATGCGGGCTGCAAGTGATTCCGCCTGTGCCACGCAAGCAGGAATACACTTGATGCTCTGTATCAGCGAGCCCTTGATTCCACCGAGCACACCTATGACTAGGACTACTAGTTTTACAGAGTGTCCCGGGTACATCTGCCGAAGTTCGAACAGCAGGTCTTGATATTTCGTCCGTTTTTCCGCCTCTTTCGAGTCCAAGTTCGCATCGGCCGGAGCCGAAAACTCAATTACGAACATGGAACGCGATAGGCGGTCGAGGAGAACGATGTCAGGCTTGTTCGCCTCCAACTGCCTGGTGGTGGGGAATCTTATTATTATTACAGATTCATAAAATGTCGGTGCCAGCGCACCTGTCTCGGTCTAACATGCTCGTCAATTGTCATCACATGGCATGCATTGACATGCTGTCCGCTCGTTGATACAAAGAGAAACTCGGAAACGACACAAGCAGAGAGCCATAGGGTATGTTAAATTTGAGAGAGACCTGATAGCAGGTTTGACGAACGTTAAAATGTAAGACAAGATTGGGAAAATCAGGACATGATATTTCAAAAAAAAAAAACTCATTATGCATGCCTGGTAAAATCTGAGTGATCACGACTCGTATCAGAAAGTATATACAAACAAAAGCTGAATAGGATAGTGTAAACCCCCCCCCCATTACTTAAAAGAACGCATACTCATTATAGTATATACATAGGCAAATACAACATTTCACATGCCATCAAAACAATAACAAACACAAATATTAGAAGAAAGTTCCAGTTTTAAAACACAAATGAACTCAAATTCGTTTCAGAAATATTTTGGGCCCAATTTACAAATGTATCCGTGTAAGTATTCCGATTTCACATACTTAATTGGTATCTTTTGAATCTCCAATGACATGTTAAGTACGAGAGTCCTTTCTTCTAATGAAAATACTCTTACTTTACAAATGAAAAAACGACTTCGTTTTCTTCCACTGATTTATTTTTTCGGTACGACATGTTTCGACACACAGAGGTCATTTTCAAGTACAAAAATTTTTGAATTTCAAGCAAATATAAATACCTGGAAGGGACTTGGGGTAGGTTGGAGAGGGGTGGAAGAAGTGGGTGTTAGGAGGGGGGGGAAACCCGGAGAGATGTAAGGGGTGGCGGTTATGGTGAGAAGTAGTTTTTTCCCCAATTCTTTCTACATTTCTCATCCACTGTATCACGATTACTGGTACGTGAAACCGGTAAGACGTGATCGTTTACGATATCTAGACTGTATTTACATTTGAACTGCCGTCTTTCATCACTAGACGGCGCCACAATCGACTAAGTTGTTCTTTTGCGGATGTGTAGGCAACAGTTTTTGGCGACGAGTCAACAATCCATACGTATATTCATGACTTTTATATTGAAATATACGGAGGCCATGAATATACCCACTACATGCCATTTTCTCTGCAGATCTCTTACGTTCTCCCCCTCCGCGTCCTTTTCCTACGGTCGACTCTCACTCTTCCTTGCGCGCCCCTAGTTTCCATCTGTTGCCTGTTTATTTTCCCACGCGTCCTTAGTTTTTCTCTTTTGAGTATTGATTTTATCTGTGCGTCCTTAGTTTCTATTTTGGAAAATACTGACCTTTCTTACGCGTCCTTGGTTTCGTACTGATAACCTTGAGTGTAACAGAACGACTGTCCCGAGGCCCGGAAAATAAATATGATTTAATAAAATATTAAAATAATAAGTTATATTACGAAATGACAATGTGAAACTAGGGACGCGTATCAAAAGTAGATATTCACGTAAACAGAAACTAAGGACGCGCCGAGAAAGTAAACAGGCAACAATAGAGTATGAAATGAGAGTGAGAGGCATGAGGACGTCAGGAGAACGCACGGAGAAAAATGACGACACAGAAAAACAGAGAATCATAAGTACGCAAAGAGAATGGACGGAAAATAACGAAGAAATGGAGGGGTCGAGGCAGAGCCCATAGGAGCAGTTTGGAACGACCGCGGAAGTAGCGGCGAGTAAATTTGTGTCGGTATCCGATAGCGCGAGGGCGACGTATCACCCAGCCGACTGAGGAGAGACGAGGAGGGATAGATTACGCATGCAGACGCCATGCATCCAGATAACGACAAGTGAAATGAACATAATAATAATATCGAAAGTGAAATAAAGGGACTCAAACCAACGTATAAACAAATTTCATAACCAATTTTAACCAATGAAATTGAAAATTGACAAAGTTGAGTTTGTAAATTGGGTCCAATTATTCTAAAGCAAATTTTAGTTCATTTGTATTCAAATACCCATATTTTTCTCGATAAAATGTGTTTTTTGTTATGTAATTGCATGTGAAATGTTTTATTTGTCGATGTGTTTTTAACGACCACCGGTTCTTTTTAAAGTATTTGGGAGTGCTACATAACTGATCATCTTATTTTACTATTTTCTTTAATTATAATATAAAGTTATTTTTCTGGAGGTTGTAGATCATAATTCATGTTTAAACAGTTACTTTTTCGCCAAAGTTTCGCATCTTTATTTATGCTTCATCAGGGCATGAAAAGGGGCATCAAAAAGTAAACAGCAAATTAACCAGAGTTTCTTTTGAATTTCTTTTTGTTGATACCTCCGTTGCTATTTATTATTTGCTTGTCTATTGTTATAAATTTAGGAGTTGTAAAAATCGAAATAAAATTAAGTGTTGTTAAAGAATATCAAATTATAATAAACTTTACTTAATTTGGCGATATCTGTTCTTCTTTTGCAGGATGTTTTGTTATTATTTAAAAGATAGTTTAAAGAAATGATACACATCCCAAAAAACAAAACATCCGGCAATAAAAGAGCAGACATCGCCAAATTAAGTAAAATTTATTGTAATTTGATATTCTTTAACAACACTTAATTTTATTTCGATTTTTTAACTCCTAAATTTTTAACAATTGACAAACAAAGAATAAATAGCAACGAAGGTATCAACAAAAAGTAATTCAAAAGGAACCCTCTCTGAGAAAATAAAAAAAATCACATATATACATATTTAAAAAAAAACTAAATACCTGGATTGTAAACTGGATTCATTTGATGTGCAATACAAATTTTAATTTTCATTGTAGCCCTGATGAAGCAGAAATAAAGATGCGAAACGTTGGCGAAAGAGTAACAGTTTAAACATGAATCATGACCTACAATCTCCACGAAAATAACTATATATATTTAAAAAAGAGGTCACGAAGAAGAATCATCTAGATATTTAATTATAATAACTTTCCAGGCCTCAGGATAGCCGTTTGGTTACATAAGATATGTTTGGAATGTTGCAACAATGAATATATATTATGTACTGGGATCTCGTTGCCAAAAACTGTTGTCTAGAATTCCGTAAACAAATAACTTTTTGGAAAGTGGTGCCGCTTAGTGATGAAAGACGGAAGTTTAAATGTAAATACAGTCGAGATATTGTAAATAGACACGGCTTACCGGTTTTTTCATGAATTTCAAATTTCCCGAATTATTATTTGGATAAATTGGTTTTTACTTACAGGTACAGTAAACTCCCGTTTATCCGAAATGATCGGGACGGCGGCCGGTTCGGATACTGAAAATTTCGGATAAACCGAAGTCCCACGTGAAACACCCCGAATTGCATCAATACTGCGAAATATTATCGTAAAACGTGCGTACATAAAATGCTATTAATATGGTTGTGAACAAGCCTACATGTTTTTGATTGAAAAATTTTTGTTGACGAGTTAAAAAGGCGCCAAAGTATGATTGAAAAATCAAATATTTTAAATGCTGAATAGAAAAGCTCGTTTATTTTGCGTTCACACAGAAAAAATCCACCTCATTTGGCAGCGGGAAAAAAACAGAAATTTTAATTATGAAAAAATAAACTACAAAATTACTAAAAAATACTAGAGATTATCCAAAGATACGGAAAGTTTGTCAAGAGCACGGAGAAAACAGTGGTTTTTTAATGCACAAACTTTAAAGTAAAAAAAAAACCAAAAACTTTTAACTATAAAACCTTGAAGTTCTAGGACTTTCCATTAGAATTTATTTTTTGGTAAAAAAGTCTGTAATGTTTTTTTGTTTTTTCGCTTGAGAAACTTTTGTTGCGGCAATATTTCTCCAACGTTGGAAACAAACGATTTCGGGATAAGTCGCCTCCTCCTGTTGGCATTCCCATGGTATTCATTGGATGAAGATCGGGTAGGGGCAGTTGGAAAATTTTGTTCGGATAAAGCGGATTTCGGATAAACGCGATTCGGATAAACGGGAGTTTACTGTAATCATAATGTATTGGATAAAAAATGTAATATTACACACGGGACGTAATTATACCTACACTTTTTTAATATCTTCCGGTCTACAGATATATTTATCCTCTCCAAATCTAATTACACAAATGCACAATTAACTTCTTAGCACTTCTCGAATATCGCTATCCGGAAATTTAATAATAATGCGAGGTGACTTCATGAGTATTCCCAATGGCCATCATTGCAGCGTAGGTAAAAGGAATGCACTTACCGCCGCCATGAACTGATTCGTATTTTTCAATCCAAGTCTCCTATTTTGGATCCTCGTAGACGCATACCCTGTTTTGCAGCCTGGTACGAAGCAAGTTCTGTTCAAACAAGTCATTCTGAATTCTTTATTTAGGCAAAAAAATCTTGATTAATGCACTCCAATTATAATCGGATTCTGGCAAACATCGTCGTCGGCACACGATGAACGTTTCATTAACCTCTTACTGATTTACTGTAATAGATATTTCCTCTCTATCATTTACAAAGTAACTTTTAGATCACAAAAATAGCAAGATATTGTTCAAAGCATCAAATAATTCTTATATCCTCGATCGTTATTGAATATCCACCATAGTCTCACGTTAGCAACAATTAACTACGTCTATTTACCTTAACAACAGAAAAGACTCAAATCGAAGTGGCGTCAAGGACTGGGTGAACTAAAAGTGGAAATTTAGGCAACATGTAGCCTAGGCAACAATGCCGAACATCTGAATCCATAATATACATTCATGGTTGCAACACACAAGAATAAGGTGGATTGAGAAGGCTCCAAGGTAACGCATGTGTTAGAAACGTAATGAATGGAAAGAGCGAAAGGTTGAACCCGTCTTACACAGATTTCATTTGCGAGCTAAACAAAGCAGGTACGAAAGCCGCGCGTATCTTTCGCAAAAGAGGGATCACGGTTCCTTCTTTCGCGTCATCTTTATCCAAACTGTAAACAAACTCTCGAGAAGGACAATGCGCACAGCAACTGTACTAAGAACACGCCCCACGAATTAAAAATAGCGATGTGAAGCACCCGACATAAATGTGAAGTATGACGATTATACTCTATCTCTCTAGTGAGTATAATTGAAAAATAACGATACCGTGGGCTTTAGCGATATGAAGAAGCGGGGAGTTGTGCTGGAGCCGCTCGAGATCGTTTCCATCATGTAACAATGTGGTCACGTGATGCAATCAAGACGTGTTCGTGATTTTGGAGTATCTTAATCACTCTTAGAAATCCCACGAAGCTTTGCCGATCGAGTTATTCTCGCAGAGACAAGTCAGAGTTGAATATTACGATTGGGGAAGCATTATCAGTCACGTTATCCATCCAAATGGTTCAAACACACCAAAAAAATCGACCAGTTTGTTGTCGCATGTACCACGTGACTCCTTAGTTACGTGATCGGGATCATTTCGAATGGTTCTGGACATAACACGCAGGATATTCTCGTCTTGCCGAGACGAGATAGGTAAGGAATATGTTAGAAACGTCCAAACGATAAAAATATACCCAGAGAGTTGACAAAAATAATTCCTCTTTACCACTTTGCCAATTCCTTCACACCACATACCCTTTAGTTTTTTTCTGATTCTTTCCCGTTTAAGAAAGTTTTTTATATCACTGCAAAACAACTGCAAATTTAAATTTTGTAAAATGTTCTAAAAATGTTTCTGTCAAGTGGAAATGTTGAATATATTCAAATGTCGAAATGATTTTTGTTTTTATTTAACTAAATCAAAAGTTCACTATTTACAGCAACCAAATGCAAATTGAAATTTTGAAAATGGCTAAAGGTTCTGTTTTATGAGGATGTTCAATGTTATTTCCTGAATTTGTGTTACTGAAAAGAGAAGTACATTAGTTCACGGCTAACTGAATGTGAAGGTAACATGTTAAAAATTGATGGTGGCTCAATTCAGGTCTCGACCTTTTGAGCCCACCAAAATTTTACGTTGACATGTTAAGTATTTTTGAATTTAATGTTCTGCCGATGGAAGTACATGAAATTATATAATATTACACCCCTAGGTTTCGAATTTTGTTTATTATTCTCAGGTAACTGTCCTGGGTGTAAGACGAGAGAGAATAATGAAAATATCTTTTATAATACACGAGTTGGATCAATCTGGCACTGGAGGTGCAGCGTATATAGTACGAAGGGTCCCCAAAAAGTAATGTTACCCATGTTTATTCACCAAAAACAATTTATTCCACCAAAATCAAATTTAGAACTATGAAAGAATGGTGTTTTATCTACTCCTTCTACTGTTCCAAATAATCACCTTTACGTTCTATTACCTTCCTCCCGCTCCTTCACTGGGACGCGTATGCCCAGTCGCTACTAGTCCCCGTTCTGTTTAAGGAGCAAGGTTTCCACTACGCTAATCACTTCTTCATCGTCCAAATTAGCGTAGTGGAAATGTGCTTAGTGTCTTTATCCAAAATGGACAAGAAAAGAAGAGATATTACCATTGAGGTGTATGGAGAGGGCACTTGCTATGCTGGCCAATGCTAGATGTTGAAGCGATCTTCGTTGACTATCATTTTCCTGAAGCGCTTGCTGGATAACGCTGTAATTTTGCAATTTCACCCTGTTTTCCATGGATAAATTACTAGAAATCAGCGGGCACTTACTTTTGCAATGTGTGTTCTCCGTAAATACATTGTTTATTTATTACAACTGACACCGCATTCCCGGTGAAAACTAAGGTAAAAGAGCAGGATCCATAGCATTAAGTAACCAATGTATGTTTGATGAGCTACTCGCCTTAAATTTCACACAGAAGGTCAGCATTCTAGCTTTGCATCCGATAATTTGTCCATCCCGTCTTGCTGTCCATAGGCAAGTAAGGAAAGAGCGGGGATCAACACTATGGTTGTTATTTCGGTTGTCAGGGAACAGTTTGATGACGTAGTTCCCTATCCATATACCTCAACGGTAATCATGAAGAAATTGTTTTGCACTTTTGCGTTTTCATTGTTTCACAACTTACATTGTTTCACGCCTTAAGTTTGGGCTTTACTGGTATTTGCGAGGCTAATCTTGCAGTCTGTCCCCCGTAGAGTCCATAAATTTGGTCAGAGCACTCAGATGTAAGATCCGGTAGCGTCACGCTAATCTGATACGGGTTTTTGACCAATGAAGATGCGTCTCCCGTTGACCCTATCAACCTACTGATTTCTGTTTTCAGGGATTTGATAAAAAAATTGTGGCATTACATTTTGGTCGACTCTCGCAGTAAGACCACTGTTTGCTTCAGAGAGAGAGAGAGGGAGAGAGTGCCTCCTCGTTCGATCTTTTCTTCCTCGCGACCGGGGACGCGCCCTTGTCCCTCCCCCCCCATATTCCCTTCTCTTAATTGAGGCTGCTTACGCTCACTCACCACTGCGCCTCGGGGGCGAAACGAGGAGGAGGAAAATAATGAACGAAAAAAAAAGAATAAAACCTCCATCCTTCGCTGACTCCAAAAGCCTTTGAAGTTCTTCTTCTTCTGATTCCTCGATTCGTCCTTCAATGCCGTCCCGAAAGAGACTCCCATTTCGCATTCAATGGCAACTCCTCCCACTCCTCCTAGTCCAATGCATTCATACTCTCGCGAGTATATATATACATACATACATACATACATACTTTTTTCTTCGCCGGAGCACTCGTCGTGTCTGCTTGACGTATTGACAAAGCCAGCTGAGATGTAGAGATAAGGGTGGGAGGGGGGGTAGGGGGCTGGAAATGTCAAGTGCCTCTTTTACCCCCCCCCCCCTCCACCAATCGCTTTTTATCCTGCAGACGAGCGAATGCTGCACTCTCGAGCGCGGGTGCAGGGGACTGAGGAGGGGCGGGGATGGGGGGAGGAGGGGGGTGCGATGTAGAAGGGCGGGAGACGAATTGAGGCTGTTCGAGGGATGTGAAAAAGCTTGTGATATCCATCATGCAAGAAATCACTACACGGGTACAACCCAATTGCATATCAAGAGGTATTCTTGGAACACAGATAATTGTAAAAAGACAAATAACAACGGAGTTGGCGGAGCTCTCCGGCGTAAATTCGACGAAAATTTTAACATCGAACATCGCTGAATGATACGCCATGTAACGCAGGGCCGAAAAAAATGTTCGGTGTTGAGTATCATAAAGTTTTGAACATAAATTGGCGTTTTATTCAACGATCTTCAAGGAGAGAACTTTACTTTAGGCATTCCTGATTACCAATCTTGATTTTAAGATTTACCTTTTTAAAGAAAAAATTCTACCATCGAATGACGTATAAATATTACTGGGTCATCGGTAATTTAACCAAGATACATTGCTATGAAAATGAAGGATTTAAACGCTAAAATATATTGCCTCTAGGAAGTTTGAGCGAGATAGTTCCCTAGTTATAACGGAGACAACATTTGAATTATTCGTTTTAATTTTAGCAGCTGTAGGTAGCATGAATTAAATCCTACTTTATTAATAGTTCAATATTAATATTAATAGTTCAATAGTTCAAATAGTTCACCTTCGTTGCCCCTCATTTTCCTATTGCGGACTAACGCGCTAAAGTTGCATTTTAACTAAATTTTCCATCGATAATTTACTAGAAATCAGCATGCATTTACCTATTTTACATGTAACCTCCGTAAATAAATAGTTAATTTAGTAAAATTAATAATAACTTGTATACATATAACTGAAATTCAAGGTAACAAAAAAATATCCACATAAGTCTTAAATTTGACTCATTTTCTTAGCGCGGTATGTTTAACACTCCTTCACAAAGGGAAGATTTTTTGTGATCTAAAAAAACTGCGACAATGATTTATTACAAGACAATATGATTTATTTTCAAAAATAGCCGAAAACATGCAAACTACGCCCAGTTAATTTTGTGACGATATGTAGGAGTTAGAAATGCCTCATTTTTCCAATAAGGTCTCTCTGTAATGCATACATGTACCATTTCCCATGCAAAAGGACTGGTATTATTTGTCAAAAATCGCGGAAAGTAGTCCAATAAGGGACTGACATTTTGGTATCTCTGGAAGAGGTAAGATATTTTTGATTAAAATGAGACCAAATTCATTTTTTCTAGGTGAAATGATATTTCGCTCAAACTACCTTAATAGCATCTCTTCATATAACTTTCCAATCTCAATTACTGCCGAAATAATTCGTTCAACAGCTTGTATTGCATGCTCCACATATTGACACACCTAAAATATTTTTTTCAGCTTAGGTCATGGATGAAATAACACGAGTATTTAGGTTTAAATAAGAGAATTCCGGTTTTGACAGAGGGAACAGCCGACAGTGGCAACGTTGCCAAGGGAAACTTCTCCTGTTTACCTTGTTTAACAAATCTATTTTTCAATGCTTATCATAACTACACAATTAACATGCATTTTTAAATGTTTCAAATTAAATCATGATATCAAATCTTGCTGAGATAGGAATCGAGGCAGGAGTCAGTATAATGACTGGTTTCCGTGACGAAGTGAATGATTCGATTTAACGATTTTTCAGTAAGATTCCTCACAATAGAGAATATATATGAAATTTCAAAAATATACATGGCAAGTAATAAGCCTAAATTCACTCATTACAGCAAATTTTGTGCATCATAAGAAGACTGTACTTCCAAGTATATGATCCTCCTTGCTCCCGCAGGCAGCTTTTTTATTTTATGACACTTTGCAACTTCAACGCGACTAAGGATAAAACGAGGACTGAATCGATATGCTTAGCAGGAGTGAACCTTCACATTTGTTAATATATCTCGGCGGAAATGGCTAAATTTGTGCTAATGCGGTTCGACGGAAATGCGAGTCATGTCATTTTATCGCACATGGGGAAGAAACTTCCTCAACTGAATGCTAAAAAATAGAACTTCCGCTCGGCTCTTCTGACCGCCTTCTTGAAGCTCCGTCTACGAAACAAGAATTTTATTTTTTTAATCAATCGGCTATCGAAAACATAAGTATTATCTCATTTCACGTGAACAACGAGGCGTCACGTCAGGCGTGTTACTTCAATATAAATGGCGCTGTTGTAGGCGTGCGTGACCGTAAAAAAGTGTCCAAAAAATTATACTCGTAGAGAAATCAGCATATTTTTTTACCTTAAGCTTGTTTTTTTTTACCGCTAACGAATACCATCCGTGTGAGCAGTATTGTTGGTACCAATGACGAAGATGGAGAGGGCACTTGCATTGTTGGCCAATGCAGGAAGCTGAAGCCAATCCGCCACCTTCGTTGACCCTCATTTTCCTATTGCGGACTAACGCGCTAAATTTGCATTTTAACTAAATTTTCCATCGATAATTTACTAGAAATCGGCATGCATTTACCTATTTCATATGCAATCTCCGTAAATAAATAGTTAATGTAGTAAAATTAATAATTAATCACATTCTCGGTGAATAATAGGGTTAAATAGAATAGAATCCATAGCACTAAGTAGCGATTACATGCTTCAAGAGTAACTTCCCTTATATTCCAAACAGATTGTGAATATTCTCACTATACATCCGCTAATTCGTCCATTCCGTTATTTATTCGTCCACGCTATTTACAGGCAAGTAAGAAAAGGGCAGGGTTTAAGAATATAGTTGTTATTTTGATTGTCAGGCTTCAGTTTGATGACGTATTGGCCTCTCCGTCAACCTCATTGGTTGTAACCAATTTTTAAAAAGTTGGAACTTTTATTTGTTTCGGTATGCACTACACCGGCGAATTCTCCTAAATAAAAACATTTAACTTAACATTACCACATTGCCATGTCATGATACATTAAATCCTTTCCTGTACACTAGAAATGTCCTTAATCTTAAGATAGTTTGAGCGAACTGAATCATGTACCTCGTCACGGAAACCAGTAATTACACTGACTCGCGCAATTGCTATCTCGGCAAGATTTGATATCAAGATTTTGTAACAGAGGGAAGAGTATAATTATTTTCCGGTATGAAACATTTAACAATGCATGTTAATTGTGTAGTTATGATAGGAATTGAAAAACAGAATTGGCAAACAAGGTAAACAGGAGAAGTTTCCCCTGGCAACCTTGCCACTGTCATCACAGTATGTCGGCTGTTCGCTCTGCCGAAAACCGGAAGTATTTTACTTAAACCTAAATACTCGTGTTGTATCATCGATGACCTAAGCTGAAAAAATATCTTAGGCGTGTCAGTATGTTGTGCATGTAATATACGCTTTTGGACTAATTATTTTGGCAGTAATTGAGATTAGAGAGTTATTTGAAGAGATGCCAGTAAGGTAGTGAGAGCGAAAAACCATTGCACCAAGAAATAAATGAATTTGGTCTCATTTGAAAGAAAGACATCTCACCCTTTTAACAAAATACCAAAATATATGCAATATCTCGTCTAAAAAAATATTTGCGTGTAGTTGTATGTATTCGCAACTATTCTTGAAAATAAATCGTATAGAATCCAGTATTTTTTTTCAGGATCGTAAAAATCCTGTCGTTGGGAAGGAGTTTCAAACACATCACGGGAAGAAATAGGTATTTTTGTTCAACGGCGTAGAATATATAAAGTAACGTAATAACGTAAATAACGTAACATGTAAAAGTAACGTAATATTATTTCATGCCTCCTACAAACGAATTAACGGGAGACGAATTGAGGTTGTTCGAGGGATGAGAAAAAGCTTGTGATATCCGTAATGCAAGAAATCACAACATGGGGTACTACCCAATTACATATCAAGAGGTCTTCTTGGTTCAGAGATAATTGTAAAAGACAAATAACAACGGAGTTGGCGGAGTTCTCAGGCGTAAATTCGACGAAAATTTTAACATCATGAAACAAAAAAATTAAAACGAATAATTGTAATATGATCTCCATTACGACTAGGGAACTGTCTCGCTCAAACAACATTAACCTTATCTCGACGAGCGAGTCAGATTCGTCACGTTTCAAAATCATTGAAATATCTTCTTTCTTAGAGACTTTTCCCATTTATTTGCTGCCTTAGACAGAACTGTAACTCTTCGGATTAAGTGTGAGGAGAGTCGCGTCTCTTTCGACCGTTTGTCAAACAGTTCTAACAGATGAATGTGTTGCGCTATTCACCGAAGATGGCGTGCCTGGTGGAGCTCTGAAATAAATAGTTTCAGCAGTTAAAATGAAGAAACTATTGGGAGATTTTGAAAAAAGGCACGTTATGAAGGTAATGTTGGAGTATACCTTGCGTAAATATTTTTATGTAAATTATAATTTTAAATAAAATATGTACAATACAAATGCGACAAATTTCAAAATGAATGTTATTATCAAATAAAGTGCAATTTTTTAATGCTTAAATGCCAGTTAAAAAAAAAACTAATATACAGTAGAGCTTCGATAATCCGGATCAAATGTTACCGGGCCCATTACGGATTATCAATAAGTTCGGATTAACGAACAGAACCAAAAAGAGGACGTTTGATGCCTTAAAAGTAAAGAATCTTTGCTAGAACCCGTAAAAACAGTGGGTAATTCACTTTAGCACTGTAGTTAAATAATGAGAGCAGATAGATAAAACCATTAACTAATATGAAATTATTACGTACTATTTTATTGAAACACTAGCTGAATTACCCGGCGTTGCTCGGGATCATACTTCCTTCAAAACTCTTTACATAAGAGGTGGGGAGTTAGTAAGTAGTTGTGATTACAGACTACATTTCAAGTAAATGTTTTAATAAATTAATATTTTCTTCTGCAGAGCATCTATACAACTGTGAGACAATAGTAAGTAAACAATGTGACAATATCTCCCATGAACAATAATAATTATAAGTCAAATGACTGAAAAATTGACAGAATGATAAAAAATAACATGCTAAAATAAAAACAATGAAATTTGTAAAACTTGTTTAATATAGAGTAGAGTAGTATTTTTTGAAACCATTTACTGTAATCATACTACCTGCACAGCCAGGCTAAAAGAACATTATAGTTAAGTACATAATTCGAGTACTTACTTGTTGAGTAGCTATTCAGAATTTCATTTTCGTTAATTAAGATTTGATTTAATGCATATTTTTGTTTGTTTATTTGGTTGTCAAGGAAAATGCGTAAAAGAAAATCGATTGAAAAAGAGAGAAACTTCATTCTTTCGGGCAAGATACCACTAATTTTAGTTGTATCATGCTTTCGGGTATGCGATAAAATGAATTTCAACTCTCTATCTTTAGTTAAAGTTGTTTTAAAAAGCAAAATAATTAACCGCTGCACAAATCCCAATGCTTAGCATTCCTAATCGGCTCAACTAAGCAATATGAATTCCAACAGCAATGACCGAAATCTGGTTGTCGAGCGAATATGGTATTGTTGATTTCACAGAAAAATATGTGTTTCTGCAGCTAAAGACGCAATTTTCAGTCAATTACGAAGTGAAAAGGATAATTAATTGAAAGAATTATAAACTTCATTCTTTCAGACATTTAATAAAAAAATTCCAACTCTCTATCTTGAGCGGAAATAATTTAAAAAAGTAAAAAATGAAACCACTGCACAAAACCCGATACGTACCGCGAACCACCTAAGGGGCCCTTTTTGGGACTTTTACCTATGGGCCCTGAGATCATTTTAAAGTAGCCTACAACTTTCCTCCTGCCTTGAACTATTACTCGGCAAAATTTTAGCACGATAGGATTAAAACTGAGGTTAGGATTATTACCCGTCGGGCGTTGTTGCGCGAAAAGTATTCGAAAGATTAAGAGGGCCTTGGGTGGCGATGTTAAAAAAAAATTTATACCTAAAACCTTCGAAACCTTGGCAAGAGTGTACTCAACAACTTCTTAAAGTTTCTTGGCGATCGGATCAACAGTGTAGTAATGCATACAGGACAGACATACAGACAGACATACTTTCGTTTTTATATATATAGATTATATTGACAGCACTAGAAATATGTACATCGTATTCACTTCAACTTATTTTTCGCTGGATGTGAATGCGGATTATCGACAGTCCGGATTTTTGACGTCCGGATTATTTACTGTAATAGGTGTATTTTTTGTAGCCCTACTGTAATAGCAGTATTTTTTTTAAAACGCTGATGTTTCATAATTCCGCCCCAAGAGGGTAAAGAAGTTGGGGGAGAGTGGGATAGTCGACCGTGCGCGGGATAGACAAAAAAACCTTCCCTTTTTCCGAAACGGGTCACTCAAGAGTTCATCTCCCTCCGCTCGCCCAAACCAACTCCTTTTCTCCACGGGGACAAAATTTGATCGATAGAACTCCACCCCCCCCCCCTTCCACACTCCTTCCTTCCAATCTATTCTCCGCAATTTTTTTCCACCTTCCCCCAAGAGCATTTCTTCCGTTCAACCTCATCAGTTCCTGACTTCTTTCCCTTTTGCATTTCTTCCCATTCCAAGTTCACAACTGCAAAGACCCCCGACGGAATCGATGTTCAACGAGGGGGCTGCGGGAATTTTTTCTTTCCTCGACGTACATATTTGCGAGAAACTTTGCATGCGTTTTCAGTTCCGATAAATTACATCTCTAGGCATATCATTAATCACTGAACTACATCCCGGGATGGGAAAAATATAGGCCGAGGAGTATTTGAAATACAAAATACTGTTCCAAATGTATTGGAAATACAAAATACAAATGTATTTCACATACGAATTTTAAAATGCTAGCATTTGAAATACGTCCCAGCCCCAGCTGATCCTAATACCTAAAGCTACAGCCAGGGCTGGGCAAAATACAGGTCGAGGAGGATTTGAAATACAAGATACATTGAGGTCGTGCATTTGAAATACAAAATACAAATGTATTTCACATACGAATTTTAAAATGCTAGCATTTGAAATACGTCCCAGCCCCAGCTGGTCCTAATACCTAGAGCTACAGCCAGGGCTGGGAAAAATACAGTTCTAGGAGGATTTGAAATACAAGATACATTGAGGTAGTGCATTTGAAATAAAAAATACAAATGTATTGCAAATACGTATTTCAAAATGCTAGCATTTGAAATACGTCCCAGCCCCAGCTGGTCCTAATACCTAAAGCTACAGCCAGGGCTGGGAAAAATACAGTTCTAGGAGGATTTGAAATACAAGATACATTGAGGTCGTGCATTTGAAATACAAAATACAAATGTATTTCAAATACGTATTTCAAAATTGGCACTAAAGTTATAGTTGAATTTGAAATACGGCCAAGTCCTGACTACATCTGCAAGGCACCTAAAGGGTTTTTGACAGGGGGGTGAATCATCCCCATCATGACCTGTAATCTACAAGTTACTTTCACCAACATGCACTACACTATTATTATGCTCTGTATTTATTATTTAAAACTGCATATACCTGCAATCCATCGCATTGGCACGTGGCAGAGGGTGTTAGGAGACCAGCAGTGCTAAGGAGTGAAGAGGAACACTATAATGGGAGAAATGGTGAAGTGTTTTTTTGAGAGCAATTAGTGTTTCGAAATGAGTTCAGTTTTATTATGGTCACTTATTGTGCGTGGGGAGAACGGATTTCGACACCTATCTGTTCGGCAATTTATCTCTATTATTTTTTTTACTCCTATCGGACCTAGATTCGCAGTGTGGCTAATTAGAACTCTGTCATTTGTCACTTGGTGGTATTTCCATGGTTAACATTTTTTTATTCACCAAAATTAACTTTTAAAATGCCACGTAATTAAATAAAACAGACACGACCCGGGTTTCGACGAATGAATGTCGTTATCAGGTGAATTATAGTGAAACCATCTCTCTTCTCTCATACACTTCTTAACGGGTGGTGAGGCAGAGAGAGGGAGGGGGGGATAATTAAGAAGGTTAGTGATTTGTGGAAGGAAGGAAGAGGAGGGAGGGGCTTCGTTCGAGGGCCACGAGGTTGAGTGATTGCGTGGAGGGTAGAGGGAAGGCATTTTGCGATGAAGAATGGGAAATGGAAGCAACTGCGTTTAGAAGTTGGAGAGGAAGCAGGGAATAGATATTCATTCACAGGACTGACCTCAGGGTCTCAAACATTCTCTCAAAAATCTCCAGTTGTACACAAGAGTTGGGCTCTCGTCTATCGTCACACGCTGGTAAAATATTATTATCAAAATCACTCTCTTCGTCATGGTCTGTCAAATTCTTAGCCCATTTACTTTTATTGTCCTGTTTATATAAAAGGGCTTTAAAATGTCCCTTGGGGAAAAAAAAATTGTTATGTAGTGTGGCGGCAAAATGATGTTCTCTTGGTCGCTCCGAAAAGCACCTGTTCTGAATTTCTCAAGCAAACTAAGCCTAGCGTGTAGCCTTCCGAGTTTCTCGTGGCTCCTAACATAATCCCTCTAAAAGCTTTGAAACCCTATATGTTCGCTAGAAGCAGTTTTTAACGAAGCGCACAGATTTTCTTTGGATTCTGTTTATTTTTCTGATTAAATCTTTCTGTGCAGGGTCCCAAATGCTTGCGCTATATTCGAGGTGAGGCCTAGGTACAGCGAAGGGTATTCCACTTCCTCTTTTTTCACCTGATGACCTTCCTACTGCACGCTTGATAACCCCTGGTTTATTTAAGGCCGCGACGCATATGTGTTGCATGTGTGTTCTTCACTATGCGTTTAAAGTTAATGTGATTTCAAAGTATTCGACTTGATCTAACGACTAAATGTTTACCTCCCCCACGGTGTAGATATAATTTCTTGTACGATGGCCTACGCAAGAAGTGTTGAGCGATGCCCTTACTAAGATATAGTTTAAGCTTACATTCAAGACACTAAGAGTAAATGTTGTTCAGGTCCGACGATGAAACTTCTAAGCCCGCATCTTCGCCAATTCCGCGGTAGAGGACCGTATCGCCTACAAATAATTTAAGTTTACAGCAAACTCGAGAACTTAGGTCATGTATATAAATATTTAATGAATAAAATGGGGCCCATATCTCTTCCTTGTGGAACACCGGATGTGACTCTAACCATATCAGAGCTAACGCCGTGATAGCAACTTTTAGCTTGCGATCACTAAGAAAGTCACGCATCCAATTAACTTTTTTTTGTTTACTCCGCAAGATTGTAATTTGAGGATCCTATTCGAATACTATCATAAAATCAAGAAATATTGCGTCAATTTTCTTCTTTCATTCACCTCATTAAAAGGGAGCCATGAAGGAAGAGCGCATACTGTGCATTGTAAGATCCACCCTTCGGGAAGCCGTGATGACTACCGTGGAGTGAATTTCGATTGCCCAGGAATTCGTAATATTGGAAAACAATAACGTGTTTGAGAATCATTCGTAAAAGTTATTATAACAGTACAGGCCGGTAATTACCTCGGTCTAGCCTGTTTCCTTTTCTATATATTGGTGCGACATTGGCTATTTTCCAATCATGAGGTACCTTGCCCTTGGATAATGATTCACTAAAAGTTCTGACTTCTACATTTGATGTTAACTTTGCTAAATATAATACCTTGTAGGAATGGTGCGATCTGTGGCGCTGGCACCTTGAGCACGCAAGTGTTATATAGGAAGTAGGGAAGTGGATTTAGTAGTCATAAGAAAAACGCAGAAAGTGCGCTGACAGTGATATTCTTACGGAAAGTTACCAAAACTTCGTCCATCATTTCGGACCATATTCCCATTTCTAAGGTTACTTTATCTTTATTAATAAAACATGCGCGTTTGAGAAAGGATAAGAACTATTTTATCGATTCATATTTGGCAACTGATAGCAAAACTTTGGATTAATTTGTAGCTGTAATTTCCATCATAGAACCAATTAATAAACACGTTCCGACACAAGACTGGATGGAGATAGTAAAAAGGTAATTTGTCGCTAAGTAATAAAGGATATGACAAATAATTACGTTCAGTCATTATTGCCATGTAATCTACGAGTTCAAGAAGAAGTTCTTGAAGAGTGAAATTAAATTAACTTTGCACCTACCACACAATGCATTGGTGAATCCCGACCGGTTTCAACACTTTAGCGTCATTTTAACTTGATAACATGAATATAAATGATAGTGAATTGTACCTGGAACGTGACACGCAAGAGTTGAAAGCAGTCGGGGTATAACAATACATTTTTGGGCCCAGGACATTTCGGCGAGGCTGTATGGGCGCGAGACCGGTTGACTTTCAACAAAATTAGCTAGAGCAAAGCTATTACGTAGAAAAGATCACACGCATAAGAATAAGGAAATAGATAGCAGAAAGGGAGGAGGACGAGAATAGGCTGCAGGCATTCGAGATGAGGGTGTGGATGAGGATGGAGAAGGTGAGATGGGCGGAGAGGAAGACTAAAGGCAGGGACAGAATCAACGTGTACGTGAGACGTTAACGGGACAACGGGAGACGGGGAACGCAAGTCAGCGGACACAATCGACGTTAACGCGGCCCGGAGTAACAATTAAATAACGCAGGCGCAGCTAAGAGATCAGGTGTAAACAAGTGTGGAAGTAAATAAGTTGTCTTCGCCAAGAGCTATCTTCAACAGTTGGATGTATCTGTCGACAGATGGCTCCCATTCCCGGATTCTCAGGACTATTCTGATTGGTTTTCCGTGTACGGGACACGGGAAGAGATGAAAGTTGCCCATCTCTCGCGTACACGTACTCCCCGTACACGTTGATTGTGTCCGTTCGCTATACTTTCCCGTCAGCCATCTTTTCGCGTCTTCCCGTTAACGGCTCACGTTACACGTACACGTTGATTGTGTCCCAGCCTTAACGAGGAAGTGCTCGAGATGGTGGGCGAGGATAGGAAACTTCTGAATGAAATCCAGGATAGGCGGAGTTGGTGGCTGATGAGTGTAAAAAAGGGCGATAGGTTGCTCAAGAATGTGATCGAGGGAAGGATTTTGGGCATGCGGGGTAGGGGAAGAAAGAGAATAGGTTTCATGGACGGGATGAAGAAGGATAACTCGTATGCTGAGGCGAAAAAGGATATACTAGAGCGAGATAGGCCCCTGAAAGTGAAGAACACTGGGAGGAGATTCTATGACATTTAACAAAATCTATCTTGACCAGAAGAATACTTAAAAGAAGCAATAAAAAAAACTCTTGCATAATTTATATCAAAATATGTATAGTTATTTCCACCGTATAAATTGATGTTCCTCTGTGAAGTATGGTACATTAACTTTTTTTTCGACTAACTTGAAAAGTTAATAACATTTGCACTGAACGACTCGTGATTCGCGCTTCGTGCACCTTAAGCGATGCCGAAGCAATGAATCACGATTAATTCGTGAACCTCACGAACAGAAAATTCATATTTTGATCAAAGTTTTACCGATCGCAATACCATATCACACCCTAAAGGACGTTGAAATATATACCTATATATATGAAATATATAAATATTTATAGACCTACCATTTACAAACAGGTGACAATCGAAAGTCGGGTGTTCATATTTGTGTATGTCTTTAGGCTAATCATAGTTTTTCACTTTAGTGATACTATACGACGATCGCGGCGTGGAATACAATAAAATCAATACGGATATCAAAATATTCGCTGGCACACGCGACTGAAGTGACCCTGCCATTAGCTCGCCCTCTGAAGTGTATCAAGAGCAGATGATCTGGAGCGTGGATGACGACAAAATTCACCGCTAAACAGGGCACTGATTCAGTGTGATTCTAAATCCTTAAAATCTTGGAGTTACCTTAACATCTGATATATCGTGGGGATTACACATACAGAACGTATGTGGCGCAGCATTAAAGAAACTATGTTTTGTTAAACATATAATAGAAAGGCCCTCGGAAGAAAAAGTAAAAGAGAGATGCTACTTCGCTCTGGTTAAGCCACACCTCGAATACTCCAAGAGCATTTGGGACCCTGGTCAAATAGATTTAACCAAAAAAAATATATTAAAATACAAAGGAAAGCAGCATGCTTCGTTAAAAACTGCTACGAGCATACATATAGTGTCACACAACTGTTAGATGGATTAAGGTGGGAGCCCCTAGAGACTCGGAGGCTACACGCTAGGCTTAGGTTGCTTGATAAATTCAGAACTGATATTTTTCAGAGCGACACAGAGAATATTATTATAACTCCCCACTACATCTCTAGGTCTGACAGATGCGATGAAATAAGAGAGATACACTGCCGAACAGATAGGCACAAAAACTCGTTCTTTCCGCGAACAATAAGTGACCACAATAAAAATTGAGCTCCACTAAACACACTCCTATAGCAGATGTCACCATTCATCTCCAAAAAAAATTATACCTTTACACGGCTGGTGATCTAACACCCCCTGCCACACGCCCATGCGGCGGCTCGCGGGGTATTATGTAGATCATCATCATCCGGTGTTCTGCCTGCTGGCAGGTCCCGTACACCACTGCTGTCTCCGTCCGCTTCTGTCCCGAGCTTCCTTCTTTGCTTCATCATAGCCGATGTTCTTCACCTGATCCACCAATTTAATTCTTCTCCTTCCTCTCTTTTTCTTTCCTTCAATTGAGCCCTCAAGTGCCACAGTTATTATACTTTTCCCTCTCATCACATGGCCCAACCAGTTTCCTTTCCTTTTCCTTATTTACTTTAGGAGCGATCTTCCTTCTTTTACTTTGCTCAAAACCTCTTCATTTCTCATCTTATCTACCCATCTTACTTTTTCCATCCTTCTCCACACCCACATTTCATAAGCTTCCATTCTATTCCTTTCCCTCTTACCTAATGTCCACGCTTCACATCCATACATGAAAACGTTCCATGAATAACATTTAGCTAGTCTCTTTCTCAGCTCCAGATCCAGGCTTTTATTGCATAGCAAGTTTTTCTTCTGGCTGAAGGCCTCTTTTGCCATTGCTATCCTTGCTTTTATTTCTGCAATACTTCTCCAGTCGTCTGTCAACATCGTTCCTGGGTACCGGTAGCTTTTAACTTTTCCTATTACACCTTCATTTATTTTCGCACTCGTACAATTTTCACAGTTTACTGGCATCACTTTTGTCTTTCCTAGGTTTATCTTCATCCCATATTCCTCCATCCCTTCTTCCAAAACCATTATCAACCTTTGAAGTGATTGCATATCATCTGCTAATATTACCATGTCATCTGCGAACCTTATACTTCTTATCTTCCTACCTCCAATGCTGACTCCTTCCTCTCTCCCATCAAAAGATTTCTGGATCATGTCCTCAACATGTATGTATGGTATGTAGATGTAGAAGTAGAAATGTTGGTATAATAAAATAGAAAGGTGATTTCTCCCAGTAGTAGTTAAATGACGGAGGATGCATTCTAATAATACGAGGGGCGTTCAATAATGAATCTACCTCATGTTGAAGGATCTAACTTACTAAGCCCGAACTAGCACAATCATGCTGAGACATATCTTAAGGCAACGTGCAAACGGTTTTGGCTCAGAGCCTCTGCAATAGTGAGAGCGATAGGATGTCAAACGCAGCAATACCCGAGAATCCCGAGATATTGCTTGATTTGGAGAACTAGACTGCGATAAAATCCGTCAATGGAAAGGAAAACGGGCAGAAGAAAATTTATGAGCGTAAGAATGCTTTGATAATTTGAGGACTCTTCGCCTTCAGAATATAACATATAATTTTGGAGCAATAAATTCAAGTAGGAGCAGAGATTTCATAGAAGATGTCCCTCACATAGGCCGACCTTTAGATTTTTTCTTGGCTTTAGCCTATTATTTTAGTAACTTCTGTAGCATTTGTAGTACACCGATAGTGAGGTGCTCGGTGGTGAAAGTAAATTTCTTCACTGTAGTTCAGGTTCGTAATAAGTCATCCCCTGCCAAACACCCTTTTTGGTGGCTTTCAAGGTAAAAATTTGATGTAGATACAGATAAAAGGAGCAGGTTAAATCGTTATTCTTCGCCCCCCTCCAATCAATGGTTTACAAAGCGACGGTATTCACGTATTTTCGAGAACTCTAGCAGCCATGACTCCCCACGGAAATCATCATCATTTGACGAGTTATATTTATTATATTTACAACCAGTCGATGATGGAAAAGAATGAATGAATGAAACATCCCCTCTCTCTTTTTCCGGTGTGTATGCGTGACGAAAAAAGGCCGAATTGGCCGACACTTCCTGAACTGAATACAGTGGGTGAGTCATGAAAATCCAGAGACGAGAGATTTAGGGAGGGCGAAGCCTTTTTTGGGGGAAACACCCCTGGAAAATGGGGGGTATGAGGCGAGGGGCGCCTAAAGGGGTATTTTTCGCCGAGTCACGCTCGGCAGACACGCTCTGACTTCGACCCGCACGAGTCAACGGTTAAGGTGCTTGGAACGGTTGCCGTTCATGTACAGATTTGCGCGAAACTTTTTTTTTACATGTACTCATTAGTAAATCATCCATGGTCGTGCAATCCTAAAATTGGTCAACTGAAGCCCTTCACCCTTCCCTATCTAATGCTAGTTCCCTTACCTCCTGGTATCTCTTCCTATGTACTTCACCCTTTGTTTGTTCCATGACCTTAAGCCCAACGCACACTTAAGGCCAGCGCACACCTATCCTCCCGCCTCCGTCCGGCTTCCATCCGCTTTCTACCGTTTTATCCGAGGGGTGCGTATACTACGCCGTCCGCCTCCGTCCGCCAAAACCGAACGACAAAGGACTTAGGCCTGCAGTCTACGGGAGGAGACGGACGGAAGCCTGCGCATACTATTCCTCTCGGCCTTTGTCCGCCTCCGACCGCCCGTCCACATCCGTCAAATATTCTCGACCAAGAATTCCGGGCGGAGCGGACTGAGACGGACGGTGGCGGACGGAGGCCGGGAGGAATAGTATGCGCCAACTCGCGGAATAGCCTGTATTTCAGTTAGCCATATATTTTGGGAGGGACGAAGCGGACGGAGGCGGGAGGATAAGTGTGCGCTGGGCTGGAATGAGAAAGTTACAGGTCTCATATAAATATTTGGGTTTCAGGAACACATCTACTAGTTACATAACGTATTTACCAATAGTTAATAAAATTGAATATTTGATCAAATCTTCTATGAAAGTTTAGCCTGCGAATAATTGCTATTGCACATAATAATTAGTCAGTAAGAGTAAATTAACAGGTCATTTGTCTCAAAACACTTCTTTTATCGAGTAATTAAGTCTCTAAGCGGTTCATTGCTCATCTGCCATCTTGGCTACTTAAGTAATAATAATTATGGAACTCATAACACCATGCCATAATATCCATGGTTTCCGGGTTTCGCTGCATGTCGTTATCTAGACGACGACGTTTCGTTCAGAACCTGATCTGAACATGTGGCCAGCATTGGCCATGAAACGTCATCGTCTAGATAACGACACGTAGCGAAACCCGGAAACCATGGATGTCCCTGCACTACAGCGCTGCGAAAGCCTCAAGCGGAAACCATGCCATAAGTCAATAAACCAATAACTAAGCGAATGATCTACAAAACTTATCGAATGGTTGCCACGGCATATGAGTTCCATAACTTTATAGAATGTATACTTACGTGTCATTCCTCCAACAGGCCATGAAAATCACAAAATAAGGCCAACAAAAGTCACCTCTCCCCGCAACTGAGCGGAGGCTAGCCACACAGCTGATAGGAGACAGATCGCTTGCTGCATTGCAGTACGCTAAATTGAAACTATCTTTGGGTACGTTTAGGATATGCGAAGGGTCACTCAAGGAAATATTCGACAGGAGAATATCGGGAAAGCGGGGATGGTGAAGAAAGGGAATCGCCATAAATACGGGATGAGGTTGGGAGGGTAGCATGTCGAGATGAATGAAGAAATAATATTAGACCCAGGGCCCAGCACTTTGAAAAAATTTAGAGCCCTCTTACTTTTCTTAAAACATAAGAAGAAAGAGAAAGTGATAAGATTCTCTAGAAGCCTGAAGGTGGGGCTTAACATGATTGTGGGTGGCAACAAAATAGAGAAAGTCGAGCAGTTCACATGTCTGGGAATCAATTTGAAGGAGAATGGGTTAAGTGGTAGGGACGTAATATGTAGAATTACCTTTGCCAAAGAAGCATTTTAAAAAAGGAGGGAATTGATTTGGGAAGGGTCTGAGTAGAGGCGTAAGGAAAAGGCCGGTGAAAACTCTGATATGGAGCGTGGTGCTGTCTGGGACGGAGACCTGGTCATTACGAAAGGTAGGTGTACGTAGACTTGAGACGTTTGAGATGTGGGTGTGGAGAAGGATGGAGAGGGTGAGCTGGGTGGCGTGAAGGGGAAACTAGAACGTATTGGATATGGTTGGAGGAGATACGACCAAAGTGGCGGAGATTCGGAGGCTGCAGAAGAGACGGGTGGAGGACGTTTTTAAAAGAGATGGAATGTTAAAAAATTAAATAGAGGGGTGAACAATAAAGAAGCGTGAAAGAGGAAGGAAGAGGATATAAATTGCGAAAGAAATAAGTAGAAAGAGACGTTAGGAGGAATTCACGAGGGATCTACATCCATAGCAGTTAAAACGGATTAGAATGGATACTATCCAAACTCCTATTTATCAGCTGGTTGAATACTTTAATGAATTAATAAAAGACTTCCATTTTAACCTGCCTTGACCAGTAGATCACCCATTAATATAAATTATAAATGAGGAATATAGATTTTATATATTATTTTTTGAACGTAGTGCAAGGATGTAAAAATGATAAAAACTTATGATTTCTCAATTCATTCTCAGAATTCTAGACAAAAATGAAAATCTTCGACCCACCGGTCAAAATCTCGCGCCCTGAGGCATAAGGGAGGGAAACAGCAAATGCAGGGCAGGCTTAGGCGAGAGGGGGCGAGAAATAAGGCGCGCGACTTTATTTTCTTGAATTTTTTCTTCCTTGATTCGGCAGCGAGACGGGTTGAGAGAGCGAAACCAGGCAAGTGGAGGAAAATGGCGGCGTCGGCCGAGTGCGACGCCATTGTTAGTTAGGGAACGCCATGTGCCCACCCCAGCAACGCTGATTGCCCCGCTTGTGTTGAGGCGACGTGCATGCATTGTTACGCTGTGCAGTTACAGAGCCCGCGGAGCCGAGCGGGTAGAGTGAGCGACTGTTGGCGATACAATGGCGAGAGTGGAATGGACTCGATGAAGAGTGTGGACGATTTTAATGGAGACCCACTTCGCGGACAGGAAAAGCAATTGAGCTCAAAGTGTCGGGGGCGGGGTAGAGCAGGTGATGGAATGGAAATGGACCAAATATCAAGGCGGCTGGATCGGTATTCGCACGTCATTTAGAGAGTATTCTAATAACTTTTCGGAAATCAGTCGTAAAAAATTCTTTAACACAATTGGACGGAGAACATATCTTTATTTGGAGGAAATCACCATGCACATATTAGTATATGCGATTCAAGAAATATATTTTAAATTTTCGCCTCAATTTAAGGTAGTTTGAGCGTGATAGTTCCCTAGTTTTAAGGAATACCATATTCGAATTATATGTATATAAATTTTAATTTCTGCAGCCGTAAGATGCATAAAATAAAACCAGCAATATTAACGGTGGAATAGCATACCTTTATATGACTGAATTTCAAGTAATTAAATAAAAATATTAATAGAATTCATTGATTTGACTTATTTCGTCACGTGGTACGTTAATAATTCCTACATAAGGGAATGTTTTTTTGCGATTATGGAAAAAATACTCCGGTGGCAATGTGATCTGGATATCCGTATTACGTTGTTTTGACTTACGTCGCCCTTATTCAACACGCATCTCAGACGTAAATCGAGGATTTACAGTACATGGGAAATGGCACGTGTATGCACTACAGCGAGACCTTGTTTTAACAAAAAATAAGGAATTTTTAATACCCAGATCTGGTCAAAAAATTAACAGTGTGGTTTGTATGAACCATTTTTGAAAATATACCATGTTGTCACCACGGTAAATTTTTTCCAGAATCACAAAAAAATAGTGAAGGAGATTTTAAATGTACCGCGCAAAAAAATATGAGCCCAGTGAAAGACTTACGTTGATATTTTTATTGAAGGTAGTTTGAGCAAAATATCATTTTACCTAGAAATCAATGAATTTGGTCTCATATTAGAGAAAAATATATCACCCTTCCATTGACATAAAAAATTCAACCCCTTACCTCTTTCATTTCCGAGATATTTGCCAAAAAATACCAGCCCTTTAATATGGGAAATAGTACGTGTATGCACTCCAGAGAGGCATAATTAAAAAAAATAGGCATTTCCTACAATTAGATCTCGTCAAAAAATCAACAGAGTGTAGTTTTTGTGTTTTATCAACTATATTTTAAAATTAATCACATTGTGACCGCAGTAAATTCTTCGGGATCACGAAAATTTTTCCATTTTGATGGATTTTCAAACGTACCGCGTGAAAAAAATGAGTCAAGTTAAAGACTTATTTATGTATTTTCATTTGATTACTTTCAGTTTCTACCATGAAAAACTACATTATCGCACCATTAATAATGCTAAAATAATTCGCGTGTCTCAAAGCTGGTGAAATTAAAACGTATGATTCGAATATATTAATATAAGGAACCTATCTCGCTCAAACTACCTTAGTTACTCGGAATTTCAGCAATAAACAAGTATTTTATTGAACTATAAGTAATGCAATATTTAATCCATGCTTTCTATGGATGTTGGAATTAAATCGTATTATTCGAATATTCTCTGTTACGACTAGGGAACTACCTCGCTCAAGCTACCTTAAATTGCCAAAAAAAAACCAAATCGGTATCGCGAAAGTTTTTCTATGTTTTCGATACATATTACTGAGGAGTACACGTGTGTAACATTTTCCGCAAATCTGTACGTAATTGAAAATCGCTCCTGTGGCGTACCAGCTCGCCACCATTGCAATGATTTTACAGGTTGGCAGTTCTGCCTCGCGCGGAATGTCCGAACAGGGAGGATATTGTTGGGGGATAGGATTGTTGGAGGAAATTACGTGGATTAAGAGGAGAGTTGTGTTGGGAGAAGGTCAGAACGTGTTGAGAGGGAGGGGAAGTGTATGTGCAAGTGGTGTGTGGACAAGGAGAGTGGACAAAATCAAGAAAATAAGTACGAGAGTCGGAAAGTAGAGAAAGTGGACAATTCAAGGAGGACCAGGGCTACACCCAGAAGGATACAGAAGTGGGATTTGGACATGATTTGGACGGAGGTGAGGAATGAGGAAGGTTGATCTAATATATATTGAACTAATTGGCTAACACACCTGACCGGCAATTGGGAGATCCGGGTTCGCATCCCGGTCAAGTCAAATGATTTTTTTCATAGCGAATTTCAACCCTGGTGAAGAAGATTAAGTTTGTGACTTCCACAATTTTTTTAAAAGTACGACCGGTTTCGCCTGTCTAGCCATCTTTGGGTCGGTAACGCTTACATAAATTGTGTGCTTCATTAAGAAGTTTCATTTCCCCGCCCACCATGTTAAGCACTTCATCGCTAGTCTCCCGCTCCGTCCGCCTAACCTTCTCCAAACCCACATCTCAAATACCTGCAGCCTATTCTCGTCCTCCTTTAAGAGGGTCCACGTTTCTGCACCATACAACGCTTCGCTCCTTATCAAGTTCTTCACCAGCCTCCTCTTCACAACCTTACCAAAGATCTCCGTTATCAGCCTCCCTTCTATACACTAAACCCCTCCTAAGCTAGTGCTACTCTCTTCCGCATCTCTTTGCTTCTATGTCAGTTTTCTCCCAGCGTTCTGCCTAAGTAATTAAAATGCTTTATTTCCTCATAGCTCACGAAAATTTTAGATACGTTTTTGAGGTAAAATTAGCATACATATATTCTTACATTCACAACTCGTAGAATGGTTGAAAATGAGAAATATTCAGGAAAACTGGCCAAAGGTTTATCTGTCCAACAGTTTAGGCAAACATTTAGGGTATCCTTCATTTACGCTGCACGCAAGGCTTAGCTTGCTTGAGAAATTCAGAACTGGTGTGTTTCAGAGCGGCACAGAGGGTATTATCATGACGCCTCGCTGTATCTCTAGGTCTGACAGAAGCGATAAAAGAAGAGAGGTACATTGCCGAACAGATAGGTTCAAAAACTCGATCTTTCCGCGCACAGTAAGCGATATTAACTCCCATATTACACGTCCCCACTTCACCTCCCAAAACCTTATCTCTTACATCTCTACACGGTTGGTGTCCAAACACCCCCCCCCCTCCCTCTGCCACACGTCCATGCGGTGGTTCGCAGGGTAGTATGCAGATGTAGAAGTGTACACTAAGTCGTCGTTCTTACTAAAAAATTATTCACATAAAATGCCATTCCATAAATGAAATAAGGGGGCTATCATGTTTCTCCAATAAGTATCTCATTCTTACTGAGCTTAGTATCCAAATGATTCACCTTTTTTGTAAAGCTCTTTGTAGATATATTGCCAACAATTCACCTACAATCTGCTTTATCCACCCAAATAGTTTTACAGTTATCTCTGGCCTGATCTAGGTATTTCGTCCAAGGTTCGCCACCAAAAAAGAGGCCACGGTCATGCTCCTAAAAACTTTTTTTTCTCCCACAAAATGCCTCAGTCTTCTATACAGTTCTCCCACAAAACCTCCAGTCTAGCGCAGCTAGATAAAACAAAAAAGAAAATTTTCAACGATTATAACGATATTTTCCCACTCCGAATAGGTTGGGTAAACGTGCAAAGCGGTCATTTCCCGTGCGAGTTCTAAAAAAAAAATAAAAGTGTTCTTTCTTGATAGTTGGTATCAGATGAGAAATTGATTCGCCGCGAAGTTGCTGCTTTCAAAAAACTAACCAGCCCAAGAGGGTAGTGAGGGGAGTTTATGGGGGAGGGGGGGTATTTGTGTGCTTTGGGGGTAGAAGGGGGTGGGGGAGTAGAGGAGAGGGTGGTGGAGGGGTGGCGACCGGTAGAATCGATCTTGGGGGGTGGGGGGAGGTAACGGGGTGTAAGGTTGAAAGGGCGAGAACTCCCAAACAAGCGAGAAGGAGGGCGAAAAAACCCACAAAAGTTTCGAATCCACGAAGACTTGCGAACTTTTCTTTCCTCCCGGAGGAATACGGACGTTTGGGAAAGGTGGGAAATAATAAAAAAGAACGACGGAGGTAAGACGCATTCCTCACTTCCGTTGGAGGAGCGAATATCCGGCGCATTGCGTTTGAGAAGGTTCTAGACGTTACGAACTTGAGTCTTATCCATTGAGGTATATGGAAAGGGCATTACGTCATCAAACTTTAGCCTGACAACCGAAATAACAACCACGTGTTTTTCGTAGATTCTAGCAGTTCATTTTAATGAAGAAGTAAAACATTTAAGGGAGACACTGAAGGATAATGGATATAGCTATAAATTAATTGAAAGGGATAGAAACCAGAAAATTAAAGAGAAAGAGACATCTAAACCTTTGGGATATGATACAATGCATGAATTTACATAAAAAGAGTTATGATACATAGACGTCCTGTGGCAGGGTACAATTAATTTGTTATTATTTCTGGTGTTTTTTTGTTTTTTTGACCAAATTATCTTTATATGGCTGATAAATGTAAGGAGTTATTTCAGTTTTTAATAATTTGTGCATTAACACACCCATTTGCAATTTTCTTCTTTGTTCAATTTTAAGAATTTTTAATTCATAGTAATACGGTGTGATATGCTCATTAAATGCTACATCGCACACATAACGTATTACACAGTTTTGTATTTTTTGCAGTTTGGATATCTGAGATTTTGAAATATTGGACATTACCAACAAACGGTAATCAATATGAGGGATAAGTAAGGTTTTAGCTAATTTGAGTCTCAGTGGAAAATACATCAGGTTATGAAAACTTTTCAGGTTGTGCAGGCTTTTAATAACTTTATTGGAAATATGTGCTATGTGTTCATCCCAGGTTAGCGTTTTATTTACAATAACACCTAAATCATTAATTTTGTCAGTGTATTCTATTTCTAAATTTTGAACTTGAATCTTGGACAGTAATTCAATGTTTACAGATTTAAGGGATTTTGCACTACCAATTATTATGCTCTTAGTCTTCTGAGAATTTAAGTTCAACAAATTATCTGACGGATAATAAAATAATGAAGAAGCATAACAGCATTACAAGATTTAGCACTACCTTCAAAGTTCATGATCGTTTTCGAGGAGCTTAAAATCCATTATTTCCCACAATGTTCGAAGGCATATACGAAATTTTCTGTAGTTGCGGAAAATCATATGTTGGCCAGACAAAGTGGGCCATAGGATGCAGACTAACGGAACACGAACGGGCTATCCGAAAGAAAGATCGGTATCACTCTGCCGTGGTTGAGCACACACTTTTAGAAGACGGTCACAGTATAGACATCAAAAGGGCGAAAGTTTTATGTAAAGGAAGAAGCTACTATCCGCGGGTCATCAGGGGAGCCATTGACATAGAAAAAAGACCAAACAACTTAAACAGAGAGGATGGCTACAAGCTCCCTAATACGTGGACACTGTAGCAAATTCAAGTATAAGAAATTCTGTTACATAATAACCGCCGAGGTTTGCTTACTTATTTATTTATGACTAGCTGAATTACCCGGCGTTGCTCGGGATCCTTCCTTCAAAACTCTTTAGATAAGAGGTGAGGCGTTAGTAAGTAGTTGTGATAACAGACTACATTTCAAGTAATTGTTTTATTAAATTAATATTTTCTTCTGCAGAGCATCTATACAATTGTGAGACAATAGTAAGTAAACAATGTGACAATATCTCCCATGAACAATAATTATTATAAGTCAAATGACTGAAAAATTGACAGAATGATAAAAAATAACATGCTAAAATAAAAACAATGAAATTTGTAAAACTTGTTTAATATAGAGTAGAGTAGTATTTTTTGAAACCATTTACTGTAATCATACTACCTGCACAGCCAGGCTAAAAGAACATTTTAGTTAAGTACATAATTCGAGTACTTACTTGTTGAGTAGCTATTCAGAATTGTATTTTCGTTAATTAAGATTTGATTTAATGCATATTTTTGTTTGTTTATTTGGTTGTCAAGGAAAATGCGTAAAAGAAAATCGATTGAAAAAGAGAGAAACTTCATTCTTTCGGGCATGATACCACTAATTTTAGTTGTATCATGCTTTCGGGTATGCGATAAAATGAATTTCAACTCTCTATCTTTAGTTAAAGTTGTTTTAAAAAGCGAAATAATTAACCGCTGCACAAATCCCAATGCTTAGCATTCCTAATCGGCTCAACTAAGCAATATGAATTCCAACAGCAATGACCGAAATCTGGTTGTCAAGCGAATATGGTATTGTTGATTTCACAGAAAAATATGTGTTTCTGCAGCTAAAAACGCAATTTTCAGTCAATTACGAAGTGAAAAGGATAATTAATTGAAAGAATTAAAAACTTCATTCTTTCAGACATTTAATAAAAAAATTCCAACTCTCTATCTTGAGCGGAAATAATTTAAAAAAGTAAAAAATGAAACCACTGCACAAAACCCGATACGTACAGCGAACCACCTAAGGGCCCCTTTTTGGGCCCTTTATGGGCCCTGAGATCATTTTAAAGTAGCCTACAACTTTCCTCCTGCGATCGGATCAACAGTGTAGTAATGCATACAGGACAGACATACAGACAGACATACATTCGTTTTTATATATATAGATTGTTGTATCAGAAAGCCTGACGAAGCTGGCAGAATAGCCAGGGGAAGCTGTTGCTGAAATAGTAATTATAACGCAGTAAATCCAAAATTAAGAACCATTTTCCCTCGATTCCCCTAGGATATCACGACCGAATGGACGAGCATCTTGTGAGATGAATTCGCGTCAGCTGCAGCTGATTCTGATCAATACACTTAGTAAACATATCTCATTAACTCCGATATAATTAAAATTACCTAATATAAAATAAGCATCGTAATTCTTAAGCTTTTAGACACGTCTTCGAACGTAATTATCAAGCTAAGAACGAAGTTGTGGCTCGCAACTATCCACTATGCATTTATTTACCTTGTTGATTTGATTTATTCCACCATTTGTTTATTATGGTTGCAATAAAAACTGCTTTACCGCCGCGACTGAAGGGCGAGAGTATTGTCACAGTCTAAATAAACAGTCACCTCACTCCTATAAGCACCATGGGAAATCGCTTACTGCAGCCTCGTCCCCCTCCACCAGCGCTTCCACGTTGCCCAGTTGACCTTAGCACGAGAAGCGTGGCAACTACGCTTAAGCGGAATATTAAAAATTATCCCGCGTTTATTATAAGAGTAGGAGAAGTGAATGCTGTTTTTTTTCCAACCAAAGAGAGCGTTTTTTCGATTTATTTCAAATTCCTCTTTGTTTAAATTTAGGATAGGCTTTGTAAGGATGAAGTTAATGGTGATTTCAGTTAATAAATATTTTTGTGAGATAAGAGTTGAATGTTTTTTAACTTTACTAAGGAACATTATTTACCTTTGTATATTTGTGTTAAATCATGTTAATCTAAAATTTATGAAATTATTTCATAAACATAAAGCATTATCACTACAAATTTTGCAAAAAACATATATAAAAGTTAACATAAGCAAATCCATTAGACTTAAGAACACCATTCTCAGGGATAATTGAGGAATTTAGAATGAGCAATCACAAGAAGCAAAGTTAATAATACTCTTGAAAAAATCAAAACATTACAAAGTCTGTAACATTTATTCCACTTCACCGGATCGTGATGCAGAAGGTCTCGTCTCGAACTGAACTTTAGCATAGTAACAACCGTATATAACATGTTCGTTAGCATAGCGTTAGATACGCCTGAAAAGATGCCGAAAAAAGGTGGCGGTAATTTTTACTGTGCAGTGCGATGCAAAAACACGACTTGGATGAACGCTTAAATTCAGATAATCCTGTAAACTTGAATAGTCTTCACATATCGTCGTCTTAAACCGATTCTTCTTGATCGACTGAGTTTGGCATTTTCGGTCCTCGTTTGCCAGCACCATATTTTCCAGCCTTGTACTAAACAATTTCTAAATAGAGAAGCCATTGCAAAATCTTGATTTATGCCAAGCGCGCTGAAGTTTGATTCGGTGTCCGACGACTGTCGACTTGGGCTCAGAATGGAAGCTTCAGACGACTCTGGCTCAATTCCTATAGCAGACCTTGCCTCCCCAACATTCACAAAGTTACCCTGAGACGCCATAAATGATCAGTTGGAATTTAAAACTTCGCGCGGTCCGTATCTCTTCAACAGTTAAAGAGGTTCCACCGAGAAACGAAGTAAATGTCATTTTCATGAAAGTTTCAAAATAAGCCCTTCTTATTGCACTTTATCGATTGCCGTTGAAAAAAATTAGGCTTTCCACGCTATATTTCTCGGAAATCGCATTTAAAAATGAGAGAATTTCTATAGGATCTTATGGCGATGCTTGCCTATGAGTAGAAGAAATGCAGATTACTATTCGAATATAAATGTCGTTTGGACAAAAAACTGATATAAGGTGCACCACAGTATAAGAATCATGATAATATTTAAAAAATATACCCTTACCACGTTGGTTTAAATGATAATAACATATTTTTGCAACAAAAATAGCAGAAATCACGTAGTTACTAACATGTGGCGCTGCAGGTTGATTCCAAATCGGCAACGCTGTGCGGCTGTGCCGTGACGAAACGAGTGATTTTCGAGCAGACGGGAATTGACAATGAACTCTGTGGAGCTGGATTTTTTGTGCATTGACGCTAAATTTAATACATTGACAAAAAAGTATTAGAAATTGTCGTTGTTCCGGTAATGTTGTCCGGGTTCCCTCGGCATGGCAGGAAATTGATAGCTTCCAAGGAAACGAAAGTTATCTGAAGATATGTTATAATACTCACGGGTATTTATATAAATGAATACATAAATACAGTAATGTATTATACAAATATATATGTATAATATTTACGATTTCCTGGAAAGCAGTCACTAACAAACTCCAACACACGCCAACACGAGAGCAGGAAAACAAGTGAAAGCAGTAATTTAGCAATGTTGCACTTACCACCGTTGCCAAGTCGTTCTAACACATGACTTTTACCCATTATATTTAAATAAGGAGTTACATTTCCATGTAAATATTTTGAAACTTATTTTTAAATTTATGGAACACATTTCAGATCACGAAATAGCGGTGATGAGCTCAAATTTATTGTCAGAGCAATTAAATGTGGCAACGAGTTGCCAGCCAGAAACCGAAATCAAAATAAGCTACTGATGAGTTTTAAAAATTGTTTCCCACTTTTAAGTGCTTCGATACAACTTATTCACAAATTTTTTAAGTACTTGTTTAAATACTATAGGTGAATACGTAAGGTAATGTTTTTTTAATCGACTACTTAAAACATTTAAGAAGATGGATATTTTACCGGCTTTTGACGCACCGAGCGGCAGAGGAACCTCCTTAAGTAATAACCAGCACAGTCTCACGTTAACGACAATCAACAACGGCCACTTACGAGTCGACGGAGAAGACTATTTTCAAGCCAGCGCCAAGGACTGGGTGAACTAAATGTGGAAATTCAGGCAACACGCAGCCTCGGCAACGATTTCGAACATTTGAATCCATTATGTATATTCATGACAGTGAGACTAAATTCACTGATTTCTAGGTGAAATGATATTTCAACTCAAACGACCGCAAATCCATTCTCATCCGTTTCGACAAAAGGTCCATGCGCAGGAGTAAAGCCTTCAAAAAAGTAGGTACCTACAAATAATCTGTTCTTGGAATAAATACAAAAAATTCTAATAATTTTCATCTTTTTTGCCCAGGGCAAAATAAACAAAGCTCGTATTTTTTCTCCACACATCAGTGGGGAAGTTTTGATTTGATCTCATACTAAGAAAATATGAATTGACTTCCATATTTCAAAAACGGACCTCTCACATATTTTTCATTCTTTTCTTTATCACCACAAACACACTCAAAGTCACGACGAGATGTTCATCAGTCGAAACAAATAAACAGCATGTTGCTATGCAGAACAAATAAAGCTTATAAAACTGTAAGGCGAAAATTGTCGATTTTGATTCAACAATGCAACTCCGGAATGGTGTTTTTCACGCGTAGAAAATATTTTGTTGATATTTTGGGCCAAAATTTATTCGTAGAATTTAAATGGAGTGCCGGGAAATGTATTCACAGTTTTTTTATCTCTCGTTCGACTCCAAAGTCCATTACCATCCGCCGATACGGTCTGGAGAGTTACATAGCGTCCGCAAAATTCGCTTTTCGACGGGCGTGTTGCACCCTCATCAGGAAATTAAGCATATGCTGATTGATTCAGGGGAACTTTCACTGCGGCCTGGACATCGCGACCGCAGTGACGCGCAGTCGCCATCATCACTGCAGCGGGTCCAAAAATGCGCTCCACCAGCAGTGGGAGGAGAGACCGGCATTTATATGGTTCAATCCGTGTAAGCTTGTGGATATCATTTTGTTCAAATCCTACATATTTATGAAAAAATATATCCTCTATATGATTTGTACAACATTAAGTAACCCTTTCGTGCTATTTTCTCGCAAATTCCGTATAAAATCAAATGGCATTCAATAGGAGAATGGGAGAAACACGTGGAAAAAAGTATTTTTCTCTCTAATATTAATCCCACGTTCACGGAAACCTGTATTGGTAGTTCGAGCGAGACAGTTCCCTAATCATAATAGAGACCATATTCGAATTATACCTTTTAATTTCATCAGCTGTGAGACACACGGATTAAAAATTGCACTATAAATGGTAAAATAATATAGTCTTACATGACAGAAATTGTAAGTAATCAATTGAAAAAATCTAATTAAGTCCATAACTTGGCTCATTTTTTTCACGCTGTACGTTTGAAACGCCATCAAAACGGAAGGTTTATTGTGATCTCGAAGAATTTACTGCGGTGACAATATGATTTATATTAAAAAATAGTTGAGAAAATTTGTTTATTTGTTACCTTCTTGTTATGTTTTTACGTTTGTGTCCTTTTTGTTTGTTATATGTTCACTGTAAAATGGCTTAATGCTGTATGTGATCTTTTCGTCAAAAAAATAAATAAAAGTTTTTTCTTAAAAATACTCAGTGAGACGGAATCATTTATGTCCTTAGGAAAACTGTTCCATTACCTTGCCTCAGCAACACGTAAACATCTATGGTAAGTGGTCGTTCTATGATGAGGGGCTTAAATAGCCACGAGCTATTCTAAATGTTACATTTGTCCTCTCTCTGGCGGGAAAAATTGCAACAAATACGCAGGTTTTTCAATGTTTGAAAAGACAAAACAGAAACGTCCCTAGCATATATTTTCCTCGAGTTTGGACTTTCAGCCATGCAAGATTCGTGAATAAAAGAAATTAAACCAAGTTTAGTAAAATAAAAGCACGGGGAAGTATGGTCATCTTTTCCAGGTCAAAGACAATCCTTAAGGTAGTGCGACCGAGATAGTTCCCTAATCATAACAGGGACCATATTCGATATACACATTTTAATTTCACCAACTGTGAGACAGACGATTTAAATATTGCATTATTAATGGTGACATAATATAGCTTTAAATGACAGAAATTGTAAGTAATCAAATGAAAATGCCTAATTAAGTCTTTGACTTGACTCATTTTTCTCACGCGGTACGTTTGAAACTCCATCAAAACGGAAGGTTTATTGAGATCTCGAAGAATTTACTGCAATGACAATATGATTAATGTTCAAAAATAGTATGGAAAACACACAAACTACACACCGTTGATTTTTTGACGAGATCTAAGTGTGGGAAATGTCTCATTTTTAATATAAGGCCTCTCTGGGGTGCATACACGTACCATTTCCCATGTAATAAGGCTGGTATTTTTTTGGCAAATATCTTGGAAAGTAATGCGGTAAGGGGTTCAGTTTTTTAGGTCAATGGAAGGGTGATAATGTTTTTCTTTAAAATTAGACTAAATTCATTGAGTTCTAGGTAAAATGATATTTCGCTCAAACTACCTTAAGGAGGAACCTTAGCTTCGAATTACAATTTTTTAAGATCGATAAAACTTGCTCTAATGAGTAAATTTAGGCTTCGTGTTGCCTTGTATATTTTCTAAATTCCATGAAAATACTCCTTTTGATTAAATCTAATACAACTAAGCGTTAAACCGTAGCTTTGACCTCACAAAGGAAGGCAGTAATTATACTGACTCCAGCCTCCATTGCTCTTCTTCAGGAATTGATATCCTGATTTTTTGAAACAAATTTGAGGGAAGGGCGTAATTATATTCAGTGTTAAAATATTTAGTAATGTGGTAACAGAAATAATGATTATGGCTACTCTTTACTCCCAAGGCGCAGTCCGGGAGACGGAGGATTCATAGATAAAATAAACACGGCTGCTGCAGCAAAAGCTCCTTTTCACCTTGTCAACCGCTGGACTCTTACGGCTGTATTCATAGTCGTTACCTGGGTGTCCCCCAGGTGTAGGGGAGCCCCTTGGCTCGGAAATAGTATCCATAGTCGTAACCCAGGGGACTGTTGTCCCCTAACCCTCCCCCAGGCCGTCGATTTCCTGGGTAAGTCATGAAGCTTACCCAAAGCTCCCCTAACGCAGTACTGCTGCCCACGCGTGGGACGAATGGATACTACTGTACTAATGGCAGTACACGATAATATCAACATCTTTCCATAGTAACGTCTTCTGTTTACAAACACGAGTACTTATTGAATCACCCTCGTATTCCTCAACATTCAAATTACATAAATATTTAGGTTATATTGGAATCATTCTCTCATATTCCTTCAATCATTTTTCATCAACATTTTGCAACAGTATACTGTATTATTGTTTATAGCGTGCTTGGTTACGGTGAGAAATGAGCATCGAAAACATCGAGAACCATTCAGCGAAACCGTTCATATGTATTTTTGCGTGGGATTGTTGCCAAATCTCTTACTCAAGCGTCCCCTGGCTGGGTGTTACCCAGGTAAGGTTTATGAATCGCTCAGCGTAGGGGACCCCTAGGTGTTACCTGGCTAGAGTATACCCAGGTAACCCCTAGGAATACGACTTTGAATACGGTCATTAATCTCCGATCCTGATTTAAATCCTCAACGCACATATCAACATTAAATAGCGCAAATCAATAAAGTCATTGAATGCAAACATATGTAAATACACAAGGGAAGCCATCAAGCCGTTAATTCACTCAGAAGACAGCTCAAGAGAACCGGAGGGACGAGGTGACCATCTAGCTATTTAAGTAGTAATGAGTCTGCGTGGTCCATTTATGACTTTCTCGTGCACGAAAGAGGACCAGAAGTCACTCATATCCACGTGCGCCTGGAAAACGGTCAGCGTGTCTACTACAACGAACACAACGTACAAAATAGGTTACGAACTTCTAAAATGACCACGCTGAATGTATTCTTCTAGTGAACAGTACATCAGGCTTTGTGGTTCTCTAATAAGTTCAATTTTTTTAACACCCGTTCAATTTCAAAGGGTACCTTCGGCTAGTGTATCCAATAAATGCCTAGTTTTGAATCATTTAACTAATAAATTTCGTGGACAAAGTAAACAGCCGAAGTTTCCCTCGGCAACGTTGCAACATTCGTCACAGTATGTCGGCTAAATGATCCGACGAAAGCCGGAAGCCTGTCATTTAAACCTGAATACACGTGCTATATAATCGATGGCCTAAGCTGAAAAAAATGTATTGGGTTCCTCAATATCCACTGCATGTTTAACAAGTTTTTAAACAATATTATTCGGACGGAATGAGACATTTAAAACATTATGTGAAAAGATTCCGCCTGCCTTAAAGGCAATGGACTTCAGCGTTAAAATTCATTTTCTTTAAATCAACACATCTTCGTTAGATGTCCGATGACCTAGTTATTAATATATTATTATTAATATTTTTACACCATCTGGTAACAGAAATATTAATATATGGTATATATTAAAATCAAGGTAGGTTATCGGGAATGTCTAAAATAAATGTTCATCTATGAGGAGCAAAAACTCCTTTTAAGTAGATTTTTAAAAATAAATGCTTCTTACCGCCTTAATATTTTGATTTATCAGCTAATTTATGAGAAACTTGGAGCCAACATGTGGTAATTCTATAGAAATGACGCTGTATTTGGAGTCAATGGCTATAAAAAGTTGTTTGGTAAAAATATCTTCGTGGACTAATTGGCATATTTTTTCCTTAATTATGGTTTTCATTGACGTGAATATTCCATCAGCGAAAGTGATATGTTTAATACCAATTAATAAATGAGTGTAATTTAGCATTTATTTTGACTTACACAGTTGCGATGGGCCCATCTTAAAGTGGAACGTGGGCGACCGGCAGCAAAATCAGGGCTGCATAAGACCCCAAGGCTCCAAAAATAGACCCCTATTTTACTCGAAACCATTGCAGGTTTCTTTTTTTTGCTTTTTTTTAAATTACTTGCAATCAAGTAATAGGGTTGACATTTTCACTAATGGATGGAAAAAAAATAAGTATTTAGTTCATGCAATCAAGTTTGCTATATACGTCGCTCCCGCCTAAAAAAATACGTTTTTAATGACAAAATTGTAAATATTTCTCTGAATTCAGCAATATAACATTTCCTCGGCAACCTGAGAGGGAAACGAGCGGGATAAACGAAAAATCTGTTTCGGGTATTTTACCATATCTTATATAAGAGCATATGGGTATGCAAACATTTACTCATTAAGCACGGAACCTCTTCTTCTGAGGGTGGGTATTTATGGGTTTTAGGACGCGAGGAATCCATTGGGAAAATTTTACTGCCATACAAGCGCTGCTGGCTGAGAAATTGCCGATTGCGTAGGAATTTATTCAAGAGCAATATAACTATTATCGAGGCCATGAATATATGTTAAGGATTTAAATGTTTGGAATAATTGCCTAGGCTACGTGTTGCCTAAATTTCCACTTTTAGTTCACCCAGTCCTTGGCGCCACTTCGAAAAAAGTCTTTTCAGATGAATCGTAAATAGACGTAGTTAATTGTTGTTAACGTGAGACTGTGGTGAATATTCAATAACGATCGTGGAGATATGAATTACTTGATGATTTGAATTATATCTTGCAAATTTTGTGACCTAAAAGTTAGTTTGTAAATGTTAGAGAGGAAATATCTCTTACAGGAAATATCTATTGGAGGAAATATCTATTAGAGGAAATATCTATTAGAGGAAATGGGTAAGAGGTCGTCTTTACGCCGGTGCTAATGACGTGATACCACAACATGGGTACCGTGAGTATTCCAGCATTCACTAGGGAACTTTTACTAAGCCCCCTAGAGAAAGCTGGAACCATGAATATATATATATATATATATAATGGATTTAGATGTTTGGAATAGTTGCCTAGGCTACGTGTTGCCTAAATTTCCACTTTTAGTTCACCCAGTCCTTGGCGCCACTTCGAAAAAAGTCTTTTCAGATGAATCGTAAATAGACGTAGTTAATTGTTGTTAACGTGAGACTGTGGTGAATATTCAATAACGATCGTGGAGATATGAATTACTTGATGATTTGAATTATATCTTGCAAATTTTGTGACCTAAAAGTTAGTTTGTAAATGTTAGAGAGGAAATATCTCTTACAGGAAATATCGAAATATCTCTTACAGGAAATATCTATTGGAGGAAATATCTATTAGAGGAAATATCTATTAGAGGAAATGGGTAAGAGGTCGTCTTTACGCCGGTGCTAATGACGTGATACCACAACATGGGTACCGTGAGTATTCCAGCATTCACTAGGGAACTTTTACTAAGCCCCCTAGAGAAAGCTGGAACCATGAATATATATATATATATAATGGATTTAGATGTTTGGAATAGTTGCCTAGGCTACGTGTTGCCTAAATTTCCACTTTTAGTTCACCCAGTCCTTGGCGCCACTTCGAAAAAAGTCTTTTCAGATGAATCGTAAATAGACGTAGTTAATTGTTGTTAACGTGAGACTGTGGTGAATATTCAATAACGATCGTGGAGATATGAATTACTTGATGATTTGAATTATATCTTGCAAATTTTGTGACCTAAAAGTTAGTTTGTAAATGCTAGAGAGGAAATATTTATTAGAGGAAATGTGTAAGAGATTTATGAAACGTCCATGCCGTGTCGAGTGCCGACGACGATGTTTGTCAGACTCTGATTCTAATTTGAATGCATTAAGCCCGTTTGGCTTAAATAAAGAATTTAGAATGCCTTGTTTAAACAGAATTTGCTTCGTACCAGGCTGCAAAACAGGGTATGTGTGTACGAGGACCCAAAATAGGAAACTTGAATTGAAAAATGAGAATCGGTTGTCGGCCGAATACGGCGGTAAGTGTATTCCTTTTTACCGACACTATAACGATGGCCTACTCATAAAGATACCGCATGTCCCTGGATCATATTAGGGCTGTTGGGCTTAACATGGGATTTAATGTAAATACATGGAGATCAAAGTATTGGTCCAATCTTGTACCGGAAACATTTTGGAACACTTGGGATGAGCACGGGATTTCAAGAGGATTGTACTGATGAGAAATAATTTTACAGATGTATTTGAGAACGGCAGTTACCCCATTTAATCTTATGTTTCCAAAAGAAACATTTTTTGCAATGATATTACAAATTTTTCACGTATGTGATTGAATTATCTCGGTGTAATCGTTATTTTTATGCAATGAAAGTATTGCGTTAGCACGGACATGCAAATTATGAGTAGTGGTGTCATGTCATATCTCACTCTAATTATTAGCAATGGTCGATTTCTTCCTTTAATGGAAGAATTGGTAAACAGAATAATTTTGAGAATTCAAATTCTTATTCATGTCACCGCCTTCTTTCTTGTGGAGAGCAAAATAACGAAACACTTCTATCGCATTGAGTCGACGAATGCGGATTAAGACGTATGTGAAGGTGTGCTTAAGGCAGAATGAATGCAATTTACTTTATTTGAATACTTGTTGAACTTGTAAGTGACTACATAAGGACGGTGACGAAAGCGCGAAAAGCTTATTTGTGAAAGAGTAATACACGAGACCTTACAGAATCGGAATTTCTTCGCATGTACGGAAATATGACGCACCGTAGAAGAGATACTTTTGTTCCATCTTTTTGTGGCGAGGTAAATTTATTTCCCTCGCTACAAAAATTTATCTCCATTTTTAAAGTTTGTATTACAGTAAAATCAGCTTGGAAACACTATTTTATTTTTACTTCAGCTTACAATCAAATCTATTTCCCTCGCTACAAAAATTTATCTCCATTACAGTAAAATCATCTTGGAAACACTATTTTATTTTTACTTCAGCTTACAAAACGTACCCATAGATGCTATATTAAATTTTTCAGAAAGTGTCTTGAAAAGTTGACCCGGAGGCCACAGCCAACTTAAGAGGCCGAAAAACATTTGTGGCATATTCGTGAAAAAACATTCGAGTTTTCTGTCCAATTTTCGATTCGATTCGCTTCGTCCCTTCGATCGAAACTCGCTAGTTGAATGTTGGAATAGGACATTCGACATTTGGAACAAGACATTTGAAATCAATTGCCGGTTACGATAACCGATATCCTTACGAATGGATATGACATTATTTAAAAAAAATATGTTGTGAGCGATCGTGGTTGTGCAGGAGGAAGGTCATGCCAAACAATAAGGAATCCTGGTGACAACCAGTGTAATTAATGTCAGTAACACAGCGGTAATATAACAAACTTTTACTTAGGGTGCTTCCAAAATAATAGCGCAGCAGACTGAGATAAAGGCACTTACCCTACAAAAACAGGCTCTACGGGCTATTTAAAAATGAAATGCTGAAGAGTCTTGCCGGAAATATTTTAAACTGCATAAAACTATGATTATCCCTAGCATATACATGTAATATGTCATTCTCTACGCATGCTACAAAAACATTTCTCTGACTATAAATGCAGATGTTCATAACAGTAAAACACCAGAGGTAAATTCAATATTTTCAATGAACATTGCAGGATGTCAATACTTTAAAAAAAACCTGAGTTCTTTGGGAAAATTTTACTTGATATACTTCCTTTGGAGGTAAGAGCAATGAGCTGCCAAGAAAAAAAAGTTCAAAAATATTTTGAAAGATTTTTGTAAAAAAATGCCTTCTGCAGCATTCAAGAGTATATAAAGAGGTAACAAAGGTCATAGAAATGTAAAAACTACTTTTTCTTCTCTTTTTGTTACACAAATTTGCGTGAACTTTTTGAAAATCTTTTTAATTGAAGAAGTTTTTTGTAATTTTTAATACTTGTCGAAACCTGTACAAGTGTAATCTTGTCCTTTTATGGTGGATAAATCAAACAATCAGACGCAACCACTACCTAAACACGTCTAATGCCGTTGAATGTCTATTGCCAATGTCAATTGTCTTTGTCTAACAAAACAATAGCTGAGGCACGGCGATCACTTCAACTTTTTGGGATGAAATTTGTACACACGTACATAGAAGTAAATTGGGCCTAGAAGTAGACTCGCTAGAAAGGAGAATCGCGTTATCTAAAGAGGCGTTGACTGATAAGAGGGAACTAATGTCCGAGGCCTAGCGATAAGAATTTAAAGAGAAGACTACTAGTTGGGTAGTCTTCTGAAAGAAGCGCATTGTGCGAAGCAGTGACAGAAAAGACAGGGAAGAGAGGATGTGAGTGAGCTGCAGGCGTTTGTGATGTGAATGTGCAGGAGAATGCAGAAAGCGCAATTTACGGAGAAAATTGCAAAGGATAAAATGCTCGGTATGGTGGGCGAGGGGAGGAAATTACTCGAGAAATTATCAAATGCCAAGGGGAGGGTGAGGAGGGATAATGAGGGGCAAAGGGATGGTTATGGCCGTGGCAGAGGAGAGGATTTAGCGTAACAAGGGGAAATAGAATTAGCTTCACGGATGGAATGAAGAGAAAAGGGACCCATGCCGAGCTGGAGAATAGCGTGCGCTCAGCTTGTCTGTCGCCCTACAAAAGCGGACATTTCTTCATCCGCCATCAATAGAGAGTATGGAAACTAAGTGAAGATTTACGCTCTTAACGACGGAGGTATTCAATGTTTACTGGAAAGTGATATCAAAAGGAAGCACGGCCGCGTCCTTTATCAAAAATCAGCGTTAAAATAGATCATTTAAAAGGGTTTGATTACTGACTCGACGTTTTAACCCTCTGAGTGCGACATGACGTGATATGACGTCGTAGTTGTCTCCACGCTGGTGCTGATGACGTGGTATCACGTCAAGGGTACCGTGAGTGTTCCAGTGAAAGTTGGATCTCTCTCGGTATCCATGACGTGCCATCACGTCATCAGTACCAGCGTAAAAACAACCATGACGTGATATCACGTCATGGTTGTTTTTACGTCATGTCGCACTCAAAGGGTTAAATAACGAGGTCAAGTTAATGATGAATGTCAGCATATATTTTTTTTACCATGTATACATTTTGGGAGGATTCTGATTAAGCGGAGAAATAGATAGGTATGGTTTCATGGATGGAATGAATAAAAATGGGACAAATGCCTAGCTGAAGAATAGATAGTACCCTACACCGATCTGTCGCTCAAAAAACGGACGTTTCTTCATCCGTCATTAGGAAGCAGTATGGAAACTGAGTTTAGTTTAGCTTCCTCAATTTTAAAAAAAAGGTCTCTCTGGAGGGCATACACGTACCGTTTTCTATGCAGGAGGGCTGGAATTGTTCGTTAAAAATCTCGGAAACATCAATCAATCAATGAATTTATTTCCATCGATAAATGTGGCTACGAAATAGAATTAGTTTGGAATTTTTACTGACAAACGTTAGCCAGTAAGTTCAGTCAGTGCATATGTTAAAAAAAAACTTTTATTATACAGAAACTGTCATTACTTCAAAGTTAAAGTAAAAAAATACAAATGATTTCAGTCTTTGCTTACCATATCCTGCTTTCTGCCGCGTTTGTAACATATTATAATTTTTTAAATATTTAAAGTCAATACTTTAGAAAATATTGTTATAAAATTAATTATTATCAAGAAATTACGTATTGTACAAATCAAAATACATATTGTCATAGGAAATATTTTAGGAAAATAACATAATAGATATTATAAGTACAAAATTTTTCAATGAATAATTCATTAATTCAGGAAAATAACTTTATAACAAATAATAGTTACCAAAAATGTCACACTACTAGCAAGTACATCAAGTTATTGACACCATTATTCTAAGATATTCCCTATGGAATTTACATCTTTAGTATGAGATTTTTTTGACAGCTGTATTAAATGACTTCGTTGCGCTACATTTTTTATTTCAATTGGTGATTTGTTAAATAGCATTGGTCCTAAAAATAAAAAAGTGTTCTTAAATATTGACTTATTAACTTTAGGATGCTTGAAATAAAAATTATCTCTACCTCTTGCTTTATAAAATAAATTTTCGGTTCCCCTATTCCCACTATTCATATAGAATAGTTCGGTTAGGGGCTGATATTTGGGTATATGTGGAAGAGTGATACATTTTTTCAGCGCAGGTCCCTATCCCATTACGCGATTTCTTCCTTCATCTCAGTATACGTCCTATCTCTCTCAATCTCATCAACAAAGCCTTCTCTATTTCTTCCCCTTCTCATCCAAACCGACATCCTCCCTTCTGTCACGGCCATCGTCGTCTCTTCACTCCTAAATTACTTTTTCCAACCTCAAACCCTGCCCCCGCATAGTTTTCTCAAGAAGTTTCCTCCACTCAGTCACGCTTAAGTAAAAAACGTTAAAAAATAAATACATTCATTTATTTTTAATTAAGCGCTTCGATTCAACTTCACCGACATGCCTGCGGATGATGGCTACATCTTACTATCTTATTTTTTTCCACTCTCCAGCAACATAAGAGCTTCGAAATTCGGCCTAATTAAAGTGGAATTGAAAAAATAACACTATGCTATAAAAATGTTATCTGATTCTTAGCTACGTATGATACAATGACATCGAAATAATTAAACTTTATAAGATATAGCCTTAAGACGTATACTATTTTGTGCTGCTATGGGTACATAAAGTACATACTATACAATGATTTCTGGAAGCGAGCGTACTTGTAACTAAATAAGTTTGCTTCATACGCAGCTTCCAAATCCAAACCTCACTTCAACCCTTTCCCCGCGATAGTCGACTAAAGTCGATCTGAAAATATTTGTGCTTCGCCGCGATGATCGACTTTAGTCCACGACCCTGATGAAACTTTTTCTTTGGCCGCGACAGGCACCCTAAGTCTCTCATACTACATTCCCGAACTTGAACGCGGCAGTGGCGATCTCCGATGCGGTATTATTGAACCAAGTGAACTCACGAAGAATACGAATACGGAGAAAATAATACGAATATGACTTTCGTTTTTTCGTTGTAAAATGACATTTTCTAAGAACGCTTGTTGAAAACCAGATACGCCGTGAAAGGGTTAAGAGATCCCTCATGTATTTGGGCCCTAAAGTATTTAACGCATTACCTGAATCCATCATGGCCAGTAGCAGGAAAGTAACATATGTATTCTATAAAGTTATGGGGCCCATAAGCCATGACAAACATTCAATAAATTCATTGGTCTCATAACTTATGGCATGGAGTTATGAGTTCCATAAGTAGCCCAGATGGCGGATGCGTAATGAACCGCTTGGAGTCTTAATTACTTGATTAAAGAGTTTTTTTGAGACAAGTGACCAGTTTGTTTACTCTTACTGACTAATTATAATGTGCATTATCAATTATTCATAGGCTAAACTTTCATAACTTTTATCCGGCGGTGGAAGGTTAGATCAAATATTCGAGGCTAGTAACTATTGGTAAATAAGTTAAGTAACTAATAGATGTATTCATGCAACCCGGATATATTTATGAGTTTTATAACTTTATGGATCTCATAACTATTGATTCCATAACTAAACTTTCTTGCAACCGGCCATTAAACGTTTAAAAGTTAAGGAGAAATTTTTGAGATTTTCAAAGAACTGGCCATTGGCACGGAACAATACTGCTGTTTATTACAATACCTAAATGTAATGTATGTATACATGTACCCTACGTTTTAACTTGTAATAATTTATATTTTATACGAATGTAAGCAAGATGAATTATTATTATTGCCTCTGCTTTTCTTCTTCACGATTGGGCTAAAATGAAATCGTCTTTATTATTATTATATATGCTTTTCAAAGTATATTTGTTTAATGCCAGCAATGAATTTCACTTATGGAATGCAGTCTCTACACAGGTTTGTCTCCTTTGAGGCTGCCTAACGGTCATTGATATTTGTACGCAGCATTTTACCAAACTATGAATTATTCTTATTTTATTATAATCGTATTTTGTTTATTTTTCAGGGCATTTTGAATAAATGCGTTTTTCTGCAACAATCTTCAATAAAGTGAATTTTACGTTCTTAAATGTGCATTTAACCAGGTGATTAATAGGTTTACGGATGGTTCTAACTCAAAGTGATCTGTCCATCTAATGATAAACAGCCGAAAAAATATACACCTGCTTTGGCCACCGTAAAGTGTTTCACTTATCGGTCTCTCGGTAGGGAGAGACGGTTGAGCAATTAGCTGGAAAAAACAAATGAGCCGCCACATCCGTCCCGACGAGCCACCCCTCTTCGTGAACCAAGTCTTTGTATTGAAGAGTCGACGATCTCTCAATAGTTTTTTCAAAACCAGACTGACGGCGAATATCGGGAAGTAATTTACGCCCAGCGGAAAACATCCCTCTCAGCACATACACGCCCCCCCACACTTCGCCATCCAATTCGTTTCACTAAATTTCACATTCGCACTCACTTCAGTAAGTGAGAAAGAGAACATGAGAAAATGGCTGAAATATAAAAAAAACAAGTGGAATATCAATTGTATGTTTTATACATGCATAAGTCGGTAATAAAACTTAAAACCTAAAACACCGCACTGCACTATCTTACCGATCAGTTAACATTTCGTACAGCATGTAAGATTACGGTATGCTTCGGAATCGCCTTGGTTTTGCCTTGTGAAGACAGAGTTGACACCGTTGAGGTGTATGGAGAGGGCACTTCCTCTTCTGGCCAATGCTTGAAGCCGAAGCCAGTCCGCCATCTTCGTCGACCCTCATTTTCCTGTAGCGCTTGTGAGCTAATGCACTAACTTTGCTGTCTTCCATCAATAACTGACTAAAATCAGCAAGCACTTACTTCTTAAATATGTATTATCCATGAGTTTATCATTTATTTTTTATTAATATAAAATATAAGAACTTTTTTCAATTCCATGCACCCTGCAGAAACGTGGAATTCATTGAAAAATGACGAGAATAAGCAGCATTTGATGCGCGTACGCGGAGAAGAATGGGAAAAGTGCGGTGAACGACAGAGAGAAGGACGACTAAGGAAATGAATAATATGGAGGGTGAGGAGATGCAACTTCTAGAGAAGATAAGGAGGATGATAAAACTAGGGGCAAAGGGAAGCCGAAGGCCACGATAGGGGGAAGAATGTTGTGTCTGCGGGAAGAGGAAGAAATAAAATAGGTTTGTATAAAATTAACCCACCGGTTTAAGGCAGATTTCATTGAAAGACACAGAAAATCTCCTGATTTTTAATCAAGTGAAGGGCCAAATCTGTATTATTTTATTATAATTATAAAAATCTGTGATAAAAATATCTCTATTATTAAAAAAATTAATAAAATACAAAGGAAAGCAGCGCAGTTCGTTAAAAACTGCTACGAGCGTACAAATAGTGCTTCACAGTTCTTAGAGGGATTAAGTGGGAGCCCCAAGAGACCCGGAGGCAACACGCTTGGGTAACACGCAGAGGTTGCTTGAGAAATTCAGAACTGATATTTTTCAGAGCGACATGGAGAATATTATTATGACTCCTCACCACAGCTCTAGGTCTAACAGATGCGTAAAAATAAGAGAGATACACTGCCGAACAGATAGGTACTAAAACTCCTTATTTCCGCGAACAATAAACGACCACAATAAAAATTGAGCTCCACTAAATACACTCCTATAATACATGTCACCATTTTATCTCCAAAAACTTTACACCTTTTCACGGCTGGTCTAACAACCCCTGCCATACGCTCAAGCGGCAGCTCGCTTTTTTATATTTTTTTATAATTTACTTTTATCTAACAGCCGGAGCCAATTACTAGATGTATAATATATTGAGGAACACAAACAACCATGCCCAGGCTGGTGCGAATATCTTACCCAGGAGGGATTCGAACCCGCGACCTACGGTTTGGCAGGTGAGAACTTTACCCCGCCGTCACCGAGGCCGGCTTGTTAAGTAGATGTAGATGAATTTCTTAATTCACCTTCGTGCAAGCCGCATGCCACTCTTCATTCCGGCCATAAAACACACTCTCTTTCTTCCCCAGCCCCGCTTATCCAACATCATTCCCTCAATCACGGCCTTGAGCAACCAATCTCCCCTTATTACATCCTCCAGCCACGTACCCTGTCTCCCTCTTTGATCTCATCCAGAAGTTGCCTTTCCTCACCCACCATTCCATATAACTTCCCCGTTTATCTTCCTATACGTATACCGAGTATTTTATATCCTCCAACACACTCGCCGCTCGAAAGCCTGCTGCTTATTCTCGTCCTCTTTCCTTAACCCTTTGAGTGCGACATGACGTGATATTACGTCATGGTTGTCTTTACGCTGGTGCTGATGACGTGATATCACATCAAGGGTACCGTGAGTGTTGCAGCTTTCCCTAGGGGGTCTAGTGAAAGTTCCCTAGTGAGAGCTGGAACACCCACGGTACTCTTGACGTGATATGACGTCAGAACCAGCGTAAAAACGACCATGACGTGTATCACGTCATGTCGCACTCAAAGGGTAAAGGTAGTTAGAGCGAAATGTCATTTTACTTAGAAATCAATGAATTTGGTCTCATTTTAAATAAAAATATCTCATCCTTCTAATGATACCAAAAATTCAACCCCTTACCACATTACTTTCGGAGATATTTGTCAAAAAAATACCAGCCCTTTTACATGGGAAATGGTACGTCCATGAACTCCACAGGGACGTTTTGTTTTACAAAATGAGGTATTTCTAAGACTTAGATGTCGTAAAAAAAACTAACAGAGTGTAGTTTGTATGTTTTCTCATCTATATGTGAAAATTAATCATATTGTCACCGCAGGAGATTCTTGGGTATCACAAAAAACCTTCCGTTTGGGAGGAGTTTCAAACGTACCGCGTGAGAAAAATGAGTCGAGTTAAAGATTTATTTAGATATTTTCACGTGATTACTTAGAATTTCTCTCATATAAAACTATTATTTCACCATTAATAATGCGAAATTAAAACGTATAATTCCAATATGGTATGTATTATGACTGGGGAACTATCTCGCTCGGACTACCTTAAAGCTCATATTTTGGCAACTTAAAACGTAGCGTTTTTTATTCATCTCCGTGTAGGTCCCGCCACTCTCATGATGACCATAAAACAAACTCTTTTTTTAAATTTCAGTTAATTTATTTTGTTTTTTTAATTATTCTGATTGTTTTACGATTGCAATGAATCATGGAAACCCTTACAAAAATCACATAGGATAAATATCTCCCAAAACAGACATTAAATGAGCTTAACTACATCTACAAACAACCCTGCGATCCGCTGCATGCGCGTGTGGCATGGGGTGTTGGGACACCAGCCGTGTAGAGATGTAATGGATAAGGTTTTGGGAGGTGAAATGGTGAAGTATATTATGGGAGCTCCGTTGTCTCAGGCGTAACTTATGGAATTTGCTTAGCATATTGAATGAGAAGCAGTAACTTTGTGATTCCACATTTATTTATTGTAAACGACCCGGGTTTCGACGTAGCACGTCATCATCAGGTACAAATATCCCAGAACACTCAGCATATATGATATCAGAACACTCATCATATATGCTGAGTGTTCTGGGATATTTGTACCTGATGATGACGTGCTACGTCGAAACCCGGGTCGTTTACAATAAATAAATGTGGAATCACAAAGTTACTGCTTCTCATTCAATATTATGGGAGTGTATTTTGTGGAGCTCAGTTTTGATTGTGGTTGCTTATTGTGCGCGGAAAGAACGAGTTTTTGTACCCAACTGTTCGGCAATATATCTCTAATTGTATCACTTCTGTCAGACCTAGAAATGTAGTGTGGCGTAGAATGGTGTAATTGGTATCATATCTATCACTGTTGGGTTGGCAGCCCTTGTAGTATTAACAATGCCATGGCAGCGGGGGGTTTGTTTAAAAAGGGGGAGAACGGGTGGAGAGAGTGTCGAGCCAGGAGGTAAAAGTGAGTGGTAGTGGAATGGTGTGGAAGGAAAAAGAAGGGTGAGACGGTGTTAAAGTGCGTGAGTTGAATGTGAGACGGTGTTAAAGTGAGTGAGTTGAATGTGAGACGGTGTTAAAGAGAGTGAGTTGAATGTGAGACGGTGTTAAAGTGAGTGAGTTGAATGTGAGACGGTGTTAAAGTGAGTGAGTTGAATGTGAGACGGTGTTAAAGAGAGTGAGTAGAATGTGAGACGGTGTTAAAGTGAGTGAGTTGAATGTGAGACGGTGTTAAAGAGAGTGAGTTGAATGTGAGACGGTGTTAAAGTGAGTGAGTTGAATGTGAGACGGTGTTAAAGTGAGTGAGTTGAATGTGAGACGGTGTTAAAGTGCGTGAGTTGCATGTGAGACGGTGTTAAAGGAAGTATGTTTTACTAAATATAAAAAAGGGAGTAAAACGAGGGTTACATTATAAAGTAATAAAACGAGTATTACTATGGATATTCTCCGTGTCAATTCGAAACAAATCTGTTCTGAACGTCTTATGCAAGCTAAGCCTGGTGTCTTGTAGGGGTTCCCACTTCATCCCTCTAAGAGAGTTCGCTCGCAGCAGATTTTTACCGATGTGTGCAACTTTTCTTTGCATTCTGTTAAATTTTTGGTTAAATCTTTAAGACCGGTGTCTCTAAAGCTCTCGGCGTATTCGAGGTGCGACCAAACCAGAGCGAAGTAATATATATCTTTCACCTTGTCCTCCAAGGACCTTTCTATTGTACCCTTAAGAAAGTCAACTTTCTTTAATAGGGTGTCGCATATGTTTTGCATGTGTTGGTCCCAGCGATATTTCAGAAGTTAAGGAAATTCCAAGATATTTAACTGTATCGGAGGATAATAGATGTGATAGGGGGGCCACCCTGTAAGTGTCTACATATGCGAAGTCCCTACACTCTAGGTTATGATCGAACCGTTCCATGTGCTTGTTACAAGCTTGCGCGTAACTCTCTATCAAACCCTTCATAAGCCTCTTCTTTATATCCTTACCTAAGGTCACCGTCATCAGCTCTCTTCTAGTACTAAACCTTCCCTTGAGAGAATCATCCGGAGTTGACGTTACATGAATGGGATCGACCTACTGAAATCCTTCCTTCGGGAGAGGAGTAGATAACGTCCACCCATACAGATTGTAAGCGTCTACATTTGCGAGATTCCCAGACTCCAGATCAGGATCGAACCGTCCCATGAGCTTATTACAGGCTTCCGCGTAACGGTCCGTAATAAAGTAGTGTGAGGGAAGTATCATTTCACCTAGAAACCAATGAATTTTGTATAATTTTAAAGACAAAATATATCCCCCAGCCTTCCATTGGCACCAAAAACTCAACCCCTTATCAAATTACTTTCCGAGATATTTGCCAAATAATACCATCCCTTTCATATGGGAAATGGTATGTGTATGCACTCCAAAGAGACCTTATATTAAAAATGAGGCATTCCCTACACCTCGTCAGCTCGTCAAACAATCAACAGTGTGTAGTTTGTGCGTTTTTTCAAGTATTTTTGAAAATTGATCATATTGTCACCGCAGTAAATTCTTCGGTATCACAATAAACCTTCCGTTTTGATGGAGTTTTAAAACTAACCGCGTGAAAAAATTGAGTCAAGTTAAAGACTTATTTAGATATGTTCATTTGATTACTTACAATTTCTGTCACGTAAAACAATATTATTGTGCCATTAATAATTCAATATTTTATTAATGTGTCCTTCAGCTGGAGAAATTAAAACGTTTATATCGAATATGGTCTCTATTATGATTAGGGAACTGTCTCGCTCGCACTACCTCATGGGGTTCACAAGCATCTTCTTTATGTCCTTACCTATGGTCACCGTCATCAGGTCCCTTCTATTATCATAATCTTCCTTCGCTAACGCTATTCTACCGCAAATGTCTTTACTACTATGTCAATTTTCTCCTAGCGTGCTATTCAAGTAAATAAAATGCTCTGCTTAATCCAGTTTGTGCCCTGTTTAATGACCGATCTTGTTCTCTATACACTAGAGGTTTAAGGACGTGAGGAAGAGAGGTAAGATGTACGCTGGGATGATGAAAGAAAAAGTACGGATGGATAAAGTTCTGCGCGGGTAAAATTTTAAAGATTTATAAAAACTTTCAATTTTTTTATAAGCATGTGTGTAAAGCTCCATATTAAGCTCTTCACCACCCTCTTCTTCATATCCTTACCTGAGGTCATCGTCATCAGCTTCCTTAGCCAACGCTATTCTCTCCCGAATGTCTTTGCCAACTATGTCCATTTTCTTCCTTCAAGCGCGCTATTCAAGCACCTAAATAAAATGCTTCACTTGCTCCAGTCTGTCCCCTCTTTAGCGATCAGTCTTGCTTTCTTTGCAATAGAAGTTCATGGACGGGATGAAGAGAGGTAAGACGTAGGCTGAGGTGAGGAAAGATAAGGTGCGGATAGATAAATGTATTTACGCGGGTAAAAATTTTTAAGGAATTCGCGCTAACTTCCTGTTGAAACATACATTAACCGGTGGATTACTCAAGTAAAAAGAAAAGAAAACATTCTATGCTGCCGCTTCGCTCGAAAGGGAGCCCAGCCTGGGAGCATGGGTGATTAAGTGAGTCGAGTTGTGTGAGTGATTGATGAGCGCCCCCCGGAGGCGGAAGCGCCTTTTGAAGTCGGCGCATAAAAAATATATATAAACAAAAAAACAAAGTTATGAGACGACCCGAAATCTCCTCCATTAAATGGATCGAACGCTGAAAAATGAAGAGAAGAAAAAAAGAAAGGGCAATTATCATCGCGGTCTCTCCATAAATATTTACGCGCGGCCGACGGCACACGATCGGTAGGGAGGACGAAATAAGAGCGTCGTTAAAACATTCCACGAATCCATTAATTTGTGATTTATAGTGATTGCCGAATTAATAATAAAAAAATTGAATCGGTCAGCGGCGGTAGCCAGGGAGGATAAAGATCCCCCCCAACTGACCCGCCGAAGTAGGGTGGGCGGTACGTGGTCGGTTGAGACAGCCGCACTTTATGTATCCAGCCATTTTTATCCGATGCAAATTGGTCTGCTGTGAAATTCCAGGGCGCGAAAGTTGGTTCCCTATCCGTCCAGTCATAATCATCCCTTCGACGACGATATTTCATGACCGGTTTCACACGAGCACATTTTGCTTCGCGACAATTTTCATAGACGCCATCATTTATTTAATCTATTTACGTACCCATCAGGCCATTTCCTATCATCAGCCTCAAAGAAATTAGCCACTGACATCATGCCTGTGAAACTGGCTCTCCTTCAATTTATTTGAGTATTCCACCTAATGATGGTACTTCGTAAAACGTCCAAAGTTCGGGCATATCTTTCCGTTTTCTCACTGGTACGTGATCCGCCATGAGATCTTAAATTACTCATATTGTCTTCCTCGCCATTTTATGTTCAGAACTGCAATCCTCATCCACTTTTCCCCAGTGTTCTCTCCTCTATCAATCTCTTAAGTATTACTTGAATGAAAAAAGTATTACTTGAATGAAAAATTGTATAATAGAAACAAAAATGTAAAAATGAATTTGACTTAATAGCATAACAATGTAATGAGAGCCGTGGCCGAGGGGAAGAAGGGGACAAAGGGCCTCATATGGGCCACGTAAAATAAATGAAAGTCGAAGTCTCTTCAGCATTCCCTCTCTTTTAAATACGCCCTCCATCCATCTCTTCTGCCTCATCCGAACCTGGGCCACTAAATTCCTCTCCTGGACAACCACATCCAATTCCTCCTCTTTCGACCTTCTCGCCTCTCAGCTCACCTTCTCCATCCTTCTCCACACCCACATCACAAATGCCGCGAGTCGACGTAATACATCCTCCCTTCGCAATGTCCAAGGCTCCGGTTCGTACATCGTCGCCCTCCGTATCAGAGTTTTCACCAGCCTGTTCTCTACGCCTCTACCCACACTCCCCTTATCAATCCCCTTCTCTCAGAAAATTCCCTCGTATAATAATTCTGTGATGGATTCATTTGAGTGTTCTACTAGCTGATTGAGGTATTTGGACACTGCTTATCCTAACGTCTGAATTTATGGCAGATCGTTCTGTTTTCCCTCCCACAAGTAGTCACGCATTAGATCGCTATTAAAATGCTCATATCGTCTTCCTATTCTTATTTTGTCCGGAAATCCCATCCTCTGCCTTCCTCTTCCACTCTTCCCCAGTGTTTTCTCCCTTATACTCTCTTCAGCATTCCCTCATCTTTGAATTTCGTCCTCCCTTCATCTCTTCTGCCTCCTCCGAACCTCCGCTACAAGCTTCCTCTCCTTTTCAACCATATCCAACCCTCCTCGTTCGTTCTTCTCGCCTCCCAACTCACGCTCTCCATCCTTCTCCACACCCACATCTCAAATGCCTTTAAGTCTACGTACATCCTCCCTTCGCCACGCGTCCGACCCATTCAGTGCCCAGCTACATATCAGAGTTTTGGAAGGATTGGCGTATAAATAGATTAAAAGGCTTGAGAATGCCGTAAGGAAAGCGTTCGGTTCCCTTCAGCGGAGCTTCGGTTGAACTGGAAGAATGGCGTCGAAAATGTACGGAAAAATCGCGAAATCTGTCATATTGGATCGCGAATATCTCAAAAACTACATGTGTGAGAGGTGGGGTTTTTACATTTTCTGAATGCCCATTCATTACGCCACGTGATGGTGTCACTGTCACTTTACTGTGAAGCAATCCGCAGTCTTATATCCCATGCTTTCAACTATGTGCAAAACGCAGTATATCATAGAAGGGGTTCTATTTCAACGCTGCAGTGTCCACCATCGGCTAAAACAAATTATAGATGGACAAACCCGTTCATTTCCGGGAACTCGTTCACTCTGGACCAGTCCTCATGGGGACCCGTTCCATTTCACTCATTCAACGTTCCTTTTTCATTAATGGTCATGAATGTTTATTTTTAAAATGTTCTTGGTGTTTAAATAAAGTATAAAACCTAGAAATACTTAATATACCGTAATGAAGGAGATTGAGAATGTTGGATGAAAAAAGATGGAGGGTAATATTACCAACTTTTGACATGGTTTCATGAATGGGTTTAATTTATATAAATAAAAAATGTATTGCCAATTACACCGCTAGCATCAGTAGATGAATTGTTGGGGGTGTTGTTAAGAAAATCCTATCTCTTAAAGGTAGGAGCGAGGACCGAAAGGAACCAAGAACCGAAATGAACGGTCGTGCCATAGAAGTCGGTCCTCGGTCCTCCCGAACGAGGACCGAAAGAACGAAGGACCAAAAGGAATAGTCGTTCCATAGAAGTCGATCCTCGGTCCTCCCTCGTTCAATACATGAACCCGTTCGTTCGGGAATGACCCACCTCTAAAAAAAAATAGCGTACTGCGGTAAGCAACCCGGGCGAAATGGAGGGAGACACGATAGGGTAAATTTGGTGCAGGGTGCACGCAATCGGTTGGGGCGAACGTAAATTTCACGCGCGGAGATCATATCGAGCGACCAAAGTCGTCGTGGCTACTGGGCTCAATGGGCTCCGACGGCTGAGGTCGGTCTGAGGGGTAAAAATTTTTCGATGAAAACAAACTGCCATAAGAAAAAGTCGGCCTGGACCGGGAATCGAACCACGGACCTTTGGTTTGCCGGACCAATGCGCAGACTGCTACGCTACTCAGGCGTCCTAATTCCAATGAGAAGAAGAAGAGGTCTTCTATAAGAAGCCACAACCAAAGCGGTCTGCGCATTGGTCCGGAAAACCAAAAGTCCGTGGTTCGATTACCGGTCCAGGCTGACTTTTTCTCATGGCAATTACTTCAAAAAAATTCACCCGCCATGTTTGAATATTTTAAAATGAAAAAAAATTAGCATTTCATGGAAAAGCTGTGCATTATGGTAACAACCGACAGATTATATCACCGAATGAGATAACTTGAATAGAATATTGGCATGTATTGAGCGAATTTCTGAAAGCGTATAATTTATAATTAAAAAAAACGTATCGACGCAGGTAACCGCTCTTTCTTCTCCCTATTCGCGATCACTAAATCTATAAACATGAAAACCAAGATTCGGTGACATAAAACATTCATCCGTACAGTACTGTCTTACGGCTGTGAATCTTGGACAATAACAGTCAAATCTGCGGAGCTGTTGGATAGATTTGAGAGAAAAGTACTGCGGAGAATACACGGGCCTGTGAACACAGAAGGAGCATGGAGAATACGTCATAAATGCGAAATATATGGCCAGTATAAAGAAGCTAGCATTTCTACTTACTGCAAACTAATGAGACTCCAATGGGCAGGGCATGTCCTAAGGATGACGGAGGAGAGGGCAGCTAAGAGAGTGCTCGCTGGACAGATGGGAGGGAAGAGACCGGTGTGAAAGCCCAGAGCTCGATGGGGAGATAACGTAAACAAGGATGCACATGAACTGCTTGGGGTGAGGAATCGGAAATGTGTGGCAGAGGATAGAGAGGAATGGAGGAAGAAAAGTGAGGAGACCAAGGCCCGATCTGGGCTATTGAAGAAAAGAAGATCGAGGGAGTGAGACATTTCGATAAAGACGAATGGGAGAGTGTTTCTCGATTTATTCAGCAGCGGGTGCAAACGCAAATTTTTAACCATGAGAGGGGCGGCGATCGCATACGTTTGAGCGAGAGATTGAGAGCGAATTTATTTTAAAATTTTGGCAGTTTGGAGAAGAATTAAGTAAAATTAACGCAATTCTTGACGCAAGAACTAAGGTAGATGACGCAAGAACTAAGAACATTGAGGTAGATGGAGAGGGCGCCCGCTATGGCCGCCAATGCTAGAAACTGTAGAGTGGGCGTGGCCATTCCGCCATATTTGTTAACCCCGATTTTCCTCTAGCGCGGACGGGCTGATGCACTGATTTTGTAATTTTATAATGTTTTTCCATGCATAATTCACTTGTAATCAGCAGGCTTTTGCTTCATTTATTTGCATTCTCCACATATATATTTCTAAGTTATTTGAAATAATGATGATCCGCATTACCGGCGAAAATAAGGGTAAAATCGAGTAGATTTCATAGGCACAAGTAACTAATATACGTATAAAAAGTTTGTTGCCTTTCATTTCAAACATATGGCGGATATTCTTGCTTTCCGTCCGATAATTCGTCCATTCCGTCCAGCTACTTGATGAAAAATCAAGAAGAATCCAATGGCACTAAGTAGCCAATACATATTTAAAGAGTTACTTGCCTTAAATTTGAAGCAGATGGTGGATATTCTTGCTGTATATCCGAGAATTCGTTCATTCTATCGTTCTATTCAAAGGAAGGTTAGGAAAGAGCAGGGAAAACCGACATGGTCATTATTTCGGTAGTCAGGCAACTATTTGATGACGTAATGCCCCCTCCGTCTACTGCAATGGATACATTTAACATAACAACATAAAAGCCGGAGATTCTGCAAAATTAATTGGAATTTGTGCATGGTGGAGAAGTAAAACGCGAAATTTTACACAAAAATCAAATTTACTCCTAACCCAGGTTTCAATGTCATTACAATAGCTTTAGGTGCTGAGGATGATGATTTAAGCTGAAAATGAAGTATTAATATTTAAACCCTTGCCGGAAATTAATGTCATTTTTGCGGAAAATTCCATGTTTTATTTCATCTTTGTCCCATAACAAAGAAATGGTCATTAAATTTATTAATTGAATGCTAATTAACAGCGATAGAAGTAGATCTCAGTTGAGATTTTCATTCAACTAATTATAGATGGTAGACTCGGTTGACGGACTAATAAAAGTATAAAATCTGTTAAGATAAGATTTGCATGACTGGGGAGTGATCCCATCTTCTCTGGCGAGTTTATCAGCTAGTATTTTTAACGATCTCTCTATGAAGCGATCAGCCGCAAGAGGCTTGTATTTATTTGGCAAATACCGAGAAGAAAAGGCTTCGGAGTGGCTGAAATCCTGGTGTCACTAAAAAATAAAATCTTTTCTCATAAAACGACGCTTAATTTACTGAATTATATGAGTGGCGCTATCTCATTCAAACGACCCACTGCGAAATCAATGATGGTAAAACATACTGTTCGCTCTCTTCTACGGCAGAATCGAATAAAAATATTTTTACAGCCGATTTCCACACTTTCCGCGAGGGCATAAAATTGATCTACCCTTCCTTACGAGACAGAGAATTGGCTAAGGCCTCCATTATAGTTGTTGGCGAGTCCTAATGAAGATAACGTAAGCCTTTATGAGACTTTTCAGTGCTGCACTCAGCACTTTTCAATGCTGAAGCCAGTAGCAGGCGCATAAAATTATCTAAACCTATCCTTAAGACAGCTGCGGCCTCAAGGTCACTCATTCTACAGAATCTAAAGACAAAAATATATACTGTATTTCTCCGAATATAAGCAGAACTTTTTTTCCCGATTTTGGGGCCTCAAAATCGGGGTGCGGCTTATATTCGAGGTACAGCTTAAAAAACTTTCTTAAAAAATCGTAAAAATGACGAATTTGTGCAAGCCAGCCATTTGGATTCTCGCGGACGCCAGCTAAACTCGCCTAAGGCACGGGGAAAGTAATAAATAACGCTGTAAAAGGTCAAATTGTTGCACATTTCATTCATATACCAAAGAATGATTTTGGTAACATTGTGTCACAGTTACATAGGCAATGTAAAAACAGATATGAAATTCTAACGTCTAGTATTGTAGGTAGTACTTGCTTAGAGGTGTTTCGGCTCTCGCCGCAGGATTACAACTTCCGCCCTGGTTTCAAGCTTCCGCTTATGCCCGAGGCAAGGAAGAGGTGGGAGGAAAGGATGGGAAGGGAAAGGTTAGCTAAACCACAGCCCCTTCGAGGCCGACACCAATGAGGCGGATTGAGGTCAAAAGGACCTCAATTGAGCCTCCGCCTCCCCGAAGTGCTCGTATTAGTTTAGTTACCCAAACAACTGAGACGAGTAGCCGTCGGTCTCGCTTTCGCGAAAGACCTACCGCACATCTTTGTGGACCGGAAGAGCCCGTTGCCCAATAATTTGGGATAAGGTATCTCTCTGACTCACTTTCAGGGTTGACTCCGTGCGGTCTGCCGGAGTGCGTCCTCGAGTCGGGGACCACCAGACCCATGGAGGGTCAATTCGGACCAATTCTGGTCAAAGCGTGGGTACAACCCTTCTCTCAGTAGTCCTCGTCAACCCCTAGTACTTGCTTACAGTACAAATAAAGAATCAAACAAGCAGAAAATAAAATTAAAAACTAGTAATTCGGCCAGCAGGACTAGAGGAGATTACTATGGAACGCTGTACTTTGGTATGGTATTAACTTTTTTCCCTGTTTGAGACCCCACAAAACGGGGTGCGGCTTATATTCGGAGAAATACGGGCGAATCTTTGAATCGTCGTAGTGTCCCAAGTGGCAGAAGGCAACAAAGATGAAGCTTTGAATCGAGTAGCTAGGCCAAAGTTCCGGATTATGGTATGGGGTATCAGGGTCTCTCTCGCTACCCAGCTCACCCTCTCCATATAAAAAGTATGCAGTCCTGCCGCTAATACGGCGGTGAAACTGCCATAAATCTTATTAATTTGGTGATTTATTTTTTGTAACTCCATTATTTTAATAATTTCAACATATATTATGATGACAACTATATGAAATCTTAAAAAAAACTCTCGAAAACGACGTCACGTTAAAGGCCAGCCAATGGCGACGCGGATCGGAAAATCGCACTGTTTACATGCTTTGGGGCGACCTGAACGTTTTACGGACCTTGATATATCCCTACGTTCTTCTATAAAATACTGCGTGATAAAAATGCCGAAGATAATTCCTACGGGCGTCGGGGGAATGTGCTTCTTAACATTTTATAAGTGAGTATTCAGGCCTGCCGCGAATGCGATGGCGAAATGTGATAATATTGCCATGTGAAAAAAATGGCATGTGCCGAGAATCGAACCACGGAATTTTGACTTTCCAGACCATAGCGCAGATCACTACGCTATCCAGGATTCGTCAGCTTAGAATGATACGTTTGTAAACAAGCCTCACCGGTTTCAATGTATAGTCATTGTAACGCCTTAATGTTTCAGTGGTACCGCTTTATTTTTCCGTTCTTTAATAGGTACGGTCGGATTCAAATGTATTGCAAAGAATCGAGCTTACGCTTCTCAAGGAAATTGAGTTTCACTTACGGCGCTGTTATTCTTTGCTACGCAACGCTATCTATTCATCTGTTTATTTGCACCTATTCAAATGGCGATAGTTGATCAATTTCCTATATTGTGCCAATTTGTTATTACACTTTCGTTTTGGTTTGGATTTACGATTTGAGTATGGATAATTATTATTTAATAATCACAACTGTTACTCTAAATGATACATAACGTAGTATTTGCCGGAGGTATATTGTATGCCAGGAACGATCTGTGTTAAATAATTTTTTAAAAATAAATCAATTAATCAATACGTCGCAGCATGTCATTGTTATTCGAGCTGATCATATTATGTAATAACAAGTTAGCACAAAACAGGCAATTGCTCAACTGTTACAATTTAAATACGAGCAAATAAACAGCTGAATAGATAGCGTTGCGTAGCAAAGAATAACAGCGCCGTAAGTGAAACTCGATTCTTTGAGAAGCGTAAGTGGCGCCGCTCCATTCTTTGCAATACATTTGAATCCGACTGTACACTTCTATCTCTCTCTCTCTACCCCAACAATCCATCCCTCCAAACTTAAACAACTCCGTCCCAACCAACAATGACCATCCAGAATAAACAAATCAAACATTAAAAGACAAAAACAGGAAATAATATAAAACAAAGCACACAACATGAACAATAAACTTATTTAACATTTACAACTCACACAACAAACAATAACTTATAAAAAGGAGCGCGGCGTTACAACATTATCATCAGAGGAAAAAGAGGCAGAGGGTATTTTGCCTCATGATGATGATGCGTATACATTGAAATCGGTCAGGCTTGTTTACTAGTAATAAAACAGTGTGGAATATTACAAAGTTATTGTTATTATATCATGTCGAAATTCAACCAAGTCAACTTTCCAACTATCATGATACGTGTGAACTAGATGTTAAGCCCTTGCAGTCCATCAAATACGGTAACGCAAGGGAGAGCGGGCTTAAAGGAAGCCACAGCATGTGGACTGTGACCAATACCAGCGTCAAATCTCCACGCTTTGCACTGTGTACGAAGTATATGCAGGCCTTCCGCGGACATGGCGGTGAAATACATTGAGATTGCCATCCTCCTCAAAAACCCACATCTCAAACGTCAAAAAAATTGTCCACAAAATTGGAAGAAATGATTATATTTTTAACCCTCTATGGACGAGCAAGTCAAATTTGCTGCGTTTCAAAATCATTGATATATCTGCTTTTCAAAAGGCTTTTCCGATTAGTTGCTGCGCTAGACAGAATTGAAATGCTTCGGATTATATGTGTGGAAAGTTGCGCCTCTCTCGGCGGTTTGGTAAACAATTTGAATAGATGAATGTGTGACGCTATTTACTGACGATGGCGTGCCAGGTGGAGCTCTAAAATAAATAGTTTCAGCTGCCAAATGAAGAAAAAATTGGGAAAGTTTAAAACAGGTACGTTGTGAAAGTAATGATGAAGTATACACTGTGTAAATATGATTACGCAAAGTATTATTTTAAATTAAATATACCTGCACAACACAAATAGGTCTCATTTCAAAATAAATGTTATCATAAAAAAATTGCATTTTTTTATAATGCTTCGATAGCACTTTTAAAAACCTAATATCGCAGCAGCATTTTTTTCATCCTAATGTTTCATAATTCTGTCAATAGAGGGTTAAACTTTTATGGATATCAGTAACGAGAACACGTATTCAAAGATTCACGCAAATCTCTACATGAACAGAGATCATTCCAACCTCCCTTAAAACATTGCAGAAACGGAGCAAGCCCTCCATGGTTTTCAGCTATCGACCGCAGGATTTTTCCAGTTGCTTTACGCGCACACACGAAGCAGAAAAAAGAAATGAGCGCCAGACAAAACACGCTTAAAATGCGTGACGGAACGGATACGCTAATACGATGACGACGCACGCCGTAGACCTGACCTCCGTCGGCGGACTTTTAAGCAAGGTCAAGGGTCAAACCAGGTGACCTCCCCACCCCGCCCCCATCATGCGGTCATGCGAAAGGGTCGCGCCGTCGTTTAACATAACTCGTGCAAGTGGGAGCCCATATTGTACGGGAGAGAGAGGGAGTTGCGAGTGTCATCAGCGTCGAAGTCATTCAATAGTTGGCACTCCCTGAAAACCACGACACGTGAATGTCACTGAGCGTACAGCGGGAGTTGCTTCCCTCAGCAGGCGTGCGCTCATTCGTCAGGAAATTAATGATGGGTACTTATCAGCAGACATTAATCCTCGATGAGTCAGTTGCGCCTCGAAGTACTGATTTCTTAAGATGTATAATTATGATTAGTAAAATCTTCTCGGGTTTGGCACCGGGTTAGGCTGTTAAAGGCCAACGTTTCGACGAGAAACTCTCTCATTGTCATCAGGGCCAAGACTGATCTTGTCGAAACGTTGGCCTTTGATAGCCTTACCCGGTGCCAAACCCGAGAAATTTTTACCAATATTATTCGCCGGTAAAGCCTACGATCTTTATAATTATGATGTCAAGCCATTTTCAGGTCCTCTATCATATCATTCATTCAGACATTTCAAAGTTTTTTCTTTTTCTTTATAAATTCACTTGTATCTTTAGCGAAAACAGTCTCTCCTTAAGTGTAAAATTGTTCATCAGTTTTTACACATAATCCAATATATAAAAATGAATGTTTGTTTGTTCGTCTTCTATACTTTTCCATACCATTCATCAGATTACGATGAAACTATGGTGATTTTTTTGTAGTTACAGTTTTATTGGGATCATTGACTTACACAGTAACCAAGCATAAAAACAACAAAACAAGTAGCCAGGGGACTGCTGCTTCAACTGTTCTCAACACCCTCCCTCAGTTGAAGCTTCTAGGGTATTTTTTTAGGTCCAGACCATCGCGGCACCTCTGGAAAGAAGTTTTCTTTAATGGCTTGGTCAGAATGTCTGCAATCTGGTTTTCTGACTCGATGTACTTCACCTCGACGATTCCATCATTGATCTTCTCTCTAATGAAATGGTATCTTATTTCAACATGTTTCATCCTCCTGTGGCTAGCTGGATTTGGCTTGTAATTTCTTCTTTACAGGTTCCTAATATTAGCAGATCGTCGACATATAGTAGAATAAATAGTTTCCTACTCCCCTTGATTTTTGTGTACAGGCAGTAGTCGTTTTTAGAACGTGTAAATCCTTGGTTCTCCATGTATTCATTGAACGTTTCATTCCAATACCTTGGGGACTTTTTCAACCCATAAATTGATTTGTTAAGCTTCCCTACTTTCCCATTTCCATCTGGTATTTCAATATATACACTATCTTGAATCTCAGCATACAAGAAGGCGTTGCAGACATCCATTTGATATGCTGTCATCCCATACTGATTTCCCACAGCTAGAAGAATTCTCAGTGTAGCTAGTTTGGCAACTGGTGCATAAGTCTCTGAGTAGTCCAGCCCCGAAGCCTCCTTTTGCTTGAAGCCTCTCGCCACCATACGTGCTTTGTATTTCACTTTTCCTTCTTCATCTATCTTCTTACGAAAAACCCATTTACAATCAATCACGTTTGTATCATTTGGCCTGTTTACTTCAGTCCATGTCTTGTTCTCCTTCAATGCTTTTAATTCCTCATCGACTGCAGTCTTCCACTCCTTCATTGAGATAGCTTCTTCGTAAGTCATTTCTTCACTTTCAGCAAACATCGCTGCAAAACCTGTTTCATAGTCATCTAGCCACTCTGGTTTCTTGATTTTCCTTTTATTTCTTCTTTTATCTGTATAATTTTCCATATTTTTGTTGAATGTAGTAATATTTGTTGTAGCAGTCGATTTTTCTGCATTATCAGTGGCCTCTTCTTCAGAAAACCCCTTTTGAATAGATATTTCTCTTTCTGGCTCGACAAGGTCATCATGAATATTGCCTTCTAGTCCATTGTCATCATGAATAGTGCCTTCTAGTCCATTATTTGCTTCTCCTGTCTTTCTTAAACTTCTGACTTCTTCCTGATCTCCATTTTCATCTATCTTATCTTCTTCCCTATGACCCAATGTCGTGTATGGGCTGAAGGTTACATCCCGGATGGTGTCAACTTCGTTTTCTTTCTGATAGAAGACTCTGTATCCTTTTGAAACAACACTGTAACCCACAAATATGCCCTTTCTGCTCTTATAGTCCCATTTCTTTCGTTTTTCTTTAGGTATATGGGTGTACACTATGGAACCAAAGGTCTTCAGTTGCTTAAGGTCAGGTTTCTTTCCAAAGATAACTTCATATGGCGATTTTCCATCCTTTCCAGATGAACCGCTTCTGTTGAGCAGATAAACTGCAGTGTTGACTGCCTCTGCCCATAGTCTTTTATGAAGGCATTTTGCCGCAAGCATTGTTCTAGCTGCCTCCACTACAGTTCTATTTTCTCGCTCAATTTTTCCATTCTGCTGTTGGGTGTATTTTACTGTGAGCTGATGTTTAATCCCCCTCCCCTCAAACAATGCTTTCATATTACCATTAACAAACTCAGTCCCATTGTCGGTGCGAAAAGCTTTAATTTTCTTTCCAGTTTCATTTTCAAATCTGTTGATGAATACTGTTATCAATTTATGCACTTCAAACTTATTTTTCATAAAATAAACAGTTTTGTATCTTGAGGCATGATCTTTCAGCAGAAGAAAGTATCGTGAACCTCCAACTGACTCCTCCTCCATAGGCCCACAAACATCTGCATGTATAAGTTCACCAATTACTTCTATCTTTGTTGTGCTGTTTCCAAAACTATCTTTGTGCATCTTTCCTTTAATGCACGCCTCACAGAAGAACTCTTGGTCTTCGTAATCAATCTTCTCCTTTCTAAGTAATATTTTTACCTGTGCTATATTCAGGTGTCCCAGCCTTTCATGCCACTCCATCAAACTAACTTTCTTCTCTCTGGCTATCAGAACAGTTCCATGCTTAAACTTCATCTTCATCCTGTACATATTTCCATTTCTCTCTGCAATGGCACAGATATCATTCCTTTTATTCAATACAGAACAGCCAGCTTCATTAACTTGAATATTGTATCCCAATTTTGTAACAGCAGCCATTGAAAACAAGTTGGCCTCTAACTCTGGGATGTAAAGAACTTCATTTATTTCGGAGAGATGCCAATTTTTTCCATCAAACATATGACATTCGACTTTTCCTATTCCTTCAGCTGACATTATTTGTCCATTGGCTGCTTTGACTTTATTATGAGCTTCCCTTAGTTCTGTAAACCATACTCTATTTCGACACATATGTTGACTTGCTGCACTATCCAAATACCATTCTGATTCTGTTAGTTCTTCGAAAGAAATAAACGCACGTTTTGCATTCCAGTTACTTTCCTCCTTTTTATTTGAATCTTTTCTACCCGACCCATTTCTGAACCAACAATCCTTCATTACATGCCCCCTTTTCTTGCAATGGTGGCAAACTTTGTTCTTGCAATCCCTTTTTAAATGTCCCGCTTTGCCACACTCAAAACATTTAGTTTCTTTTCTCGCAGTACAGCGCCGTCCGGAGTACAATGCGGAACTTGGTTCACTTGGGTTCGCCGCCGATTTCATTCGCCTTTCCGAGTACAACGCGGAACTCGGTTCATTTGGGTTGTCCGCTGAGTTAATTCTTTCTTCCTCCGTAATTAGCCGGCTCATTAGGTTATTTAATTTCTGTTGTTCAGCAGGAACGCTTTGCCACGCCGCAATAAAATGCTTAAATTCCTCTGGAAGTGCCATAATAATTTTTGTTTGAATCATAAGTTCTGATATATTTTCTCCTGCCTGCTTTAATTTATTTACGATTCCTTCAATTCTTGTGATAAATGATGCCATATTATCTTGAACCTCAAATTTCGAGTTAAAAAACTGTTGCTGTAGCAGATGCACGCTGACTTCTGACGTCCTTTCATATACTGCTTTCAATTTCGCCCACATTTCTCCCGCTGTGTTGCAGCTCAATAGATGCGTCATTGGACCTTCTTCAAGACGCGTAACCAATATTTCTTGGGCCTTTACGTCGACTCCTTCCCACTTTCCTTTATCCCTTTCGTCTGCTGGGCAGGCTGCATTTTCATTTACGTGCTTAAAAAGTCCCTTAGACTTAAGTAAAATTGTCACCTGGAATTTCCATAGCTCCCAATTTTCTCCACCTTTTAGTTTTAATGCAAACTCGGCCATTTTTTTTCAGTTCTACTTCTTCAAAATATTTTTCTTCCCGCTTCAACGATCAATTCTTAATTCCTATAATTATTATCTGGGAATCTGGGCCCATAACCTTTTGTAGTTACAGTTTTATTGGGATCATTGACTTACACAGTAACCAAGCATAAAAACAACAAAACAAGTAGCCAGGGGACTGCTGCTTCAACTGTTCTCAACAGATTTGTTGGGCGCGCTCCCGCGAAGGTTTCTGATTCACTAGATTTATTGTACAATTGGTGGAGCACGAGTAGTTTTAACATATGAATGTTGGCACGCGAGCTTATCAAACAGAGATAATTTGCGTAACAGAGAATATTATATTGTATTTTCTTCCTGAAATGATGATGAATTATACCTTTAACGCATCGATACCCTTGACATATGCAGTAACAATGTGATGACCTAATTAGTGTACGCTCCGGTCGATTTTGACGACCCGCATCGCATGAAATTTCGTCGTGATCATCATCATTTTCTTGTGTCATTTTTACATGGATTGTGATCGCTCATCTTTTCTTACAAAAGCGTCTTCCTCACCTGACGTTCCTCAACACCCGAGCGTGCTTCCCTAACATCGCTCTCCTACCTCTCTCAGCCTTTTCTCTTAAACCCCATCACATTCAACTCTCAACCCTCTATAAAGCCCTTAATTACCTCATCTCCCCAGATTAATTTCTCCATTTTCTCCCTCTCGCTCCAACTAATTACCCTAACCAGCCTTTTCCCTAACCACCCTTTTCCCTAAGCCCCTCCCTCCACCCCCCCCTCTCCCCCTGGCGACCTCCTTTCATCCCGCTTCATCACCATGCCAACGACCTCCCCGCTTAACCTCCGTTCTCCTCACGGTACTGTTTCCAACAATCTTTGCAACTGAAACGACTACAATTATATACGCTGGCATTTGCCTCGCTCTTTTATTTATTCTTCTAGTCATACACTTGACATATATGTATCATGCCCTGAAAGCCAGCTCAAGTAAACGCGGCAGGAGAACGAATATTCGTCCGACCAACCTCACGTGAAAGATCGAAGTAAAAAATAAAAGGTTGACTCTTTAGCCAGGTACGATTCGCGAGAATTTGTTGGCATGTTTCCAGCTTGGCGGTGCTCACAGTATTTCGCCAGAGCCGACGTATTACGGCATAAACGATAACAAGCTCAAGATGAAGGAAATGGATTCAATAATGTCCTCCTTCACAGTGAGAAGACACGCTAAATTTTCATTACGATGAAAATAACAAGTTTATGTTCAATTATGCCTAAGATTTAATCCAAACGAGTCGTAACTTTCTGTAACCTCCCCCATTACCACGGTTAAGTAATTAACGAGCCATAAAATGTGGGATTGAACGACCTGGTGAACAGTTTTTGCATTAAATGTTTTGACGAACAATTTGAGATAGTAGAGGCAGCCATTTATACAAGGTTTAGTCCGTTATCGTTGCCAAATGAAATGCTAAATTTAGTTTTTATTTCATATCTATGCCTGGTTTAATTAACGTTTAAACTTCAACAAACTAGTACAAGGGTTGACCAAAAAGAAATATCCCCCACATTATTTTTCTCAAAAAAATGTACATACATACATACCAATCACGCCGTTCCCTTCCGGGGTAGGCAAAGTTGCAAAGGTCCACTCATAAATACATATTTGTACACCTAACTCTGCTTCAATAATTTTCTCCATACTGACCTATCCTTGCAAAGCTCTTTTGCCTCATACGCTACTTCATACAAGCCCTCCTGTTTTTAAGACTCCTAATATTCCTCATACTAAGAACTTCCTCAACCACATTCAACCACAACTTTCTCAGCCGACCTGTACATCTCGCATCGTTCATTTCACTCTTATATATCTGTTTTGTTATTCGACTCTCATCCATTCTCTCAACATGGTCAAACCAACAAAGCACTTTCCTTTCATATACGTCCATTACAGGAGCATCTAACCCACATTCACATATTACCCACTCATTCCACACGACCCTATCCATCCTACTTTTGCTGCAATTACCCCTCAGATAACTTATTCCCACGGCGTTTAGTCTACTCTTATGTCTATCATGATATACCCATGTTTCACTACCATGCAACAAAGTGGGGACAAGTACCCTTTTGTACGCGGCGATCTTCGCTTCCTTAGACAGGAACTCATTCCTTGATATGCTCCACATGCTACCTACCACTTTCCCTCCAGTATTCGCACGTCTCTTTATCTCCATAACTATCCGTCCATCTTTCGTAATAATAAAAAAAAGTATTCTACAAGAGTAAAATTTACACGCATGAAACAATGATGGTTTAACTATTCACTCAATTTTTCCATATAATCTCCTCTAAGTCTTCTTGTCTTACTCCAGGGATTCACTAGGGCGTGTAAGCCCTGTCAATCCTCGCTCTGATCATCGAGTCAGATTTTCACTGCGCTAATCAGGTCTTCGTTGTCCAAACTATCAGTGGAAAATATGGAAAAGTACTTAGAGTCATCATTCAAAATAGATTAGAAATAAAAGGGGATCGGGTTGGTGTGGTGGCCAGAGTACTCGCCTACCACACGGGCTGCCAGGGTTTAAATCCCTGCAGAGGCGGGTGTTTTTCAGAGTGAACCCAGTCCCTACTTGAGTGTCTTGTGGAGGTCTACTTCACGTACAGTACTCCGTCTTTCGGATAAGACGTTAAGCCGTGGTCCCCTTGGTGCCTTTCATTAAGAGCAGGCTAACGCCGACGCCGGGTTTCTATCCACCCTTCCACCCTTACCTATCCCCTACGGCGCAAATGACCTTGGCCGTCGGTCGCCGCCCCAAATATCCAATCCAAATTAGAAATGAAGAGAAATTACGAAGCATTTTACATTCTTTCAAGTTTTCAGTCAGTGCCAGGCTGATATTTGCGAGCATATCTTCCACTAAATTGGTCAGATCACTCTGACGTGAGATATGGTAGCGTCACGATAACCTGATAAGGCCAGCGCACACCTACCTTCCGCCTCCGTCCGGCTTCGGTCCGCTTTCTGCAATTTTTTCCGAGGGGTGCGCGTACTACGCCGTCCGCCTCCGTCCGCCAAAACCGAACGACAATGGACTTGAGCCCGCAGTCTCCAGGAGGAGAAGGACCGAAGCCTGCGCATACTATTTCTCTCGGCCTGTCGGTGATAAGCACTCCTAATAACGACAATTTATGCCATCTCCAGTAACTAACTCCAGCGAGGTAAACAAGTTTATTAGGGTTGGCGTTAACTTGCATTCACAAGCCGAAATTCTTGCCAGTATTCAAGTACGTGACAAATATTCGCCAACGGAGAATGACATAATTTCTCCCCTGTGACTTATGCATCTATGAAATACCGTGCAAGTCACCACAAAGGTGAGTGGCACGGGGAGATTCCACACCAGGCATAAAACCCTCATCCCAGCTGAAATTCGAATCGCGCACGTTCCCCGGAATGTCAGGCACAGGCCAAAAGCAGTCAGGACAACAATGCGCGGTCATACCAGAAACTAGTAGAGTGCTATGTGGACGAACATGCTACCATGCAGTACACTACTTAAGGTGCGACTACTTGTTATAATTACTGCGACAGATAAATGGTTCCACAAGGTACTGAATCAAGGAAGAGATATATCATGCCGGAAATTGTATGCGAGATTGGTAGCTAATAATGATGTTAAGATATTTAGCACAAGTGCAAAAACCTATTTTACCTAGTCAGGGTGAAAGTATCCTAGAACTCATCTAGCGTAACTATCGTGGTCCCTTACTTAACGTGGAAAAAAATGACATTTTAAATCTATCGCTTCAGCAGTCTATTTCCTTAATCTAATGCCTGTAATCTTTTCTAATATCAGTTTGGCTCGACAATGGCTCGACTGTAACAATGGCTCGACTGTAGCAATGGCTCATGAATTAGAAGTTCGATACCATGAGAAATGTTTTGATTATGCGTACTGATTGGTAAATATGTGACGGCCATTTCATTCACGCTAAGGAAAAGTCTGAGATAGTCAAGTTTTTGTTTCGCTGTTAATTATTCGCATGAATCGAAGTTCCACAAACTTGACAGAATGCTGAGAATTTCTGCTCAAGTTGTGTCTTCACATATTGACCAGTAAAACAAAATTATATCTCAATTTCATAAAGTTAAATGCAAGTATTTGAAGTAATTATACAGAAAAAAATAACTAGACGGTTAAATCAGATCCCCATTAAGCGTGCACTTGGGTTATTCTAATTATTCATTACGCTTATTAATACGAAAACGAGACCGCTATTTTTCAAATTTCGTAAAGAACTTTAAATAAATAGTGTTTATCGATGGAATGCGTTTTTACGGTTTTATTTAGGCGAGTCACTTTCGAAAGTTTCTTTGGTGACAGCTCGAGGACGATTTAACTCTGAAGAAAAATTGTCCACAGCTTATAGAAGAGTCATATTGGCTGCTGTTCTATATTGGCAAAGATTCGCTTCCGCAAGTGTCTCCCCTAAACTTTGAAACTTTCAGGTGGCGGACTTTGGAATGGTTTTTACCGCTGCAATTTAAATCTATAGTCACTCGCTTGAAAGTGACTTGCGCAGTGATTTAGTCAAACAAAAACCCACCGAAAGGTAGGAACAGCGAGTATCACCATATTAAAGCGGTTAACATTTTGGAATACTATGACGACTACGCGAGAGAAGTCTCATTTTTCTAGGAGCCTCACAATATGGTCAAAATACACAACCGCCCTGCATTTCAAGACATGTTCCAAAGAAATGAACAGCTTTCCATGACATGAGGCACGGCTGGGAGCTCAGTAGAGATATTATTCTTTTTTTACTTTGTCAAGCACAGATGTCAGACACTAATACAACAATGCGCACTTAGAATATTTTCTCAAAAATTTTAAATAACCTTATTATTGACGTTAAAGGCTGGGACGCAATCAACGTGTACGTGTAACGTGAGGCGTTAACGGGGATACGCGAAAAGATGGCTGACGGGAAAGTATAGCGAACGGACACAAGCAACGTGTACGGGGAGTACGTGTACGCGAGAGATGGGCAACTTTCATCTCTTTCCGAGTCCCGTACACGGAAAACCAATCAGAATAGTCCCGAGAATCCGGGAATGGGTGCCATCTGTCGGCAGATACATCCAACTGTTGAATATTGCTCTTGGCGAAGACAACTTATTTTCTTCCACACTTGTTTACACCTGATCTCTTAGCTGCGCCTGCGTTAGTCAATTGTTACTCCGGGCCGCGTTAACGTCGATTGTGTCCGCTGACTTGCGTTCCCCGTCTCCCGTTGTCCCGTTAACGTCTCGCGTCACACGTACACGTTGATTGTGTCCCTGCCTTAAGTAACAAAATAAACTCGCGAAAAACCATCAGTCGAAAACGCGACTTCACGCAGTGTAAAACGAATATTTTAACAAAGCCTTCACGGTAAAATAGAAACTTGAAGCTTTCTTGTGGTGGAAGGACGTTATAATAAACAAGATAAAAATTTGTGAACTTTATACTTATACAATTTATTGAACACTAGCGACCGGTTTCCGGAGTAAGATATCCTACTCCGTGCACGCCATCATCACGTCAGCATCATCACCGGATGATGGCGGGACTGCCGAAACCAGTCGCTTGTGTTCAATAAATGGTATAAGTCACAAATTTTACCTTGTTTATTAGGCCTTTACGGCGTCGCGTACGTGTTTTATCAAATATTTGAGTTATATTAGTCCTGCGAACTTGTTGCGTCATTAAAATTGCATTCTGCTGTCAAGTGCTCATATTTAAAACATCGAAGGGTTATGTCCTTAGAAACTAAAGTTCGAATTTTTTGCAAATAATAAAATTCCATTCACTAAATTGAAAATGTTTAGCAATAGACGCAATGATATGGGCGCGGTTGCTCTCACGGCTCCTCTAAGAGGCAATTGTGAACTGACAGGGAAATTTCGTGCCTTATTAATTTCAATTGGTTCAAATAATCCTGAAAACAGCCTCCAGGGTGTTCAATTTAGGCAGGTCAATAGGTAACAACAGACGCACATACACAATGTACAAATCGATTTCTTTCTGAAAATCCTACATAGACGAGATTCAAACTCGGGACCCTTCATCTACATCTATATACTACCCTGCGAGCCGCCGCATGGGCGTGTGGTACATCTACATCTACGTGATACCCTGCGAGCCACCACGAGGGTGTGTGGCAGGGGGTGAAGATCACCAAACATGCACTATTGCCATGCAACTAGGATATTTAATGGAGACATGCTAGATAATAGGGTCACGTGCAGCTAGATGGTTAGTATCTACATAATAAGAAAGGGTTTATTGGTTGTTATTACATGCATCATACACTACAGACTACTCTAACTATATTTCACCTACCCATCCCTTTGCTACGCTGCCTATTGTTCTCTCTTATAGTAGGAGGGAAAAATGACATTTTAAATCTATCGGTACGACAATCTATCTCTCTATTCTTGTTAATATGATCAAACCTAGCATAATACGCAGGGGTTCTCAATATATATCTAACGTCATCTGTGAACAACTCTGTTTCGAATTTACTTAAAAGGTTTAACCTAAATTTTAACCTGCGTTCTGATAGTAATCCCCACCTAGTTCTTCTATTAAGCTCGTAACACTTATACAATTATCATAACGGCCTTTAACAAACGCAGCGGATCTCCTTTGCACGCGCTCTAATTCTTTTATCATACCTTCCTCGTGCGGATCCCATATACTAGCGGCACATTCTAGATGAGGCGTGACAAGTGTAAAATAGCTTCTTTCTCGTACTCTCTCATCGCATTTGCCTAGAACCCTTTTTACGAATCCTAATCTACGGTTTGCTGCACTAGTTATTTCCCTGATGTGTTTCCCCCATGACATGTCTTCAGTGATGGTGACGCCTAAGTATTTAATTGAATCTACGTTAGATATTTTCTTTTATGCAATAATTATTCCTGGGAAAGCCATTCTTTTTCCAAAAATTCAAAATCGCGGTGGTAGGCGGTGCGAGGACACCAGCCGTGTAAAGATGTAAGGGATAAGGTTTTGGGAGGTGAAGAGGTGACAAAGGTATTATGGGAGTGTAATTAGTGGAGCTCAGTTTTTATTGTGGTCACTTATTGTGCGCGGAAAGAACGAGTTTTTGTATCTATCTGTTCGGCAGTGTATCTCTCATATTTTATCGAATCTGTCAGACCTAGAGATGGAATGAGACATCATGTTAATCTTCCCTGCGTCGCTATGAAACAAACCAGTTCTGAATTTCTCAAGTAAGCTAAGCCTAGGGTATAACCCCCGAGTCTCTAGGGGCTCCCACCTCAATTCCTCTAAAAGTTGTGCAACAATAAGGGCTGTATTCATAGTCGTTACCTGGGTGTCCCCCAGGTGTGGGGGAGCCCCTTGGCTCAGAAATAGTATTCATAGTCGTTACCCAGGGGACTGTTGTCCCCTAACCCTCCCCCAGGCCGTCAATTTCCTGGGTAAGGCATGAAGCTTACCCAAAGCTCCCCTAACGCAGTACTGCTGCCCACGCGTGGGACGAATGGATACTACTGTACTAATGGCAGTACACGATAATATCAACATCTTTCCATAGTAACGTAAGGTTTATGAATCGCTCAGCGTAGGGGACCCCTAGGTGTTACCTGGCTAGGGGATACCCAGGTAACCCCTAGGATTACAACTATGAATACGGGCATAAATGTTCGCGCGGTAGCAGTTTTAAGCGAAGCGAAGCATGCAGCTTTTGTTCGTATTTTATAAATTTTTTGGGTCAAATGTATATGACCAGGGTCCTAAATTCTACCGGTGCATTGGAGGTGTAGGCCAAAAAATGTCCGTAAAAAGCCTTTCGTAAATATCCGAAGATGTGGAGGACAAATGAAATACAAATTTGGGAAAAGCACAATACCAAACATTGGCAACAAAACAGGCTGCGTGGCAAATCTTGGCATCACAAATTGGCTTGATGAAAAAATGGAAAAAAAGCAGGAAGCGTGAAGCAGTGAAGTGAAATTCGCTCGAAGAGAATGCTCGATGGTCGGATTGAGGTTGAAATACCCTAAGGCTCGGTATTGTAATCTCTGGTTAAATATTTGTACGCGATGAAAAACGGCTTTTCTCGGAAGTCCTTTGTTCCTTCTTTCTCGTCCTTTTCTTGGAATGAGAACAGAAATCTATCATACATATCTCCTACGTCATATATACGAGGCATCCGATAAAGTCGGTTAGATTCGCGGACGCTCAGGCGCTGGTTAGTGGATCTTCGATGATGCTTTAGAAATGCAGTTTGGGGTATTTGGAATGCAGATAAATCATAAGAAAACCAAAGTTATGAGATTCTCTAAGTCAAAGAACGCGGGGCTGGTTATAAAAGTTGGAGGACACAAATTCGGAAGAAGCTGAGAATTTTAATTGCTTAGGTTTACCGCTAAATGAAAACGGACGCAGTAGCAAAGACATACGGTGCGTTAGCTAAGGTGGCGTTTGGTAATTGAAGGGAGACGATGACGGGGACCTTGAGTGATGATGAGGCGAGTGATGATGTGAAGAAAGGCAAGTGAATCGCTTGATATGGAGCATAGCGTTAGATTGGGCAGAAACGTGGGCCCTCAGGAAGGCGGACGAGAATAGGCTGCAGGCATTTAAGAATTGGGGTTGCGGAGAAGTATGGACAAAGTGAGGTGGACGGAGAGGAAGGCTAACGAGGAAGTGCTGGAGACGGTGGGCGAAGAAAGGTAACGTCTCGATGAAATTCGAGATCGGCAGAGTAGGTGGCTGGAGGATGTAATAAGATGGGGCTGCTCAAGAATGTGATAGAGGGAAGGATGTTGGGCAAGCGGGGAAGGGGAAGAAAGAGAATAGGTCTCATGGACATGAAGAAGAAGGGTAGCTAGCTCGTATGCTGAGGCGAAAAAGGATATACTATGGAGAGATAGGCCTCTGAAAGCGTAGAAAACCGGGATAAAATTCTCTGAAACTCAACAAAACCTACATCAACCGGTAGAATACTTAAAAAAAATATGAATATATCCGAACGTCTGATGAAGTATACAAACCCTGAACTCACAATAACATCAAGTTAATGTCAAGGCTACGCCATCCTGCGTTAAAGAGAATAGCATTTCAGGGAGTTCGACATGGCATATAATTGTTTTTATCAAACCTCTTCGCGACACGGGCCGAGTTTTTGACCTTTGAGAAATTACATTGTTCATGTTAATATTACGGCAATACCGTAGAAACGCGTGTGAGAGGCGCACCCTTCTTTTTAAGCGTTGATGTCGAAGAAAAAATTTTGTGGCTTTTTTTCTCCTATCACGAGGTTTAGCGGACCTAACTTCGAGCTTTCGGCCATTATCAAATCTTTCCGGACCGTCACACCGAGCTTTGATTTTTAATGCCGTTTTCCCCCGCCATTTTCCTAATGCACAAGTCGTAGTCGCTGTGAGTATGGGTCTTTTTAACTGTATTTAACTTTTACAAATTATATTTTGCCGTAAGCGATGACGAGCGGGAATGCGAACACGTTAAATACAAAAAGCACAAGCGTCAGCCGCGTAAAAAACGAACGGCTCTCCGGGGACTTGAAGGTAAGGCAGGTAGATAAAAAATTCGCTTAAGAGGCGCACTCTCATTTTCGGCTGCGATTTCTGGGAAAAAATGTGCGCCTCTTTCACGAGTTTATCCGGTAATTAGGTGTTTAATGCACTTGATTTAAAAACGTGTTGCACAAACATGAAGTATCGCCTTTTCGGTAAACTTCTAAACTAAAAAGGCTGTTTGATATTTCCAAAAGGCTATTTGATATTTCCAAAACTGGTTTCACAATATGATTTTCTAGGATATAGCATTTCCTTTTACTAGACTTGTAGTTTACTTCCTCTATCGATCAGAGTAAAGCGCACTATGTAGGTTGAGGGTAAATTCTTGTTCGGTTTATCCAAGTTTTTATTTGTTGTAATGTTGGCTGTTTGATATTTCCAAAAGGCTATTTGATATTTCCAAAACTGGTTTCACAATATTATTTTCTAGGATGTAGCATCTCCTTTTACTAGACTTGTAGTTTACTTCCTCTATCACCCAGAGTAAAGCGCACTATGTAGGTTGAGGGTAAATTCTTGTTCGGTTTATCCAAGTTTTTATTTGTTGTAATGTTGGCTGTTTGATATTTCCAAAAGGCTATTTGATATTTCCAAAACTGGTTTCACAATATTATTTTCTAGGATGTAGCATCTCCTTTTACTAGACTTGTAGTTTACTTCCTCTATCACTCAGAGTAAAGCGCACTGTGTAGATTGGGGGTAAATGTTTGTTCGGTTTATCCAAGTTTTTATTTGTTGTAATGTTATTCATTTTCCACATGTTCCACTTTTGTAAAATTCTTTTATCAAAATTGATCATCAGTTTATATTAGCTTTTAAATTTGATTGTATTTGAATATAAAATTCATCAGCAATTAGCTTTTATTTCGACATTCATTAGCTTTAATTAGCTTAATCAGGATGAATATAAAAATATGCAACATCTGAATGGAACCTCAGTTTGAGTAAATATATTTTTTTGGCATTAAATGTAGAATAATTGAGGGCTTATATGCTCCAAATAATGTGAATACATTTATAATTATATCTAAAAATTCATGTGTAGTTTCAAACATGCAGAGAGACAGTTATTGTTAAAAATGCAGGCTTTTCGACACTGATACTGCACAAATTCTTAAGGTACAGAGAGACTGTTCTCGTTAAAGATGCGCGCCTTTTAACACTGACGCTGCCCTTATTCTCAAGGCGCACATAAATCATATCAGCATATTCAAGATATTAATAAAACTAAGGCTAAACCTAATTAATATAACCAGAAGTCTCTGAATCAAAATTTTGGATCGATATCCCGCATATTTGGAGAGCCATTGCTCATTTCAATTGACCGTTTTTACACTACGTTAACAAGCAAATAACAAAATTAAGAACTAATTTTCTTATAACTAAAGTGATATATTAGCGATATCTGCAAAAAAATACGTCAAAATAAATTACACATATCTAAAGCAAACTAAGTACATTCTGGGAGATTGTCCACATTGTTTAATTCGAAAGAGCAAATATAAAATTAAGCGTCAGGGTATTAATACGCAGCCAAATTCAAACTACGGATTATACCGCAAGGATATCGAAATATTAATTTTCTAAGTTTAAACAAATCAATACATTTCACTAATTTCCGGGAAGTATTGATCTTTGAAAATTAATACATACATTAGTTTCTAAGGAAGGAGGACCCTTCATTTTATGCATGTCCGGCATGCACTCTGATTTTAACATATATTATAAAGTAAGATATCCTCCATCGAATGGTGTAAAACTATTCATAGGTCATCGGTCATTTTACGAAAGTATATTGATTTAAAAAATTATGAATCTCAACACTATAATATATTGCCTTAATGGCGGTGCGAGAGCATTCCTTCAGATTATCTTTTTTACCTCAATTTCTGCCCGAATAATATTGTTCAAAAACTTGCGTAAAATACACTAGATATTGAGATATCTTATATGTATTTTCAGCTTAGGTCATCGATTATTTAACACAAGTATTTAGGTATAAATAACAGACTTCTGATTTTTGTCGGGACAAATAGCCGACATATTGTGATGACTGAGGCAATGTTGCCAAGGGAAACTTCTGCCGTTTGCCATATTTTCCACATCTATTTTTCGATGTATATCATATTTACGTATTCAACAAACATTGTTAAAAGTTTTATACCAGAAGACAATCATGCCCTTTCCTCAGTTCCAGGCACTAGATATTGAGACACCCAGTATATTTTTTCGGATTGGGTCATCGGTAATATAGCACGAGTATTTTGGTATCAATAACAGACTTCCGGTTTTCGCCGGAGCACATTGCCAATATACTGTGATGAATGCAGCATATTATATCTCATCAGCCGCTATCCTGGAACGGATCCAGCATCTTATATCTCACGATATAATAAGCTGGATTAAGGATTTCTGAAGTAACCGAAAACAGAGGGTAGTTCTAGATGGTGCTAGTTCAGATAAAGTTAAAGTCACATACGGTGTACCCCAGGGAAGTGACATTGGTCCCTTATTATTCCTTTTCTATATTAATGATATCGCCACCGTCGTTACAAGGAAAATTCGTCTTTTCGCGGACGAAGCAGTATTGGACAAGGATATTAACGCAGAGTCTGATAGATATACGCTGAAGAAAGACCTATAAGCTATAAGCGGATGGCGCGACACTTTGCAGTTAGAATTAAATTTTAATAAGTGTTTAATAAGATTTTTTAGGAAGAGTAGCTTAAACAACGAGACGTACACGATTAATCAAGCCGACCTAATAAATGTAGAGTCAGTTAAGTACTTAGGAGTGACCCTTACTCAGGATTTGTCCTGGGGGAAACATATACGAGAAATTAGTGGACAGGCAAGAGGTAAATCAGGATATATTAAAAGAATACGAGGAAAGTGTGACGAGAAGGTAAAGGAGTGATGTTATTTTTCTCTCGTGTGACCCAACTTGGAGTACGCCGCTAGGATATGGAGCTCTTACGAAGTAGGACTAGTTTCAGATATAGATCGAATACAGGGGAGGGCAGCTAGATTTGTTAAAAACTGTTATGATTAACATGTAGTGTTACAAAATTGTTGATGGAATTAGGTTGGGAACCTCTATCCGATCGAAGGGAAAAAAATAGGTTAAATCTTTCCAAAAAGTGTAATGTAGACTATTTTTTGCCGGACGTTCAACATATTTTGCTACAGCCAAACTATTATGGTAGAAATGATCCCAGGAATAAGATTAAGGATATAGACTGCAAAACCAATAGAGGTAAAATGTCATTTGTTCCACGTACAATAAGGGACCATAATAGTTGCGATAGGTCAGTTCTAGGATACAGACTAGGTTAAATAGGTTTTTTCAGTAGTGCTCAGTATCTTACCATGATTTGTAGATAGTTACCTCTCATACAATCGCATGAGAGGTAACTCCCGCACCAATATCTTACCGCACCAATTACGAAAACAAGGATACCAGCTAGTATGCTAGCGATCATGCAGGATTTCCAGTATGCATGGTCAGTATCACACGATACTTGACCTTGCACAAGTCCTAGTATTCTAGCTAGCATCCTCTGACTTGTACAAGGTCAAGTATCATGTGATTCAGGCTTAAGGTTTAATATGGTTTCGACCATAAGGTTAATGTGGTTCGATGCACTGCATTACTGGTGATGATACAGTGCATCGAAACCATGATCGTATTAGACCTTATCTAGTGGAAAATTGACATTTCTGTCATTCATTATGATTAATTTTTACGATGATATGCACACTCTAAATGACAAGGCAATGGAATCTCTTAACATGCATAGGTCATCAATCTCTTAACATGCATAGGTCATCAATCTATTAACATGCATAGGTCAGGTTAATATACTCGCTACAGTAAACGTTGTACATCATAAAAAAAGTTCTTCGAAGCGCAGGACTCTCCTTCAAAAATTAGTCTGAATTTTACGGCTTTCGATGATTACATTTCATTACGATTTGGGTAGATGTGCTGGGAGCTACCACAAATAAATTATTGCTTTAAGGCGGTGCGAGAGCACGTTAAAATTTCTCACTCAGGGGTGTTGGGCATGAAAAAGGTTGGAAACCTCTCCCCTAAACCCTCTCGAATGCTCGAGAGAGGAGGACAGGGTTGAGGGTGCAAGTATCGACCTTTTAAGGGGAGATGGGAAAGAGTGGCCGAGAGAGAAAAGGGAGGGAGATAAATGACGGAGGGGGGTGGGGAAATAATGTTACCTCACGTTTGACGTGGAATGGTCGTCCCCTCCCCTCCTGCCTCCCCTCCTCCCCCAATTCCACCCCTCCGAGAGCACTACATTCAGGTAATCGCACGCATGGCGAGCGAAATCGCCACCCGCAGTTTCCGCAACAATAGGAGGGGAAGGGTCGAGCCCCCTCAGGGGTGTAAGGGTATATATATATATATATATATATATATATATTTATATATACACACAGAAAGGGTTTTCGCATATCGCAAGGGGACTATAAAGAGAGTGAGAGGTCACGACATTGCGCGCCCCTTTTCGCATGTGCGAGGACAATAAATGGGGGGGCGTCCCCGAGGCGACAGTACACCTCGAAACATTTGGGTTCTTTGTTTAGTGGTTGCTCGAAAAGTTATTTCCGTCAACGCTCCTGGTCAGCGAAGAAATCGGGATTGAAATCAGCGCCGAAAACACACGACTAGCTAAATCATTTTCCACGAGGCTAGAGAAGAGAATAGCGCTAGCTAAGGAGGTGTTTAGCAATAGAAGGGAGCTGATAACGGGGACATTGGGCAAGGATGTGAAGAAGAGACTGGTGAAGAGCTTGAGCGTAGCGTTGTATGGGGCAGAAACGCGGACCCTCAGAAAGGAGGACGAGAATAGGCTGCAGACACTTGCGATGTGGGTGTGGAGGATGGAGAAGGTTAGGGGGACGGAGAGGAAGACGAGCGAGAAAGTGTTTGAGATGGTGGGCGAGGAAAGGAAGCTTCTGAATGAAATCCTGGATAGGCCGGATAGGTGGCTGGATGATGTAATTTGGGGCGATGGGTTGCTCAACAGTGTAATAGAAGGAAGGCTGCTGACCGGGCGGGGAAGAAGAAGAAAGAGAATAGATTTTATGAATGGTATGAAGAAGGGTAGATCGTATGCCGAGACGAAAAAGGATATACTAGAGGTAGATAGGACCCTGAAAGCGTAGAAAATCGGGAGGATTTCTCTGGCTAATAACAAAACCTACGATATCAGATATAAAACTAAAACGATACGTGTTCATCGTTGAATTTCCACTAAAATAAATAGTAAAAAGTATACATTAGTTTACAGACCCCGTAAAAGACTGAACCCGCCCTGAAGAGGCCGAGACCTAAAGCGGGGCCCGCTTAGGCCGTCTTTCGACCCACGTAGAGGCGTCCAAGCCGTACTAAATTTCCCCGCATTCAGGATTCTCTTTCTTCCTCTCGTCTCATCCTCAACCTTTGGGCCAACTTGACGCATACTAAAACGGCGGGTTCGGACAAGTAAGAGGCGAGGCATACTAACCAGTCGTACTAATCTAGCATGGCTTCCACGCGAAGCTGCGCGCAACGTTTTCGTTAATTTTAAAATGTACTTAAATGGAATTAATTTCGATTTATTCTTCAAGTTTTATGAGTAATAGTCATGCACTCTCATGTTATTAATATCACTTTGAAAACTTCCTTGTGAGCCACGAGGTACAGGTTTAGTTGTGAGAAATTCTTTATAATCTTCGCCTTATCCTGTTATTTTAATAGCGGTTCAGCTCTGCTTACATTTATCTGATTGGGATTTCACCTCGCTGTGCCTTTGTTCATGATTAATTTCTGTTTGACTCCGTAACTACGTCGATAACGCTTATATACGCTAACCGATGCGTTTTTTTTTTAATTCGGCAGTCCGATCCAATTCGTTAGCACACATGGTGAGGAAGGTTTGATAAAAGAATTAGAGCGTGTGCAAAGGAGATCCGCTAGATTTGTTAAGGCCGTTATGATAATTGTGTAAGTGTTACGAGTTTAATAAAAGAACTAGGATGGGAATTACTATCAGAACGCAGGTTAAAATTTAGGTTAAACCTTTTAAGTAAATTCGAAACCGATTTGTTCACAGATGACGCTAGATATATATTGAGAACCCCTGCGTATTATGCTAGGTTTGATCAGATTAACAAGATTAGAGAGACATATTGTCGTACCGATAGATTTAAAATGTCATTTTTTCCCGCGTACCATATGAGAGAACAATAGGCAACGTAGCAAAGGGATAGGTAGGTGAAAAGTAGTAAGAGTAGTCTGTAGTGCATGATGCATGTAATTACAACCAATAATCCATTTCATATTATGTAGATACTAACCATCTAGCTGCATGTGATCCTGTTCTCTAGCATGTCTCCCTTAAATATCCTAGTTGCATGGCAATAGTGCATGTTTGGTGATCTTCACCCCCCGCCACACACCCTCGTGGTGGCTCGCAGGGTATTACTTAGATGTAGATGGTACAACCCAAATATCACTGGCCCAGAGTAGACGGTATATACGAAGGGCTCTTTTTTAACTGGAACACGGCCATATACTGCTGTAATTTCCTTTGTTTGTTATTGTTTTTACTTCTTCCCAACACTATATAGTTGCAATATAAATGTAAATAAACTTCTTTCGAATTGAATTGAATTACCAGTCAGGGGCCTAAGCCCTAAGATCGCTTCTCAGGTCGAGTATCGAAACGTCGGCCATCATGGACCCTCTCCACCGGTTGGAAACCCGAGAGAACTTAGAAAACTCCATTCCCATTTCTCATTCATATTTTCAATTGTCCATGAATTTGAGCCATATACCACAATTCGAACCTCTTCCTCACTGGCAATCCTAATTTCTTCTACTTCACACTTGTCAGGCCTCATTTAGAATATGCCGCTAGTATATGGGATCCGTACGAGGAAGGTATGATAAAAGAATTAGAGCGCGTGCAAAGGAGATCCGCTAGGTTTGTTAAAGGCCGTTATGATAAATGTAGTAGTGTTACGAGCTTAATAGAAGAACTAGGATGGGAATTACTATCAGAACGCAGGTTAAAATTTAGGTTAAACCTTTTAAGTAAATTCGAAACCGATTTGTTCACAGATGACGTTAGATATATATTGAGATCCCTTGCGTATTATGCTAGGTTTGATCATATTAACAAGATTAGAGAGATAGATTGTCGTACCGATAGATTTAAAATGTCATTTTTCCCTCCTACTATAAGAGAGAACAATAGGCAGCGTAGCTAAGGGATAGGTAGGTGAAATATAGTTAGAGTAGTCTGTAGTTCATGATGCATGTAATAACAACCAATAATCCCTTCCATATTATGTAGATACTAACCATCTAGCTCCATGTGACCCTATTATCCATCATATATCCCTTAAATATCCTAGTTGCATGTCAATAGTGCATGTTTGGTGATCTTCACCCCCTGCCACACACCCTCGTGGTGGCTCGCAGGGTATAACATAGATGTAGATGTACGGTAGGAATTTTTTTATTTATTTGTCACAAATACGTATTTTCTTGGCCGGAGCTATTCTTCGCCTGGTATCCGCAAAATTTCTCCCTTTCCTTATTGAAAAAGGAGTCCAAAATAAAGACCAATTTGGCCATTTATGGCTCATTGACCGTGTAAATAAAAGCGAAACAGCAGAACACCATGAAATGTCGGAAGAGGGCGAAGCTATCAGCCGGCCACGATTCAGCGAGCTCCACGGGGTTAAGAGTTCCGCATTGAAAGATCAGCCCATTAAAATAAAAAATAAAAAAAATGACGATCACAAAACGAAGAAAACATCACCAATGGATTCGCGCAGAGGAAGCGGAGAATAAAATGTCCCGCCAGTCACCTCAAACGCTGGTCGTCGTTCATCTTGAGGACGATCCTCCAATGGGTCATCGGCTCTTAATCGGAGGCTGAATTATCTAAAAGGTCGTTTCACTTGCGCAGGACGAGTCCCGAAGAGGGTCGGGGGACATCGATAGCCGTGAATGCATAACGTCCTCGTCCGTTTCTTACATGAATGGAGGATTTAATGGACCAGCGGAGAGTGCCTTTGTTTCAGAATCCGCGTCCGTTACAATGGACCGCCACTCGGATCTGACCGCATCGGCGTGGAGACGGGAGGAGGGAGAGCGTAATTCCGGACCGAGGACGGAAGCGACCGGAAAAAAAAAAGTTTTCCGCTTCATTTTTTTTTCTTACAGATTTGTCCGTGGGCGACCGTTCTGGGGGAAAACGAATGTTTTCCGCGCCACATCTTGGTGATATTTTCGACGAAGAATAATACGGTATTGATGCCACATGTGGACTCAAGAATTTATTTTCTCTTAAATAGGACGCAAAGTAATTTCTCGCTGTCGATAGAAATATGCGACCCGACCGTTGAGCTGTTTATAGAAACATGTGCCTGTATATAGAAACCTTTGTTGGTAGATGGAGAGGGCGCTAGCTATAGTGGCCAATGCCAGAAGCTGTTACGTGGGCGTGGCCTGTCCGCCATCTTTGTTAACCCCGATTTTACTTTAGCACTTGCGGGTTGACGCACTAATTTTGCAATTTTACGTTGTTTCCCATCGATAAATAAAATTCAGCATGCACTAACTTCTTTAATGTGCACTCACGTAACATATGTAATTATACATACATGCCGATCACGCCGTTCCTTTTCGGGGTAGGCACAGTCACTAAGTTTCACTCATAAATACATACTTGTACACCTAACTCTGCTTCAATAATTTCCTCCATACTGACTTATCCTTGCAAACCTCTATGGTCTCATTTACCCCCATACACTTCTTCATACACGCCCTCCTGTTTTTAAAACTCCTAATATTCCTCCGAAGAATTTCCTCTACCACATTCAACCACAACTTTCTCGGCCTACCTCTACCTCTCGCACCATTCATTTCACTCTTAAATATCTGTTTCGTTATTCGACTCTCATCCATTCTCTCAACATGACCAAACCAACGAGGCACACCCCTTTCATATATGTCCATTACCGGAGCATCTAACCCACATTCATTTATTACCCACTCATTCCTCACCCTATCCATCCTACTTTTGCCACAAAAACTTCTCAGATAACTCATACCCACGGCGTTTAGTCTATTCTTATGTCTATCCTGACATACCCATGTTTCACTACAATATAAAAAATTGGGGAGAAGTACATTTGTAATATATTTGAATCAATACTAAAACCATATTTTTTGCGGGAAAACTAATTATATAAAACATCTAGTAGACTTCATGTCGTTTAAGTAGCCAATATACGTTTCAAGAGCTACTTATCTCACATTTCAAACAGATGGCGGAAATTCTTTCTTTACATTCGCTAATCTGTCCATTCCGTCGTGGCGTCCGAAGGAAAGTAAGGAAGGAGTAGGGTTAAACAATTACGGTTGTAATTTCGGTTGTCAGGCAACAGTTCGATGACGCACTGCCCTCTGCGATTACCTCAATGGCAGAAAAAAAGAAAACAAAAAATAATAACCGAGCCTATGCCGATTGACATGCTGGCGAAAGACTTCCACGAAATCACTCGAACCGGAGAAAGGACTGCCCAAAAAATTAATTAGCAACACATGATCGTGAACATTAATCTTTTTTAATTCTGGTGTGATAAGTTGGCTAGTGTGTCTGGACTGTTAGAAGAATTAGGATGGGAATCGCTATCACAGCGCAGATTAAATTATAGGCTTAATCTCCTAACTAAATTTCAGGAAAATCATTTCTCTGACGACGTAAAAAACATACTATTAACCCCCTCGTACTACGGCAATTTAGATCGCGCCAATAAAATTAGAGAGCTAGATTGTAGAACCGATAGGTATAAAATGTCATTTTTTCCGCGTACCATTCGGGACCATAACAGCTGTGATCGTCGTCATGAATAGTTCGAGTATTGACAATAGACAGGCAGTTAATCTTTCTCATTATATTCTCCTCTTTCTTATTTATACATGATGTAAATAATGATGTTCTTATTTATGCATGATATTTTGAATCTGTAGTAGAAGTCTTTGTATCCCTTGCATGTTAGAACGATTGGAGATAGAATGTTTCTTGGGTATTAGATTTGTAATTGGCGCTTTGCATGTGTGGTACGCGGGTTTTTAATGTAATGTCGGTGTTCTACCATATCATTCATGCATGCCTGGTGCGAAAGCACCCCCTGCCACACACCCTTTGGGTGGCTTGCAGGGTATGACGTAGATGTGTTTTCTTCAAATATTATCGAGAAAAAAATTGTGATGATTTTCTGGTAAAACATTTGGCTGAGGGATGGTTGGGATAAAGAAACAATATTTAAGACGTTTGCAAAGCATTTTTTACTATTCCCCACGATTAAGCAGGGCATTTTTACCCAACTGACGACGAGGTTGCTAAAGTATTACAAGTCGAGCCATGCATATTTCAACTCCACGGTCGGGAAAAATTTCGATATGAGAACGAATATAATCTATCGGAGTAAGCCTCTTCGATGGCTTGAGAGGACGATGCGAAATGAAGATACACAAGCCACAGCACCAACGGCGCCGGGTGGCGACGCCTGGAACTCATTCCCGAGAGCCGAACTTGACCTTGGATATAAGCGTGTTCACTTCCGACGGTGAAACTAGCGGTGGTAGCAATGCCACTTCGTATACCAATGGAGCTTTTATACATCTACATCTACGTCATACCCTGCAAGCCACCCAAAGGGTGTGTGGCAGGGGGTGCTTCCACACCAGGCATGCATGAATGATACGGCAGAACACCGAAATTTCATTGAAACCCGCGTACCACACATGCAAAGCGCCAATTCAAAATCTACTAACCAACAAACATTCTATCGTCAATCATTCCAACGTGCAAGGGATACAAAGACTACTAATACAGATTCAAAATATCATGCATAAATAAGAACATCAATATTAACATCATGCATAAATAAGAACGTAGAGAATATAAAGAGAAAAATTTACTGTCTGCCTATTGTCACAATTCGAACTATTCATGACGACGAACACAGCTGTTATGGTCCCGAATGGTACACGGAAAAAATGACATTTTATACCTATCGGTTCTACAATCTAGCTCTCTAATTTTATTGGTGCGATCTAATCTGCCGTAGTACGAGGGGGTTAATAGTAAGTTTTTTACGTCGTCAGAGAAATGATTTTCCTGAAATTTAGTTAGGAGGTTAAGCCTATAATTTAATCTGCGCTGTGATAGCGATTCCCATCCTAATTCTTCTAACAATCCAGACACACTAGCCAACTTGTCGTAGCATCGTTTCACAAACCTAGCTCCTCTTCGCTGTACGCGATCTAATTCTGATATCAACCCCGTTTCGTATGGATCCCATACACTAACAGCATATTCCAGATGAGGCCTAACTGAAAAATAACAACGTTCTTTCACATTCTCATCACATTTTCCGAGTACTCTCTTGATAAAGCCTAGCTTACTGTATGCTTGACCGCATATACAGTGGCAATGAGACATAGTGGCATTAGCGCAGAACGTTTGGACACTAAGCATTCCCGAGGAAACTTTATTTCAAACTTTAGAATGCTGATAACCTTTTTGACATTAACTTCCAAAATCTCTACGTTTCTCACTCTTATTGTTTAGATGTGCTCCCCGAATGGCTGCAAACTTTATCGGCTAATTTTGACCCAGCTTCCGTTTTGCTGGATAAAGGTTTCTCGGGTCTTCCACAGGGAGAGCAGGTGCATAGGTCACCATGGACCTGCTCACCCCCTGTGGAAGAAACCTTTATCTATCAGGTACGCCGGGAGAATCTGAGATCCTTCATCACTTCCGCTTTGCTGTTTAACTCAACAGTTACGTCTCAGGTGGCAACGAAGTTAGTCCTCGTCTGTAAATCCGAGAGTCGTGGGTTCGAGTCCCTTTCTCGGTTGTCTGTTCACCACTGAGGAGTGGCACACCATAGAGACACCATGGGCATTTGCCTTCTTCTTTTGTGGTTGTTTGCCATTGATAATAATTAACCCAATGTTAAAGATCGATTGTTCAGTTTTCGGGCGGTGAAAATAAATAATATAAGGACATTGAGGAGTATCATCATGAGTATTGATCTAATATCTAACGACTGGTAGGGTTTAAGACAGTTCTAATCGTCCCCATTCTAGAGTCATCTTTTCACCTTAACCCTCATAAATTTCTCAACATCAGGTCACTAGTGAATATTAACGCAAACTCCCTGGTTCTCCTTTAAAAATAAAAAAAGGTCATCCCTTTCTTCTCAGTACAAATCAAAATAAACCCTCTAGTTATCGTGATATGAGAAGCACGAGAGACATGCGATCCTAGTTTAATGATCAAATATGGAGATCAGACAATGGTTTGCAACTTTAAATAGTCCATCACAGGTGAATAAAGAGAAAACATTTTCCCGAGAAACAGCCTGACCTCTCACTAATGTGACTTATAGCCAGTTGCAGGAACGACACATATCTATTCTATAAATTTATAGGACCCATAAGCCATGGAAACCGTTCAATAAGCGTTGCAGAAACATTCGATAAATATATTGGTTTCATAACTTATGGCATGGAGTTATGAGTTCCATAAGTAGCCAAGATGGCGGATGCGCAATGAACCGCTTGGAGACTTAATTACTTGATAACAGAGTTGCTTAGAGACGAATGGCTAGTTTGTTTACTCTTAATGACTAATTATTATGTGCATAAGGAATAATTCATGGGCTAAACTTTCATAAATTATACCCGGCGGTAGAAGATCAGATCGAATATTCGAAGCTATTGACTATTGGTAAATAAGTTATGTAACTAGCATATATGTTCCTGCAACCCGAATATTTTATGAGATCTATAACTTTATGGATGTCATAACTATTGATTCCATAACTAAATGTTCTTGCAACCGGCCATTAGTAAGTAGATGTCATAGAGAAATGATCTTATTTGTAACTACTGTGATAAACCATGTCACAAACAACTGCTAGAGGCACACCAAACAATACGCGATCGACCTGAGCTGTTAGAACATTGCTGGTTGATCTGTATTCTCGACTAGCGGAAGGTGCCCGTTGAAATTCAACGGGTGAGAAAAACATTGAACTTAATTTATACTATCGATAGCAATCGAAATATATCGATATATATCGTATAATGTTTTTCTTGTGGATTATAGAGATTCTTCTATTTCAATTAATAAGTTCTGGGCCTAGATTCACCATTTTTCCTTATGAGGTTCGGCTTCAACAATGCTATCGGTCGTCAAGGGGACAGCTTAACGAAAACGCTAAATTTTAAGACATTTTATGATTGTATTTTCCAAAATTCAAAGTAAATCAGTAGAAGAAAAAAATTTGACTAAGATAATAAACATTTTATTTTTTTATCTTTCCAATAGTCTTTGTTGCGACTTTGTACGACCATTATTTCTAATTTTAATATGCAAAAGTAAAAAGGTCTTCACGCCGGAAAAACGGACTATACATATATTTCTAATGGAAACGTTTTTAAGGCTGGGACACAATCAACGTGTGACGTGAGACGTTAACGGGACAACGGGAGACGGGGAACGCAAGTCAGCGGACACAATCGACGTTAACGAGGCCCGGAGTAACAATTGACTAACGCAGGCGCAGCTAAGAGATCAGGTGTAAACAAGTGTGGAAGTAAATAAGTTGTGTTTGCCAAGAGCAATCTTCAACAGTTGGATGTATCTGCCGACAGATGGCTCCCATTCCCGGATTCTCAAGACTATTCTGATTGGTTTTCCGTGTACGGGACACGGGAAGAGATGAAAGTTGCCCATCTCTCGTGTACGCGTACTCCCCGTACACGTTGATTGTGTCCGTTCGCTATACTTTCCCGTCAGCCATCTTTTCACGTATTACCCTTAAGGGCTCACGTTACACGTGCACGTTGATTGTGTCCCAGCCTTTACTCGTATGGAGTCGAACTGGAGATCATTAGGTAAACAAAGTGGCCATAAACCTTTCGAGTGACATAATGAATCATTTTGCAAAGTTTCACGTCATTCCGTGCGGTGGTTTGGTGGTTTATAAGTGGCCGCACAATCACACATTCGTTTTTATAGATCAGAAACTTCTCACATAAATAAAATAATTAGGATTCATGAAAGGTACTCCACAGTCCTAGTTATATTTGCGAAAATTTGCGGACACGCTTCGGTTAAGTAAATTGCCGCTGCCTGCAGCAGATTCAAAATCAACAACTTATATGAATGCAACACAGCCATACGTGTAGAGGAACAACAACAGAATTTTAAAACAGAAACAACAATTGCACTATTCCACAAGGTACTTGATGCGTACGACGCGTTTCAACTCACAGAGCCATCATCGGGTACAAGTCTTGTGCAATTGTTGTTTCTGTTTTAATATGACGAACTTCCACGGCATCTCGCCTGAATCTGTTGAAAAAAACAACAGAATAGGTGATGAATCAGCTATCAGTGGCTTTAACAGAGCACAAAGTGTAAGGGCGCGCGGCCACCCTCGCTCATGTTCCGAGTTGAAAATTCATACAGCTACATCATACCCTGCAAGCCACCCAAAGGGTGTGTGGCAGGGGGTGCTTTCGCACCAGGCATGCATGAATGATATGGTAGAACACCGATATTACATTAAAACCCGCGTACCACACATGCAAAGCGCCAATTAAAAATCTAATACAAAAATAAGAACATCAATATTTACATCATGCATAAATAAGAGAGTAGAGAATATAATGAGAAAGATTTACTGCCTGCCTATTGTCAATACTCGAACTTTTCATGACGACGATCACAGCTGTTATGGTCCCGAATGGTACGCGGAAAAAATGACAGTTTATACCTATCGGTTCTACAATCTAGCTCTCTAATTTTATTGGCGCGATCTAATCTGCCGTAGTACGAAGGGGTTAATAGTATGTTTTTTACGTCGTCAGTAAAATGATTTTCCTGAAATTTATTTAGGAGGTTAAGCCTATAATTTAATCTACGCTGTGATAGCGATTCCCATCCTAATTCTTCTAACAGTCCAGACACACTAGCCAACTTATCTTAGCATCGTTTCACAAACCTAGCTCCTCTTCGCTGGACGCGATCTAACTCTGATATCAACCCCGTTTCGTATGGATCCCATACACAAACAGCATATTCCAGATGAGGCCTAACGATTGAAAAATAACAACGTTCTTTCACTTTCTCATCACATTTTCCGAGTACTCTCTTGATAAAGCCTAGCTTCCTATATGCTTGACCGCATATTTCCCTAATATGTTTTCCCCAAGATAGGTCATGAGTAATTGTGACCCCTAAGTACTTAACAGACTCGGCGTGAATAATTTCCGTATTTTTAATTCTGTAAGCCTTACCTGGCCTATTTTTCTTTTTCCAAAAGCTGACTGCTAAGCACTTTTTTATGTTTAGTTCCATCTGCCACTTTTCGCACCCTAGCATGTATAGCATGGCACTTGGTGACTCTGTCTACCCAGAAAGGGAACGGCGTGATTTGTATGTATGTATGTATTGCATTACACTGACTTGGTTTTTTGGTAATTCAGTACTATGGAAACACGTGGCCTTATGGCACTTGGCAAATATTTATCAGGGTGCCACGCCATGTCCAGTATTTGAAACGAACTTTTTTTGTAATATGTCTTTTAAATTTCAAGTACCGCGCCGAAAACTATAGTCTTTTCTGCTTTAATTGAGGGAAAAATATAATTCTTGTATCCTTTCCACTGATGCGTTTATGGCAAGTTCAAACACATAAATGCGAGCAATCAAGTAAAATGTGGCCAATTCAATTTTTCTTGCTCTTGTGAGAATTATTAAAGCGTTCACTCAAACACTCTCGATTGCCGCTCCCGCCACCTTTGTATGAATTTGCCATAAACGCATCAGTGGAAAGGATACAAGAATTATATTTTTCCCTCAATTAAAGCAGAAAAGACTATAGTTTTCGGCGCGGTACTTGAAATTTAAAAGACATATTACAAAAAAAGTTCGTTTCAAATACTGGACATGGCGTGGCACCCTGATAAATATTTGCCAAGTGCCATAAGGCCACGTGTTTCCATAGTACTGAATTACCAAAAAACCAAGTCAGTGTAATGCAATACATACATACATACAAATCACGCCGTTCCCTTTCTGGGTAGACAGAGTCACCAAGTTTCACTCATAAATACATATTTGTACACCTAACTCTGCTTCAATAATTTCCTCCATACTGACCTATCCTCGCAAATCTCTTTTGCCTCATTTACCCCCATACACTCCTTCATACACGCCCATCTGTTTTTAAGACTCATCATATTCCTCCTCCAAAATATTTCCTCAACCACATCCAACCACACCTTTCTCGGCCTACCTCTACCTCTCGCACCATTCATTCTACTCTCATATATCTGTTTTGTTATTCGACTCTCATCCATTCTCTCAACAAGGCCAAACCAACAAAGAACACTCCTTTCATATATGTCCATTACTAGAGGATCAAACCCACATTCACTTATTACCTACTCATTCCTGGCCCTATCCATCCAGCTTTTACCGCAAAAACTCCTCAGATAGCTCATACCCACGGCGTTTAGTCTACTCTTATGTCTATCCTGACATTCCCATGTTTCAATACCATGCAACAAAGTGGGGAAAAGTACACTTTTGTTTTGTTGTTCGACTCTCATCCATTCTCTCAACATGGCCGAACACATGAACAATGCATTTGCAACATTCATTAATCCAATGTTTTTGTAGAATTGGTAATATACCTTAATTATTGCGCATATTACGCAAACGCAATATACGTTAGATATATATTGAGAACCCCTGCGTATTATGCTAGGTTTGATCATATTAACAAGATTAGAGAGATAGATTGTCGTACCGATAGATTTAAAATGTCATTTTTCCCTCGTACTATAAGAGAGAACAATTGGCAGCGTAGCAAAGGGATAGGTAGGTGAAATATAGTTAGAGTAGTCTGTAGTGCATGATGCATGTAATTACAACCAATAATCCATTTCATATTATGTAGATACTAACCATATAGCTGCATGTGACCATATTATCTAGCATGTCTCCATTAAATATCCCAGTTACATGTCAATAGTGCATGTTTGGTGATCTTCACCCCCTGCCACACACCCTCGTGGTGGCTCGCAGGGTATCACGTAGATGTAGATGTAGATGCATATTCGTGAAAACTCACCCCTGCAAAAAACACCCTTAATGTGGCTTGCAGGGTATAATTTAAATGATAGAGGCTACCCAGGCGTCCTCTTCCAATGTGAGCTTCATGGCGGCTTCAAATCGCCAGCTCCAACAACCCAACGAGTTATTCATTTTGAAACGTCCAAAAATAAGAAGCGTCCCCAAGTTTCCGCTCTCGACTACACCCCGGCGTCGATTCACGACGCGCGGTGTGTATTCGTTGGACGTGCGTTCGTGACTCGGGTGTTGAGAGAGGCGATGCCCGGCCCGGCCGGAAGAGGGAGCCGGCGACGATGGGCGTGGAGGGGGGGCGGAGGGGGTCCCCAGCCTGTACAACATCCCCATCCCCCCTCTCACAGCTCCTCCTCCCCCCCCCGTTTTGGTCCCGGGCCCATCCCTCGCACTTCCCACGCGCACGGCTGGATCCGAGCGAGCGGATGAGGGGCCAGAAAGGGGGTGTGAGTTATTACGAAGGGCCCAAGAGTCTTGTTTGCGGGGCGTCCGTCGACGTCCTCGCGGCCCAACGTTATAATACGCCCGCCCACTAGCTTCGATGCTGCCCCGCAGAAAACCGGACGAGGGCGGTGTCCCTCACCCCTCCTTCCTCCCACCCCACTACCAACCCTCGAGAGAAATGGACTAAAAAAATGCACGTTTAATAGTAACAGGGTGCTTCCACGTAATCAGTCACCCACTCTCCACTGTCAACAGCTCTCATTCAACGTGCGTAGACATAATAACAGTAAATACACCACGACCTTTCAGTGACATGTGGTCGTTTGTATACATTAATGACTCGGAGGCTACACGCTAGTCTTAGGTTGCTTGATAAATTCAGAACTTATATTTTGCAGAGCGACATAGAGAATATTATCATAACGCCTCATCACATCTCGATGGTCTGACAGATGCGATAAAATAAGAGAGATACACTGCCGAACAGATAGGTACAGAAACTCCTTCTTTCCGCGAACAATTAGCGACCGCATTAAAAATTAAGCTCCACTAAATACACTCCTATAATTCATGTCACAATTTCAACTCCAAAAAACTTACACCTTAACACGGCTGTTGACCTAGCACCTCCTGCCACACGCCCATGCGGCGGCTCGCGGGGTATTGTTTAGATGTAGATTAGCGAATGTTCGCTTTTTTACACGCTAGAAAGGGGATTCTCTGAGCGTGAGACGTTTGAAATGAGAACTATTACAATTCGGTCGTGACGGACTATGTACAAGTGAGTCGAACGCGTAACTCTGGGAAAATTTAGACCAATGCTTGTTTTATTTGGCATATATGACGTAACAGAGCCTCATCGAATCTCCGATTAGGATGCCGTATTCTTTTCGGGCATTTCCGCGCGTATAAGTCCGGGGATGTCCTCCTCAACACCTGGATTGTATAGGATATTAGGGGAGGCGACCGACAGCTGAGGTCATTTGCTCCAAATGGTAAGGGAGGAAGGGTGGATAGAAACTCGGCGTAGGCATTAGACCGCTTTTAACGAAAGGCGCCAAGGGGACCACGGTTTAACGTCTCATCTGACAGACGGAGTACTGAACTTGAAGTGCCCTCCACGAGGCACTCAAGTTGGGATCGGGTTTCCTCTGAAAAACATCTTCCTCTGCTGGAGTTTGAATCCTGGCCGCCCGTATGGTTAGCCCGTACTCTAGTCACCACACCAACCCGATCCCCTCCTCCTCAACACGTTCGCAAAAATCTTTCCAGAGGCTACCGTTTGTATTAAGTACGAGCCTGTGTCCTTTCCCCCTGATTACGAAAGGAGAATTTTCAAAGAGGAGGGAATTGATGATGGGTGGAGGGGGGACTGAGTAGAGACGTAAAGAAAAGGCTGGTGACATCTCTCATACGGAGTGTGGCGGCGCGTGGGTGGGAAACTCGGTCGTTTGCGAAAGGAGGATGTATATACGTAGACTTGTGAGGCTTGAGATGTGGGTGTGGAGAAGGGCGGAGATGGTGAGGTGGATGGCGAGAATAGAGGACAAAAAATTGAGCAAGTTAGGCAGTAAATAAATTCGAATATGGACCCTGAACTTGCCAAGACAATCCCTTTTATTTTAATTCTGGTTTCTAAGGGGATGTAAGGAAATATTTGAAAGAAATTATACTTTTTTGAAGTATAAACGTAAAAACCGTTACATATAGATTGGTTGTTTCGCTTAGTTTGTGTTTTCCTATGTCGAGGATTTTTTTATCGCTTTGCCTTATGCATTACAGAGTTTTTGGGGCATTTAAGGATTGTGGAGGCTGCGGATAGTAATGGAGTGGTCGAAAAGCAATGATTGGAAGCTACGTTTGGGACCACACACGCTTGATTTAAGACATTTTAAGATGTTATTATATCCCGGATGGCATGTCAGATTCTCGGTAAACAAGAATGCGGGGCTTAAAACAGGAGTTGGAGGACAAAAAATAGAGCAAGTCAAATAGTTTATGTAACTGGGTACTATTTGGGAGGAGAATGGATTTTGCTAAAGAGACGTAGGATGTAGAATTTCCACGGCTAAAGAAGCGTTTTCAAAGAGGATGGAATTGATGAGGGTGGGTCCTAGTAGAGATGCAAAGAAAAGGCTGGTGGAATCTTTGATATGGTTCATGGCGCTGTTTGGGTCGGAGATTGTTAGTAAATTATTAGTTGGGGAAGCCTTCGACATGAGCTCTGGCACCTAAACTTTGAGTGGTCCATTGTGCCAACCCCATTTTTAACCTGCCTGCCTGGGGACAAGAGCGCCACGGTGAAGGTATGAATGGTTACCCATCCAAACCTCGTCGGGGCCCAACATTGCTTGACATCAGTGATCTTACGGAAACTGGTGTTTCAATGAGGCCAGGCCCTTGCCCATTTGGGTCCAAGACTTATTCCTTTTTCTATGGGAGGATGTAAGTAGACTTGAGTCGTTTGAGATGTGGGTGTGCAGAAGGATGGATAGGGTGAGCTGGGTGGCGAGAAGGACGAACAAGGAGGTATTGGATGTGGTTGGAGAGGAGAGGATGCTAGTGGGGGAGGTTCAGAGGAGGCAGAAGTGATGAATGGAGGACGTACTGAATGGAGAGGGAATGCTGAAGAGAGTAGCTAAAGGGACAACACTGGGAAAGAGAGGAAGAGAAAGGAAGAGGATACGAATTTTGGACGAAATATGAAGAGGGAGAAAATAAGTAAAGAGTAAAGAAGTAATAGAATATTATTGTTCCTGTTCATACGTCGTCCACCAAGAACATAAAAAAATACAACATAGTAATGGAGCTCATACATTACATATTACATTATTTTGAGAAAGTGGGAATATATCTAATAGAGAAGCAATAAATTTTCACACAATAATTAATGAGGTGAATATTACTCATTGTTCCCTTTCTAGGACCTAAGGATGGTGAAAATTAACTTCTCAATGCCGACCACATTCATGCCATAAAAAGTAAAGCCATGTCCCTGTTAGGCCCACTATACCGGTACACTGAAATTAGAGATCCCAGAGTATTGCAGACATATTTCTCATATTTCGTTCTCCCTGTTCTCTCCAACCGGTCGGTATGGTCGATGTCAGCCCCAACTGATGTTAAATCCCTGCAACATATTCCAAACTTCTTCGCACGTGTTGTTAAAAATTTAGTGCCAAATCTCCAAAACTTATCCTCTGATGATGTCTTGTCCTCACTCACTGTTAATTAACTTGATAATATTTTCCTTAAAACCGATCTTAAACTTTACCATAGTACACTGAACTCAACCCCCCCCCCCCGACCTTGTTTCCTTGATAAATTACAGAATACCCTCCCGACACACCAGAAATCACTCCCCGATTCCCTATCCCTACTCCCAGATTATCACTTATCAAACCCTCCCTCATTTTTCGCCTCTCTTCTCTCGTGAATGCCTTTCCTGTGAACATTGACCTTTCACCCCATCTCCCACTGTCTTCATTAACCTATCCATTTGCCATTCCCAAAAAAGTGATTTTTACTATCTCCCCATGTTGCATTATTATTTGTTAACTTCTTCTTGTTATATTTTTACGTATGTGCCCTTTTTGTTTGTTATATGTTCACTGTAAAATGGCTTAATGCTGTATGTGATCTTCTAGTCAAATAAATAAATAAAAGTTTTTTCTTATAAATAATCAGTGAGACGGAATCATTTATGTCCTTAGGAATACTGTTCCATAACCTTGCCTCAACAACACGTAAACATCTATGGTAAGTGGTCGTTCTATGATGAGGGGCTTAAATATTCACGAGCTATTCTGGTTGTTACATTTGTCTTCTCTCTGGCGGGAAAAATTGCAACAAACACGCAGGTTTTTCAATGTTTGAAAAGACAAAACAGAAACGTCCCTAGCATATATTTTCCTCGAGTATGGACTTTCAGCCATGCAAGGTTCGTGAATAAAAGAAATTAAACCAAGTTTAGTAAAATAAAAGCACGGGGAAGTATGGTCATCTTTTCAAGACAATCCTTAAGGTAGTGCGACCGAGATAGTTCCCTAATCATAATAGGGACCATATTCGATATACTTATACGTTTTAATTTCCCCAACTGTGAGACACACGAATTAAATATTGCATTATTAATGGTGACATAATATAGCTTTACATGACAGAAATTGTAAGTAATCAAATGAAAATACCTAAATAAGTCTTTGACTTGACTCATTTTTCTCACGCGGTACGTTTGAAACTCCATCAAAACGGAAGGTTTATTGTGATCTCGAAGAATTTACTGCGATGACAATATGATTAATGTTCAAAAATAGTTGAGAAAACACACAAACTACACACCGTTGATTTTTTGGCGAGATCTAAGTGTGGGAAATGCCTCATTTTAAATATAAGGCCTCTCTGGAGTGTATACACGTACCATTTCCCACGTACAAGGGCTAGTATATTTTCGCAAATATCTCGGAAAGTAACGTGATAAGGGGTTGCATTTTTTATGTCAATGGAAGGGTGATATTGTTTTTCTATAAATGAGACCAAATTCATTGATTTCTAGGTAAAATTATATTTTGCCCAAATCACCTTAAACACGCATTTAATCGGCGAGGACGAACGAAGAGGTATTAAAGAGGGGTCTAATGGCGGGCCATCCATAGGAGAGATAAAGTACAGTCCAAAAAAGAACAAGTCCAAAGTATAGTCCAAAAACCTACCAATCAAATGGCAGGATTCTTAAATAAAATTGAATGAGCAGTAGTATTCATTCATTTGGGTAAGATAGGGTATATTGTGATAGCCGTTTACCTAAAAAATCAGCCTGTTCTAGTCCTCTTTCCCCAAAAGGTTGTTGTATCGGCGGGGAAAGGAAAGAAAATGACCATGCTTTACGGGATTATGAGATGCAGGACATACGCCAAGCTAAGGAACCAAATATTGTTTGGAGATAAGGAACTTCTGCTATAAAAGATTCCTACTTCCTTCTGTCATCCAAACCTCCCTTAACCGGTGCATCACAAATATACAAAAAATACCGCAAAGTTGCGGACCAAGTAATTTATAATATCGCTATCGTAAAAGCAAATGTGACATGCGTGATCACGATGTATTTCATTATTCCCATTAAGTGAAGTAAAATGCTTTGTAGGTATATGTTTATCTTTTAATTGTAGGCTGCGATTTGCTGAATTACGGCATCGCCATGAACCGAATTCAGAGCGTGTGTGTCTGTTTCGATAGAGTCGACACCTCGATTTTAAGATCGACCACCCGATGAAGAAAACGCTGGGTGTGCACTTTCATTATTCGTGAAAGCACCGAAGCCAATGGTGTTGCCGAAATATTCGAGGAGGGAGCATCCGAAATAGACCACCTTAAAAAAAAAAAGACACGCGGGTGCAACGCGGCGTCGCAATCAAATTAGCGCCGGCATTCGAGGCACGCCGAATATAATTTCACTCTCGGAGAGAGCGGTTGAAACGGTCGGGTGCGCACAATCGCTCCAGAAAATTAATACATGGCATTAAGGTGGTGGGAGCGGGATTAGTTCATGCACACATTTTCGTGGAACTTGGTTGGTTGTTTGGGGAGGCGACCAAAAACTGAGGTAATTTGCGCCATTGAGGTCAGGAACGCAGATAGCACGCCGGGTTTTACTCCACGTCCAGTCAAAGAAAATAAACAGAAAGAAGAAAAAGATATTTAAGAGCTAAGGCTCACACGAAACATGTGAGCCCTAGCTCAAATATTTCGCGTTTAAGGTGATCATTTTGAAGTGCTATTAACGCATCGATTCCATTACCTCCTGCACGGCGATATCCTTCGTATAAACGGATGTTCTCAAGTGAAATGTATTCCATGAATTATTTTAGACTCACTACAAATATATAGAAAAGGGCACTCAATGACTCACAATTACCACTCAAGCCATCGAAAAGCAACAGATCTACTTCTACATACTACCTTGCGAGCCGCCGCATGGGCGTGTGGCAGGGGTTGTTAGGACACCAACCGCGTAAAGACGTAAGGGATAAGGTTTTGGGAGGTGAAATGGTGACGTGTATTATGGAAGTGTATTTAGTGGAGCTCAATTTTTATTGTGGCCGTTTATTGTTCGCGGAAAGGAGTAGTTTTTGTACCTATCTGTTCGGCAGTGTATCTCTCTTATTTTATCGCATCTGTCAGACCTAGAGATGTAGTGAGGAGTCATGATAATATTCTATACGTCGCTCTGAAAAATATCAGTTCTAAATTTCTCAAGCAACCTAAGCTTAGCGTGTAGCCTCCGAGTATCTAGGGGCTCCCACTTAATCCCTCTAAGAACTGTGAAGCACTATATGTACGCTCGTAGCAGTTTTTAAGGAAACGCGCTGCTTTCCTTTGTATTTTATTAATTTTTTTAAATAATAGATATATTTTTATCATAGATTTTTATAATTACAAAAAAATAATACAGATTTGGCCCTTCACTTGATTAAAAATCATGAGATTTTCTGTGTCTTTCAATAAAATCTACCTTAAAGCGGTGGGTTAATTTTATACAAACCCATTTTTTTTCTTCCTCTTCCCGCAGACATCCTCCCGAGTTTTAATTCGTATTTGTTTGGCAATGTATCTCTCTTATTTTATCGCTCCTGTCAGACCTAGAAATGTAGTGAGGAGTCATGATAATATTCTCTGTGTCGCTCTGAAATGCACCAGTCCTGAATTTCTAAAGCAACCAAAGCCGAGCGTGTAGCCTCTGAGTCTCTAGGAGCTCCCACCTTAATCCATCTAAAAGTTATGAAACACTAAATGTTCGCTCGTGGCTGCATTTAACGAAGCGTGCAGCTTTTCTTTGCATTTTATAATTTTTTCTGGTAAAATCTTTATGACGAGGGTCCAAAATGCTCAAGGCGTATTCGAGGTGCGGCCTATCCAGCTAGTAGTAGCATCTCTCTTCTACTTTTCCATCCGGGGACCTCCCCATCATACGCTTAACAAAACCTAGTTTCTTTGATGCTGTGCCGCATGTTTTGTATGTGTGTTCCCCACGATATATTAGAAATCAAGGTAATTGCCAAGATATTTAACTGAATCTGAAGATTTTATGTTTACTCCACCCACATTGTACCTAGTAATGGCATTTGTGGGACGACTTTCGCAAGAAAATCCGTGCTAAGGAAAGTTAAGGAAAATTTGTGGGATCACTTCCGCAAGTGATCCGTGAAAAGAAAAACTTTGAAAGTGGCAGGCGTCACTCTATAAATGTACCCGATGTTTGTATCCGCAATGAAGAAAATGACTGTTTACTCTTCTGAAAATATTTTATTTTTACGATGCGTTTCACCGTTTTACGGCTTCGTCAGACACGGAATGAAAAATATTTTGAAGAAAAATACGAAGCATGTATTTGTTTTCATAATGGATACAAACTTTAGGCAATAATGTGCGAATTTCCACAGAGAAAAAAATTATCCGCCTTGACCGGGATTCGAACCCGGATCCCGGTCCCGAATTTCCGACCGAGTGCTTTGTTGAGCCAGTAAAGCTACCGAAGCGTCCTCATCCCCTGTGGATTTTTGTGACCTTTACGGGACTAGTTCACTCGCGCGGGAAAAGTGTTCAATAGTCACTGATAAAACGTGACGATGCTATTGTTAGGACAACCACTCAAAAGGTCATGGGGTTATCAACATCGTCCCTTCGAACTTCGTATTGGACGACTATATTATTGACGATGTACAGGGCGAATGAGGCAATAAGATACGCATATCATCACAAGAAGTCATGATTGGGGTGAAAGAAACACTTACTCCTCGTAGTTTATTCATTAAAGAAGCCGACTCCAACGATTTATGAACGTGCACGAAAGAGATTTAATGGAAGGAATATTTTCTTACAGTCAGGATGGAATTGCGACAAAAATAAGTCAAAATTGTCAAATTTTCATCGCCAGGGGATGACTTTATAGGGTTAGGCAGTACGTGGATGCTGATAGGATGTGGTTAGGTAACTTAGGTTCCACTCCCGATAAGAAAATATGCACAGGGAGAAAGTTTGGCAGTCTTTTTTTCGATTTCTGCCCACTGTCCGAAGTTTCATTACGACAACTGTATAAAATTCACAGAGGAAAAATCATTCGTCTGGACTGAGAATCGAACCCAGATCCCTCGCGCTCCGAGCACCCTAACCAATTAAGGTAGCCACTCCGCCACTGTGAATCTCACGAGGGCTCTAAGGAACAAGCTGCCTTAATTGGTTGGAGCACTCGGCGCGAGATCGAGGGACCTGGGTTCGATTCCCAGTCCAGACGAATGATTTTTCCACTGTGAATTTCACACGATTGCGTGATCACTAGCGGATGACTCCGTTAAAGTTACTGCGCGGCTACTTCCGTGTACCTTAGAAAGTTTCACTATGAGATGATTCTGTCGTTGTTAAGTACAAAAACGATAATGACGAACACAGATTCTGCAAAGACTTCACGGTCATTCACTTTTTGTAATAAAAAGGTACACAGTACGATATCTTTTGTGTATCATTGAAAATACTGTTCTACAATATCTCGCCTGAGAAAGTGGAATGCATAAAATCCCATGGAAAGCCATCACAAAGATGGGGTGAGCTTCTTACGGCTGGACAATGAAATAAAATAAAAGACAGAAAATCTCCAAAAGCCGTAAACAATTGGCACCCTTCGTCAATAAACACCAAATTTGCTGTCTTGGTATGCTGGGAAAACCACAGCAGAGACCAACCACAGCCTCTCAACCAAGAATACCCCCCTGTGTTGGTTTACGGGAATGTTACTTCCTCGCCAGGGACCAAACACAGACGCACACACACAACCAAATACGATCCTTTGCCTTCGGTTCGCTGAGGAGGGCTACTTTGTAGCCGAGATACGCGTATTCGACCCCCACCCTCGTCCTGTTGTGTCGATTTGACCACGCTCTTTTTGAGCTGATTCTCCCAGAAGTTGGGCCCATTTGTGTGTGTGAGTGAGTGATTTTGTGTGCTTGCTTAAATAACCGGGCATCCTTAGCGGGGTCTCATTAGCCTCGTGAAGGATCCCAGGTTATAACCCAAACATCCTTAGCGGGGTCCCATTAGCCCTTGCAAAGTATCCTATTTGGTTGTGTGTGTGCGTCTGTGTTTGGTCCCTGGCGAGGAAGTAACATTCCCGTAAACCAACACAGGGGGGTATTCTTGGTTGAGAGGCTGTGGTTGGTCTCTGCTGTGGTTTTCCCAGCATACCAAGACAGCAAATTTGGTGGTTATTGACGAAAGGTGCCAATTGTTAACGGCTTTTGGAGATTTTCTGTCTTTTATTTTATTTCATAAAATCCCAATTTCTGTGATATCTTCTCTCGATGGTTTCGGGATTAACTTGGTGAAAATCCATTATTAAATCAATAATAAAAATGACTTGGCAACATTTCACAGGTATTTTTATTTGTACGACCGGTTTCGTTGCATAGTCAACATCTCCATTACAAATAAAAATATCATTTTTTTAAAGGTAAAAAAAGTCATTTTCATTATTGATTTCGTATCTTCTCTCTCTCCCTCCTATGGCTCATCTCTCTTCAATTCCCTATACAGCCTCCCTCTTCTAATCTCGTCCACCATTCCTATCCTATCATTATTTCCCCACGTCTCCTCTCTATAGCCCTTCTTCAGCATTCCCTCTACTTTGAAAACGTCCGCCGTCCCTTCTGTTTTCTCCAAACTTACACCACCAGTTATCAATCCTCTCTATCTATACATAATAATACCTCCTCGTTCATCAAGTTTACCATTCCGCTCTTTAGTATTTAAGGCGTTTTTCCGGAACAAAAACATACGAGCTTATATGAGCTGCAATGCGCCCTCCTCCTGTCAATGCATTTGATGTTTACATTTATAATTTCCGTTTGCAGTGATATGAGAAAGATTTCGCCGGATGTCATGTGATTATATGGAAGAGTCTAAATGCTACTTTCGACTCTTACAATCAACACCTCGACGTTTAAGCACGGACATCCATTACAGCAGGGGTCAACAGTGGTGGTAATCGCCCGAAGTACGCACTTGCAAGGAAAATGGACAGGTTTCTATTTTACCTACTTGTAGCATATCGATTCTGCGATATATCGCAACTTAAGTGGCGAAATATTGGTCACGGGACTGCAATCCGAGATTTGAAAACTAAGCGATTCAGCCGGTCCCGGTGGCGGCGGAGTAAAGTCTTCGCCTGCTAAACCGAGGGTCGCGGGTTCGAGTCCCGCCTGGGTGGGTTTTCCACCACCCAGGGCATGGATGTATGTCAAGTTCTGTTGGTCCGGTCCCTGGAAAACCTGATGACAGGCTCAGCAGCCTATCGGGATTCTGGGGACATACGGGCCAACAGAATTGTCCGGCAAGCAAAAAATAAAATAACTATTCTGTAAGAGGACTTATTGTTGCACTTCTAAATGTTTTTTTGCACATAAAAATATTTTCAATGCTACAGAATTCTTCACATAAGCATCATTACTTATCACTTATAATATGACAGTAATTACAGCCACTATTGTCATCTACATTTACGAAATCTCGTGCAAGCCACCACTAGGGTGTGTGGCATGGGCTGATTCCACACCAGGCATGCAGCACTCATCACAGTTCAATCAGAACCGCGCGCGTTCCCCCGAATGCCAGGCGCTGGCCAAAGCAGTCAGGGTAACGGTTCGCAGTCAGACCACAAACCTGGAGAGTGATACGTAGAAAAACATGCTACCATGCAGCACACTACTCAAGATATAACTACTGGTTAGTATTATTAATGCGACAAATAAATAGCCCTACAAGGTACTAAGACATGCAGAAATATATCATGCTGGAGATTGCATGCGAGGTTAGTATCTACGATTCATGTTAAGACATTTAACACAAGTGAAAAAACTATTTAACCTAGTCAGTATCCTAGAACTGATCTATCACAACTATTATGGTTCCTTATTGTTGGTGGAAAAATTACATTTTAAATCTATCAGTTCTGCAGTCTATTTCCTTAATCTAATTCCTGTGATCGTTCCTACCACGATGGTTCAGCTCCTCAAAATATGTTGAATGTCTGGCAAAAAATAGTCTACATCAAACTTTCGTAATAGCTTTAACCTAAACCTGTAACCTCATACTTGATCCGAAGTCACAATGCGCATCAATGTAATTTATACCCATATTTAATCATACAGTAAGTATATATAGAGTGGCAAGGAGATAGGCAGATTAGGATATAAGTTTTTAAATAATATTCTGGCCAACAGATGGAACAGGTGTATTATAGTAGCCAGAGTCATCTACATGCCGCCACAACAACTACTTAATAGTTGTTGTGGCGGCATGTAGATGACTCTGATAGTAGCACGAAAACTGTAACAATGGAGCTTTGGCACACGGACACTTCATTTAGCGACGCATTATTCACATGATGTTCTTATGATAGTGTCGGTGGCAGGATGTTTACTATTCGGGGGATCGGGTTGGTGTGGTGGCTGGAGTACTCGCCTACCAAACAGGCGACCAGGGTTCAAATCCCTGCAGAGGAGGATGTTTTTCATAGGAAACCCGATCCCTACTTGAGTGTCTTGTGGAGGGCACTTTAAGTACAGTACTCCGTCTGTCGGATGAGACGTTAAACCATGGTCCACCTGCCGTCTTTCGTTAAGAGCAGGCTAATGCCTACGCCGGATTTCCATCCACCCTTCCTCCCTTACCGATCCCCTATGGCGCAAATGACCTTAGCCGTCGGTCGCCTCCCCGAATATCCTATCCTATCCTGTTTACTAATCGACCCACGGCAACACGTGTCATTTTAAAACCAGTCTATGCAAATGGTTGAATTTATTATTACGAAGCAAATGTCATTTCTTTGTCGGGACGAAAATAAACATAAATTTTAACGTGTCTTTTAATTTGAGTTTTTCAAGCCTTCCAATATTTCAAGAACCAATTTCGATGACTTAACATGTCATACAGAGGTTGTCATTCCACCTCTGTATGTTGACGCTAAATCACGGAGTGCCACTAGCGCCTCTATGCGGTCTCCTCCGAAATTCTTCCTCCCTTAAGATGGTGCCACCCGAGGTGAATAGAGACCCTCTCTATATTCACCTTGGGTGCCACCTGGTAAATTCTTCCCAAAGCTCTCAAAAATTGATGTCCAGTTTTTAGCGTTACCTTGCCACTCCATAAATACTTACTCTATGATATAAGTTATTAAACCCATGAATGCCTATGGCACTCGAATAGCGATATAAGAACGTCATTAATTGGGTATTTTTCTTAATTACCGCATCCATTGCTCTTTTCCGTCATCTGTTTGTTTAGAAAAAATCGAAAGTTACACGTACGCAGAACGATGAATTGCAAGTAACGATGCGATATAAGATATCGCTCAGCCTATTCGCTACATCCACAGAATTTTCATGTGTAAAGCTGCGTGCAAAATAGAAGCCCGCCCATTTTCCTCGCCAGTGCGAACCGCGGTCGATTACTATCGCTAACAACCCCAAACACTGCCATGGAAACGCAGATTTACACGTAAAGGTCACTTCCATGACAGTAACCTTGAAAGTCGCTTAAAATCGAGACATCGATTTGTAGTCGCGGACTTCCATGGCAGTAGGGGTCGATGTCGGTATTAATCGACCGAGGTCCGCACTCGCAGAGAAAATAGACTGGCTTTTGGTTTGTCAGTGAGTAGCATATTGATTCTTCGATAAAACCGCATCGTATCCGGTAGAATCTTGGTACCACGACAGCAAACGGATATTCAAAACGTAAATAACGAATAACTCACTAGGAGAAGGACACATTGTGGCTCAAGTAAGTATTGATTTGGACTTGAAAATATTTTAAACGCTAAAGAACCACTGAAGTAAGCTTTATGACTTCTCTCTTATTAGATGATAATTCTATTTAGATAATATTCTTGTCACATTTGATACACTTGATTCGACGTACTTATGCATAAATATCTCAGTACTCGTTAAAATGTATTAAGCCCACGAAACACTAGGGGAATCAAGCAGCTACGTACCAACGCTGCCATTGCCAAATTTGGTCGATTTTCGTAATCAACGCATTCGTTGTTTATTTCCGTCAACAATTTGTTTTGAAAAAGCTGAAAGTTACGTGTAAGCAGTATGATGCCCTGAACGCGTCGATACGATTCGAGATATCGTTACACCGCTGCTTCAATGGAAGTCAATTTCCATGTCCAAAGCCACCTGGAAGTCCATGCTTGTACATAGGAGTATATCTGGTAAGCAACTTGCAAGGCTTGGCCTTGAAATTATGAAAGTTACTTCCATGTGTAAATCCGCCTTAAAGGAGGTCGACCAAAATCGATTCTCCTTCGCAGGAAGGAAAGACATCATTCTTCCCCTTTTCATAATTACTCACTCAGCGGATTTTAATTGGAGAGGGTAGGGATATCCCCCCGACCAAGGGCGCAACATAATCATCTTTTTATACATTCGTAATTATGCGACCGCGGATTTTTTTCCGAAAGAGTCGACGTAAACACGTTCATTAATTCGAGCCAATTATTTCTTTCGATGAGTCTCTCCAACAGCCGGAATGAAACGATCGCGATGTTCGCAGTGGGCATTTCCCTTTCAAAATCATACATTGATGGGACAAAGTCTTGTTTTTTTTCTTTAAGGATGCTCCGTAAATGGGTCGCTACGTCTACAGTCTTACCACCCAATCACCTTGTAGTATTTGCTTTTTCGCAGAATTTTTCGCGAATATGGCATTTGAATTGAGGTAAAAGTATTTTTACAATCACATCCACAGCATCTCGCGTTGAAAACTATATTATATCAAGTGTTATTGGAGAAAAAAGTTGCACGAATTGATAGAATTATTTTTTACTAATCACTTTTTACTCTCGATTCATATTCAATATAGATAACAACAAATATCTTGACATCCATGTGTTTCACTCACAATCAACAATTCGCCATATATACTGGCCTCATCAGGTATTGAGTAATATATTAAACAATAACCTCCATATTAAGTCGTTGTTGAAAATTAAGATCAATGTCCTGAGGATGCCATTTTATATTTGGCGAAACGTTGGCTGTGAGGGAAATACTTGGATGACCAAAAATTCAATAATTTGATTGTTATCTATTTACTTTTTACATTAAAACGAAGACATTTATATCTGATTCTCTAGTTATTAGAATTTTTTTAGCATTTGGGACCCTGGTCATAAAGATTTTACTAACAAAAAAATTACTTAAATACAAAGAAAAGCCGAACGCTTCGTTAAAAATTGTTACGAGCGAACATGTAGTTTTTCACAACTTTGAGAGGGATTAAGGTGGGATCCCCTAGAGACTCGGAGGCCTCACATTAGGATTAGTTTGCTTGAGAAATTCAGAACTGGTACGTTTCAGAGCGACACAGAGAATATTATCATGACGCCTCACTGCATCTCTAGGTGTGACAGATGCGATGAAATAAGAGAGGTACAGTGCCGAATAGATAGGGGCAAGAACTCGAGGTATCCGCACACAATAAGCGACCCCAATAAAAACTGAGCTCCACTAAATACACTCCAATAATACATGTCACCATGTCATCTCCCATAAACTTACATCTTTACACGGCTGGTGACCTAACACCCCCTTACCACACGTCAATTCGGCGGATCGCAGGGTAGCATGTATATGTAGAAATGACTACAGGTTTTTTACAAAGGAGCTATCTTAACCTGGTGGGAGTGATTTTTGCCCACTGGTATTTCTACTTTAGTACGTCCACCATAGACTTGATAATAACTTTGCTGACCCTTTTCTACGCTTGATATCCATAGTTGAATGTTGAAACAATTCATGTCACTGAATTAATTTCATTTTCGGCAATTGAACGCTCTTTTAAAACGTTGCCTTATGGCGCACGAGAAATGATTCGTAATGATTAAAAAAAATATTTTTAAGAGTTACATTTCAAAGCGAAATAACACATTCCATACTTATATAACAGCTGATAACTGACACAATTGCGTCATATCTAGTCAAAGATTCGAAATAACGTATTTCAATAAATTTTTAGTCGAGTTTCGAATACCTCTCCGAAAATTATCAGCAGCTCAGGCCATTACTTGATTAGATGATGGCAAGGATGTAAGATATAATCCTTGCATCATTTCCATAAATACAAGTATGGACAGTTCCATCGTATATTCGAGTGTACTTTGACTGAATATGATCGTGGAATTTTTAGGTGTACTGGCCGGTTGAAAGAGCATTTTGTCATGGAATCAATAGTTATAGGATCCATTAGGTAATAGACCTCATAAAAATATGTATTCGGTTTGCAGGAACAAATCTACTATTAATATAACTTATTCGACAACAGTTATTAGCTTCGAATGTTTGATCTAATCTCCTACCGCCGGATAAAATTTATGAAAGTTTACCCCATGCACATACATAATGGATTCAAATGATTCAACTCGCAAATAGCCGTTGTCAGTTGTTCTGAACGTTAGACTGGTAGACGTTCGATAACGATGGAGGAAACATGAACTAATTGATGCTGTGAATAATTGCTGGCTATTTTTGAGATCTAGCAGTTACTTTGTAAATGCTAGAGAGGAAATATCTATCACTGGAAGTGTGCGAGAGGCATATGAAATTTCCATCTTGAGCAGACGCCGACAGTTGCCAGACTCTGATATATTCACGAAGAGCTAAGAAGTTTATGTACTCGAGTAAGGTGCATTTGTGTGATTAAATTTGGAGAGGAATTAAATATGTCTGTAGATCGGATGATATTAAAAAAAGTGTGTAATTACATTCCACGCATGGTACTATATTTTTATCCACTGCATTGTGATTACCGGTGAGTAAAACCGGTTAGACGTGTTTCTTTTCGATCTGTCGACTGTATTTACATTTGAACTGCCGTCTTTCATCACTAGGCAGCGCCACAATCCACAAAGTTGTTGGTTCACGGAATTCTAGGCAACAGTTTTTGGCGACGAGTCAACAATCCATAAGTATAACTAATCAATTCAGGCTTCACTTTGTGGAACCTCTCCATGTCGGAAATAAAAATATTCAAGTATTGGTCCACTAATATTTTTATTATTTACGACCCGGGTTTTGTCACATAATGACATCTTCCGATGAATATTAGTGGACCAATACTTGAATAATTTAATCCCTAAGTATATTCACGGTTTATCCTATGAATAATTGATGAAGCACAATAAAATAATTAAGCAAGAGTAAAAAACTAGTCATTTGTCTCAAAAAACTCTTTCGTCTAATAATTAATTCTCCAAGCGGTTCATTGCGCATCCACCATCTTGGCTACTTATGGAACTAATAACTCCATGCCATGAGTAATATCTCCTTTGTTTGCCTGCCTATTACATCGGTCATAAGGAAACAGCGACGAAATACACTGGACGCGTTAATTAAGCAACCCACCCCGTGTTGACTGGGCGGATGGGTGTCTCCTTCACCATCTGCCGGGCGAGTCAGTCAGTCTGTCACCGCGAACGAACCCCTTCTCACCCTCTTTTTTGAAAAGAGGGATCGTTTTCCAGCAGTCCCACATAGGGGGAGGAAAAAAAAGCGAACGCCGAGGGTTTCAACGACATAATAAATTAAATGAATCCCCACAGTCAGCACTACACTGGCCACGGTGGCGGCGACGGAGGGTATAATATTTAATTCCACTTACATATAATTGTAGAAATGTAACTAATCACTCATTCACGCAGAACGCTCAACGGCGCAAACATATATAGGATATTTCAGACGGATAAAGATTCAGAAAATGGATAAGAAACACATAAACAGACAAAAAAGACAAGGAATGAATATGGGACGATGGCCGATTCCAAGTGAAAAAATTCGACTTTACCGGGAATCCTACCACGGGCCTCCCGACGTCGCGTCGGATACTCTACTGTGTAATCAATATGTTATGAAAGTCGATATATGAGGTACATTAACGGAATACCCATACATGAAACAATATACTTTGTATGCATATGTATTCCGTTTTTTATTTATGTTTGAATAGAATAAGTTTTATTATGCTATGGGTTACCCCATAAAAGCAAAAAAGAAAATACATATCAAATACTGCTTTGGACGAAAAAATAGGAATACCCATACATGAAACAATTTACTTTGTATGCATATGTATTCCGTTTTATATTATCCTAGAATAGAATAAGTTTTAACATGCTATGGGTTTCCCCAGAAGAGCAAAAAAGAAAATACATATCAAATACTGCTTTGGACGAAAAAATAACAAAAAATATATGTCCCTAGCCAACATGTCACACTGATGAAAAACAAAAAAATTCAGTCACGGATAATAACACTAAATACAATGGAAAATATAATATATAAAAATGGAAAATATTATATCAATCACAATCACGGTGAATATCAATAATATCAATTTATGTTACTCCACGGAAGTATCGCATGATAGTACCTACTTTAAAACCCTAGTGACTTGAGTGGTTCGCTAATACACGGCGTATAATTAGCCAATTAGCTATAACACGCCGTGTAATTAGAGCTACTCAAGTCTTGAGCATTGTATTCTACTTTATAGCCCTTGTTACTTAAATTTGACGTCCCCTTCGGTAAAATAATGTAATGGGAGAGTACAACAAATCAAAATTTTCAATCAGCTCTACATAGTTATCTTTTTTTACTCTTCATTATCAGGGTTTTTTTTTAGCGCTTCATGTGAACCATTCTATCGATGAGAGAATTTGAAGCATCAATTTATTTTTGTTCGAGAAGATAATCTCATAATAGATGGGAGACTTGAGCTATATGTTGTGCAAAACTCTTCCGACAAGTTCTAGAACTATTTTTAATAAACAAGCCGAACTTACAAATGCTTTTTATGGTGTGGTAGAAGATAAAGTTAACCCAGTGTCAACCTCATCTACATTTGATTGTGCCAAATCACATGAACCGAATTCAACGCTGCCATCACTAGGAATCCCATTGTCAAAACATTATTTAAATCTAATGAAATTTTACGAGTAATACTACTGGAACAAAGATTACAAGTTATTTAAAAAAATCTAATTACTGGTTTAATACGTACAAGATACAACAGATGTAAATTCCAATAAGTCTACCGCGTTTTATAATTGTAATACTATAATAGATAGTGGTACACATTATTTCTAAATTCTAAGTCTTTCTAAATTTCTTCATTCTAAATTTACTAATAAAACTTTGTAGTCTGAAGAATAGGAATGAGTCAAAAGATAAGAAGTTAGGAGAATCAGTTTTAGTAACTTACAATAACTCAAGTTTGTCAAGATTCAATTTATATACAGATGTATAAATGCTACATGCAATATGTATTTAACTGCGATTTTAATAAAATATGCTTATGGTAATAAACGGTTGCCAATTACTTGAGCGTGACGTAAGTGCAGTTTCGTGTAATAATTAAGTTGTGGTCTGCACAGTGTAATAATGGGCTCCTTATGCCTCGGAAAAGCGTGACTTAAGTACGAATTAAAGTCACGCAGCGTTACAAATGGAATAAAAACCCGCAAGGTATTGTACGTATAACTCTTCCAGCAAGAGTACCAACTAAAAAAAAACAAATATCCGGATGCATTAAAATTTTCGACCGGCACTATTCTGGTCTTCTCCAAACGAAAATATTCTTAACCGGTTAATATCAATATCTGCTATATAGTAATTAAGTCTCCAAGCGGTTCATCGCGCATCCTCCATCTTGGAAAATCATGGAACTCATTACTCCATGCCAAAAGTTATGAAACCAATAAATGTATCCATGTTTCATAAACAGTTGTTGATTGGATTCCAAGGCTTAGGGGCCTCATAAATTTATTGAATAGTTGTGTCGTTCCTACAACTGGTCCTTTGTAAAAGGAATTCTGTCGTCTGAAGGAAAAAAGAAGAAAAAGCTCATTCGGCAGATGCTGTGGACAAAAATAAAAATAGATTGAAAAGCACAGACACAAAAAATAAATAATAACTGAGGAAAAATTGATCAGCCATTTTGACGATATAGCCTCAATCGTCGGCAGTAAGAGACGAGCCAGCGATTTCACAGTTAGCTATTTCATATATATTTATAATCCCCAGATACACTCAGCCAAGCATACGGAGCGGCGGACGCTGCTCGATTCACCATGCGGATGACTTCAGTCGATTGTTTATTTTTTTTATTTTTACGAGGGACTTCGCCACCGTTGTGCGGAGAAAGAGAGGGGAAAATTCCTTTGATGTCACGTCTCGCATTCGAGAATTATAACGTATACCGAACTGGGAACACCCTGAGATATAAAATATATAATTTTTTTCCCACGCGGCCCCAACACGCTATGCGATTCACATCCGGGGAGAAGTGTATTACTCGCGTCTGCATTATAGTTGGAATGAAATGCTATATCTTCCTCTTTTTCTTCCTGCGTCTCGCGTCGCATTATTCCATATACAGTCGCTTCCTCTCTCCCTCATGTAGGAGCCATTTTATATCTCTCTATAACCCATTTGCTGCTGCTTCCCACACGTTCACACAGTTTCTTTTTAGCGTCTCCAGAGGGGATATCGCGTTTCCACAGATGGCGAAACTCTCGCCCTGTTTTTTGGTTTTGGTGGCTCTGAGGCTCGATGTATCGTCATCATAATGAAGGGGATGAATATGGCATTTGTTTCTTCGTTTCTACGTATACATACGAGCGAGAGCCCATTTACATAAATCAGTGTTAGACAAATATAGGTCAGAGAATGATCCATGTCAGCTCATAAACATTCCAATATTGTACAATTAAATAAAATTATGCACCGGGAACAAATATAATAACTGCAAATATTGAAACAATCACGAAAAACACTGATCCCTCTTAAGTATTACATAACCATGGGCAAAAGCCAATTTACAAATACCTGTATTTGACGAACAGAGATTCAAGTGCATTTCACGATAGCCTGAAAACATATTCAATAATTAAGCATCTTATGCCGCGGAATAAATTTTGCACCTGGCGAAAAATTGCCATGACAAAGAAGAATCAGACCATATAGAGCGAAATCGACCCCAGTAAGAAATGAAAATAGCATAAATACTCACTGAATCACAAGGAAACCTTTTATAGAGGGCTAAAATAAATTTTACAGCTAGCCCAAATTACATAGACAAATCCCAAATACGTCAATTAAATTTGCCGTATTGTTTTTGGATGAATCGCCTTCATCCATTACAATTAGAAACATTTTCCTTAAAAAAAAACAATTCTAATAACCGTGCATCCTATAGAGAGCGGCAGATTCAACTTATAGGCGCATAACGCAGACCGACGAGTTTATTTTACGCAGAGGCGCGGCCAGGATTTCAATTCCGGAGGGTCTTCGTCGAGAATGAACATCGGGGGAAATGTTTTAGGAATTCAGGAGGAAAAATTTGTACTTAGGTAATCGAGAGTTAAATTGTCACTTCAGTGAAATAGGCAAACGAAAGACAAGGAAAACAAGCAAGGAAGTGCTCTGGGAAGTGCTTGGAATGATGGGCGACGAAGCGAAACCTCTGAATGAAAACCGGGATAGGCAGATTACATGGCTGGAGGAAGCAATAAGGGGCGACGGGTTGCTCAAGAATGTGACAGAGGGAAAGACGTTGGGCAAGAGGGGAAAGGGAAGAAAGAGAATAGGTTTCATGTACGGGATTAAAAGGGTAGACCGTATGCCGAGGCGAAAAAGAAATACCAGTGTTACACAGGACCCAGAAAGTGTAGAAAATCGGGAGGAGTTTCTCTGAGTTATTAAAAAAACCTAGTTTTAACTGCTAGAATAATGTAAATTCTACCCTCCTCGCTTAATAGTTACAGTGGTGTTATTGGGAGGGAAGAGGTGTGACGAAGAGGACAGGAATCCTCACAAGGGCGACGACACCACCCTTTGGAGACGAACTCAGCCTGCCTAACCCTTCCCGTTCCATCCATTCCAACCCCTGGAAAAGAGACAAGGAGGAGAGATCTCGGAGATATCGTTTCCTCCCCCACGGTTGGCCCTTGAGTGTGCCTCGGCCCAGGTGGGGGTTGGAAAAGAATACCCGCAAATTCACCCTTCCGCCGCCAGGGGCACTAAGCTGAAGGGTGCAAAACGAAAGGGGATTTCGATCACGCGATCGATTAGTCTTCGAAGCGTGCAATCGATTCGGTAACAAAATATCAAGGCGGCCGAACGCACTTAAGTTGACCTCTATGGAATCAGCGAGTGTAGCGATATCTTGAACTGCATCTCCACTTGCAGGGCATCATTCTGCTCACTCATAACAGTCGGCTTTTTTTTCCAAATAAATGGGTGACGAAAGTGAACAATGACCACAGTTGTCACGAAAAACAGCTTAATTTGGCAATTTTGGCGTTCTTCACAATCCACTCCACTCGACCTATGAACGAGAACAGTTTGAGATGACTCATTATGAACGATTTGAACGAAGAACGTGATTCAATTCATTAGGTTCGTGTCAAATAATCGTTCAAAATGAACGAATCACTCACGATCGACACAGCTCTACTTCCCACAGCTGCTGAAATATAGCGTATAATTTTTGAATGTGGTCAGTATTATGACTAGGATGTTTTCTCGCTTTAACTACCTTAATTGAGACTAATATTTTACATTATCATTCTTGTTTTATTTATAATACAGCATGTGTGCTTATTTCAAACCTATAAATGGATGTATTTAGGCGGAGTGTGGTCAGTGGCGGAGGTTTTGAAGAAAGAGGGAATGCTGGAGAGGGTGATAGAGGAAAGAACAAAAGAGGGAAGCATGGGAGAGAAAGGAAGAGGATCGGAATTCAGGACTAAGTGAGAAGAGGGAGACGATATGAGGAATTTAAGGTGGTTCTGGCCACCAGGTCATTTATTCCAGATTTTCTGAGAACTTGAATAAAGCATCTTTGAAGCTCGTTCAATAAAGTGAGATGAAAAAATGAAACTACTTTCCCAGGCTACTTTCAGAGGTAATCCAGCCTCGAAAGTGGAGATTTTAACATTTGTTCTTACGGAGATTACATGTATTGCAGCAGAAAAACGTCAATTTGAACGAGAAAGAATATTTAAGCTTTCGATTTGAACTGTTGACAAGACGCAAAAAGTCCTGAGAATTTGAATGATAAATAAATTATGGGCATCTCACAATTGCTTTTTAAGCCATTTCCATAAAACTGCGGAAATTGAAGTGAAAATGTGGTAGTTACATTCAAATGGGGCTGCAGTCGGTTCCCATGGCTCAACGAATGTGGTAATTAAAATATATGAGGACCCCAGAAGTCAAGGGGTCTAAGTAACAAAACCATTGTTTAGAGAAAACTTCAGTCAAAGTTGAAAATGTTTGGTACAACCCACTAAGTAGTTAAGAAACATTACCTTAGATAGCAGCACCTGTCAAGAAAATCACTTGGATCCCTTTACCACCTAAAAGATTAATATATTCACATCCCATTCCTGTACCTAAATTATTTTTTTCAAAAATGTCACTTAGACCCCTTGACTTCTGGGGTCCACATATATTAACGAGAAGTAATCTGCATATTTGTATCTTAATTTTGGTTTTTAACAAGTAAACCATTTCATCAGAGGAAGCAGGATTTCTTTAAACTATAGAAATAAAATCATGCGTTTTAGTGATTGCCTTGACTCAAACAGTCAAGCCAGGGCCACCTTAAGGTAGTGCGAGCGAGATAGTTCCCTAATCATAATGGAGACCATATTCGATATGTAAGTTTGAATTTCACCAACCGTGAAATACACGAATTAAGTATTGCATTATTAATGGTGCAATAATGTAGTTTTACATGACAGAAATTGTAAGTGATCAAATGAAAATATCTAAATAAGTCTTTAACTTGACTCATTTTTCTCACGCGGTACGTTTGAAATTCCATCAAAACGGAAGGTTTTTTGTGATCTCGAAGAATTTACTACGATGACAATATGATTAATTTGCAAAAATAGTAGATAAAACACACAAACTACACACCGTTGATTTTTTTGTCGAGATCTAAGTGTAGGAAATGCCTCATTTTTTATATAAGGCCTCTCTGGAGTGCATACTCGTACCATTTCCCATGTAATAGGGCTGGTATTTTTTTGGCAAATATCTCGGGAAGTAATGAGGTAAGGGGTTGCATTTTTTGTGCCAATGGAAGGGTGATATATTTTTATTTAAAATGAGACCAAATGCATTGATTTCTAGATAAAATGGTATTTAGCTCAAGCTACCTTGAATGAAAAACGAAATGGTGGAAATGAGTAGCTGTTGTGACTCACGTAACGGTCAATGCGAGTCATAGCGGAGCCATCTTGCCTTCTTCGGAGATGGAAATCGCGTCATCTCGACGTCAAACGTGTCGTATGGAGCGGTGTACTCATGGAACTTGTCCCTTTCCCTTGTGTATCATATTCCTACAAAACTCTCCTCCTCTGCCCTCCCTCTTCAGACGCTCCTCTCCCCCTTTTCAAATCTTCCCCTCCGTCGCCACGCCACCCTCCCTATGAAAACAAGGGGAGATGTCTCCTCTTTGAAGCACGGCGCGACCGACGCGCCACCCCTCTCTCCTCTGGGAATCACCCTCGCATTCTCGGCCGTAATCTCTCGCCTTACGACTGACGGGCTGGGTGAAGCAAGTTGGCTGGCTCGCGGGGAGCGACCCCGACTGCAGGGACGACGTTCTTAACCCTTTGAGTGCGGCATGACGTGATATCACGTCAAGGGTATCGTGAGTGTTCCAGCTTTCATTAGGGAACCTTCATTAGGCCCCCTAATTATATCTGGGACACTCACAGTACCCATGACGTGACATCACGTCATCATCACCAGCGTAAAGACAACCATGACGTGATATCACGTCATCATCACCAGCGTAAAGACAACCATGAAGTGATATCACGTCAAGAATACCGTGAGTGTTCCAGCTTTCATTAGGGAACCTTCACTAGGCCCCCTAATTAATACTGGGACACTCACAGTACCCATGACGTGACATCACGTCATCATCACCAGAGTAAAGACAACCATGACGTGATATCACGTCATCATCACCAGCGTAAAGACAACCATGACGTGATATCACGTCAAGGATACCGTGAGTGTTCCAGCTTTCATTAGGGAGCCTTCACTAGGCCCCCTATTTATATCTGGGACACTCACAGTACCCATGACGTGATATCACGACATCATCACCAGCGTAAAGACAACCATGACGTGATATCACGTCATACCGTACTCAAAGGGTTAAGCTACATAGCTCAGGTTTTCAAGCCACTTTTTACATTCGTTTTTTTTAAATGGCACCAAGCAATAAAAATAACTTTACACACAAAAATCATGCGATCGTTTGACCCGAAATCGTTCAATTCATGTACTCAAAGTAGGAATTTAAGACTTTCTGGTTCTCCAGAAAACACTTTCGGTGCTTTAAATGGCTCAGAAATGTTCAAATTCGACTTTGCATTACATTTCCAAGGGATTTTAAACTTTAGTATGTGCATTAGAAACTCAGAGCGGGAAATTTCGGAAAGAAGACAAATTGATTTGTTTTCTAACATCCAATTTTCCGGGATATCCTTCTGCTTTCCCACCCATGCGTGATTCGCCATTAGATCCCTCTCAAAATATTAGTATCGTCCTCATCTTCTTATTTCGCTTCGAAACCCTATCTTCTTCCTTCCTCCTCCAAGCTTCCCCAGCGTTCTCCCCTCTTCAGAATTCCCTCTCCTTTCAATACGTCCTCCATCCATCACTTTTGTTTCCTCCAAACATTAGCCACCAGCTTCCTCTCCTCTCCAACCATATCCAATACTTACTTGTCCGTACTTCTCGCCACACAGCTCACGCTCTCCATCCTTCTGTACACTCATATCTCAAATTCCGTAAGTCTACGTACATTCTCCCTTCGCAGTGACCACGTCAAATAGAAATCTGGAGGGTTTTTTCTGACTTACATTAAAACCTACCATTAACCGATATATTAATTTAATGAATGAATTATTATATAACTAACACTGAGGTGAAGAATGAGACATTCTGCCTTGATAGGGTCCTCCATTGGCGAAAATAGAGAGAGGATTTTTTCGGACTCCCTCTAAAATTTACCCGCACCAACATATTATTCAATAACAAGAATAATTGATACGTCAAAAATATTAAACAAACCATTTACGAGACACCTATTATTCAGAGAACATTACAGAAAGCAAAAATAAAATTTAACGAGATTTATTAACAGCAACGAAAGAATTTTCGTACGGGCGCGAAGTCTTCAGCGGAAGCGAGTGTGGGATAAAGTGATATGAAACTCGACACTCAAGTGGGGATTCGGTGGGAACGAAAGAAAAAATAACGGAAAGGAAACATATAAGTCGACGCCGCGCTTGAGAGATGTTTGTGTGACATCCTCACTCGCAGCGCCGTCCGCAGCCACGGATTGGCTTCCTGTCCTCGATTCGCGCCTGTCTGATCTCATAGCCTCACCATAAAAAAAAACAAGGGACGAAGCTTTGCTCGGTACACTATGCGCATCCATTATTTTTGATAAATCAACAGAATTAACAATACTTAATGCATCCTCGACGATTTCATATCTAAGATCATAAGAGAGCGTATTGGCACAAACTTTGTGGAACCTATGGATTTCCGTATTTGAAAAAGTACGAATTTCCGAACTTTTATTTCCTTCACCGACCATGGTCTCAGCACATTATGCCATTATCAGGGTCATGATTCATGATCCAGGATCTGGATCCACGATCCAGGGTCATCAGTGCATCGGGATGATGGCATTAATGTTCTGAAACCGTGGTCGGTGAAGTAAATAAAAGTGCGGAAATTGTACAAGTGTTTGTTTTCAAAATATGGAATTCATATCTCTTTTATCATAAATAAATCATCCCATTTATAATGCTTAAGTATGTGTTCTCGAAAATAAAAGTTACAGAAAGATCGTTCAATTCATGCATTTCATAACTGAAAGTAAGAAGTAAATTTATAAAGAAGTGGCTAAAAATAATAGAAACTTATTTAAATTCATGAATTATGTCCAAATTAATGTTTTCCCTACAAATTAACTAATCACGCCATAATTTTTCTCCTTTAATTTTGCGTTATTTAAGGATAAATTTAAAGTTTCTAAACGCTTTTTAATATTTTTTCCATGGATGTATCGTAAAAGTCTATTTCTAATAAAGTCATTAAAAACCTGTACAAACTGAAAAGTTTTCGTAACCTGATGTCTTTGCCACTGAGACTCAAATTAGCTAAAACCTTACTTATCCCTCATATTGATTACTGTTCGTTGGTAATGTCCAATATTTCAAAATCTCAGATATCCAAACTGCAAAAAATACAAAACTGTGTAATACGGTATGTGTGTGATGTGGCATTTACTGAGCATATCACACCGTATTACTATGAATTAAAAATTCTTAAAATTGAACAAAGAAGAAAATTGCAAATGGGTGTGTTTATGCACCAATTATTAAAAACTGAAACTCCTTCTTACATTTATCAGCCATATAAAGATAATTTGGTCAAAAAAACAAAAAACACCAGAAATAATAACAAATTAATTGTACCCTGCCGCAGAACGTCTATGTATCATAACTCTTTTTATGTAAATTCGTGCATTGTATGGAATTCGATTCCGCAAGCGCTGAAAAATATTAAGTCAACAGAAAGATTTAAAAAATGCTTGCTGTCTTATTATCTTAGTGATAGTTAATATTTTGTCAAATATCGTGGATTTAATTCATAAATATGCTACCTTTGTGATTGCTATAATGTTTAAGTATGGAATTGTAATATTTGTTGTAGACAAGTGCTGTGATTGTGATTTTTGTACATAGTGACATGTTTCCTATGTGATTGTTATTATTTTTTTTCTTTTGCCTGAGTTGTAATTAATTATGCCTGCTCCAAAGGAATTCTTTCCTAGAGCTAATAAATATTATTATTATTATTATTATTAAAAGGTACCGGTTTTCGACGGTGTGAGGAAAGTGCTGACTTTGATAATTCATAACTCAAGCATAAGAATTTACATTACAACCATATTTCGGTAAAACGTAGATATACACGTTTTCTATACGTGTTGTCATTTTCCACTTTTTATCTTGAACAGGAAAATGGTAGTGATTCATTTTGTATGGTGCTCTCATTTCAAAACTGGGGCGTCATAAAATTTCGTTCTTGGTGGCGTTGTAATCCGCATGTTTTGAATTTTCCGATAGTGTAATTGTTCAATATCTCAATTAAAATGTTTAATGTTTATCGAGTGATATTAATACTAATCAAAGTGGTCCCTTTAGGCGTAGTTACCTACTACCACCATATTTTGTGTACGCCACGGGAATTCAGTAGATATGTCTTTTTTAAACTGCATGTTTAATGTCATTATTAACCTTGTACGTACATATATAATTGCATTAATTTTTGGTTATCATAATATGAATTCAAAGAGTTTATCAACAGTTATTTTACGTTATTTTCAAAATGAACTGCATTATTCAAAACATTTTTTTAATTTCAATTCATTTTTTAATTAAATTCATTTTCAATTCATTGATTTATTGATATGATTTATTGTTAAACTTCTATATTTAGGCATTCATTTTTATTGATAGATCGCATTATTTTACATTTGAGAATGAGCATACAATGGAAATCATACTGTATACCTTTATTCATTAGTTTTTATCATAAATATGAGGAGAAGGATGGAGAGGGTGAACTGGGTGGCGAGAACTACGAACGAGGAGGTATTGAATATGGTTGGAGAGGAGAGGAACTGGTGGCGCAGGTTCGCAGGAGGAGGCAGAAGAGATGAATGAGTGCGTAGTGAGAGGAGAGGGAATACTAAAGAGGATAATCGGAGGGGAGAACACTGGGGAGAGGAAGGAAAAGGATAGGAATTCTGGACGAAATAAGAAGAAGGAGACGACATGAGGAATTCAAGAGGGCGGGCCATCCAGAGAAGAGAAAACGGACTGGGAAAAGTACAGTTTAAAAATACCTACCAATCAGCTGGTAGAATTCTTAAATGAAATGAACTAGACAAATCACGCGCGATAGCAATGCTAGACCGATCATTTTTCGCGAAAATACAGGCTATACTTCAGTACGTCAAGGCGGCATACTCTGTCTCCCATTAATATCTTTGATGCATCTTCGAACCTCCCCCATTCACCCCTAACTATGGCAACAAACAACAAAAAGCACATAAAACATTACCTGCATACTGCATCTCCCTCGCGCATGATGAAGCCGCAACTCGGAGAAACGAATGGCGCAAATGACAAGAATCTGTAGAAAAATACCAGAGTTTTATTCCAATAATGAGACAAAAAAAAGTCACGACAATTATCCAAAAAATCAATTGACGTAACCCATATGACAAGTCCTAATTCGAAAGACTGATTTTCGGGTGTCTTTTTTTATTTGGAAGGGTAGCAACTAATGGCTGTGGAATGATTGATGCTTCACAAGTGCCACCCTCCGCTTGGCCCAGAGGCGAACGCTAATGACCGCCGGCTGACAGTTCCTAGTGTGCCGTCCACGGGTCGTCGCTTACTGTTCTAGATGATGGCCGTGAAGAGGTCACGCTCGCCTCACTACAGGTTTGATTAAGACAAATACTAGTCAGACTGCGTCCTTTAGGGACAGTTATCCTGTTGTTGGCCAAGGGATCTTATCCCGAGAGCATTGGGCGGCATTCTCGTCGTACGCGGCCTACAGCATCTTTAGCAGACGATAATAGTTAATAATATTTTGAAGGAAGAATAGAAAGATATTCGAACTGAATAAATGCTTTTTATCGACAAAATATTTTTTACCATTTTACTGTTTTAAGCGAGGATATCCATAAATGAAACTATAGCAATTAGGTGCAAAGGGACATCCCTAGAGCGTACGATTACTTGAATACATGGTCTTCCTTTGCAAGTCCTGCCCGTCGTTTTTCGTTCCAATATTGTTTTCATTGGGCTATTTTTTCGCAAAATGAGCCCAATAAGTTTTGTTTCCCCTCACCCGCAGAGTTTTTATCAAACTTCCTTCCGTTTACTTCAGTACCAATTCAGTTCCTCCGAATTCCCACTCTATGCCATTCGAAATCGAGTACTGCCGATAACTTATTCCGAAACGACACAAGGGTATGTGCGCACAACTCTACAATTCCTTTGAGATACGCGAGCGTCGATACACCCCCAATATCGGATATCCTTAGGGACAGCGTCCGCAAATAAAAGCTGAGACACTCGAATGTCAGAAGCTCTCTGTTCAAGATATACAGGATCAAGACGATTCAGGATCTAATTGTTCTACCATATTGGCACTACACTCTCCTTCCGTAATTACACTTCAATTTTATTCATAAAATTTCTTTCGCAATGGGATGGATCTAATATTGCTTCTAGTAATATATTATTGACGTGTTTTTTAGCTTTCTTCATTTCCTATTAAGAATATGTATTTTCATAAACTCAATTTATTTTATCAATTCATTTTTTCAAATATGCTTTTTATTGTTGATTAAACTTTCCACAATTTTACTTTTTCTCATTCTATTTCGTTCATGGAGACACTTTTTAACGGTCGATTTACTGTTAATGATTCATTTATTATTATGTATTAATATTTTTTTATTTTCTTGAGTTATCTTTATTTTATTTGTTCATTTACATATTTTTCATCTCCTTTTGCTTTCTTATTATTTCTTTATTTTTATTCTCTCATTACTTATTTAGTTATTTTTAACTTTTCACTTATGCATAAACTTCCCTTTCTACTATAATTGTGGACCCCAGAAGTCAAGGGGTCTAAGTGACATGTTTGAAAAATATAAGTTTGGTACTGGAATGGGATGTGAAAATATAAATCTTTTAGGTGGTAAAGGGATCCGAGTGATTTTCTTGACAGGTGCTGCTGTCTAGGGTAATGCCTCTTAACTACTTAAGTGGGTTGTACCAATAATTTCCAACTTTGACTTCAGTTTTCTCTAAACAATGGTTTTGTTACTTAGACCCCATTACTTCTGGGGTCCTCAGTTATCATTCATGTGTATTTCATGCATTGTTATTTGTTTTGTTTGTGTCGCATTAGCTTAATCTGTCAAAAGGTTTTCGCAGGTTTTTCACACTCCCCTTCATGCGCGGGTGTTTTCCTACGGCGGATTTTTTCATCAGGGATATATCTCTTCCGTACTTCCTTACGTTTTTCCCAGAAATGTATACATCTTCCTTCACACCTAATGCATGTATTTGTCTGACGAAGGGTTGGATGGAAGGAGGAACTGCCTTAGTCTCGATCTCGCCCCAACAAAGACGCCTCATTATTATTATTACTGTTATTCAAAACGAGAAAACAATTTGATGTTGCAAGCAGCGGCTCAAAACTTTTTCAGTTGCTACGTTAGATAACACACAGAGTAAATTTTCACTCACCATACATGATTTACTTATTTGAAAAAATTCGCTGTCTTTGGCGGGGGTTGTCTTATTGGCCATTGGTGAGCATCTCCACTCCCTTCTCCACACCAAGGTGGAACCGAACAAATACAGGTCAGAAACTTAGACCTTAAGAAAAGCAGAAAGGAGCAGATTGGAGGCAATGGAAATGTGGTGCTGGAGAATAATGTAAAAGATTGGTACGGAGGCTTCCGCGGTTATTTTATGACCGTATACTGCCCGGGTTTTTGCCGCGTCGATCCATTTTTGGGGGACAACAGTTTCGCCTGCCTTCCAGCTGGCTTCGTAGCGTCCTAAGTTACCTGACCTGACCTGATTTAGGACCTGACGAAGCCAGCTGGAAGGCAGGCGAAACTGTTGTCCCCCAAAAATGGATCGACGCGGCAAAAACCCGGACAGAATACGGTCAATGTAAAAGATTCCATGGACAGAGAGAGCAACAAGTATCGATGTTCTGAAAAGAATTAAGGAGGGACGAACATTAGTGAGTTCAATCTCAAGGACAGAAGGATGGATTGGAAATCTGTTACGCCACTCCATCTGGATGACTGCCTTGATGGTAGCAAAAATTAAAAGATTCTCCAATGGCCGTTGATGCCTTGATGGTAGAAATGGTGGAGGGACGAGCAGGAAGAGGAAGGCCTAGGTAGGAATTCCTGAACTGGATTGGATGAGGGAGGAGATATTGGATTGGATATTTGGGGAGGCGACCGACAGCTAAGGTCATTTGCGCCATAGGGATAGGTAAGAGAGGAAGGGTGGATAGAAACCCGGCGTTGGCATTAGCCTGCTCTTAACGAAAGGCGCCAAGGGGACCACGATTTAACGTCTCATCCGACAGACGGAGTACTCTACTTGAAGTGCCCTCCACAAGACACTCAAGTAGGGATCGGGTTTCCTCTGAAAAACATCCGCCACTACAAGGATATTAACCCCGGCCACCCGTGTGGCAGGCGAGTACTCTATCCACCACACCAAACCGATCCCCAGGGAGGAGATATGCAGAAATAAAGAGATTTGCTCTGGAAAGAAAGATTAGAATGCCCACCTTAGGGTTGAGGAGAAGAAAAAGAGAAGTGAGCAATGGGTGTCCGATATTTTCATCTAAATAAATTACGATTTTGAAATAAAAACGAAAGGTATTTAAAAATAGTTTTCAAGATACTATTTTTCGATAGATAAAACTACACAAGTTATTTGTAAATGCGTGAAACTTAGCTAACTCCGAAACATATGAATCGATTCAAACTTGAGTGAAATACGTGGTATAAAATAGATACTTTGTAGAAAATAGATAAAATTCCAAGTATGAGTAATTAGCATTGATTTTATTGCAATTACATTCATTTTCAACTTTATATTAGCATGAGCTCTTCCCGCGGACTACAACCTTGATGTGTTGGAAGGGCTTGCACGTTCCAATGACGCAAAGAGCTGGACTGGCGGAAGCAATTGATATTGCTCCCGTCGAAGGGTAGGAGCCGGACGAAAGGTAGTCCCGTGATAGTGTCACGTGAAAAATACTGTTGGGAAGCGGGGGTGGGAGTCCCCTCCAAATATCTACTACCCAGATAAATGAATGTCACACGAAGAGAAATGAATCCTGGCAACTACGGGACGCCGCCCAATGGGGCGGGTGTCGGGCCCGGCATTGAGATGTGGGTGTGGAGACGGATGGAGAAGGTGAGGTGTACGGAGAGGAAGACTAACGAGGAAGTGCTTGAGATGGTGGGCGAGGAAAGGAAACTTCTGGATGAAGCTCGATATCGGCAGAGTAGAAGGCTGGAGGATGTAATAAGGGGCGACGTGTTTCTCAAGAATGTGATATAGGGAAGGATGTTGGGCAAGCGGGGAAGGGAAAGGAAGAGAATAGGATTCATGGAAAGGATGAAGAAGGGTATATCGTATGCTGAGGCGAAAAAGGATACGCTTGAGCGAGATAGGCCCCTGCAGGTATAGAAAACCGGGAAGAGACTCTCTGACATTCAGCAAAACTTACCTGAATCGGTAGAATACTTTTAAAAAATTAGCATGAGAGGCGTAGAAAAAGGGGATGGACTCACGTGTACCCCGAAGAAAAATCAGCTACACTACCCAACAACTAATCAACATCCAAATCTCATTTAGCAGCCCTTATGGTCTCTTATCATTCCCGGGAAAAACGTAAAGAATTTTTAGGTAAATATCACACGATACTGGGCCGCTATCATACCAACAAGCATCCTATAACATTAGATAGATCAAGAGCCGAGTGAGCCAGGCTTAAGATAAGAAGTGTAAATATCTCCGCAGATAGAATCAATCTCTAGCATAACATCCGCTATTACGGGGTCCACACCCAGACTACGACCCAAGGCCACATAACTCCACCACGTGCGCTACATCGGAATATAGTACCCACAATATATAAGTAGTCGGTACATTCAGCGTAACATATTCTGTATACCACCACCTGATTTTTCAAAGGAAAATTGTATAAGAAGGTTTACATCTTCATCTATATACTACCTTTCGAGCCACCACCAGGGCGTGTGGCGAGGGGTGTTAGGACACCAGCCGTGTAAAAGTGTAAGGGGTGAGGTGAAATGGTGACGTGAATTATGGGAGTGTACTTAATAGAGCTGTTTCTACAGTGGTCGCATATTGTGCGCGGAAAGAACGATTTTTTACACCTTTAGAGTTTGGAGTTAGGGTTTGGAGTTGCAACGCAAATTACTAAAACTTGACGTCGCGAGTGAGTTGACTGCGAATGGCAGGCGGAGACGAGAGAAAATAACAAAAACCTTAGCCAGTTTGATTAACTTCAAGCAAGAACATTTATATAACAAACAAGTATTACAATTGAAAACAATCCTGTAGGCTAAATACCGTAAATTTGATCAACAGAAGACGATCACAAGTCACCACTCCAGCAGGTCCATTCTCGTACGCAGTCAGTTTCAAAAGAGGACGGGCCCCGTGTAAAGACAACGCGGCTGGGGGAAACCTTGTCGGGCCATTGATTGGCGGATGAAATGGCGCTAACGTTGTGTTGGTCAGAATAGAGTGCGCCACTAACACTTTCAGTATAAAAGTGAGCTGATTGTTCCATAGCGGACAGCGGTCGCGAGGCAGCGTATCGCGAGGCCACAACGAGCGAGGGATAGTCGCGAACGGCGTTTGCGAGTTTTTTGGCGTTCGCGAGTTTTTTGGCGGCGCGTGGTTTTTCTAGCAGCGTAGTTTTTGCAATGTGGGAAGGGAGAAATTTTGACAGACTTCACATAAATGTATTTGAAAAGGTGGCGACCCCAAAACAGGAGCATTCTTTCACAGGGGTGCCAATACCTCTTCTACTAAATGATGAAATTAACTCTTCCCTTCAACCTCCCCTCTTTCAGTCCTCTCCCCACATTTTCTCAACCCCTACCCTGGATGGTACGCATTCTTCATGATCGTGCCCTTAAACTTTGTGGCTGAAGATGAGGTCGCTGCGTCGAAACTAGTCGTACCGTACAAACAAATCGATGGAATCAAACAATATTTTCTTTCATTATTCATGAAATTAACCATTTATATTCTGTTATGGCATCTATTATAAGAAATACATTGATTATTGCATTATAATTATTAACTTATTTCGAGGGTATAATTCAAATTAAAAACGTTAGTATTCCTCTGCTGACGGTTCGGAACATACGTGGGTCAGTCAAAAAGTAATGCCTTCCATTTTTTTCTACTAAAATGAAGTTGGTTGAGTGAAAAATTTAATTTGGAGCTATTCCTGAAACCTTCTTCTAACAATCCACTGCAGTAGTAAATTGCGGCGTCATCAGGTGGCAGCATTGCAGTCGCTTGGAAAATGGCCGACATCGATGTTCGTGTTAGACAGCGTTCTGTGATTGAATTCTTGAATGCAGAAGGTGAAACGCCAATTCGCATTCATGAAAGACTGAAAAATGTGTGCGGTGACGCAACAGTGGATGTCAGCACTGTGAGACGCTGGGTTCGTCGCTGTAACGAAGCTGTAGGGGAAACACCGTTGGCTGACGAAAAGCGGAGTGGCAGGCCGGTGACTGCAGTGACTCCACGCAACATTTAACGAGTCGATGACATCATTCGTGGTGACCGCCGGATGACTGCAGATGAATTGTGTCGCATTCTCTCCCTCAGTAAAGGTAGTGTGATGACGATTATTCGACAACTGGGGTACTCAAAAGTTTGTTCAAGGTGGGTACCAAGAAAGTTAACCGACCACAATAAAGAGAGAAGAAAAACAATAGCCTCCCGACACTTGCAGCGCTTCGGTTTAGAGGGAGAGGAGTTTCTCGAAAAAATTGTGACCGGAGACGAAACATGGGTTCATTTTTTTGAACCTGAATCAAAGAGGCAGTCAATGGAATGGCATCACACAAACTCACCGAGGAAGAAAAAGTTCACGTACTAAATTTTTTCTTCAGGTCTAGAATGTTAAACACACCGGACAAGAAGGTCATTCTTAAAAATAACATTTATGTATCACACTAACCAATCACCAATCCTCGCATCATTTATCACGGAAACAGACAGTTAAAAAACTGTTTCCAAAGGGAACGAGCTCATTCGATAAAAATGCCACCATTTCACACACACACAACTCATCGAGGGCTCAAGGGAGACAGGACGACAAACCAGGAAACAGCGTGTGAAAACACTCCTGTGGAGCTTGGCACTCCATGGATCGGAAGCATGGACCAATGGGAAAGCTGACCAGAAAAGACTAGAATCCTTCAAAATCTGGTGCTGGAGGAGGATGCTGAAGCTTAAATGGGCGGACAAAATAAGAAATGATGAAGTAGAAGAGTAGAAGAGGAAAGGACCATATGGAACACCATACGGTTATTGTCGGCCCCGGTGGCGGCGGGGTAAAGTCCTCGCCTGCTACCCTGCGGGTCGTGGGTTCGAGTCCCGCCTGGGTAGAATATTATCTGCCCAGGACATGGGTGTTTGTGTCTCGTCCGTTGTTACTGTTATCCACCCGGCGTAAATTGGCACACTGTGCTGTATTTGTGCTGTGTGTACGGGATAGTGAAGATAAATAAAATAAATAAAAATACTGAAAATAAGAGCCAGATAGATTGGACACTCTGAGGCACAATGGGTTTGTAGGGAACATAATTGAAAGCAAAATTGAGGGAAAAGTCCCCAGAGGGAGACCCAGGAATAAGTTCATGGACCAAATAAAGAGGACAATATATCCTTAGGAAGAGATACCAGGAGGTAAGGGAATTAGCATTAGATAGGGATGTATGTAGGGCCGCGGTCGACCAATCCCAAGATTGAACAACCAATGAAAAAAATAACTCTTAATGCACGTATGTTTCAATTACAATAACAATGACAGTGCCTGCTACACATGGATACGCAAAAAATAAACGCATGTAATCAGCAAATCAATTTTATGGCCCCGAGAGTGATGGCTAATTCCGAGGTACTTGATACGAGTATATGCGAGATAGATCATTGGAAAATAAACGGATATCAATAAGAATGATCTTTATGTCCTGCATGTTTAATTCTAGCCCTGATAATGGAATAACGCACCTACATTCCAAATTGTCGGCGAAGGAAAAATAACATTTTTAATTTGACCGAAATCCTCTAAATACGCAAATAATTATCCTTTAAAAACTGGGGTCAATATATGGAGTACATCATCCACGCCAGTAAAGACATACCTGAAAGAATAGCGCCAGCTAACGAGGCGTTTAGTAACAGAATGGAGCTCATGACGAGAACGTTGGGTAAGGACGTGAAGAAGCTTGATTTGGAGCGTAGCGTTACATGGGGCAGAAACGTGGACCCTCAGAAAGGAGGACGAGCATAGGCTGTAGACATTTGTGCTGTGGGTGTGGAGAAGGATGAAGAAGGTGAGGTGGACGGAGAGGAAGACTAATGAGTAAGTGCTTGAGATGGTGGGCGAGGAAAGGAAACTTTTGAATGAAATTCGAGATCGGCAGGGTAGGTAGGTGGCTGAAGGAAGTAATAAGGAGCGACGGGTTGCTCAACAATGTGATTGAGGAAAGGATGCTGGGCAGGCGGGGAAGAGGAATAAGGAGAATAGGTTTCATGGATGAGAAGAAGAAGGGCAGATCGTATGCTGAAGCGAAAAAGGATATACTAGAGATAGATAGGCCCTGGACTGTGTAGAAAAACCGAGCGGAGATTCTTTGACATTCAGCAAAACCTACCATAACCGGTAGAATACTTTTTAAAAATTATCCACGCCTATCGTCGCCCGATTTCGCAAACAGAGTTTTAAACGGTTGAGACGAAGGATTCCTTCCATATCAAGCGGTCTAGGTCTCCCCGCTCAACCCCTCGTGTTTTCATGAAAGTTTTTACGGAGAGTACAACCGGTCTTAAACGGTAATGTGTAAATCACAGGCCCACTGGTGGAATAGTTTTGGAGATACAGGCTCTTTTGTGACCCCGTCTCACGACCTCGCGCAAGGAGACGGTGAAATTTTGACAACTTTGAACCGTAATATCTCCGAAGACTTTCTTTCAAAATAGAGGACACTTAGCTTTCTTGTATAAATTTTGAACCTCTTATTTAGTGTAAACAATAGTCTATTATTATAACTTTAGATATTAAATATTATACTATTGCCATCAAAGTAGATTAGTCAGAACGAAACGGGACAAAAAAAATACTTAACCAAAAAAAAATTCGATTTTAATTTGCTATTACTCATTGTCAGTCAACCTATTGTAAACAATATTTAAATAAGACTATAGTGATTTAAGTAGATAAGTTGCAGCAAAACCAACCCAAAAAATTAGTTCCCAGAAAGGAATCGTATTTCAGATTGCTATGACTCGAATAATTTCTTTAAAACAATAGTCATATTTCACCACTGCAATCAAGGAAGTTAAGTTGCAGCAAAATCGGACGGAAAAATTAGTCCTTAGAAAAAAATGGAGGTAAAAATGACATCCCTTAATATCCTCGGAAAGATTGCTTTGTCGTAGTTTTTTCAGTAAAAATTTGAATAATACTTTTTTCTTTCTCGCCACCGCACTGAGCTCCGAACTGTAGCTTTACTGCGACTGTAGCCGCGACTTCATTTAATTAGAATGTGGTTGTACCACGTGACTCGTTCATTACCCCCCTTGCCGTACCACCGGCCGCAGCCATACACCCTGAGTAATGGCCAGTTGCAGAAACGACACAAATGTATAGTGTAAAGTTATGGGACTCATAAACCATGGTAACCATTCAATAAGTGTTTCATAAACATTCGATAAATGTATCGGTTTCATGAGTCATGACATGGAGTTATCAGTTCCATTAGCAGCCAAGATGGTGGATGCGCAATGAAGCGCTTTGAGACTTAATTACTTGATAAAAAGGCGGTGTTGAGACAAATGACAAGCTAGTTCACTCTAGCTGACTAATTATTATCAACATTAGCAATTAATGCATTTAGCTTTCGTAAATTTTTATCCGGCGGTGGAAGATCAAATCAAATATTCCAAGCCATTAACTATTGCTGTGCCGAATTTTCGGCACAAATTTGGCCATAATTTCGCCGCGGACATTTTCGCTCGCGGACATCGTCGCGAGCCGGACATAACGCGAGATGTTCTAAGTGCGGTAGGGAGATTTCAAAGTGCGCACTGTCGGCGATATTGCGCGACAAGAACAAGGTGCCCTACTTTTATAGTGAATTCGCATCTGGCGTCCTCTTTTCGGAACTTTGTGGCAATAGTGCTCCTCTACGCCGCCGTCTCAACTAATGGCTGGACGAACAGTTCCCCTACTTCCCCCTTCTCCACTGATCCAGAGCTACCTCCCCTCCTTTGACTGCGCTGACCGGACGTTTCATCGCAGCGGCCCTCTCCTCTGCCGGCCACCGAAGTGTGTACCTCGTCAGCAGGCATCGTTCGTCAAGTTTCGGCAACTAGCCCGCGGGCCTCATTGCCGTGTAATCATAATTGTAATTTAGTATATTAAATATAGTGTGACTGTTGGAAATCATTCCGTATTGGTCATTTTTGACTCCTTTCCCGCTGTGTCAATTCGTTTTTCCGCGACGTTCGTCGCATTGCTAAATAAGCTAAATACCTAGCAGACGTGTTTTTGCAACCGTAACATATTTATGAGATCTGTAAATGTATCGATCTCATACCTATTCATTCCATAACTAAATGTTCTTGCAACCGGCATTAAGACCCGAGCCTCATAACTAAAAGACACGCGTTATACACGAAGTAAGCACGGCCCGTCCGTTGATGCAAGGGAAGAGCGGGATACCGCATGAGAAGAGGCAGTCGGCGTTTTATGGCGGAGCGAGACTGAGAGAGAAGGGGTTGAGTGGTGTCGCGAGGGTGTGCACAACAATGATTTCCCATACCCTACCCCACAATGCCCCTCCCTCCTTCCCCCACTATCTTACTCGACTCGCGTCTCCTCCCGAGAGATAAGAAGGAAAGAGCAAGAGGAAGGGGGGGGGGGCGAAGGAGACACGAAAGAGCAAAGGCACGGAGAGGAGGATGCGGTTGTTGTGCAAGCTCCCCTTCCCACTGGCGGAGCACACGACACACGCTATCGGGTGGAGACCAGTACATTCACCGGCGTCGTATGAGGGCTGCCACCCGTGAAAAATATGCCGGCCTTTCAAGGTGGTCGAAGGGATTTCGATTAACGCAAATATTTGCGTGGAACATATGGCGAATTGACACATGGAAGTTGACTGCTATGGAAGTAGCGAATGTAGCGAGATCTCGAATCGTATCGCCACTGGCAGGGCATCGTTTTGCTTACATGTAACTTCCGGCTTTTCCCAAACAAATGCACGACAATGAATTTGTTAATTACAAAAATTCCCTCAATTTGTCAATAATGGCGTTCGTAAATCGCTATCTGAGTCCCATAGGCATTCGAGTATCAGTTAAATTAGCATAAATTACAATAATTGTGCATTATTACGTCGTAGCATGGCAAATGTGAGAGTTAACGGGGTTCTGAGTGATTGGTTTGTAATGAAACAGGGCGTGAAGCAAGGATGCGTAATTTCACCATGTCAGTTTAATGTATTTATAGTTACATGTGTTAGAGATGCATATAGTGAAAACGACAGTAAGTTTTGATTGTAAATGTAAACCTGCGAGTTCTACTACATGCAGATGATGCTGTTTGGAAATCAGAGAGCCAACAGGGATTATAGAAGCTCCTAGATAAGTTTTGTGGATCAACAGAGAGAATGGAATTGACGGCAAATGTGTCCAAGACTAATGTAGTAGCTTTTGATATGGATATTGGGGAGGATAACTGTGTGATGAGGACGAATGGTAAAGTAATTGAACAAGAGGATGATTTTGTGTAAATAGATAAGATGTTTGCGAAAGATGGACGGATAGATGAGGAGATAAAGAGACGTGCGAATGCTGGAATGAAAGTGGTAGGTAGCATGTGGAGCATACCAAGGAATGAGTGCCTGTCTATGGAAGTGAAAATCGCCGTGTACAAAAGTGTACTTCTCCCCACTTTGTTGTATGGTAGTGAAACATGGGTATGTCAGGACTGACATAAGAGTAGACTAAACGCCGTTGGTATGAGTTATCTGAGGAGTGTTTGCGGCAAAAGTAGGATGGATAGGGTCAGGAATGAGTGGGTAATAAATGAGTGTAGGTTAGATGCTCCAGTAATGGACGTGTATGAAAGGAGTGTGCTTCGTTGGTTTGGCCATGTTGAGAGAATGGATGAGAGTCGAGTAACAAAACAGATACATGAGAGTGAAATGAATGGTGTGAGAGGTAGATGTAGGCCGAGAAAGTTGTGGTCGAGGAAATTCTTAGGAGGAGGAATATTAGGAGTCTTAAAAACAGGAGGGCGTGTATGAAGCAGTGTACGGGGGTAAATGAGGCAAAAGAGGTTTGCAAGGATAGGTCAGTATGGAGGAAATTATTGAAGCAGAGTTAGGTGTACAAATATGTATTTATGAGTGAAACTTTGTGGCTGTGCCCACCCCGGAAGGAGACGGCGTGATTGGTATGTATGTATGTATGTATCAAGTATGCGAATTGTGACAATAATAATTATAATCTAATAAGAGATGACACAAGCTTTCATTAGGGCTACTTAAGCATTTAAAATATTTTCAAGTACAAATAAATACTTACATAAGTAACAATGAGTCATCCTCCTACTAACTTATTCGTTTTTTACATTTTAAATCTCCATTTGCTGTCATGTGACCCAGATTCCGCCGGATGCGATGAGATTTTATCTCAGATTCGATATGCTTCTTGCAGAAAAAATAGAAACCACTCTATTTTCTTGCTTTTTATTTGCAAATAGCTTATATTACTTGCAAATTTATTACTTGCAAATAGCAACCGCAGTCGACTACTACCACTATCGACCACTACTGCCATGGAGATACGTACTTATACATCGTAGTGTCGCTTGCGAGCGACTTCCAAGGCTACTGTCATGAAAGTGACTTCCATATGTAAACCCGCCTTTAGCAGATGCATGTTAATGATGGCTATCGATGAAAGCGAAAAAAATAGCATATTACTGGTTTGGTTTCTTGGCCATTAACTGCAATTTTTACGTGTAAACTTGTGACACTTGACATATATTTCAAACTATGTTTATGAAATGTAGACAGATTTTCTCATACACGCGCAAACATACCTTTACTATAATTAAATTGGCTGTTAATAAACATCAAAGCATCATGTCAAATAAAACTCACGTTTTACAGACAATTTTTCCTTGAATTTTGGATTCCGCTAAGTAAAACCGAGTCATAACAAGGCTTTACTCGAGACAAAACTTGTACAATGTAATTATTGTACCACAGGTATATATTGCAACATGTAAGGTTATTTCCAACCAATTAATAGAATTAATTATGTTAAGTGCGTTCTGAGAATTCTTCCTTCTTTTCGATTTTCGATTTCGATTACTATTTTCGATTTCGAATAATATATATGATTAGAGCCCTATATATGATAGTGCCGGGAACGCAGCGGAGGTTTTCGGAGTGAGTGTTCGCCGCACTTTCAATCGAAGCCTCCGATACCTCGTGATTGACTCTCCTCTTTTTCTCTGTTTGTTTATCACCATTGTTGGGATTGTTTATTAATTTGTTAATGCTTGGAGTTACATTGAAACGATCCCTGTTTTAATATTTACAATGTTAATAACTTAATGATTTAAACTAATATATTATTACAAGCTCCGTAGTCCAAAGGAATGAAAGTCAAATTTCTATGATGTCGTTGGGAGTCAGCGCCGGCAGCAGTCTAGTTTGACCCGCAGCTCTCCGATCCCTCCGATTACCTTCGTTCCTTTGCCTCGCCACCGAGTGCCGCCGACCTCCGTCGGTAGTACCGGAGGCATCCGGAGAAGGCGCAGTAATCGCATTCTCCGATTCATTCAACGGAGAACTGCCTCCGGTTCGCAGCACTACTGTATACAGCGACAGACAATCCTCCTGCTCATTTAGACTCGATGAAGCCGACTGGAATGCCGGCGAAATGGTCGTCCACAAAAATAGTAAAACGCGGGAAGAACCCGAAATATATCAATAAACAAGAAAACCGCGGAAAACTTCGTAACAATCAATAATCGCGTTTTGTTTATGACCCCGGTAGCGTGCGGAGTTGCGCATGATGGAGCAATTTAAACTTCTGACAGGTATTAGCAAGTTTTTGATTTTGCGCTGATAGGTACTGAATAGAATAGATTGTGAGCATACAATTATCAAAACATACCGCATAGCGAGGAGGTTTAAAACTTCATATATTTTCACAAGCTATAACCAAATGTAATAGCTGCGACGTTTAGTTTTTTTTTTTACGCATTGCTGCTAGTGATTTCATTTAGTTTCCAACATCTTGATTTGATAAGTAGTAATAACAACGTGGAACGGGTTGGCGTGGTGGCTGGAGTACTCGTTAACCGTTCGTGCGGCCAGAGTTCAAATCCCTGCAGAGGAGTATTCTTTCCACTGAAAACCCGATCCCAACTTGAGTGCTTTGTGGAAGTACAGTACTCCGTCCGTCGGATGAGACGTCAAAACGTGGTCCCCTTGGCTCCTTTCGTTAAGAGGAGGCTAATGCTGAAGTCGGGTTTCCCTCCGCCCTTCCTCCCTTACCCTCCCCAATATCCAATCCAGTAATAACAGCATAGATTTAGTACATGCTTTAGAAATGCAGTGCGGCATACTCGGGAAGAAGACAATTCAGAGGAAGACGAAAATGGCCAAGTTCTCCAGGGCATAGAAAGTGAGGCTGGTCATTAATGTTGAGAGGTAACAAGCTCGAGCAAGTGGAACATTTTAATTACTTAGGCAGTACGCTATAAGAGAATGGGTATAGTATCAAAGATATATGAATGATAAGAGCGTTGTTTAAGGATGCGTTTAGCAATAGAAAGGAGCTGACGACGGAGGCCTTGAGTAAGGACGTGAGGCCGGTGAAGAGCATGATAAGGAGAGTAGCGTTGTACGGAGCAGACACGTGAACCATCAGGTAGAAGGATGAGAATAGGCTGCAGGTGCTTGAGATGTGGGTGTGGAGAAGGACGGAGAAGGACGGAGAAGGTGAGGTGGACGGAAAGGAAGACTAACGAGGAAGTGCTGGAGGAGGTGGGCGAGGATAGGAAACTTCTGAATGAAATTCGAGGTCGACAGAGTAGGTGGCTGGAGGGTGTAATATGGCTGGATGGGTTGTTCAAGATCGTGATAGAGGAAATGATGTTGGGCAAGCTGAGAGGGGGAAGAAACAACAGGTTTTATGGACGGGATGAAGAAGGGTAGATCGTACTCTGAGGAGAAAAAGGAAATACAAGAGGTAGATATGCCCAAAAAAGTGTTGACAACCGGGAGGAGATTCTCTGACTTCATCATAACCTACAATCACCGATAGAATACCTTTAATGAATGAAATAACAACATGTCTCGTATACTAAATGTATATTCTAAAGCCTCATCTCCCTCTGAGAGGGAAAATAAAGAATTTGAGGAAGATAAAAATGGATTGCGATGAAACGGTAAAGGAGGAGGATAGCGGATGGCATGCTAGTTAACATTTAAAATTTTTCCAACAAAAAGGAAAT